>CM037595.1:89360990-90713490 GCA_021018995.1 Chloranthus sessilifolius | reverse complement strand
GGATAATGGTTCCTGGCCGACATTTAAACACAAAATGATGTTTAAATGAGCTTACACCATTAAAATGTCACTTTTTATCTCCCACCATTGAAGGGTAATTTATGATTATGCCATGTGGCACCCTCTGATTGACAAACTTTAATATCAGCCATTAAAAATAAAAATGGCAGTTGATATTATAGTAAATAGATCGGATAGTATAAATCTCCCTACAACACCATTTTTGGGCCTGTTGCACCTCAATGTATGATCTGTCACTTTGATGTTCGGATCACCCACATCTTAACCCATTGATGGTGCAAGACTGTTTAAACACCATTTTGGTGTTTAAATGACCATCATGAGAGTCAGTCTGGTCCCTAATTTTATTTCTCTTTTGATCTTTAGTTTTGCTTTCCCAATTGAAGTTATATTTAGCAGCAAAGTAATTTGTTCTGCTTTGTTGAGATTTGAAGGTCTTTGCTTTCAAGTATCAGCTAGTTTTCGTGGATATAATAGTAGTTAGTAAGTTAGGGGCTATGATTCTAATTTGATCTCAAGATTTTTACTTCTAGTCGTAAAATTGGGGAGATTCCAGGTTCGTTTGACATTAAATATTGGCTATCATTGTTACTGTAATGGAAAAAAGAAATGGGATAAAAGCATTCCAAAATGTTTTCCGAATTTTCCCAAATTGAACCAACTTGACTCATTCCCGAATAATTCACAAATCGGAACTTTCTATGACTCTCTTTTTTTTTATAACCTGGGAATCCGGGCCTCTTAGAGCACCCGCCTAATCCCAGGGGCACATGCACACCCCAAATTCAGCACATGTCGGGTCAGCACAGGATATAAATCCCTAGGGTGGCCTCAAAGGGGGGAGGGGATTCGAACTCAGGTCTCCTGCTTTTGGAAGCAGGTACCTGGCCAGCTCACCTAACCCCTTGAGGTTAACTTTCTGTGACTCTAATATGGACAGTTGTTGATATTAATGCACGCCAATTGGATGGTTCTCATCTTCCTATAGGAATGATTCTTTTCCTGATACATGTGCCAATAATGGACTGTCACTTGGACTATTTGGATTGATCAAATATGTGTGTCCCTTGTCGTAAAAGTGGGCGTAAAAGTGGGCGGTCATTCCCCTATCCGTTTAAAAGCATTCAGAAGTCTCTCCCTAAAATAAAATTTTAAATTTTTTTATAAAATGGAAGCAAGGTTAAAAAATGAGCACATTCAACAAACCCAAAGCAAATAAATAAATAAAGAATGCCTCTTTAGCAACAAAAACATAATATCAGCAACAAAATGAAACAGCAACACAAACATTACAAAGAGAACAGACAAAAAAATAAAATAGCAGAGAAAAATAAACAAGGAATTCCAAAATATGATTTAAAGTTCACTGAAAAAGATATGGAAATTAAATCAAACAAAGCAGAGATTAAGAACAAAACATTAAAACTTCATTTACCTAAAACGGTTTCCAAGTAAGGAAACTCCATTAGAAACCCCTTATAAATCTATATGGCAGATTCTGGAGCTTTGATCGTAGAGCGGGAAAAAGGGGAAGATGAAAGGGGGGAAGGAGATCGATTTATAGGTCGGTCTTCTGCGAACGTTTGCTCGAAGTCTTAAAGCTGCTGCGTTTATGCTGTGTACGTGCTGTGCGGATAAGGGCAAAGAGTTGGTACTAGGCAGCCGACCCGAGCATCGATGCTCTTCGTAGTCGGGTCATTTTTATTTTATTTTATATAAAATAAAATAAAAATGAATCGATCGATACAGATACGTGCCTATTTAAAAAATAATTATTAAAATTAAAAATATAAGTATCAGCCAATACTAGATACGTATCAGCCGATACTCGATACATATCAGTCGATATTGATACCGATACGTATTGGTATCAGCCGATATTTGATACCTTGATTTGAAGATCTATGGTACGCAAAAAGAAAATTGGGTTTAATTTCTATCATCTAATTCAAAGGAATTAAAAATTAATAATATATGGGATTTATTTGAATTAAATGATGGAGAGATTGTTTGTTAATATTTTTAATCAAAATGTCTAACCACAATAATTTTTGAAAGTAGCCCTTGTTTTCTACTAGGTTGCGTTTGGGAACAAGCATTTGCATTTGAGAATTTCAAATCTAAGCATTTCAAATTTAGGTGTTTTAAATTCAGAATTTGAAATATTTGGATTTGCAAATCTCTTATTTGGATGTTTAAGGATTGCATTAGGATTTAACCTAAGGATTTATAGATACTTCATTTGGCTATATTTATTTTTTTAAAATAATTTATATTTCATTGATTTTCTTTATTCTATATAGGGGTGCAAGTTCGAAGAGCCGAACCAAAATCGAAACTGAAAATTTCGATTTTGGTGTCAGTTCACCTAAAATTGAACCATAATCGAAATGCTTTGAGTTCGGTTAACCGAACTCCCCACCCCTTGAACCGAAATAGAACCAATTTATTTTGGAATTTTTTTGAATATATATATATATATATATATATATATATAGGAGCCAGTTAGGTCCTCCAATGGAGGACGGTAACGTTCCTCCAAGATACACATGGAGCACAAGTGGACGATTTAGATCAATATTAAAAAAAAGAAATTTTGAAAAAAACTTTTTAAACCTATAAGTCAAAGTTTGACAAGTTTCATTAGTCTACATTTCACGGTTCAAAAAACATACGGTGGAGATGAGCTTTCAATTATTATTTTTTTCAAAGATGATCTAAGCAATGCACCCGAGCTCCACGTGGCATCGAAGCAATATTTTAGGTGCCACGTGGAAGCTTGGAGGACGGACACCTTTTCCATATATATATATATATATATATATATATATATATATATATATATATTTCGGTTTTCAACTTAGGGTCGGTTTTCCTTTTATTGAAAATTGATTTATCTTATTTGATAACATAGAAGTGTAATTACATAAGTGGAATAAAAATTATGTTATAAAATCAAAGTTTGACCAAATATCAAACTTTGATCACAGATAAAAAAATTTACTACCAAAATACAAATAATACAGTAATAAGCATTATCTACCATCAAGATACACTTCTCAAATTTGAACTAAAGCCAAATTTTGACTAAAAGTAAAACTTTGATCAATAAAAATGAGACAATGTATTTTTAAATTATAAATTAAACAATGATAGATATTTTTAATTATAGCATTCCACTAATTACAATTTATAATTTTTTATAGGAAATCGAACTTTGAAAAAAGTCAAATTTTGACCAAGGAAAATTTGCACTGATACAATATAAATTTATATAGTAGTAGGCTCTATCTATAAGTAGGTTTCGAGTTTAACTAAAAATAAATTTTATGTAAAAGTCAAAGTTCGACCTTTTAGTCAAACTTTGACCAATAAAAATAGGGCAATATATTTTAAAGTTAAAAATTAAACAATAATAGATATTTTAAATTATATTATTCCACTAATTAAAATTTATAATTTTTTTATAGAAAATCAAACTTTGACAAGAAGTGAAACTTTGATCACGAAGAAATTGCACTAATACGGTATAAATTTTTGTAGTAGTAGACTCTATCTATAAGCAGGTTTCGAGTTTGACTAAAAATAAATTGTGTAAAAGTCAAACTTTGACCACTAAAAATAAGGCATTGTATTTTAAAGTTATAAATTAAACAATACGAGATATTTTTAATTATAGTAGTCCACTAATTAAAATTTATAACTTTTTATAAAAAATCGTACTTTGACAAGGAGTCAAACTTTGACTAAGGAAAAATTGCACTGATACGGTATAAATTTATGTAATAGTAGACTTTATCTATAAGCAGGTTTTGAGTTTGACTAAAAATAAATTTGGTGTAAAAGTCAAAGTTTGACCAAAAGTGATCAAAAGTCAAAGTTTAACTAGAGGTCAAACTATTGACTAATAAAATTGAGACTCTAGTATCACATTATAGATCAACATGGATTTTTTTGCTATCAAATTGTAGGAGTTAATTTAAGAACAAGTAAAATTTTAATTAAAAAACAAAGTTTGACCTTAAAGTCAACCTTTGACCCTTGGGATGCCTCATGCCTAACCCAATCAGATTAGTTAAGCTTAAAAATACTTGGCTCATGCGGCTCAAGTATCAAGTCGAACCATACTTATGATAGTACTGGATAATAACTTTTTATTTACAAAACATAGTCAATCATATGATGGTATAAAATTTGGATTTTCAAATAACGCCTGGGAGGTGTTATTTATAAATCCACATTTTTACATGTAGATATGGATTTCTAAATTCTCATGAATTTACCAAATTCAAATCCAAACACAAAAATGTGGAACCAAACGGTAGATTTGGATTTAGGAGATCCAAATCCAAATTCACATTCCCAAACGCAGCTTAAGGGAAATTTAGCAAAACAAGATCTGTGGAGAATCGTTTTAAGCTCTTATAACCTTTTTCAAAAGTTTCAGCCAGCTCATCTCCAAAAAAAAAAAAAGCTTCTGCCAACAAAAGAGGATTGACACGGATTTCAGAGTGGAATAACATAGATATTGTGGTCAGAATATGTGAAATGACCAAATGGGGTATAAAGGAAGTGACTATGGTGGTGCAAGGGTGAAAGTACCATGTTGCCCTTTCACTTAAACATAGAAAATTTTCAAATGAACGAAAATCCCCTTCCATCTTCCAATTAAACAACCCTAACTCCCTCTTTTGCTATAGGAGGTTTTTCTGGGCTTGTATGGATTTTGTATGGGCCTTGGGTTTCCTCAGGGCTGCTCTGTGTCTTTGTTCTGTTTTGAGGTTGATTTGTCCCTCACAAATCTCCTCTCTCTTACCTTCTTCTTTGTTTTTTAATATTAACATTCTCTCAAAAAAAAAGATATATTTTTTTTTTATAAAATGGAATCAGTTTCAAGTGGGCTATTTGAAAGATTTAGGTAAAAATAATAGCAACAGTAGATTGAATTCCAAAAAAATGGATTTGAATTCAAATAGGTTATTGCAGATTTAGATTTTCAGATGGATTTTATGGAGGAGATGGCAAAGCTGATAATAAGAATGAACCAGAGGAATCCAATGAAAGGGATGATCATGGAATCCAAGTGAGTAATGATGTCAAGAAATATTGCACATTTGCACTTAC
Organism: Chloranthus sessilifolius; assembly: GCA_021018995.1. NCBI lineage: Eukaryota > Viridiplantae > Streptophyta > Magnoliopsida > Chloranthales > Chloranthaceae > Chloranthus > Chloranthus sessilifolius. The sequence continues at coordinate 90,708,345 of CM037595.1, read as the reverse complement.
AAGATTTCTTTGAGCGAAACAACTTTGATGATCAATAGCTTCAAATGTTCGAATGGAAGATCGCTTTCGCTTACCCTAGGCGATTTGTTTTTTCTCTGTTCTTTGTTGGACTAGGGTGTGTATTGGGATGAAGGGCAAAAGCGTAATATTATACAAGGATAATAAAGTAAAATCATATTTATCAAGAAATATCTTGGACTCGAATTATTGTGAGAATCCCTAAAACTCGGAACTTTTCATAAGAGTATATGGCACTGAAACTTTTTTAAATGGACCCCCATTTTCCAAAGTGCCTTTTCTATAAAGCCCATAATTTTATGGGTAGCTTTATTAGCACCTACGGAATCTTAGAGGGCACCTACATAAAAAATCATCAATTTCTTTGAGTTAGGCGACGAAGATCTTTTTTTACCCAAGGATATTGAGATCTTGTACGCAAGGGATATTGAGATCATGGGTGTACCATTAGATGGTCAATTTTTTATTTCACGTGACACATGTCCAAAGAAAAGCCCTAAAATCACGTTTGAGCGTGATGTGTGGCTTGTAATTTTAGGGCCACTTTTTATAGATCCATGCCGGTAGAATCAAAATTGGTCACCTGGTCTCTAGATCCCTTGTATTGAAGATTGGGGTGAAACAAGATCTTTATCGTCTGATTCAAAATAATCAATGATTTTTTTTTAGATCTGTGCCACTTAGAATCATAATTGGTCGCCTGGTATGGTCTTTAGATCCCTTGTGTGGAAGATTGGGATAAAAAACGATCTCCATTGTCTGATTCAAAAGCAATCAATAGTTTTAGCGTGGATGCCTAGTAAGATTTTGTGCGTATTACTAAAGCGACCCTAATTTTATTACCAAAAAGTATTGGGTACATACGTATAGAATCTTGAAAAGTACCCACCTTGAGAGTAGCTCTATTTGCACCTACTAAAATTTTGGAAAAGTTGAAAATCGTTAATTGCTTTGAATATGACAATAGATATCATTTTTCGTCCCTAATCTTCCAAATAATGGATCATGAGACCATAGGCGAATGATTTTCATATCACTTTTTGAGATGTATACCACGTGGAATGAAAAAATTGTCGTCTAATGGTATGCCCTTCATCTAAGGATCCATTATATGAAAGATTGGGATGAAAAATGATCTCCATAGTCTACTTCAAAGAAGTCAATGGTTTTCATCATAGGTACTCTCATTAATTCGGTAGGTACAAATAGAGTGTCCAATCTTGAAAACAACCACTTTTTTTTTAAAGTCCCCACTTAGCACCCTCTTTTTATTATTTTTCATCTTCTTCTTCCTTTACGTCTAGCAAGTCGCAATGACACCATGAAGATGATGACAACTTATTTTTCTTTCTTAGTTCCGACAAGTTGCGGTGATAATGACAATGATGACTTTTTCTTCCTTAGATCCAACAAGTCGCGAGGAAGGCTACTTCTTCTTCCTTAGCTCCAGCTTGACAACAATTATGATCAACAATCTCACGATATCGGTGATCCCCTTGAAATCTCCATTCATGCACACTTGATGTCGCCACAAATTACCCACATCATTATTCCGATCAAATGCCTAACCCAATCGGAGATGAATAAATGTCGAAATCGTGGTTTATACTATAATTATGAAGAATAATATTCCCTGGGCATCGATGTAAATCACAAAGCCTCTTCCTTCTTGGTTCCCCAAATTAAAAAAAAAAATTGAGCCGATTCATATATTCATATCTATTTTTTATTTAAAATTTTAAAGAGAAATTTCCCAATAAGACATGAAATAATTGAGTTCCAATAGAGGGCTTAGTGACTTTAAGGCTCTAGAAAATACCAAAGTTACCCTTGCATGCACTTCAAAGCTCGATTATTCACAGTCTCATCTCTCCTCTTATAAAATCCATTGCCAACTAATTTTGAGTTGGATGCCCAAATTATCACATTATCTACTTGAAAGGTAATGCCCTTTAAGATTTTTCACTTCAAAGCTTGATTATACATTGTTTCTAATGCAATTGTATTGCAATTTAAATCTACTGCAATAATTATGTCTCAAGGGGTTGTTGAATGGCTGTGTTCCCGCCAAAGGTGAGACCTAAGTTCAATCTCCCCTCCCCGAGGCCACCCTAGGATTTATATCCCTACGACTCAAAGATATGTTGAATTTGGGGTGCACATGTGTCCCTGAAATTAGGTGGGTGCTCTGAGAGGCCTGAATACTCAGATTATAAAAATATATATATAATAATAATAATAATAATAATATTTTGCACTACAAAACTTGATTATGCACTGTATCTAGTGCAATGGTAATATAGCTGAAAATTTTATACTTCAAAGATCAATTATGTATTATATCTATTGCAATGATAATGCACCTTAAGATTATGCACTTCAAAGTCGATTGTGCAGTATATCTAGTGTAATGGTAATGCATCTTAGGATTTTACACTTCAAAGATCGATTATCTATGCCTCTAATGCAATGATAATGCATTTGAGACCATTAAAAGTGAATTAAAATGCACTACATCTATTGGAATGCATTGTAATGCACCAAAGGCCTTTTACAATGCATGAAATGTACTACATCTAGTAAAATACATTGTACCGCATCATAGACCTTTTGCGGTGCATAGAAATATACTCGACAATCCTTGCAATAAAATATACTGCTTTTAGCATTTCACTACAATATGCACAAAAAATGCACTTCAAATCTTTGTTCTATATTTTAATGACTACTTTTCGTCGAAAAATTAATACCAGTGTCAACCGAAAAGGGGTTGGAGAAGAAAAAAGCTTGAAAAGATGAGCATTGGAGTCACTTTTGCAAGTCGCCGAAAAATACAACAAAGTTTGAGAAAAGGCTACAGAAGAGGCTTTTGTGAGTCGTTGACAAATAAACACCGTTGCCAGCCAATAATGGATTGAAGATGAGGAACACTTACGAAGATGAGCATTGGAGCACCTTTCACGAGTGACCAAAAAATACAACAAAGCTTGAGAAGGGGCTTTCACGAGTGACCAAAAAATGCAACAAAGCTTGAGAAGGGGCTTTTACGAGTCGCCAAAGAACGAACACCGACACCAAATGGAAAAGAGTTGAAGAAGATGAGCGTTGGAGTCGCTTTTGCGTGAAGAAAAGACAAAAAAACTTGAGAAAAAGTCATAGGAGGGGCTTTTGGGAGTCGCTTTTGCAAGTCGCCGGAAAACGAATACTGGTGCTGGCCATAAAAGGACTAGAGAATAGAAAAACTTGAGAAAATGAGCATTGGAGTTGATTTTGCGATTCACCGAAAAACAAACACCTGTACCAGCTAGAAAAGGGTTGGAGAAGAGAAAAGCTCGAGAAAGTGAGCGTTGGAGAAGATGCAAGTTTGACAAGATGAGTGTTGGAGAAGATAACCATTTGTAAATTTATATAATTTACTTAAGCAGTTTAGAAAAAAAATAGAATATAATTTCTACTATAATTAGAAAACTTTTAAAAGATATTATTTAAAAATCAACAATTAAAAATAGAGGCTCGGGAATATGCGCCTGGGTGTAGAGAAATCTCTACACCCACCAACATTTGGCAATCATGTGGCGTCCATCATGAGGTTTGGGTGCCATGGCAACTTAGGCAAGGTTGATCAGATCCCCTTAAAAAAAATTTATTTGTATGACTTTTCCACCGTTAAAAATGTGGTCAAAGTTGAGAAAATGCACCAAAGTCTTGGTAATTACCTTATTTATGACCATCAAATGGAGGGGAAAAAGTCAAAATAATAGTATATATTTTTTAAAATCACATGTCCTATGACTGATCAACCCAAAACAGGATTTGTTTTAGGTTGATCATGCCACGTGGCATGTGATCTGGCCACTGGACACACAAGTCATCTTGTTCGCTTATACGTATTCCCCAACGCCTTAAAAATATATCTATACCCTATATATAAAAAGATAATATAATTCTTAAAAAATTTCGTTGCATAGTTAGTATGGTCTGCTTTTCATATTCCTAATAATACCCCTCATATCAATAGCCATATACAAATTTTCTTCTAATTTTGTCCCTCTAAAGTCTTTTAAATGACAACAGTAGGTGTGAATGCATTTATTGCGATTTTCATATTTTCAATAATGCCCCCACATATCAATAGCCACATACGATTTTCATATGTCTTTTAAATGATAAAAGTAGGTGCGAATGCATTTATTGAGATTTTCATATTCCCAATAATCTCTCTTATATCAATAGCCATAAATGATTTTCTTTCTAATTTTGCCCCTCCAAAGTCTTTAAATGACAATAGTAGGTATGAATACATTTACTGCAAGAAAAAATGACTAAGGTGCCTTTATTTTTAATCCAAAGTTCTTTTTCAATCGAAGTTTCACATGCTACAAACTATGAGTACTTTGGTTGTGTATGGCATAGCTCTATGGTAGCCCCTGCCATAGTAGAGTTCCCATCATCTTTGCTAATTTCATGCTACCTGCTTTAACAGGTACCCCTTCTCATTGATAACTCTTTGCATAACAAGATTTAGATGTTCACCAGTTCTACCCTCCTCTCTACTCACTCTTTGCCGGAGCAGATTTTATTTGCTATGGTAGGGAGTTAGTAGAGAGCACTGCTAGAACATGTAAATCCTCCTTTGTAGGGAGTTAGAAAAGAGAACATGAACCAACTAAATCATGTGAACTCTGCTGTGGGAGGGACCATCAAAGAGCTATGTCATACGCAACCTTTCTATCAAATGATAGGAGATCATTTTTCATCTCCATTTTCTTTATAATATATTTTGAGATTAATTTTCTATCGTTAGACGACTAAATTTTGCATTCATAAGGAACACATCCCAAAAAAGTGATAAGAGAACCACTCATCATGTATGCCATGATCTTGTTATTTTTTAGAATGTTTACCTTGTGAAATCAAAATCTCTCTATTTAATGGTATACCTATAATCTCAAGATTTATCGTGTTAAATTTTGGGAAGAAAGATTTCTTCATCGTAGGATTCAAAGCAGTCAAAAAGCAGTCAATGGCTTAAAGTACGTGAAACCCAAGTCGAAAGAAAGAATCATTAGTTGTAAATAAAGATACTCTAATTACCGCATGCCGATCACAATGCATTTATGACAAGGGAACCTTTATTTGTAAAGGGGCTCCCTGCACTGAAAATCATTAAATGGATTGGACGCTAGAGTTTTTCGCCCCATTAATCTTCCACTAGCATCAAACGGTCAATTTTTTTTTGTGTGACACAAATCCCAAAAAGTGATTCGGACATCACGTTTGAGCACGATGTGTGACACGTGATTTTTGGGTTCATTTTGTAGTATCAATAAATAGACTGTCTAATGGTACGCCCATGATATTCAGATCATTTGTGTCTAAGATTGGAATGAAAATGATCTCCAACGTATGATTCAAATCACCCAATAATTTTAAGCGTAGGTGCCCTCCAAGATTTGGTAGTCGCAAAAATAAAGGGTACCCTTGGGACCATAGTGACCAAACCCACGTTTTTTTTGGAAAAAACGAAAAAAAACTCCGAAAAAAACGTTTTATTCGAAAAATTCCTGTTTTGAAAAAAAAAAAAACGTGTTTTAAACCCGTTTTTTTTTTAAATACGTTTTAAATCCCTTTTTTCATGTTAAAACCCTTGTTTGGTCAAAACATGTATATTTTTTATTTTTTATAATTATTAATATATTTTTTATTTTCATAATTTTCTCGCTTTTTTCCAAAATTACACAAATTTATTATTTTTTTTCGTATATTTTCGGAGCCGCTTTATTCTCATGTCTATACTTGGTCGCTATGCTTGTGACAGAAGACGAAATAGTCTTGTTATCAAATGACAACTCTATTTACAACCCAAGATTTTTCCTTCTTAACTTGAGTTTTATCTGCTTTAATTGTTGGCTGCTTTAAATCAGATGATGAATATCATTTTTCTTTTGAATCTTCCACACAATTGATCTTGAGATCATGAGTCTATCATCGAACAATCGAATTTTTATTTCAGATGACACATATCCCAAAAAGTTAACATAATCATGAGCGCACATCAACATGATTCTTGGACCACTTTTCGAGATATGTGTAATATGGAATCAAAGTTTAATTTGTTATCACATGCACTGCCACTAATTAATTATAAATGTCTAAATAGTGTTCCCCTTAAAGATCAATTATGTAAAACAATACAAAGCAAATTCCAGATATGATGAGACAAAAACAACGCTCAAAGAAACTCAAGTGTAAATAGTTTCATAGAGGGAGACAAATTTCATTCTATGGAAAGAATGAGGAAAAAAATAATGAGGTCTACCCTGGAGGATAGGGTGATTGAATCTTGGGGAAGACAGGGAACAAATTCATAAAAAAATTCTGAAATAGTTGAGAGAGCATGTTTCGTGGGTTTCAAGTTTAGGAGCTTAGATAAGACTATAGAAAGGCATGAATGGAGAGGAAGCTATGTAGATTTGGACTTCTACAGTTTGGAATGCAATCAGCCCATATATATATATAAGGATTCGGTGGAGAGGGTGATTTGATGAGGATAATGAATTAGATGTATCATCAGAAGCAGGTCATGTTAATACCCTTGAGCTATACTCTTGCACCAGTCAGTAGGGATAAATCTCTGCAAGTGGTCAACAAGGGGTGGGATTCGAACTCAGAACCTCCGCTTCTTGAGGTTCGGTCCTGACCACTGCGCCAACACACTTGGTTACCAAGTGTAGAATCATCATCCAGTTTTCTCCTTTTTATTCAACTATTGACTATGTCAGTCATTTTTTACCTTTCAACTACTCAGGTATGTAGGGGGCAAGTATGATATTTCACAATAACCCTGTTTTTTTATCGATACATGACACATTTCACATTTTTCGTAAGTGTAAAATGCAAATTAGAGACCATAATCTAAAGATGTATGGTGTGATTACTATCACGAATGTTACTCATATTTATTGTTATCATGGTATCAAGTATCAACTGATATCGATACGTACATTTGAAATAGAGTCAGTCATAGGAATTAGGGATGTCAAATATCGAGTCGGGCCAAAATTTTACTAGTTTAGAGGCTCACCTAAAATGCCAAAAAAAAAATCGTCTTTTTCATCCACTATCTCCAAAAAAACACTATCCGGACTATCGCGAAAGTTCTTGATAAAATCAATCATGCATCTTGTACATTGATTCCGGCACCTGAAATTACAATTAAAACAAAAGTTAGTTAAGAGAGAAGAATCAAATATTGCAAGAGTTTAGATCAGTTTGAACCATCCTACCAATTTTGTAGTTGAGAAAACCCCAGTTACAACTAGAATCGTAAGCTCTAAATAAAATTGCCCGTTTCTTAGAGTCGAAAACCAAGTACAGACTGTTAGAAGTTCCTATTTTGGTGGCCATCACTATGGTCAAATCCGTTGACCGATGAATGGTATAAGATCAACCTTAAGATGTACAATTGCTATTCTGGTGAGTTTGAAAAGAATAGGCAACTGATTGTTGAGTCTTTCAGTTAAGGTATGATTGTGATTTCTAATCACACTATAATTAGCAATTTCAGTCCTTAATGGGATAGGACTCTTTAGCTATAAATATAAGGGGTGCCTGGTCCCAACGATAGCTCGACAGAATTCAATCCTCCCTATTGGCGAGAGCATCCCCATTGTGCTAGGAGACATTGAACGCGAGAACATCGTTGAAGATCGGCAACCAACCATCGATGGCTAACGCTCAAGGTGCACATATTTATAAGTTATAAATTTATTATTTTTGATTGATCGTGCTCCTAGATCTTTAGGCTTAATTTTGGATGGTCGGATCGTCAGATCCATTTAGATTCCATCACACAAAAGAATCACAAACCATTGAAGAGAAATGGCATTCTTCCTAGCAACCCTTGCATAAAAGACTCATTACAGTTAGTATAATAAGATTAGATGCTTTCTCTGTCCAGTGGGCTTCACAACATCTTTCTATTACCTGGATCTGTTACATTACATGCTGGACCAATTTTTTTGGTAATAAGGCAACAATTTCATATGATATATCACGCCTGTTAACCCATAAGTTCTCCTAGGGCTGCAATGGATCAGGACCGTCAAGTTTACCTGACTGGCCGAGTGACCCAGCCGGCCATGGGTTAGGTTCGGGTCCCAAATCCGGACCCGTTAGGTCAGGTGGAGTTGGACATCTCAATTAATTTATTGAACAGGTCAGGTTCAGGTCCTGGATTCTTGACCAGAATCCAACCTGACCTCACTCTTTGCCTCATATCCTAACTCAATCTGACCTGACCCAAGTTTTTGGTATTAGGGCCGGGTCAGGTTGAGGTAGAACGTAATTGGGTTGACCCGGACAGGACCCAAGTCGTTTGCAGCCCCTTTTCCCCTGCTCAGGTTTGAAACTATATTGTCAAATGGCTTCCTATTGCATCTTACATTTCTCATGAAATTGGTCTTTTGATTGCCATTAATTCCTGTTTTGTTTGTAGGAGGCATATATGGTAGAATTAGAGAAGAATATGGGAAGTCACAAATTATTATGTTCTAGTGATCACTAAGCCTTACATTGAACATAAACTCAAAAATTCATAACCCAGAGGAATATTATATATATTAAACAAGTGTATGTAAAATTTACATATTCTAGATTTGGTACAAGTATGACCCAACACACTGTATTACAATTCACAAAAGCTACAACCATCGACAAAAACGCCCTTGAATCATTCACCCCTAATTTCCTCTTCTCCTACTTCTTCCAACACACTGGATTACAATTCACAAAGTTCACAAAAGCTACAATTATCTACACAACCCCTTGAATCATTCCTCTTTTTCTTTCTGTTTAACTCCAGTTCATGGACACCAAAATCATAAACAATTAAGTCAATTATACATCAAACACCAGTCACCAAATTCACTCTAGCCCCAACCAAGTATGACCCAACACACCGGATTACAATTCACAAAGTCCACAAAAGCTACAATCATCTACACAAGCCCTTGAATCTTTCACCCTTAATTCATTCTTCATGTTCTTTTCTTTTTCTTTTTTTCTTTTCTGTTTGAAATCTAGTTCATGGACGCCAAAACCATATACAATTAATCAATTATGCATCATTATTATCATCATCATCACCATCAGGGTGATGACCAATGAAAACCAATAAATTCAGTCAATTTATAGGTAATTTTAGCTAAATACCATTACGACCAAAACCTGAACTGAAATCTGGTAAGGATGATAATCACATTCTTACATCCTACCTCCCAAATTTGAAGAATTCAAATTTGTGTTACTAAAACGACACCGCTGAAGATCGATTCGCTTGATCCAAGCAATCAAGAACCTCTGCTCTACTTCTTACGATCCGATGGAAAACCTCCCTGACTCTGCACCGCAAAGGACCCAACCCATCCTCCATATTCCTACAGATCTCCGTTAGATCAGCAGCAATCCGCCGGATCTCCGCCGCTCGCTCTTCTGCCATTGGAAACCTCGCAGAATCTCCCACTTCCATCAATTCCTGCCTGCAACTCTCCAACCTCTGCAGCTCCTCCAACAATCCAGCCCACCCCTTTTTCTCCTTCTTCCATTCCTCCACAATTCCGTCATGCAATCTACTCATGGGGGCTGCCCACGCCAAGTGTCGTGCCACTACCGGAAAATGCATCGTTATACTGCCGCCGTCCTGGCACGGTATCGCTACTACGAGCGCCCACATCACGAAAACCAGAACCAGGTTCATAGTGTACACGGGCAATCCTAGCCCTCCGATCTCCGCCACACGCGGTGGCGGAGCTAAATTCGCCGCTATTGCCTGCACCTGCTCATTGGAAATTTGGGAAAAGTTAAAAAATATATTAAATTATAAAAATTTCGGCAAGGGAAAAACTCCGAAAAACTTATGTAAGGGAAAATTGGGGAAAGTTGAAAAATATATTAAATTATGAAAATTTCGGCAAAGGAAAAACTCAGAAAATTCGAAAAGAACGGAATGTACATGAAAAATCGGGAAAATCGAGAAATTATAAAATTTATGAATAAACTATGAAAAAGACGCATTTTATGAGTTTTTATACGGACAAAAAAAATTGAAAGTACGAGAATAAAAGGGACAAATCGGAGTGCACGAGTAAGTACGGCAATGAAAATTTTTGTAAAAAAAAAAAATGAAGTGCATGGAAAAAACCAAGATTATTTTCGAGAAATTATAAAAATTAAACATAAATAATAAATCATGGAAAAAGACACATTTTATAAGCTTTTTATACGATTTTTTTGGGTGGAAAAGATCTAGCTCTCCGATCTCCGCCACCCGTTGTGACGGAGCTAAATTCGCCGCCATCGCCTGCATCTGCTCATCGACTCACGAAGACGGAGTACGCAAATAAGACGACGGCAGGGGAAAATGCGTAATCTACAGGAAAATTGGGGAAAATTTGAGAAAATACATCAAGTTATGAAAATTTGAGAAAATTCACAGGAAAATGGAGAAAGTATAATTTTTTTTTTTGAAGTTTTTATAAGGAAAATCAAAATCGAAAATATGAGAATAAAGGGGGAAATATCGGAGCATAGTGGTAAGAACGGCAGTAAAGACGTTCTGAAAAAAATGCAAACAAAAAAGAAGAAATAAAAGGAAATCAACTGAATTTTTTTGAGAAAACATAAAAAGACGCATTTTATACGATTTTTTCGGGAAAAAGACCAAAAAAAACGATTTTTTTGTGACTGCACCTGCTTGGCGGCCGACCACGTCCCCGAAGGAGACCGCGAATGTGCGCTGCCCCCGTCAGTGACAACTGCGCCGGCGCCGCCTCTACTGCTGCTCCCCTTCCGCCCAAACGACCACGCACGCTCCCCCGTGCCGTACCCGTCGCCCGCATCAGCACCAGCTGGAATCGAATTCAACGCGCGGATTGCCCGGCGAATCTGCGCTTGGCCGAGCGGCGTCTGATTGAGTGCAGCGACGGCGATCTCAGCTTGCTTGTAACGGCGTTGAAGGGAGTCCACGCCGTGAGTAACGGCATTGCAGATGTCGAGGGACTTGAGGGCGCGGTCGAGGAAGTCGGCTAGGAGCCGATCGATCGGCGGCTTGGCTTTACAGAAGACGATGGCTTTGAATTCTTCTTCGCAGCAGAGGAAGGCGTCGAGGAGCTTCTGGAGCCACGAGATTGAGAGTAGACGGTCTGATGATGATGACGGGGAGAGGTCGAGTAATCGGACGGCTACCTGGTTTTGAAAGAGTTGGAGTTGTTCGAACACTTGGTCTTCGTTGGGTTCCATGGAGACTACTTGGTTACGGCGGATGCTGAGGATCGAACGGCCGAGGAAGGCTCGGGTTGCAGAGTAGGTTGGATACTCCGTGGAGCGCATCATGGAGAGAGAGAGAGAGAGAGAGAGCGACGCCTGGGCTGGGGATTTATAACTTTTTTTTGTCGCTAACAAGTGAAAACCGCTGTCATCGATTTAAGTAGATGTATCTCTTACCGCCAAAATTTATGGGAGCATGCAGAGTCACCGAAGTTTATAAATGTCACCTTTTGACTAGTTAGATAGGTCTAGATTTTATAAGAGTTATTTTTTGCTCTTTTTTAATGTGGGAGGGCAAAGTTGATAAGCCGCTGAATTAGCGGGTAAACGTGCACATGCTTCCTTTCAACTATAAAATTATAAAAAACAATAATAAATTTATAAAATGGAACAAGCCTATGAGTTCCAATATATAGATGACCTTATACATTCAAATTTTAGATCATATATCACCCGATTTTAAGATAGTATCTTTTTTGGGATAATATGCAATATTATATGTCATCTATTAAAAAAAAAAAAAAAAATTATAATCTACACTTCAGTCAAAGTTTGGGTATTGCTTCACACATTATAACGTATTGAATTTTTTAAATCGTAGATGTCCAATCTTTTTCAACAATTTTTATTCATTGAATGCAGTGGTTATAACATAAAGTGACATATTAGTAACACCAACCAAAATATTATCAGGCTAATTTAATTTTATTGCTTGACTTAATTTTTTAATCAGGTTGAGTACATGAACTTGACTCCTCGAATCAAGTTTGAGTATGAATCATTTGAAGGATAGGTTGACAAATTTTTCGTATGCAAAATATATAGAGATAAGGGGAATTATACAAATTGAACTGAGTTAGGTTTGAAAAAGGCATACACTGAAAAAATTAGAATCAAATGTATAAACCTGAGGAGTATAGTAGGATGAATTTTATCAAGATATATGCGTTTAATAGAGCTAAGCTTGCTAAATAAGGTTTGAGGATGCAAATTTTGACCATCTAATATGTGGGTCATGATTTGAAGATCTAAAATGCAAAATTTTGGGAATAAAAATGATCTAAATCACTTGATTGAAGGTAGTCAACAACTCCAATGGTGGAACTCTCACGGGCTCCCAAATAGTCTTCGGTGGCAAAATGATTACCCTTTGTTTATTGATTATCATTATTACCTTTTACCACTAAAAAAAACTAAGACATTCCTTTTCTAACTTCAAAGGTATGAGAAATCAAATCAAATATTTACTAATGAGGATTTTAAAGTCATTTTTATTTAAATTGGACTATGTGATGCTCGACCGGGCACGATTAATTGAAATCTATTTTAATCAAAACAATAAAATGAGTACTTATTTGTTATGAATTTCGTTTCATTCTTCACTATGAATTCCGAACGTCCCTTTCCATATCTACCCTCTTGACTTGCAGTTAGATTTCGCAAAGAGATTGGCCGGAGCGTTTAATTAGTTCGAAGAGTCCTAGTTTAAGAGAGTAGAGCGTTTAATTAGCGCAAAAAGTCCTAGTTTAATGTTATTAACAAAAAAATTACCGATAATACCTTTGCTGCTAATAGTTATAATAATTTTTAACAACTATTTTATTAATAGCGATAATTTTTCACTGCAAAAAATTGTTGCTAATAGCTATATTTTTTGTACTGTTTAAAAGATTTATTTGTTTAATTAGCTTGAAAAGTCCTAATTTAATTAAAAGTGTAGTTATAAAAAATTAGAAAATATAGAAATACATAAAAAATAATATGAGGGTAAATAAAGTAGTTTAGAAGTACTTTATTTTTAAAATATAAAAACACTAAAATTAACAAACAAATGATATCACTCATGCTTGTATATAATAGGAAGTATATGTCATTTCAAATGTTGTTGGACGTATGTAGTTGTCAAGGCTTATTAAAATATGTGGAAGTCAGCTTGCAGAGTCGGCAGCAGAAGAGCACTATTGCGGACTTGCATAGCTTGATGACGTTTTGACGTCGTTGATTAGAGTTTCGTTAGATTTTTTTTAATTTTTTATTTGTAGTTTTCAATATGCCCCTGCCTGTCTAAAATCTAGTTCGGCCTTAGTGCTCAGGGGCCCAGCAGCCCTAACTTAGCCGAGCTTGATATGCTTATCCTTAACCCTAACGTAAGGGATTGAGTCAGGTTTTGGTCGAGCTTTTATAAATTTTTTATTTCTTACCAAGAATAATTTTAATGAGATATCTCAAATCTAATGAAGACTCTAATAGCTATATTTGAGATATTGCCTTCCTTAATTTTCTTTCTCCAATTAGTATCCCATAGGCTAAATAAAGAAAACTTATCCAAAATTTAGAATACATGATTAGAGTTCATCATATATCTCAAATTTGGGATGCATTCGATCCACATGGCTTGGATGATGAGGATCACACTTGTCAGCATATCACATATGAAGTAGATGATCTGGGCACCATCATTGGTACCCTCGCCTCACTAGTTGATACAAATCTCTGATGGAATGGCATTATGGTATTTATTTGCGACAAGCTAGGGCGCATATTTGAGTGCCTATGACAGCTTCATCTTTTACCGTACCAGATCTCGAGGATAGATGTAAAAATTCTACGACCTAGTCAAAACCATCCTAAAACATGATGTCCCCCCACGTCTGACGTTTTCATAATGAATCAGCTTACGTCATCAAGAGTGCGTTTGACCTTTTAACGGCGGAGATTCGACTTTGCCAAAGCGGGCAATCGTGAAACCGTTGGATGACATATCTGTCATCCTAACTCTCACAGCCACTAGCTTTTTCGTAAAGTAATACAATCTTAGAAAAGTTTATAATGACGGTACTCTAGAGCTGTCACTTAAATTTTTTGAACTGGATTAGTATCCCTTGTAAACCACATATGTCTACAGAGGGATGTTTATAGATTATATTAGCAACTGCTTCTTAATATTTTGAAGGCAAAACGTTTATAATATAATATATATATATATATATATATATATATATATATATATATATATATATATATATATATATATTATTTGTTTTCTTAAAGTCCACAGGGCAGATGACCTTTTAGAGGACGCATAACTTAGGAAGAGTTCACGTTGTGCATTTGAACTCATTCTCCTTTTGTGCATTCACGATGTCCATTTGAACTCATTTTCTCATTTTTCATTTAAATATTAAAGAGTTATATATTACTTTAGAGCATCTCCACTAGGAAGCTAAAAACCTCTCGGAATCTATTATAGCTGTCCAAACTCTCTAAATTGTAGTAAGAGCTAAAATAATAAAATATTATTTTTGGGTATAAAACTCTTTCTCTCTTCTGTGTTTAAATAATATATATATATATATATATATATATATATATATATATATATATATATAGCTAAAAACCTCTCCGAATCTATTATAGCTCTCCAAACTCCTCAAATTATAGCAAGAGTTAAAATAATAAAATATTATTTTTGGATATAAAACTCTTTCTCTCTTCTCTGTTTATATATATATATATATATATATATATATATATATATATATATATATATATATATATATATATATATATATATATATTTGATAGAAAAATAAAATATTTAAAAATTGAGTGTGAGTAGTAAAATATAATAAAATAAGAATGAAAAATAATATTTAAAACAAAGAGTAACTAAAATAGAGTATTTGCTGGTGTGATTTTTACTGTTACAATAGCTAAAGTGGTGTTTAGCTATCCAAATTTAACTCTCCTTATTGGAGATGCTCTAAAGATAACATTTTATATTACTTGTATATAACGGAATATAAAATTATCACTAGTATGATAAGGATGTTTGTGGTTGGACTGGGCTTGGGTCCGAGATTTCACTATGCACCCATTAATGAATTGGGATGTGTATTATGGACCGAGTTCTACCCATTTTGAAAATCGGGTTGGAATCAGATACTATCATAAACTATGACCCATTTCAGGTTTGGGTCTGGACTCCCGAGAATTCAGGACGCACCCATTAACTATGGGTTAGACCAATGACAATGATAATTGAACGATAATTTATGAAATGGCTCCTCATGTCTCATGCTGTTATAGAAGTTGGGATCAAACAACTCGTTTCTACCAAAAAATATCAAAATAAGATGTTTACTTATGATATTGTTAGGAGTGTCATGGGCCGGGTCAGGTCAGGCTTTGAATGGCTTGGTTCATAATCAGGCTAAAATATTGGTTCCAATCTAGCAATTTAATAATTGAATTGGGCCAGGCGTAAGTCAGATTATTATTATGCTTAATGCCTCGACATCGACCCCGAATCGGTCGAGTTGTGCCACTGCTAGGTCAACCATCTCCCTTTAGGCGGGCCAAGTCCGCCAGTCGGGCTTGAAATGTCCAATTCATAATCGGGCCAAAAGCCTAGCCTGGCCCATCCTGTTAAATAATTGGGCCAGGATGACCCTATGCCAAATTATTAATTGGGCTAACACCTCAGCCTAAATCCGGACCAAACTGAGCTGGGCCAGGCAAGGCTACAGGCCAATTTGGCCCGTTGACACTTTTAGATATTGTTGTCAAGATAATTTAAATGTTATACATTATATTGTCACTTTTCAAATGGCCAGTTGTCCATTCATATATAGATGAAATGAAGCGGTGATGATAAAGATCATCAACATCATCATCATCATCACCTTCATATATAAAGTGGCAGTTCGCTACAGGTCAATCTCACTTTCCCAAAGTAATTTTGCTGACTTCAAATGCCCAAATTTTATATAATCCCAACGTTTTAAAAAAAAAAAAAAAAAAATGAACTGGCAGAGTGTAACTAACCTGTTCCAAAATTTAGATTGGAATGAATTGCTGATTTGGTATATAAAAAATTATTTCTCATAAACATATATTGACAAATTTCGTTTTCGATAATTTTTCGATGATAGGTTCTTTCGGTACATTTCATATTAATTTTAATACCTTTTGGAAAAAATTCGGAAAAGTTCCGGAGATTAAAAATATAAAAAATATATATTTAATATTTTTTTAAATATTACTACAATATATACTAAATTACTAATATATTAAAAAAAAAAAGAAGAAATTAAACATAAAAAAAAAAAGCTGAAATGATTGAAATTACCAAAAAATACCAAAATTTCCCTGAAATTTTTGTTTGACCCTCCTTTTGCTGCGAATTATGGCGAAATTTGTCACCATGCTCATGAAGTGTGCCCCAATATAAACATCTGGCAAGTTAAAGATTGCATACAAACATATATTTCTATTATATATGATTCAAAATAGCCTTTCATTTTAAAGTGTTTGGCGGCTTTGAATTATATGGTGAGGATAAATTAATGCAATCTTAACCCACTATATATTTACATTTGGTATAGAGGTCTTAATGAGCCGGGTATGGGTCTGAGTCGAGCCTTAAATAGGCTGTTTATAATTGGACCTCTTGGAGCTAGCTCAAACTTGACCAAATCACTAATTCGGCAAGCTGGGCCACCCTAATTTTGGCTTGGCCCCTCTTACTTTAGCCCGTGCGGGCCAGGTTGGTCACACCGGGATCAAGCCCGGTCCATTGAGACCCTAATCGGGTCCTTTGCATCAAGAATCAAGCTAATGACAACTGTCAACAATGAGAACGTGTTGGTTAGTGGCTACCTATACCAGCTCTCCGTTAAAGAGAGGATTGCTATCTGGTACTATTGAAATGTTGACCAAACCTTAAAAGTATATAAACAACAATGGACTCCCATTAGACAAATAATATATGCCCCACACATGATCCAACGGGTCCCACATGTACATATACTTCTAGATGGTGTGCGCACATCCATTGGGTCAGTTTAGTCAAATAGTAAGATAATTTCGCTAGCAAACATATATTAATACCATCTGTGTTTGGATTAGCTTTTATAAGAACACAAGGAGCTCCCTGCCTGCTCTACGTAAGAGCAAATTTTTCTGCTCTTATAGAGAGCAATTATCACTTAAAATAATTTTCCACCGGAGCGAATAGTGGGAGGAGCTGTGTACACTAAAACAGTTTTCTATCTGAGTCAAAAAATAAAAGAGCTGCTCTTTGCTACAAAAAAAGCTAACCCAAAGGCAGCCTATAGTATTTGTTCTTAGATGAGATTTAGTCCAAATATCCACCATCTCATTAAGAGCTTCTAAGACTAAATAAATAATGGTCCTGATTAAATAAATCTGATGGTTTGAATCGTCCGGTCAACATGATATTTGGGCTGTTTCTAGATGATAGAACAAAAGCTGAGCAATTAGATTTGTGAATGCATGCCTAGTGTCAAATAATGTCACCCCAAGTCCCATCTAGTTAATAGCAGTTTGGAATCAAATTCCTATTTTATTATTGCCCATTGGATAATTGTCGTTATCTAGAGAAGTCAAATAGAATCATAGAAAGATGGCAAATGAAGTTAGCCTAGTGTGAACCCTGGGGATGGATTCCCTCGTGTCTTTGACTTATGAGTTATGAGCCTGGTTGTATGTTTTGAGCAATTAATGGAAAGCCTAGTGCCAGCAACCTTCTTCCTTCGTCACTTTATTTTCTCTGCTGGAGGGTGCTCTAAGTAGATATAAATTTTGTATGATATCATGCTCCAATTTGATATTGGGTAGCCTTGAACGCACCCATCGAATCTTACGCTTAATATCATTAATTGCTTTAGATTGGATGATGAAGATTATTTTTCGCTCTGATCTTCTACAAGGATTTAGAAACTATGAACGTACCGTCAAATGATCACTTTTTATTCCACACATCACAAATTTATAAAAAAAGTAGCCCTAACATCAAGTTTGAAAAAATGTGACTTTAGGATTAAGTTTTTGAGATATGTGACATGTGAAATAAAAAATTGACCGTATGATAGGTGCATCATGATCTCAAGATCCCTTTTGTGGAAGATTGGAACTAAACACAATCTTTATCATTTGATTTAAAATAATCAATTTTTTAGGGGTAGATACCCCTCAAGATTCAGTGGGTGAGTTTGAAGTTACCCTTTGATTTATAGGTCACTTTTAGGATGTGTGTTATGTGGAATGAGAAAATTGACTGTCGAATAGTAAGCTTATGAACTCAAGATCCAATGCACATATAATTAGAATAAAAAATAATCTTCATCATTTAATTTAAATTAATCAATAATTTTGATCATAGGTGCTTTAATTAAGTTGGTAGGTGCCAACAGAGTTACCCACAAAGTTTGTATGGCTATAATACTTTATCCTAGCTAGCAAATAAAGACACAATTAATCTATAAATGTACTTAAAAATAAAATGAAATAAATACATATCTGTCTCTAGAAGGAGAGATTTACCGGTGAACGCACAATACCAACTAATACCAACCCTTTCAGTAATGTGACCAAATCTTTGTGTTTTGACACATTTGAGGCAAGCGGCACATATATATAAAAATCAGTTGCCTTAGAATTTATGTTTATTAGAGGAGTTAACTCATTCAATTGGTGCACTTAAATTTTGACCACTCACTCTATTATAACACTTGTTAGCCAAGTGGCATATATATTTGAAAATTTTGTACTTTCGGCCCTATAAGTTTGCGTATTTGCAGAAATGACCCTATAGTTTTATCACTTGCATAACAGGCCAACTCCAAGCTTAATTGGTTCCACATCAGCAAAACCGCCTTTTATATTAATATATATATATATATATATATATATATATATATATATATATATATATATATCTGCTTCTCTATGCTTATTTGCCCATTTAAAATACTTTTTCTTGGATTGCGATTTGGAGATTCGACTACAGTTGGTATAACTCAAAGAACTACAACAAGTTAGGTAAGATATTTTCTCATTATCTTTGTAAAATATTACTTTCCCTTCGTTTTTAACATATACTAGGTAGACCAAGCTAGGTAAGATATCGGTCGATATCTTAGGATCTCGGCTGCTAACTTAAGATAGCGGCTGATATCCTAAGATATCGATCGATATCTTAAGATAGCGGCCGATATCCTATGATATCAACCGATATATTAAGATAACCTTTTAACCAACCAATTTTTTATTTTTTAATATTATAGCGCTAAGTCAAGTATTACCCTTTTAACCAATCAATTTTCATTTTATAAAATATTGTAGGTTGAAATGGATGTTCCACTTCTTTACCATTTTGATTTCGTCCGTGTGGGAGATAATACTTACAACGGAGGACATCGGAGGATTATCACTGTCATTTGATGAGTTTATGGAGAAAATGTATAAGGTCAGTAGGACACGACCGGAAGAACATTCTATTACACTAACGGTTTCATTACGCATAGTGAATGAGCTTGTGTTTGCTGAATTGTCTGAGTTTGATGATCTTACAAACTTATTCAGAGCATATCGTATTGGTGATGGTGTGATAAATATTTATATCGAAAAATCATTAGTCACTACCGCCGCAGAAAATATACCGTCTTTAGAAGCATTTCAACCGTTCCAGGAAACAAACGAAGATGATGGTGGTATGAGAACAGAACATTTGATTGGAAATCAAGAAATACAGTTTGAAGAGGAGAGCATCGCTGCACCGATGATAGTCGACGATGATAGAAATTTGAATGTAGGATTTTACCCCTACAGTAGGCTTCTGGAGCAACCCTCTTTAGACATTCCAATGAGTAAAGGAGATGAAGATCAAGGATATTGTCATCAAATGAATCCGATGCATAATACATTTCAGTTCAACCTCGATTCGATAAATTAGTGGGAAATGTTTTTAGTCGGCCTTAGTCCATATCAATGGCCTTTCGAACTAATAGCTTCGGAGCCAACGATAATCGAGCTTTCAACACAACAGCCTCTCGTACATCAAACATTCCTGCATCGACCAACATCAATCCAAACAACTGCACATTAACCAAACGTAGACGGGCTCAATCCCAATCATGTAATAACCATCCAGTCAATGACTGTGATAGTGATCCTGAAAATAATGAAGCACCGCCGTCTCCCACTTCGCATGTTCATACTAATAGGGGAATTGATCAACCTCTGGTAGATGAAGACTATCAGCTTAATGACTCGGAAGGAGAGTATATGGATTCAGATGATGAGGAAATATATGAAGGGGGACCAATTACCATTGGTCAGGCGTTTAGAAATAAGAATCCTTTCAAATTTTTTTTAAAGAATTTGCAATGGCAAATAATTTTCAGATTAAACTAATAAAAACCAGTCCTCTTCGAGTTACGGCGAGGTGTGTTGAAGTAGGATATGCTTGACGAATACATGCATCGAAATTAGTAGGTGTGGACACATTTGCTGTGAAAACTTTCCACCCGGAACATACATGCGAAATGCCAGCTTTCGGAAGCGGACATCGCCAATGTACGACATCGTGGATAGCTTCATTCGTGAGAGATAAGCTATTAAAGGGCTTTGACGAGACTCTTGCTTCAATAATTTTTTATATTGAAAAAAAATACGGTATAACAGTAGGTTACTGGAAAGCATGGAGAGGAAAAGAAATGGCGTTGATTGACATCCGAGGTAGCTGGAAGGAGCAATTTAAGATGTTACCATCATATGTCGTCGAATTACAGCGGGTCGATCCAGACGTACAGACCGAATTGTGTCTCGAGCCTGATATGCATTTTAGAGATTCTTCGTGACTTTCGGACCTTGTATTCGAAGCTTTCGTAATACTTTACGAAGAATAATATCCGTAGATGAAACGCATTTGCGTGGACGATACAATGGAGTGTTGTTAATAGCTATGTGAATAGACGGGAATAGACATTTATTCCCTATAGCGTTCGACGTTGTACCGAAAGAAAATGAAGATCATTGGATATGGTTCCTTGATCTATTAAGGAGACGTGTAATCGGTGACTTTGAAGAGAAATTTGTATTGATATCAGACAAACAGAAAGGTTTGATAGAAGCTGTGGAAAAAGTTTTTCCTAATGCCTTTCACAGCTACTGTATGCGACACCTAGCTCTAAATCTGTTTGATACATATAGGGATACAATCTCTAGACCGCTTTTCTGGGTTGCTGCCCGTGCATTTTCGGAAGCAAAATTTAAAAGAATTATATAAAAAATCGAAGACGACGCCCCCCCCGAAATGTACAAAATGGATTAAAGAAATTGGTGATCATTTCTGGGCGCATGTTTATTTTCAAGGGAGGCGTTATGATATATTGACAACTAATATAGCTGAAAGCATAAATAGTGTGTTGAAAATAACAAGGGAAGAATCGATCGTGAGCATGTTAGAAACTATTTGCACAAAGGTAGTCGAATTTTATCTTCGCTGTTAGGAGGAAGAAAATAAAATGACACACGTGTTAACACCGATGGCCGAAAAACACATAACACGAAATTCAGGATGGGCCCGTCGAAAAAATGTTATACCATACGGTCGCGATATATTTCAAGTTAAACATGGTGATTACACTCACAGTGTCGATCTAGATAAGCGAACATGTACATGTAGACGTTAAGGCTATTCTTGGATTATCATGTTCACATGCGATCGTCACATTATCGGGCCGAAACAGAGAAAGAGAGATCCCCCAATTTTGTGAGCACTGGTTTACTAGTAACTTATTTAGGGAAACTTATAAAGAATACTTTGTCCCGACCGTTGACAAACGTCAATGGACTTCGCAAAGAGATGACATTCAAGTTTTGCCTCCGCACAAAATACGTCAAGCCGGTCGTCCGAAGAAACGGAGAATAAGATTTAAAGGCGAAGTTCGACCACTGCGATGTAAAAATTGTAACAAATACGGTCATAACCGTCGCTCGTGTAAATTTGTTAGAATTTGAGTGCCACATGGAGCACAAGTGGACTGTATAGTTTATAAATTCACGTGAAATTAACTTATATTACTTGACAGATTTCTTTGGGCTACATTTCACGATTCAAAATAAACTGCTTTGGATCAGATGAAGGAGATCATTAATCATCATTCATCATCCAAATAGACTTTTGAGAACATGGCCTTAGTATCATAAGCTAATTTTTAGCGAATAATCAGCTGCCGATGACTTAATGGCGGCCATGTCACAAGGAGACCATTAATCATCTATTGGCCGATGACATAAGTCATCGACCGATGACTTAAGTCATCTGCCGCTAAAATAAGTCATCGGCCACTAACATAAGTTATTGGCCGATGACTTAAGTCATCGGACGCTAACTTAAGTTATCGAATGCTAACTTAAGTCAGCGGCCATTGTGAAATCTGAAGATTAAATACAAGTCTTTTTATAATGTTTATAAAGAATTGTTAGATAATTAGGATAAATTGATACAACGAAAATTACACAAGTTGTTATTGTTACAAAAATCTATATATAAAAATAATCTATAAAATTTTACAAAGATATGAAATAAAGTAGTTTAACTCTTCTTCCCAATCGTGCACATTAAATGCCCGATTTTGGCTCTAAATTGTTGCATTTGTTTTTCTTCGAAATCAATATTCCGCCGTTGAGAGAAGTATTCCATGTACTTCAAAACATATACACCACCGTAGTCCCAACCGTTGGTTTGGATCGGTAGAATGACACTGTTGAACGCCGATACCTTCCACTGTTGATCGAAAGCTGACTTTAAACCGATAGCGTAAAAAAGACGCGGAAGGTGATGCAATAGACACCCTTTATGCTCTTCGAATCTCTTTGAGCACTCTCAGTCTGCTGGATCTATTAATTTAATTTCATGATCAACTAATGAAATTATAGCCAACGCCCAGTGGCTATATTTTTGGCTATGCATCGGAAGATAAATCCGCATAAAAACGGAAACGGAATTTTAAATAATTAATTTTATTTTATTTAAAAGCCGTTAACATTAAATAAAGCGAAGTGTAGTATTAAAAAATATACTGTTCCACAGTCTACCGCGTGAATTTCGCGTTTATCATTTGTGAGTAATGGTTCAAGCGGCTTTATATTGTTACGAACCTTCCACTCATTTCAGTAGGCCTGCCATTTATCGAAATCGCTAAGTGCAGCTAGACCTTCATCATTGATAAATTTTTCATATTTTTTCTCGTCCACTATAAACATGGTTTGAAACAGAATTATGTAATAAGTAAATAAATTAAAAGAAGTGTGAATGAAAAAACAAAAAAATAAAAGAAACGAAATAATAACTTAAGTCAACGTTCGGCATTTGCCGTGAACGTTTGATCGTTGATAACTTCAAGGACTCTCAAGTATGCGTCGATGACTTCATTGTCAAGCCACGAGCGTCCTTTGAGAACCTTTAAAAGGCCAACTGTGATGTCAACACCCATGACAGTATTGACAATCACATTGTCCTCTCCCTCCGGCCGATTCTAAAAACTGAGCATATATTTGTGCTCCATCGATTTTCGCTCATCCTCCTCCTCCTCCAGAACCAATCTTGGTTTTTTTATAATGACTTTACTTGTCGGAGTCTTTCTCTTCTTCCGAGCATGCAAGTCATATCCCTCGGCTTTACTTTTTTCAGTTGATAGTTTAATAAAAATTGATTTGAGGGATGTCGGTTGTGACTCATGAGAAGGCTGGGTAAGAGGAACACCCTCATCACCGACTTCCACAAAGGGTTGTTTAGTAGGAGGTGGAGGAGCTCCAGAAGTTTTGAGGGTCGTGATTTGATGGGTAGGTCGAGGAGCAGTGGGTTTTTGGCTTGGTTGAGGAGCAGTGGGTTTAGGGTCAGAGGGTTTAGGGGAAGAAGTTTTGGGGGCAGTTGACTGATGGATAGGTTGGGGAGCAGTGGGTTTTGGGCCAGAGGGTTTAGGGGAAGAAGTTTTGGGGGCAGTAGATTGATGGGTAGGTTGGGGAGCAGTGGGTTTTAGGCCAGAGGGTTTAGGGGCAGTGGATTGACGGCTTGGTGGAGGAGCAGTGGGTTTAGAAGCTGTAGGCTGAGTGGCAGGAGGAACGAAGGTTTCAAATAAAACAGACGAAAGAATATTATCCTGCATAATTACAAAATATATTAAAAACTGTCATTATTTATAATTTTTTTTTTTATTTGGGATCAAATTAACGACCGATAATATAAGTTATCGGTCGATAATGTAACTTATCGTCTGCTAATCTAAATAAGCGGTCGATAATTTACATTATCGATCGATAATGTAACTTATCGGCCGATAACTTATATTATCGGTCGATAATGTAAGTTGTCGGACGATAATTTACATTATCGGTCGACAAGCGTATTTGGAATTAATATTTAAAAACATATAATTTTTTCAAATTTAAAAAGAAATGGTTTAGTACCTTCGTCAAATGAGATGTGACTGCATCAAGGTCCTTCTGCATTGAGGCATTTCTTTATGTTAAATTTTAGACCCGATATTTTAGTGACCCTAGATGTGTCACATAGAACGAATTTCTGCGTTCTCGGGTTCTGGATTTTCTACCGGTCAAATGACATCGAATTAAGATTTAAAATTTTATACAATGATAATACACTGTTATATCTCCATCTCAGAATTTTTATAGAGTTTTTAGGCCAACTTACATCAAGGGATTCACATGCTCAATCTCAACCATATTTCAGGTATACTATACCAGGCAGATCTACACAGTTTCACCTCAGAATTTGTGCTGATTAAATCATGATGAATTAGAGGCTTAAATTTAATAGAAATGGTATACACTCATGTATACATGTTGATGAATTGTCTTAGAATTTTCCTATGCCTAGACAATAGTCAAATTGTGACCATAAAATCAGTCAAAACACAAATTATATATATATATATATATATATATATATATATATATATATATATATATATATATATATATATAATAGAAATTAATCAATCAAAATTAATTCTAGATCAAACTTTATTCAAATCAATCATGAAAAAATCATCAATATTCTATAATTTACGAACTTTAAATAACATCCAATCCATACAAAATCAAGCTTCTAATCACCACTAATCATGATATAACACTATCAAAACTTGCTTAAATTAAATCTATACTAGAAATTGGTATGAACAAACTGAACTAATACTTTACCTTAGCTTAACTTGAGCATCAATGCTGGTATTTGCAAATCTTTATGGTGAAAAGAGCCGAGATTTGCACAATCTCACACTATGTCGTACTAGAGGCTAAGGGGGTTTGATCTGTGATTTTAGATTAAAATTTTAATGGCTAGATTTTGAGTTTCAGAATTTTAAAGGTCTCTAATGGTGGCTGGAGCAAAGAAGAAGAAGAGAATGGAGAGGGAGAAGATTTTGAAATTTTTTGAGAAGGAGAATATATGCTTGAGTTGCTTTTGGGGAACAAGAGCCCCATGTGTCCCTTGCCTTCAACCTTAAGTTATGCTCTCTCTCTCTCTTTCATCCCTCATCCCTCATTTAGTCCTCTAGTGGACTTTTATTGTTCTTTATGCCCAAAATTTTATTCCAAAGTCCAGATTATTTTTAAGCTTGTGGTTGCATGCACTCACTACAATCTAACACCTTAGATTCCCCCTAGGTAAATCCTAAGGTCTAAGATGGGGTCAAAGTTGGTCAAGCAAGTGTGTAGCTAGGATGTGCTAGAACTTTATAAAATTATAATTTTTAATTAAAAAAATTAGAATAGCCCTTGGACTTAATTTAAATTTACAAGAAATGTTATTGCTCCATGCAAGGCTCACAAACATAGCTAAAGATGTTTGTGTATTAGGCTCTCTTTAATTTTTGGGTCTAGGTTTGACCCAAATTATTGACCAATACCATGATCATCATCAAAATTTGACCTGTTGGTGATGATCTCCTCATCAATACCAAGGCTCAGACCCTATTCGGGTTAAATCTTGGGTCAAAGTCCATCAAAAATCAATCTGGGCTTCTCATATAGCGTGTATTTTACTTAATTGCTAACTCACTCATTCAAATAAAAAGGGTGCCCTATGGGTGCTACTAGAAATGGACAATATCCCATCAATCTAAGGTGAGTGCTTAACATTTTTGGATGGACCTAGCTTCAAGCAGTCACCTGATACAGTCAGGTCTCATAAGGCCTTACTCAACTATTTGACTGACATGAAATTTGAGGGGCAGGTATTTCAATGAGTATGTTATGAAGGACATTTTGTTATGGTGGTAAACTATTATGGTGACCCTCACATGATAGACTCGAACAACGACTTTGACACTAGTTATATTAGGATTTATGAGTATGTAGGTACGCTGATTTGATGTACGGACACATGTGACGATAAAAATAAAATATGTTATATTATGAGGTATGATGAGGTACGTTAGGACTGAAGTATGTTTAGATCATAATCTTTCATTTATGATATGATACAAACTCTACAATATATATAGAAATGTGTTATTTCTTCTTTCAAATTATGCTGTCATACTATTATTATGACTCACGAGATGCACTCCCAATGCATCTGAGTAGTGTAAGGTGGATTTGTGGTATATCCACTGAGTTTATATGACTGAGTGAACTCATTCCATGAAAAACTAACTGTTGTAGGTAATTATATCGACGGAGTGGACGCTGACTATTCTGATCCTATTGGCATCGACTTCGTTGACCCGACATACACAGAGTACCAGGAGCCTTATGAGGGCGACGTGGTAGGTTATCAGGAGGATATTGGTGCTGACCTTGATCCTAGTGCCGACTATTATTATTAGTAGTTTTGGTACTGAGATTAGTTTCGTACGGTTATTGTTTATTTATAGTCGCGTATTTTTTATTTATGTCTGATCTTTATTTTCTCATCGATTACTAGATATCTCATTGATTTTTATCAAATTTTATTATTGAGTTTACGGATTTTGTGAAACTGTATTAGTGCGAGAACTCTGATTATATATATGTCTGCTTAGCGTATTTGGTATGCATGCGAGATCATAACTTAAAATTTTAGGCACTCGAAATAGGATAGAATTTTGGATTGTGACCGTCAGTACCTGACAATAACTCGATGATGAGTTAAATAGGCATAAAGAATATTTCAAACGATCTAATTGTTTGAATTCTCATTAACATATTAAAGAATAAATTAAAGAACATACCTTTACTTACATATAAAGTGAGGGGAGAGGTTGAGAAAACATGATAAAAGTATTAAGTTTTTCCGTTGAATAAATAAAACAAAATGACTCGGTTAGTCCTCTTTCTTTGGTCTGTTAGTTTTTATAATCTCTCTCTCTCTCTGTCCAATATGCTACGTTCATATTTAGATGAAAAATAATGAGATTGCAGATATCAGCATTTTACTTTATGGTAAAAGTAGATATTAAATATTAACACCATAGATCATGGCTGTGTATGGGTCAATCCTCTTCCTTCAAAATAAATTAATAAAATAATCTATTTTTCTTTATGCCCTTTTTATTAATATGTTTAAACTGTCCTTAATTTAGAAAGGGAGCCATTACTTGCACTCGAAAACTTGGCTATTGTACTGGAGTTAAAGAAAGGCTTGATATTTTAGAGACACGTGACATGTAAAAATGCAATTTTAGCCGTCTAATTTGAAGCTCACGATCAATAGATCATTAATACATAAGATTGGAGCAAAATGCAATACTTTTCGTATAATCCATCAGAGTCAATTGTTGAATAAAATAATAGCCTTTGACTATAATTAATCACATGATAAATATTATATTTCTTGCTAATCTTTTAGAGTTAGTATCTTTAAATCATAACTTTCAAATCAAAATGTTTAGATAGTGTTTTTATATAGTAGAAGTGGCCAAACTTTCAAGTCTTTATTTTAAATGCTAAGTTTCCGCGTATAAGTAATGGCTCCCTTTACAAATTACCTAATGTTTATGATACCACTAACCCGGAGCTCCGTACGATGTATCGCACTCGCGATCCACCAGTTGAATTATACTACCATTATGACATCATCACATCAGACGCTCACTAGATTCTAGAAGATGCCAAATTGATAAATGCCTTTACATTGAATAAGAAGGCAATTATAATGGGGACAAAAACAAGTTAATGTGAGCCTTCGTTCATCTCCCTTAGGGCATTATTGACTAGTTCCCGTGACAATTTAAAAGTTCGACTAGTTGTTGAGAATTGATACATATCGGATATCAATTCGGGCATCGGTATGGGCTGATATAGGCCCGTTGTATCAATATCAGCCGATATCTCTATTTTCTTAATTTTTTTTAAAGGTACTGATACAACTCTATATGGATCCATAGGTATTGGTCCTCTATGGACCGACACCTGATACCCATATCAAGTTTGACACCTTGGATGGAATACTATTCATTGTGCCATAGGCTAATGGGCTTAGTTAGTTTGTTTTTTCTTTGAAAGCTCAATAATTCTAGGTGATTGAAAATTAGATTAACAGGAGTGATAGATACCGCTAGCTTATGGATATCATTTTACAATAATAATCTTACAAAAAACTAACTGCCACAGTTGTTGATGAAATGCTTTTAAAAATTTAAGAAAATAAGGTTTTAACAGATTGGGTAGAGCTAAAAGGTTATCCATGCACCAGGCTAATTATATTGTGTTATTGGTGAGGAGAGTAAATCCTTAACCGAGAAGTCTTCTTGATGATTTTCATAAGATTTCGGGTCTCAAGGTCAATGATTCAAAAAGTATTATCTTGTGCAGTGAAGCTTGCTCCTTAAATAATCAGATAATTTCAGAACCCCGATTTACTGAAGGTGATCTCCCAATCAAATACCTGGGGCTCTCATTGTTTTCTACCAGACTCACTTTCTCTCTTTGCAGCCCTCATTTGGAAAAAATTCAGGGCCGCTTAGAAGGATGGAAAAACAATCTTCTCTCGCACGCGGGTAGAGTTGAACTTTTTAGGGCACTTTTCAAAAAAAGGACTCATATTGATAAAGTTTCTCACCATTATACTGAAGGGGAAAGTTTCTCCTTTTTAAAACAGTTGTCAACAGCTTTCAAATCTATTGGACTGGAGTCTTTCATCTTCCCAGAAATATCATAAAGAGAAATTGAATCTACATTTTGTAGATTTCTCTGGAGGGGGCTGTCTTTGGCTCAATCTTTGCACCCTATTTGTTGGACCCACACTTGTAGACCTACTGATGCAGGTGGCCTTGGACTTTCAAAATTGTTTTGGAACAATGTTTCAAACAAATCTCTATGAGCTAATTGGTGTACCTCTAAATATATTCTTCCTTCCAATGTTTGGGCTTGTGATCTTCCTAGAAGTTGCTCTTGGGATTGGAAAGGGGTCATGAGGGTTCGTGATACTATCAAATCTCAACTTAGATTCATTATTGGAGATGGCACCACTACAAAATTTTGGACCAACCGTGGCTTGATGAAGGTGCTTTGATCGCCAGCTATGGTCGTTGAGCGAAGCTTCAGTCGGGTATCAACGAGGTTTCGCATGTAGCTGATCTTGTTCTCAATGGAACATGGAATCTTCCACCCCCCTCTACGAGAAGAATGGAAGAGACTTGGAGCAAAATTCATAACCATCCTCCTCCACGCCCCTCTTCAGAATCATTTGGAAGCCTTCCACTACTGGGCTTTTCTCATTAAGTTGGCTTGGAATTGCTTCAAACTACTTTTCAAAAAAGGTCTGACATTCATTCTTGTGGCACCCAAATCGCATTCCTAAACATACATTTTGTGCCTGGCTCGCCATCCGAGAAAAGCTTTTAACAATGGATAATGTATGTAAAATATGTATCTTCATCCCTTCTCGGTGTGTTTTGTGTTGGTCGGATTCGGAAGATCACAAGCATTTGTTCTTTGGATGCTCGTACTCAAGCTGGATCTCGCGTTCTATTCTTCATAGACTCCACATTGGCAAATCTTCTATTGAAAATCTTTCAGACGAGATCTCTCATTGCATTGATAAGGCTAAAGGAAAACATTTTGGAAGAACTCTCATTAAGTTGGCTTTCAGCGCCACTATTTGGCATCTTTGGAAGGAGCGGAATGTTTGTATTTTTGAAAATATGTGCACTCATAAAAAATAATAATTTTTAAAAGAATTATCGAGGAAGTTACCATCAAGGGCTCTCGGGATGGCAATATAGATACTAATTGGAATTCAGCTCCTATTCCCAATGTTCTAGTGGCATGTCAATGGTTACCTTCACCGGTTGGCAATATAAAACTTTACAGCGATGCTTCTAAAGTGGTTGAAGATACATGATTGGAGGTAATTTCCATGCTGCACTTTTAATCACATGTGGTGCTGATCTTCTTGCTAGAATCGGCATGGATGAGTCATTTGTTGTTCGTTGGCTAGGATCTGGCCTTCCCCCTTTTCTTAGTTCTTGCGTAAGAGAAGATTTAATTTATATTTCATATCGCATGTAGTCTTCTCTTATCAATATAAGGGTGGGTCTAAAAAGGACATTTTATTATTATGTGTAACAAAATAGTTGGGTCAAGTTCGTTGGCCTTGCACAGGGTCGATTGGTGCACCGTTAAACCGGTCAACCCTCATAGAGTTGGAGAAGTTTAAAGGCTTCTAAATATGTGAAAGTCAGCTATTTGACTAATTTTTTAGTTCACAATCTATCCAACATCTGACATCAGCTCCTAACAAAATTTTGACTTTTTCAATCACACCTTCAAAGGAGATAGATCACATCTGTAGATTTTCCGTAATATATATACAAGTAATCTAAGTACATAAAAGTCAAGATCTGTACAATTGACTTCAAATGGATGGAACAAGACAACGGTCAAAATGGTGCAATTATGACAGTCATTGTACAAAGGGATGAGTTGCAATATGGTTGAGAGAGAGGAGCCATTAATTTTGTACTAGTCATGATTCAAAATTTCGGCTTATAATTTATAATTCAAATTATGGGCCGAAATATCAATTTCGGTCTCCACTGGAACGGAAACTTAAACTGAAGTTGACCCACCGGAGAGCATGATTCAAACCTTTTAAAAGATATACCTATAATTTTCACACAAGCTAGGACCCAATCATGGTGATGATCTCTAGATCATCATCCATAGTTGTGATTTAACTTTCTCAAATAGATTGGCCATTAAAAAACTAGTCAAACTTGGACCTTGTGATCCAATGGAGCAAAAAGAACACATACGCTTCGTTAAGTATATGGGCTTGGTATAGAATAATGACATTTAGGGTCAAAACTCATGTGTCAAATGAATTGCCGAGATTCCAATTGTTTGGATGACATCCGAAGGTCGGAAATTATTTTCGTATTTTTCGTCAAAATCCGAGAACAAATGCGAGGGGGTTCCTCGATTTTCTATCATCCGACCATTTGGACGTCGCATCCGTACGACTGTTCTCACCCGTTTAGTAATACCACACAATTTTTTTACGAACGAAAATCATTGACTGATTTGAATCAGACGATGGAGGTTATTATTTTTTTTCAATCTTCGTCATGATAGATCTTAAGATCATGATGCCCCTATCAAACGGTTAAAAATTTGTTATTAAGCTTTAGGGGTCCTAATTTATGGATTCTCATCCATCCAAAATTATCTTGATCACCCAAAATTATCAAAAATCTTCAAACAATTTTTTTTATGGTATTTGTTTTCGTAACAAATATTTCTTCTTTCATTTTTTTAAACAAAATCCCACAAACCTATTTTTAAGCACCTCTCTATCTATTTAAGTGTTGCACAGACTTATATTTAGAGAGAATTCTCACACAAGGGGCTTTACTATGTTGTAGAGCTATATACTCATATATATGGTGTGTATGCTCTAATATAACTAATTAAAAAAATAAAATAATTTATTACACATAATAAATTTTTGAACTTTGAACCTAACCTTCACAAAGCATTAAGTCAACCACTAGAGCAATTCACTAAGATATATAAAGAGAAAACAAAAACTTAATACATATATAATTTTTTGGTATTTTTTGGATGATCTTTTGTGGTATTATAGTTATTTTTTTGTTAGGATATGTTATTTTCTTACAATTTCCTGCATATGTATCCAAACACAGGATTTGATTAATCCTACTTTTTCCCAATTAGCAATGTGGTTATCCAAACAATGAAAAATAAAGGGAAATAAAGGAATCCCATGGTTTCCTTGTGACGACCCACACCTACATGCCACAATATTGTCTGGTTCTTAGCTTAGGTCCATGCCCTGATTTTGTTTTTGACATGAGCGTTACGTTTCATCGTTCCCACCCAAAATGCGTCATGACATGTAGCGTTACGCTCATGTCAGAAACAAAATCGGGGCTACCTAAGTCCAGAATCGGATAATATTGTGGCCTGTGGGTTTGGGTCATCACAAAATGATATTAAAGCCGATGATGACTCTTTTATAAGGTGGGGGGATTGTAATAGTCTCACATCGGATGAGAAAAAGTCCTGACTTTGGACTATATGTGATTGTGGACGCTACATGTCATGACGCGTTTTGGATGGGGACGACGAAATATAATGCTCATGCCAGTAATAAAATTGGGGCGGGGATCTAAGCCCAGAATCGTACAATATTATAGCATGTGAGTCTCGATCATCACATTCCTACAACTTATTCATGAGAAAATATAAGAATATTATTTTACTTTTTCATATTTCTCGTGTTTTTATCCAATCATGCCTTTATTGCAATTTAGAGAGAACTTGAAGGGGCATTATATAAAATTTTAAAAATTAGTAAACTTGCAATCATAATTCAAAAACAAAAATAATTAAGCATAAAAGTATTACCTGAAAGATATATTGTGCGATTTCAAATAATAATCCTTAATCAACAATAACAATGCAAAGTAGCACTCGAATTTTTTTGTTTTCGTCAAAGCTTGATGGCCCAAATGGATGGGCTAACACTAGGGTTAAGTGTTAGTAGTCCGCACGAAAAACTAGAATGTTATACATGGCCCAAGTTAATACGTAAGATTTGAATGTTATAAACGAATATATTATCATCCTTGGGTGAAATCTAGACCATCTAAAATGTAGACATGGAATTTCTAGCATCTCAGTATATGTCGACCACTTTTGTTGACCAACATTTACTATTATCTAAGATTTAGAAGATCTACCTTCATAAGTTGTTAAAAGTGTAGTTGTCACATTTGTTAATGACGGCTGCTAGTTGACCATTTGACCTCTTTGGTTAGTTGACCACTTGGCTTACTTAGGTTGGTCAAACATGTGTGCTACGTGGCCAACAAGTGGAAGGTGGGGGATATTCTCTGGGAAGGTTACTGCCTCACCCGTTACTTGCACACGTTTTTTTAAGTTAAGAGGAAAACACCGTTGACTTTTACGAATTAGAGGATAAAAGATATATTTACCTCCCAATATTTTTATGGTAAGCCAGTACTTGCAGACGCTTTTGAAGTGAGTGTACCGGATTGCAAAGATTTAAAAGAAAGACTCGTAAGTTTGGTGACGTTTACTATATGAAAATAGCATCTAAGCTATTTGATTTAAAAGTCATGATTTAAATATATAATAAAATATAACTTACATCTTTTGATTTAATAGAGTTAATAGTTATTATATAATTCAACAGTTGACTATAATAGATTATATAACAAGTATGGTATTTTGCTTCAATTTTATGTACCAGAGATTTATTGATCATGAACTTCTAATCAGACGACACATATTGTGTGTTTACATATCACATGTCCCTAAAATGTCAAGTCTTTCATTAAATTCGTTGTAATCACTTAAAAAATATGTACAAGTAATGACTCCCTATTTTATATAATAGATGTATGTTGATTTCTCTTAACATACATTTAAAAAAGTTAGCATATGAACTATGTTTCATGGTACGCTATTGATCACATTCACTTTTTGGGAGGTTCTATGTGGAATCAACATCTGACATATATGATTTGATGGATCATTTTAAGATTTATTTTATATGTAAGATGGACCAAAAAATCATCAAATTTGAAGCTAGTTTCAGCCGACCCTAAGAATTGCAAAAAGTCCAAATTACTCCCTTTCTTTAACGCACAAAAACATCATCTTCTTCCTTATTTTAATCTGCTACAGTTTCTAAAAATCAAAGGTGACGAAGGTGACGACGCCTTCTCCTTAATCCAATCTATTTCGATCTGTTATTTGGATCGACTCAAATACACCTTTGTAAGACGATATCGCTTCTTGAAAAAAATAAAATAAAATAAAATTTAAACAGTCGATATAGACTCTTAACACAATCGATGGCGCGACTGTTAAAAAAAAAATAAAAAATTATATGATCGATGACACGCCATCGATCGTATAAAAAATGGCAATGGCATCGTGTATACTTGCCATCATCGATCGATAATTTTTTTAATTTTTTATCAATGCAAGATCGATCGCTTACACAATCGATAACAACTGTGTATACAATCGATGCCGACTCTTAACACAGTCGATGCCGACTCTTAAAATAGTCGATGACGACTTTTAATACAATCGGTGCCGATCGTTTTAATAATGACATCGATCTTTAATAATCGATGATGCTGTAAAAAAAATAAAATAAAAAATAAAAATAATAATGATGGCATCGCTTACACAATCGATGGCGATCGACTATATAAATTTTTTTTTTTTTTTTTTTTACAGTCGGCATCGACTGTTTACACAATCCATCGATTGTATAATTTTTTTTTTTTTTTTATACAGTCGTCATCGACTATTTTAAGAGTCAGCATCGACTGTGTTAAGAGTCGGCATCGACTGTTAAAATTTATTTATTTATTTATTTTTTTTAAGAGGCGATATCGCCTTACAAAGGTATATTTGGGTCGATCCAAATAGCAGATCGGAATAGATTGGATTGAGGAGAAGGCGTCGTCTCTTTCACCACCTTTGATTTTTAGAAACTGTAGCAGATTAAAATAAGGAAGAAGATAATATTTTTGTGAGTTAAAGAAAGAGGGTAATTTGGACTTTTTGTTGTTCTTAGGGTCGGCTAGACTTCCAACTCGGCGATTTGGGTAAAGGTGAAACTATAGGGTCTTTGCAGTAAAAGATACATCTAATAGGGTCGGGCTGATAAATTTTCCCAAAATAAATCTCCACAATCAAAGTAGTTGTTGCTTTGCTTAAGTGGTGTGTTAGTAACAGAAAGGGTGTGGCAGTAACACTGATGTAATCATTTTAAAGGCCGTCAGCGCAGTGGGTGGGTGATGAATGAAAAAGGAATGGTTATAGAAAATCCAATTTCAACTTCTCAAAACAAAACATAAATGAATTAAAAAAAAGAAAAAAAAAATGGCCACCGTTCTACCGCTCGCTAGCATTCTTCCCCTCGACTCCACCCGCCAAATGGCCATTTTCCGGGCGGAATCCCGTCGGAAAATCAGAAATTTTCGGCTTTATGCGAAGAACCCTAGTAGTTCATCAAGCGAAGGAGACTCAAAATCAGACAACGCGTTGCTCAAGCTGGCTTGGTACGGCTCCGAGCTGCTTGGGATCGCCGCCTCCATTTTCCGTCCGTCTCAGTCCGCTGCCGGAGCTCCCGACCTAGAGCTTGGGCTCGCCGGAGATGGGTCCGGAGTCATTGATCGGGCCCAAGTTGTGGAAACCATCAAGGAGGATTTCCAACGGTCGTATTTCGTCACAGGTTTGAAATCCGAATTTGGCTCTTGAGTTGAAAGAATTACCAAGTGTTTATTGTGTTGATGTTTAATTAATAATTAACAATATGAAAATGTGTTATTGGGAAACCCATTTGCTTTGGAAATTCAATGGGTATAAATCTTTCGACTTCGATTTTTATATATTAACTTTGGTTTACATACTAAAAAAAAGCAGTTTTTAGGAATTAAACATGTCATTTTTGTAATTTAGTGGGCTTTTGAAAAATTGGAGGAATCCTTCATGTTAGTTGCAGTAAATTATGTACTTGGATTTTATTTATTTATTGATACTATTAATTTTGTTGGCATACATAAAAGGAAATGCAATTTGTAGGATTTAGACATGTTATTGTTTGTAGTCTCTATTAAAACTGTATATATGATTATATTAACGAAGTTTAGATTAGTGATTCAAATCTAAGTAAGGGCTGTCAATGGGTCGGGGGATAATTTTTGTTGCTCAATAGGAAAATGCCCGACCAGATGGAAAATCTCTCCCCTTTTAAATGGTTTGGTGAAGGCAAAGTTTTGCACACATAAGTCAACAATAACAACTAGGATTCCATATCAATTTTCAAAAGAAGCAAGAAAGAAGTGTCTGCAAGAAATGTTATAGTAGAAAACAGGTGTTTGTGATCATAGTATCACCAAATCCAAGGACAGAGAGATACCTTCAGCTTCAGACGATAAAATACTGTTAATGTGTGATCTGCTTTACATTGTCTCTGTACCTGAATCCCTTGACTCCAATCTCAGCCCTTTATTTGTTTATAAACTTTTAATCTCCTCCTCTAATTCCTAACTAAATGTGTAAAAGCAAAACAGATGTTACACTTTATTAAGAAAGAATAAGGGAGAAAAAGACCTAGCCTTACGGCCCATGTCAAACAACCGATTCAAAGAGACCTATTACAATAAATTCTAGCTACTAATTGCAGTGGATAGAAATTCTTCTTAATATTACTTTCTCTTAATCCTACTAAAAGTAATCTAAGATACTTCTGTGTCAACTAATGAAAAGAAATTGTTCACAAACGGATAAACTAAATTAAGCATCGAAAAAAACAATAATCAGTAAGTAAATGATCAAACCTAAAATTCATTTGGCACTTCACCCTGTCCATATTTTGGTTCGAACTCACTCAATACTTTTCCATATCTCTTATCCTTGGGCTGGTTGCATAAATAACTAGGCAGACTTTCCAAAAAATACTAATTTGTTGTGTTGCACACAGTTCCCCGAAAGAAAAAAGCTCAAATCATGATTGATGAAAATTAGGGATACAATTACTTTAAAAGCGAATCCTTAGGCAGAAAATTAAATGCGCTCGTGCCACCTATGCCTCTGGCCTGTATCAAATTTTCGTCCAAATCACCATTGCGGTTATGCAAGTATGAAGAGACATCAAGGAGAGGGTTTTCAATGTTTTACGTGTTTCAAGCATTTAAGCACATAAAAAGTGTGTTTTCAAGCATGAATGTACCTTCTGCTTGGTAGCAACGTCTGTTGGATCAACATTTGACCGGAGAAAGTTTCCTTCAATATCTAACTTGGAACAAAGATACCTCCTGCTTGGTATCTCCTATGTTCCTCGGATGCTATTAATGCATTTCCAGTCCTATCAGTGGCAGAATTATGTACACGCTAGTGCGGGCGAGCGCCCTCACTCAAAACCCAAAACTCCTTTTTTTAAAAATTTATTATTTATTTATTTTTTTAAAACTTAACTACTTAAGTAGTTAACTTCCCCAATACGCCCCTCTCTAAACCTAAACCCATGCCCTCTCTAAACCTAAACCCACGCCCTCCCTCCCTCTTTTCTCTCTCTAAACCTCTCGTCACCCTCTCTAAATCTGCGCCCTCCCTCTTTTCTCTCTGCCTCTCTGGCCCATATGATATCCTCGGCTTCGTCTTCTTCCTCACTCCAAACCAGGCAGTAGATTAGGCATCCTTTGCAAGATTGCAAGTCTGCAACTCCAACTCTCCAAGTCTCCGACTGCAACTCCAAGTCTACGACTCCAACACCAACTCCAAGTCTATTAGGCATCCTCTGCAAGACTCCAAGTCTCCCACTCCAACTCTCCAAGTCTCCAACTCTCCAAGTCTCCAACTCCAAGCCATTTGCAACTTGCAAGTAAGTGAGTAATCAGTAATTCTTCTTTCTCTTTCCTAATTATTATTAATTTATTATTTTTTTCATTCAATGCCTTTGCTTTATTATTATTTATTTATATAGATTTTTCTTAAATAATTCAATATTAAGTTTGAAATTTTCTATAATGTTGATTGATGACTATATGGGGTTGAATCGATTTCTTTTGACCGAATTCGGATTATGTAAATACTTATTTTTTTGTTTTGTTTTTTGTTTTAGTTAGGATATTCATTTTCTCTCCTCTGCTGTCTGCTGTTTAGATGAATGAGCTTAACTGCTTAAGATAAAATCTGGGTTTTGTTTGAAGAGAGTGAATCTGGTCTGGGTTTGAAAATTTTACTTTTTTGTTTGATTTTAATTGACGAATTGTGCAGCTTAGTTTTTTTATTTTTTGTTGTTATATATAATCAGTTGAGCTCAAATTGGACTGTGGTTTTTTGTTATAGGCTTGAATGAATCTGATATGGGTTTTATTATAAGCTTGAATGAATCTGATATGAGTTTTGTTATAGGTTTTTTGTTATAGCCTTGAATGAATTTGATTAGGGTTTTGTTTTTATATTAGAGATTATATCCATTAACTGTGCAATTGGAACCTGTGTTTTGTTTACCAGCTGAATTTGAGCAAGAGTTTTTTTTTTATTGCTTTCTTTTTGCAAGTGCTAATTGCATTTTGACCATCGGATCTGTGAGTGTCATAGTCCACAGATCCAATGGTCTAAATCTCTCCATAAAACACCATTTTTGGGCCTGTTGCACTTCATTCTATGATCTATCACTTTGATGGTACGGATCACCCACATCTTAAACCATTGTTCCTTTTTTCAATGGTTAAAGTTAAAGTGTACCAATTTGTTTGTTTAGTTTCATTTTTGTCTTTGAGTTGCAATAATATTGGAATTATTTTAGATGTCTGGATGTCTCTAGGATCCTAGGACCTAGGACCTAGATTTCACGTGTTAAATGCCTAATGGTTCGGATCACCTACATCTTAAACTATTGATGGGGTAAGATCATTTAAACACTATTTTAGTGCTTACATGACTGTCAGGAGAGTTGGCCCCTTTACTTAAAAAGTTAAAATCCCCTAATTTCGAGAGCCCTTTCTCAACCTCGCATGCCTAAGTCCTAAATCCTAATTCCTTAATTCAGAAATCCCTAAACTTAAAGCTCTAAAGAGACAAATTTGATATTTTGAGGTAAGTTGAGGCTTGAAATATAGATATGCTATATACAATGAGGATATGAAGGACTGATTTGCATATTTTGTTTATTGACCCAGTAATGCACAAATATTTTAAGAAAGCATCTGAACTAGCGTCGCCTTCATCGAGAGAGAACATCTGAACAAGTGTCGTCTGCTGCGAGAGAAAGTTAAGTTTGTGATGGAGTACAACCTCATGCACAATGTAGAAATGCTGAAAGTGGTGGAACTACATGTGCGCCAGTGCAAGCATATATAGATATTGACTTGACAAATCTTCCAGCAGATCCATGTGTGCGTCCTAAGATTTCAAGTTACCATCCTAATGTATAAGAAAAGATAAGAAGAGCTTATTTACAGAAGGGTCCTTTTCAACCCAAAGGACATAATTTTCCTCGAACGAAATTTTCAAATGAGTTTCTTCGGTTTAATCTTGAGTGGGTTGACGACTTCAGTGGTTAGTTAGAATATAACATAGAGAAAGATGTTGCATATTGCTTGTGTTGCTATCTATTTAAATTTGATAGAAGAGGATAAGGGGGTGGTGAGCAATTTGTTAGTGAAGACTTTAGAAGTTGAAAGAGAAAAGAGAGATTAAACACTTCTGTTGGAGGACCTAATAGTGCTCATCATCAATCTTATGTGATGTGTGAAAATCTTTTAAATCAGATGCAACACATAGAGACTGTTTTCGAGAAGCATACTGAACAAGAAAAATTAAGTTATAAAGCTTGTTTGTATGTATCGATTGATTGCATACGATTTCTCCTTCGTCAAGGGTTGACTTTTCGTGGTCACGATGAATAAGAGGATTCTATAAATAAAGGAAACTTTCGTCAACTGTTGAATTTTCTTTCCATTCATAGCGAAGAGATTAAGAGAGTTGTGCTGAGCAATGCTCCCGGAAATTTACAGTTAACATCACCTAAGATTCAGAAAGAGATTGTTCAAGCATGTGCAATTCAAACTATAACAGCAATCGTTGATGTTCTTGGAGACGCTTTCTTCTCACTGTTAGTTGATGAGTTTCGTGATATATCCATCAAAGAGCAGATGGTTGTTGCAGTACGATATGTAGATAGGCGAGGTTTTGTGGTTAAGCGTGTAATAGGATTTGTACATGTTCTTGAAACCTCTGCTATATCACTTAAGAAAGGAATTGAAGAACTACTTTCCAAGCATAACTTGAATATTACAAGAATGCGTGGTTAAGGATATGATGATGCAAGTAACATGTAAGGTGAATTCAATGGACTCAAAGCGTTTTTTTTGAAAGAAAATGAATCTGTATTTTATATCCATTGTTTTGCACATCAACTTTAGTTAACAATTGTCAGTGTTGCAAAAAGTCACAAACCGGTTGCAACCTTCTTCGAATTGGTCGCTCTTATAGTGAATATGGTGGGTGGCTCATGCAAACGGAAGGATCTTCTTCGAGAGAAACAAACTAAAAATGTGAAGAAAGCACTTGAGAGTAGCAAAACCTCGACTGGAAAAGGCCGTAATCAAGAAACCAGTCTTAAAAGGGCGAGTGAAATACGTTAGAGCACATATTTAGATACCTTGATAAACTTAATTGTCATGTACCCTGCCGTGATTAAAGTACTTGAGTTTATCGATGAAGATAGTGAGCTTATACAACAAAGAGCTAAAGCAAGTTCTCTATTGGGTACCATGTACACTTTTGACTTTGTATTCACTCTATATGTAATGAAGGAGATTTTGCTAGTCACTTGTGATCTATCAAAGGCGTTGCAACGAAAAGATCAGGACATTGTGAATGCCATGCGTTTGATTGAATTAACAAAGTGAAGATTACAAGAAATTAAGGGTAATGAATGAGATTTTATCCCCATTC
This sequence comes from Chloranthus sessilifolius, assembly GCA_021018995.1. NCBI lineage: Eukaryota > Viridiplantae > Streptophyta > Magnoliopsida > Chloranthales > Chloranthaceae > Chloranthus > Chloranthus sessilifolius. The sequence continues at coordinate 90,667,209 of CM037595.1, read as the reverse complement.
AGGTTTCTATATTCTGTAATAAGCAAAATATTATTGTTCCAAATATGAATGAGAAGTTTGTAGTGCATGGATGACCACGTTGTAGGGCTGAAGAAATCACAATTCCACACCCCTATCGGGTTGAGTTCTTCTATACTGTTATTGATATGCAACTTCAAGAGCTTAATCACTGTTTTACTGAAGTAAATAGTGAATTGCTACTTTGTATGACTTGCTTCAATCCTTCAGAATCATGTTTAGCTTTTGAGGAGCAAAAGTTAATGCGTCTCGCACAATTTTATCCACTTGAATTTTTAGAAGTAGATCGGTTGGTTCTTAGAGGTCAGCTTAAGTCGTTTGTTATGGACATGCGTTCAAACGAAAAGTTTTTTGATTTGAAGGGTATTAGTGACCTTGCGAAGACGTTGGTAGGGACGAAAAAACACGTTATGTATGATTTGGTTTATTTGCTCATAACTCTGACATTAGTTCTTCCAGTCGCCACTGCTACTGTTGAGAGAACATTTTCTGCTATGCATATTTTGAAAAATAGGTTTCGTAATAAAATGGGAGATGGATTGATGAGTGACTGTTTGATTACATACATTGAGAAAGATATATTTGATAGCCTCGATAATGATACAATTGCTAATTACTTTCAGAAGATGACAAATCGTCGAGGGCAATTGCCTTAAAAGAAATTTTCTTTACAGTTGGCAATGGATTCAAAATTTATTTTTTTGTAGATGAATGATATACAATTGTCAATGTCTTATTGTTAATTTTTTTTTAATGTAATTTTAATGAAAAATATATTTTATAATATAAATTAGTTTAAATTTATATTAATTGTACGAAATTTATCTTAAATTCATTTTGCGCCCTGCCTAGATGAGAATCCTGATTCCGCCACTGAGTCCTATCTTGGGGTTCTTGCAGTGTTGTGTCATTACACTCATTAACTTCTCCTAAGTACCCAAAAAGTGGACAATAGGATGAATGAAAAAATAGTGGATCTCAAGGTCATAAATGGTCCCGGAATCCCTCTTGAGCCTTCCCTTAAGCTTTGTTTGGATATGGGGAAAGGAAAAGAAATGGATGGAAACCAAACAAAATTTCATTCATTTCCTGTCTTTGGTTAAACATTTGTGTTAGAAATTACATTGGAAAACATGCCTGTTTCCTGCCTCGGGAAATGGCAAAATCCTACCTTTTAGATGAGACTATCTTTTCTGGGGGAGACGAGTCCTAGACTCTTACTTCCTCTCTCTTGTCTCTCTATACATTAGAGGCCTCTTCTCTCTCTCTCTCTCATTCTCTTGTTCATTTTTTTTGTTTTATCCATAGATCCGATCCGAGAGAGGGGTTCTAATAATCGATCGAGCAAGTTCTTGCTCAGTTGATGATGGCGAATGACAAGTACAATTTGAAGCATCCATCATGTAGGCCATATCTACATAGCATCCTTGAGGTAAACTGATTTTGATGGGTGGTGATGAAGAAGAGTATTGCAGTGAATCTACCGCTACTTTGTGTCTTTCTTAGCTCATTTATTTTGATGGGTCTCCTGTGATTATGGGTTTTTGAACACCAGAGAGAAATGGGTTTAGAGAGATCAAGATGGAAGACAGGTTTATAAGAAATTTTCTTCATTATATATAGATGTAGGTGAGTAGATTGTCATTTTTTACAGAGTAAAAAAGTGTAAAAAAGTTTGTCTGTTATAATGAGAATCATGGGGTCTCTCTCTCTCTTCCGTTTTTTTTCTTTTTCTCTGTAGATCCGATCTGAGAGGATAGATACACGATTTTTGTTCAAATTTTGATTTATTTTTTCTTGTGTGTGAAATTTGTTTGTAGGTAATTTTCGATTTGTAGATGGTGGTTCAGTAATGAAGATTTTAAGTGGTTTGCTTGATGACATTTGTTTTTGTTTTTTAATTTTTTTTTGGGGTTCTAAATGGAAAGTGGTTCTCCAATCCTATTTGTATTATCTATGCGTTTCCAAGTGATCCTTTGTTTTTTGATAAAGGGGTATTTGGCCTCTTAAAGCACCCGACTAAGTCCCTAGGTACGTGCAACACCCACACATCACACATACCAGTCAGTAGGGATAAATCATTGCGAGTGGCCAACAAGGGGTGTGATTTGGACTCAGAACCTCTGCTTCTCGAGGCATGATCCTGGCCACTGTGCCCCCCATCGGTTCACAAGTGATCCTTTGCTATGCTAGGTTATTGGGTGGGAGCACTGAAGATGATGCTACTCATTTCCCATGTGTTATTGTGGTGTCTAAACATGAGATTCTCCGGTTTCTTCTGAATTCCAAGTGGGTTGGAATCCATGGGATACATAAATCCATTTCCACTTGTTTCCTAGGAAATATCCAAACAGAGCCGTAGGGAAGTTGATGGTATTTTCCAGCATTGTAGCTAAATGTCGGGTTGTTGCTCTTAAAGTTGAGTTTGGCCGATCAAAAAAAAAAAAAAAAAAGTCGAGTTTGGCCAGATTCATTTCTATTCTAGTAAGTGTTTTGCATTAAGCCCACCGCGTACAACAATATAAAGAGATTGATTCTCTGTTGAATCTTTGTTAGTGAACCTTTAAAATTCGAGGAAAAATTGGGTATCTATTGTGGCCCCTCTTTGGGATAGTGTTCCTATTATTGAGTGTCAAACTTAGGAATCTCCCGTTATTACGAAAGCAAAAGTATTTAAAGACTGCCGATACATGTGCAATTTCTCTGTTGTTCCTTGCCTTGGATAAACATCGTAAGCTTGTCTATCTCCCCCTGCCGCTCCAGTGACATGGTTGCATTTTGCAAAGTTTAGAAATGGAGATTTAGGTTATACCCTCTTATATGACATGCATGTTTGAATAAGTATGTTAATCCAGTGCATCTTGTAGGAGGAGCCCATTAGCTGATTTTTCTATAAACTCCATAGGTCTCAACTCTTGGATTAACGACAACTACCATGTAAAAGTGGCTTCTTAATTCCAACGTATCCTTTAGTAACGATTCTCGAGATTCTTTCTGTCCTTTGAATTTGAAACTCTTGAGTTGTAATCAGATGTTGTCACTTGGTGATTTGATTTCTAACCAATATTGCAAGAACTGTCTGAATGGCAGTTGGACCCAGTTCAAGCAGGTTTTGGATATCTGCTGCTCTGATCTGTTACTAGAATGCTACATGGACTAGGTACTGCGGCAAACCGTCGGATCATCAGTCTGACTATTGGCGTGGGCAGTTCTGGCTGAAATGAGAGGTTCCAAGCCATTTTGTGTGTTTTTTTGTGAACTCCATGTAATAGTACAATGCTAGTGTAAAGATTTCATTCACTACAAGCCTCTCTCTAGTTTAGGAGGTAGGACGTAGGACAACCTTTTAATAATATATTTTGAACATTAAAAATATTTGAATAAATATTTTAGGGTTTTGAAGAACATATTTCTAGGTTGGGTTGGCTTAAGTTGACATTTTAGAAGGGATTGGGTTATGTAGTATGTTGGGCATAGAATTTATCAAATATTTTACTCTCATACTTATAGTTTTACCCAAGGATAAAAATTTTGGACTTCGTTTCAGTTTCGGGCTGGACTGAAACTAAAAATTTGAACCGAAATTTCGGCTGAAATCTTCATTTTCATACATTCTGAAACTGATAATTCAAAATTTCGGCTGAAATCTTCATTTTCATACATTCTGAAACCGATGATTTGAGTTTTCGGTTTCGTTTCGGTCTGGACTGAAACTGATGCGTTTCGGCCGATAACTACAATTATCGGCCGAAATTTTGATCCATAGTTTTACCTTCTTTTAGACCTAACACAGGTTTATTTTTTGTTTTCACAGATCAAGAGGAGTTGTTGTAGATATGATAGTTAATGGAGCAATTTTGAGCTAAAGTTTATGATAGAGTGCAAAAGAAATATTTACACGAGAATGGAGGAGGGTGTGTGCACGCTTTTTGGGGGTGCAAATATACATTCATATTTGCCACAAACACTACTTTGTATCTCCCATCTTTTTATCTATCTCCTCATTAAATGTTCTATCATCCATCACCTCATCCCATCACACTAAACATTTAATGGTCACGCTTTCTCTCACTCTTCCATCATTTCATCATTAAATGCTTTTCCTACCTTTTTGTTTTTCTCTCTTTATTTTATAATTTCTTTTACTTGCCTTTTTTCATACACTCTTTAGATTTTGGAATATCTTTTGGATAAGGACAAGAGCACTTTTCTCATGATAATGACTTTTCAAAGAGATATGGAAGAAAAGGATATGAACCCATTTCTCATGATGGTGACTCTTCATAGAGATATGGAAGAAAATTTAGGTTAACCCAAAGTCTCAAGCAATGAAAAATGAATTATTTAAGGAAAGCCTTGGTGCTATAGATAGAGCCTTCATCTTGGAGTTTGAAGATGGGCGATGGTCTTAGAATTCTTTCGATTGGAGAAGGCTAGAAGGAAGTGGATTTTCTTTCAAATGTTATTTTGTTTCAGTGTGTAATGTGTTTTGAAGAAGGAAGGATCTAAGCGCTACAATTTTCGTAATGTATATTGTTCATCTTTTTATTTTATTTTGACCATGTATTTCATTAGAGGCTTGCTGAGTAGTGCTAGGGTTTTGATGAAGCCTCTTTCATCTAATATTTTCTTGTGTAAATTAACTCTTAAGCTTTTATTGAATTTATGTTAAGAAATTTAAATGAAAATTGTTCTTGCCTATCTTTGATTGATAAAAATATTTTTTGGATATGAGTTCAATCATGTTTTTCGTCACGATTTAAGATAATTTTTGTTAATCATTTGCTTGGTGGTCTATCCTTGATCTTAAAATCAGATATCTATTATGATTCAATATTGTTGGATACAATAGATGATTTGGTTTCAATTTTTAGAAACATGGAATAACATCTATTTTTGCATGGTTAAATGGAACTTTGATGATGGTATTTTCCATAATAGCATGATTGATTTCTAAATTATTATGTTATTGCTTTTCTAACAAATTTTTAGGTTTTATGTTGCCAAAAATATTATGTTAAAGAGTGAATTCTAAACCTTAGTGTACATCTCATTCGTGTTTCTTCTCTACCCATATTCTTAGTTAGATTACGTTTTTAACATCTAGTTTAGTTTAATATTCATCTTTGCATATCTAACTTAGTTTTTCTTATGACATTTCTTAGTTTTCTCTCTCTATTTTAAAGTCCATGTTTGTTTGACCTTGTTCTTACACAAGCTATACTACAATCCGATTCATGCACTTACGAGTAAAACAAATTGAAAACAACAAGAAGTTTTTGGTGCTCATCCATTGAACTCAACATGGAGATAACAAAATCTCTTCATTCAACCCTTAGCACTTAAGTTTAATTATCCATATGCAAATCAAACATGAAGTCAAAGCCATTATTCCAACAATTAACAAAGCTACAATAATAAGAAGTCCTTGAGTGTAAGTGCAAGTATAGCTACATAGATAAAATTTTTGGTCTACCAAAACAACTATAAACTATATATCTTTCTAGAATTCATGGTTAAACTATAAAATAATGCACCTTGCCATATATTTGGACTTGACAACTTTTTGGAAGATACATACAACTTTGCTCTACATTACATTTCCACATGATGTGGCATCAGGGCTCGAAACTTTCAAAATGTTACTCTTGGAATCAATTTCACGTTATTTTTCATTTTTTTTTTCTTTTTAAAGTTTTTTTGTTTTTTTTTCACGATTCATTGACTGCCTTTCACTTTTTTTTTCACGATTCATTGACCGCCTTTCATTTTTTTTATTCGTTCTTTTTTTCACATTTACAACAACTGCATATAAAAATTTCTTGCTTTCATTAAACAAAAGAGACATTATAGTTTGTTTCATTATGTACAATTTTTGCATGTTTTTTTCCAGATACATCAGTATATATCTACTTATCCAACCTAGACTCTACCATGTGGCTATCGTAAAGTGCAATGGATCAAGTACAACCTTTCTTGTATCATTTATAATAGCTTAAATAATGACTAAGACTTGATTGCTTGCCATATGTATATAGATCACCAAATTGAATGTCTCATTAAAGAATGAAAACATTTAATGCAACTCGTATCTTATCCAACTAATTAGGAACATAAATTTATCATTGTAAGGAGCTCATGATCATACAAAATGAGGCTTCAAAGTATTTTTTACTCTTTTCTTTTTGGATTACAAGAAAAAATGCATTCTACACCCCCAAACCTAAATCTAGCATTGTCCTCAATGATAGAAGGGAAAAGCGTTGTTGACTTGGAAATTTTGGAATTAGGAACTCTTTCTTCTTCCACTTAACCTTAAAAATCATATAGAATAAATTAATAGAAGGAATTAGGAAAAGAAACACTATTTATAGTTTTTTTTAGCAAATCCTACTCTAAATAGGATTTAAATTCTTAAGTTATGTCAGACACCTAGGTGGCTAGAAAAATATATTTAGCCTCGTAGGTGGCTAGAAAATATACTTAGCCACCTAGGTGACTAGAAAATATATGTAGCTACCTAGGTGGCTAAAAAATATATTTAGTCACCTAGGTGACTAAGAAACATACTTAGCCACCTAGGTGACTAGAAAATATACTTAGCCACTTAGGTGGCTAGAAAAATATACGTAGCCATCTAGGTGCCGAGAAAATATATTTAGTCAAAACATACTTAGCCACCTAGGTGGCTAGAAAATATATTTAGTTACCTAGGTGACTAGAAAACATATTTAGCCACCTAGGTGGCTAGAGAAATATACTTAGCCACCTAGGTGGCTAGAAAATACACTTAGTCACCTAGGTGACTAGAAAAATATACGTAGCCACCTAGGTGGCTAGAAAAATACGTAGCCACCTAGGTGACTAGAAAATATACGTAGCCACCTAGGTGGCTAGAAAATATATTAGTCACCTAGGTGGCTAGAAAATATACTTAGCCACCTAGGTGGCTAGAAAATATATTTAGTTACCTAGGTGGTTATAAAATATACTTAGCTACCCAGGTGGCTAAGAAAAATACTTAGTCACGTAGGTGGCTAGAAAAAATATTTAGTCGTCTAGGTGGCTAGAAAACATACTTAGCCACCTACGTGGCTAGAAAAATATACGTAGCCACCTAAGTGGCTAGAAAAATATATGTAGTCACCTAGGTGGCTAGGGAAAATATTTAGCCTCCTTGGTGGCTAGAAAAAATACTTAGCCACTTAGGTGGCTAGAAAAATACTTAACCATCTAGGTGGCTAGAAAAATATACTTAGCCACCTACGTGGATAGAAAAAATACTTAGCCACCTAGGTGACTAGAAAAAATACTTAGCCACCTAGGTGGTTATGAGAAAAGAATGGCGTATGCGAGAAGAATCTTTTCTCAATCCGCGTGAAGACGAAATCTTACGCAGCTCTTTCAACTGTTCATTTCATGAAAACCTTACTGGAACTGTAGGATCATAACTTCTATAACCGCTACTATAAATCTATAAATAGCAGACCTGTCCTCATTGCAAGGGATCCGAAAATTCTAACACGAGACCTCTGTCGAAAATATCTCCGACTCTTTTGATAAAAGACTTTAGGGTATCTCCGAGATTCTGACTATTTTTTTTTTTATTTTCTATTTTTAAAAGTGAACGGGAGGAATAAGTTAGGGTTAAGATATTTAGGATAAGGGTTACGACCCTTACCTAAAAGGGATACGCTTAGGATAAGAGCTACGGCTCCTCCTAAGTAGGATTTATGGTTATAATTTGGGATTACGCGTTACGACTCGTATCCAATCTCTTGCGTACTTAGAAATAGTTAAGCCACGTGGGTACGACCCTAGGCATAACTCCTAGTACACTCGGATTGCAACCACAAATTCGATACTCATACGGGTTGCAATCACGAACCCAAAGAATGATTCCGGACTATGATACCTGAAATATTCATCTATGATAATTAGAGTTTCCCTTGTGGTTCGGATCTTCACTCTCTCAAATGAGGGTTTGGACCTCAACTTCGAGATTGAAAATTCTTTCACGGTGTACTTGTTAACTTTTGGTCAAACGATCATAAATGTGAGATCGTAACAAGATCCAACGGTGGATTTATTGCATATTGACCAGATCTTATTATTTTGGTCAAATTCAACGGTAGAATTATTGACTTTTGGTCAAATGATCATAATGGGAGATCGTAATGAGATCTAATGGTGGATTTATTACATATTGATCAAATCTTGTGATTCTGGTCAAATCTAACGATGGACTTATTGACTTTTAGTCAAATGATCATAATGTGATATCATAACGAGATCCAACAATAGATTTATTATGTATTGATCAGATCTTGTGATTCTGGCCAAATCTAACAGTGAACTCATTGACTTTTGGTCAAATGATCATAATATGAGATCGTAACGAAATCCAATGGTAGATTTATTACGTATTGACCAGATCTTATGAATTTGATAAAATCCAACGGTGGAATCGTTGATTTTTGGTCAAATGATCATACTGCGAGATCGTAACAAGATCCAACGGTGGATTTACTATACATTAACCAAATATGAGGATATTGGTCAAATCCAACGGTAAAATCATTATAAAATCATTTATGATCATCAAATTTTAAGGAATTTGGCGATATCTAACTCATGATTAGACACTCTATCACTGAAAGTGATAACTCCTTTGATAACCAGTTCCCCGAAGAATGAATTTGGTATTCGAACTCATCTTTAAGACTAGAGAACAAGAATTCGTTTTAAGACTCATCCACGAGTTTCTTGCTCCAGTAATGACTCGTACTTTCGATCAAATGGAACCGACTTTTGGAGGAGGGGTTCTCCCATCCGTCGTCCCCTATTTCATATTTCTCAAATCTCCGATAAAGATAGTCTGTTATGCATTTATCTCATGACAGATTGAAGTTGTCGATGAAGACTTAAAATTAGGATTTTAGTTTTGTTTATTTCAGAGATGTAATTACGTTATTTTATTTAGTAGCTTTTAATCAGAGGTATTCAATCTTGATGTCATTAACAGGGAATCGATTGCGATATCCGGAAGTGTAAGGTCCGCCATTTTAATAAAACCCTCTCCTAGCGAGGGAAAATTTGTTATGATTGATTTGTGTTAGATTTATATCCCACGCAAATTTGTTGTTTACAAGCGTCCTAAAAAAATGATACACATGAATGCATGGAGAGCAAAATGATAATTATCATTGAGAAAATAAACTGAAGATAAGGAAAATGGTAAAACACACTTGAATATTTTAACACCATGAACACCGTTGCCAAAAGAAATCAAATACTGCAAGACTAGATAAATGAAACAAAACAGAACTACTATAAATTAATTAAAGTATGTCCATCAGATTACAAAAACTAATCCTGATAAACAGGATCCTCCAAGAGCATTTCTTCAATTTCTGCATTTTTCAATTCTAAAAATGGTTTCAATCGCTGACCATTAACTTTAAACACATCACCAATCTAAGGATTCTCAAGTTCAACAACTCCAAATGAGTAGAAAGTACGAACAACAAAAGGACTTGTCCATCGAGATCTCAACTTTTTAGGAAATAAATGCAAACGAGAATTGTAAAGAACTTTCTGACCAGATGCAAAAGATTTTATCAAAATTTTTTGATCATAGACCTGTTTCATTTGGTTCTTGTACGATTTAACACACTCGTAGGCATCAACCCAAATTTCCTCTGACTTATTTAATTGTAGCTTTATGTGAGTACCTACATTGTTGAGATCGAAATTCAGTCTTTTGATGGCCCAATATGTACTATGTTCTATCTCAACAAGGAGGTGACATGCCTTGCTATACACCATTCGGTAATGAGACATTCCGATGGGAGTCTTGAATGCACTTTGGTAAGCCTACAATGCATCGTTTAGTCTCAATGCCCAATCTTTCCTGTTGGGGTTTACCTTTTTCTCCAAAATGCGCTTGAGTCCCCTATTGGATATCTCAACTTAACCACTTGTTTGTGAGTGCTAAGGAGTCGCAACCTTGTGGCTTATGCCATATTTCTTAAACAATTGCTCAAAAACTCTAGTGCAAAAATGATTTCCACCCTCACTAATAATAGCACATGGTTTACCAAAATGAGCAAAAATGTTATCATTCACAAATTTGACCACCACCTTGTGGTCATTGTTTTTTCAAGCAAGAGCCTCTACCCACTTAGACATAATCTACCCCCTTTGACACATAATCGATTGCGACAAGGATGTACAAATTGCCAAAAGAATTTGACCATAAAATCAATGCCCCGAACATCAAATATCTCAACAATCAAATGGGGTTTAGTGGTATCATATTATGTTTTGAAATGCTTCTGAATCTTTGACAATGCTCACAAGCTAACACAAAATGCCTGACAATCTTAAAAAATGGTAGGCCAATAAAAATCACATTATAAAATCTTTGCAGCAGTTTTCCTAGAACTAAAGTGGCCTCCACATGCTTGATCATGAAAAAAAGAGATGATATTTTGATGCTCACTTTCAGGGATGCATCTCCTTATTATTTGATGGAGACAATACTTCAATAAGTACGGATCATCCCAAAAGAAATGTTTCACCTAAGCTAAACTTTTTGATCGATCTTGTTTAGACCAATGCAAGGGCATTTGATTCGTTACAAGATAATTGACAATATCTGCGAACTAAGGCAACTAGGAGCTATATAACAATTGTTCATTAGGGAAAGTTTCTGTGGTGGGCACGAAATTCTCAGAAAATTCAACAACTAAACAGGACAAATAGTCAGCTACAACATTCTCGGATCCCTGGTCCAAACTTTCAATATCAAACTCCTAGAGCAACAATACTCATCTGATCAGTTGTGCTTTAACATCCCTTTTAGCAAAAAGGTACCTAAGAGCTGCATGATCCGATTAGACGATGACCTTTGATCCCAACAAGTATGATTTAAATTTGTCGAAAGTAAACACCACTGTCAGCAACTCTCTCTGTCGTGAAATAGTTCAATTGTGTATCATTTAGAGTCATGCTAGTGTAAAAGATCATATGAGGAAGTTTACCGATTCTCTGCCCCAACACAATACCAATCGCATAATCAGATGCATCACACATAATCTCAAAAGGCATGCTCCATTTTGGCGGTCGGATCATGATTGCTGATGTTAACTTTGATTTTATTCTCTCAAAGGTCGCTAAACACTTACAATAAAGTATAAATGGGGCATCCATAGCCCGCAAACTGCATAAGGGTTTTGCAATCTTGCTGAAATCTTTTATGAATTTGTGGTAAAAGCCTACATGTCCAAAAAATGATCTAACTTCTTTCACAGTTGTTGGAGGCAAGGATCAAAATTTCGGGTAAAATATCGATTTCAGACTTGACTGAAACCGATAATTTGAACCGAAATTTTGAGTCCCATACAAATTTGGACTGAAATTTCGGTCCAAATTATCATTTCGGTGGGGACCGAAACCAATAATTTCGGCCGAAATTTTGATCCTTGGTTGGAGGTGATAAATTAGAAATTAACTCAACTTTTGACTTATCCACCTCAATTCCCTTTTCAGATATTACATGCCCTAAAACATTCCCGTTCTTCACTATAAAATGACATTTTTCCTAGTTCAAAACAAGATTCATTTCTTTGCACCGCTCTAAGATGGGAGATAAATGGTGTAAACATGTATCAAAGCTAGATCCAAAGACGGAGAAATCATTTATAAACACCTTTAAGAAACGCTTAATCATGTCAGAAAAATGATAATCGTGCACCTTTGAAAAGTAGCAGGTGTATTGGATAATCCAAAAGGCATGCGTTGATAAGCGAACCCAAAAGTACAGGTGAAAGTAGTGTTCTTTTGATCCTTTGACACTATGGGAATCTGGTTATAGCCGGAAAAACCGTTAAGGAAAGAATAATATGGCCAACCAACCAACCTTTCTAGCATTTGATCAATGAATGGAAGAGGAAAATGGTCATTCCTCGTCATTAAATTTAACTTTTTGTAGTCAATGCAAACTCTCCAACTGGTCTGAACCCGTGTTGGAATTAAGCTTTTGAGTCTCATTTCGCATTGCATGCCGAAATTAAGCTTAAAATTAATTTATGCAATGAAACTCTCAAAATATCGATGCAGTTACCTAAGGCTTTTATGGAATTCCAATTAAATGATCATGCAATGGTTCGGGTTAGGCCTGAACGACTTCCATCGGGAGTCACAAAGAAGCCCGCAGCGCTGGGCCTTTTAGAATTGTGCTAAGGAGCGGGCCTAATGCGTATGTTCTCGAACTTTTGTCGGATATTGTGGTCAGCTCTACGTTTAATGTGGAGGACCTAGTCTCTTCTTTGGGGTCAACCCCACCCCCACCAACCCCTTCCAAGCAGACCTGGGTCCAAATTCCAGCCCCACCCTACAACCTCTACCATTCCCTTTCCCACGCAGGCAGAGGAGAGATGAGATCGAAGGGATACTTGATGATTTTGCGGTATCCACCCATGGTGGAGGATTTCAGAAATACTTGGTTAAGTAGATGGGACAGCTGGACTCCAAGAATACATGGTTAACTAAAGACGAGGTGCGATGCCTGAATCCCGACATGCTCGATCGCTATCACCACGCTGCTTCATCGGTGATGAAGCCTGTTCGGCCCGAGAGAATTGACGGGGACGCTGACATTGTAGACATCGGATACAGACCGTTTTGCGTTGGAAGAAGCGGAACGAAAACCAGAACTGGATTTAAAGAATCAGCTTGCTGGAGCAAATGCATAGTCGATCGATCGACACCCGGATTCGATCGATTGACTATGCCTAGTGAGGGCTTCAATTCTGACGACACACACACACACACACACACACACACACATATATATATATAAGTCGATCGATCGAGTACTAGGTGTCGATTGATCGACTGAATTGTGACCAGAGGCCATATATATATATATATATATATATATATCGATCGACTGTCGCGAGAATGGGATCCACCAGAATTCGAATTTGAGTTTTAAGGGGCAAACTTGTCTTTCTTTTTTCTTATTTTGTTTTAGGGTTTCATTTTAAGAGTTCCTATATAAGGTCTTTTTAAAAAACAATGTAATTAGTTATTGATTATGAATGAAAGCTATTGCTTGTGTGCTTGAGATGAGCCATGATTGAAGAGTGGTTCTTCACTTCCCGAGAAGAGTTTGGTGTGAAGCCAAAAATCTATCTTCTATCTCTCTCTCTCTTTATCTTTTATTTTCTTTCTCTGCTTTGTTTTGATCCCATAAACCTTAAATCCAGCCATTATCTTTTCCCAAAATTTTCAACTCCGAACTATTGATTCGAACCAATATCAAAATCCTAAATCCAGCTATCCAACCTTCAAATACCCCGAAGTTTATAAACCCTAGTTCCCATTTGAGTCCTCGAATCAATCCGATTCAAGCCCATATCTCATCCAAACCATTAAACCAAACCGAATCAGAACCCTTAGAACACTCGCGATTCCATCATTGAATCCTGAGCGACGCCCTAATCTGGAATAGCCAGTGTTCTACCTCTAGAATCGATCTACACTGCAAGGCTAACGGATCTAGCGCACGGACCGGACCCTACTCGAATCAAGCGCGATTCTCCAATGAAAAATTGTGAAACCCTAAGGTATCCACTTTATTTTCAGGTTTATTGTTTAATTAATCTAATTTAATTTCGACAAATCATTACCTCATAAGCATTCACGCAATTTAGGGTTTTGTCCCGCGTCACGTGCTCAGCTAAAAAGATCTTTGGAACATTGGTCTTTCTCTTGATCGTAACTAAGTCTTTCAAAAATTTAGTGTAAGAAGGAACCTGTTGGATAGCATTTAGGAATGGGATATTTATACGAACTTGCTTAAACACCTGAAGATTATCACCTAGCTGGTTATTCTTCTTAGCACAATCTTTGAGAAATTGGGCCTTGGGAATAAACTTTTGAACCGTTGGTTTCTGTTTAAACACAGGACGTAAGAAGGAACCTGTTGGATAGCATTTAGGAATGGGATATTTATACGAACTTGCTTAAACACCTAAAGAATATCACCTAGCTGGTTATTCTTCTTAGCACAATCTTTGAGAAATGGGGCCTTGGGAATAAACTTTTGAACCGTTGGTTTCTGTTCAAACACAAGACCCATGATTTCACTCATTTTTTTTGTTTTCCATCTTCTCATGAGAGTTTTTATTCCCCTCATCTTCAGATTTCTCAATTTCTTTTTCTTAAACTTCAGGCAACCTAACATGGTTATCAATTTTTCGCCCAAACTTAAGGGTAGTAATTGACTGCACATGCTATTACTCATGCGTAGAATTGGTGGGATTATTTACTGTATACTGCCCTTTCGGATTTGGGATGGGTTGGCTAGGAAATTTTCCTCTTTCCCTCTCACCCATTGGCCAATCTGATTTACCTTTGAAATGGCTTGGGTTGCGGATTGCATGAATGCTTTTAATGCGTTCTCTAAAGATGATGAAGATGATGACAATGGAACTGGTGCCACAAACTGAGGGTGTTGATGAAAATCCAGGAGGATTTGATTGAGGAGGGTGAAGTTGACTTGAATGTGGCATTTGTTGCCCTCCTACATTCATGGGAGGTTGAGGTTGTCTCCATTAGAAATTTGGGTGATTCCTCCAATTAGGATTATACGTCTCAGAAAATAAATCACCAAGTGGTTCCCCAAGGTTGTTCATTGCCTTTGCTTGGTCAGTATAACATTCTGAAATATTAGATGGACATGATAGTGCCATATGTATGGGGCTAGCACTAATACAGCAAACTTCATTTTACACAGGTTTGACAACATTTACGGCTTTACTTAAAGCTAAGGCCTCCACTTTACATGTTAAACTATCTTTTTGTCCTGATGTCAAGGGCTTCACCCACTTCATATAAACCTCCCTTTTTAGACGACTGAGGGGATCTATCACGACGACTAGAAAAGTCTCACTGCTGGGAACTCTCAGACAATTCCTCTTAAAACCTATATGCGCCTCCTCATCACTCAAACTTAAAAATTAACCACTATTCATGGACTCGTCATATTACAATGGGTTTGGGTTAACCCTTTGTAAAAATATTGAACAAGTTCCCACGTCTCAAAACCGTGGTGATTGTATTTCAAAAGCAAATCGTTAAACCTTTCCCAACTTTCAAAACACTTTCATTTTCTTGGCTAAAATCTGAAATTTCTATTCTCAAAGCGTTTTTTTTCCATCAGAAAAAATTTAGAAAGAAAATTTCCTACCAACTGATCCCATGATGTAATAGAAGCAGGTGAGAAAGAATTTAACCAAGCTTTGACCTTGTCCTTTATAGTGAAAGGAAAAAGGCGCAAACGTTGAGTCATCAAATTGTTTTTTGAAATCTGAAGGTTGCACACATTTAAGGAAAATCCTTCGAATGCATGTGAAGCTTCTCTTTCAAGGCCATGAAAGATTGACAACAATTGGATTATGCGGAGTTTCAGTTCAAAGTGTGTTGCGGTAGTCGCAGGCAACACTATACAAGAAGGCGGGTTGGTGGTTATGGGTGAGAACAACTCCCTGAGAGTTTTTGGATCTTGACACCCTCCGACATGATGGAATAAATTTCTTGTTCAACCTCAAATTCAACCCATAGATTAACGGGTGAAAAAGAGTCAACACGAACTAATCGACGTGCTTGATCACTTCCCCACGTGCTCATGCCCCACTGCCTTAAAACCTTGACTTGCTCTTGACTTTTTTTTTTTTTTTGAATTTTTTTTTTAAAGTGAGATTAGTAGAAGGATAAAACTTAATCTAACTCTTCTTTTGTTTTCTAAACAAAGTCCCCGGCAACGGCGCCAAAAACTTGTTTTCAAATTGTTTCTAATTTGTTTTATTCACAAGTGCATGAATCGGATTGTAGTGTGGCTTGTGCAAGAACGAGGTCGAACCAAAAGAACTTTAAAATAGAGAGGAAATTTAAGAGTAAGGTTATTTAATCTAATCAAGAAAAGAGGTATAAAGAAGGTATAACTTAACACTAAACTAAGAGGGTTTGCATAAAATTAAATGAGAGATTAAAAACAAGACTAAACAAACTATTACAAGTAAAACTAAGTTAAATATGCAAAAATGAATATTAAACTAAACTAGATGCTAACTTTTATAAAAATGTAATCTTTCTAAGACTAGGGGTAGAGAAGAAACACGAATGAGATGTCCAGTAGAGTTTAGAATCCACTCTTTAACATAATATTTTTAGCAATGTAAACCCTAAAAATTTGTTGGAAAAAAATGCACATAATAGTCTAGAAATCAATCATGCTATGGAAAATTACCATCATCAAAGCTCCATTTTATCATGCAAAATATATGTTTTCCATGCTTCTAAAAATTGAAACCAAATCATCTGATGTATCCAATGATGTTAAATCACAATAGCCCACCAAGAAAATGATTAACATATATTATCTTAAATCATGAGAAAACATGATTGTACTCATATCCAAGAAATATGTTTTTCAATCAAAGATAGGCAAGAATAATTTTCAGTTAAATTCCTTAACATAAATCCAACAAAAGCTTAAGAGTTCATGTATACAAGAAAATATTATAGCAAAGAGGCTTCGTCAGAACCCTAACACTACTACGCTAGCCTCTAATGAAATACATGGTCAAAAAAAAAAAAAAAAAAAGAGCAATAATACATTACAAAAATTGTAGCACTTTAGATCCTTCATTCTTCAACAAAACACATTACACAAAAAAATAAAATAACATTTGAAAGAAAATCCTAGAACTTCCTCCTAGCCTTCTCCAATCGAAAGAACTCTCCCCCCCCCCTTCATTCCCCAAGATAGAGACTATAACACCAAGACTCTCCTTAAAGAAATCATTTTTCATTGCTTGAGTTTTTGGGTTAACCCAAATTTTCTTCTATATCTATGATGGTTTACCATATTGGGAAATGGGCTCATATCCTTTTCTTTCACATCTCTTTGAAAAAGTCACCATCATGAGAAAAATGTTCTTGTCCTTATTCAAAAGATATTCCAAAAACTTAAAAGTCTATGAAGCTCATGCCTTGTGAAAGGAGGCAAATAAAAGAAATTATAAAATAGAGAGACAAAAAAGTAAGAAAAATATTTAATGATGAAATGATGGAAGAGTGAGAGAAAGTGTAACCATTAAATGCTTGGTGTGATGGGATGAGGTGATGGATGATAGATCCTTTAATGAGGAGATAGATGAAAAGATGGGAGATAAGAAGTAATGTTGGTGGCAAATATGAGTGTATATTTACAACCTCAAAAAATGTGCACACACCCTCCATTCTCATGTAAATACTTCTTTTGTACTCCATATACTTTAGCCCAAAATTGCTCCATTTACTATCATATCTGCAACAACTCTTGATCTGTGGAAAATAAACCTGTGTTAGGTCTAAAAGAGGGTAATACTACAAGTATGAGAGAAAGAATTGATAAAGTAGCAGTCTTGGACCCGATTGGAAGATGTCCAGATCACAATTTGAATAGGGCCTTGGTCTGACCGATCGTACGGTCCAGCTCTTATGATATTAACTCTTCGTTTCCTTTCCAAAGGTGAAAATCTTATGGAGATATCAATAGTTCTTTACCTAGAAGCCTGAGTAATGTTTTCTTCTAATTTTAGTTTGCAAATTGAGCAATTGTACTGTTCTTTTTTTCCCTGATGTTTCTTAAATTTCTTTTTTCCTACTTTTTTGTTAATCATTTCAGAAGAAACATTAATTACACATTTGAACTTAGGTGACTCGGTATGCCCTTTGGGTGAGTTCATGATGGGGACATCATGATCAAAAGCATCGGCCTTGGACTGCAAAAGATTCTCAAGTGCTGGAAGAAGCCAAAAGGAAGCTGGAATGGAAGAACCAAAAAGAAATCGATTGAGCTGTTCAAATTCAAGGGTTGAAGAGTCGATCGATCGATCGATTGTAGCCAGTGGGAAAGAAGGAAAAGCAGTTCAAATTCGAAGACCTGAAAGTTGCTATAGTGCCTCGATGGATCGAGTTACAGTGCCTCGATGGATCGACCTTGGCCTTTATGGATCGAGCTACAGTGCGGATTTTGACGGAATTGCGTTTATTTTAGTCAAAATTTCCTTTTAGAGTTTATTTTCATTAGGATTCTTCTAATTTCGTATTAGAGTTATGGTTAGCCTATTTAAAGGCTTGTAAACACTTTTATTGTCAGTTTTTGATTAATGAAAATTTGAGAGTTGCTTTTGTGCAAACCTTAGAGAACTTGTAAAGAGTTTTCGATCGAAGGAGCGAATCTTTCGAAACCTGAGGAATGTTTACACATTTCTTGTGCGACTTCGTATGAAGCCGACGTACAACCTTGGTGCAAAGCCTCGAAAATCGTTGGTGTGAAGCCTTGAACCTTTATCCCCTTATTCCATCTTTTCTCTATTTATTATATAGTAATATCTTCCCTTGCTTTGATAAATCTCCAAAACCCCCAAAAAACAAAAAAATATTATTAGTTTCAATCTTTTGATCTACCCTTTTATTTGTTTTAATCCTTCAAGCCTTGTTATTCACCCGAGAGGAATCAAGAGAGGACACCGTGATTATCGCTTGGTACCCTAAACTAGAGCGAAACTCGAATCCTTCATCGGATCCTTTTTACTAGATCGGGAAATGCTGATGCATGCGAAAAAGCGTAGTTAATCTAATTGTTCTAATTAAATATAGTAAATTATTTTCTGTGGATGGGTGATTTGAATATTTCCGTTGTTCGATCTAATTTAAAGTTAATCCCAAATCGCATTAATTAGAGTTTTAGTGTTTGTCTCGTGTCAGTTCACAATCAATTTTGATTGGGTCTAACATATAGCTAGATATTGTATTTGTTACTATTCTAACTTGGATGAGTTGTCTTGAAGCTTATGTTGTCCTTTTGACCCTAACTGCTCCTTACCAATTATAATGGGGGAAAATCACGTGTTTTAATTTAAGATGGTCGTTGATTCACCTTGGGCATGTTGACGTGGCACCCGATCCTCTGGTTCCATGTGGCACCCCACTCCATTGGCTTGAACCCATCGTCTGGGCTGGTTTTGAATACAATGTCCCGGGCTGGGTACCCATACTCCTAGGCCTCTTATATATATATATATATATATATATATATATATATGGAAAAGGCCTCCGTCCTCCATGGGAGGACGGTCACCGTCCTCCAAGCTTCCACGTGGAGCTCGGGTGCATTGCTTAGATCATCTTTGAAAAAAAAAAAAATTGAAAACTCATCTCCACCGTCTGTTTTTTGAATCGTGAAATGTGAACCAATGAAACCCGTCAAATTTTGACTTGTGGGTTTAAAAGGTTTTTTTCGATTTTTTTTTTTTAATATTGATCTATACTGTCCACTTGTGCTCCACGTGGATCTTGGAGGACGGTGATCGTCCTCCAATGGAGGACCTAACCGGCTCCCTATATATATATATATGTTAGAACCAAAAATTGTCTGGAATCAATTTTGGTTTGGGACCTCTATGTTCGGTTAGAATTACCCGATCCGAAGTGTTCAACAGAGAGACTAGGTGGCCTAGCTATTTGGGGTGGTTCTGAGCTCAGCTGCCCAGGTAGCAAATCTAATGACCAGATTGGAAGAGGTCCCAATCCCAGTCTCAATAGGACCTTAGTTTATCGACCGTCCGGTCCAGCTCTTACAATTTTGGCTGTAGTCCTTAATTTATTTTTTAATAGAGTATATAATCTTACAGGTATGATACAATAGCTAAATTTAAACTGAGTTTAGCCTAGCCTTATATCTAAGTATCTAGGCACTAATAACATTTGTGGCTATCTCTATTTTAAATTAAATTCCAAAGGTGAAAATTTTATGGAGATATCAAAGATCCTTACCTTGAAACCTCGTTAATGTTGTCTTTTATGTTTTGTTTGCATCCCAAGAAATTGAGCATTGATAGTGTTATATTTTTCCAAATATTTATGATATTCTTTTTACCTTCTTTTTTATTAATTACAAAATTGAACTTAAGTGACGTCAGCCCTTCGGGCGAGTTCACAATCAGTGGCGGAACCAGAATTCTCATCTAGGTGGGGTGTAAGATGAATTAGATATAAATTTTGTACAATGAATATAAATTTAAACTAATTTATATTATAAAATATAATTTTCATTAAAATTACATAAACTTTTTTTTTAACAATAAGACATTTACAAAAAAAATTTCTTAACAATAAGACATTGACAATATTATTCATCTACAAAAAAATCAAACTTTGAATCCGTTGCCAACTGTAAAGAAAATTTCTTTTAAGGCAATTGTCTTCGACGATTTGTCATGTTTTGAAAGTAATTAACAATTGCATCATTATTGAGGTTATCAAATATATCTTTCTCAATGTATGTAATCAAACAGTCACTGATCAATTCATCTCTCATTTTATTACGAAGCTTATTCTTCAGAATATGCATAGCAAAGTCACTAATATCCTGCAAATAAAAAAACTTTTTGTTTGAGCACATGTCCATAATAAACGTCTTAGCTGACCTCTAAGAACCAACCGATCTACTTTTGAAAATTCAAGTGAATAAAATTGTGCGAGGTGCAATAACTTTTGCTCGTCAAAAGCTAAAAATAAATCTTTTGGATTGAAGCAAGTCATACAAAGTAGCAATTCAATGTTTACTTCAGTAAAACGGTTATTAAACTCTTGAAGTTGCATATCAATAACAGTATAGAAGAACTCAACTCGATAGGGGTGTAGATTTGTGATTTCTTCTGCTCTACAACGTGGTCGTCCATGCACTACAAAATTCTCATTCATATTTGGAACTATAATATCCTGCTCATTGCAGAATATAGAAACCTGAATGACGATAGAATCCCATTCATTATCCCTAATTTTTTGTAATCTTCGCTTTGTTAATGCAACCAAACACATGACACTCACAATGCCCTGATCTTTTCATTGCAACGCCTTCGATAGATCTTGAGTGACTATCAAAATCTCCTTCATTACATGTAGAGTGAATGCAAAGTCAAAAGTGTACATGGTATCCAATAGAGAACTTGCTTAAGCTCTTTGTTGTATAAGCTCACCATTTTCATCGATAAACTCAAGTACTTTAATCACGGCATGGTACATGATAATTAAGTTTAGGAAAGTATCTAAATATGTGTTCCAACATATTTCACTTGCCCTTGGTTTCTTGATTACAGCCTTTTCCAGTCGATGTTTTGCCACTCTTAAGTGCTTTCTTCACATTTTCAGCTTGTTTCTCTCTCGATGATCCTTGCATTTGCATGAGCCATCAACCATATTCACTATAAGAGCGACCAATTCGAAGAAGGTTGCAACTGGTTTGTGATTTTGTGCAACAGTGACAATTGTTAACTGAAGTTGATGTGCAAAATAATATATATAAAATGCAGATTCATTTTCTTTCAAAAAAAACGCTTTGAGTCCATTGAATTCAACTTGTATGTTACTTGCGCCATCATATCATTGACCGCGCATTCTTGTAATACTCAAGTTATGCCTGAAAATTAGTTCTTCAATTCCTTTCTTAAGTGATATAGCCAAGGTTTCAAGAACATGTACAAATCCTATGATACGCTTAACCACATAATAACGCCTATCTACATAACGTACCGCAACAACCATCTGTTATTTGATGGATATATCACGAAACTCATCAACTAACCTAACAGTAAGAAGAAAGCGCCTCCAAGATCATTGATGATCACTCTTATAGTTTCCATTGCACATGTTTGAACAATCTCTTTCTGAATCTTAGGTGATGTTAACTGTAAATTTTCGGGAGCATTGTTCAACACAAGTATCTTAATCTCTTCATTATGATCGGAAAGAAAATTCAGCAGTTGACAAAAGTTTCCTTTATTTATTGAATCCTCTGATTCATCGTGGCCACGAAACACTAACCCTTGACGAAGGAGATATCATATGCAATCAATCGATACATACAAACAAGCTTTGTAATATAATTTTTCTTATTCAGTATGCTTCTCGACAATAGTCTCTATGTGTTACTTTTGATTTAAAAGATTTTCACACATCACATAAGCTTGATGATGAGCACTATTAAGTCTTCCAACATGAGTGTTTAATCTCTATTTCCTCTTCCAACTTCTAAAGCCTTCACTAACAAATTGCTCACGCCTCCCCTCCCGTCCTCCTTTATCTAATTTAAATAGATAGCAACACAAACAATATGCAACATCTTTCTCTATGCTATATTCTAACCAACCACTGAAGTCGTCAAACCATGTGGGATTAAATCAAAGCAGCCCATTCGAAAATTTCGTTCAAGGAAAATTATGTCCTTTGGTTTGAAAAAGACCCTTTTGTAAATAAGTTCTTATCTTTTCCTGTACATTAGGATGATAACTTGAAATCTTAAGACGCAGACCTGGATCTGCTAGAAGATTTGTCAAGTCAAACATCTATATTTGCCCGCACTGGCACACACATAGTTCCACCACTTTTAGCATTTCTATATTGTGCGTGAGGTTGTACTTCATCACAAACTTCATTTTCTCTCGCAAAAGGCGATGCTAGTTCAGATATTTTCCTAAAATATCTGTGCATTACTGGGTCAATAAACAAAAGATGCAAATCAGTCCTTCATATCCTCATTGTAACGCCCTCTATTTCTATCAGATGTTATATGACATATCAAGTTTGTCTCTTTAGGGCTTTAGGTTTGAGGATTTACGATTTAGGGAATTATGACTTAGGCATGCGATTGCATTGTCTAAAATAGCAATTTTGATTTTTGAGGGAAATGGTAGCAAACAATAACGTCCGTAACATGGAAGCTTTTATGAACTATTTTTCCGTCCTTATTGATTTTAGAAATCATCCAAATTTTTTTTAAAATGATATTTAATTACCATGAAACTAAGAAGCATAGTAATTACACTGGATATTTACCGGTTGCTCCAGATATATAATCAGTTCACATCGACTAAAATATACAACTCAATAAAAAAATATAATAAATATGAAAATTAAAAAAAAGAAGGAAATTTTAGTCGACTTCTCTGAACAAACATTAAACATCCCCACAATTATTTCAACCAATAAAAATAAAAATAAACAAAAAAAAAGACAAATTATACTACTCGGACTTGAATAAACTATGACAATAAAAAAAAAAAAAAAAAACTATATCAAACCATAGATCTATAAAGCTTGATGAGATATGGACCCATAATAAAAAAACCCTCTGAAAATCTTCATCCCTAACCCCCAAAACCCTAAATTTTCTCTAAAACTTGATGAGAAATCTTAATTTTACATAAATTATAGTCAAATAGAAGAACAATGAGCAGATTTAGAAGTGATAGAGAGGGTACCAGCAGAGAGAGTCCAGTTAGTTTATTAATTTATAATCTCTAAACTTTTATCAAAACTACCACATAAAGGAGAGATTGTAATGGAATAGTATTATATAATTCAGATTAAGCCAAAATTCAGATTTCAGACGAATCAGATAATCACGGCCGTCCTTCGGTGAGGGGCATTGAAGAAAGAAAATCATGTACAAAAACAGGCGTTTATTGTTTTTGATATGCTACTCCTTTTGATAATTTTAATTTCCTTAAGAAAAAAGTATGCAAAATGTGATTTTCTCTCTAGAATTTCACCACGATTATCGCCTTTGTTTATGGAACTCATGCCAACTCGAGTTTGCAGAAGGGCTTCTCGTTCTCGATTCACAAAACCCTAACCCTAAGGGCCTGTTGGGCAATGAATAAAGAGGCCCAGACTAGAGAGAGATAGAAGAAGAAGAAGAATAAAAAGAGAAGAAGAAGAAGAAACAGAGGAGAAGAAGAATAGGGGGATCTTACCGACGGGCGACGGCGGCAGCAGGACAGCTGGAGAGGGCTTCGGCCTTCAGCCGTTCGGCGTCACCGACGTCGGGTTCAGGCGGGCGAGCTGCAAGAGCTGAGAGGACAGAGAGGGCGCCAGGGTTTTTAGAGAGAGAAAAGAGGGACGGCCAGGCTTCAGATTTAGGGAGGGCGATGGCAGTGATATTAGGTTTCCCTTAAAAGGGTACCTTAAAAAAAAATTGCTTTTGTTTGGGTTTGAGTGCGGGCGCTCGCCTGCACTCGGCTGTACGTGGTTCCGCTAACGTTCACAATTAATATTGATTGGGTTTAGCATATAGCTAGATATTGAATTTGTTACTACTCTAACTTGGATGAGTTGTTTGAAGCTCATGTTGTCCCTCAGACCCCAACTGTTGCTTATCAATTATTTAATATTTGTTAGAGGTTTATTAATTTGATAGATTATACTCTTTTACTAACTTATTTATTTTCCATGGCATTTGCTGGGAATACACATGAACAAACATGTTGATATAGAACCCTAGAAATGAAGGAATGAGGGGATTTTGAAGTCCTCTTTGCTTTTGAAAAAAAATCTTAAGAATATTTTCCAGTTTTGGTAAAAATCTCTGTAGAGATTTAAAGCACCTCTTGGAAGTTCAACCTCCTTGGGGACCCTCTTCCTTTGCAATTTCTTGGTCAATTTGGATGGTCAGACTGATCAATTTTCTTTTTCCTTTTCCAGGAAATTTAACACTTAATGCATATGAGGACAACTGTGAATTTGCTGATCCAGCGGGTTCATTCAGGGGGCTTCTCCGTTTTAAACGAAATTGTTCAAATTTCGGTTCCCTACTTGAAAAATCGAATATGAAACTCATGAAGTGGGAAGACTTTGAGGTCAGCCTTCACTTATTTTCTCATTAGTCTTTTGGATGACGTACCAGTTCATAAATTCTGTCATCCCACTTAGAAACATAGTGTGATTTTTTTTATTTGACTGCACTTTTAGTGATTTAGGCCTCTTTTGATGATCTCACTTTTACCGAATCTGTGAACAGTGGATCATTAGTTATCTTACTAAGCTGGTGATGGCAAATCATACTTGGATGGATGCAGGATAAAGGAGTTGGTCATTGGCGATTTAGTTGTGTCATGTTATTTCCTTGGAGGCCCATTCTTTCTGGTATGTACAAACCAACAGTCCAAGTGTCAACATAAGTTACATCTTAACTGATCATCGAAATGTTCCAAGAGTGGCTCTTAACGAATGAGCCATGACCATCTATTTACAGATAGAGGCATGACCATCTCAATATTAGGTGATGTGGCACATGTTTAGCGTCAAGATTGTACCTCATTCTTTCTGTAAACAAATCTATCCACCCTAAAATGGATGTATCTCTAAAGTTTGACATTAAAGTGCACCAAACAGATGGTTCAAATCCTTTGATAGACATGGTTTTTTGGCTGGGAGTTATGCCAATGATGGGCTGCTAATTGAACTAATTGAACTACTTGGATTATGAAAGATGTGTGACATGTGGCTTAGAAGTTCACGGTCATGGCACATTCTCTGTACATGTGGTCTGGAGAGTAGCTCCTTTGTTATATTTATGATCGTATGAGAATGAGCATTAGCAGGGGCAGAGCTTGGGAGGGCAGTTGTCCCCTCAACCTTTTGAAAAACAATATAACATTAATATGTCTATCAGACGTAGTTAGGTTATGGTCTGGAATACTTGGTGAAAGCTAGTTCCCCCACTAAGGTATGGGCAGTTTCCCCTCCCTTTCTTTTAGTATAGAATTGGTATTAGGTACCTGACCGGAGTGGTGATGCTCTTGGTACTTGGGTCACTTTGTGCGTTGTGGAAACATCACGTGTTCTGTGTGATTTGACACCAATGATCTCGAAATATATTTTGTAAAAGAGTGAACAAAAAATGATCTCCATCATCTGATTCAATGCAATCAAATGCATTTTAAAAGTAATGGCATGTTGGATTTACATGGTAGCCATTAATTTATGGCATTTGGCAGCTTTGAATCAACGATGGAGATCATTTTTCGCTCCAATCTTTTAAACTAAATATCTATAAATCATGGAGCACTTATCAGACGCATGGGTCAAAATATCGTCCGATACCGATACGTATCGGACGATACGTATCGGTATTGGACTAGAACGATACGATACATTCAATGTATTGTATCGTCCTATTTGTATGGGAAGCCCCAGACGATACATTCAATGTATCGTCCGGTACATTGAATTTCCGATACGTATCGTTTTGGAGCTCGGACGATACGTATCGGGAGAGCGAAATTTTAACCCATGATCAGACATACACGTTAATTCCACATGGCACACATTCCAAAAATGACCCGAGTGCCAAGTCACGTAGTGCTTGTGCCGCTTGCCTAATACTAACTCATATTCGCTTATCAACCATATCTTGCCCCGCTTGAGAGAAAATCCTGGCTCTGCCCCTGGGCATTAGGTACTTTAATGTCCAAAATATTTTCTGTTTTTAATCTAATAAAATGGTCCTATTTACTGATTGTTGCAATGTTAAATGGTTTATCTCGTAGCTACTGGATATACAGAATACTATTTTGATGCTCAGTCCGGAAAGATATGCAGGTGATGATTTATACATTATTCTCTAGAACTTTGAATCCTCTCTTCTGTTTGATGACTTTCCTAGCATCATCCAGGCATGTGGAGCACTGGAATGTTCCGAAAATGGCGCTGCTTAAGCAAATATTCCGACCAAGCCGCAAAGTGTTGGGTAAGAAAACGGGATCCTGAACATTAGTTTCGTATGCTCAATTATGATTCAGAAATTACGCAATAAATGCTTGCTTGGAAAGCGGATGCTTGTTACCTTTCCAATCTGTCACCAATTTAATGATCACAACACCCAGTTAGCTGACTTATGTACTGCATAAAAGCTACTGAGTTATGCTTATAAGTGTGTGACTTGCTGGCAAGTGATTTACATTTGAAAGTATTGAGGGAAGCATCGGCAGCTCCAAAGTATGAAGGAGTTTCCTCTCTCTCTGATAACGGCCCGTAGACTGCAAGGCTCCATTCCTCCGGGGTATAGCACATGCCCTACTTAACCTACATGCACCTGGATAATTGGGAGGGGGCGGGCGCCTGATTCGATAGTGAGACCACTGGGAAGCCAGCCCATATTTCTAGCCACCGTTCCGTACACCTTGCGGGTTATTATTGATATAAGTTGCTGTTAAATGAATGGTATAGCACATCTGAGAAGTATAGAAAGTCCTTTGTTAAAAGACTTTGTTTATATACTAAATTATTTAGATGTTAAAATATTATACTGTAACTATTGGTTCCCGCTATATAAACATTTTGTATTCATTACATCGGTGACATGTAGGTGGTTTAGGAATTTCATTTTTATTGTAATTATGTAATGAAATCTGTTTTGTAAATACATTTATATGAATATGGATATTTAAAAGCGCGATCATAGGCCTATTATAGGCACATGTAAGATCAAACAGGTTCAAGTATACTAAGATTGCATATATTTGTAATTATAAAATTTTGTATATATATATATATATGTATTGCTTATAATGGGAATAAACCTTAGGCTACCTTGATATAGTCAAAAGTTTGACTATGATAAAACTTGATCAAACTAGTCAAATCTTCATCAAAGGTGAACGAGTTAACCTTTGAAATTTCAGGGTCGCTACACAAAGTATGTATGAATCACTAGAGACTTAGGAATCCATTGGTCTCAATCAACATTTAAATATTAATGTAACAACTGTATTAGATTAAAAAGGTTTGCCTAATCATGGGTCCAAGAATATCCCAGGTATTTTCGAACCCTAACGGCAAATTCATAAATATACCTTATTTTAGCCTAATCGAAGAACCGACTTCACGATCCTCCTTAAATAATTAAAGTAAAAAAATTTAACATTGAAGAATCTCAATAATTTACCTATCAGCGATAAATGTACGGGCAGACTGTATATATATTGCTAGGGAAGCAAGAAATCAATTAAAAGAAAAGGGAGTACAAGTGGTAAAAGGGGCATTCCCCAATATACAATAAGAGCTTCTCTATTCCGAAAAAATCTAGATAAATCCAATGGCAGGGATGTTTGGGAAATCACTTGCAAAGGCTCATCTCGCATCTAGAGGAAACTGTGGCTGAGGTCTGACTAGATAATTTAGAAGAAGAATGCTTCATTAGCTTACTTTGCCAAAATCATGAATTGCTGACCAGTAATAGAATCCCAGTCTAATAAGGGCTTTGATTAACCAACAGGAGGTCACAGAAAATTTATTGATTAGAACCGAAATAAGGGTTAGAGAATTAGACTGGGTAGATAAATCAATGTTACCTGATTTGCTCGGTTCAAATTCGATTTCGCAGTTTGTAATTCACTGCATATAGGCGAACCCAGTTCCCTAGGGGTGGAATGAGTTTTACATAAAAAGTAAAAATATTTTATTTATTTTAAAATTAATTATTAATAATGTTTAAATTATTTATATAAAATGTATAAAATGATATATGACAATTGACAAATAAACAACAGCTGCATGAATGGAGCGCTGGTTGTCTATGCTGGGATGAAATTACCCTTAGAATTTTGAAATATTCCACCACCTCTACCTATGTTGGAAGAGACAGAGGAGGAACCATTTATATTTAGACTAATGTATGTTGGATCAATTGTAGGTGTAATATCCCACATTGGATAGAAGGAAGTCTGGAGTCTGGGCTATGTGGTGTGACGGGCCTTTTCATGTAACGGCGTGTTTTGGGTGGGGATGGCGAAACATAACGCCCATGTCAGGAGCAAAATATGGGCAAAAACCTAAGCTCATAACTGGATAATATCATTGGCATGTGGGTCTGGGTCGTGACAAAATATTAGAGCTCAGGATTGCTCTTCTATAATATGGATAGAGAGAAGTTTGGAGCTTGACCGAACCTTTCATGTATCAACGCGTTTTGGGTGGGAATGGTGATAAAACCCATGCCAGGAACAAAATTAGGGTGGGAACCTAAGCCTAGAACGGGACGATACCGTTAACATGTAGGTCCCGGTCGTGACAGAAGGCCTCTATTAATAAGCCATGGCACACGCTTTCTAGTCAACACAAACCGGGACTCTCCTTTCACATGAGCTAAGTCAGCCAGCGATTGATTGAGAATATTTACGCATAGCTGCAGATGAACAATATTTGGTTGTGTTTGACATTCCTCTTTGGAAGAATAGAAAAGAGCAGCTGTTGCTCTTTGTTGTTGCAAATAAATATGAGGAGAGAAGGATTGGAAAAAAAAAAGGTGAGGCTTCTCTTTGAAACATGAAAAATAGCCTTTTTTAAAAGAGCATAATTTTTCTTATTTTAAAGAGCAACCTCTCTTTTATCTTCTTCCAATCTATTCTCTCTGCTTACGTTTCTTTACAATAACAAAGAACCGCTGCCGCTCTTTTATACTCTCTTAACGAGCAATGCCAACCGACTTGTTTCAGAGGCAGCAAATTTGGGACTTTGAAGCTAAAGGAAATTTCCTTGATTTTATGTTATCATCAGTTGTTGGAGGGCACGCCATGCAAAAGTGTTGATTTTTTAATTGGTACGTAGTTGGACCATACCCACTTCCATTGGGTGTTTTCTTCTCCTCCCCCTTTAAACTAAATGGGCGGTCGGATTCCAGGTCACTTTTTCCTCTTTATGAGCATTTAAGGTATATGATGCATCTCCGAGATGTATGCATATATAAGGGGTACCTCCTTTAGAGGTGTAGCTTTTGAACACTATAATAGTGCGAAGATCACATGTTATGTACATGTGATCCCTAGTATGAGACTATGTGCTACATTAATATCAAGATTATGTGTCACGTGACATATAATCTCAAATCAGACACTTGTTTTGAAATCATTTGTCACATGGCATGTGATCTAAAAAAATAAATTTGGTGCATTAAAAATTTTCAACTTTGACCACACTTTAGATAGTAAACAAGTTGTATTTTTTATTTTTTCTTTATGGGGATGAATGTGATCAACCTTGCACACATTTCTTTGGCGTTTGATCTTCAGATTTGATGCTACTTGGGACCCAAAGAGCACTAGGGCAGCGTTACCACCCATTGTTCATATATATATATTAAAAATTAAGCAAATTATATTGAAAGGAAAATAAAAAAATACAAGAAAAACATAAAAGAGACCTTAGTTCAAATCCCCTCCCCCTCCTGAGGCCACCCTAGGGATTTATATCTTGTACCGACGTGGCATGTGTTGAATTTGGAATATGCATATGCCCCTGGGATTAGATGGGTGCTCTTATCTTGAACTGATTTGCTATGTGCTGAATTTGAGGTATGCATGTGCCCCTAAGATTAGGCAGATGTTTTAAGATGTCGGACACCCAAATTTTCAAGAAAAAAATTGGGTATATAAGTCAGAGACTCGACATGGCCATCACCGTAGCTTAACATGACCAAAAGAAAAATGAAGTTGGCATGGGCTTCTTTCGGCAAAGAGGAATGCCTCGAGTGATGCTTTATTTGCAAGAACCATTGCACTATCATTTTCTTCACAAGGAATGAGAATAGCCTCCCATCTCATCGATATTAGTTTACCATTTATTTTAGCAAACCATGAATCAAGATATGAAGGGTGCGTAAATGGTAAAATATTCATTATACGGTAGGGGCGAGGGCATCTCTTAGGGATTAATTCAAGCATAAACTTAGGAATTAAATTTAGAGCACCTTTAAATCCACCCGATAATTCTTTGAGTTCACCTATGCTGAAAGACATTGACTATATTGAATCA
Source organism: Chloranthus sessilifolius (assembly GCA_021018995.1). Classification (NCBI taxonomy): domain Eukaryota; kingdom Viridiplantae; phylum Streptophyta; class Magnoliopsida; order Chloranthales; family Chloranthaceae; genus Chloranthus; species Chloranthus sessilifolius. The sequence goes on along the minus strand of CM037595.1, from coordinate 90,636,483 downwards.
GACTATGGAGATTGTTTATCATCACAATTTTTAACATGATGGATCTTAAGATCATGGGCGTACCATCAGATAGTAGATTTTTTATTTCATGTAGTATTTATCCAAAAAAATGACCTTAAAATCAATTTAGAGCGTGCACAAGATGTTAAGGTCATTTTTCTTAGATGTGTGCTACGTGAAAGAAAACAATGACCGTCTAATTGTACACCCATGATCTCAAGATCCATCACATGAAAGATTGGGAGGATAAATGATGTCTATTATCTAATTCAACACAGTCAATGTGTTTCAGCGTGGGTGAACTCAAAGATTCGGTGGGTGGATTTAAACGTACTCTTAGATTTAAACCTTCAAATAAAGTTTTGGCTTCCGCTTTTGTGGTTTCCGCTGCCATGCACTTTATCAGTCACACGCGCGTGCGCACTGAGCCGAGCCGGGTCAACATGGGATGGGGACGAGCACGTATATGTGCACGTGGCGTGGCGGTGTATTTAGTTAAAATTTTGGACAAAAATATAACTGCAAAATTTCAAATTTATTTAATTTTTAAACTTTTGATTTGTAACCAATGTGTCCAGTGTTCGTACAGTTATTTGTGTCCGTTCAATTATTCTAAACGGATATGTCTTATCTGAAACGGTGTGTTAGCATCCATTGAGTTCTATATAAGGGGCCCGAGATCCTCTTTGTAACTCACCGCATTTTTACATTTCTTCTGCTCCGTTTTAAAGATAGTTTTAGAGTCTCCTTCTATACTATTTGGTGTTCTGATTGCGTGATCAGATTCACCAAATCTGATCATACGAAGATGTTGCCGGTTCGTTGTATCTTAGAACCGATTTGCCGATAACCTATTAGTGACCACTTGATCATAGTCGTAGGGACAAATCTCAATTAAAAAACAACGATATTCAATATGCCTCGAATCGAATCTTCATGTTTCTTCACTCCAATCTTTATTCTTTTTGTTATCGGAATCAATTTTCAGCAACAATGACTATGATATAGTCTGAGGCCATGTTTTGTTAGTATTTTTGTGCCTTTGCATAAGCTATGCCACTCCATATCTTTGGAATTCCTTATTTTCTTCATTCACCTTCTTTTCTTCGTTCTGAAGAAAAAGGGAAGTCGACTTTGAGAAGTCTCCCTCGCAATTAAAAAGTTGGATTTTATTTTATCTTAAAAAATTATTATTTTCAACATTTAGCATCGGCCCCTTTAAAATTAAGCATGGTGTGAAAATGAGAGAGAGAGCTCTAATTTAAGGAATGATTCTTATGTTGATAATTGGCAGCATGCTAAACTTACCCAAAAAAATCATATAAAAAGTAAAGTAAGGGCCACATTGAATTGGAAAAAAATAATAGGAAAAATAGAGGGCTGCCATGGGCACACCACACTTTTCTTCATGCACACTATTGAAATAGTCGCACACCCACGCTTCTGTCCACACTCAAATTAATGAAAAACTAATAACAATATATTTTGTTTTGCTATGGTACTTAGGGATGCAAGTTTACAATTGAAAACCCAAACCGACCTAGAAACTAGTGACCCAAACCAGACCGAAATCGCACCGTAACCGATTCAAAATCGAAAAACCGAACCGATTCTAAGTCGGTTCGGTTTTGGTTTTTGGTGGTGGAAATTGAAAACCAGTTAGGTAGGATTAGAAATTGAAAAAATAAAAAAAATCGGAAAAATTGAAAAAATTGAAAAAAAGAAATCAAGCCGAACTGATTTTTTCGCTTTGGTATTGATTTCAAAATTTGAACTGATTCGTTGATTTCAATTCAAGATGAACCGAATCGAAAACCAAAATTTTTGTTTTCAAATTGGTTAACTGAATCTGCATCCCTAGTTATGGCTAACAAAGGTCCAAAACATGTACTACTTAGCATAAACCAATAAGCATTTTGCACAATGGCTCGGACCACACGGAGGTTTTGAGTTCGAGTCCCACCCACGTTGGCCGCCTGCAAGGAATTATCCCTACTTACCTGGTACATGTGATGTGCGGGTGTTGCATATGCCCGGGACTTAGTCGGGTGCTCTAAAAGGCCCGGATACCCCGTCATAAAAAAATGAAAAATTATAATATATGGATGGGAAACAGTAGACCATTCAACGGATGCTTACATGGCGCGATATAAGCGGATTCCTCAACGTGCATTGTTGGGCCCCACTACGCTTGCATCACGCCACATCAACAGTCCGTTGAATGGTCCGTCGTTTCCCATTCCCTATATGACATTGTACACAAAAAATGCATTACTTAGCATAATTTTTTTTTCCTACTTAGCTTGAAGTTGTTTATACTACATAGCAACTTTTGCGTGTATATAAACTTTTCTTAATTTTGTTTTGGGAGCCATTACTTGCACATGGATTTCAAGTGGTTGCGCTGAAGTTAAAGAAACACTTTGTATTCTAGGGACAAGGGACATATGACATGTAAAAACACAATATGGGTCGTCTGATTTAAAGTTCATGATTTATAGATCCTTAGTGAATAAGATTGGAGCAAAACACGATATTTGTCATATGATCTATTGTTGTCAACCGTTTAATCAAATAATAGCCTCTGACTATATGTAAATCACATGATAAATATTATATTTCGTGCTAATTTTTTGCACTTAATATATTTAAATGATAAGCTCCAAATCAATCGGTTTAGATGGTATTTTCATATAGCAGAGGTAGTCAAACTTGCAGGTCTTTATTTTAAACTCGGTGCAAGAGCCAAGCAATGATAAGTTTCGGAGTGCAAGCAATGGCTCGCTTTCATTTTTCCTTTCGTTAACTAAACTAATTTTCCCAAGCACACTAACATTTCCTATCCGCACACCACTTCATTCTGTTTTTACACGTGTGAGGAAGGAAAAAAAAAGTGTGGTGCACGTGAGAGCCGTCCAAAAAAATATAATAATAAATGTGTGGTGGAGACATACCATCAAGGACTATATAACTCAACCAACCAAAAGGTTTAAAAGAAAACGTTTCTAGTTTCTCTCCACACTAGTTAAATCTTGGTAGGGCCCAAAAGCCTCTCTCTCTTGCTCCTCTCTAACGCTAAGTCTAATAATTCACCCTTTTTAAGACATCAATCTCACTTTCAATCTGTATTGTTTTATTATTTTAATACATAAGGGCTTGCTATCCATCCAAGCAAAAGTTACGGCTCATGCACCCATCAATGTGGTGAATGATTTGAATCAATCAACTGACACCTTAAGCTTTCACTCTCAATCTCTCATACTTTCTACCAATCTACGTATATATGTGAATAAATGCCCTAACAACCCTAAGCAATACCTCATTTTCTATGCACTTCTAGAATCTAGACTTCCTAATACTTGGATTCTTTCTAGGGTTACTTCCAAAACAAATTAGGAATACCAATTAGCCAACACATCTCCAAATCAATATACATAAATGTCAAAGAATCTATTGAGTGATGCCATGGGTTTTTATATCATGTGTTAAGCCACCACAATGTAAATGCACCAATATAAAAAGTCATTACCCACCCATACGAGTGCCGACCTACCCTTTGATTTTTTACAAACAAAGTGATTGCTTGCGCCAAGCAATAGCCCCTTAATTAAGCTGTATAATGCTCAAATGCAACTATATGATGTTCCTCATAAGGTTGTCAATGAGCCAAGCTAGGGTAAGCTATAGCTCAACTCCATCATACTCGGGTCACCTTTAGGAATTTGTACCATATAGAATCATCTTGTGTTCCGTGTGATTTGGTACCCATTATCTCTAGATTTACTTCATAAAAGATTGAAATGAAAACAATCTTCATCATTTGATTCAAAGCGATCAAACATCATCAAAAGTAACAATATGTTAGATTACATGGTAATGGTTTTTCTATATGGTGTTTGACGGATTTGAACTAAATGAGGGAAATTATTTATCATCCAATCCCTTACACTACAATTATTTAGATTTTGGTGCACCTATCAAATGGTATGCATGTTAATTTCACATGATACTTTATTAGAATAGGTAGGGTAGGGTGGAGCTGTAAGGTCCGAAGACCTAATGTCCAAGAGGGAGAAACCAGAGATCATATCCTTGGGTCAGATCTTAACAGGGGATTCGTAAGTCGTACGGGGGGGGGGGTGTTCTACTCTCGTCCTTTTTCAGAAAATCCCGAGTTGCCACCTAGAGTTGATACTGAGATCCGTCCATATGACTGGTTAAGGCTACAACCGATCCACCTCCAACAGCATATCGGATGGTTCCGATCAACATTTCACTATTACATGCCCGATCTTATAACTCCACATATCTTTCTTTGTTTCATTTCATTTTTAGATTCTTATTACAATCATAGATACATAGGTTGCGTATAACATAGCTCTCTGCTATCTTGTGCCATAGTAGAGTTCACTTGCTTTAACAGGTTCTTATCCTCTTTGCTAGCATCCTGCTACCCGCTTTAGCAGGTACCCCTTCTCCTTGATAACTCACAGTTCTACCCTCCTCTCTACTCACACCTTGTTAGAGCAGATATTATTTGCTATGGTAGGGAGCTAGTAGAGAGCAAGGAGGTTGCTAGTAGAGCAGGTAAATTCTCCTTTATAGGGAGTTAGAAAAGATAATGAGAATCAACTAAAAGTAGATGAACTCCATTGCACCATGGGCTAGCAAAGAATTATGCCATAGGCAGCCATAATATCCCAAAGAATGAACAATTTACAATCAATACCTAGCTTACTACAGGGATCACCGAAGTTTCCGGTGGTTTCAGCATCAGTTGAAGCCCCCTTTTTTCTTCAAGTGACCGGTTTACATTTACCCAATTCCTTGCATCACACTTTGAAATCTACTTTTGGAAACTTGCCGGGTGCCTCTTGATTTTTTTTTACTTTTGATGTCTTTGAAATTCGAACTGCTATTTACAAAAGGCACCAAACAGGTCATCTAATACTAGCTAGACACTTGTCCGCAATCTATTGGTTTCTTCTTTCGCGTCATGGATTGCTTGCCCTGTACATACCTCGGTCGTCCATCTGAGAGTTAACTGACCCGATTAGGAACCTCATATGCGCTTTTCACTCCTGGAACAAGTACAAATAACCACTTTCACTTAAGCGCAAGTTGCATTGGTCCTAGCCCCGGGTGCATGTTAGAATGTGGCCATCGTTCATTGAGAAATAGTATCTATTCGATTGGCGATCACCAACTTTGCGGCATCGCCTTCTTCATCTTGCGATCAATTGTCGACTTCGATCCACACCTTCAGTACATTCCCTTCATAACTTCTGACCTATCTTGACTTTGACTTTCCCGAGTTCTTCCTCTTTTAAGCTTCGCAACACCATCACGTGCATCAATTATTTCGATCAACGACATCTTCAACTCACTTTGACTTAATACAGGTACATACATCCCAATAAGTGAATCAAGCACAAATTCGCCTGGTGTTCGTACCGCTTACCTATTCCTAATACATTATACTAATTTTTTTTTTTAATGACCATAACTTAGTCTTGGGCTTGCTCGTGTACGATAATGATCACATCGATCCGATGATTGGATTGCTCTGATCACCATTATTTGGGGCCTAATCCGATCTACGATCCATCTAACAACCTCGGATCGACCACCATAGTTACACATTTACAATATAGAAGGCTGGAGCACCTAGTACATACATGTGGTATACCCGTATACGTGGCCAACATTTGGATTGAATGCCATGGCAGAGCGATTTTTATTTTAAGAAGTAGCTGAAAATTACAAAGAAAAATAGAAAACTCAAAACCCAACCCCCTAAAAAACCGAATTTTTTGGGTTTCGGTTCGGGAGGCAAGTTCAGGCACCTGAAACTAATTGGTTCGGGTGGGTGAACCGACCCAAAAACCGAAAGTAAAATGCTTTCTGGCCGGGTCGGGTACCCAAACTTGCATCCCTACTACCAAGTAAGCCAATATAAATGAATCCATGCGCCATGGGTAGTACATGAAGCCTGTGCACCAAATACGATCTTCACATGCAAAGCTCTTTCCCCATATGACATGTTATGTACCATAATTGTTGCAAGGGCAAAATACTATATTTTATTTTTCATATATTAATAAAAGGGTACTTTTATTTACAACCCCAAAATTCTTTCTTCTCTGCTCGGGCTTCATGTGCTAAAACCATAGACCTCTTTGAATATGATGATGTAGATCATTTTTCACCCAAATCTTACACACAATGGATCTTGAGATCATGGGTCTACCATCAAACGATAAGGTTTTGATTTTGTGCAGCACATCCAAAAAAGACCCAAGAATTTGTTTAATGATAAGCACATGATCTTGATCACTTTTTGGGATGTGTGGCTTGCGGGATCAATATCTGACCATCTGATGTGTGGAAGAATGGGATGAAAAAAGATCCCCATAGGCTAATTCAAAGCAGTCACCGGTTTTAACATGTGAAGTCTAAGTTGAGAAGAAAGAATCTCAAGCCGTACTCAATAAAAATTGCTCATTATACATTTAAAAAAGGCTACCTATTTTGCACCCAAAAATTCTTGCTTTGCCACTAGGGTTTTCACAAAAAAAATTTACTTCTTTGAATCAAATGGTGGAGATCATTTTCAACCCAATCTTCCACCTAATAAATTTTGAGATCCTGGGCATACCATCGAAGGTCAAATATTGATCACACATGGCACACACTTCAAAAAGTAACCATGATCAGATGCATACCATTAAATGTGGTTCTCCGGCATTTTGGTGATATGCCAAGTGAAATTAACATAACAATGTTTGATGATATGCTCATAATATCAAGATCTATTGAAAAAAAAAATGATCTCTCATCTTTTTCAAAGAAATAAATGATTTTTGCACATAAAAATTTCAGTAGCAATGTAAGAATATTGCAAAATCAGGCATGCTCTATAAAATACTCATTAGGACAATATTTGATATATGGGCTTTGATCAGGTCTTCATCCGGCTGTTTATGAGCTTTTTCGAGTAAAGCTTAGAAAGTTGAGCGGTCAAAATCTGAATAACTTCATAGAAAACTCAGAAACTGAGTTTCTCTGTATGTGTTCTTGAGTTGTCCAGATTCAAGGATTTTTCTGAGCTTTTATGAGAGAAGCTCATATTCCTCCATTCTTGAGTTTCATTTTTCCTCCTCACGAGTGTACTTTTGCCTTCAGTTTTTTAAATTATGAATCTGAACATTTCTGAACATTATACTCGAAAATAATATGTTGCTTTCACTCAAAAACCTCAGAAAACACACTTCCCCAAAAAAACTCAAACAAAGATAAATCTCAAAAAATGGCAAAAAAACCTATTTTCTATGATAAGTACTCAAATTTTGAGTATTTCTCAACTCCCGAATGAGGCCCAACTAATTAAAGCCATCAATCAGATTGAAGGGATTTCAACATGTATAACATTTTCGCATCAACATATAAAGGTGTCAGTGCTCTCAAAGTTACCATTCCATAGTATCCGAGGGATTTAAAATCGACATAGCCTTTTTTTTTTTTTTTTTGATAATTGTTAAAACTGACATATATATATATAAATTTTCACCGAGGACACGAGGGGCACCATCGAAGTCTTTCGTTTACAGATCAAAGACTTGACCACGAAGATGAGCGTCCTGATGAGAGCGATTAGCTCTGGGACTGTTCAACAGCCAGAAGCTCTCCAACGGAAATGCAAGATACCCGAGTCGCGATGCTACGGGGGTGCTCGGGATGCTAAGGAGTTAGAGAATTTCTTATGGGACATTGAACAATACTTTCGTCTCGTCCCACCTGCCACCGAAGCCTTGAAAGTGGTCACAACGATCATGTATCTTGAGGGAGATGCTAAATTGTGGTGGCGTACACGCTACACAGAGATTCAGGATGAGCGTTGTGTGGTAGATACGTGGGAGGATTTGAAGAGAGAATTAAAAGCTCAGTTCTTGCCAGAAAACGTTGACTTTATTGCCCGACGTAAACTACGGAAGCTGTAACATACAGGCACAGTGAGAGAATATGTGAGGCAATTCTCCGTTTTGATGTTGGACATCAGGGAAATGTCCGGAAAGGATAAATTGTTTTACTTCATTGAAGGCCTCAAACCCTGGGCACAAACTGAATTAAACAGAAGAGCGCTACCGGAATTAGCAGCCGCGCAGGCTGCTGCGGAATGATTAACAGACTATAGACCATCAGATCAAAATAAGAAGAGGCCGCATGAGAACAAGAGTGGTTCAAAGAATCCGACGAAAGCGAATAAGAAAAGCAAGAGCGGCACGTAAGAAAAGAAGTCAGAAGGGAAACAGTCTCGTGTCAAGTCTGCCGAGTCAGCGAATTTTGCACCTAAGTCGGGTTGCTTTCTATGCGGAGGGCCTTATCGAGTGAAAGATTGCCCACAGAAACAGTCTTTGAATGCTCTACAGGGATCCGCTAGTGCTCCATCTCCTGTCGTTGATGAACCAAGAATGGGGGCACTAAGGTTGTTGAATGCCATCAAGGGTCAGGTGGAAAAGGGAAAGACCGTTGCGCCCAAGGGGCTGATGTACATAGAGGTGTACATTAATGGGAAAATACCCGTGCCATGGTGGACACGGGGGCGATGCATAACTTTATTGCTGAGAAAGAAGCACGTCGCCTAGGATTGAAACTGGAGCAAAACTCTAGCTGTATAAAGGTTATGAACTCGGAGGCGCGCCCCATAGCAGGAATAGCAAAGGGGGTGCCTGTACGGATAGGGCCGTGGAGCGGAGCAACGAACTTTATGGCAGTACAGATGGATGATTTCAAGGTTGTACTTGGGCTAAAACTCCTGCACCAGGCTAAAGCAGTGCCTATGCCATACCTCGGGTCAGTCTGCATGTTCGGAGAAGAGATCCCTTGCATGATCCCCGTCATTCAGAAAGATAAAGAAGTGGAGAGTGATGAGTTTATCTCAACACTTCAATTAAAGAAGGGACTAAGAAGAGGGGAACCTACATTTCTTGCGACACTGCTAGAAGAGAAAGCAACAGGGCTGGCAGAGATTGTACCAGAAAGTGTGTCAGGAATACTCCAAGAATTTCAAGATGTCATGCCGCCAGAATTGCCTAAGGTGCTACCACCAAGGAGATCAGTAGATCACCGAATCGAATTAGAATTAGGTGTAAAGCCGCCTGCTAAAGCTCCCTACAGAATGGCTCCTCCAGAGCTAATCGAGTTACGCCGATAATTAGAAGAGTTATTGAGGGCAGGGTTTGTTTATATATATATATATATATATATATATATATATATATATATATATATATATATATATATATATATATATATATATAGGAAAAGGCCTCCGTCCTCCATGGGAGGACGGTCACCGTCCTCCAACCTTCCATGTGGAGCTCCACGAGGCACCCAAAATACTTTTTGGGTGCCACGTGGACCTTGGGTGCATTGCTTAGATCATCTTTGAAAAAAAAATAAATTAAAAACTCATCTCTACCGTATATATTTTGAATCGTAAAATGTGAACCAACGAAAATCGTCAAACTTCGATTTGTGGGTTAAAAAAAAAAAATCCGAATTTTTTTTTAATATTGATCTAAACTGTCCACCTGTGCTCTACGTGAATCTTGGAGGACGGTCACCGTCCTCCATTGGAGGACCTAACCGACTCCCATATATATATATATATATATATATATATATATATATATATATATATATATATATATATATATATATATATGAAAAAAGTGTTCATCCTTAATGAGAAGTTGCCAATATGTATCAAACAAAATATTTATCAATAGGATGATGGAAGGTTAACAATATTGCAACCTTCGAGTCGGGGTTTTGAGTCTAGCTTACCTATTAAAAAAATAGGACGTTGCTTCAGCCAACAGCCATCTTGGGCTGAGACATAGAATTTTTTTTATGATTTTGATACAATTTATATAAACCTTTTTAATCAAAGTGTCACGACCCAGAATCCTTACCCGATATCGAGGACCTAGAATTCCGTGTTATGACACCGCATGCTAGTTAAGGCAATAAATGGACATACACATAATCTATAAATTGACTTAGCATATGGATTGAGGCATGTAAGATATCATTAAAAATAATTGACTCATAAATTAATAACGAAAAACATAGACAATAATAATGAAGTATTTAATCCTAACCATGCATTTAGGATATCAAATCAAAATCAGTTTCAGATAGGGTAAAATGGTCTCAAATGTAAACTCACACAATATATCAAGGCTAAAACAAGTCTCTCAAGAAATAATGAAAACTAGAGTAAAAGGGTTCTCAATGCTGGTAAAAATCTGCTGGATCTACGCTCTCATCAAGGTGGTAGCCGACATCCTTGTTTATATGAGCCATCTCCGGATCAGCAGCTTTCAAATCATCAAGGACGGGATAAGCAAAATCTTCACCTGAAACTGTTAGATTTTGGGAGGGGGGTGAGTTTACTCAATCGCGTAAACTCAGCGGGTTGCACAATCGATCCACCATAACTTACTTAGGTGGGCGTGTGTGCAATCGCTTGAATTGCGGTGCATTTTTAAAATATAACCAACATCTTAAATAAATAAAATAAACTTATCCATAATTCATAGACTATCATAATCAATACTGAAAAATATACTAATATAACATAAAGAGTGCATGATGCTTCTATTTTCTTATCTCTTTTCCTATTTGTCTCATCAACTTAGCATACGTAACATATCGTAAGTCTTATTAATTACTCCATACGCCTACACAACGTACTTCGCATCTTATCTTATTTAAACGATGCATGCGGGATGTTATCGCCGACCTACCGAGGTCCATGTGTAGATAATCACCTAACCTCCATATCATAACATAAACTACCATCCAGCCAGATGAGGTTGCCGGTATAGTAACCACGATGTCCCCTTAGTTCGAGACAAGGCTATAATGTCCTTGAGACCCGTCTTGGCTGCAGACGTTAAGCCCTTACGGTGGCTCGTAAGGTATGACACGTGTAGAAACTTAATCTATATTTAGCTGACCTTCACAGCGTATCTTAACATATCATAACATTATTCGGTTCTGGGCTTAGGTCCCCGCCCCGATTTTATATTTGCGTGGGCTTATGTCCCCACTTTCTTAATATATATGTGTCTTAACATATTCTTTTCTCATTTTTTCTTAAAACTTAGTTAGAATAGGCCACGCTGCGATAGGCTTCACTAAACCACGTTTTCCAAGGGACGGGTTTCGTAGTAACCTAGATGTACTTCGTGTGGTATCCCATACTACCATAGAGGGGTTGCATCCGTACATGGATGCCTACATTCCAAGTTCCACGTGACCGTGAAAGAAATCCCGTGAAGGCTTAAGTCATGTGTCATATTTTATTCTTAACTTATATGTGTATGCCCTATCGTGATTTTCTATATGATGAATGTCATATGATAATGGTGAACATATATAAGAATGAATTATAACATAAACCTTAAACATTTCATATTTTTGAAGAAAATTAATAAAGAGCATAACATACGAAATATTAAAGTAAAACAGAAAATAAGAAATATTTAACTATATTTATTTTACAATAGTGTTGAAACTATACTTCATTAAGGTTAATTATATTCATGAAATTTGGTGATTGATTGGTATAGCGATCCAACCTATTTTAAAATTCTAAAGGAGCGCATGTGTCAATTCAAGAATTGTATGAGGCTTAGAGGAGGTAATAGAATGGTAAGTATTGAAAAATGTCCATATTTGACCCCTTAAACTTATAGATTGTTATTCGATGCAAGCTATTTATTATATTTTATTTAATCTTAGCGATTTATAAGTCTAGAGATAAGTTTAGCGTAAAGTAGTCAAAGAGTTAAAAAAATAATGTCAAACCCGTGTAACCTTGGATCATCTAAAACGTATCCCGACTTGCAGCTCAATTTTGACCTTAAAAATATTAAATTCGTGAAATTACTATTTCAGACAAAGTTGTAGATCTCGTTGTCTTCTTTCCAATGTCGCATGAATCACGCCAATCCGAGTTCGGTACAAAAAGTTATGGCCAAAATACCGAGGCTGTGTCTGTTGAAGAGTTTGGCCGAATTTCACGAAAATCTGGGAAAAACGATCCTATCGATTTTGGGCCTAATTTCTATATTTTTAAGACCCGAAATTTATCAAAATTTAAGGAAAAATTAGGGTTTTCTTTTTAAGAAATAACTAAATAATTTAAGATGGATTTAGAGGCACCCACCTGTTGAAGCGTGATTCGAATCCTACGATGATTTGGGTTGATGGAGATCGGATTCGAGAGACGATATGCCCGAGTCTTTTCGCGAGAATTCCTTTCTTACGATAAATTGGTCGCGGCGATGAGAAACTTTGATGGTGTAAGATTCTCTGATAAGATCGAAAATCGATGGAGATCCGACGAGGAATTATGAAAGATGGCACTGTCAGAGCTTTTGCAGAGAAGAGGGGATAAAGAGAGACAACTGAGAGAAGAAGTAAATATATATCTAATTCCCTGTATAGGTTAACTCTAATTAAGACTTTCCGTATAAGATTTAATAAAATAGTAGTTTTTACACGCAAGTAGAATTCATACGTGACTTGAAAAGCTTGAGAAGAGGTTTTGCTCCAGCGCTTTGTGTAAGCACCAAGGTAAATGGTGATTCTCTCCCGAATTTACAATTGTGCCCTTTAACCCGCTTCACTCTTCAAATGGGCATAACTTTTTATATTCTTATCGAAAATTGACAAATTATATATCATTGGAATCGTATCGACAAGTACTCCGCAATGAGTCTAATATTGATATATATAAAAAAAATTAGACTATTTCTAAAGTGGGTATATTCCGGTGTGGAGTGTTAGCACCACGCACTGTGTGGTACATCATCTAATACCATTAAATAAAATTCAAAAATCTGGGTTATTACACAAAGGCAAATATAATCTACTTTTAAAGGATGTTTACTTTATATAAGAAAGATGTGAAAAATTACTAATTAACCTCTCTATGAAGGTTAGAAGGCTAGAACGCTAGTGTTCCAATATTATCAGTATTGTGACTTGTGTGATCTCATTTACTATTATTTGTCCAGATGTTATGCTGACACATGGTCGATTTAAGAATGTCTAGCTAGAATGAAAAGATGAAGGAAAATTATAAATGTAAGAACAAAGTGTAGACAGTTGATATGGCGCGACATGATTGGCAACATCGAGCTGCTAATTGAGCCCCAGAGTACTTGCAGCTAATTGGATCGCACCACATCAGCCTCTTGCAATTTGTCTCCATAAAATTTGTCCGCCATGTAAGACGGTCCAGAGATGGATTGTATCCCTAAAATAAAAAAATGAAGAAAGTTATAAAGCCGCCCACAGAGAAGTGCAAAAGATTAAAGTGATCAAAGGAAAATTTAGTTACTAATTTTTTACTGCTCAACTGGGAGTATTCTGTGGTCCATCCCTGACATCATCAAAGATGCTCTTGTTATATGATGATTTTAAAACAATCTGGAAACCAACGACATGCAAATTAACTGCTAAAATGATCAACTGTCCATATTTAAAGCCATTAATATGCTGGTCACGGACACCTTATTCGTGTGAGTGACTTTTGAATTATACTCCAATCACAAGATTATTGGTTCAGATCTTACAATCACAAAAGGCAAGTGTACATTACTAGAAAATATTTAGGATTGATAAGAGATATACATCTTATTATGTGTATCTTATGCTTTCCGCAAGGCCGATTTTGGGCAAAAGCCCAAGAGGCGGCCGCCTCCTGGCCCCAAGTTTTTTGAGCCTCAAAATCTTGGAAGGTTTTACCATCTAGTTGTTTAATATAATATTTAATATATAAAAGTATTGAATTAACTTAATTATTTACTTAGTTAGAGGTGGATCAGGTCACAAGTGACGACGTCTTCTTTCTTAATCTGATCTGCTCCGATCTACTATTTCGAAGAAGAAAACAGAGGCTTGGGAGAAGAAGCCCGCACATTTCTCTATTGTGACAAGAAGACTCTGCAGTTTGCCCTTGCGACGCGAGGTATCTTACATAAACCTCATTTTCAGTTTATTAGGGTCTCTTAATGGGGCAATATAAAAAATAATTTAAGTTTATTGGTCCACATTTTCAGTTTGTTAGGATCTCCTATTCGTGCAGTATAAGAAAATCTTTATATCCTTAGATCATTTTTTGAAAAGTATATATCGATTGCAAATATAATCGTCATTGACTCTATATACAGTCGATATCGATTGCAAATATAATCGTTATCGACTCTATATTCAATCGATAACGATTGTCTACAAAGTCGGTATCGACTCTATATACAATCGATATTGACTGTATATAGAGTCGATGACGATTATATTTGCAATCGATATCGATTGTATATAGAGTCGATATCGATTTACAATCATCTTTTCTTTTTTGTTTCATCAGTCTTATGACCCCTTCCTTCTCATTCTTAAACAGACGATGACGGACGTGAGGATTTCTCTTCTTTGTCACTATGATGACCTTCTTGTAAATGATGATGGCTTGTATAAAGGTGTCCAGTGGAGGGTTATTAACATTTCGACTAGTATTTCTTATGAATAATTCCTAAGACGAATGTCTGCTGTCAGTTTTGCGAGGGCGGATGAAACAGTTTCCACAAAGTTTCATATGAAGATAGTGAATACCCCTGTGGTTGCCGACATTTTGGACGCTGATGATTTGGCCACCCTATTTACGTTTTATAGATTCTGGGTGGACGTCATAAAGGTATTTATCATCAAGGAACCGTCATCCTTCCAAGTCGAAGCTAAACAAGTAAATCTTGGCGGGATTGATTTTGTGACTCATTTATTTCAGTCATGTAAGTTTGAGGATGAAACTGTATACGATATCGTCCCGTTAGGCGATGATAGCGATATTACGGTGAACATGACTGCCAGGGAAGCAACTTTTGATTTAAACGATGCTCCGATTGAATCGTATGATGACCCACTAAAATACATGCATGGGTCACAACAATATAGTCAATGGTTAGACTATACTTCAGAAAGGGTGGTGGATACCGACGATTTCAGTTATATCTTTCCCGGTGGATGGACAACTTGGTTTACTCACGAATTATGTTCTCCCATGCCATCGATGGGAATTACCGGAGAAATTCAACCCCATGTCCATACCCATGAACACCCCTTCGGTGAAGGGCCTAGTCAACCACGCCATTATCGATTCGGTGAAGGATCTAGTCAATCACACCAGAACCCTTTCGGTGAAGGATCTAGTCAACCACCTGAGAACACCGCTAGTGAATGGTGTAGTCATCCTTAACCCACTAATGAAGATACCTTAGAAGAAGATTATGAAAGCGAACCGGATGAGTTTATAAAAAAGGATCCAAAAATTTTTGTGAGAGACATTGATAATCTCCTAGTAGACAGAGATTATGAAGTGTAAGAGACATCGGGCGACTCCTCCGATGAAGAGGTGGAAACTGAATATCGGAATTGGTCGTTTAAAGTTGGAGAGATCTTCCGAGACCAACAAACATTTCAAAGAGCACGCGGTGGAGAAAAACCTTTAAATTCAGCCTTTGAAAACTACTAGTTATCGAGTGACAGCTGGATGCTACGAACCCGATTATTCATGACGAATACATGCGTCTAAATTGACTGGGCTCGATTCTTTCCAAATCAAGACATTCAATAGTACTCACACATGCAGGGCCGCTAAGATCGGACCGCACGGTCACTGTAATGTAACAATCTCCTTTGTAGCCAACTATGTACGGGATAAACTTATGAAAGGATTTGACTACACACCGGCGTCGATAATGTTTAATATTGCAAAAGCTTATAATGTGTAAATCTCATATGCAAAGGCTTAGAGGGGAAAAGAACTTGCCCTTAATGATATTAGAGGTAGTTGAGAAGAACAATTTATGGATCTACCGACCTACGTGAAGGAGATGGAAAGGGTAGATCCTAATGTACAAATATATTTTCAACCTATGCTTGACGGTAAGTTTCAAAGATTTTTTTGGAGTTTTGGCCCATGCATCAGAAGCTACCGTAATACACTTTTTCACATATTGCTTGTAGACGATACACACCTACGAGGATGTTTCGAATGGATCCTACTTATCGCCTCGGCGCAAAACGGTAATGGTCATATATTACCGTTAGCATTTGCCGTCGTCAAGTTAGAAGAAGACGATACATGGATGTGGTTTCTTGAACGGGTAGGTGCGTTCGTGATCGGTGGGTTTAACGTAGATTTCATTTTTATCACAGATAGGTCGAAGGGTTTAATAAATACAGTGAAACATATCTTCCCTAACGCATATCATAACTACTGCATGTGACATATGACACAAAATTTGTCACACAAGTATCCAAGAACAATGTGAAGGGATTATGGTGGAAAGCTGCGCATGCATATTCAGTAGAGAGATTTGATTATTTTATGAACGAAATAAAGAAAGATCCTGCTGATCCTTGGGCCATAGAGTATATTTCGAAAATAGACCCGAAGCATTGGGCACACGCATATATGGAAGAAAGGCAGTACGATTCCCTGACTACGAATAATACTGAAAGCTTAAACAACGTACTAAAAATAGTTTGAGAGACCAATTATCGACTTAATCAGAACTACTAGAGAGAAAGCCTCCGATCATTTTCAAAAGCACAAACAGATATATGAGAAATGGACCACCCTCCTTTGCTCGAAAGCAGACGAGCATATAAAGAAGGTGTTACAATTGGCCGGTAGAAAGAGAACTCAACCATACGGGCGCGATCAATTCCAAGTCAACTCTGAAAATTTCATTCATCACGTCGACTTGGAACACAAGACGTGTAGTTGCCGCCATTAGCACATTCATGGCTTGCCTTGCTCCCATGCTGTGGCGGCCATCAATTGGAGAAGTTACGACTACTATAACTTACGTGAGAAGTAGTTTTTCACCGCTTGCTTTATACAAACATACGATGAGCAATGACTTCCCACCCTCGATAAAAGCCAATGGAATTTTCAAGCAGAGCAACTCCCTGAAAATATGAAAGTGAGACCACCCTATAATTGCCGAAAGCTAGTCGGCCGTCCGAGGAAGAGAAGGATAAGGTCTAAGGGTGAGGTTAGGGCCCTATAGCATAGCAGGTGCAGTGAATATGGCCACAATCGCAGGAGTTGTACGGCAGTGAGACCGATGGGTTGATAGTGTATATTTTTAATAATGATAGATGGAATGTAAACGAGAATATATATTTGCTCAGAAATTCAGAATCATGATTTTTTTGATTGGTAATTGTTATAATTTTACAGTACGATTATACAGAAACATGCAACTTAGAATATACAAATGAGCCGTCAGGGACTGTATATATAGTCGTTGACGACTATATATAGTCGTTGCCGATTATTTATAGAGTCGTCATTAACTATATAAATAATCGATAGTGACCTTATAAAGAGTCACCATCGACTCTCTATAAAGTCGATATCGATTCATTGTAGAATCGCTATCAACTATTTATATAGTCGATGACGAGTCTATATAAAGTCGATAGCGACTCTATATAGAGCCGTTATCGATAATTTATATAGTCGATGACGACTCTATATAAAGTCGATAATGACTGATTTTTCAACATTATAACCACTGCTACTTTAAAATGTTTCAATTATATTAAAAATATTTTATTTATAGAAAATGTGTCATTTATATTTACAAAATATTTTATTTATATTATAACCACACTACTGCTGCGCCTCCTCCTTTTTGTCGTCCTGCTCCAGTTCTCCTCCCCCATCGCCGGTGTATGTAGCCAGTGTATGACTAATTTCTGCCATGATCCTATCCATATCTGATTGTGCAAAGTCAAATTTCTTCCCCGACATGAAATACTCCACATACTTCACCACAAACACCCCACAATCACTCGAATTGGTCTGTCGGGGAAGGGCTTTGACCCGACAGTCACTAGATGACCAATGATAGGTCTTCGCGTTCAGTGCAGTGGAGTCACCGTACGAATATAAAACCGCGGGAAGGTATTGGGTCTGTTTCAAAATAGAGGAATGCCATATATGCTAAGCTAACAATGATGAAAGATATGCTATATAAAATATCTTACCAGTGTTTGCAATTTGGTCGAATATCTTTCCTTAGAGGATCTATTAAATATAGGGTCGACGACCATTATCGATCGTTCGACTACCTTCACAATTGCAAGCGCCAAGTGTAATGATTGTTGTGAATGAATTGAGATAAATATCTATAAAAAAGTAATATAATCTTAAAGGGTATGATAGAAAAATTATAAAGAGGTTAGAAGCATATTAGGCTGCACTCGTGAGCCCACAGCTTCCTAAACTAATTGAAGAAGAAAATTTTCATTAGCATCTTGCCTTGGCTCTGTTCGTATTTATAGGCAGCCCACCGTTTAACTTGAATCTCGAACGATTCTTCGTATAATTTTTCAGCGAGAAGGAACTTATTAAAATCGTTCAGTTCAAAGCCCATGTACGTCAGAGTGGTAGGGCACATAAGAAAGCTTTTATCCTTTATATCAGGATGAATATTATCATCAATTACTTCCAAGTGTCTCAGGTAGGCGCTCGTAATCTGAAACCAATGCAATTAGAGTTAAATATCGTTATCAACTCTCCAATAAATCGATATCGATTCTCAATACAGTCGTTGACGACTATATAAATAATCGTTATCAACTTTACAATGAATCAATATCGATTCGTTGTAGAGTCGATAACGATTATATAAATCATCATCATCGACTATACAATAAATCGATATCGATTAATTGTAGAGTCAATAACGACTCTATTTCGAGTCGTCGATCGCTTTAAATTATCTATTTTGTGCCTACAGTAGCTTTATTTTACTTACAAAATTATCCATGTAGTGCGTGCCTGCCAAATATATGAAAGATTGCACTACCAGCGTATAGTTACCGACAGTGCTTACGTAGTCGCTGCCTAAATAAAGGCCAACATAACTAATCTTCATAATAAATTTATAATAATAAAGTAAAAGATTCAGGCTTGTTCCTGGGAAGAATAACTTACTCGTCCTCCGACTCAGGCTTGTTCCATATGTCTAGTATGTATTTCTGCTCCGCTGTCAGCTCAGCAGTAGCATCATCAGTCGTAGACCCAGGCTCAGTGGTAGCATCAGCCACCGGTCCAGGCTCAACAGTTGGTCCTTCAATGGCCTTCTCTGTTATAGGCTTTTTTACCGTCACTACTCTTCGCTGTGTCCTAGGTTTGACGGCAGTTGTTTTGATGAGTTTCCCTTGCCTTGGTCTTAAGCGAGGGTCAATTTGTTGGTGAGGCAATTGGGAAGAGGTTTGCTCTTCACCAGCTGGACCTTATCGGTTTGAGTCTCAGGCTGCTCGTCAGCAGCTGCCATCACCTCATCCATGGGAGGATCCTGATGCACAGGAGCTGATGGTTCCTGATCGATTGTTGTGTCGCACACCTTTGATATCAGCTCCTCAATAGCGACATCTTGAACATCAAAATAATGATGCAAAATAAGAAATAATTTTTTGTCCCCATTTTAAAAAGTCCAAATCAATTTTAAATTTAATCGTTATCGACTGTATATATAGTCGATATCGATTGTACCTATAATCGTTATCGACTCTATTAACAGTCGATATCGATTGTAAATACAATCGTTATCAATTGTAAATATAGTCGATATCGATTGTAAATATAATCGATATCGACTCTATATACAGTCGATAACGATTATAAATATAATCGTTATCGACTCTATATACAGTTGATATTGATTTATGTTAACAAACCTGAACATATAAATACCACGTTTCAACACATACCTTAGTCTCGCCTCCAATAAATTTTCAAGAAGTTCTTTTCTATTCCCGTAGCCCTTTCTGACTAACGAGTTGTAGTGATTCAACTTCTGTAACTTCGCATCCCTTGATTTCAGCCGCTCATTCAAGGAGTTGCATAGTTTCTCTATGGAAGCACAACGTTTCAGCAGGACCTTATTCTCTCCCTCCAAATCACTCACTCTTTGGGTGAGCTTCAAGTTCTCCAGTGCCAAACCATCGACCCTCCTCAACAACGACTCATTGGAGGTGGACGGTTCAGCTGGGCTCCCTTTCGCAGCTAGGCTCTCCTTCGTGGCCCCCCTAGTTCTCGGCTGCTCTACACCTACATGGACGAGGCCCTTTTTTGAGGACGATTCTTCGTCCGACGTCGATTGGTCATCCCATTCTTCCTCGTCAATATTCTCGATCGAAATATAATTTTTCTTCTTCGGCTGCATCTCTTTCATAGCTTTCTTGACCGGTTCATGAGGCTCTTTCCTCTTCCCCCCAACGACATTTTTAACCCGTAGATATTCTTTTAAGACGAATATCTCTAATTCAAAGCCAACAAGCATGAGGGGAGCGCGAACCTTTTGAAAGAAAAGGAAATATGGTAAATAACAGACTAAATTGATCACATATTCCAAATGCAAAGTATCGACTATTTAATAAATCATTATCGATTCTGTAATGAATTGGTATCGACTATTTAATAAATCGTTATCGATTCTGTACTGTATCGCTATCGATTAATTAATGAATCGGTATCAACTACTTAGTAAGTTGTTATCGATTCTGTAATGAATCGTTATCGACTTATTAAATAGTCGTTATCAATTTTTTACTGAATCGCTATCGACTATTTAATAAGTCGTTATCGATTCTATAATGACTCGTTATCTATTCTAGAATGAATCGATAAGTTATTTTTTGAATCGGCATTGGGTCTCTCTACTCCTTAACTTTATTTATTTGAATTATTTAATAGACCTCATAGCTTTCTAATATCTGTCTGCGAGTGTAACTTTTGATCCTTGACTGCGCCCTGTCCGACCATTTCAGTAGTCGTGGGAAAGGGTCCTCGAGGCCTATCTGGGAAGGCAAGATATATGACAGCATCTCATAAGCCCACCATTGAAGTACACATATGCATCCATATGTGTTGTACGTCTTAAGGGCTTTATTCATCTCGACAGTCTTTTTATTCGCCGCGCCCTTCATTATATACTCTATCAAGTCATGATAGACATGGAAACCTCACGGAGTTCGGTTAAAGTTCTTGACATCATCGATGAGGTCGATGTGGTTTTCTGCCAGTTGATGTTGGGACTCGGGAAAAAGAAATATACACATCATATATAGAAGGGACAACTTTACGAAATCGTCATCACTTTCCGCTCTCCAAATTATATTATCTATGTGAGACCGGATATGTAATAGCCTGAAAAATCATGCTAAATAGTGACCTCGGGATCCGTGCCCGATTGGTCACAGTTTGACCAATTAGGAGATCAAGGGTTAGCATAGAGTAGGATGAACGGGTAAGATGTGATGGTTTGAGAGATTGTGTGGTGTGTAATGTGAATGTGAAGTCACATACACCTACAGCGGTGTATGTGCTCAACACACAAGGAAGGGGATAGATAAAAGGGTTTAATAGCCCTAGTTCTCTTTTAATTGGTTGATTGAGAGAGAGAGCAAAGAAGAGAGAGAGAAGGAGAGCATAGTTAATGCAAGGAGTAAATGCTAGTTGAGGAAGGGGGATTCGAGCAATAAACGTCGGATTCGACGTGAGGGATCCGCTAGAAGCAAAGCTGGAACCCTAGCCTTCCAACCACTTGATTTGAAACCAATTTGAGATTGATTCAAGGTAAAACTTTGTGAATAAAATGCATAGGTTGTAGAGGTTAAATTGTGGTTAAGAATGGTTTAAATCATAAGATAATGGTTTAGAAAAATAGAGGAAAAAGTGTGGAAAAAGATTGGGAAGAAACGGCTAAAGAAATTTGATCGGCAATTTCGATTAATCGAAATTGAGATTCGATTAATCGAAATTTGCCAAGAAGTTGAAAGGTCAGAGGACCCCGATTTTGATTAATCGAATTGGGTTTCGATTAATCGACTTTGGTTTTCGATTAATCGATTTGAGTATCGATTAATCGATCGAACCTCCAAAGGACCCTGTGGAGGAAATGACTTGGGGAAAATTCGACTAATCGAAATGGGATTTCGATTAATCGATTTCAAATTTCGATTAATCGATTTGGGATCGATTAATCGATTTTGGGAACTCGATTACTCGATTTGAGAATCGACTTAGCTGAACAGAGATGTTCGATTAATCGAATTAGGATTCGATTAATCGATTTGAGAATCGATTAATCGATATTGACTTTCGATTAATCGATTTTGGAAATCGATTAATCGAATTGGATTCGATTAATCGATTTTGGAGTTCGATTAATCGACTGGGCTAAATTTTGTTGACTTTTGAGTTTGACTTTAAGCTTCATGGAGGGTCTTGGACCTCCTTTGTTGCATCTTTAGTGATGTGTTTCACCTGTTATGTGGTACCATAGGTGATACGTGTGAGCTAGTGCACAAGGAGCCACGTGGGACCTTGATGCGTTGATCAAACAAAGACTTGAGGTAGGGAACACCTTGAACATGTACTTTATTTTACAAGAGCATGTATGTAGTGATATAGAATTCAAATTCAAATGCTTATTGCTTAAGAATTGTGAAAAGTGTGTGTGAGTGACACCCATAAGAGTAAGTATAATGAGACATCCCCAGGGGATGAAGAAGTAAAGAGATAAGAGCATCAGGTGTGATGCAAGTGAATGGATACATCCCAGGGATGTATCCAAGATTGAATCATGTTTGATAAGGCCTAACTGATATAAGATAGCACACTTACACGGTGAATAACTATATGTAAGGCACCGATATTTTTGTTATTTGAGGTTTGATAGGGTACCCCACCGACGTGGCGGGATATCCACGACTGACACGGCAGGATATCCGTGACCGATACGGCGGCAAAACCGTAAGCCAGTGCGGAGGCTTATCCGTACATAGTAAGCACACCCCAGGGGTGTTGATTTGAGACAAGTGAAACCCCGCCACCAATCCCCAGGGGAAAGGGGCTTGGGTACTATTTGTATTCCCAGGGAATACGTTAAAAGTGTCTATATAGATGACGATGAAGGGTATCTCATCGGGGCTCGATGCTATATTGCTCGGGGATTACTTAAATTGAAAGTTTAAGTTTTGCTTTAGGCCTTTTCAGCATTATTCATGAGTAAATAAAAGACACGAGTAAACTACCAGTAAAATGTAATACTTTTTAACTGTTTCATCAGTAATTGCATAGACACATCATGCATGACATATCATGGAATATATGTGAGTAATAATTTATATGTTCAATTGTGTTCTGTTCCCTATTGAGCTAGGATGTAGCTCAACCTATAGACCATACGTCGCAGGTCCACTACTAGCAGCGGTCGAGGCATCAGGAGACGCTGACCCCGGTGAGTCGGACCTTGCGGCCGGAGACGAGTTGGAGCCACCTCCTGAGGACTTCTTCTAGAGGACTCCGTTGTGCCGCTTTGAGGCCTTTTTGAGAGAGATTTGTACGGCTTGGTATGTCAAGCCTTGTTTTGGTTAAACCATGTATAAATTGAGTTTGGGATCATTCTTTTGGGGCGAACCATCCGTGATGATTGCTATCATCGATGGTTCGGGTCGGTTCTCCATTCATGCAGAGGCATGAGGGTAGAACTGTCTTTTGGAGAATTACTTTAATATAGAATTAAATTATGCAGTTCCATTTATTATTTCATTTTATGCTTGATATGCTAATGTTCCGTGCTTAGCTAAGGGGCACGGTCAAGACGATCGTGCTGATGGCACGGGTTTTGGGGTGCCGAAATCTGGGCTGTCACAGGATAATTTTCCCATGAGGCGTTCCACGAAAGTATTTGTATTGAATGATTTGTTCTTCCGGTAGTTTAACGGACGGGGTATACTTTTCTAGGCCAACTACGACAAGGCCCAATATCAATGTAATGTCCAACTTTCGAAGATAGACATCAGTCTTCTCGATTCGAAAGTGGTTTTTTTCAACTCAAAACGTCAATATCTCATCGATCACATCGAAAAGAAATCCCACACCCTTAGGCATTTGAAATATTCTACCGAAAAATGAATCTCTCAGCAACTTCTTTCGAGTTGGGGTAGCATTATCGTAGAGATTCGAAATAGCACTGGGGGAGCACTTGGCAACATATCGGTGTACAATCATCTTGACAGCTTGTTGAAATGAACTGTAATAAAAAAGAAAGGACTGAGTCCCATACTAACAAGGATAGTTTAAATGTTAACTGAACTGTAATATATAAAACTGATATCGATTACATATAGGGTCGATATCGATTGCATATGTAATCGATAACGACTATAAATAAAATCGATATCGACTCTAAATGTAATCGATATCGACTCTATATGTAATCGATATCGACTCTATGTAAAGTAGCCATCGATTTTATTTATAGTCATTATCGATTGCATATGAAATCGCCATCGACTATTTATAGAGTCGATATCGACTTAATATAAAGTCGCTATGGGCTCAAAATGTTTTATTTACATTAAAAATATTTAATTTACAGACTCAAAATATTTTATGAAGTCGCCATCGACTCAAAATGTTTCATTTACATTCACAATATTTTATTTACAGTTAAAAATGAAATCTAGACACACTAAACTAAGACTCTGACAGCAACGTCCTAGAAAAGATTCTTCGATAAAGATTGGTCCTCGGCTTCTAACCAAAATTTAGAAAGATGGATGATGAGCAGTTGTTGGATGGAGTTAAGAGGTGGGTGGTTCCGTCTTAATTTTTTTTTTCTTTCTTTCTTCCATCGCCAAATTTTTTTGCACTTCCTCGTATTCGTCTCATAGGAACTGCAGAGGATCTAGTTCTAGTGGTGGTGGTGGGTCCTCTTATATTGGAAAGAACTTGATTGGGTTATAGTTGGTTTTATCGTCTATCATGGGAAAAGATGGGCTGGTAGGGATGATAGGGAATGATTTTGCTAAGGACGAACTAAACCTGTATTTAAAGCGCCTAAATGGTGGAATATGAATCGTTGTATTAAATTTTCTCATCCTTCCAAGCTTACTTGCCATAATGAGTTTACAAATGGGTAGTTGGCAATAAATTGAACGCCGACAGAGATAAATATAAAACCTCGTATGATTTATTATGGGTTATGACATCGAGGAGTTAATATGATGGGTAATAATTATATTCATATGATGAGTATCAATTATATACATAGAGAGTCGATATCGATTTTTTATAGAGTCGTCATCGACTGTTTATATAGTCGATTACGATTACAAATACAATCGATATCGACTCTATATGTAATCGATAGCGACTCTATAGGTAATCGATAACGATTACATATATGGTCGATATCGATCATATATAGGATAACCTCAACAAATTATGATAAAATGTGTACCAAAGAAAGGAGAAAAAAAAAATCTACAGTAATGGAAGGTAATTTTAATTCCAACTTACAGATTTGGTAGCTTGAAGATTGTAGAATTGAACGCTAGAATTTACGAAGCAACATCGACTCTCCACCGACTTCGAACGAAAAAGTAAAAAGTAAAAAAAAGGTAAACAGTGAAGAATTGAAAAAAGAGCAGCTATTTATTACATTGGGGGTAGTTTGGGCATTTCCTAAAGGTGGGTGACGGCTCGACGCGCAGCGGGTTGGTTTGGGTAAAGGTGAAACTATAGGGCCTCTGACGTAAAAGGTGTATCTGATAGGGTCGATCAGGTAACTTTCTCATTTATTAGCCTTCGTTTAGGAAAGAGAGTCGTGTATATGTGAGCGAGAGAGAATCATAGAGTGTGAATATGATAAATATTAGAATAAACCCAATTGAATGCTCTTTAAAAACCATTAAAGAGGTAACCGATTTACCATCTAAATTGAGAACTTCTTTCAATGGTGAAGACGATTGCATTGCCCAAAAAAATAGTGCTTTCAAAAAGGAGATTAGCAATCAAATTGTACTTAGATCTAAATTTTCAAGTGAGCATTTTACTGACAGTTTTTATTGTAAAATTGTAAAAACTTACATCGTCGTAGGACGGTCATTATTGCAAAAAAAAATTAAAATTTTGAATTTTCTCTGGCTCCGATTTTCTAATTTTTGTTAATATCGGGGCTGTTTATGTCATCTAAGCACCAAATGGTGTTTAAACAACCTGCAACATTTATTAGCTTATGATGTTGGAAATCCATATCGTCAAAGTCATATCATCAATGGAAGGGCTATGAGTAAAAAAATACTTTACGAGAGATTCAGATCATCTGATTTGTGCACTCTAATATTAACAGTTGTTCTTAACTTTGATGGTTGATATTAAAGTTCATCTATCAGATGATTTACATCCACTTATAGCATAATCCTTTAGCTGAGACATGTACCAAGGATGGATTGCCACTTGGGCAGTAGATTGTAAAGTTATCAAATGAAAACTACATGAGTCAATTTCATGTAGAAGAGATGAAAGGAAAATGAAAAGTTTATGCGTCAATAAACTTCAAGAAAATATGATAGCGGTAGCAATGCCAGGATCATGGCTCTGATACTATGTTAAAATTATAAATAAAGAAGAAAATAAGAAGAAGATGAACGATAGAAAGAAGAAGACATATTGCTATAATCGATTATATTGTTTACGATTTATTATATTATTCTGATACGAAAAGTGTATAAGTGTATAAATAAGATTACAAATACAATCGTTTACAATTGATTTAGATAACTACAATTGGTTGAGATAACTGATGTGTGGTAGTTATCAAATACGCAATTACGTAACAACCATAGAGACTCTCAAACTCAATCTTGCTTGTTGGTGGTCACCGCTTGTCTATGAAGTCCATCACTATCGCATCTCGCTCATCTTAGAGTCTGTCAGAGCTAGTGGCTAGATAAGTCTATCATGATCTCTCCCAACAAATGACAAGTCTCTTTAAAGAGATCTTGAAAAAAATAGAGTCAAAGAAAATGTGGGGAAAGATATCCACATAGAGTATAGGAGGCAAGAGAAAATATGAGAAAAGACATCCACGTAGAATATAGAATGCTAGAGAAGATATAGGAAAAGACATCCACATAGAGCATAGAAGGTCAGAAAAAATAGGGGAAAAGACATCTACGTAGAATATAGAAGGCCAGAGAAAATATGAGAAAAGACATCCACATGGAGCATAGAAGGCCAGAGAAAATTTGAGAAAAGACATCCCTGTAGAATATAGAAGGCCAGAGAAAATATGGGGAAAGACGTCCACACGGAATATAAAAGGCCATTAAAACTAAAGTAAAAAATTCACATCTATTAAGCAAATCAATGTGGAAAATACATTCATATGAATAAGAAGTTATCTTTTATTAAATGTAAAAGAGATGAAGACAAAAAAAATAAAAATTACATGAGTCAATTTCATGTAGAAGAGATGAAAGGAAAATGAAAAGTTTATGCGTCAATAAACTTCAAGAAAATATGATAGCAGAAGCAATGCTAGGATCATGCTCTGATACCATGTTAAAATTATAAAATAAGAAGAAGATGAGCGATAGAAAGAAGAAGACATATTGCCACAATCGATTTCATTATTTACGATTTGTTACATTATTCTGATACGGTATAAATAAGATTACAAATACAATCATTCACGGATACAATTGATTTAGATAACTACAATTGGTTGAGATAACTGATGTATGGTAGTTATCAAATAAGTATATATTGTAATAGATTGATCATAGATCTGTGCCAAATGGCACAATCATAAATCACACTTTAATCATGTGAGATAAAAAGTGACATTTTAATGGTGTAAGATTATTTAAATACCACTTGGGGTTTAAATGTCGGTCAGAGCCATTATCCTAAAAAAATAGATATATATTCTATATTTTTCCCAATATTTACTTTTTTTCTCCGATAATTTTCCAAATTTTTTTATGCTGATTTATTCCCTAACCCCGACTCGGTGACTTCGACTTTCACAAAGCTCACGGCCCCTAATGTTTGGTTTCGGTTGCTACAAAAATTACTACATAACTGGCGATGCCTATGATTGGCCCATCTATCTTCCCAATAAAAAAAGTACGCTAATCAGAGGGTTTTCGTTGATCGCCACTGTCTTTGCTGCTCAGTAGCAGCACTTAATATTTGCTTATTCCAAACCAAGTTCCCAGAGCCAAGACCACTCTTCATATTTTTGGTTATGATGGTCATGGCATGAAGAACTCCTCGACGTTCTCCCATGCATAGGCGCAAAAACTAAACTAAGATATGAGTTAGGGGCATTTTAGGAATGAAAAATTAACAGAAATAATTTTTACTTTATATATATACTAGTAAAAGTGCACGTGCGTTGCACGTGTTGATCTATAAAATTATTAAAATAATAAATATGTTTTTGATATTTTTATGGAGATCATTTTTCTTTTCAACCTTTGACACAAAGGATCTTGAGATCATGGTCCTATCATCATACGGTAAGATTTAGATTCCATGTGATAGACCTCCTAAAAAGTGATTCAAAGAATCACGCTTGATAATACATCCATGATCATGTGAATTTTTGAGATGTGTGTCACATGAAATCAAAGTATGACCATTTGATTGTAGGCTCATGATCTCAAAATCTGTTATGTTGAAAATTTGGATAAATGATCTCCATCAAGTAGCCTCAACCACGGTTCAAATGCATAAACTTATGCACTGTTGACGGCTTTGAATAGGTGGTGGGGATCAATTTTTGTCTCAAACTTCAACACAATAGATTTTGAGATCATGGTTCACCATCAGACAGTATTATTTAATTTCATGTGCTAGACCACTCGAAAAGTGGTTCAAGCATAACATTCGATGTACACCCATAATCATATTCCTTTTGGAGAATATGTGTCACGTGGAATCAAAATTTGATTGATTGATGATACATTGATGATCTCAAGATCTATTATGTTGAATATTTGAATGAAAATGACCTTTATAGTGTGTTGAATGAGATGATAGAGATCTTTTTTCGTCTCAAGCTTAGATAAAAATAAATCTTCAGATCATGGCTCCACCATCAAATGGTAAGATTTGGATTTCACATGACAAGCCTATTGAAAAGTGATCCGTAAACCATATTTTATTAGCCTCATGATCATGTTCCTATGTTGGGCTGTGCACCACGTGAATTCAAAATATGACCGTCTGATGGTAAGCCCATGATGTAAGATATATTATGTTGAAGATTTGGATGAATAAAAATCTCCCTCTCATATAAATTTAAAAAGCGAAATGAGAAGATGCATCTGAATGAAGGCGTGGAGTGCTGCATCCGAATGCTATATCAAATGCCACGTGGCACGATCAATCTAAAACTACACTCGTTTTGAGTTGATCAGTTTGGACATGACTTTAACAAATTCAACCTTTTTGGCCTCCATTTGATGAATCAAAGATAAAGTGACCTCCAAACCAACTTATATAGTCAATTGATTTTGAGTACCTTTGAGCAAATTTTCGATGTTGATTATGCATTCGATCATGTGCCCAATTTTTTTTGCGCAGTACTTAATCGATCATTAGATTACAACCTATAAATCATACGGCTCGGATTTTATTTTCACATGACATAATTTCCCAAAATATCAAACCTTTCTTTTAAACTATGTGCAAGAGCTAATTACTATGGTGCAAGTAATGGCTCCATCAGATTTTATGTTAGACCATTGCTCTCTCTGTCTCTCTCTCTCTCTCTCATAAGGTTCTTAGGGACGTTTCTTTTTGTGATAAGGTACCTTTATTTTCAATTCAAAGAATCTCGAAATTTTGGTCTTAGCATGAGACTGTCAGATTTTGATGGCATGCCCATGATGTCAAGGCCCCTTATGCTTGAGTGTGATATAGGTCATGTGATTTTAGAGTCATATTTTAAATTAGTGTGTCATGTGGAATAAAATTATGATCGTTTACTGGTATGCCCATAATTTCAAGATCAACTTTTTGAAAGATTGGGATAAAAAGATTTTCTCCATCCTATGATTCAAAGCGATCAATGGAGTTCCAAAAGTAGAATTTAAAGTCTAGTTTTAAGTAAGAGAGATTTGAGGATATATTAAATAAAGAGAGCCATAACTTGTTAAATAAAGAGAGCCATAACTTGCACTCGCTTTTTAAGTGATTGCACGTAAGTTAAAAAAAGACTTTGTATTTAGGGACATGTGACATGTGAAAACGCAATCTAGGCCGTCTAATTTAAAGTTCATGATCTATAGATCCTTAGTGGATAAGATTGGCATGAAATATAATCTTCATCATGCGATTAAATATAGTCAAAGGCTATTATTTGATTCAACGGTTGATAACAATAGATTATATGATAAATATCGTGTTTTGCTCCAATCTTATCCATTAAGGATCTATAGATCATGAACTTTGAATCAGATGGCCTAGATTGCATTTTCATATGTCACATGTCCCTAAAATACAAAGTCTTCCTTTAACTTCGGTGCAATCACTTAAACGTGCAAGTAATGGCTTCATAAATAAAACAATGGAGTGATTTTAGGAGATATTTATGGTTTCGGATTCTTAGGCTATTTTTTTTTTCTCACTTAAACATCTAATTTAAGTAAGATAAATCTCAGGAGATATTAAATAAAATGGTGCAGTGAGTTTAGGAGATATTTATCAAATAAAGGAAAAAGTCTTGCAATGAAATTAAGATTTTATTTTATTTATTAAACTATAGGGGTATATGAAGAGTTATTTAGGGGTAGATTAGGTTAATGAGGGGTATTTTGTTCCAAAATTATGGAAATACAAAATTGACAGAAAGTGGAGAATCATTTGTGTTTTTATATAGTAGTATATATATATATATATATATATATATATATATATATATATATATACAAATTTTTCTTATTAAATGATCATAACTTAAAATAGTGATTTCAGGCCCGTTACAATTTCATTTTTTACAAATGACCTGCCAATTTTGATATACTTGACGAAACTTATCCAATGAACCTATTTTGGGAACTTTTTGACATTGTTAAAATGCTAAAAAATGACAATGAAGATTTAATGATAGTTAAAGTAATAAAAATATTAAAATATTATTGGTTGGGTTATTCGATCCGTTAGGTACGTTATACTATTTTTTTTAAAGATTAATATGAAAGACGGGCTTCATTTTAGGAACTCGCCTTGAGCCCTCAATAACTTAGGGCCGGCCCTGGCTTTACGCAAGAGTAAGATTGATTAGAATTTTATAAATATTTTAGGAAATATTTAATTAATTCATTAAAGGCCTCTTTAGATCCTAATTGAATTTATTTATAGTTATTTGAAGAGTATTTTTTTCATAATAAAATATAGAAAAATCATTGGAGACGTAAAGTTTTGAGAATTCTTCATGTTATCAGAGATAAGTGGGCTTGCTCTTAAAACTCTATCTTATTATTTTTTCCCTCTCTATTTTCTTAGATTTCTTTTTATTTTTAATTTCAATAAAGTCTCTATCTTCCATTATATCTAAAAAGCTTCCTTACTCATTTCTCATCATCTCCTATTTTCTTTTATTTAAGACCTTATGTTTGGTTAAGCCACACGATCCCACATTATAAGCTTCTAAGAGAGAGATCACAACGACCTGATCTAACGAGCCTCCAGCTTCAGTAAGCTCAAAAAAGAGAGCGGATGCAATAATGATGGACTTCATAAACAGGCTGTGGCTACTAGCAAACATGATTAGACATTTGGGTTATTCCCTGAATCACACATTCCATCCAAGAAATATGTGATTGTAAAAAGGTACATATCTATGATTAGGATTTTATTGATATTTTAAGAAGTATTCTATTTTTTCTTTATCAATTATTTTAAGAAATATTTTGAATCATTAAAGATCTTTAGATCCTAATTAAACCTATTTAGGATTTTGAGTTTCTTCAAACACTATACAAAATCCTCTAGAGTGCTTGAAGAAACTTAAATATTCTAATCATAATTAGAAAAATAGGATTGGGAATATAAAGTTTTTCATTAATATATCGAAATGGAAAAATTTTGCATAATCAGGATGCACCTTATTCCGGTGTCCTTGAAATCTGTGCATACTCAAAATTTTGAACACAAAAAATCCATGCAGTCCTTATTATGCAAAAGTTTTTAAAATAGTATAATAATGCCAAACTTTTATAACATGAATCCTGTTTTCGCAAAGTCCTCTAAATTCTAACGTATACACTAATATCAGAATAAGTGTTAAAGACAACACAGAAGTCTTTCCATTGTCTTTACCACGGAAGAAAACCCACAGATCAGACGGCTTATATTACGTTCTTTCTCAAATGTTTCGCTTTAGATGGAATCAGAGATCTGAACCTCTGTCGTATTTATTTACTTTTGTCAACACCAGCATCATATCATCTTATCAAGAACAGAAAGAGATGGAGATGGGTATATTGGATTTTCTGAACATAGGTGGGTACGTGAAGATTGATTATGTAATACTACTCTACGTAGAGAGAGAGGATAATTAAGGCTAAGTGTGATGAAAAGTCGTTTTAGTGTTAGATGGAAATATGCGAGCTAAGGGGTAGGGGCCCATTCGGTGGATTTGTCGGGGGTGTGTTGTCTTTAAAGAGGGAAGTGAAGGAGGTGTATTTGGTAGAAAAGAAGTAAAGAAGTGGAAGAGGAAGAATAAGAAGGAGAGAGAGAGAGAGAGAGATGGGTCGGCATTCTTGCTGCAACCAGCAGAAAGTTAAGAGAGGGCTATGGTCACCTGAAGAAGACGAAAAACTCATTCTATACATTACAACCCATGGCTATGGGTGCTGGAGCGAAGTGCCTGAAAGAGCAGGTCTACCATCTCTCTCTCTCTCTCTCTCAAATTGTCTCTTTAGTTTATATATGGACGTTTTACCAAAACATTCCTTGCGTCAATATTAACAGTGATTAAACGAGCTCTAATATATTAATAATTGCTTAGCAAAGAAATAATACCAAATGTTTAATAATGAAAAGGTTAAAAAAGTTTGTTAGATTTCTTTATATATACTATTATTTCTCAACCTTATACATTAATAATGATTAAGAGGGCCCTAATTTTCTTCAAAATAATAATAATGGAGCTCTAATAGCATTAATAATTACTTAGCAAAAAAAGATAGAATAAATGTTAGGGCACTTTAAAAAACGATGCCTCAAAAACGAACTTTTTAGCAAAAAAGACCCAACTTTAAACATAAAAAACAGTGTTTTTACGGATTTTGGAACTTCAGAAAACTGTGAAAGCACTGTTTTTCTCAAGTGTTTGAAGTTGGATCTTTTTTTGCTAAAAATTTTGTTTTTGAGGCATGTTTCTCTAATTATCCCTAAAGGGGGTTAATTAGTTAACCACAAAAGGGTAACAAATTAAAATCTAATTTCTTTACTGAAAATTACAAATGGAGGAAAGAGTTATTGAGGACAAAGTGCAAGCGGCTGATGTGGCGTAATGCAACTAACTGCACGTACCTGTATTAATTGAGTCCCACCTCACTTGCAGCCAATTGCGTCCGCCTACACTTTATCTTCTTAAAATCTGTTCTCCATATAACACGGTCATTTCTTCACTGTCTCTCAAAGTTTCAATACAAGTGTCGCTCAATCTTAAGCATTAATAATGGTTAATAGACCTCCATTCATATTAAATACTCATTAATTACAAATGGGTAACAAACATTCTCTCTCTCATGGTTTTGTTGTGAAGGACTTCAAAGATGCGGCAAAAGTTGTCGCTTGAGATGGATTAACTATTTGAGGCCTGACATTAGAAGGGGGAGATTCACCCCTGAAGAAGAGAAGCTAATTATAAGTCTTCATGGGGTTGTAGGCAACAGGTTTGGAATCAAAACGCATATTGTTTATTTATTTTTATTATTTATACTGGCTAAGGAATAACTTGCAAGAAAATAAAAAGGTACCAGTATTTGCACACCTTGAAAAGATCGGCGCACCCACTGGTATTAGACAGTGGTAGTTAAGAGTTGCACCCTAAATTTACCTTTTTTTTTCATGTGCACCCCTCTGTTTACAGATAAGCCTCCTCCTCCTCCTTCTTCTTCTTCTCCTTCTCTGTACACAACCACTATCACCACATGCCACACTCATCAGCCAGCACCTACTCTACCACCCACCATCAGCGCCGCCTTCTCCGCCTCCATGTACACTATAAAAATAAGATATTTCAGTGACACTTATTGTTAAGGTAGTTTTTGGTAGCGACTAATAGCGATAGTTTTTTATAGCAATATGAGTAATAGCAGCAGTTTTTTATTAATAGCGTGAGTTATTGGTTACCGCTAATAGTCTTATTTTTTATAGTGTCTAGTGTGATCTCACAACTATCACCTTCAAAGCCATCCACCACTACCTACTCCATCTCAGTGGTCAACTACTCTCCAAAAGCCATTACCACCACCTATGGTCACTGCCACTACCAAGTACCAGCCATTACCACCACCTCCCTTAATCCTCCTTTCCACCCGCTAAAAACAGATTATTAACGGCAGTCATAAATTGTCGCTTTTAACAAAGCAACTGCTTAATACCTTTACCACTAATAGTCTTAATAATTTTTTTTGATTAATAGCGACACTTTTAACTGCAAAAAACTGTCGTTAATAATCGTATTTTTTTTAGTGTGCCCGCACAACCACTTTCACCCTTCCATCAACTTCCTCCACCTGGGTTTTCATAGATACAACTAATACCCCTTTGGTTGTACCAACATTCATAATATATAGTCTGTGGCACCCCATCGACATTTATAATATGTAGCTGGTAGCACCCCACAGACACTAACAAACTTGAGGTGTGTCTACCAATTCAGTGAGGTGTGCAACGCATCATATATATATATATATATATATATATATATATATATATATATATATGGTAATGATTTTTTTACTCGAGCGTGACTCGAGCTGTGAGCCATTCACGTCGCAATTAAAAATTAACCGTACATAATGTGAACAGTCAGTTTCATGACTGGAGTCATATGATTATTTCTTTATATATATATATATATATATATATATATATATATATATTATAAAGATAATTCGGTGGTTCATTCGAACATACTACGATTGTTCCTTCGAATGTTAGATTACATGTCATGTGGCGCATGATTGTGAGCTACACCACATGTCTAAGGGTTTACCCTATCCCTTAAGATTTTGGAAGAAAAAAAAGAAATTTAAACTGCTTAGCTCTTGAAATCAGAAGTCAAAGTTTGTGGTTTGCTTCTCAACCAATGTGTTTTGCACTTCTAACCCAAGGTAAGTTATTTTTTTTAATCGTTTTATATGGTAGCTGATCAACCTTGGACAAGTTATCATGGTAACTGAACTTCAAAATAGATGTCATGCGGCACCTGATTGACTCAAGTGCATACCTATTTTTTTTCAAATATTGGTTGATAGAAACAATGACAAGAAAATTTGTTATATATTCCCGGCTCCCAACACTACAAAAATAAAGTGTTACAGCGGCACTTGTTGTTAAGGCAATTTTTTATCGCAACAGGACTAATAGTAGCAGTTTTTGGCAGTGACATGTCACAGGGTCACTCGTCCAGTAGTGTCAGCCCGTGCGGCACCTAACACCCGATGTGCTAAGTCAGTTTGTCTCTAATACCAACTGTTACGGGAGTGTCTTTCGACGCGCCATTAACCCGCATGGTGCCTCGGTACCGCATGCAACGAAGCCAACCAATCTCTTCATCAGCTCTGATACCACCCGCCTAGAGGACGGAGACTCTCTTTCGTAGTTACCTCTTTTTCAAGGTCTACCATCCGATGTATCGTACCCCTTACGACACGCTCGCTTACACCAATGTATCTCGTGCTACCGTGCTCAACTAAGTCCCACGTAGCTCGCCTTCGTGTGCGTTCCGAATTACCAGCACACGTCAATAACTGGCCCACATATTGTCATGCTCAACTGAGTCCCACGAGCTCTCGTGAAGTTGCCCAGTCGTATACACTGCGACACGTAGTTCGGGTCATACTTCAACCTCACCTTGGGTGCCACATGACATAGCTGCGTTGACGTCCTAGGCCCACTCTTTCAGGCCAAGGAGACACTTGTGCCCCCTCTAGCAACGCAAGGCCCCGTGTGGGTGGAAGATATTTATCCAACATCTCTCTCCATAGATGGTCCAAACACCATCTATGAGTAAACAACATGAGGACCTCAAACAAGTTGGTTTGGCATACCCTCATGACACACGTCTTTTGTCCGTGACATACAATGTCGTGTCCTAAGCTATCACGCCTGTGACTCATCGCATCATCTTCCTCTGCGATCGTGTCGCGACCACAACAGCACGACCACGTCGTGAGGCCCTCCTGGCCCCATGTCTCGTGCCCCAGGCACCATGTCGTAAGGCTCTCATGCTATGCCACCCAGGCACTAAAGTAACGAGTAGTGCTGCGGATGGCCCGGATAGCTATGTTGCTTACCTCCGTCTCATCCTCCTCCACTCAAAATCGTCAACGTCCTCGTTGACGTGATGACACTTTTTAACCTTGAATGTGCCCCCACTCGATTTTGCAGTCCCTGAACTCCTAGTCTTCACTACACGCCATCGACGCTCTGTCATCGCCTAACAAAGCAGCAAGCCATTGACCTTTCTGTGGTACTAGATAGCCCACTCCTAATTTAGTTCTTAGGTCTGAGTCAACCTAGTTCTTCAGTCACAAGGCTCTCACCTCTTAACTAATTCGGGGATGTCGCGTGCCTTCTTGACATTATATTGTGTGCCCTGCTGGCACCAAATATCTATTAGACTAATGCGCCTTCTCCAATTTTGGCTAGACAGAAACATTAGCTAGTGATCTAAATATGATCAAAACCATGACATTGGAGTACATTAAAATGGGTATCACTTGATCTTATTCTTTTTCGAAGTTCTTATTCATTTTCTAAGTTCTTTATGAAAAATAAATAAGATTTTCAAAAGTTAGTATGGTGATTAATGCATTAATTTTCCGTTATTAATAAAAAGAAAATGGTAAGTAATACATTGTGGCTTTTTCTTCCAAAGAAATAAAAAGGAAACATAAAATAGAAAATGGTTGTCATATTTCTTGAATTCCAACTGTTTGGTGCTTAAACATTTGGTGCAAGATCCGTTGCAAATTCAATATCCATGTTTTATTAAGCGCACCACACTTTTTTCTTTCCTCACCCACAAAAGCAAAATGAAGTAGTGTGCGATGGTAAAGGTTGGTGTGTGCTTAGAAAAAAATATTTTTGTTAACAAAATGAAAAAACACGATGAAGAAAAGTTTATGTGCACCTGAAAAGCTGCTATGAACACCCTTTTTTCTAAGTAATACATGTTTTGGATTTTAACCAGCCATAGCAAAAATAATTATATTATTAGTTTTTCGTCAACTGGTGTGTCATTAGAAAAAATTGGTGTGCGACTAGAAATACTGTGAGGTATCACCAATTACTTTTGGGATTGCTCTTTGGAGGCAACGAGCAGCTCTCTCTTCTTGGGCAGAGAACTTTAGTATGGGAATGTATTTGGGTGCTCGTCATTCTTTGGGAGAGTGAAAGAGCTGAATTTAGGTCTCTTTGAAAGATCAATTTAAATCTGCTCTTTTTAAATGGGCTGCTCTTTGCCTCTAAAGAGCAATCACAAACACAGCCTAAACTTTTTCACTAGATCATGTTCATTCATTCTCTTTTACACTTAATATTTGTAGTATCTTGTGCATTTGCAGGTGGGCTCATATAGCAAGTCACTTACCCGGTAGAACAGATAATGAGATCAAGAACTATTGGAATTCATGGATTAAAAAGAAGATAAAAAAGACTTCTTCTACAGCTGCAATGACAATTCCAACCAGAGTTGATCGTTTCCAATCGGGTTGCGCTTCAGAACAATTTGATGCGTTAAACCCAGAAATAGGAACAAAATCAGCACTCCCTGAAAGCGCATTTCCTTCCCACACCCCTTTTTATATGTTTGAGGCTGGTTTGATTGATGGTAATGGTGTTGGTAGAGGGAGAGAAGAGCTTCTTCATGAATTCGCCGGACTAAATGCCAGCATTTGGCATCTGAATAGCTATCAAGTTCAAGCACAGACCTCTGAGTTTGAATTTACGGGCGGCTTAAATTCGAATCATATACCACCATTGTTAGATCATATGGATAACATGGTCCCCATGGAGGTGCAATCATGCAGTGTAGAGGAAGATGAAGAGATGGGCAACAATGAAAGCTTTGTGAGGCAGAATTTGAGTGAATGGGTTGACCCCCAGCAGTGCCCTAGTTTTCTAATCTGGGAACATTTAGAAGGACAGCTTGGTGGTGTCCCATCAGCTCCATCTAACATTGAACCTTTGCTTACTTCATACCCTTCATCTTTATAACTTATAAATGAAGATGAGCATGACACACACACACTCTCTCTCTCTCTCTCTCTCTCTCTCTCTCTCTCTCTCAATAAAGGCTTTCAAATGGGTGCTGATTATTGGAAACTAATTATTGTGGAGTTTGTTTGTTTGTGTTTGTTTTTTTGGTTTGGAGAGATGCAATTTGATGAGTGAAATTAAAAGATGCGTGTTGTTTCAAGAGAACAAAAAGGAGTCAAATAGCCATAAAGTTCACTTGATTTTGATACTTCTGTGGACCCTTTCATGTGGCGTAATGTAGTTTCTTTGAGTAAAATGCTCAGTTTCTCACTTTTTTCTTGCCTTGTTAGTCTGCCACAAGCTATCAAACTGAGTATTGGTATCGGATATAGGTCCAAGAAGTCCATCTTGGACCGATATGTATCGGCTGTTATGAATACAATATCGCCGATATTGTATTACTATTTTTTTTTTTTAAGAAAAATATTATCGATAAGTATCGGCCGATATTGGCCCGTATCGATTGGAGAGCAACATTGATACCGATACCACCCTGATACCTGTATCGGGGTAACTTAAGAAAAAAAAGATACCTATATCGGGGTGGTATCGATATCAGTTCTCGACAAAATTGATACGTATCGGTACCTCGACCAATACTTGTATCAGGGTAAATTAAAAAAAAATAAAAATACTTATATCGGGGTGGTATCGATATTAGTTCTCATAAAATTGATACGTATCGGTATCTCGGCCGAGTTTTGATACCATGCTCCACTATCTGTTTTGTAAGCGAAAAACACACAAAAGAAGAAAAAAGAAACGAAAAAGAGACTTCAAAGCACTCAACCTCTTTTTTCGTTGTCTTTATGTTGAGTTTGAGATAAAGAATTATATTGCTAAAAATGGAAAAAAGGTAGATGCACTATTAATTGTGCTTTACATAGTATTGGAGGCACGTGGTCATTCTTGTGTGATGGCCTTGGGCATGGACCTTGTAGCTCAACTGGAAGGTTCATTGTGTTGCCATATTAAGGTGAAAGATTCACTCACAACTTATCTACTTCGAAAAATAAAAGTAAAAGTACATAAACAAATAAATTTTTTTTAATATCCATTCGGTAGTCTGTCACGCAGATGTGACAGCCAAATGTTACGATGTTGGGAGATTGTGGGGACTCATGCCTATATGCCAACATTAGTGTCTGGGTCTCGGATTAGGTCTCCACTCTGGTTTTGTTATTGGTATAGGTGTTACATATCGCCGTCCCTAATCAAAACGTGTCATTACATAAAAGGCCGATCACACCTTATTGCCTAGTATGATGGAGGTATGCAATGTGGCTACTCAGGCCATCCACAGCGCCACTCGAGTCGCTTGTACTCCGCGTAGAGGCAGTGGCGATTTGGTACCTTGGGCACACGACATCTTCGTGTCTGGGGCACGTGACTTGGGGCCAGAAGGGTCTTGCGACGTGGTCGTGCTGCGGTAGTCGCGACACGGTCGCAGGGCTGCTTGGGAATGACACTGCCGCGACATGGCCAGCTGGGCTAGTGATGTGGGGTGTTGCGGTGTGAAAAGTAAAATATGTCAAACCAAGAGGTTTGAGGTTCTCTTGTCATTCTAATTGAATTATTGTTTTACCCTTATATGGGAGAAGGGAGCTCGGAAGCTATTTCCTACACACGGGACCTTGCGTTGTCAGAGGGGGCGCAAGTGTCTCCTAGGCCTGAAAGGATGAGCCTAGGACGTCGACGCAGTGATGCCGTGTGGCACCCAAGGTGAGGTTGAAGTATGACCCGAGCTACGCGTCACGGTGCATACGGCGGGACAACTTCACGAGCGTTGCATGAGACTCAGTTGAGCAAGACAGTATGTGGGCCAAGTATGAACATGTGCTAGTAATTTGGAACGCATATGAAAGCAGGTTGCGTGAGACTCAGTTGAGCACGGTAGCACGAGACACATTGGTGCAATCGAGCGTGTTGTAAGGGGCATGATACATTGGATGGTAGGCTGCGAAACAGAGGTAACCACGAAAGGAAATTCTCGTCCTCTAGGCGGGTGGTATCAGAGCTGATAAAGAGATTGATTGGCTTCGTTGCATGCGGTAGCGAAGTACCGCGCAGGTTGATGGCGCGTCGAAGGACGCCCCCGCGACAGTTGGTATCAGAAATAGGTTGACTTAGGGCATCAGGCATTAGGTGCCGCACAGGCTGACATTGCTGGATGAGTGACCCTGTGACACTAGGCTCCGAACTTTTCTCTATCCGATGTGGAATATTACAAATTCCCCACCTTATAGAAGAGTCATCCTCGGCTCTAATACCATTATGTGACGACTCGAACCCACATGCCAACAATATTGCCCAATTTTGGGTTAGGTCTCTGCCCTGATTTTGTCCCTGACATAGGCGTTATATATCACCATCCCAACCCAAAATGCGTTGTTACATAATAGGGCCGGTCATACCTCATAGCTCAAACTTCGAACTTCTCTCTAT
The DNA here is from genome assembly GCA_021018995.1 of Chloranthus sessilifolius. Classification (NCBI taxonomy): domain Eukaryota; kingdom Viridiplantae; phylum Streptophyta; class Magnoliopsida; order Chloranthales; family Chloranthaceae; genus Chloranthus; species Chloranthus sessilifolius. The sequence continues at coordinate 90,595,574 of CM037595.1, read as the reverse complement.
TCAATGTGAGATTTTTGAAAGATCCTAGCCATTTAATCAATATCCGATCCTGACAATAGTTTGCATGGGCAACAATCCATATTAAATGCACAAAAAAGGTTAAGTTCTGTTGTTTAAATTTCTCTCATAAACAATTTTCTTTTCCTAATGAGTCTTATTCGAATAATAGCCTCACCATCATTGTCGTCTTCCTTTCCCATTTATTTGGGTTTGGATTTGCAAATTTCAGTTACTCTACTCATTTGTACTAACAAGAACTCTATAAGAATTCACCATTTAGTTGAACCCACTTGTTATTAGAGAAGTTATAATTGCACTTATATTTCTATCAAGTTTTCCTAAAATATGCCTCCGAGCGTCTTTTTCTTCTTTCAGTTCTGCTGAGTTGCAACAACGACAATAACATCATCTCCAATGATATATGGCACCATTTCTTGGATGGTAATGAGGTCTATATCTACTTTGACAACAATAAATCTAGTGATGGTGGTGGTAGCGATGGTGATAGTTGTTGGTACATGTGACCATTGGGCCTCAACAAGTGATTAAAATCCACATTAAGTTATTGCCCATTACATGCATGATTAATTGGGTGAATTAATCACCTATTGTTATGTGATTAATGAGGGACGTTTCAGCTTGAGGTTTAATGGGCAAATCTAGTCATCTATGTAATGGGCTTGATGGACCTATTTGATACTTGGAAAAAACACAATGGTGTACAAGGATCTAATGATTGAAATGATGGATGAAGGGTTCAGGAGAAAACCTTGGCTCAAGGCGATCACTACCCTCGCGGAAATTCCCTCAATGATCAAGTGATGGTGGGCGATTGTTAAAATTATAAAGCAAAGAAGAGAATAAGAAAAAGATAGAAATATAGAATACAAAAATTACCACAAATTATTATATTGCTTTACAATGCATTACAGAATTTTGACAAGAAAGTGTATAAATAATTCTTGCGAAAAAATTAATTTTAAAACTCTTTTAAAAACATAAATCACACTTATTAGGATCTTTGCGCTTTTATTAACACTTGAGCTAAGGTTCATTTTATATATATTTCAATTAATCCATTATTTTTATCTATGATCTTTTAGGAAAGGTTCAATGTTCTCTCCTTTTCTTTCACTCTCAGAAAAAATGACTCTCAAATCAATATATATCTCCCTAGAGACCTTTTCACAAATATATATAAAAGATTAATTCATTTTCTCATGGAATTCAAACTTCCGAATCTTATCACAACTCATACTCCACTACAAAAGATAGGACTATTAGCGGCACAAAAAATAGCCGCTATTAACAAAATAACTAATGCTACTAGTCTTGTCGCTATTGAAACAACAAATTTTTTTGTTAATACCAACAATTTTTGGTGCCGCTAATAGTCTTATTTTTTTGTAGTGTCTCTATTCAAAAGATAACGAGTTTTTAAATTTCAAAATTAAACTTTAAACTTTCGTATCTTTTCAAAAGGAGATAGAGATTGTGATAACATGTATTTCTTATGCACCAAGACTAAGTGATACACATAGTCACACTACAAAAAATAAGACTATTAGAGGCAGTTTCTTGTAGCAAAAAACTGCCGCTATTAACAAAAAAACTATTAAGATTATTAGCGGCAGCTTTTTTATTAATAGCGGCAATTTATGGCTACCGCTAATAGTCATATTTTTTATAGTGTCACTTAAAGCATATTCATTAATAATAATTATCAATGTGTCCTAGCAACTTTAGTCGTACGAAAATGCTCTTAATAAGAATTCTACTGACTCTTAATTGTAATAAAACAAATAAATCTTGTGCAATAAGATAATGAACATCTTATGTCCACAAAAAGAGTGAAAAGATCAAGCAATGAACCTATCTAGAGCGCAAGGTCAGATTGCTTTGGGATATGCTATTTTAGGCTACCCAATAAGTCGATTTACCCAATGATCAATCCATTAGGACTATCAGGGATGAGAGATAATCATATGATAGTGAATATTCAAAATATAATATTTAACCTGTAGGGTCCCATCAATAGATACAACTATTAATGTTATCCTTTCATGTTCAACGCTCCATGTAGACTTATAGGTAAAATAAATATTGTCAATCTCATAGTCTTACGAATGACATTGGAGCTACAGTTATCATCAAATATTGAGAAACTACTTCTCACATATACAAATGTCGTGCAAAACAAAATGTATATTTAATGTTATTTTATTCATTAATAAAATAATCTTTTTCAATAAATCATTGATAAAACACCTAATGTTAGGACTTAATATTTGATGACAATCCTTCCCCAATCTTGAACATACCCCAAATGAATAGTCATGGATTCCATGTTGAAATTCTATCATCACACAAATGGTTCACTGTACACCCAATAAGTAGCATATTATAAACTAAACCAATTCATATAGATACCCTCAAAGTGATACAAGTCATCGTTCAATAATTAATATGTCATGCAACCTCTCATGGTGCAATCAGTCAATGCACTTATCTAATATAAACATCCATGCATCGATGTGTAGTCTCTACTATAATAACCAAAGATTCAATTATGTCTTAGTGAAGAGCATCCGATACTTTGGCAACCTACCAAAATAGAATTCCCAATTCCTTATTAGATCGTGACAATAATTTTAAACATATATAAGGAACCAAAGAGTTAGATTTCATGTGTTAGCCCGTAATTGATCACCCAACTCATTCTATAATATGGCTAAGGACCTTGTTTGATGTTTTCCATCTCAGTAATCATCTAATAATCAAAGTTTAGGATTTATGCGAAATTATTATATCAATAATATGAATAAAAGACTTATCTCAATTAATCAAAGCATCAAATACAAAAATAAGATGTTGACACAATTCTATAAAAAAGGATGCTGACACAATTCTAGAGATTCCTCTTGTTGATGGTGATAGGAAGGATTGTGACCTGGCGGCTAGAGTGTGGTTTGTTAGCAAGTTTGGTACACATACACATCTTCTTAATGCAACTTCATACAAAGATTGGACGAAAAACTATGTGGAAATGTTTAGCGTGCAACACCTTAACATCATTTTCATTATAGCTTGGGTGATATGGAACGAGAGAAACAAAAGGCAGAATGGGGAGAAATTGGGTGATACCTTAAACACCGTGAACTATGCTGAGAATTTTCTACAATATTTATAAAACGCAAATCAATCTCACGACGAAGCGGAGACTGAGTGGATACCAACAAGATGGAAAAAATCGGAGGGGAATATGATGAAATGTAACGTTACATTTTCCAGTAATCGCTTTGTTCCGGTTTCCGTTAGAGAGAGAGAGAGAGAGAGAGAGAGAGAGAGAGAGAGAGAGAATGTCTTGAGAAATTCATCGTTGCTTCTTAAATGAAATGAAGATATCTCCCAAATAAAATAACAACAAGAGAAGAGACAAAACCCTAACTCATTTCTCCTAAATAATCTTTCTGATTTCATTCATTTTTAAATGAGGGGTTTTCACATAGAGAGAGAGAGAGAGAGAGAGAGAGAGAGTTTCGAAATAGCTGCTCTTCATTATGTTTTGAGAGAGTGTGTGAGACCTCATCATCTTTTTCTTCTTCGACGTCTTCTTCCATTTCTCCTTCTGCTTCTTAGAGAGAGAGAGCTCATCATTTTTTTCTTCTTCTACTACTTAGGTATCTTAATTTAGTATTGTATGTGAACTTCCCTTCACAAGTTTATGTGAAAAATATTTGGCAAAGGCATTTTAGTCTTCTTAGGAAAATATAAAAATTTAAAAATAGAACTTACTAATGAATGGTCCATTGATAAGTTCATGACGGCTTTTTAGTAAAAGCTAGAACTTATCAATGAGTGGTCCATTGAGAAGTTTCAGGTATTTTCGTCCTTTTAGTAAAAGTGAACTTTTTAAAGAACTGTCCAACGACAACGTTAGGACATTTTCGACTTTTTATTAAAACTTTGAACTTACCGATGAATTGTCCATCGATAAGTTTAGGGCTTTTAGCACTTATCGTGGATTGTCCATCGGTAAGCGGTTGAAAATTAAGAATAACTTATCGTCCATGGATATATAAGATCATAATTTAAAAAATAAAATAAAATAAAATTTCAACTTGGGTGAGTGTATTCACAATCGAAAATTCGGTCTTTGCACCAAAGGGTTCTGCCATTCACACCATTGGCTGCCTTGAATTAGACGAAGGAGATCGTTTTTTGTTCTAATATTTTATTTAATAGATCTTGAGATCATGTACCACCTATCAGGCGGTCAGATCTTAATTCTACTTCACAAACATTCCAAAGTGACTAGGAGTCTGGGATCATAGCGCATGGGTTCATCGAATAGGCTAGTGATAATTTCATAGTTTTTTTAAAAAATAAAATTTTAAGTTGGGTTCGAGTATTTGCAACTGAAAATTCAGCCTATACATTGAAGGGTTCGGCCCTTAACACAATTGATTGCTTTGAATTAGATGTTGGTTTTTTGTCTCAATATTTTATCTAATAGATATTGAGATCATATCTCACCTATCAGACACTCAGATTGTGATCGTGACACACCATGAGAGGAGGTTTTCCTATTACTTTTGGGGATGCGTGCCACATGGAATCCACATCTCATCATCCCATAGGTGATCTATGACCTCAAGATCTATTGCTTCAACGATTGAGACCAATCATGATTTTATCATTTGCTTCAAGGCACTCAAAGTATAAACTGTGGAATCAGTTGCCCTAATCAAATCTTCAGTTTCAAATATGCGCACCGCTTCTCCTTGACTAGCCAATCAAATGTGTAGTATAAATTCTTTTTAATATGATAATATAATAAACAAAATGTGGCAATGGTCAGATCCAACCTGGTTGAATCAGATTTAGAGTTCAACCAAATCTACAGCCCTTGAAAGTATGAGAATCTTGACTGCACGTCTTCCTATAAATAGTGAAAACCATAAAAGTCAAGATTCTCCTATTTTCAAGGGCTACAAACTTGGTTGAACTCCAAATCTGATTCAACCTGGTTGTACCTGATCATTGCCATAATAAACTGAACAAGGGTAACTTTGTTTGCTCCCATGCATTCTCTAAAAGGCACTTATGTCCCAAATCCCTTGAAAATAATTGATTGTTCGGATCAGATAATGGAGATTGTGTTTCACCCCGATCTTCCACACAGTAGATCTTGAGATCATGTCGCACATATCTGACGGCCAATTTTTTATTCCATGTATCACAAATCCCTAAAATATGGCCCTTGAATCATATAACACCCATAACTCTCAAACGTGAATTTAGAGTAACTTTTGTGGGATTTGTGACACATGAAATCAATCCCTGACTGTTTGATAGGTGTGAAGAGGGCACTTTCAGAGATGGCATCAGGTGCGAACAAAGGTACCCATAGAACATTGAACATCATTATGCGGGCTCTTTCAATAAACAAGTGAGCATAAATAGAGATTCTCTTCTATAAAAGGACTACTTGCAAACCAAATCTGTATTGTCGCAAATAATTGATGGAAAGTTTGCTCTTTAAGAGAAAGACTCAATCAAACTATTAAAATCGGCATCGGGTCTCGGGCATTGGTTTGTCAAAGACCGATACAAGTCGGTCGATACTGATACTTATTGGCCTATTTAAGAAAAAGAAAATACATATTAGGTTGACGAATCTTAGAAATAAGAGAAATTTGACTTTTTTTAGTTTTTACTTTTTTATAGCATACGTGTGGTTAAGATTCTCCTATCTTGAAGGACAGCGGAGAGGGTAGGACAGAAAATCCGATTCTACGGCCTGGGGATTGCCCCATCCTTAACACTACGCGCAAAGAAGTGCTTATATTAGTGAGGTCGAAGTCAGCAAAGGGTGAAAAAGAGTTTAGCGTGCTCATAAATAACCGCACTCTTTCCAAGCTTGACCTTTTCGGCAGAATGAGTTTAGCCCGAGCACCGTCGGCTCTTGTGATATAAAAGATAAAGGCGGCAGTTCCCTCTACACGAGACGCCATGTTCCGTCTACGCATCCACTCGGTGGACGACCACCACCATGTCGAAGCGAGCCAGGGCAGCCTCACCCAAGAAGAAACAAGCAGAGATCCTCAAAACCCTAGAATCCATGAAATCAGAGGCATCACACACCTCTACCGCAACATCTCTCACCATCCAACCACCCTCGACTCCCTTCCTGTACGTATTTCAATTTGTTACATACAAACGTTCTATACATTTCTCTCTTTCTTCTCATTTCGTTGGAAACTCTAATCGTGCAGATCGGACGGAGCACGCTCCTCTTCTTTCTCGGCGTACCCAATCGCATGTCCACCGAAGACTTCCTACGCTTCTGTGGTTCCTATCTCGACCACGTCTCCGAAATTAGGGTTGTAAGGTAAGCAATTCGCCCCTTTTGTTTTTTCATCTCTAAAGATATTTATTTACGGTTTTGAATTTATATATATATATATATATTTTAATGTTGAGTGCGATTGCAGAAATGATGGGATGGATGATCGGTATAGCGTGTTGATTAATCTTGATGATCAGAAGAGCGCCGACATTTTCTATCGGAATTTAAATTGCAGGAGATTTCCCGAGGTTTTTTTTTTGTTCATCGTTTGCAAAGTTCATTACTTATATAGATTGGTGGAGGCTTATGTAGAGAGTAAAGATATTAGGTTCACATATATTAAAGAAAATAGGAGAAGTGGGGAAGAGTGTCGGGCATAAGATTAGGAGACTTATGTCTCTACTCTTCCTTTATTAATTATGTTATATAAAAATTAGAAATGTTGAGTATTTACATTATACAATTAATAAATTCCTAATCAAATTCTTTAACACTCCCCCCTCAAGCTGGAGTATAGATATCATAAAATCCAACTTGGAGAAAACTCGATTTAAGCGACTTCTTCCAAGTGCTGTGGTGAACATTATCTACCAGTTGATTCACAAACTTAACATAACTCAATCTAATTGGCTTCTTCCATGTGTTGTGGTGAACATTATCAGCCAGTTGATTCAGTAACTTAACATATGGCGTGCCAATCTGATTACTTTGTCACTTTCCCTTGAGTGAAGTGTCAATAAACTAAAATGTGCTTCGCCCTTTTATGAAATACAGGATTGTGGAAACATGGGATGCAAATTGATCGACACAATGCAAATTCAATTGTTTATTAACCAAAGTAGCTGGCATGCAGTATGAGCCATTTCCCAATATTTAGCTTCAACGCTTAAATTGACTACCAATGGATCAATATCAGTATCGGTTGTCGGTCCATTTTGGACCGATACCTATCAGCCGATACGGATACGGTATTGCCGGTACCGTATCGGTTGATATTGTTTTTTTTGTTGAAAGTAAGAAAAATTAGAAAAAGATATGTATCAGTCCCTATCGGCCGATGCCGGGACATTATTGGCTAATACTGACTTGTATCGATCCTATATTCGATACTGATAGCGATACGTATCTGTATCGGCTGAGTTTTGATACCATATTGACTACTATACTTTGTCTCTTACTCTTCCAAGTGACAAGATTACCTCCTACAAACGTGTAATATCTGGTTGTTGATCTCTTCTCAGATGGAGATATGACATCTGAACATCCTTCCACTCTGAGATGTCATTTGGCTTTAGTAGGAGGCCGAAATAAGAATAACTACATCCATATGTGATACATGGGGAATCTTCATGAAGCTTCTCCCATTGCTTATAGCATATGAGATATCTAGAAATGAGTGATAGTGAGGTAAATAAGTTTTCCTATCAACCTGTAGTATCAATTGGTGTTCTTCACAATCTTTCCTTGATCAACAACCAATTTGAGATTCCGATCCATAAGGATAGCGATTGGCTTAGCTCCTAAGAATCCCATCTCTCTCAACTAATCAATCACACACTTTCTCCATGATTAGTTAATCCCAATTTTAGACTTAAACTTCGATCCTTAGAAAATATTGAAATTGTCCGAGATCTTTAGTGTGAAAATGTCCCTTTAAGTGCTGCATAAGGTCCTTCATTCATATATTGTTACTACTAGTCGTTGTGATTAGGGGTCTAAACAATTCGGATTTGGGTTGGGATGGAGTCAACCCGACCCGCCACCCTCAGACGTCAATCTGAACCCTACCCAACCTGTTGTACATCGTAGACTCGAATTTGTCCCAAAGCTAACTCAATTAAATAGTGAGTAAATTTTTTCCAAACCCAATTGATTATTCCCGAACTCTGAGCTGAAACAAGCTACAAAAAGAGATGGTTTTTAAGTTCAAAGCAACAAACTATGAAAAAAAGAGGGAAAATTTATAAAATTTCTAAAAAGTCAATATAACATAAAAAGGCTTACAAGCAGATAATTGGAAAATGTTGTCATCACTGTTTTCGATGTCATCATTGTTTTCATCGGTTGTCACTGTCTTTGTCGTCATACAAGAAGATTTGATGAAAAGGGATTGAAAAATAAAATATTGTCCTTCAAACGATCTTTTCGTGTCTTCATTGTCGTTGTTACCATTAAAAATGGTTGGTGTCGTCAACATAGCTGTCGCTAGGTGGAAGGGCTGTAAAAAGAAGAATGCCTAGGGGGCTTGACTTGAGAAAAGGAAAAGCCACAACTGGTTAGCTTTTATGTATGCTTCAATTAAATTTTAAGATATAACGACATATACCTTTAAATTTTTGTTAGTTGGTGCGTGTTAGACTAACAACCCGTTGGGTCATAAACCATGGTTCCCCAACCTGACTTGTTTAATAAATGGGTTGGGATTTTTAACCCTACCCGCCTTGATGGGTCAGAAATATGTACCCAAAACTGATCCGTGGTGGGTCGGGTGACTTGACTGGTTGACCCGACCCATCTTCACCCCTAACTATAATATTGTCGACATAATCCACCCACACTATATATATCCATGACTACTCTATGTATTAAACATAGGCTGGTTAGCTTGGCTATGACGAAGACCATATAAGACTACCTGTGACGACCCGAATCGACATACCTGCCAATGATATTGTCCGGTTCTAGGTTTTGTTTCTAGCATGGGCGTTACGTATTGCCGTCCCCATCCAAAACGCATCGTTGCGTGTAAGGGCTGGTTGCACCTCATAGCCCAGGCTTAAGACAAGTCTCTATCTGATGTGGGACTATCACAATCCCCCCCACCTTATTGAAGAGCCGTCCTCGGACTACATGCCAACGACCCAGACCCACCTGCCAACGAATCGGACAATACTGTTGGCATGTTGGTTCGGATCGTCACAGAATGGTATCATAGCCTAGGACGACTCTTCTATAAGGTGGGGGGATTGTGATAGTCTCACATTGGATACTTGTTCTGAGCCTGGGCTATGAAGTGTGACCAGCCCTTACATGTAACAATGAGTTTCAGGTTGGGACAGCGATACGCAACTCCCATGCCAGGAACAAATCCGGGGCAGGGAGCTAAGCTGGCATGTGGGTCTGGGTCATCACAGAATAGTATCATAGCCGAGGACAGCTCTTCTATAAGGTGGGGGGATTGTGATAGTCTCACATTGGATACTTGTCCTAAACCTGGGCTATGAAGTGCGACCAGTCCTTACATGTAACGATAAATTTCGGGTTGGGACGGCGATACGTAACTCCCATGCCAGGAACAAAACCAGGGCAGAGACCTAAGCCTAGAACCGAACAATATCGTTGGCATGTGGGCCTAGGTCGTCACACTACCACTTATTAAATTTGTCAAACTATGCAGGTTGTGACCGTTTGAATCCATGTATCTCCTTCTAGGCAACATACTTGAGAGGATGACTCTTCCTGAGTAACAAAATCGAGACGTGCTCCATATAAACCTCCCGATTGAATAGCGTGATCAAATAGTCCGACTTTTTGACCAAATAGTTCGACGTTTTGATTGCAACTTTTCCAGTTGATGATTAAATCTCGCTTAAATTGTGACTTTTTAAAAATTTCGCAAAATTTTGCAAATAAAACAATTTTTTGTACCTTTTCTCGATTTTTTCCAAATTTTGTTTTCCTACTTTTTATATCTTTTTATAATTTATCCTTTTAGTTTTCCAAATTTTTACCGTTTTCCCAAATTTTTCCCAAGCCAATTTATTCTCGAACTCCGAATTGGTCACTATGCTATGATGTACTGCATTCTCGATGTCGAACTATTAGAGTGGCCAAGAGATTTTGCTACAAGAGAATAAAAACAACTTGGATGAACTTAAGTGTGGCCAAAAGAGAAAAAACCTTAGGATAGTCTGTTTGTATCATATGACTACGAATAAACCTTTCACTAACAATTGAGCCCTCAGACGATCAATAGTTACCATCATGTAGGTACTTAACAGTATACACCCGTCAACACAACTACATGTTTTCATTTAGAAGATCAACTGAGTATTATTGTTTATTACCATGAAGACCTGATATCTCTTCTGTCATAACCTTTTTCCAACTAATATGAGAAGGCATCCTGTAAAGGCTGAGGAACAAAAATTAGAGTGCCAAAGAAAGAGCAAATTAACAGAAGGGGGCATATAAACAAGCAAATGGCACAAACTAAGAAATAGGGTGTGCAATTCAAGTACATTTGTCTTTTCGTAGTGCTATTGGAAGCTCTGGAGAAGCAGGGCATGGAATATCAATATGTGTGGACTTAGCCGGAAAAAGAAGTTTGATGTATTATGTGAAGTTTTTTCAGATATGCATGAAAAACAATGAGAGTAACTCTTTAGAGTACACAATTTAGAATCAAAATGATTTTGTATTCCATATGAAAATTTGAAAATAGACAATACTTCAAATCTATATTTGATAAGATATGACCATGTCATTCTAGGATAGTCATTCCCGAAAGTAATAAAATTTCTAAACTCTATTTGGGACATAGGAAGGTCTCCAAACTTATGAATGAACCAAATAAAAAGGATCCATTATGACTAGCCACATGAGGTGGAAATGACACCCCATGATGCTTACTTTACACACTTTATTCTCTAACTGAGACATTGACCACAAAGTAGGAACTAAATGTTGCATGCTAGAAAGAGAGGGGCGACGAAGATGACAATGCTACCATGGTAGTTAAGGCGACGCCATGGCGAATGACGATAGAATTTGCCATATGAACATAAATGGCGGGAATGGTGAAATGGCAACGTCATGGCTGAATGACATCATGTCATTGCCATAGGCGCTATTTATAAAATTGATATAATAGCTTATATTATAATAAGTAATATAATAATAAATTATAATACTTAATTTATAAGTTATAGTTGTAGCTTATATTTGATAAGGTATCACTCATGGGTCAAAATTTCGTCCGATACCGATACGTATCGGACGATACGTATCGGTTTTGGACTGGGACGATATGGTACATTCAATGTACCGTATCGCCATTTTGTATGCATATACCCGGACGATACATTCAATGTATCGTCCGATATTTTACTATTCCGATATGTATCGTCCGATACGTATCGGTTTTGAGCTCGGACGATAAGTATCCGATACCCGGTATTTTGACCCATGGTATCACTTATATATGTAAGAGTTATTTAGGGTTTAGAGACCAAATCTCCTCTTTGTCGTCTTCTAACTCTCTTATGCAGCTCTACCCTTCCACGTCTCTCTTTCTCTCGTGTCTATGTCTCACGCGGTCCCAACAAAAAAAATACAGGTACTCTATTTTTTTTAATCTCTATCGTCTATCTCGGCCCCTTTCTCACTCGCAACCCCTTTCTCTCTCGCAATCTCAGCCCCTTTCTCTCGCAGCCCATTCTTTCACAACCCCTCTCTCTCTCTCTCTCTTTCTCTCTTTCTCAACACGGTACCTCTCTCAGCCCCTTTTCTCTCTCTCTCTCTCAGTTAGTTATTTGTTTTTATTTGCACCTTCTCAAACTCAATTTCTTCCCCTCCGCAATCCCTAAACTATTTTTATAGGTTTCTCGCAACATCATGAATTGAGCAATGGGCGACACTACAATATGTGTCGTTGTGTACTTGAATATTTCATATCTTTTAAACTTTCTATATTGGTTGATATTTCATACTTATATTTTATTTATACTTGCTCTTGTTGCGATTTTATTTATGTTTCATATCATAATTAATTTTCTCTCTCTATTTATTTTTCTTTCTTTATGCCTGATTAATTAGTTGAATTTTTTTGTCCTCTATAAAAATATAAAAACAAAAAAATAGATATTAATATTAATATTAATATATATATATATAAATAAAAAAAATGGCCTCGCCATGGCATAGCGAACCTCTTCGCCATGACCTCACCACACCGCCTTAACTACCTTGAATGCTACTGATGAGGAGTCGAATCTGAATGCAGAACAACTCCCATCGAATTTCGATCTAGGTAGTACAATCCACTAGAATCGCGCCGACTATCAATTGTGTTTCCCAACCTTTGATCCTAAAACACAGTGAGAAGGAAAACAATTAATTTCCTTTGTAATTTTCTTATGACCATTAAATTGAAAGGAAACTTAGGCACACAAAACAGAAGATGCTGCAAATAGGAAGTGGAGTGGCAATACCATGTCCATGCACTTTAGAATGAATACCATCGGCAAGAGTTACATATGATTGAACACTAGGATTATAAAAAGATGAGAAGGCGACAGAGGTGCCTGCCATATGATGATTAGCCCCTCAATCTATGATCCAGGGTGAGCACTTATTAGACACAAGACAAACTGTACCTGAATTTATAAAGGAATCATGAGAAGTGGAAGGAACATTGGTGCTGGAAGAAGGCTGCTGACTTTGGATCAATCTTGTATAACCTTCATGAGACTAAGTGATGTGATCTCCTAAAGCATGCTATAAATGTAGAGATGTAGCAAGTCCATTAGATCTAGCATCCCAAGTCTCTTTGGTATAGGCTTGATTAGGCCAAGAATGCTTACCATGAGGTCCCAACAGGTATCAATCGAGTATCTAGATAGACCACAATGAGTACATCTACTTAGTCCACGACCTCTACCTCTTCATCTGCCTCCTCCCCGACTCTCAGCCACTACGACCGCCACAATCACCACGGTTGACAACTTACCATAATTAACTGAGGTCGAGAGAGCTGATCGATCTGTAGTACCAACACTACTACTACTACTGCCAATAATCACACACTCTAATATAGTTCCACTCTTCACATTTTTCTATTTTTTCAATATCTGATGGAAAGATTGGTAAATTTTTAACTCCTTTCACATCCCAACCAACTTGGAATAATACTTACCAAGTGACTTTTTTTGAAGGAAAATATCTCCCTAGACAAATGATAAACATATGAGATATTCCTCTCCAATTAGTATATATCACGAAGGGTTTCCCATATGGATTTGGCGGAATCAAGAAACATTAGACTTCAATTGATTGAGCTTTCCATGCTATTCTATAGCCACTTCATTATTTGAGCATTATCTCTAATCCATTCAAATATTTATGATGAGTGCTTGATGGCATTTCTGACATAAGAAAATGGTCATTTTCTTTGGCTATGAGAGAAACACATGTATAGATTTGGGCAAGGCTATTAAATTTAATAGACGTTATTTGGCCAGTAATAAAATTAAATAGTGATGTAACATCTACTTTAGAATCCATTGTAGATAATAATCTAAAACAAAAAGATTAAATATCACCTTAGATGATAGATTGGCATGTGCTTGAAGTTTTACTAGGGCTGGCCAATCATACACATACATGAAAGATGCCACACTTCATGCACCACTAACACAAATATTCAAAACGTACTTATGATCCTCTCTTTCTCTATGTCAATTGTCAACTCACATTGTTCACACGCACCATACGTATGATCACCCTTCTCTTGATTCCTTGAAAAGGAGGCATCACCAGTAACATGATATGTGCAAACAACCATAACTCCATGAGGTTGTTGCACGAGATAAAAACATTAAGAGGGGAAAAACAGATAAGGAGGGAAAAGTAAGGAATGAAACTCTAATTTACTGCCTGATTCTATGTAGAGAGTAAAGACAAATTAGGATTTTATGTATTTTACCTAGAAAAAGACCAAAGAAGAAGAGAAGTGGGGAGAGAGAACTGTACGGAAGAGTGGGGCTAACAAAAGATTAAAAAAATTGCGTCCGATTCCTCTTCTTTTATTTATTAAAAATACCAATGTTGCGTAATTACATTAAAGATATTATTACCTTCCTAGTGACTGAGATACCCCTAATCAAATTCTTCAGCAGCTTTTAATTAATCTTCTTTTTTTGTTGATTGAATTACAGGCGGAGGTTTGTCATATTTTGTTCACAACGAGCGTGGAATACACAGAATCAACAGAGATTGCTGGTACTCCCCCAACGGGTTGCATTGAGTTGCCCACTTGTCCTGTTTGCCTAGGTTAGTTATGATTCCTAGGGTTCCGTTTTTTGATGATGAACAAAAACAGTTTTGTTTCCTATGGTTCCTTTTTGTTTCTTTAGATCGAGATAAATGCAAACTGTCCGGAGTATTTAGTGTATAATACATGCATGTTATGCATAACCCGAAGTGAATACTGACAAAATGGGAACTATACAGAAAAATTAATCATTTATGAATGTAGCAAATGATGATGAACCATGTTGATCAAATTGGCCATGTGGTAACTGTGGTTCAGATAATGTGTGCTAGTTGCCTGGTAGATCAAATGGGCTCGGCCTTAATGCAGCTCCGCAAAATGTTTAGGTCTGCGCCCAGTCCAGTGTCTCGAGGCCCTGTCCTCTGTTCGGTTATCTAATCCATTTCTACCGATATATATGGATGGCCATTTTGTTTGGTTGAAAACGTCTCATAAGTCCAATATATAACTGTTCTTTGTCTTCTTGTTCATCTTTTTAGAGAGATTGGATCAAGACACCAGTGGGATTCTGACAGCGCTTTGCGACCATTCTTTTCAGTGTTCATGCTTTTCAAAATGGACAGATTCATCTTGCCCGGTGAGTACATCAAGTTGCTAATGAAGTTTTTTTCTATAAGAAATTTATGATGCAGTATTTTATTTGTTTATCAGTTTTTTTTCGTTCAATAGTTATCTTAATATGAGCGTATGACAGATTAATAATTGTTGCTTTAGTGAATCTTCTACCATCAATTGGAAACTGGTCTGCATTGATTTACTTTTAGTTAAATTTTATCGATGCATATTTATTCTGTCACATTCATTACATAGTCAGCGATTGATACATATTTATTCTTGTTAGTATGAATATGCAATAGGGCTCCCATCTATGGGTTTCAACTTTGTGCCCTTATTATCTACTCTATCTTTTGCTCCAAAGAAAACATCACCCATCATTCATTGTTGGATCGGATGTTTGGTAGATGATGCTCTTGTAAGCTTTTGGTGATATTTCCACATGCTTCTGCTTCTTCTTCTTTTTTGTTAACTGTGGAAGATCATCTGCAGGGACACCCACTTCCTTAGCGCTGTGAATCTGTAATATTCAGTTTTGTGTCTACGCCATTCTAGATGGAAATCTAAACTTTGACTCTCTCATCATCAGATGGCACAAATCTCTGCTCTTGGCTCTACATGCTAAATGTCTCTTTTTAGGATGTTCCCTTTGGGGGTGAAAGAATATATATATATATATATATATATATATATATATATATATATATATATATATATATATATATATATATATATATATATGGGTGGTGATCCTCTTACTCGAGTTCCCAAGTGACTCGAGTATCCCAGCCATACACTCACGTGTCAACGCGCTACATGTATGGTGAGATGACTCGAGTCACGGGTAACTCGATTCATATGCCAATTTACTCTCTCTCTCTCTCTATATATATATATATATTCGATAAGGGGAGATTCATTAACAGAGAAGAAAAAGGACAGTACAAGACATACCTGAGACTAGCGAGTTGCTAGTCTAAGGGAAATTGCACAAGAAACCAAACAAACCAAGAACCATACCACGAAGGGCCAATGCCAAAACGAGAAGAAACCCACAGGCTTCGAACCCTCCTCCAATGAGCAGAAGAGACTAACAAGGACACAGTGGCCGGTATCTCATCCCATTGATCCCACCTATTGAATCTTCGCCTTAGCGGCTACCATTTCACCACAGATTCAGAGATGACTCTCCTAATCATCAGAATTTTCCAGTTACCCCCTGAAGGTTCTTTCATTTCTTTCAAGCCAGATAGAACCCTGAGGGAGAGTGGGCTCATTCTTCTTCCGTGTTTCCCGAGCAAAAACATAACAAAATTTCTCTTGTATGCTTTTGTTTTGTCCTTCCTTTGGTGCATCAACTTGCACATTTTCTTCCATATTCACCTTTACTTCTTGCAGATATGGGTCTTCAATATGAGGCGATGGTGATACCTTATGTATGGGGTATGGGAGGGGCACAATATTCTCTTCCTTGCTACTATCCTCATGAAGAGGACACGAGTACGTACAGAAGGAAAAGAAGGTAACATCCATGGATACAAATCTTTTACCGGACATTGGATTATCACACTTGTGTCCTTTTTAAGACGAAGAGCACCCACTAAAAACACACCGAACAACTTTAGGATCTAACTTATTATAGTGAGTATCAGCAACTTGGGCCAAACCCAAATATCTAACTATGCGAGGAGGAACTGGAAAGAGGGAGATGAGGGATACAACATATGTAAGGGAGATTGCCTTTGAAGTGCATGAGAGGGCATGCGATTGATTAAAAAACACATAGTAAGAACTGCTCGACTCCATAACCTTTTAGTAACATTCATTCCAATCAATAAAGCCCGAGCAAGATCGAGAAGATGACGGTTTTTCCTCTCAGCTACTCCATTTTGTTGAGGATATACAGACAAGTTGTTTCCTCAATACCCTAATCGGAAATAATACTGGAGATCTGGGAAGAATACCCTCCTCCAATACCAAATTATCAGACTTCAACAGTTTCACATGTGCATTATAATGAGTTTGAACAATTTTATGATATGCAAGGAAAATGGTAGCAACTTCATCCTCAGTATCATCAGGTACAATGTAGTGAGACGTGTGCAATCATCAATAAAGGGTACAAAATACAGAGACCCAAAGTAAAAGTAACAGGTCATGGATCCATACATCAGATTGAACAAGGTGAAATGGAGCAGTACTTCGACTATGACACAAGATAAGATGTTCGATAACTGACATAAACCTTACATTTGAATTGGGAGTCATCGAATGAACAATGTTGTGCAAGAAATAAAGCACACATGCGAGGAATTGGCAAATGACCAAACTGAGAGTACGAAAGATCCACAATTTCCAGAGACAACAGCTGTGGTAATAGTGGAAGCAGTCTTATTTGGAGTCCCTTTAATGTCGAATCTTAGTTGCACGAAGCGCAAGTGGCAAAGCGGCAATTTTTAAAAATTTAGGAAGCGGACAGCCCAAAAAGTGAACGCGATCACATCATACCATGACACGTGGTTCAAGTTCACTTTTTGAGATTTTTACTGCAACGTGGAATCAATATGATCGTTTGTTGGTTGGCCCATGATATCAAGATCTATTTTATGGAAGATTAGCACGGAAAACAATCTCCATCGTCTGATTCAAAGTAGCAAACAAAATTTTCCTTTTTTAAAGTGAGGTGGTTGTAACATAAAGTGGTGTGGTAGTAACACCATCCTTTTCGAAACTATAAATATCTAGATCATGATTTTCGAATCACACGGTACATCTGATTAGATATACTGCCACATGTCAAAAAGTGACCTGTGTTAGTACTTTATTTGGCGCTGCTGCTCTGTACTGTATCAAAAAAATTTACTAGTTAAAGTTGTAACTACACCGCCTCATTGACTTTGAGCAAAAGCTTACTAGGGTATACTTGTAAAAAAGCTCATAGCTGACTGGTATTATTTACAAAATCCTAAAAAGGAGGGGTATCATTGTAAAAAGGGTATTAATTTTAAATCCCTTACTTATTGCATAGGGTTTTAAAATCTGATATCTCCTCTCATTATCAACATACGAAGATATTGGTTGAGAGAGAGAGAGAGAGAGAGAGAGAGAGAGAGAGAGAGAGAGAGAGAGAGAGAGAGCAAAGTTGATCTAATCTTATCCATGCCATCGCCTACAATACAAATCCGGAGACGAAGATAGAGAGAGATTGGAAAAAACCCTAAAATTTTGGGTGATGATGAAAAAGGGGTTTAAATGTCGGTAACAACAAAAGCAAAGCCTAAAAATAAAAGGAAAAAATAGGAAGAAGAAGAAAGGGGAAAAAAGAAGAAGCCATACCAGATTTTGAGCTACAGCACAACGCAGCCACCCAAGTTAGTCCACCACTTCTTGCTTCTTCTTCTTCTTCTTCTTCCTTTTTTTCTTCTACAGTAAATACATACTCTTTTATTTTATTTTATTTTTAAAATAGGAAACGTATGGACAGCGGTTCCTAACGTGTAGGAACCACAGTTCCTAGGCGAGTCCGTTTCCCAAACGGGGAACTGCGTTTCCCTTGAGAATCGTGGGGGATATGAGACGGTTCCTGCTACTAGGTGTTGAATAGGTAGAGTCCTATTTCTTTACGACTACGACAAAAAATCTTCTTCGTTCTCAACTCCTGATAGACACAGTAGGAAGGAAAAAGGTCACATTGCAATTTAGGAGCTTTGGTGATGCTACTAACTGATGAAAGATTAATGGACAAATTTGGAACATGTAAGGTAGATTTTAGAGGATATGATCAAACCTTGACCGTTCTCTTACCAACTACAGAGATAAGAGACCCATTTGCAACTCGAACATTCCTTTGTTTTGGTAAAGGAGTGATTGAATCAAAGCTGAAAGACCTACCGATCATGATCGGTTGTTCCTGATTCAATGATCCATAGAGACTTCGAGGACATGGAAACATGAGAAGATTTGAGATTACCTGTCTTGGCCAGGTAGGATTGAGAAGTGAAACACAAGTCTTCGTTACTGGGAGAAAATTGCAGAAAAGTACTATCCTCATGGAGCCTTTGATTTTCAACACTAATGCAGTATATAATATCCTTCAGTGCTGCCATTATAAAGAAACACAACCCAGTCAACAAAAACAGTCGTTTCACACACAACTAAGACTGCAATACTGCGGGAAAATTAACCAAAAGCAGGCTATACAGAGGACGCTTTGGGCTCATATTGGTCATGGGTTGAAAACAGGAGTTGAACTCTATGAGATCTAATCTACTGTTGTTCCTCAGTAACTAATAGAAATACCACAAACAAGGCTGGAATACTGCAGTAATTACCACCCAAAAAAACACTGCACTACTGCAGTTAATAGTCAATTGATACTACAATACTACAGTTAATCCTTCACAGTTCTAATACACTTATGGAGGTATTATGCCGTATCAACCATGTAAATAGAAACCTCAAGGTATTATGCCGTATCAACCATGTAAATAGAAACCTCAACCAACAACTATGACTACTGACTCAACACAGTTTATAGCAGAGGCTCTAACAAATCCCCCACAGTAATAGTTCAATAAATAGTGTTCCAGCGTGAATGAGGAATAATAACTCAGAAACACAGCAAACCTGAAAACCAGGACCTTGATTTCCAACTAAAATCCATTGAGACACTGAATCCAGCTCTGATTGAGATGATTCCAAAGGCATATGATAGGGGATGGAAAACTGATGCATATACACCAAGCAATTTGGGTTGGAAAGTTCGCAAAAAACAGGATTCCAAAAATGCGCAAAAAGCACCATTGTCCTAGCAACACGTAACTAACATCATAACTTCCTCAAATCTTGTGCAAATCACATGTGACCACAGACATTAGAAACCAATGAGGTTCTGAATGTATGCTAGCATTACCCTTTGGCATCCCACTGAAATCAGATTCACAGAAAATGATGAAACATCTATTTTTCAATGAGGCCGTTGAACTCTCCTGAAATGCCTTCAAATCCCACTCGTCCCTTCATTAAACTGGTTTATCTTAAAAATTCGATCAAAACTATACCATTTTTGTCTCTATCTGAGGTCAAACTTTTGACCTTGTTGATGTAAGCATGATGTTATGTTCATGTCAGCACTAAAATGACATGAGCCCTAGATCTGGTTCCGCAAAGTCCTGCTCTGATACCAAATTAGTGTTGCTGTCTAGGATTTCTTGATACTAGATTAGGTTTAGTGAAGATTAGAGTTAGAAGAAGAGAGAGGAGAAGAGAGATGGTAGGAATTAGTGTTGTAAGAGATATCTTTCACACCCCTTTTCATTATTAATTATATCACTTATAATAGGAACCATGATTTTAAAACACGGAAACTCGACTCGACTCGAAAATCATCTGAGTAGAGTTAACGCGGAAAATCGGTCCTACTTGACTCGCTCTAAAATCGGTCCTACTTGACTCGCTCTAATTCGGGTTTATATATATATATATATATATATATATATATATATATATATATATATATATATATATATATATATATATATATATATATAAAGTGAAAAAAAAACTCACATTTTAATGGCTGAAGAGGGGCGGTTGAGGAGGGCTTCTTCTTCTTCTTTCTTCCAAAAAAAAACAAAAAAACAAATTTTACTATTTTAGAGCTTATGAAGTGAAAAAAAACTCACATTTTAATGGCTGAAGAGGGGCGGCTGAGGGCTTCTTCTTCTTCTTCTTCTTTCTTCTTTCTCGTGGGGTTTCTATCCAGTGCTGAAGCCCTAAAGGCTTAAATATATATAAAGGGCCTAATTTACAAGTATGCCCTTACAAAATGCTTTTAAACCCTCTTCTTCTTCTTCTTTCGCCTTCGCCTTCGCTTTCTTCTTCTTCTTTTTCTCTCGAGCCGACCGAATATCAGCCCAAATAGAGTTTATAGCCGAGTCGACCTGAAATTGGGTCGTGTCGAGTCGACTTGGCGAGTTTTAAAACCTTGATAGGAACCCATGTACATCACTAAAATCAATATTTACATTCTGCTGTTACTGATGACACTCAACTAATATCAGTGACACCAACAAGATGGACAATATGGTATGGTTTAGCAGTGATCAAAATCACCATCAATTGCATATATGTGGGCCCCACATGTGCATTGTAATGTGGAACGGTCTGTAGATGATGTCTAAAGAAGTGAACATTGAAAATATGGTTCTTAATCATGATTTTTAGTGGTCAACCAAGTGGTAAAAAAAAGTGTAATTGCACAAAACGTTCTTCTGTAAATTCTGAAAGTTTTAAAATTATAAAAATTGAAAATTGCAGCTTTCTACATATGACGTTGAAACTGGCCATGAAGTAGTTCTGAAAATTCTTTCTGCTTTTCAAATTCTTTGAGTTATTTCTCTTGTTTTTTTTGTTTTGTTTTATTTTATCATGGTTTCTAGCAATGCTTGATGTGGAACTATCAAAGAGAGTGTTTTGATAACTTCACATGCTATTACCTACAATTTTGACTTGCAAATGGAGGCAAGCAAGTTGAATTTGATATGCTGTCAAATTTTTTTTGGAAGGAAGATAGTATTCAATTTGTGGATTGATCTCTTACAGAGTGTTCAATTGACTCTCCTAGACATGTAGAATGGATCAATGGAAACAAATTAGTCATTTCATTTTGCTTAATTTGATTGGAACTGACACAATGATGTAGGACGGAAATACTCTAACCCTAAAGTAGCGTCAATCCCGCACGATCGGATTAGGGTTTTGATATTCGGGATAAAGTAAAAATAAAAATAAAGAAATAACGAAGAAGATCTAGAAAATCACTAGAATTTCACCAACGAAAATATTGGCCTCACACCAAACCCTAAACTTGGGGAAGATGAAAATTATCAACGAACTCTCAAAGATAGCACAAAGTAATCAAATTTTCATTAATTCATCATGAACTTTTTTCTAAAAAAAGATTACAATGTATTTATAAAGCAAAGAAACCCTAAGAATACTACTAAATCTAAATGATGGGGACATCTAATTCAAAGAACCGCCTATGGCCTATTGAAGGCAAAAGAAGCGCTTGAAAACATCCCAAAGGCTCCAAAATAAAGAATGAAAGTGTTCTAAAAATTAAGGCAAGGACATCCGTGACCAAGGACATCCATGCCCAAGGACGCCTGTGACATTCGAACGGACATCGGTGATTTAGACATCGTTGAGGACGGATGTCCGTGACCTTCGTCCGGACATCCGTAAGTCTCGTCCACAAATTGGCGGCTATCGAGTTTTGAGGCAAAACTTGTTTTAGAGTTTTAATTGTTTTAAGATTTTCTTATTTGGAACTTTATGTTTAATTAGAGTTTATTTGTCTATATAAAGACGTTGTAAATACAATTTTAGTTAGTTAATGATTATTGAATATTGGTTTTGCAAATTGAGAGCTTTTATCAAAGTTTTCTTCGAGGGTGCGATTCTCTCAAAACTTGGAAGAGCGATTCTTCTTTTCACGCGCGTTTTGGTGTGAGGCTTCTTGGTGTAAAGCCTTGAAATTTCTATCCCTTTTCTATATTGTCTTTTGATTACTGTCAAGTAATTTATCTAGTTTGTTTCTTATATTGAAAACGTATAAATCCAAAATATCTTTTCCTCTTTATATTTTACTGGGGTTTTGTTTCTAAATTCCTAATCCTAATTCTTGAATTCCCTTTGAACGATTCCAATCCTAGCAAGGAGTCGAGAGACAACCTCTAGATTGTCGCTTGGGACCTTAAACTAGATCGAAACTAGAGTATATTTTTAGACCTATTTTCTAGTTCAGGAAGTTCATGCTAACGGACGCTAAGTCGAATCAATCAGATTGGCCTAATATAGTTATTAAATATTTTATGTGTTTTGGGATTAATTTCTATATCTCCGCTGCTCAATTAAATCTCAAATTGATTAAAATTGCATAACTAGGGTTTTGTCGTTTTTACTGCATCAAATTGGTACCAAAGCAGAGTTCTAGTTTAGGGTGTTTGCAATAGGAATATTATTTTGTTTGCATGTTATGTCAAATAGGAGTTCATATTAAGTTCTAGGTTCCATATTCATTGGTCGCATACTAGTTAGCGTTGTTAATTGAGTCCTACGTTATCATGGATTCCACTAGAATCGAAGATCTCATAAAGGAACTTGCAACCAAGTTGACCACGGTTCAGACCGAACTACAAGCCTAGATGCTAACTCAGTATGAGGCTTTAAAAACCCATCATACTCAAAGCCGTAGCCGGACTTCCAAGTGTGGATGAAAATAGAGTCAGGGGATACCCTCATCATCGTGAACCCTAGTTTCTAAAAGCCTCTAAATTTCTAAAATCTATTCGGGACGGGGTTCCAAATTTTGAACCCTAAAACCTTCGTGGAGTCGTTGTCTAGTACAGAGGAGTACTATAGAAGAGTATTTTGATTGGTATGACGTATCGGATGAGTATAAAATTAGGGTAGTTAAAACAAAGCTGGAGGGCAACGCCAAAATCTTTTGGTCCCGTATAGAACTTCGTATTGAATTTCTTTGAAGTAAACCCATCTCCACATGGGAGGATATGAAGGTGAGATTTTTTGAAAAGTATGTTCCTTTAACACATCATCACCTTCTAAAGAGTTCGAAAACCAAGGTGGATAAGTGTCCTGATTGCTCAAAGTGTCAAGGGTTCAGACATTTTTCCTATTAATGTCCCACAAAATTTTCAGTTCGAAGTTTATTTATTAAAGATGAAGAAAATAAGGAGTAGAGAAAATTGGAAATAGAAAAGGAAGTGTATAACCCTATGTAACGACCGAGATTTCTCGTTATTTAGTCCTTAATTATTTGCTAGATTTGTAATTATGATTAGTTTGATTGATTTGATTATTTGTTGCACATGAATGTAATGCTTACTTTATTTTATAATGACCCGTAATAATTAATTAATCTAATTAACATACCCTAAAAGCCTTTAGATATGTGTTAGTAATAATTGGGGTGTGTTAGTCCATTAAACATTACTAAACGCACCCCAATTATTACTAACACATATCTAAAGGCTTTTAGGGTATATTAATTAGATTAATTAATTATTACGGGTCATTATAAAATAAAGTAAGTATTATATTCATGTGCAACAACTAATCAAACTAATCATAATTACAGATTTAGCAAATAAATAAGGACTAAATAATGAGAAATCTCGGTCGTTACATTCCAATTGTGACGTCTCCAAATTCACACATAAATTTTCTTTTTATATCATCATCATGAGAGCAATACTAAATTATGAGATAACAACCTACTATACCAAATTGTATGCTTACTCCTTAAATTAAATAAAAACTGAAATTAAGCTTAATCCATCATTAACATAAACTTGTTCATAAAAATAAATCTGAAATAAATGTCTTAAAATCATTCCTAATGTATAAAGAAAAACCTAATCAACTAAGCTTCAAATCCTTTTTTGCTCAAATATGGATTTCCATCAATTATTGACACATCTACTTTATCCTCTCCATGTATAGTTGTACTCCCTGGAATCCCAAACAATGGGTCAGTTTACCAAGTAAACCGGTATGGACCAGATATGATGAGGCTAATAGAAAATGTCCATAACTCAAATCATCTTATAAAAATCAAACAATAACAGAGATATAACATGTGACATAAATAATAAGTAAAGCAATAGATTGAAACTGAGCATAGCATTAAATTTAAATAAACATTATGGTTTGGGTCTCTACCCTAATTTCATGTGTGGTCATTTTTAATTGTGCATTTAATGCTTATGAATCGGCATACATAATGGACATGATTATCTTGTTCTTTATCATTATCCTAATCTTCTCTGATTCTTTGATTAGTATCTACATTAACCTTTACATAACTTCTTTTCAGTTAAGTAGTAAGCTTAAAATTAAAGACCTCCATCTCTTCAGTCTTATCACTAATGCATGGATGCATAACTTTTATTACTTGCCATTCTTATTCATGTTAATTCCTCTAGCATAAGCCCATATGAATTCTATCATAATCATAGAAATATTTTGTTTTCATGTGTCATATCGTAAACGTATCTTTTCACTTTTATGAATGCCATGAATATACATGCTAGAAAAACTGGAAATCAATCGATCATGCAATAGCTCTTTCACTTGTTTAGGCTTAACACATCATAAATATGTAATCTCTATCGATTCCTACTTGTTTTATGTTGTGTAAATCAAACATCTTAGGTTGCATGGATTCTAAGCAATAAAACAATGATAAACATAAATAAACATTTAAGCATGATGATTAAACATGACAATATAATAGAAATTCATTGCTTGCATCCTAGACAAATTATGAAATTTTTAACAAATTCTGGATTCTTGACGGATTCTGGATTCTAAACAGATTCTGGATTCTGGAATCCCAAACAATGAGTCAGTTTACCAAGTAAACCGGTATGGACCAGACATGATGAGGCTAATAGAAAAGGTAAATAACTCAAATCATCTCATAAAAATAAAAAAATAATAGAGATATAATATGTGACATAAATAATAAGTAAAGCAATAGAATGAAACTGAACATACCATTAAATTTAAATAAACATTATGGTTTGGGTCTCTACCCTAATTTCATGTGTGGTCATTTTTAAACAGATTATGGATTCTGGATAGATTCTGGATTTTAAACAGAATTTCGTGATCAATCACGATACCCCGTGTACCATCAAAAATTCGCGATTAAGCATAAAAATTTAACAATCTAACATGAAGAATATTCATTAAATGAAATAAACCCTAATTCCTATTTTATTTTTGTGTTATCTACGTTTCCGATTAATCTCAACATGATTTCCTCATATCTCTAGTCTTCGTGTAATATTTTTGTAACTCCTCTCCCTTGATCCAATCCAAAGCTCTAATCCGAAATCCGGTCACATCGTAAGCTCATCTTGCGTTCTTCTAAGCCTTCAAACCAAAAACTCTAGGATTCCTCTTCTAATTCTCCTTCTTCTTCTCTAGAATTTTCTTTCTCTATGAGGTTATTAGGTTATAAGAGTTTTATAAAAATTCTGTAAATTAATCTCTATATTTATAATACTTTATGGTTTCCTATTTAAGATCTAATTCTATTTAGAATGCTTTAAGGTTTCATATTTAATATCTAACTTTATTTATGATACTTTAAGATTTCCTATTTAAGATCTAACTCTATTTAGAATACTTAATGTTTCCTATTTAAGATTTAACTCTATTTAGAATACTTTAAAGTTTCCTATTTAAGATCTAACTCTATTTAGAATACTTTACGGTTTTCTACATGGGTTTTAAATGATTCTATGGGCCTTTAATTACTTAATGGGTCTTTAATTACTTCATGGGTCTTTATTTACTTAATGGGTCTTTAATTAGTTAATGGGTCTTTAGTTAATTTATTAACATATTTTAAAAGTCCATTAAACATTACTAAACGCATCCTAATTATTACTAACACATATTTAGAGGCTTTTAGAGTATACTAATTAATTATTACAGGTCATTATAAAATAAAGTAAGCATTACATTCTTGTGCAACAACTAATTAAATTAATCAAACTAATCATAATTACAAATCTAGCAAATAATTAAGGACTAAATAACGAGAAATCTTGGTCGTTACATTTTTCAAGTATATTAATTAATTATTACGGGTCATTATAAAATAAAGTAAGCATTACATTCTTGTGCAACAACTAATCAAATCAATCAAACTAATCATAATTACAAATCTAGCAAATAATTAAGGACTAAATAACGAGAAATCTCGGTCGTTACATTCTTCCTTCATTGAAAATTTCGTCATTGAAATTAGATCGTACCTGAAGTAAAAAGGTGTGGATATTCCTTCCTCATATCATTCTCGCGCTCCCAAGTAGCTTCTTCTCGTGAGTGGTGCTTCCAAGTAACCAAAACCAATGAAATCTTCTTATTACGTAGTGTCCTCTCCTTTCTTTCTAGAATTGAAATCGTTCCTCAATGGTAGTCATGTCCTCCACTTCTAATGGCTCTAAATCGATCATATATGAAGGGTCCTTGATATACTTTTTCAACATTGATATGTGAAAAACATTGTGCATCCCGGCTAACTTTGGTGGTAACTGAATCCGATAAGCCGTCTCTCCAATCCTCTTCAATATTTCAAAGGGTCCAACATTCCTCGGACTTAGTTTTCCTCTCTTTCCAAATCTCATCACGCCCTTGATAGGTGAGACTTTGCTAAGTCTCCCTTAGCAAATTCTGCATCTCTCCTTTCTTTATCCGCGTAACTTTTCTGCCTGCTTTGAGCCGTCTTCATACGTTCTCTGATTAGTTACACTTGTGTCGTCGTGTCTTCAACAATCTGTGGTCAAAGTAGGTTTCTTACTCCAACCTCATCCCAGCATAATGGTGTTCTGCAGCTCCCTCCGTAAAGTACTTCATATGGTGGCATTTGAATCGTTGCTTGATAACTGTTGTACGAAAACTCTGCTAATGCTAAGTGATCATCCCAACTTCCCTTAAATTCTAGCGCGCATGCTCTTAACATATCCTCTAGAATTTGATTTAATCTCTTAATTTGACCATCTGTCTGAGGATGAAAAGCCGAACTATACTCCAATCTTGATCCCATCATCCTGAAAACTCTGCCACATACGTGATGAGTGAGGAGGAGATAGAAGATATAGAAACAAACCTAATTTGTGTTGAAGAAACCTCTATTTCCATTATGAATGATAGTTCCGTGTTGGTCACATATGAGTCACTCGAGTCACTTACACATAAGTAGTTAGTGTTAGTAGTGTCACCTCCACATGAGGATATAGAGTCCGCAGATGCATACACACCTCATATTCTCGAGTTGCATTTTGAGTCATCTCATGAGTTGCATGCTGATTCACGTTTTGAGTCGTGTTGTGAATCAAGTCTTGAGTCACATTCTGCATTGCATTGTGAGTTACCGTCCAAGTTGCATGAAATTAATGATAAAATTATATCGAGCAATGGAAGTATCGAAAACTTTTCTAACTCACAAAATTTGTTTAATGAATTTAAAGATAGTGATTTTGTTTTGGTTCAATTTAGACCCGAGCAGTTTCTGCAAGAAATTGTTGAGGGTTTGTTCAGATGCTATATTGGAAATTCCTGTAGACATGAGTACTAATGCAATGAT
Organism: Chloranthus sessilifolius; assembly: GCA_021018995.1. Taxonomy (NCBI): domain Eukaryota; kingdom Viridiplantae; phylum Streptophyta; class Magnoliopsida; order Chloranthales; family Chloranthaceae; genus Chloranthus; species Chloranthus sessilifolius. The sequence continues at coordinate 90,567,428 of CM037595.1, read as the reverse complement.
TACGTTTGAGGACCTTACACCTTTTTTAGGTCTAACAACAAAACCTTCAGACCTATTCCTTGATGTCTATCCACCAGAGCCTAATCTTATCTACCTACATTTATTTCCAAATACCTGCTTGAACAATATGTGAAAAGGTCGGATGGAAAAGTTTTGGGAGATTCACCTTTTGTTACCAAGGTAAAGACCATGGGTCAAAATATCGTCCGATACCGATACGTATCGGTATACATTCACTATGTATCGTATACCCTGTAAAATGGGGTAATTATCGTCCGATACATTGAAATTAATATCAGTATTTTTTATTTAAAAAAAGAAAATCCATATTATCAGATGATACGCATTTTAAGCCCCATTTTGGGGTTTTTTGTCTCCCCAGCACCCCTTCTTTCCCCAGCACTCACTCCAGGAGCCTTCTTCTTCCCTGTGAAGAAAATAACTTACCATTTCTTCTTCTTTCTTAGCCACCGGAGACTCAAATCTTAGCCACCGGATAATCACATATTTACATATTCGCCGGATATTTAAGAAAATATATTATTTTTCATCATATAACTTGCATTTTTAATTTTTTTTTTCATTAGATCTACCATATTTATGGGTAGATCTATCCAAAAATATGGTAGATCTTAAATTTTTGAATGGATCCCATTCTAGCTTTCAAAAATATGGGTAGATCTATGTACTTGCATTTTTAAATTTGTTTTTAAAACTAAGAACTTTTTTTTGTGTTAGTAAATTAGGTTTTTTTTATATAATACTTAATTTTGTTAGTAATTTAAGTTTTTAGAAACAAATTAAGTTTTTCTATAATCTTTGCATATAAATTAATTTTTTTTTGTGTTAGTGAATTAATAATCTTTGCATATAAATTAATTTTTTATATAAATTTTTTGTGTTAGTAACTTAATTTTTTTTATATAATTTTTTTGTGTTAGTAAATTAATTTTTTTTTTTGTGTTAGAACTTAGTAAATTAAGTTAAAAAAACAAAAAGTTTTTATATAATACTTAAAAATATAAAAATGTTAGTAATTTAAGTTTTAAAAATAAATTAAGTATTTTTGTATTATATAAAAACTTAATTAATAATTACCCTTTAAAATTAATTTATTTATTATAAACTTAATTTATTTAAAATATAAAAACTTAATTTATTAATTTTATAAAGTTATTTATAAATACTTAATGTAATTGATGTGTCGCGACACATGTGACACGCGTGACACATGTGGCACGTGTGACGTGTCGCAACACATGTGATTGATGTGTCGCAACACATGACACACGTGTAATGCGTCGCGATTGATGTGTCACAACACATGACACACGTGTGATGTGTCGCGACACATGTGCCACATACCCCATAACATGTGACACAGGTGTCGCAGCACACGTAATTGATGTGTCACATGTGTCACACATGTGGCACATACCCCATGACACATCAATTACACATGTGTCACATGTATCGCATGTCTCATGGGGTATGTGACACAGGTGTCGTGACACATGTAATTGATGTGTCACATGTATCACACATGTGACACATACCCTATGATACATCAATTACACATGTGTCACATGTGTCATGGGGTATGTGACACATGTGACACATGTCACACATCAATTACACATGTCACACATACCCCATGATGCAAGTGACACATTAATTTCAAATAAATATGATTTTCAAATATTTTAAAAATTAGAATAATATGATTTTCTAATATAGCAATATTTTCAAAATTAGAATAATATCAACTATATACTATTTTCAAATATTTTCAATATTTTTAGAATAATATGAAATAAATATGATAAAATATAATCTAATATTTTAAAAAAAAGAATAATATCAAATTAATTTTTAAAAATTAGAATAATATCAAATAAATTTGGTAAAATATAATCAAATATTTTAAAAATAAGAATAATATCAAATTAATTTTTAAAAACTAGAATAATATCAAATAAATTTGATAAAATATAATCAAATATTTTAAAAATAAGAATAATATCAAATAAATTTGGTAAAATATAATCTAATATTTAAAAAAATATAATATCAAATTAATTTTCAAAAACTAGAATAATATCAAATAAATTTGGTAAAATATAGTCAAATATTTTAAAAATTAGAATAATATCAAATAAATTTGGTAAAATATAATCTAATATTTTAAAAATAAGAATAATATCAAATAAAATTTTAAAAATTAGAATAATATCAAATAAATTTGATAAAATGTAATCTAATATTTTAAAAATAAGAATAATATCAAATGCAATATAAAATTAGAATAATATCAAATAAATTTTATTTTCAAGTGTAATCTAAATGTTTTAATTTAATCCAATCGTTTGCTTATTCATGCATGTGAAATAAATAAATATGGTACGATCATCAGATCCAATTTAGCAATACGACACAATAATAGATGGTGATAGACTCCGAATACAATGGAAGCTTTGTAGGAAAAAATTACTGGGAGGAGGTATCACACGGTTGTATGAGCATTTGGCTCATGTTAAGGGAGAGATAAAAGGGTGTCCCAGTGTACTCAAAGAGGTGAAAGAAGATGTCAGAGCCAATTTACAGGCGCTTAAGGGAAAGAAAAAAACAGAAGTCGACCGAGATAGATAAATGTATGAGAGAATAAGGATGGGAGATCCAGAGTTTTCTACACCTAGACTTGGGGATGATGAGGATGAGGATGTTGTGACAACTATAGTCATGAGGGACAGTGCTAGAGAAGCACGACAACGACGAGAACGACAACGACGAGATCAAGAAGAAGCCGAATATCGGTTTCGATCCAGCTTGAGGGGCTCATCCATGTCTACTGCTAGTGGTGGATCTAGTCTTAAACCACATGTTATTGATGATGATGAGGATATTCATGAGACTGCCGGGTTACGTAGGTCAATATCAGTGAGGGAGACTAGACTGTCTACTACAGGTCGTACTATAGGTCCCATGAATTCGTTTATGTATCGGACAAAAAGCTCTAAGCAAAGTAAATTGAGTACAATTTCACTAGAAAAATGAGGGAAGAGACTTGAAAAATCGATTATAAAATTTATGATATACAATCACATTCCGAGTCAAGTTGTGGAGTCGGCGTACTTCAAAAGTATGATTGATACAAGTGTAGAAGCTGGTCCAGAGTCATAAAGCCTTCTGCATACGAGGTATCTAGGCCCATATTAAATGATGAGTATAAGGAGATAGAAACTTACGTGAACAGTTTTGAGGAAGTATGGGATGAGAGAGGTTGCACAATTATGTGTGATAGATGGACCGGTCCCACAAGAAAGAGTTTGATCAATTTTTTAGTCTACTGCAATACTGGGACAGTATTTCTAAAATCAGTTGATGCTTCTAAACACGCGAAGACGGCTGATTATCTCTTTCATCTAATGGATAAGATAGTTGAAGATGTTGGAGAGTACCGGGTTATGTAGGTGGTAACAGACAATGCCGCCCATTACAAAGCCGCAGGAAGACAGTTAATGTTGAATAGGCGTCACTTATACTGGACTCCGTGTGCCGCTCATTGCGTGGACCTCATTCTTGAGGATTTGGGAAAGAGAAGCAAGGCACAGACAATTATTCAAAAGGAGAGAACGATTATTTCCTACCTATACAACAGTGACAAGTTGGTGAATTTGATGAGAGACTTCACCAAAAACGAGTTACTGTGTCCTGCGATTACACGATTTGCTACACAATTTCTAGCCCTACAGAGCTTGGCTAGATATAGGCGTGAGTTGAAAAGCATGGTCAACTTCGAAGAATGGAAAAAACATGAGTTAGAACTTCGACGAGCAAAGAGACGTGCTTGCAATGAAGTTGCTGACCTGATCTACAGCCCCCAGTTTTGGGCAGATGTTGACTACCTTATTGCTGTTACTACCCCGTTAGTTCAAGTGTTGAGGTTTGTAGATAGTAATGAGAAACCAATGATGGGGTGTGTTTACGAGTTGATGGATAAAGCAAAATTGGTTATTAAAACCAAATGCCCTACAAAATATAAACGAAATTGGGCGATCATCGACAAGAGGTGGGATGCACAATTCCATCAGTACTTGCACGCCGCAGGTATAACATGCTAAACCTCTTATGTAGTGATTTTTATTTATTTATTATTTTTCATATTATTCATTGTTTTCATATATTAATGAGATTGTTCATATTTGATGTATAACACACTACTTAAATCCGGCCTTCCAATATACGCGACGCTTTGAGTTAAGTGAAGCCGATGAAGTGTACAACGGTTTGCTTAATATAATCTAATGAATGCTCTCTGAGTTGGCCGACCATAGTCAGACCATCAGAGATGTGAGTAATCATACCTTATGACTAATAAGTCAAATGTCATATGAACATTATATTGATATGTGGGTTATTGTATTCCATCTTTGTAGATTGACATGTTTCGTAAGAGACATGGGTCATTTAGGACCCTGTTGGCGCAATCCCAAATCAAGTACGATAAACTCACTGATTGGTAGATGCATTATGGAGGTGATGGCCCAATACTGAGGCGAGTTGCAATGAGGGTTTTATCACAAACATGTTCCTCGTCCAACTGTGAGTAGAATTGAAGCACCTTCTCTCTCATTCATACGAAGACAAGGAATAGGCTAACTATGGAACAATTGGAAAAGTTAGTCTACTGCCACTATAATATGCGATTAAGGGTCAGAAATATGGAGAGGATCAATCGTGGTAAGCAATTATATGAAGTCTTAGTTCATACAAATTTTATTTGATCTAATTGACGAGGCATATACTAATTCATCTATCGTATTCTACCTTACAGATAGTGAATATTTTAATCCCATCCAGTTGGATTATATATTCACGGAGGATGACCTTTTAAATCAGTGGATCGAAGAGAGAGAAGAGCTAATGTTGGATACTGAGGGCAACGCATGGCTGGATAATGCTGAAAGAGTAGCGGAGGAGCAGGCTTTCCAACCACCGAGGTGATAAAGAAGATTGAATCGTCATTCAGTGGTTGGATCTGATAACGAAACGCAGCCCGGTAGTCATAATGACGATGATGGGGGTGATAGTGGGGGTGATGATGGAGGCGATGAAACCCACGTTGCCACTAGTGGTGGAGCGGATGATGTTGATCCTTATTCTTGTGGAGGTATTGCCGCATGGGATGATAAGGCGGTTACAATGTATGACACTCCTACATTTAGAGGTGGAGGGATTGAAGGAAGAGGAGCGTCAGAATTTTACCAAACATCACCACTACCACAAGGTCCACAAGATGATGTGGGCTATATGACTTCTAACTTCGGGGAATTTAGTTTGCAAAATACCGAAGATTCAGCAACCAGTAACCCAAACTATCGGCCTCAACCGACCTACCCTGAGCAATATGACTTCGTTGGTCAAATTTTTGGAGGACCAACTGTTACCTATTGCATAGAGCCATATTCGTCGCTAATGCTTCAGTTTCAAGGGGGCACGTATGATCATGGGTATCAATATGGCCAACATTATAAGGAAAACTTGCGCACCGATGATGATGATCACGAGGGCCAAGAACCACCATGAAATTCAATGTGGCTTTAAAGTAAGTTTTTCATATACAATATACCTTTTAATTTTGATCGTGAGTTATGTACAATGAAATTTAGGTTATGAGTTGATCAAATTATGAAATATGCATCAAATTAAGGCTTAAATAAATTTTTTAAAAAGTTGAAATAAATAGAAAATCATTAAATTTATTTTTCTTGATTTTTTGGTATTTTTTTGGATTTTTTAGAAAGAAAAAAAAATCAATGTATCAAATCGATACATTTAATGTATCGGCCGATACCCGGCACGTATTGTCCTGGAGGTCAGGACGATACGTACCGGAAAACCAGTATTTTGATCCTTGGTAAAGACGCTATGAGTATTGAGAGTATTTTCTTAAGTGGAAAGGTAAACCGAAAATTGACAACACTTGGACTACAAGGAGAAAGCAATCTGGGAAACATCAAGCATACCTCATCCAGTTGAAGGGTAAGCAGAATACTAAAGTTACATGGATAATAATAAGTATGCGTACCTAAAAGCATCAACAATACCGTATCAAGTGGAAAGGCAAGCTAAAGGTTGAGAGCACATCGATTGCATTGAGTAGACCGCTTAACTCATCGGAGATGAGTTTTTCCTACCTGGAGAGAAATGATGGGGCCATATGATTCAAATAACCGCCTATGGTCTATGAAGGCGAAAAGGGCTTATGAAAACACCCCGAAGGCTCCAAAATGAAGAATAAAGGTGTTCTGAAAATTAAGGCAAGGGCATCCGCTCAAGGACGTCCGTGATATTCGGAAGGACATCCGTGATTTAGACACTGTTCTGTTTTGTACACATCGTTGAGGAAGGACGTTCGTCACCTGAGGACGGGCATCCGTGAGTCTCGTCAGTAAATCGGCAGCTAAATGAGTTTTGAGGCAAAACTTGCCGTTTTAGAGTTTTAATTGTTTTATGACTTTCTTATTTGAAATTTTATGTTTAGTTATGGTTTATTTGCCTAAATAATAAAAGCATTGTAAATACAATTTTAGTTAATTAATGGTTTTTGAATATTGCTTTTGCAAATTGAGAGCTTTTATCAATGTTTTCGTCAAGGGTGCGATTCTCTCAAAACTTCGAAGAGCGATTCTTCTTTCCACGTGCGGTTTGGTGTGAGGCCAACTATCTCCTTGGTTTAAAGCCTTGGTTTTCTATTGTCTTTTGATTATTGTCAGGTAATTTATCTAGTTTGTTTCTTCTATTGAAAACCCATAAATCCAAAATATCTTTTCCTCATTATATTATTGTTGAAGTTTTGTTTCTAAATTCCTAACCCTAGTTCTTGAATTTCATTTGAACGATTTAAACCCTTCAGGCCTTAAATTATTCAAATCCTAGCAAGGAGTCAAGAGACAACATTGAGATTGTCGCTTGGTGCCATAAACTAAATCGAAACTAGAGTCTATCTTTAGACCTATTTTCTAGATCGCGAAGTTCATATGCTAACGGACACCAAGTCGAATCAATCAAATTGCCCGAATAAAGTTATTAAATATTTTGTGTTTTATGATTAATTTCTACATCTCCGCTGCTCAATTAAATCTCAAATTGATTTTAAAATTGCATAACTAGGGTTTTAGCGTTTTTACTGCATCACTAAAACTCCTAATAACCATTAAATTTTCTAATCTAACAGTCACAATTAATGTCACCACTAATCTCATTTTTTAATTATGTGATCACTTGTGAAGGGTCAAATGATGTCCGATTGGCGCGAAATTAGATTTGTTTGAAAGCTTAGCGAAATAGCTTTCCAACAAGACAAGAATCGCACAATTCTGACATGTATTGAAGGACTTATGACGGCTTTGTCGATGGTTGCACTAAAATGACCAAATTAACAGTCACATATCACATATATGTCCCTGACCCCTAAATAATTCAAATAAGGAAACTAATCTTCAAATAAACCACTTCTTAAAAGAATCCTAATAAAAAAGGAAACTAAACCTAGATAAAATTGCCTAAAATAACATACACACGGGCCTTTAACTCATCTTTAATGGGCCTTTTAAAAACCCATTCGCGGGTTCACTTTCTCTTCTGTTGTCCCCTCTTTATCCGGCCATGATCTTGACGTATAGGCTTCAATTCCGCATTACATAAGTTGAAGAAGCATGTTAATAAAACCCGTGTCCCAGTGTAATGATGCTAGAATATCTCAACTAAAGAAAATTGGTACAATTACGAATGATGGAGGTATTATTGTTACATATTTTATAACTTTGAAGGGTTTATGATAAGGGTTGTCCTATTGTCAATTTCTACCAGTTAGTGTGAAACCTTAGCTAGATGTAGATGTGAACCTTAGAATGGTGGATAGAACAAATTGAAAAAGATATGGTCCTAATCCTATGGATGGAGTAAAATGAGAATCTGAATATATAAAAATTTTTACTCTTGGAAAGATTCCCTTAGAACTCTGAACCATGGGTAAAAAAACCGGATTTCCGATACGTATCGTCCTGACCTCCAGGACGATACGTATCGGGTGTCGTCCGATACATTCAATGTATCGGCGATACATTGAATGTATCGGTTTGATACATTCAAAAAAAAAAAAAAATCCCCAAAAAATCTAAAAAAATACCAAAAAAATCTGAAAAATTATATTTATTTATTTTGTATTTATTTCAACTATTTTTGCTTGTATTTTTGACTTATTTGATGCATTATTTAGATGAATATATAAGTAACATCCCTATTTTGTGACTTAACCCAAGTCACATGCGTATTTTGTGACTTATTTTTAACTTAAGATCACATTTTTGACTTAATGTAATAGATCTTCTAACATTTTTTTTGACCAGCTGATCACATGCCTATTTTGTTTCCCCTTTCCCTTCTTGAATTCTCTGAAATGAGGAAATTAGGATTGATGCAAAATTGCTTCACTTTCATATATATTCTTAGAGCTTATACAAATTTAGAAGGAATATACTCTAACTGCCATTAAATCCTCTTAACTAAATATTTTACCCTGGCATATGGGTTTGTTTATATATATAGATTATTTATTGACAATATTTTATAATTTGATCGACGCAGTCACGCATAAACTAAATTGCAATGTATATTGACAAAAATAAATTATATATTGTCAAAATTAATAGGTATGTTGATAGAAATAAATTTAATTGTACATGGAAAACTTACTTTAGAGCCACATTGAATTTCGTGGTGGTTCTTGGCCCTCGTAATTATCATCATCATCAGTGCGCGAGCTTTTCGGCCTTTGCCTATAATGTTGGCCATATTGATACCCATGATCATATGGTGCCCCCTTGAAACTGAGGCTGTAGCAATGAATATGACTCAGTGTAGTATGTAAAGGCCGGTCCTCCAAAAATCTGACCAACGAAGTCATATGGCACCGGGTAGGTTTGTTGTGGCTGGTAGTATGGGTTACTAGTTGCTGAATTTTCGGTATTTTGCAAACTGAATCCCCCGAAGCTAGAAGTCATATAACTCATATCCGTATCATCTTGTGGACCTTGTGGTGGTGGTGTTTGATATGATTCCAACGCTCCTCTTCCTTCAACCCCTCCCATTCTAAATGTAGGAGTGTCGAACTGTGTTAACGATGTCGAGTCATCGTCCCATGCCGCCATATCTCTATAAGGATCAGAGGTACAAGCATCCTCCCCTCCACCACTAGTGCCAACGTCCCCTCCACCATCATCCTCACCACTCCCATCATCACTATCGGGTTGCGTTTCGTCATCAGATCCAACCACTGAATGATGATTCAATCTTCTTTTCCGCCTCGGTGGTTGGGAAGCCTGCTACTCCGCTACTCTTTCAGCATTGTCCAGCTATTCAGTGCTCTCAGTATCCAAGACTGGCTCTTCTCTCTCTTCGATCCATTGATTCAAAGGGTCATCCTCGAATATATAATCCAACTGGATGGGATCAAAATATTCACTGTCTGCAAGGTAGAATATGATAGATGAATTAGTATAATATGTAAGTAAGACTTCATATAATTGCTTACCACGGTTGGTCCTCTGTATATTCCTGACCCTTAATTGCATATTGTAGTGGCAATAGACTAACTTTTTCAATCGATCCATAGTTAGTCTATTCTTTGTCTTAGCATGAATGAGAGAGAAAGTGCTCAAATTCTGCTCACAGTTGGACGAGGAACATGTTTGCGACAATACCCTCATTGCTACTCGCCTCAATATCGGACCATCACCTCCATAATGCATCCACCAATCAGCGGGTTTGTCGTGTTTAATTTGGGATTGCGCCAACGGGGTCCCAAATGACCCATGTCTCTTGCGAAACATGTCAATCTATAAAGATGAAACACAGTAAGGCACATATCAATAAATAGATCATAATATCACATGACATTTGACTTATTAGTTATAAGGTATGAGACTATGATTACTCACATCTCTGATGGCTTGACCTTGGTCCGCCAACTCAGGGACCATTCTTTGGATTATATTGAGCAAACCGGTATACACTTCATCAGTGTCACTCAGCTCGAAGCGTCGCGTATACTGGAAGGCTGGATTCAAGTAGTGTGCTACACATCAAATATGAGCAATTTCATTAGTATATGGAAATAATGAATAAATAAATAAAAATCACTACATAAGTAGTTTAATATGTTATCCCTGTTGCATGCAAGTACTGGTGAAATTGTGCATCTCACCTCTTGTCGATAATCGCCCAGTATCGTTAATATTTTGTAGGGCATTTGGTTTTTTTAGCCAATTTTGTCTTATCCATTGACTCATAAACGTACCCCATCGTTCGTTTCTCATCACCATCAACCAATCTCAACACTTGCACCAACGGGGTAGTGACGGTGATCAGGAGGTCGACATCTGCCCAAAACTGAGGTCAGCAACTTCAGTGCAAGCTAGTCTCTTTGCTCGTGGGAGTCCTATTTCATGTTTATTCCATTCTTCTGACGACACCATGCTTTTCAGCTCACGCCTATATCTACCCAAACTCTGTAGGGCTAAAAACTGTGTTGCAAAACGTGTAATCGCAAGTCGGAGCAACTCATTGTTCGTGAAGGCTCTCATTAAATTGACCAGCTTGTCACTGTTGTATAGATAGGAAGTAATCGTTCTTCCCTTCTGAATAGTTGCCTGTGTCTTGCTTCTCTTTCCTAAATCCTCAAGAATGAGGTCCACGCAATGAGCGGCACACAGGGTCCAGTACAGGTGACGTCTCTTCATCATTAGTTTAAATCCAGCGGCTCTGTAATTTGCCGCATTGTCTGTTACCACTTGCACAACCCGCTGCTCTTCAACCTCTTGAACTACCTTATCCATTAGTTGAAAGAGGTAATCAGCAGTCTTTACGTGTCTAGAAGCATCAACTAATTTCAAAAATACTGTCCCGGCATCGCTGTAAACCAAAAAGTTGATCAAACTCTTCTTTGTGGGACCAGTCCATCCATCGCACATAATTGTGCAACCTCTCTCATCTCATACATCCTCAAAGCTTTGTACATAGGCAGTTATCTCGTCGTACTCATCTTTTAGTAAGGGCCCAGATATCTGTCACGAAGACTTTAACTCTGACTAACTTCTGCACTTGTATCAATCATGCTTTTGAAATACGACGACTCTGCTACTTGGGTCGGAATGTGGTTGTATATAAAAAACTTGGCAATGGATTTTCCAAGCTTCTTTCCCATTTTTGTAAGTGAGATTGCACTCAATTTTGTTTGTTTGGAGCTTTCAGTGCGATAGATGAATGGATCCATGAGGCCTGTAGTACGGCCTATAATCCCTCCCTGATGCTGACCTACGCAACTCGGCAGTCTGCTCAACATCCTCATCAACATCAACTCATGTGGCCTATGACTAGATCCACCAGCGGTAGCAGGCATGGATGGGCCCCTCAACCTGGACCGAAACCGATAATCGGCTTCTTCCTGATCTCGTCGCTGTTGTGCTTCTCTGGCACTCTCTCTCATAGCTCTCGCTATCTGCTCATCCTTATCCTCATCATCCTCAGGTCCAGGTGATGTAAACTCTGGATCTGCCCTCCTGATTCTCTCATACATTTCGCTATCACGACCGGCTTCAACTTTTTTCTTTCCCTTTGCCGCTTGTAAACTAGCTCTGATATTTTTTTTTACTTCTCTGGGTATACTGGGACACCCTTTTGTCTCTCCCTTTACGTGAGTCAGATGCTCCTTTAACCGTGTGATACCTCCTCCGAGCAATTTTTTTCCACAAAGCTTACACTATATCCGGAGTCTATCACCATCTATTGGTGTACCGTATTGCCATGATGGATCTGACGATTGTACCATATTTATTTATTTCACCTTCATGAATGAGCAAACGATTGCATTAAATTAAACATCTAATTTACACTTGAAAATTAAATTTATTTTTTAATTATTGTTATTTAAAAATTATTAGATTATATTTTATTAAATTTATTTGATATTATTCTAATTTTTATAAAATTTAGATTACATTTGAAATTTTATTTGATATTATTCTAATTTTCAAAAGATTAGATTATATTTTACCAAATTTATTTGATATTATTCTAATTTTTGAATATTTATTTGATATTATTATAATTTATGAATATTTATTTGATATTATTCTAATTTTTGAATATTTATTTGATATTATTCTAATTTTTGAATATTTATTTGGTATTATTCTAATTTTTAAAAATTTATTTGAAATTTATTTCATATTATTCTAATGTTTTATGGGACATATCCCATAATTATGGGGCATACCCCATTATTTTAATTATTTTAATTATATGTGACCCATAATTTTAATTATTTAAATTAAAATTAAGAATAAATTTAATTATATGTGATCCATATTAATTTTAAGTTTAAATTATATGTGACCCATATTGACCCCATTATTTTATTAATTATATATGACCCATATTAATTTTAATTTTAATTATATGTGACCTATATTGACCCCATTATTTTATTAGTTATATTAATTGTTTTGTGACCCATAATTTTAATTATATGTGACCCATAATTTTAATAATTTAAATTAAAATTAATAATAAATTTAATTATATGTGACCCATATTAATTTTAAGTTTAAATTATATGTGACCCATATTGACCGCATTATTTTATTAATTATATGTGACCCATATGATATGTGACCCATATTAATTTTAATTTTAATTATATGTGACCCATATTGACCACATTATTTTTTTAGTTATATTAATTGTTTTGTGACCTATACTTTTTAATTACATGTGACCCATAATTTTAATTATTTATATTATTTTTTACCCATAATTTTAATAATTTTAATTATTTTAATATCTACCATTAAATATGATAGATATAACAAATTTATGGCTAGATCTACTATATTTATAGGTAGATCTACCCTTACTATGGTAGATCTAACAAATTTATGGCTAGATCTACTATATTTAAGGGTAGATCTACTATATTTATAGGTAGATCTACCCCTAAATAAGATAGATCTACCTCTAAATAAGATAGATCTACCTTATTTTAACCTTTAAAACGAAATAAAACGATGGGAAAATGATAAAACACGTACCTTCGGCGTTGATCCCGAGCTTTTTTGTGCGATTCGGCGGCGATTTGGGGTGAAAATAAGCAAAAAAGGAGTCTTTAAAAAAGGGCAAACCCGACCCTAAAATCGGTTGAAAAAGCCAAACCCCACGTGCTTGGGCCCCACAGAAATTTGAAATTATCGGACGATAATTTCAGTCTTTTTTAACTTTTTCAAAATTTCTGAAATTATCGAACTATAATATGAAATTATCGTCCGATACGGACGATACGGGCGATATTTTGCCCGTATCAGATGATAATTTGAGTATTTTGTATAGGGTACGATACATACCCTATGTATCGTACCGCTGACCTCCAAAACCGATTATCGTCCAATACGTATCGGTATCGGACGATATTTTGACCCATGCTCTGAACTGATAATATGGTAATTTTTATGCTTCACAATGAAGAAAATAAAAACAAATATGGACTTATTTATCAGGTTGGAACAGAGCTTGGGTCTCAGAGCATTATCACAGAGGGAGGGTGCTGGGTGGATCTCAAATACATGCGTGCATGTGCATGTGCATATGCATGTGTGCATGCGTGAGTGCGCGCATACACTCTATGTTATTTGTTTCTCTAATTCGCTCGGTTCAAATTCACGATTCTCTATTCGCTATTATGGGGAACGAATTTGCTTCAGTAGGGGTAGGATGAGATAGTTTCGTTTTTTTATTCACTTTAGTTGTACTTTGGTTCACTCATAAAATAAATTAAAGCTTAAAATGACAATAGCAGCATTGAATAGTGGCATAAGTAGTCGAACATATGAGTAGCAGAAGTTTACCCGGAGCTACCTAAACGCATAGGTGAGAGCAGGGGTAGCAAGTGCATAAGCAAAGGTCTAGCTATATAATTACTGGATGCTTTCTAGTTATAGTAGTGCTTACCATAGATATGAGCAAACGACGAACAAGCTCAGACCCAAGAGTAATGAATCCTAACTTAATAGGACTATAGGAGTCTTGAAACTTGGAGACCGAGGGAGACACAAAGCAGGAAACACGTTCTTTTAACCCTACATGTTCCTTTTTTAAAAATTTAATTATGGGTTTGATTAGGTGCTTAAATAAATAGACTACAAAGGATAACATGGTTCACTGGCCTATTGAAGGGAGTACAGCTTTTAACTGTGTGGTAAGCTTTATTAGTGAAAACAATGCATCGAATCCTAAGTCCTAACTCTTGAATTTGTTTTAACAAAAAAGATGCAACTGCTACTAAGTAGCGAATCGAGATGACCTGAATGCAACTTCCAAGATAGAAGTGAATGACTCTTTATTACAGGTGCCAAGCCATTATTACATATATGCTTCTGCTGCTCCATTTATTACTGGTGCGAAGCCATTATTACATAGGTTTGCTACTGTTATTTTGTCACTTACCCTGCTATATTATTGCATTTTATCCATGATCGTCCCTGAATGTTCTTTATTCTAACTTTCAATGAAATTTGTTTGTTGATAAAAAAGACATCCATGGTGGTTTTAAGTAATTCATGAAGTCAATATAACTAGTAATTATTAAGGTGCATCTAAGTTTAAGCTAGGGATAATGGCTCCTGACCGACATTTAAACACCAAAATGGTGTTTAAATAATCCTACACCATTAAAATGGTACTTTTTATCTCACACCATTGAAGTGTGATTTATCATTATGTCATGTGGCGCATATCTGTGACCAATCTAAATTGTCCAAGTGGCAATCCATCATTGGAATATAATTCAGCCCAAAGAAACATGCGTATAAGTGGATGTGAACCATCAGATTGATGAACTTTAATATCAGCCATTAAAACTAAAAACGACAGTTTATATTATAGTCAATAGATCAAAGGGTTTAAATCTCCCTAAATCACCACTTTTGGGCCTGCTGCACTTCAATTTATGATCTATCACTTTGACGGTACAGATCGCTCACATCTTACACCATCTATGGTGTAAGATCATTTAAGCACCATTTGGGGGTTTAAATGATGGTCAGGAGAGTCGGGTCCTTTAATTCATTGTGACAGGACAAAATGAGCTTGTCGGCCAAGCTTTTATGGGAAAACTGTCAATAATATGTACACATGTTTTTCAGGTCTGTCGATTTTGTCAGCAGCAACCTGAAAAACTGACATGCTCTGTGTGCGAAACATCAGAAGATCTCTGGATCTGTATGATTTGTGGTTTTGTTGGATGTGGAAGGTGGGCAATAATTCTTACTTCTCTGGCTCTGCAGCGCAAGCCGCCTATCTAATTGATAAATTTTGATCATTTTTTTTTTTGCTTTGGTACTACTACTACATTTCATTTCTATTTATATTTCTGCTTATATAGAGAGGTTGATATTTTAGGTATAAAGAAGGTCATGCTATCCAGCATTGGAATGATACACAACATTGCTATTCTCTTGATTTGCGAACACAACGTGTTTGGGATTATGTCGGTGATACTTACGTTCACCGCCTAAATCAGTCGAAAACTGATGGCAAGTTGGTTGAGTTGAACTCGTACTGTAGATCCATTGATGATGATTGCGGAGCTTTTGAAAGTGAGGAATCTGGAGTTAATGGAGCTCTGCTTAGTAGTAAAGTTGAAGTGGTGATTTTTTTCTTCCTCTGCAATTATATTCCTTTCTACTGAGTGAAACTGTATTGTTCTTCATAAGTATGCATATTTTGGTTGATGGTCGTAAATTAAATTACAGATCGTGGATGAGTATAACAGTCTACTTGCAAGCCAGCTTGAGAATCAGAGACAAGTAAGCATGCCTTCATGGTACCTTTTGTAGTGTAATGCATTCCATCTGTTTTATTGTGCATCTTTAATCTGTATGTAGATGATTATACCTGCTACTCTGATGAAGTCATGCCCCATGTATTTGTTCATCTTTAGGGAACTATATAAATACCCTTTTATAGTTGGGATTAACTGCTAAGTTTGACCATAATGGTATGACTTAATCATGTAATTTCTTTGTCTTATCCTCTTCTTTCAATTCTCAGTACTATGAAACTCTACTATCAGAAGCCAAAGGTAAAAGGGATAAAGCCATTTCTGAAGCTGTGGAGAAAGCCGTGAGTTTGAAGTTGCAGAATATCCAACTTGAACTTGAAAAATGTACGGAGGAGAAAAAGATTGCTGCGGGTGTAAGTTAAATTTTGATGGTCATTAGTTCCAAGTTTAAAAAATCTTGCTTATTTTTGTAGGCTTTGTATTGCTTGGGTTACTGTGTTCATGTCATTCTGGCATCATGATTTGTGCAAAATACTGTTTGTTTCTGAACCTTTGACAAGGGTTGTTTGTTTCTGAACCTTAGATCAATGAGAATCTTATGAAGAAACAGGATCTCTTGCGGAAAAGTGCCAAGGAAATTGAAGAAAGGTACAGTCTTTCCTTCTTTGTTTTTGTAATCTAACAGTTGTAGTTTTTGGCATCGTGAGGATTTTTGCTGTAGTTTTGATAGGTTCATCAATGGCATTTTGGTTCCATGGGATGCTTCCAAGTCATTTTACAATGCCGTTTTTAGCTGTTAGAGGATGTGTAAAATAAACTATAATACCTTGAGGCCAAAAATATTTTTTGAAGAAATCAGGAAAAAACATAACTCCTCAGAAAGTTGATTCCAATTACTTCTCTCAATCTTTTTTTTTTTTCAACACGTCAAAATTTTGAAAAGCTTAAGATATAATACAAGAGACCACACATTAAAAAGAAAAAAGAAAATAAAGGGCCATTCAATGTCGACAATGTCCACAAAAACTTCACATGCAATGAGAAGGCCATGCCTTCCCAAAGGGACTAAAAATTGAGCCTTCAACAATACTATGTACATTCCCATATTCCTAAATGGTTCTCTTAATATTCTTTGTGCATACACATACAATCTTGACAAAAAGAGGTTTTGTTTTGATCTCAAACAAGAATTGTGAGATTCTCGACAAAGTCAAGCCTCTTGATGTGAAAGAGTTTCTTTGATTGAGGAAGATAAACAACGGAAAATATTGTTGATGGGGACATTCACCAAAACAAGGCAGATGAAAGCATAAAGAGGAAACCAGAAGAGAAGACAGAAAATAAGATACAAGACGCCTATGAACAGCATGTTGTGAATAATTCAACAACACGCTATGAACAATGCAACAACGTGTTGTTCAACAACACGGTGTGAACAATGCAACGACGCACTGTTGGCGACGTTTCGCCCCGTGACGGAACTTCTAAATTTTGCATAAACAACCTTTTTCAGCGTTTTATTATTATTAGGACTCTTTTATTGCGAGTTTTAGGTTGTTTAAGGTTTACTTAGCCTATATAAAGGCATTGTAAACACTTTAGTAATTAGTTTTTTATTAATGAATGAAAAGGGAGTTGTTTTTGTGCAAACCCTAGAAGCTTGTGAAGAGTTTTCAATCGAGGGAGTGAATCCTTCAAACCTTGAGGAGTGAGCAATCGTTTCTCGTGCGACTTGATGCGAAGCCGACGTACAGCTGTGGTGTGAAGCTTCGGAAAACCCTTGGTGTGAAGCATTGAAATCTATCTCTTTATTTTGTCCTTTCTCTAGTTGTTGTCAGGTATTATCTTTCTTTAATTCCGTTAATAAAAATTAAAATCCCAAATTGTTTCCCTTTTACTGAATTATTTTAAGCTTTATTTCATTTAAAATCCCCGATGAGTTAAGAGACAATATTGCGATTGTCGATCGATGCGCTAAACTAGAATGAAACTCGAGTTCCCTCATCGGAGCCGTTTTTCTAGATCGGGAAATTCCCACGCATGCGAACGCTAAAATGTATTAATCTAATTGTTTTATTAATTTCATTGAATTAGTTTTGTGTTGCATGATTTTGAATATTGCCGCTATTCAATTCATTCTAAAATTAATCCCAAATTCGCATATTAGGGTTTTAACGTGTCGTCCCGCATCAGTTTTGGTATCAAAGCACAGTCTTAGTTTAGGGTTGTCTGTGTCATATAGATTTTAGGGTTCACTTGATTTTAGTATACTTTGTCTTACTCCATCTAGTTTTGCATAAATATCGTCATGGATACCAGTAGCTTAGAAGCCCTGATTAGAGATCTTGTATCTAAAACGACTGCTAGTCAAACCCGGATGGATGAGCACATCGCTGATCAACAAGCCCGACATGAGGCTTTAGAGATCCGTTTTGAAGAGATCAATGAGCTCATCACTGAGAATCACAATAGAGTCAATAACTGTGACTGTAGGAGAGATGTTCCTCCTCGACGTGAGGTCCAAACCAATCTGGACGATAAGGTCATGAAATCAGTGAAAATGGACGCCCCTACTTTTGACGGGAAAAGACAATCCTATGTCTTTCTTGAGTGGGTCGCCAGCATGGAAAATTACTTTGAGTGGTATACCATGTCCGAAGAGCATAAGGCCAGATTTGCCAAAGTCAAACTTATGGGTCAAGCTAGACTTTATTGGTTGGGAGTAGAGCATCGTAGGCAAATCTAGGGTCTTCGTCCTATTTCCACGTGGGCTGAAATGAAAGTCCAACTGCACGAAAAATAGGTTCCCATATCTTATGATGAACGTATTATCGATCAGTTGCAGTCATTGCATCAAGGAGATTCTCCAGTCACAGAGTACATCGATTGGTTTGAAGGCCTGATAACCCAGGCCGATGTCGATGAGCCAACGAAAGTTACTCTCTCCCAATTCTGAATAGGTCTTCTTCGCCCAGAGTTATAGAGGGAACTCATTCCTTATCCCGTTGCAGATCTCGAGAAATGTTTCGCTAGGATTGAAGAATTAGAAAGGTATCTCGACACCCCCAATAATGACCGATCTAAGTCATCCAAATTTGAGTATCGATTTAATCCTACAGAAAAGGGAAGTACTACCTCTAGTCAATCCACAAAATTTGTAATTCCTCAGATTGACAAAGGAAAGGGACCAATGATCGAGAGTTCTAGGCGTGTGTCGCAATAATGTTATAAGTGTCCAGGCTTTGGTCACTTTGCATCCCAATGTCCCAATAAGGGCCAAACCTTGATTATTCAAGAGCATGCCGAGAAAGAGGGCAATGAGTTGCACGAAGAAGTGTATGAACCGTGTGAAACGTCGAGTGATGAAGGTGAAGTTCCGATCAAAGCCGTAAGTTGCATTAGGACAGTTTCTATTACCGAAGACGGTGTTGATAGTGTGTCCATCCCAAGGGAGTCATTAGAGTTGGTAGGAGCATATCATCATTCTGATTTGCATGAGATTAACAGTCTGAATTTATTGAGCTTCAGAAATACGCATGATCGTACTAACACATTGAATATGTTTAATGCATTTAATACTAACAGTTTTGTGTTAATTCCTGATGGTTTTGAGCATGTGAAATCTTTCCCAATCTCGGAAAGAGGTAATGATAGAGGTCTAGATCTTCCTCTAGACAAGGGCAACCATCCGATAGTTGTCGTAACGGATCTTACGCCTATTCTAGATCCCACAACCCCGCCCTTTGATCCATTCATACTTGAACACCCAATCGAACCACACCCATCTACCCAATTTCTATCCTGTACCTTACCTGTCTAATATAAGAATGAAGGTTACAGAATTTCCAAGCTTCCATGCCAATGAAGGTAAGAATTAGAAGTATCTCACAGCGTGGAAAGACAAGCCAAAAGTTGAGCTTCTGAAGTGTGGCATCTGTGGGTTCCCTAACTTATCGGAGATGAGTTTTTCCCACCCGGGGAGTATTGATGGGGACAATCAACAAAACAAAGCAGATGAAAGCATAAAGAGGAAACCAGAAGAGAAGGCAGAAAATAAGACACAAGACGCTTGTGAATAGTATGCTGTGAATAGTTCAACAAAGACATTGTGAATAAAGGTAACAACTTATTGTTAATGCTGGCGGTTAATCATAGCGGAACTTCTAAATTTTGCGGAAATTGCCTTTTTCAACATTTTATTATTATTAGGACTCTTTTATTGCGAGCTTTAGGTTGTTTAGGGTTTTCTTAGCTTATATAAAGGCATTATAAATACTTTATTAATTAGTTTTTGATTATTGAATGAAAAGAGTTGCTTTTGTACAAACCCTAGAGAGCTTGTGAAGAGTTTTCAACTGAGGGAATGAATCCTTCAAACCTTGAGGAGTGAGCAATCGTTTCTCGTGCGACTTGGTGCGAAGCCGACGTACAGTCGTGGTGTGAAGCCTTGGAATCTATCCCTTTATTTTGTCTTTTCTCTAGTTGTTGTCAGGTATTATCTTCCTTTAATTCTGTTGATAAAAATCAAAATCCCAAATTGTTCCCCTTTTACTGAATTATTTTAAGCCTTATTTAATTTAAAATCCCCTTGGAGTCAAGGGACAATATTGCGATTGTCGATTGATGCCCTAAATTAGAACGAAACTCGAGTTCCCTCATCGGAGCCGTTTTTCTAGATCGGGAAATTCTCACGCATGCAAATGCTAAAATGGATTAATCTAATTATTTTATTAATTTCATTGAATTAATTTTATATGTTGCATGGTTTTGAATATTTCCGCTATTCAATTCATTCTAAAGTTAATCTCAAATTCGCATATAAGGGTTCAGCGTGTCGTCCCGCATCAATTGTTGAAAGAGATTTGAAGAAAAAATCTAGTACTGCTCATTTATCGAGAATCGGCGGGAAAGGAAAAAGAATTCAACCAAGTCCGATGTTTGGTTATGATTCTCTTTCCAGGAATCTACAGTAGAAAACAACCTGTTTTTTTGCATCTTGAAAATTATAAATCTCTGCATTTAGGTCGGATTTGTAATTTTTCTTATAAGAAACTTAAAATCAGGCTCCCAAAAACTATTAGTTTCTATAATGTCACAATGATTCACGAAAAAATTTGGTTTTTTAAATATCATCTTCTTTATTTTTTTTTCTATTTCCTGCAGGGCGAAATCAGCATTAAGGTTGAGGGATGAAAAGATTCTTGATCTGGAGGAACAGGTATGTCATGTTCATACAGTTTCCCGCTTCATAAGAAGGGTTAAAATATTGACATCTGTTCATGTTGCTTACTCCTGGAGATCAAAATATGTATAGGACACACATACAAAGTAGAAGAAATATATCTTATTTATCATTTTCACAGTGTATGTCTGAAGGCATATATATATATATATATATATATATATATATATATATATATATGAAAATTAACCAATCTATTAAAACCAGAAAAAGAGTCCTATCGAAAGAATCTAAAGATAAAAAAACGTTTAGGACACATACAAAATAGAAGAACTAGCGTCTTATTTATCATTTTCACAGTGCGTTTGTTTGTATTCATATATATATATTTGAAAATTGACAAATCTATTAAAACCAGAAAAACAGTCCAATCGGAAGAATCAATAGTTCAGATATTGGATAGAGACAAAGTGCAGGAGCTTCGACACCTGTTTTATGTTCAGATGATGTTGGATGCAGCTAATTTTAAGTGACTGCAGGACATCACGTTGTTCCATCCTGTGAAGAGAATGACAGTGTGACACCAAGTCAGTCTCATCTTAGCATACGCCTGGATCTTTTTTTTTGGGTCAGTACATAATGGTTAAGGCAGCCCAAAACCCAACGAGATCGTCTACTAGCGCCTAATTACCAAGACATGGTCCACAACGTAACCAGGCTCGAACAGCTGCTATTTCCACATCACACTTCTTATGTAGCACACAGGGCTTGAGGAGCAGGGAAGTGCATACCGCTGGTAGCATGACTGGATCTTAACTCATTGTCAAACAATACGATAGCGATACTATCATTCATTATTTCTAGGATACTTGTAATGTACAAATTTTATTGTTAAAGGCCCTAATATGTGTTAAGTGTTAAAACACCTTGCATACTCAGTCGTACTTAACAAGAAGATTTCTCTCATGCAAAAGAAGGGGTATATCCCTGTGTGCATGAGAACTTTATATATATATATATATATATAGGAAAAGGGTTGCGTACCTCAATGGGGCACGGTGAGCATGCGACAATGGTCCATGTGGCACCCAAAACACTGTGTTGGTGCCATGTGGAGCTCTGATACATTGCTTAGATCAATTATATTAAAAACACAAATTCAAAATTGATTTTTTTAAAAACCAAAGTCAAACATTGATTGATTTCAATGATCTAGATTTCAAGTCTTAAAAAACACGATGGCGATGAATTTTTGAATTTCTTCTTTTAAGATAATCTAAACAAAACAACCCCATCGAACCTCATCGAAGCACTGTTTTTAGTTCCACGTGGACCATTGGGGCACGCCCACCGTGCCCCGTTGGGGCACCTAGCCACTGTTCATATATATATATATATATATATATATATATATATATATATATATATATATATATATATAAAGTTAACGGGGTTGAGTAGCATGTTACTCTCAAAGCCCTTGTTCTTTCCTCTCTTTTTTACTTCTACTGCAGGTTGGTATCAAAGCACTATATGCTCTCCCTCTCAACTACAAAGCCTTCCCAAACCCTGTAGCGTTATGGTATTCCATAGATCTCTTCCTCAGCCATGCTGATAATTGTGTTAGCTACAGCGATTTCTTACACCCAACTTCTATTTAAAACCATTTTAACTGCAAAGACTTCATAAACACGAAACCTCGAACTAATAATCATCTTTCTCTTAAACCTATATTGTAATCCATATATCATCTTCCTTAAAACTTATAACTCATACAACGGTATTTAGAAGAAGCATAATGTAGAAGATTGTTGACAAACTAGGTCCGAAAGATATATTTGAGCCAGCTTGAGGGTGAGTATCGTATTTTTGACATGCTCTTATGTGTGAGGTGTTTAATACTTAGCATATACTCTTAATAACTTGCCTCAATCCTAAACTGATCGCATGAGACAAAATCGCTCACACACAGAAAGAGAAAAATCTACTTATTTGCGTGCGATTTTTTAATGTTATTGTTAAAAATAAAATAAGGATATATGTGGTGTAACTGCCCCATCGTAGATTGGGGCATGAACCCTCCACTTTTAGGATATGTGGCACAACTTTTGAACAATCCAAGGCATCAAAGTGGTAAGTCATATTGGGAGCTAGAGTGGACCCAAGACATCACTCATTTGAGGATTTGGACTGTCCGATCTATGAACTCTAATTAGAAGTTGTGTAGGAGCAGGACTCTTAGCATGCAAGGATAGCGTGGACCCAATACATCACTCATGTAGGAGGTAACTAATTAGAAATGGTGTAGGAGTGGGACTCTTAGCATTTAGCATTTTTTTTTTTTTTTTTTTTATCAGCAACAAGAAGGCCATTTAGCATTTAGCATTTTATCCTAGTGAAGAGTTATAAAAGAATGTACAGAATTATTATCTTTAATCGTGCTTTTACACAGGAGGAAGCCCTTTCCTCTTTCACGTGGACAATGATAAGAGAGACCGTATCGACATATGCATCATCAGTTGTTTTAGTTTTTAATCTAGTTGGGTTATTCCTGCATCCATGTAACTATGTAGTTCCAGCTACATGTCAGATCCATACATTAATAGTGAAAAATTAATTATAATATACCATATCTGTTTTTTCATCCATAAAATAGAGTCAGTGCTGGAATGAAAGAGAATCAACCTGTGGTCAACAGGAAAGGACCCTGTGATACATTCTTGAGGTTGCAAGTTTTTAGCTTAACATGGTTGCCCATAAGGTTACCCGTTGGCCTTTGGTCATCTGTGCCGGCAGTTGGGTATGTTGTTTGTGGCAAAAATAACTTTGGGAGAAGGGTGGAGTGCCATAGGTGGGGTTATACCGATGTCAGAGCTAATGGGAAAGCTCATGCTTGGGCTACTGCTTGCAATGGTTTTCATTAAACGGATGTTCCCCTGTTGTAAACAAGAGGAGTTTGGGGAAGGGGGGGGGGGGGGGGGGGGGTGTCTGGTGAGGGGACCACCTCCAAGCAGCCCGTTACGGTGGACTTGTCCAAGGGAACTTGGGGGTGGCCCAATGATCCACGTCCTATGGTGGGTGAATAGTCATGTGCTTGGGGTTATTTTTCTACTATAGCGGAGAATAGTTATTTTTATCTGAAAGTGGATTGTTGGAATTTTCCAGATTTCATTCCTAAGCATCAATTTGTACGAGATTAGTTCGTTAGAGACTAGACCTATTATCTCCATTAGAAATAATGACAAAATACTTCCCTGATTCTAGTCTGAAGAGATCCCACAAGTTGCAGCTGCAAAATGTTTATTCATATGCAGATATTAGGAGTTCCGATGTTGTCCATAGGATACCAGAGCTGGGGATTGCAAGATCCAAAATATGGTGGGGGTGTGTGACTAAGGATTTTTGGCCTACCCCTCCATGCTTGGACTGGGGAGCTGTTGAGTGTAATTGGCGTAGATGTGGGATTTTTCAACCCCATGGACCGTCGAGTGATCAGGTTGGAGGAAACTTGGTATGCTTGAATCTTGGTTTCGGCGGATGATTGGGGTCTGATTTCACGTTGGGGCAAAGTGATCGTGAACGGAGCTACTTTTCATTGCATCGCTGAGGTAGAAAGGTCGACAATGGTATGCTGATGTTGGTTGTAGTGACGGATGTTGTCGAGATTGGTCAAGGTCATGATTTGCACTCCAAATGGTGTGTTCTGCCACCCAATGCAAGTGAATGCAATGGAAGTCAGTGGTGGTCATCTGAGGAGTTCGATGACAGTGAGGCATGGTAACACAAGTGTGGGTGCTGTGACGATGGGGATAGGAGGGGTTATGGAGGAGACTGGTGTGGATTTGGGGATTGGTCAACCAAATTATTTTCCCACTTTCCAATATTCCGAAAGTTCCCCGAATGATTAAATCCATGGTTTTCCATGCCTCCAAATGTTTACGCAAAGGCATTTATCTTACTTTTCTGATCACTAGCACTCTTGGCTGGCGATCTAGAGAACAATTCTTCCAACCATATCAAATTTAGATTCTTCGTAAAACTTAGATATATGAGATGGAATATATCAACCAAGCAGATCCTTTAGCACAGTCGAGTGCCCTGTCAATCTCTCCCAAATCCTATTGGATTCATTCCCTAATACAATTTTCTCAAAAGGCCAGAGAAATTTCTAAGGACCATTATGCTTTCAAAATTTCTGATGGTTGACGAATTTTCCTCACTGATTTCCCTATGGAATATATGACTACTCCTCAACAAGAAGAAGAAGCAGAAAAATTTCTCCAACAGACGATCAGCAGGAATAATCTCCATCTGCCTGCTAATTTAGAAATTGAAGCATCTATCCAAGAAGAAGACCAGCTTCACAACTTATCTGATTCGGATAGCTCCCTATCTGGCGATTCAATATTTTACCAGAATCTTGGCAATCGCAGAGAACCATGAGGTTTAGCCACAAAAGACAAATCAGTCAATAAAGCAGCTGCCAATTTCGAATCATCCAACTAATTATTGTAGGCCAATAGCCTCACCAGCTATCCATGAAGTCATCATTCCAATTATGAAGCACTGATGCATGCCCTTACGTCAGAACACAATTATCAAGGGACGAAGCGACTGCAACTAATCCACCCAGCACACGTGTCCCACTCAGCGACGGATTTCAATTCATTTCAAGTCCGCATTCATCAATCAGTAGCGGATTTCAAACCACTTCAAATCCGTATTCATCTATAAAAGGGTTAGCCTGGGGATTGTCCAGGACACCGAGTAATTTTACCGAGCATTCTCTCTTGTTCTTTCTTTTAGTATCAGTGTGTATCGGAGAAGCTACTCAAGGTTTCGGTAAGCTTCCTCCATTTGTATATATTTGTTTAATGCATGCATAGTAGCTGCATAGTAGTTGCATAGTGTGTGTATAGTGTAATATAAGTTGTTTAATATAAGTTTGTTTTATTAGTCATTTGTTTATGAATTAGAGTTTCTGTATTTAGCTCCTCTTTCCTTCCGCAACCACGTCTTCCCCTTACTCTGAGTTTGGTATCAAAGCCATGTCCGGCTAAGCCCGTGGTAATTACATATGGCGGGTGGCTAGTGTTGGAATCTTGAGAGGTAGTGATTAGGGTGGCTAATCATGAGCGTATGAACTACTGTTCATCGTCTTCTTCAGTGGTTTTTATGGATGACTTATAATGGTCTGTTTAGATTTACTACTATGCTGTGGTAGTGTGGGAAGTCGCGTTGGGATGACTTGATGGCATTGTAGCAGGGATTGCGTTGTTGCCGGTTGATTCCCCATAAAAGTTATCATAGACGGACGCAGTTTTGCAACAGCAATCTAGTAGTAAATCTAAATGAATTTCTGTAAGAAGCTGCTACAATGGCATTGTAGCAGGGATTGCGTTGCCGGACATGGCTTTGGGAGATCCATATTTTGTTATTACGGTAAAGACACGTCAAGCATATCAAGAGTATCTTCTATAGTGGAAAGGTAAACTGAAAATTGACAACACTTGGACTGCAAGGAGAAAGCAATCTGAGAAACTTCAGACATACCTCATACAGTGGAAGGGTAAGCCGAATACTAGAACACAGATTTTCTCCCAATATCCACAAGTCCATTCATCAAAGGTCATCAGAGTCTGCATCCACTTTTGCATATTGCATTCATGAGTTGCATGCTGAGATTAAGAAAAGAATTAATTTACCAAATGAGAAATACAAGTTCTCTAGGATTCCGACTGTCGTAGTGCATTAGTTTGACGGATGATCTAGGATCGTCTGTCTGAGATGTGGGTTTAAGTGTCGAGATTGGGCCTACAAAGACCGTTGACCACCGACCCTTCATTTTTCCCGGATAATGGGGCCTTTTGAATTTTGAATTTCGTATGGGTATTGACCAAGCGTATTATAAGGATAGGGATGGTGTGGGTTTGATCCTATGGTTATTGTGTCTACGCATGGTAGCTTCAGGCCATGTAGCGTTCTAGGATAGTGATGTGTATTTTAGATCCGCTTGTTTGAATCGTGGTCGGATAAAGAGGAGACGTCAAAAGAGAAAGTGGACTAACGAATATGTTTTTTAAAAAAAGGCCCGTTAAAGACCCGTTTGATCAGAAAGAAGAAAATGACGAATTTATTAGGGTCTTCAACTTTCAATCTCGTTACTTTTATTTTTGGACTATTTTGAAGTGTCAAACGAAGTCGGATTGATGCAAAATTAGTCATATTTGAAAGCTTATCGAAGTAGCTTTCCAACGAGCCAAAAACTGAGCAATTTCGACAAGTATTGAAGAAGTTATGGTCAGTTTTTAGAAGCTGCACAGAAAGTGACGAATTTCAAGAATCCTAATTGAATTAGGATTAGTCTCTTTTATTATTTTATTTTAGAAAGTAAGAGTTGTTTCTTTCATTAGAAATAGAATCAATTTCCTAATTATTTTAGGACTTTATTGTTTTAGATGAATTAAAATATTTCTTTTATTAGGAATTAGAGTTATACTAGGATTTCTAATTTTATGCATTGGTTAGCCTATTTAAAGGCTTGTAAACACTTTCATTATTACATTTTGGTTAATGAAAATTGTTTATACAAAATTGAGAGTTCTAAACTTTCGTGAGGGTGTGATTCTCTCAAAACGGAGAGCGATTCTTCGATTCCCACTTACGGTTTGGTGCGAGGCCAACTCTTCTTCCATCTCTATCTTTAGATTTACGGTTTACGTAAGTAGCGTAATCCTAATTATTTTATTGATCTCGTAAAAGCCCAAAATCAATATTTTGTTCGTCATCAATTTTATTAGCCTTTTATTTTCGTTTGGTATCGAGAGAACCCGCTTACGAGTTCATTCGACGCCTTAAAACTATCGGAGATCTAGCTGTTCATAAGAATCCTAATCTTCTAGATCCGCGATAGGGAACGTACACGAAAGTAACACTATTTTGGGCCGAAATTAAATCACCTAATTGAATTTCTAGAATTTTTCGTGATAATTTTTGTGAGAAATTATAATTTTTAATTGATTAAATTAATTTTAATCCTAATCTCAGCCCTAACATTGCATTTAGTAAGTTCCCGCATCAAATTGATATCAAAGCATCAGTTTAGTTTTAGGGTTTATTTAAATAAATAAAAAATCATTATTTTAGATCCGTCTGGCTTTTATCTAAAAATTTTCCTCTGGCTTTTGTCTGCAAATTTAAATACGATTTTTTTGTCGCAATTTTCATCCGTCATTGTCAAATTTTTGTCCGCTTTTATTAAAAGTTTTGCTTTGCCTGTAATTTTTGTCTGTCTTTTGTCTTTTTTTTTTTAATTTAGTCTAGCTTTTGTCTAACTTTTGTTTTGCATCACTTAGTTTCATAATTGCATATCATTTCAATCCTAGTACATTTTATTTCATTAGTGTGCACGTCTAGTGTTTGACAAAAGTCTTCATCCATTATTGGTTCATAGTGTTTGTCTTTTCTAGTATTGTGTCTGAGTTGTATTTATGTCAAGCATCATGTATGAGTCACTTACACATCACCGTGAGTTCCTTACCCGTCATGAAAGGGCACTAGCCGAAGGAGGAAACCGCTACACTCCAAATTCTTGGCGAAGTCCTGAAAGTCGCGATGAGATTAGAGTTAAAGGATACTCCCATCATTGTGAGCCCAAATATGATCTTGATAGTGAATCCTTAAGGTCTATTCAAATTGAAGTCCCAACTTTTGAGGGTATGACGGACCCGAAGACCTTCGTGGGATGGTTGACTAGCATGGAGGAGTGTTATGATTTGTATGACGTGTCGGAAGAGTGTAAGGTTAGGTTCGCCAAAACAAGGTTGGTACGCCATACAAAAAAATATTGGGATAGTGTGGAGTTTCGATGCAAGTTGGCTCGAACTAAGCCCATCACACGCTGGAAAGACATGAAGGAACGACTCATCAACCAATATGTTCCTTTCACGCACATCCACCTTCTACGATGTTTGAAAGCTAAGGTGGATAAGCACCTAACTGGAGCCAATGAGCACCTACATTAAAGAGAACTCTAATTTCGGGGTTCCACCATTGAAACCCACGAGTACTCCTACGAGGCTCCAAATTGATCAAGGGAAAGGAGTTATCCATGAGAAATATAATTTCAAGGTTCAACCATCGAAACCCGTGATTACTCCTCTGAATCCCCAAATTGATAACGGGAAAGGAGCGATTATTGAGAGCCCAAAATCTAGTGGTCGCAACAAATGTTACAAGTGTCACGGATTTGAACACTTTGCTTATCGATGCCCCATGAAATTTTCTGCTCAAAATTTATTGAATAAAAGAGAGTATTGAAAAGCCGGGAAATGTGAACGTGAAAGAAATTGTGTATGACCCTAGTACCGTGATGAGTGAAGAGGAGATAGAAGAAGCTAATGAAAGTTTAGTTCGTGTTAAAGAGACTTCTATTTCCCTTGGGAGTAGTGATGTTGAGTCACCCACACATGAGCCAACCGAGTCACCCACACCTGATTCGACCGAATTACGTACGCACGATTTGTTGGTGTCCGTAGAATCAATTATGCATGAGTCCTCGTTGGTAGAGTCGAGTGCACTTGAATATTTGAAGTTGATCGAACTGAGTACATACGAACCAATCGAGTCACTTGCCTATGAGTCATTGGTACCCGTAGAGTTGGGCGCACACAACTTGTTGGTGCCCATTAGGTCGAATACACGTGAGTCCATCGAACTGGGTACACAAGAATCATTAATGTCAATTGAATCGAGTACCGCAGAGTCTTTGGTTTTGGTTGAAGCGAGTACGCACAAGTTAATCAAGTCGAGTGCACAAGAGTCGTTAGTGTCACTCACACATGAGCATATAGAGTCTGTAGATGCACGTACACCTTTTTTAGGCCCAACAACAAAACCTTCAGACCCATTCCTTGATGCCCATCCACCTGACCCCAATCCTATCTACTCATTGATTTCCAAATACCTGCCTGAACAATATGTGAAGAGGTTAGATGGAAAAGTTTTGGCAGATCCATATTTTGTTATTACGGTAAAGACATGTCAAGCATATCAAGAGTATCTTCTATAGTGGAAAGGTAAACTGAAAATTGACAACACTTAGACTGCAAGGAGAAAGCAATCTGAGAAACTTCAGACATACCTCATACAGTGAAAGGGTAAGCCAAATACTAGAACACAGATTTTCTCCCAATGTCCACAAGTCCATTCATCAAAGGTCATCAGAGTCTGCATCCACTTTTGCATATTGCATTCATGAGTTGCATGCTGAGATTAAGAAAAGAATTAATTTACCAAATGAGAAATACAAGTTCTCTGCAGATTTTCACAGACGGTTCAAAGAATTCCAAGAGGGTGATTTTGTGATGGTTCGGAATAGACCCGAGCGATTCCCGTAAGGAGTTGCAAAGAAGGTACAAGCTCGCGGTGCTGGACCCTATCAGATTTTGAAGTGTGCCGGTTCTAATGCTTATATCTTAGATCTTCTGTCGGATTTAGGGATTAGCACAACTTTCAACGTGGAGGACCTTGTTCCATTCTATGGCCCTTCAACCATCCCTGTCAACCCCTTTGAGCCTTCTACATCTGATGAACCAATAATTCTCCTACCCACACCATTACCCCCACCTACTTGGCAAACTCGTGAGATCATCAAAGATGTACTGGAAGATCAGATTGTGTCCACCAACCAAAGGAGACTTCAGAAGTATTTGGTCAAGTGGAAGAACAAGAGTGATTCAGAGAATACGTGGATTACACAAGAGTTTCTGCAGATTAACCTAGATCTTTTGGATCTCTATCACAACCAGTATTCATCGAAAATGTATCCTTCTAACCCGGGGAGAGTTGATGGGGATGTCTGATTCAAACCGCTTCCAATTGACGTTCCCTATATATTGTCTGTGATTGCGGCGACCGTGAAAATCTATGCCAACCAAAGTTCGAGGTTGAACTTTTTCAAAGTAGAGGGGATTGATGCGTATTTTAGATCCGTCTATTTGAATCGTGGTCGGATAAAGAGGAGACATCAAAAGAGAAAGTGGACCCGCGAATGGGTTTTTTAAAAAAAGGCCTGTTAAAGACCCGTTTGATCAGAAAGAAGAAAATGATGAATTTATTAGGGTCTTCAACTTTCAATCCCATCACTTTTATGTTTGGACTATTTTGAAGTGTCAAACGAAGTCGGATTGATGCAAAATTAGTCATATTTGAAAGCTTATCGAAGTAGTTTTCCAACGAGCCAAAAATTGAGCAATTCCGACAATTATTGAAGAAGCTATGATCAGTTTTCGGAAGCTGTACAAAAAATGACGAATTTTAAGAATCCTAATTGAATTAGGATTAGGCTCTTTTATTATTTTATTTTAGAAAGTAAGAGTTGCTTATTTTATTAGAAATAGGATTAGTTTCCTTATTGTTTTTGGACTTTATTGTTTTAGACGAATTAGGATATTTCTTTTATTAGGAATTAGAGTTATACTAGGATTTCTAATTTTATGCATTGGTTAGCCTATTTAAAGGCTTGTAAACACTTTTATTATTACGTTTTGGTTAATGAAAATTGCTTATACAAAATTGAGAGTTCTAAACTTTCGTGAGGGTGTGATTCTCTCAAAACGGAGAGCGATTCTTCGATTCCCGCTTACTGTTTAGTGCAAGGGCAACTCTTCTTCCATCTCTATCTTCTTTAGATTTACGGATTGCGTAAGTAGCGTAATCTTAGTTATTTTATTGATCTCATAAAAGCCAAAAATCAATATTTTGTTCATTATTAATTTTATTAGCCTTTTATTTTCGTTTGGTATCGAGAGAACCCGCTTGCGAGTTCGTTCGACGCCCTAAAACTATTGGAGATCTAGTCGTTCATAAGAATCCTAGTTTTCTAGATCCGTGATAGAGAACATACACGAAAGTAATTCTATTTTGAGTCGAAATTAAATCACCTAATTGAATTTCTAGAATTTTCCGTGGTAATTTTTGTGAGAAATTGTTATTTTTAATTAATTAAATTAATTTTAATCCTAATCTCAGCCCTAACATTGTATTTAGTAAGTTCCCGCATCAGATAGGATGGGGAAGTGTCGGGCAACATAGTAAAGGGGATGGTGTCTCTAGAAGGTGCGACTATGGAGGTTTCCAATTGTGCCTTTTTGCATGAAGTAGGTGGTACCACGCACATGACAGGTGAGTGTACGCATGTGTCGATGGCGGAGGGGAGTTTAAGTGGGACTCTCGTGCCTTCATGTGACTTAGTGGCCCCAACGATGGGTCGATTTTTGGGGCAGGCGTGGTGCAGCCTGTTTTAGAGGAAACCCAATCCGTTGGTGGGGAACACATTTTAATTGAAACATTAAACCCAAAGAGGAAATTGGAGCTTCTGAAGTATGAACTTTCTGAAGGACGAGGGGATATGTTGACGAATTGGGAAGATGGTGGGGAGCAGATCTTCAAGTAACATATTCACGGAGTTTCTTTGTAGTGAGTGTTTCGGCAACTTGCTATATTGTCGACCGGGTTTGCGAGTTGCCTGAACAACCTTCCGTGGAGGCAGGGGTGGAGCCACATTGGGGCAGCAGCCTCTCCTTACTTTAAAATGGTTGTTATATTTACAACTAAAGATTCTTCCTTCTCAACCCGGTTTCATATGCTTTAACGATTGACTGCTTTGAATTAGACAATGTTTATCATTTTTTGTCCTGATCTTCGACAAATTAGACCTTGTGAGCATGGGCCTACCATCAGATGGTCAGATTTTGATTCCATGTGATATATCCCAAAAAATGAACATGATCATGGGCGTACATCAAATGTAGTTCTCGGGTCAATTTTCGGGATATGTGCTACGTGGAATTAAAATCTAACCGTCTATTTGTGGGCCTGTAATCTCAAGATCTATTTTTCCAAAGATTGGGAAGAAAAATTATCTCTATCATTTAATTCAAAGTAGTCAACTATTTAAACATGTAAAACTCGGGTTGAGAAGGAAGAATCATGGGTTGAGAATAAAGGTACCCGGACGTAAATTAAAACCTTTTTGTTACTGGTCGTCTCAACTGAATCTAAAAGGGAGAGAGGCTTTCGGCTGTGGCTCTTGCAGCCCTAACCCCAGCCCCAAGTATCCGGTACCCCATCATGTGACCTACTCCGGCGGACCTCCAACATCTCCGACGAGATCTAGTCCCTCCGACATCAACTCCGATGACCTATTTTTTTAAGGTATTTATTTTTTTATTTTTATTAATGTATTACTCTAGTTTTTTATTCATTGGAAACATAGGGATGCAAGTTCGGGTACTCAAATCGAAACTAAAATTTTTAGTTTCGGTTATCTTTTTTTATCTTTTGATATCGAAACCCGAAACTTTGGTTTTTTAGGTTCAATTTTGTTAGAGTTTGTTTTTTATTATATTTTGTATAAGGCGTTTTTTTTTTAAAATTCAAGATTTTCGAACTTTCTTACCCAATCTAATAGATTTTCGATTTTTGTCTGGAGAACCTAATCGAACCAGAATCGGTTTGGCTCAGTTTTGTCCGAATCAGTTTTCGGGTCGATTCGGGCCAATTCGGTTTACTCAGTTATCGAGTCGGCCTCTGCCCCTCCTTTAAAATAATCCTGGCTCCCTCCCCCCCCCCCCCTGCGTGGAGGTAGGAGAGGTGAGAGGATGGAGGGGAGGGAGATGTTGATCATCTCTTATTTTTCCTGAGAGGCGCCCTCACATCTACAGGTGGACTGGTGGACTATAATGGTCAATTGGTCATTCCATTATAGACTATAATCTCCAAAAGACTAGACTATTGGGGGTCAAAGTGGCGTGGGGGTTCTGTATTTCTTGGCTAGGGAGATGGAGTGTTCGGTTGGTCAATTGCCTTCTATGTACCATGTTCTTCCACTAAGTGTGTGTCTCATTAAGACACGATTGTGGAGAGGGTTGACAGAGACTGGCGGTCTGGAAGGGTAATTTCTTTCAATTGGGGGAAGATTGGTCTTGGTTAAGGCCACTTTCTCTAATCCCCCACCATACTTCATGTCCATGTTTTCCAATGCACCATGGCGATAATATAGATTTCGGAGCAAAGTGAGAGGGATTTCCTGTGAGCGGGGAGGGGGGAGGGGAGGAAAGATGGTATCATCTATTCAATTTGGAGGTGTGTCACTTTGCTAGAGAGGATGGGGGCATTGGTATCCATAGATTGTATGAGATGAACAAGGCACTTCTTTATAAGTAGTTTGGAGGGTCAAAATGGAGGATAGAAAGTTTATGGGTTCAAGTTCTCAGGCCCAAATAAAATCTAAGGTTTACTTGTCTAATAACTTTATTTTTGGTTAGTTATGTTATTTGTGTATGAAAATATTGAAATTAGATATTGCTTGCAAATTTCTTAATAAAAATTAATGAGAATGAATGTTTAATTCATAATTTTTGAGATTTTTTTTTGTTATTTTGCAAACTATAGTTTATGGGTAACATTATCGTTGGTTAGTTATGTGACTTGTGTATGAAAATATTGAAATTAGTTGTTATGTGCCAATTCTTAATAAAAATGAATGAGAATGAATGTTTAGTTCATTTCCATAATTTTAGAGATTGTTTATTTTTTCTTTTTCTTATTTTTAGTCTTTTTAAAACCAAATTGAATCTTACCATTTACGATCTGATTCTAATAGATGCCTTACGATTTTACTACTCGATACAGTTTTGACAACCTCGACGCGGAAGACTATAATGAGATTTGTTCTTTATGAAAAGAAAACTTTAGGGGCCTTTTTGTCCACATTTTCATTGGATTCATGTCATTGAATCAGGGTTGTATGTGTTGTTGCCTTTGACAATGCAGTTTCGAAACACCTCTCTTATAATCCCAAAAGCCCCACTAGGTGATCCATTTCATATCGGACTACAATTTTAGTCATTGCGCTATAACTTCTTTTCTGCAATGGTTAAAATATGTAATTCTTTTATTGATCGATGCACTATTCTCCACAGATAAGAGATTTTATGGTCTACCTCAAGGCTCAGAAGACTCTGGATAACATGATAGATACGGATGAAATTAGAGGAGGAACACTCTTGCCGACTCCGTTGCAGGAACCCTCCTCAGCCAACAGTAAAAGGCCTGCGAAGACGAACCGAAGACGGAATTAATACTTTCCCGTCCTCATGGAATTTTGGGTATTTTGTGAATTAATCATTTCCATTATATGTATACGAAATCTGTGTTTTTTGTTCATGAAGAACGATAGGAAACATGCAAGGAGGTCCGGGTGAATGCCAAGGGGTTATATAGTTGCTTAAAATTGAATATGGTGTGTAAATTTGTAAAACAAATAGATCTTGTAATCTGTTTAAATTTTGGAAGAGCTAACAGTGTTGCCTTAATTTTCTAATTAGAGATGCAGCAAGCATATAATAGTTTATATCTATACGTGTCCTCAAAAAACTGCCCATAATGGTCCATATGGCATTACAAAACATGAGTTAGGTGTCACATGGTGCAAGGGGGTATTGCATAGATCATATTTCAAAAAGAAAAAAAAAATCAAAATGGATCTCTACCTTGTGATTGTCTAGATCAGAAGATAGATGATTCAAACATGTTTATCGTAACTATCCATTTTCTTATACTGAATCGGACGATAGAGGTTCGTGTTTACTTTTGTTTTTTAAATTTTTCAAAGATAACTATGTATATTCCCCTTGCTCCACACGATGCCTAAACAATGTTTTTGGGAGCACATGTCGTCCTGCAGGTCCGAATTAGCCATGTGTCTACTCTTATGGAGCTATAACATCTCGTATTTTATATATGGGAGTCATTACTTGCACTCGAAAATTTAGCCCTTCCACCCAATTTAAAACAAAGACTAGTAAGTTAGGTAATCTCTACTATATGAAAACATCATCTAAATCGTTTGATTTGAAGGCTATGATTTAAGGATATAAGGTGTAAAAGATTAACATGAAATATAATTTTCATCATGTAATTAAATTTAATCAAAGGCTATTATTTGATTCAATAGTTGATTACAATAAATCATATGATAAATATCGTGTTTTACTCTAATCTTATGCATTAAGGATCTACTAATCATGAACTTCAAATCAAACCGCCCACATTTCATTTTCATATGTCACGTCCCTAAATCATTCTTCAACTCTGGTGCAAGGGCCAAGTTTGGGGGTGCAAATAATGGCTCCCTTTATATATAAGTGTGCATGGAATGTTAACAAGAAAAATGATCGTTCTAATTATATGGGCGACTATCCTATCATGGTTACAAAATATCGTAGCTTCTTCTCTATGGAGAATTGGAGATGGCACCATGGATCAAAATCTTGGTGTCGGTTTCGTTCATGACCCGAATCGTAAGTTGGTCAAAATTTTAGTAAATCTTGGATTTTTTTGAAAATATGCTCCGAATTTCACTGAACTTTGTCGAATTTTATTTTATTGGTTTTTAATTCTTTCACATTGTTAGAATACATATTTACACTAGTGAAGCTAATTTTTTATCACACACGGGATCTTGAGCTCATGTAAAGCATATCAAACGGTCATATTTAGATTCCACATTGAATAAATCTCAAAAGTGACTCGATAACCCTTCTCATGACACGCTCATGATTAGGATCACTTTAGGGATGTATGCCACGTGGAATCAAGATCTGACCATATGCTAGTTGGGCTATGATCTCAAAATCTACTGTGTGAAATATTGGGCACCTCTATAAACGCTCACGCAATCTCTAAAAGTGCCCATATGTGCAACCCCTATAAACCCATTGATTGCCTCGAAATAGATGATAGAGATCATGTTTTACCCCGATCTTCCATACAATGGATCTTGAGATCATGTCGCACCTATCATGGTCAATTTTTAATTCCACATGTCACATATCCCCACAAAATTTTCCTTGAATCCTATGACACACATCACCCTCAAACATGATTTTAGAGCTATTTTTGGCAGATATATGACATTTGAAATAAAAAAACTAATCGTCACTGGAAGAGTGGGGTGAAACCAGTGGCGTAGCCATGTAGAAGCGTGTGGGGGCTCAAGCCCCCATTTAACTCTAGAGTTTCTATGAAGTATGTTAGTCATACAACCTTTGTTTGTATATAAGCCCCCAAATCAATGACGTAGAAGCCCCCAAATAGATGGCAAAATAACTACTAACATTATATTTATCATTTGTAGCCCCCACCAATAAAAATTCCTGGCTACGCCACTGGGTGAAACAAGATTTCCATCATCTGATATGAAGCAATCATAATGATAAATCACACTTTAATGGTATAAAATAAAAAGTAAATTTTTAATGGCGTAAGATCATTTAAACATCATTTGACAAATCATAGGTGTGTGCCACATGACATAATGATAAATCACACTTTAATGGTATGAAATAAAAAATAATATTTTAATGGTGTGAGATCATTTAAACACCATTTAATCCAATCATTGATTGAAGGTTATGCAGTGAATGTGAACCATATGATTGATGAACTTTAATATCAGCCCTTAAAATTAAAACCAATGGTTAATATTATAGTCTACAGTTCAGATCGTGTAAATATCCCTAAAAAATAATTTTGACGGTTCAGATCACCTACATCGTAAACTCTTATGGTCTGAGATCATTTAAATACCATTCGGGTGTGTACGTGCTAGCAGGGGAGTCGGTGCCATACTCCCTTGCTCTATTGCATATAAATGTCAAAAAAATAAAAGGAAAAAGAAGGAAGCAGAAGAAGAAAGGGGAGAAAAGCAGCCACCAACTGAGTCCTTCACCAGGTAAGTCATTCACCCTTTTTCGTCTTCTGCTTCTTCTTCTTTCTTCTTCCCTTTTTGTTTCTCCGTGGGTTTTAAACCCTCAAAAAAATTCCCTTTTTTTTTTTTTTTTTTCCTCCATGGGTTTTAAACCCTTAAAATATTGCAAACTTTGAAATCCAGGTCTCGGCCGATAATTTGTTTTTTCAGATTATCGGCCGATAATTTCATGATTCCGGGGGTGGCTGATAAAAAGCTTTTTTCCGGCTCGGTTCAGGCCGAAACCGAGACGTCTCGGCAGAATTTGGTCGAAATTTCTTTCATGAAATCTAGTTTCTATAGTATTTCAGATTTAGTTGACGAATGGAGCAGGAACAGTAAAGATAATCAGTTTGAAATGACTAGAAGTTATATATTTTATTTCATTCTTTGTGAGCCATTGAGAGAAGAATTTTTTTTTTTTAATAGGAAATGATTAGTCATCTAGATCTTATTACAGCCTTTGATCAAGCCAATCTTTGCTAATAAATCGGTTGCTACATTAGCAATCTTCTTAACATGAGAGCACGATGAGGCCATGAAGAGATGAAGACCCTCCTTAATATCTTCAAACGAAAAGGATAGGTCGGAAAGATCACCGCTATGTTCTGAAACTCCATTGATCACCCGGGAGTCACCCTCAATATGTCTTGAGTTCATGGTTCAAAATTTTGGCCGAATTCGGTTTCGGCTCAAAATATTGGTAATTTTCGGACTGTGGGGAAGATTTTGGCCGAGTTTCAAATTTTCAAACGAAATCTGATTGTTTGATCCTTGCTTGAGTTTGATATGTTCTTAAAGTTCTTACCCAATGAAGCCATGACCTTATCCTCTCCTCGTGATCACGAATAGTGACACCAACACCAGCAGCTTTCTCATGAGCACTCCATGCACCATCAAAGTTCACCTTGAAGAATCCGTTGGGATGAGGAGACCATTTATTTACCGAACTAATCTTTGATTGATGGGAAGAAAATTGCCAAATTAGCCTGATTATATTCCAATAGGAACCCCGCTCCAGTAGAAATAGCAAGAGGATCTCGAGTCTTCGCCCCATGAGTTATTTGGTTTATCTCCTTCCAAGTAGCCCATGCAATGATGAAAAATCTATCAAGGTATTGTTTTCCTGAAGTTTTGATAGAATTCCACTAGGAACTTCTCCCCTCCATCACATAACTCACAAATCGGAGATACTTCTGATTTTCTTAATCATTAACGGGTAACCGAATCTTTAAGATGACTGCCACATTCTCATCCAGGAACTGATTACAAATAGAGCCCTTATCCCGAATAATAGAGCCCTCTTGCTTTGGGAACTCATATGAGACCGATTACTCCACTGTAAGAGCGATGGAGTCAATCGGTCTTATAAGGGACTGGTCG
This sequence comes from Chloranthus sessilifolius, assembly GCA_021018995.1. Classification (NCBI taxonomy): domain Eukaryota; kingdom Viridiplantae; phylum Streptophyta; class Magnoliopsida; order Chloranthales; family Chloranthaceae; genus Chloranthus; species Chloranthus sessilifolius. The sequence goes on along the minus strand of CM037595.1, from coordinate 90,528,155 downwards.
GTCTCATGTGGGACGAATGATTTCATATGGAACTGATCGGTCTCATATGAGATTGACACCATCGGTCTTATAGTGGGCTGATCGGTCTCATATGAATCTGATTGATTGGTCTCATATGAGACCATAGGAGCATTTTTGTCTAATTCTTTTTTTTTTCTTACGTAAGTTGGACTTCAGTACATGTCAATTAATAGACCCTCACAACTTTTTTAAATTCAATGAAAAAGTTGAGACTTTCAAACGCTCATGGTTAATTTCTCTTCTTTTTTTTTCTTTGTTTTTTTAAGGGGTAATCTGCCTTAAAATAAAGGTATCCTTGATTAAGGTATCAAGTATTGGTCGATACCGATACATATCAGCGATACGTATCGGTTTTTCGGGAAACTGATACGTATCGGTATTCAACTCTGTATCGGTCAATACGTATCTGGTATTGGCTATTTTTTTAAAATAAAAAAATAGGCCGATACGTATCGGTTTTCCAAGGACCGATACTTGATACCGATCCCAATTTTGTTACCTTGGCCTTGATACTACTGCTCATAAATCTCTTCCAAATCTTAAGGGGTACTTTTATTTACAACCCAAAATTCTTCCTTTTCAATTTAGATTTTTTGTGTTTAAATACTTGACTGCTTTGAATTTGACGATGGAAATCATACTTAATCCAATCTTCGACAAAAAATCTTGAAATCATGGTCTACCATCAAATGGCCAGATTTTGATTCCAAGTAAAACGCATTCCAAAAAATGAAAATGATCTTGGCATACATCAAACAAGAATCTCTAATCACTTTTCAGGATGTACACCATGTGGAATAAAAGTATGAGCATATGATGCTAGGACCATGATCTCAAGATCTATTGTGTCAAAGATTTGGCCCAAAAAAAATGATCTCCATTGCCTGATTTAAAGGCACTCAAGAGTATAAGCATGTGCCCCTTTCAAAAAAAAGAGATAGTATAAGCATGTGAAACCTTATTTGAGAAGGAAAAATTTTGGGTTGAAAATAAACGTGCCCAACCTTGAAAATCTCTCCCACTTCTAGATCCCCTATCTTCTTCTCTTCTTCCTCATGTGCTAATGCTCACATTTGTATCAAGGCCCCTACGGCTAGGGCAATAGTTATCAAAATTCACAACTTTTACAACGAATTTTTCTTATTTTTGTCAAAAAAAATTTATTTATTTTTTACATTTTTAAATATTTTTCTCAAATGCTCCCATTTTTTTGAATTTTGCCGAAATTTTTACCTTTTCTTTTCTTTCGGTTTTTTTTTTTTTTTTTGTTCTTTTGTTCTGTCTTGTCAATTTTCCCAAATTTCGACTTGGTAACTAGCCATATCAAGGACCGCCTAGGGCTAGACCCAGGTCCATGCATATGCCCGGCCCGGCCAGAGGTACCCAAACCCCTCTAATATTCCGTCGCTTTTATCTAACGACTCTTCTGCCCCTCTCTCTCTCTCTCTCTTTGCGAGCACTTAGGTAGTAGCTTCTATCTAACGACTCTTCTGTGCTCTCAACTTCCCCCTTTCTCTCACTAGTGAATCCTCGCAACAACGAATTAGTTGATTTTGGATTGAAAATGGGAAAGAAAAAATTCATCGACAAGAAGAAATCAGCAACTTTCCAATTATTCGCGAGGGACTCATCTGATCCCAATCCCCTTGGATCACCATCAACCAGTGACCGCGTTTTCGTTAGGGTTGACAACAATCCCTACTCCTCCCACGGATTTATCGATGAAGACGACAACGACGCAGATGATTGCGATCGTTTTGACGATTCGATATTTGCAGATGCATCGGAAGACCAAGACTATGGTGAAGTTAGAAACCAAATCCAAACCCTGGGGCGGCCGCCTCTTCCCGATGCAGTGAGGCGGGAGATTTTGGAGCTTGGTCTTCCTGATGATGGCTATAACTACCTTCTCCACTTGCGCGAAATCAAGAACGCAGGTGGAGGCTCGGCCTATTACCATAACAACAAAGCGAAGCTCGATCAAGTTCCTCTTGATGTGAAGGTGAGTAAACAAATCTATGTTTTACAGAATCGTTGGCGCTTTGAATTGGATAGTGCTGTTTGCACCGGTTAAACCTGTGAAGCACACACGTTTTCCCATTATAATTGACTGCCTTGAATCAGACGATGGAGATCCCTAAAACTGACCGTGATAATGAGCGAACCATGAGAAAAGGGTTCTCAAGTCACTTTTGGGGGTTTGTGCCACGTGCAATCAAGATCTGACCGGCTGCTGGGTGCTCCATGATCTATTGTGTGGAAGATTGGGACAATAACGATGGGAAATTGTGTGTTCTTCACAGGTTTAATGGGTGCAAATAACCCTACCCTTTTGAATTTTAGGCCCTTTTTTAAAGTTCGTAGTAGTAATTTGTTATTTTCTTAGGCGTATGATGCATCGGCGGTGCGGATCAACACAGTCATTAAAGATGATACGAATGATGAGTCCTTGTATAGCGTTTTGTCAAAAACTGTTGGTGTTAGGGTTCAGAAAGCTGTTGATCCCGACGTAGCTGCATTGCTTGATGATAGTGATTTGTCACGGTTTGGATCGGATGTGGATGATTTGGAAGAGGATTTCGTTGCTCAGGCTAATGTTTTAGATGGAGGGGAGCAGGAATTGATTGGCGATGAGAAAAAAGTAGCTGTTGATGTGCGATCCGAAGTGATCGAAAGAGTAGAGACTGAATCCGCTGATAGTTTGTTGGTTCATGTTGATGAAGTGAAAAGCCAACATCACGATGATGATAATGACTCGGTTGATGAGAAGCCGAGAGTTCGGCGGCCACTAGATGAGCAGTTTGATCTGGTGAGCTTTTTTTTTCACTGTTTGTCTGTTGCACCTTTGGAAAGAAATGTTTAGACACATTACATATAAATTCAAGCTTTCAAAGAACATTTGATTTTCTCAGTAGCATAGGAAGTACCTTTGATCTCATACAATTTTGGATTCCCATCTTCTGCTGTTGTATATTATGTCTATGCTTTCTTGTTGGTTGTTACAAAGCATTTTAAGTTGAAATTTTTTCTGGCCCCAGAGTTTGGAAGTATGTTACTTAATTCGCTACTTGACCCAACAAATGGCGAACTGGTTGGGAGCGAACCAGTTCGCCATTCAATTCGGTTCGGTTCAGCATGATGAGCGAACTGGATTCGAATACCACGTCAAGATGTAAAAAATGCTGGGAGGGGGAGTTGAGCCCACAACCTCTGACACCTTGCGCCCAAGATTCATGCTGCCTTACCAAGTGAGCAAACAACTCTTATTGTATAGACTTTAAATTTTAATAATTATATTTCAACCTCTTTCTAGCTTACCAAAGAAAATAATAATAAATATAAATATTAAAAACTCATGCTACCCCCAACGAATCGGGTTCGCATGGCAGTAGCGAATTGCGAATTACGAACCTGAATTAGAATTGACCGAATTAAATATCAAAAGTTGGGAACACTGAAATGTATTGCCACTCATCGTCTTTAAATTCTTACGAGCTTTGCAGAAAGATCATGAATGAATTGATTTAGCAGTCAACGTTAAAAAATTTGTTATAGCTTTATTTTGCCTGAGGTTTCTTTATCTGGTTTTGTAATTTGCAAATCTCCAACATCATTGTCCGTTTGAGAAGTTTCGTAATATATTTTATTTTCCATAGAAGCTGCTATGGTTTGATTTGATTTTATTTCCCATATCCGTTTCTTTATCTTGATCGATTGAGTCCCCAACCCCATGCCACCGAAAAAGAACTAACTTTAGCAGGTTGTTCGCGTGCTCAGGTGACAGAAGTTACGTGCCAATTTTTTCACGTTCTTGGCTTATCCAAGAAGTAGGAAAGCTACTCTATTCTTACTGAACCAAAAAGAACAAAATACCTCTACTCTTTTTGAGCTGCCACCCAATATTCTTCTGGTTTGATTGGAAAGGACCAACAGTTCTCTATTTATCCATCAATAATCAAGCTCATTTTATAAGAATAAAGTGTGACCAATGGAAAGCCCTCCTAAATATTTCAATATCTCTGGTTTCCCTGATATCCAGCCCAACAGGTTGGTTACTGACCTTCATAATCAAATTTAGTCTATAAGTATCTTTGTGAAATTCTCTATGAAATCTGGGTGGTTCTATGGGGTATGTAATGGTTTGATTATGAGCTTATAGATTAACAATTTACTAATTAATGCCATGGTTGGGACTAATGATTGGTTCGATTTACAAAATCTTTGCATATGCTCATAAAGATCAAGTTATATCAGGTCTTGTTTCCACATTTTCAGTCTTTCTCGATACAATTTTAAAAATATATGATCTGCCATCATTTGAATGAACATATGGGTTTCACATAGCTGCTGTTGGTTGCAAAGCTGTAGGGATTGGTCTTGATAGATAAATATGAGAAAATTGGTCATGCCTTAGGTTAAGGATATCTGGATATGTAACTTAGACATGCCATGTGTGTTGGTCCTGCAACCAAAGTCATTCAATTTTTTTATGTCAACTGTCTTCTTCCATCTTGATCAACCTTGCAGAGTTGAGACCAAGTTTTGCCCGAGTCAAGGCATTCACTGGATTCATCAAGTCAACTTGACTTGCAAAGCTTTGTGATGAGTCATCAAACTCTTAGACTATGATCTCTCTCTCTCTCTCTCTCTCTCTCTCTCTCTCTATATATATATATATATATATAGATGGGTAATGATCCTCTCGCTCGAGTCATTAAATATAATCCCATGACTCTAGCAACCATTAGTGGCATGCCACATCAGATTGACTTTTCACCTGATGTGACTTGCAGCTAATAGGAGCTCGAGTCATGGGCTTATGTCCCATAACTCGAGTCATATATATATATATATAGAGAGAGAGAGAGAGAGAGGGAGAGAGAGAGAGAGAGAGAGAGAGAATAAAATTTCGTAATCAGATAATTAACTTGCTTATATGTGTAATTTAAGCAAGTTAATTTGCTTATTAGCAAATTATAGGGAAGTCATCAGGTGTGTTCTTTCCTGAGCTATTCTGGCCAAAGCTTTTAGGGACTCTGCTCCTCAGGAGATCAAAGAGTGTTGGGCCTCATCCTTTACTATATACTTGGTCTTTCGACTGGTTTGCTGCTGGCCTTTGATGGGGCTTTCTTATTTTTCTTCTCCTTTTATTGGGTTCTTCTGAACCTCTTAGGCTTCTCGCTTGGGTGGATGTACCTTTTTCTTTTAATGACATGCACCATATACCTTAGATAACTATTGTGACTAGGTAACAAACTTTTAGGAATTAATAGCTCAGCACATTTAGTAAATAGAAGATAGAGAGAGAGCCTTTTTCATCTTTATACTGGTTCAAAATATTACAATCAACTGCCATAACCTTGATTTTTACGCATTTAGGAAATACATGTTAGACCTTTTGTATCTATTTTGACTTGGTCACAGACCTTTTAGGAATTAATAGTTCATGGCATTAAAGTAGAAACTGTGTTCTGAAAATTCTCTCTTTCAGCTATGGACGTTTGGTTTCTTCCTTGGGGGTCCTCTTTGTTATGTTATAGCATTCTTTTTAGAAATTATATTTTATTAACCCTTTTCCCGACTTCTGAATTTACTTTTCGACTTCTCTAGATACCATTCTCTATTTATTTTCTTTTTTGCTCATGCTCCTACTTTACAATTTTCAATAACAGTGTTTATTATTTACATTGATCCTGTTGTCAGCTTGCCCTTCGTGAATATGGCACAGACAGTGATAATGATGATGCGGACTCCATAGGTACAGAAGGGAAACCACTTGCTAATAAGCTCAATCATGCCCTTAAAGAGTATGACATCAATGACTTGGATCTTGATGATAAGTATAGAGCTCCTGGGGATTTTGTACATGGGAATCAAGGATCAGACCGAGGGAAACAACAGGACTCTTCTGCTGATGTGTTACGCAGGTGTGCAGAGTATGCTGAAATGTACAGCTATGAGAATCAAGATGTTGAGGACATGGTTGTCCTGCAGGAAAGCAGTGATGAATCTGAGTTGTGGGATTGTGAAACTATTGTTTCCACATATTCAAATTTTGATAACCACCTTGGAAAAATACAAGCTCCAGAAAAGTCTAGGAAGAAACTCCCTGTAACTATTTCTGGAGCTTCAACTGATAATAGCCATGTGATTTCTCTTCGAGGAAAGGAGATGCTTCCGGTAGAGTTTTTGCCACACGGTAGGAGAATTGTCGTGGGAAAGGCGAAGAAAGCCACTACTATGGGAACTAACCTGCAGAAGAGGAGACCAATTGGAGAGGAGTCGAAAGAAGAAAAGAAGGAACGGAAGGTAATTTTTACCAATATTTGAACTAGCTGCTTGCATTTATAGTGGTCCTTCATACTGACCTACATTAAGCCCTCCTTTTCTATGGTAAATTTTTCCTGTTTTACTTTTGTTTTGCTCTTCACTTGTAATGCTGGAGCAAGGTTGGTACTTTGATCCCTTTACCTGCTAACAAAGAGAGGGCTTAATGCAGTTTTATATCATTTAAAATGACCTTTACTGTACTAAATTCTTAGTAACTTTAGAACTACTGGTAACCATCAAAAGAAAATCTATGATAAGGGTCCTTGCCACAGTAGTACTTTTTTGATGATGAGTGATGTCACCGTTCCTTTGTCTTTTTGATGTATTATAATTAATACATTAGATCTACTTGCGTTTATGTGATTGATGGTGATTTTTTCTACATGCAGGCTGCTGTGAAAGAGGAGAGGCGAGAGGCAAGGCGGGCTAAGAAAGAATTGAAAGAGCTATACAGGTGTGAAGCCCAACGGGCTCAGAAGGTTGCTGCTATTTCAGGGCCATGTTCCATCCACCTTATGTAAGTGTAGCTTATCAGTTATGAGTGAAACGTTTAATTAGAATGTTTCCTCTAATTTGGAAAACAATTAGGAGAGATTTTATTTCCTTGACTCTTTGTTTCCATAATAAGAGAAGTGAAATTCATCTCTCAACATCAATTATAGTAGCACAAACTCATTTTTACTTATGTTGGCACACTCTGAGTCTGGATTACAAAAATTGACTTCTTAGTTAGGCCATGTTAACCACTATATGGCTTAAGTATGCCATTCAGATGTTATGATATTTATTTACATATGTACATTGGTTTGCTTTGGGTTTTGCTTTGGGTTTTGCTTTGGGTTCAGATTAATGTGGAAAGCCATCTTCACATTGATAATTAGTCATCATGGACATAAATTAATTTTATGCTTTGGGTTCGAAAAAAATTGCTACAATGGACTAGAAAGAATGATCGATGTCTAACTTGCTTTCTGGTTTATTCCTTTCTAAAAATAGGTAAGCCAACATTTGACTGGCCACTAATACGATGCAAACAAACTCCTAGGAAACTTGCACTCTGATCCGTGGCTGAACTTTGCACATGGGGAGTCTTGATCTCACCAAGGTTCTAGTATGTTTAGCAATTTTGAATGAGTACTATTAAGTATATATGTAGGATGGATTTCCTAATAGAATCCCTACAAATTTGCATGGTAGTACAGTCTTAGTCAATCACTTGGTTTGTGGTATGGATCATTTATCTTGGCTTGCATTTTGCTATATTCTCTGTTAAAATAGAAGAGAACAAGCTTTAATTTTGGACAGGGTTGTTTGAATCTGTTTGTGGATATGTGGCATGGGAGAGAAATAACTTGGCAGTTATATGCTAAACATAAAGATGAAGGATTGGCTGATGAATTTTATGAATTTGGTAGTTTCAGTATATAGGTAGATAGCTATCATGGTTGTCGTGCACTTTCACATGCATAATGCCATACTTAAGGTTGGTTTGGCCAGAAGCATAGGCACAACACTCATTGCACAATATCTCTGCACTTGTGGGTTAGGCTTAAAAGTTCATATGCACCTTGCTTAATCTCTCATTTGACTTTCATCACACTTTGCTAATGAATGGTCTTGCTGATTTATTATAATTGAATTTAAATAATATTTTTTACTACATAGATGCTTACGTGAAACTGTATTCCTCGTCATGCCTACTTGTGGAATGAACTTTGTTTCTTGATCTTAGCTTGCTTTATGATTGCTTCAACTAATTTACACTAACTCAAATTTGTCTTTACTCTTTACCAAAGGGAACCATTTTTTTTTCCTGAGTATTTTTTAACCAAATAGGGTTAGCCCTGATTCGAAATGAGTGGAGACATAGGACTCACAAAACCAATCCAAAAAGATGGAGCTAGGCTATTATGATTTAACCAAATTGGATTGAATGGAAAGTAAGTACATCATGTTTGTGGAAAAGAGGATAAAGTGTTAGTCCTTTTTCAGGATATAAACTTTACTTGGTTCCGTTTCAAAATGACACAAACAGACATATTTGGTTTAGGGTGATCGGAAAATGGACTTTCAGGGTACCTCAATACTGAACAATTATTTGTTTAGGCTTGAAATGTGATTTGCACAAAATTGAAGTTGTACAAATAAAAAGTGGTCAACCTTGAAATCCGTTGAAAACCCTTTTTCTTTGTTATCATGGTAGAAGTTTTGGAGTGATGTATGGAGTTTCCAGTCAGAGGGATGAATCAATATATGTCTCGACAGTTGAGCGGTTCTGATCTTGTTTCAATCAACCAAATCCCCTGCCGCCCCTGCTCCTCTGCCCTAAAATTAGTTATCCGAGATATTCCGCGTCTCTAACTTCTAAAGATAATTTGCGTCCGTCCTTTCTGTTTCACCTAAGAAACTCCATTGGGTTTTCTTGGGTAGGCTTTCCACCAAGGCTCTTGGCCTCGGTATGGTAAATTACATTATGTTTTTCTCATTCCCAACACTTTGGATCCTACCATGTGCTCCCAGTATCGTCATATTTCTGCAAGTTTGCCTACAAAATTATTAAGAGAATTATGGTGGCTAGCATGAGATCTCTTGGGCCTAGGGAGTTTTTTTCCTTATTAAAGTTATTGCCAGTAATATGTACATTGTGCACAAGCTGTTCAACACCGTAAAAGGGATCCATGTGCATGAAAGTAGACATGGAAAAAGCTTATGATTCCCTCAAAGTCAGATTTATAGCTCATGTTCTATTTGATTTTGGTCAACTCATTAGGTTACTCTCATCATGAAATCTTAATCTAAACCTAGGATGCCAAGACAAAGTAGCATTAATAAGCAGGAGAACAACTTAGTTTGTCACTATGATGGGGAGATTAGAATGGAATTAAAGAGTTCTACTGATCTAGATCTGCATGGAAAGGAGTTCCTCTGCCCTGCATCAGAGATCCAAGTGAGATACTTTAGCTGGGACACTTGTGCTACTTTTGGATGCCTGTTGTCCCTTTAAGGTCATAGAAATTGGATCCACTTGCTTGCCAAATTTGGTCAACTTACAACTTCTTATTCCTATTGGTCATCAATGGAAGTAAACATGGTAGTAATAGAAACTTCTTCAAAAATGTGTAAAAGGTAATCTACATAAGCAATGTATTGATTTTCCTCCCCAGCAACGGGCTCGATGTGGTAGCATCTTCCTTGGTAACGATCAAGTCTGGTAAGTCTATCGGTTCACACTGTTGTCCCTGTACCAATAAAAGATTTCATCAAGCTACTGCAGCTCCTACTTCCTCAGGTGGAACTCCAGGTTGAGGAGTTAGTTAGAATGCTGCCAAGATCTCAGTATCCTTGACTTTATAGTGAAGAGCAAGGTAGTTAAGGCGGTGTGGCGAGGTCATGGCAAAGCGGCTCGCTACGCCATGGCATGACTATAGTGAAGCCATGACGAGGCTACTTGTTATTGTAATTTTTTAAAAAAATTATTTTATCTATTAATTAGTAGTATTTTTTTTTTAAAATATTTTTTATACAAGAAAAAAAAATATAGGAAGAAAAAAATTCAACTACCAAAGCATCATACTTTGATTCTAATATTGAGAATTTCATGTTCTAGGAATAAACAAATATCAATAAATACAAATCAAATATAGAGCATCAACAAATTTGCAGTATGGTAAGTATAAATAAATAAAAATGAAATATCAACAAATATAGAATATTAAAAAATATGAAATATTAAGTGCATATACGGTAGTGTCGTCGACGCTGAGGTTTGGACGACGCTAGTGTTGGTAGCTGTTGTAAAGAGAGAGAGAGAGAGAGAGAGAGAGAGAGAGTTGAAAATTTTGTAACTTATAAGTTGAGATTTTGTGACTTGTAAGTTAACTTTTGTAACTTATATATTATAAAAATATCATAACTTATAAGTATTATACGTTATTATCCAAAAAATAAAATAGCGTGCATAACGACGCCATAATACTACTCCGCCGTAGCGACTCTATGGTGTCGCTATTTAGCCGTCATGGCTATTTGGTTATATATAGCGTTTTCCATCGTCATTTGCGCCATGCGAGGCCATAGCGAGGCTATAGCATGACCTTGACAACCATGATTAAGAGTATAATAATTTAACTTGTACTCTTTAACACCAGCTTTGAATCCAACGCTTGCTCTTTAGTCTTTGTTTGTGGTTACATAAGTCCCTCCCAATACCTCATGAATTAAGAATTTTTACAATGACAAGATGTACTCGACACGAATTGGGCATGAAATTTGCTACTATGGCATATGTTGATCTCAGCGCTTTTGTTGGAGAGATTAACACATTTAAACCTACAGGAAGGGCATATATGCTGTGAATGGTATAAATTTGTGATGAGTTGATTCAACCTAAGTACCTAACAGATGGAAGAATAAGAAGGAAGTGGGTGAGAGAAAGAAGACTTTGGAAAAAGAGAGCTAGAGGTATTAGAACAACCCTCATGTAGGATTAGCAGCGGAGAGTCTCTTAGTTACTTAACTGGAAGTGGGTCCTATTATGGCCCTAGCAATAAAATATAAAAGGTTCACTAGAGACTGAGATAAGCCCATCTTTGATTATGTCAAGTCTCACACGAGACTTCTTGAACAACATTGGGAAAAAAAGTTTATTTTATTTTTCTAAATATTTTTACTTATTATTTTATTAGGGGAATGTTAAGTCCTATTTCGAGTTAAAGTGGGGTTCCAGTTTTATTCTTTATAGCGACTCTTATAAATAAGAATGAGGGAGAAAATGTGGGACTACAATTGATATTTATTTTTACAAAATTTACGATTTAGGATAGTTTTCTAATACGTTTCTAGTTGATTGTTTGGGATATTTTCTCTATGCTTTCGATCACAACTACCACCGCTGCCTTCTTATCCCATGTATTTGGGGTTGGCTTTCCGAGTCTTATTTCTCCACTCATTTCTGTTCCATAACGTTGAAATCCTTCATGTCACAAGTTTTGGTTTTAAATATCATCATATGCATAGGCCCTAGGCTCAGGAACCTAGAGGTCCTGCCATCGATTCTTCTCGTCTCCCTATCAATAACCCTGGATGCACGTAGGCTAAGCGAGCATGTGCGACCTTCTGGGGAGTGGGCCCTTGTGGGCTACATAGTCAGGCATGCGCTCTATGTTGTTCAAGATCCGGATACATCCGATATCAACAAAAAACAATTATCGGTTTCGACCCTCAATTTGATATGGGTATAAATATTGGCCTATATTGGCCAATATGAACCAAATATAATACCAAAAATGCCTGTTGGGTAATTTTTTAAAATTATTTTAAGGTATATATATTTAATTCTTTAAATAAAAATAGGGTACTTTAATATCGACTGGTTTGGTTGAGGCGTATCTGATATAATATTATACGTATCGGCTTGGGACTCGACCGATATTCCCGATGTCTATCCATTTTAAATCCTTGGTCACAACTCACTGCTTTCAATCAAAGCCTTCACAGGTAGGGCTCTCAATGGGCCGAATTAATGTCGGGCTGGGGTTCAACCCGGCCCTAACCTACCCGGGTCAGGTTCCCAAAATTTTCAGCCCGGCCTAACCTGGGCTGCGATGTACTCAGCCCAAGCCCGGCCCCTATCGGGTTGGACCGTGCTTGAGCGTTTTTCCGGGCTTTTTTTCGGCTGTTTTTTTCTAATAAAATTTGGTTGTGCTTGGGCTGTTTTTTTTCTAATAAAAGTTTGAAGAAGGTTAAAATTTTAATTAAATAATTATATTAACATTGTAGAGGCTCAGGTACATGCTTCAAATATTTCATTTTAGTTTATTGCACAATGGTTATAACTAACAACGGTTGCTTGAAAGGACATTGATTGCACCATGATTATAACGGACAACGGTTAATGTCACGGCATTTAAGTAAATTATATTTAATTAAAAGAAATATTTTTTATAACTTTAAAATGATAAGTATATATATATATATATATATATATATATTATATTTGGGTCGGGTGTTGGAACACTCAACCCAAGCACGACCTGGATTGATCTGGGTTGTAACATGTTTAGCCTGGTCTAGATACCAGGCCGGGTTTACTTGATAGAAAGTACCTCTTTTTCTGGGCCAGGTGCAGGCCAAAATCCGGCCCGACCCATTGAGGGCCTTATTCACAGGTCTTCCTCATCTCGTACTTCCTTGTGCTTGTAAAGTCTCAATCCTTCATGCAGGATCTATTCCTTAATGAAATCCTGATTGCTGCAATGGCGGACTTTTTGCATCTGTGACCCATTGAGAGCCCTATTCACAGGTCTTCCTCATCTCTTGCTTCCTTGTGCTTGTAAAGTCTCAATCCTTCATGCAAGATAACACCCCCCCTCCCCCCCCCCCCCCCAACCCCCCCAACGAACACACACAATGAAGATACTCGATTTGCTAATATTAGTGGTCAATCCTGAAAACCATTGGGAGAGGTCATGAACATATGCTGGAGTCGCAGCCTTTTTCGCTCGCATCCATGGAGCATGACATCATCGACAAAGAGTTTATGGGATATTGATCGCCCATACTACTATCTCAAGAGCAAAATGGCCGAAGTGGAAAGGTATTTCTAAGATATTGCCGAAGTTCTCTAGATGGATTCGTTTTAGCTGAGGTGACAGGTCTCGTATTCATTTTTGGGAAGACCCCTAGGTTACTCTCTACCCTTTAAAGTCTCTGTTTCCCGATATATTTAGGTTGATGACTCTCCCAAATGCTTCGGTGGCTGAGGCCTACTCTCAGGCTGCGAAGAGCCCCTCTTGGGACCTGGTTACAAAGAGAGCGCTTAAGGACGAGGAGGTGGAGTCTTTCCTCTCACTTCTTCGAGCTATTTCCGAGGCGATACGAAACCGGCATGGGAGAGAGCTTCGTTTTTTGGTTGGGAAAAGAAGATGGGGATTTTTCGGTGCGATCTTTTTATAATAGTCTGCCTGCTAGACCAATGATCGGGACGGAATGGTCTCTCATTTGGTCCGCTCCCATTCCCCCTAAAGTCCATCTCCTATCTCTTCCTTCATTGCTAGGTGGCTACCGAGATTTGGTGCACCATCCTAAAATCTTTTGAGCTTGTGGGTGTTGTCTGAGAGTATCCCGCACCTTGTGATGTCGTGGCAGAGCCCTCGCTTCGAAGGCCAGGTGGGTGCTTTTTGGCGGGTGGCTATCTTTGCTACTCTGTGGGGTATTTGGCTCGAGAGGAATGCTTGGGTTTTCAACTGCAAGCATTGGCCCATTGAAGTTATTCTGAAATCTATTAGAGATCTGATGTATCTGTGGGTGCTCTCTGTTCCTGAGATGGAGTTGGGCAGGAAGCGTGGTCCGTTGTAGTTGTTGTTCTGAGGGCGGGGGGTGGTGTGTCGCCCCATGACCTTCTCTCTTTTTCCTGTTTTTTCCTTTTTCCTTGTGTCTGCTTTTTGTTTTGCTTCGGCTAACCTGTGTAGTTTCCAGCTTCTCGCTGGTTGGTTTAATGGATATCTCTTACCGATCAAAAAAAAAAAAACCGCAAGAGCAAAATGCCTTAAAGTTCTTGACAGAGAACAAGGTTTCTTTTTATTTTGGTTGTTGGTGGTGGTGTGTTGCATGCCCATATCAGATATCACACTTGGGTCATTTGAGAGCTACCATTAGGTAATTTGACTCCCTGAATAATGTCCTATGATTTCGAGTGGCAATGGCTGCATATAAAAATTCTGTATTTGATTCTACTATATATAGCCAGTGCAGTCTCAAATTTTTTGCTTCACATAGCCTTCCTAACATCTTGAAGCTTAGATAGTGCCTCTATCTTGTTCCACTAGTGCGTAACAAACTGTTCAGCTGGAATTTTCCTAATATAAAACTGCCTCTGCGTCAGTTCTCATGAGTTAGAACAAACCAAAGGAAATGAGATTCCACATCTTGATAGCCTTCTTTGTGTGGTTCAGCTTACTGTATAGTCTAAACATTGGAGCACCCTTGACCGCGTTGCCTCCGCATCAGTTCTCCAATTAAAACAGACCAAAGGAGAGATTCCAAATTAGTATCATCTTAATGATTAGATTACTAGAAGGGGCCACCAGACTTTATAACTGGAAGTTCATGGCATAATTTGGATAGAGGGAGTCATGTGCTATTACTCCTCTAAAAAAATCCTATGAATCTCTTATGAGAAGATAATTTATACACGACATGACATATGAGAAAGCATATAACAGTCAAGGAAAGGCTGGTGGGTGTTAAAGATCTTTAAACATAGGTAGGTGAGTTGAAGGTGATCAATTGTTTGAAGGTGAATTGTATCTATGAATAACCCTCCACAACCCCTTATATATATATATATATATACACACACGCGCGCACACACTAGTGGACCCTGCACGTGCGATGCACGTGGGAGCCGTTTATTTCTAAAATAAACAGCAACGATGTAAATCTCTAAAATGAGTTTTCATTGTTCATCATAAAGGCGTGAATAGTAACACTCCAATTTTTCATTCAATTTTGATGACCCTATTTCAGTTTTGTTTGATGCCATCAAAATCAGTTCTTCTGATAAATTTAGTTTTAGATATTTAGACAAAAAACTGGTAAGTTTTAACAATGTGCCGATAGTTGAGCACCAAATTAGCAGTAGGTCAAAAGCGACGTCCGATTTGGGTACTCATAGGTGGTAGTGTTGTTTTCTGAAGCCTGGCCATTTGGTGAAAAGAAGTTGGCTTGAGTGTCGTCATTGCTAGGACCTAAATTTCAGTAAACGAGCATGGAGGAGAACTTCAGAGTATATGCAAAGTGTCAAAGGTGCTTATATGAGGTATACTGGGGTTACTTAAATACATTAGTACATATAATCAGAGCCTATAAGAGCTTTTTAATCATCCAAATGGTGCATTCTAATATTGAGCCATAGAAAAATATGCACCACCGCCCATATTAGATTCAATAGATCAAATGATTCAAAATAACTTGTATCTGATCTCATATCCGTGGGTAAATTATCTATAGGGTTTTTTGCATATAGAAACCCCCTGAGTTATGAGTAATTGTTTTGCAACCCTTACTTTTGTGTTTCTGTTTCATATAACCTCCTGCCCTTAACTAGCCATGAGTTTATAGACTGAAAGTCTATTTTGCCCTTAATGAAATCAATATTTTAAAAATGCCACCATTCTAAAAGGCCTTTCATTCATTTATATTTACAAGTCATGCCATTAAAGTTTATCACCATTCTAAAAAAGACCATTCACCTTTATTTACAAGTCATTCCATTATAATTTACCACTATTCTAAAAGGAGTACCTTTAAATCCACCCACAAAATCTTTTAGTTCACCCACATTGAAACACATCGACTGCATTGAATCAAACGATGGAGATTGTTTATCGTCCCAATCTTTCATGAGATCAATCTTTAGATCATGGGTGTACCATCAAATAGTCTATTTTTTATTTCATGTGGTACACACCCATAAAAGCGACCTTAATATCAATTTTAAGCATGCACGTGATGTTAAGGTCACTTTTTTGAGATGTGTGCCACGTGAAATAAAACACTGATCGTCTGATGATACGATCATGATCTCAAGATCCATCGTGTGAAAGATTGGGAGGATAAATGATCGCCATTATTCGATTCAATTCAATCAACGTGTTTCAGCGTGGGTGAACTTAAAGATTCAGTGAGTAGATCTAAAGGTACTCTTCTAAAAGGCGTTTCATTCACCCATCAGATTCAAGACTCTTCAGATGGGTGATTCCCCATTAAAGTATGTCAACGTTTGGACGAATACTCAATCAATGGAGGATTTGTGGCAAATAATGCAATTATTCTTTAAAAGAAAACCTTCAATCTACATGTTCTACTCAAAATATCCGTCCTTTCAATTTCCTATATGATTCAAAACCCTTCAAATGAAAGACCAACTGGTATTGGCCGATACTTACCGATACAAATTTTTTTCTCGGTATTGGTCGATCCTTAGAACTTAGGTTGCCAAACAAGGCTGATTTTATTGGTTTATCCTCCAATTTTATTGTATCCAAGTGGAGTTTATTAAAAGTGGTGTCATAACTCATAATGCAAATTGGGTGTTTTCATTGTTGGGCTATCATCGACATTAAGAGAATATTAAGCTTATGAAAAGTCTATTGTGTCGAAAACTTGCTCCTTCAACTATCAAGACCCTAAAAATCAGTGAAGACTAGGTTGGCAATGGGTCGGGGCAGGCCAAAATTTTGATAGCCGATCGGACTCGAGCCCCTACTTCATCTGACCCGATCCGGTTCAAAACCCCCTTATTTCCTAGATTGTATATAAAATATCGTGTCCATCCAATCTTTTAATTTTTCTCAGAGAATCCGAGCTTTGAGGCCCAATTATGGATTAGAAAATTTTCAAATTCAATTGATTACTATCATTTGATGAATCACTGGTTATACAATTGATCGGATTCACTATTATATCATCGTTGGTATAATGATAACCATTATATAATAATGGTGTAGTGCTTCATATTATCATTCTGTACAAAAAATTTATCTTTTTATTTTATTTTAGAAATTGAATTGCCTAACCGCGTATGCTTCCATCCATCGAATCTTTGAGTTTACCCATGCTAAAACACATTTATTGCATTGAATCAAACGATGGAGATCGTTTAGGCATACTATTAAAACGTACACATTAAAATTAATTTTAAGGTCATTTTTTTGGGTGTGTATCACATGAAATAAAAAATCAACCGTCTGATGGTGCCACCATGATCTCAAGATCCATCATGTGAAAGGTTGGGACAATAAACGACATCCATCGTCCAATTTAATGCAGTCAACTGTCTGATGGTGCCACCATAATCTTAAGATATATCGTGTGAAAGCTTGGGACGATAAATGATTTCTATCGTCCGATTCAATGCAATCATCCGTCTAATGGTGCCTCCATGATCTCAAGATCCATCGTGTGAAAGTTTGGGACGATAAACGATCTCCATCGTCCGATTCAATGCAATCAATGTTTTTCAGTGTGGGTGAACTCAAAGATTTGGTGGGTGGATTTAAAACTATTCTTTTTTATAGGTGGAGGGCCGCCAACTCTAAATACATGTAGAGGGTGGCAATTTAATAATTTAATTTAAAAAAGGATAAATACAATATCTAGGCTATTCTTTAACCGCTTTAAAGTTGCATTCGTTAAAGAGCGTGTTTTATAATCACAAAAATGCTAACTAGGAAGTTTAGAGCAAATAGTTATAGTGGGGGGATTATTTATAATATCAGCATAAATATACAAGCTGACCCTAAAATGAAACTCTTTTTTCCAAGGATAATGTGCAATAAGAAGAAAAGTCATTAGAATTAGTAGAGAAACAATAGTTGTTGTACTGACTTAAAATAAGATGACAAATAAAAAAAGCCAACCCCTTTACAAAATAGAAGTAAGCTTTTCCTCTTGCTTGACCTTTTCAAGGCCTTGTGAGGTAGTTATTGGTCACTCCCGGTTAAAAGACCAAATGCGTCCACTTGTTGCATGAAATTTTGGCATACTTGCCCACCGTCTAAATTCAAACCGAGCCAACCCACCACAAATACGTTCATGGAGTATAAGACAGCCCAACCTCCATAGAAATGGTGGCCTCTCTACTGCCTTCTATAGACATGTCAATGCCTAAACAAGACCACGAATAAAAAGTTAAAATAGCCCTTCTAGTCCATATGAAAACTGATAACAAAAAGAACCGTGGCTTTTAACTTAAAATTAATAGTGATGGTTGTGGTGATGATGTTTCTGGTTGTGACTCTTATTAATAGTGATGTACCTAACAACGTGAGCAATGGATTTTTGGGGCATCTGCAAAAAATGGACTCATAATATGTATTTGAACCATCAACATAAACTAAAATATGGTTTGGACCAAAATGCCCCTAATGAACCTAATTATTTTTCATAATTATTTCTTATGTCATTGAAAATGATTATGAGATACTTAACCTCTCTTGCGGATGTTGGCGCGATGGTGATCATGTGCGGTAGGGATGGTATTATATAGACTGAAATTATTGAGTAGAGATTATGTTGTGGAGTTGATAGGGCCGAAGAAGTGGAATTTGATTTCTAGAATTCATATAGAATCACCACCGGGAGTCGAGCGAGAGCCATCTTAAACACACTCTTCGTCTCATAAATCTTTATCAACTTTCTCATGCCAAGTACGGTTGAGTGTATGCGAATTTGAATGTTTTGAACTGTGCTTTCCAAAGATTTTTTTTGTACAAAATTTTTTAAAATGTCATCGGCCGTCTTTATACAACCTATGAATGACTCTATGCTAATCGAAAAGTCAGAATAAACTCATAAGGTTGATAATTTTAGGATCCCTTATTAATAAAAAAAATTGACAAATCCATGGGTCTTGAGTTGGAGTTTAAACTTTGCTCATGATTTACGAAAGATAAAGATCACCTGAAGGGTTAAATAGTCGTCAACGGTTGATCGCAAGATTAAGAGGGCGATGCTGCGAAGCTGGTGATCACCGATCAAATAGGTACTATTTTTGAACGAACGTTTTTTTTCTTTTTCGATATTTTGCTCATAGCACAAAAGCTTTTTTATAGCCAAAATCCTAACGTTCAGATTTATGCGCATTCAATTGGAGAAACGACCTTCGTTAATATTGCCATCAACTCTGTTACCGTTTGCAAAGTTTTATTTCTAAAATAATATATTGAAATAAATATTAGATAATATAATATACTATAAATAAAATATGTATATATCTATATATGGTAACAAAGATTTATTACCGATATTATGGAAATTTACTCGAGATGGTCTCCATAATATCGGTTGTGCCTAACGGCACTATGGCCAAATACCAGCATCTCCCACTTGGCCATGTGGGCCGTTATATGTCTAAGGTTTTTACCGTTTTAGGATTTACCCATTAGATCATAGCCTAGTTATGAGGTTTTGCACGCCAAAAAAACGCATTTGCCCATCACAACAAATCTTTTATAAGTCATGAGGTTTTACACGCCAAAAGCGTATTTGCCCATCATGATCATTTATCCCAATCGTGAGGCTTTACTCGCCAAAGCGGATTTGCCCATCACAGTTTTTCTTTTTCAATAGAGATAAGTTATTAAATGTCTTGGAATCATTTTGACTTAGGCATCCCTAAGTCCCATCAAGCCAACATGCTTTGAAAATAATTCCACACTTAGACCTTTTGTCAAAGGGTCAGCAACCATATCAGAAGAAGGTAAATAACTTACTGTCACTTCACACATCTCTACTACATCTTAAATGTAGTGATATTGTACTTTAATGTGTTTGCCCTTAGAGCTATTTGCTCCACTTTCAATCAATTTAATTGCAGCTTTATTGTCACAAAATAAATGCACAGGCCTGTCGGTTATATCGAGTTTCATATCTTTGATGAAACGTTTTATCCATACGGCATATGTACAAGCCGCACTACAAGCCACATACTCGGCTTCTTGAGTATGCAGAGCAACACATCACTGTTTCTTACTAAACCAAGAAACAGCAGCTCCTCCAAAAAGGAAAACATGACCAGAGGTGGATTTTCCATCATCTTTGTCCCCAGCATGATCAGAATCAGAGTATCCTTGAACTTCAAGCTTATCGGATTGAAAACATAATTTAAGATGTTTCGTACCCTTTAGATACCTTAAAATTCTTTTTACTGCTTGCCAATGTCTTATACCAGGGTTATTTTAGTATCTATTAACAAGACCTACTGCGAAAACGATATCTGGTCTCGTACATAGCATAGCATACATCAAACTTCCTACAGCTTGAGTATAGGGAAAATTTAATCTTTCTTGTCCGTCACATGGACAATCTTTTTTTACTGAGTTTTAATCCCTTTTCCACTAGTATAAACAAAGGATTACAACCATCCATTTTAAATCTTTTTAATATTATGTCAATATGTCTTTCTTAGCTTAGACAGATCATTCGAGATTTTCTATCTCTATTTATTTTTATTCCAAGAACATAAGATGCCTCTCCCATATCCTTCATCTCAAACTGAGAGTTAAGTCATGATTTGGTATTATCAATCATTTCTAAATCATTTCCAGCAAGAAGTATATTATCTACATACAAAGATAAAATAGTCAAGCTACTCCCACTCTTTAAGACATATACACAATGATCTAATTTGTTAACCACATATCCCATTTTAAGTATTGCACTATGAAATGTCAAATACCATTGACGTGAAGATTGTTTTAGCCCGTATAAAGATTTTTTTTAACTTATACTTTATCTTCATGTCCTTTAATTTCGAAACCTTCTGTGTGACAGCCCGGATTTCGACACCCCGAAACCTGTGCCATCAGCACGATCATCTTAACCGTGCCCCTTAGCTAAGCACGGAACATTGGCATATCAAGCAAAAATGAAATAGTAAATGAAACTGCGAAATTTAAATCTATATAAAAGTATTTCTCAAAAGACAGTTCTACCCTCATGCCTCAGCATGAATGGAGAACCGATCCGAACCATCGATGATAACAAATCATCACGGATGGTTCGCCCCAAAAATCACAATCTCAATTTATACATGTACATTGTTTAGGCCAAAACCAGGCTTGACATACCAAGCCGTACAAATCTCTATCCCAAAAGCCCTCAAAGCGGCACAACGGAGTCCTCTAGAAGAAGTCCTCAGGAGGTGGCTCCAACTCTTCACCGGCCGCAAGGTCCGACTCACCGGTCGGCGTCTCAAGCCTCGGCCGCCAAGAGTGGACTCATGACGTATAGTCTATAGGGTGAGCTACATCCTAGCTCAATAGGGAACAAAACACAGTTGAACATGTAAATTATTATTACTCACATATATTCCATGATATGCCATGCATGATGTGTCTATGCAGTTACTGATGAAAACAGTTAAAAAGCATTTCATTTTTACTGGTAGTTTACTTATGTCTTTATTATGTCTTTATTTATTCATGAATGATGCTGAAAAGGCCTAAAGCAAAACTTAAACTTTCAACTTAAGTAATCCCCGAGCAATATAGCATCGAGCCCCGATGAGATACCCATCATCGTCATCTATATAGACACTTTTAACGTATTCCCTGGGAACACAATTAGTACCAAAGCCCCTTTCCCCTGGGGATTGGTGGCGGGGTTTCATTAGTCTCAATCAACACCCCTGGGGTGTGCTTACTGTGTACGGATAAGCCTCCGCACTGGCCTACGGTTTCGCCGCCGTATCGGTCACGGATATCCTGCCGTGTCAGTCGTGGATATCCCGCCACGTCGGTGGGGTACCCTATCAAACCTCAAATAACAAAAATATTGGTATCTTACATATAGTTATTCACCGTGTAAATGTGTTATCTTATATCAGTTAGGCCCTATCAAACATGATTCAATCGTGGATACATCCCTGGGATGTATCCATTCACTTGTATCACACCTGATGCTCTAATCTCTTTACTTCTTCACCCCCTGGGGATGGCTCATTATGATTACTTTTATTTATGTCACACACACACTTTTCCCAACTCTTTAAGCAATAAAACATTTAGAATTTCAAATCTATATCACTACATACATGTCTTGTAAAATAAGGTACATGTTCAAGGAGTTCCCTACCTCAAGTCTTCGTTTGATCAACGTATCAAGGTCCCACGTGGCTCCTTGTGCACTTGCTCACACGTACCACCTATGGTACCACATAACATGTGAAACACATCACTATGGATGCAATAAAGGAGGTCCAAGACCCCCCAAGAATCTCAAAGTCAAACTCAGAAGTCAACATAAACTGGCCCAGTCGATTAATCGATTTCCAAAATCGATTAATCGAAAGTCAATATCGATTAATCGATTCTCAAATCGATTAATCGAGATTCCCATTCGATTAATCGAAACCCAATTCGATTAATCGAAATTCTCTGCTCTGTCGATTCTCAATTCGAGTAATCGAGTTTTCAAAATCGATTAATCGATCCCAAATCGATTAATCGAAATTACAAATCGATTAATCGAACCTTCATTTCGATTAGTCGATTTCATCAAGCCCATTTCTCTTCTTCACTGGAGTCCACTGTAGGCTCCCAATCGATTAATCGATTCTCAATTCGATTAATCGAGATCCAAGGTCGATTAATCGAAACTCAATTCGATTAATCGAAATCGGGGTCCTCTAACTTTTCAACTTCCTGGCCAATTTCGATTAATCGAAACCCAATTTCAATTAATCAAAATTGCCAAATTCAGCCCCCTTCTGGCTGCTCTTCTCACTCTTTTTCCTTACTTCTTCCTCCATTTTTCTAAGCTTTCTACCCTACATTTTACATCATTCTAACTGCGATTAACCTCTCATATCTTATGCATTTAATTCACAAGAAATTTACCTCAATCAAATCTCAATTTGATTAGATCTAGTGGTTGGAAAGGCCAGGGTTCCAGCTTTGGCTCTAACGGATCCAAATCGTGTCGAATCCGGCTTTTATCGCTTGAATCCCCCTTCCAATCAGTTGCAATAACTCCTCTCTTTACTTTTCTCTCTCTCTCTCTTCTTTACTCTCCTTCAACAACTAAAATATAGATTTTAGGGTTATTAAACCCTTTTATCTATCCCCTGTCTTGTGTGCTGAGCACATACACCGCTGTAGGTGTATGCGACTTCACATTCACATCACACACTACACAATCTCTCAAACCATCACATCTCATCCGTTCATCACACTCTATGTTAACCATTTAACTCCTAATTGGTCAAACCTGTGACCAATCGGGCACGGATCCCGAGGTCATTGTTTAACGCGATTTTTCGGGGTATTACATTCTGATTGTTTCATAAAAATGATTTCTTTTAATTCTCTATTTAGAAAAGCAGTTTTAACATCCATTTGAAATAGTTCTAAATCAAAATGGGCAACAATACCTAAAATGATTCTAATTGACATAAATTTAGCTACAGGAGAATATGTATCAAGATAATCTATTCCTTCTCTTTGGGTAAAGCCTTTGGCTACAAGTCTAGCTTTAAATCTATCAATTGAACCATATGATTTTAGTTTCTTTTTTAATACCCATTTACATCCTATAGCATTTCTATCACTAGGCAAATCACTAAGTTCCCATACTTTATTCTTTTCTATGGAATCAAGTTCTTCAGTCATTGCTTTTAGCCATTCATTAGATTCAAGTGAATTAATAGCTTCATTATAATTACTAGGATCATCTCCCTGATCCAAGTCAATGTCTACTATATCTTTATTTAAGTGAATATAAAAATCATTCAAGTAGGATGGAGGAATCCTAGTTCTTTTCTGACCACTAATTGTAGTATGAGGTACAAATGTTTCTATACTCACTGGTTGTATAGAATCATTATTTATAATGAAGTGATCATCATCTATCACAAAAAGATCTATATTTTCAGTTTGCGAAACGTTATCATCGATCAGATCTTCTAAAAATTTAGCATCTCTACTTTCCGTTAATCCCTTATCTTTATGATAAAACCTATAACCTTTTGATCCATCAGAATATCCTATAAAATGAGATCTAATGGTTTTATTATCTAACTTATCTCTAAGTTGATATGGTATTAACACATGAGCAATTGAACCCCATTTTTTAAAGTTACTTAAGTCCGATTTTCTTCCTGTCTATAATTTATAAGGAGTTGTTTCTATAGATTTGGTTGGAACCCTATTAAGAATATACATAGCGGTACTTAAAGCTTCTCCCCAAAAAATTTTAGATAAATTAGAATGAGATAGCATGGACCTCGTCATTTCCATTAGAGTTCTATTTCGTCTTTCTGCTACACCATTTTGTTGTGGTGTGTAAGCCATTGTTAAGTGATGTTTAATTCCAAATTTGCTACAAAAAATTTTAAATTCATCAGAAGTAAATTCTCCTCCTGTATCTGTTCTTAAAAATTTGATATTTCTTCTTAATTGATTTTCCACCTCACTTTTATATTCTTTAAACATATCTAAAGCTTCTGATTTATTACCTATTAGATACACGTGGCCAAACCTAGAATAGTCATCTATAAAAGTAATAAAATATTATTTTTGTCTATGAGTTTTTACACTAAAAGGTCCACATATATCAGAGTGAATTATTTCAAGTAATTGTTTACATCTTTCAGCTTTGGGGAAAGATTTATGAGCTAATTTTCCAGATAAACATGATTCACAAGTAGGGAAATTAAAATTTTTAAGTTTGGAAATTAATTCTTTATCTGACATATTTTTCATTTTAATCTTATTTATATGTCCGAGTCTTAAGTGCCATAGATATGGGTCATCATCACATACATTCATGGACACATCAAAATAAGCGGAAGTAGAAGTTTCATTAATCGCATTCAGACGATACAGGTTATTCATCCTACTTCCCCAAGCAATGATACGTCGGTGCTTCCCAATTGACACTTTTCCAGATAAAAACCTAACTTCAAAACCTTTTTCATCTAGTTTAGGAACAGAAATCAGATTGTGCCTCATATTTGGGGCATACAAAGTTTCAGACAAACAGAGATTAATATCCCCAGGTAACTGCAGCTTGAAGGTACCAATTCCTAACACGTCACAATACATGTCATTTCCCATATAAATACGCTGCTCGCCGGCTTTGACCTCTTTAAAGTCCACAAAACCATCCCGACACCTAGCGACGTGTCGTGTAGAGGCAGAATCCACCCACCAACCATTCAGATCATGGTCTGCAACCAATGATTCAGAACAAACACAGACAACATCGCACCTATTACCATTATTATTGTTATTCTTAGATTTTTCGGGACAGTTTGATTTGTAATGACCTGATTTTCCACAAGTGTAACATTTTCCTTTGGGATGTTTGGGAAAAAACCTTTTTTGATTCTTAGAATGTTTAAAAAATTTCTTCTTTCCCTTAAATTTGTTATCTTAGTCATTTCAATTTGAGATCCAGAGGGTTGAGACTCACTGAGAAGAAGTTCAGTAGTTTTCTTTTTATTCTTTCTTTCTTCTTCAATTCCCAAATGCATCGGAAGGTTTAACATGGTCACATTTTGCGCTGAGTGATTCAACGCAATAATGACGGGTTCCCATGACTCAAGAAGACTATTCAAAGTAACATGGACTTGCATACAGTCAGAAACTTCGTTCCCGACCGCGGCAAGGTCCTTAGCCAATACCGTCATCTTGTTCACATGATCAATAACCGAGTCTGTTTCTTTCATCTTGCATGAATGATATTTTTGTAGAAGGAGTTGGATATATGTTTCGAAAGTGGTTCCATATTTTTTATATATGGCATGCATCATTTCTTTAACAGTTTTATAATCTTCAAATACACGAACTAATTCAATATTCATAAAAGTAAGAATAGTAGTTCTTGCAATTTTATCATCGTCGACCCATTTATTATATTTTTCCATAATATCCTTTGAAACATCGGATAATAGTTTTTCAAAAACTTCATTTTCTAAAACATAATCAATCTTATCCAAGCTTAGAATTTGATTTATTCTACGTCTCCAATTTGGATAATTTAAATCGGATAATTTTTCAGTATTAGCTAATTCATGCATCACTACTTTAGAAGTCATTTTCTAAATATATGTATGAAAAAATAAATTTAAAGGAAAAGTTTTTAGGCACGACTGATCGGTTAGACTGAAATCAATTGATAGAATATCAATATCGAGCGATTGCACGTGGAACGGTTCGTAGCGGTTTAATCAATGATGCTGCTCTAGAATCTGCTAATGCTAGATTGAAAATTTTCAGAATGTGTGTCACGTTCTCAAGAATCTGCTGGCGAAAACGGCATCTCAATTGGAGTTGTATCGACTCCAATATCTTGAAAATACCGAATGACAAATACTGAATTTTGTGTTAATAGATGCATCAAATCCACACCATGTAAAGGAGAATAGCTATAAGAGCTTTAAGGTACCGTTAAAAAAAATTGCACTGCCCGACTTGGCTAAAGGTGGTGAAAATGACTCTTTGGAAAAATGGCTTGGCTCTGCTTGGCTTAGCTAAAGATGTTAATAATTACTCTTTGAAATATGAGGTGATGTGTTGTCTTTTCTATCTTTACTACCGAGGAGAAAAAAAAAGCTACAAACTTGTAAAATCTTCTTACTTCTCCGAAATGCAATAGCTTAAAGAAAAAAAAAGGGTTTCTGTGAGGAGGTTTAACGGTGAACCGAATACGATGAGATGGTATTCTTAGATGCAGGGTGATGCAGGGTGCAAAAAAAAATTCAGTGAAGATTTGGATCCAAAAAAATTTCAGTGAAGATGAGATGTAGATCCAATCGATGATTTCGATGCAGGGTGCTGGATCTGATCTAAGCAGATCTATAGTTGGTGATTGATCGGCGATGATGGTGATGCTCCAGGAAGGTCTGGATCTGATCTAAGCAGATCTATAGCTGGTGATTGATCGGCGATGATGGTGATGCTCCGGGAAGGTTTGGATCGTCCGATCAAGTAGTGGTGCGGATTTGATAGATCTATGTCGCCGAGAAGAGGTCGGCGCCACTTGTCTACTATAATGACGATGAACTTGTCTCTGATATCAGTGAAAGGTTAAATAGTCGTCAACGGTTAATCGCAAGATCAAGAGGGCGATGCCGCGAAGCTGGTGATCGCTGATCAAATAGGCACTATTTCTGAACGAACGTCTTCTTTCTTTTTCGATATTTTGCTCATAGCACAATGACCTTTTTATAGCCAAAATTTTAACGTTCGGATTTATGCGCATTCAATCGGAGAAACGGCTTTCATTAATATTGTCATCAACTCTGTTACCGTTTGTAAAGTTTTATTTTCAAAATAATATATTGAAATAAATATTAGATGATATAATATACTATAAATAATATATATATATATATATATATATATATATATATATATATATATATATATATATATATATATATATATATAGTAACAAAGATTTATTACCGATATTATAGAGATTTACTCAAGATGATCTCCATAATATCGGTTGTGCCTAACGGCACTATGACCAAATGTACAAGTAATGGCCCCCCATTTATCTCTCACTAACATTGATCTAGACAAATCCGTGTGCTCCAATTGACACCCAAACAATATTTTGAATGCCACGAGGACCTTGGAGGATGGAACTAGAGCCCATAGATATATATATAGTGATTAGTTTTACTAAGCGAGAGTCCAGCCCAGCCCAATTAGAGCTAGGCTAGGGCAGGTTATGGACTCGGCTTTTGTATAGGAGAAACGCTCCTTGGTGGAGCTAACTAGAGGCTTGAGGGGCACTTGCCCCTAAACTTTTAGAAACATGGGTACCAGGGTGCAGGCAACTTAGTTAAAAGAGAGTTCTCCCCTTGCTATTTTCTAATTTTGAGCTTGTTTAGGTACATTATCCCGACACTCTTAGTATAGTATTGTGTCATGTGAAACTATTATGTGTTCTATGTAATTTAACACTAATGATCTCATGATTTATTTTGGAAAGGTTGGAAATGAAATTAATCTCCATCGTCTGATTCATGAGATCAAACGTAGGCTAAAATTAATGGTATGTTGGATTTATATGGAGGCCATTATTTTAGATGGTCTATGACGGCTTGGAACTAAATCATATAAATTATTTTCCTAGCTATCTATTATCATAGATCTTTAAATCAAGGCATACTTATCAAATTGTATGCATGTTAAGTTCACATGGTAGCATCCCAAAGAAGACCCACTACAAAGTCGTCCCTCCTGCGACATACCGAACACTAGAATATAATGAACGGATAAGAAATATCATTTTTTGATAGTTATAATGAACGGATAAGAAATATAAAATCATTCAACGGATGCTTACGTGGCACAATATAAGTGGCTGCTCTGATGTGCACTGTTGGGCCCCACTATGCTTGCATCATGCCACCTCAGCAGTCTGTTATAATTTTCCAGAAAGGATAACGTTATATGGTGGACGGGAAATAGCAGACTATTCAACGGACTGCTAAATGGTCTACCGTTTCCCGTCCGCCATATAACATTGTCCGTCATTTTTTCAAACAAGCATAACTTAGCCCACTAAGAAGAAAAACCTGGTTCTGCCTCTAGTCGAGCTAGATTAGATCCCAGCCCAAGCCCGGTCCATTAGCAGCCCTAATGAAACCCGTCTTCTAAAGAAAAATTTATTTTATAAAGAAGGTAAAAAATTATTTCATAGTTTCCATATGATTTCCAATCAGGATCTCGCTGGTTTAATGGAACTTTAGTATGTTTTCCATGGAATTAAGA
Source organism: Chloranthus sessilifolius (assembly GCA_021018995.1). Classification (NCBI taxonomy): domain Eukaryota; kingdom Viridiplantae; phylum Streptophyta; class Magnoliopsida; order Chloranthales; family Chloranthaceae; genus Chloranthus; species Chloranthus sessilifolius. The sequence goes on along the minus strand of CM037595.1, from coordinate 90,499,512 downwards.
AAGCTATTTCTATGCTCTCCAGGGAATTTTACAGAGAGATGGTATTAGGTATCCATCTGTCCAGTAAACAAGGGCAGTAGATGGGTCAATGCACGGGTATCTGTGGATCTGCAATCAGTGAATGTACGCTTTTGACTTGTCACCGGTTTGGTGCTCATAAATATTTGTGCATGCCTCGAGTTTAGTAAAGGGGGCTTGGGGCCTTGCACCCCATTATCCAGTGTACGCATGCTGCCGTGCTGGACAGAATAAATACTTAGCGTTCATAACTTTTTATAAATATAAAGTGGTTGCTCTCGGCACCCGAGTTGAACTCATATCACAATAGGAAGGTGACTCAATCTTGAGATAGTAGGTTCAACCTAAACTTACCTATCAAAATAAAATAAAGGTTAAAGCTTGAAATATGAATATTGTATTCAATTTCAACTCGCTATAAAGGTCTAAAATGCAAGGCCATGAACCTAGTATCAGCTTTGGTAATTAAATTCCATTTTCTCACTGGAATTTAATTACCAAAGAATGCTGTTAACTAGTTTAGTGTAGCCAAGATTTTCTTCTGGTGAGGGCTGCCTATAGTAAGAGATCTTAATAATTTTTTATTTTTATGTTTAGGATGTCCTACGGCACCGACAGCTCATATATGGTGTCTGTGTAAATTTATATAAAGAGAGGATTCTGAAAAGTTCACGCTTTATAAAATATTATATAGTTCACATACATGATTTACATGCATTAATAATATACAATGCAAACAATTTAATTAAATAAATAAACTCACAAGTATGTTTAAAACACGTATTACAATAATTTAAAAAAAAAAAAAAATTTAAACAACAGAAAATTTGTTAACTCTAAAAGAATTAGAGTTTTTCCAAAATTTTGATTGATTTAAGGATTTTTTTTAAATTTTGATTAATTCGAAGAATTCAGATCTAAACTGGTTCAACCCACAAATTATACTAATCAGACAATACTTATCAGGGCTGCCTTATTTGCTTAATAACCTCTCAACTGCAAACCGGATCACGGTCCGGTCCGGTTTACCAATTTATTTACTTTACTTTTAATGATATCGATATTTAACCAACAGAAAATTATAAACGCATTACAAAAAATAAGACTAGTAGCGGGAGCCAAAAATTGTCACTATTAACAAAAAATTGCCGCTAACAGTCTTAATAGCCTTTAATAATTTTTTTTGTTAATAGCGGCAGTTTTTTGCTAAAAAAACCTGCGGCTAATAGTCTTATATTTTGTAGTAGCGGAGGACATATTTTGTTGAGGACAAAGTGCAGGCGGCTGACATGGCGCGACATGACTAGATACACTGACCTATATTAATTGAGTCTCACCGCACTTACAGTCAATTACATCATGCCACATCAACTGCCTACACTTTATGTCTTTATATGCATAAAATCTGTCCCTAGTGTAACACTCACTACAAAAAATAAGACTATTAGCAGCCGCCAAAAACTGCCGCTAATAGTCTTAATAGTATTTTTTTGTTAATAGCGATTGTTTTTAGTTGCAAAAAACTACCGCTATATAGTCTTATATTTGGAGTGACTGTCCTGTAATTAACAATTTACAAGGTACTAGTGTGTGTCTAAACTTTAAAAGAAAAACTTTATTTGGTATCCCGATAAAGGATCAAATTTTCAGTTTCCGTTTCAGTTTCTGTGGGGATTCAAACCGAAATTTTGAATTTTGGCCAAAAACATTAACACCACACAAAAATACCGAAAATTAGAGTTATCGTTTCGGTTTTGATGGGGACAGAAATAGAAATATTTCGGCCGAAATTTTGAACCATGATTCGGACAATAAGTAGCAATTGATTATAATGGTGCAGCAGTTTTTTTTTGGAATATATCCATCCAAAAGGTGACCTATTGATTAGACGGTCAGGATATATTGCATAATTAACTAAGAATACATATAACGGTACTATTATTTACACATTGTGAAACTATAACCTCACCCCATATTTTTCATTCAGAATTCAGTCTCCTTTGAAGTAGATGATGGAGGTCGTTTTTCATCCCAATCTTAAACACTATAGATCTTGAGCTCATAGGCATACTATTAGAAACATCCCAATCTTAAACACTATAAATCTTGAGATCATGAGCATACTGTTAAAAACAATCAATTTTTTATTTCATCTGATACAAATCCCAAAAATGGCCCTTAAGCAATCAATTTTTTATTTCATCTGACACAAATCCCAAAAATGGCCCTTAAGCAATCAATTTTTTATTTCATCTGACACAAATCCCAAAAATGGCCCTTAAGCAATCAATTTTTTATTTCATCTGACACAAATCCCAAAAATGGCCCTAAAATTATATGGTATAACATTATGCTCAAACATAGATTTAAGGGTCACTTTTTGGGATGTGTCATATGAAATAAAAAAACGACTATCTAATAGATAAACACAAAGTGTCCAACCCACCACAGGAAAATCTGGTGGGCATTTGGAGTTGGACCATCATTAGGCCTAGTGCCTATTTTTCTTCAATTCAATTCTTTTCTGGAGCAGCCATTAATGGAATATTTTTCTCCTTCATCTTGAAGAAAGAGGAGCTTTTGCTACAACAGATTTGATATATTGAAGTTGTGCACTGTACAATGTGTCACCTCCACTGTGGCATCAGAGATAGCTTCGTCAGATAATTGGATAAGAGAGGAGGTGGTATTCTTTAATGTTAAAAATTAAAAAAAAAAGAATTATAGTGACAACTCTAAATCTAACAAGTAGAGCAGGTAGATTGCTAACGTGATTGTTTGAAGATAAGTAGCCGAAATAGGTTTTTAGTCTGCCCAAACATGACTGCTTATGCAAGGTGCATGATTTTTGGATCTTCAAAAATCTTAAGACTTGTATCTTATTAATATCGGATTGACACATCCTTGTGTGAGATTTCTAACTTGTCCTCAAAGTTAATTCATGAGTTTCATGTTGGGAGGGTGAATAAAATAGTGAATAAAATAATTACAAGTATTGAAGGGAGAGGAGGACAATGATGGAAAGTCTGAATCAAACTTAGAGCACAAGTGTAATAGTCTTACATTGAATAGGGAAATGTCTAGAGCCTAAGCTATAAGTTGTTTGCGAACCTTACATGTCACAACAAATTTTGGATACGGACATAAGCCCATGCCAGGAAAAAATTGGGAGGAAACTTAAGCCCAGACTCAAATAATATAGTGGTGTGTGTGTTGGTAAGTCACAACAAATGATTAGGTTCCATGCATATTTTTTATAAAACACGATTCTGAGAAACAAACTGCATGTAGAAGTTTCTCCTCAAAGGTGGTGCTGATAAGATGCGACTGGGCTATCCCATAGAATGAAAGTTTGCACATGATTGACACTCCAATTAGTTCGAATCTGACCTTGGGTTTGAGTTCAACCATTGGAGATTAGCTAGAGTCATAGAGTTAGCCATGATGTAATCCTCGAAGACGATCTATGACCGATGATTATGAATTTTCCCTTACTGATAGTTAGTAACTTAATTATAGTTGTAGATCCATTGGATATTTGATCAATATGTATTCAAAAATGAATAGTGAAACAATATATGGTCAAATTATTTAGTAAATGTTTAGAAGAATAGTGACGGTACAAAAAATAAGACTATTAGCGGCAATTTTTTGCAGCCAAAAACTGTCGCTATTAACAAAAAACAATTAAAGACTATTAAGACTATTAGCGGCAGTTTTTTTTTAATAGTGACCGTTTTTTGCTGCCCCTATTAGTTCTTATTTTTTGTAGTGTGATGTAGTTATTAGTATTACCTAGTGATATATAGTAATTGTTAATCCAATCATAGACCGATTTGTTGCTTCTAAGCTTTAGTTGGTGTTGAGCCTCTTAATAGTTCGAACCATTCAAATTAGCACTTGGTTAAAATTTTTACGATAGGCTAAATGATAAAATTCAAAAGATGGCGATGACCATAATTCATGCATCGATAAGGAAAACTAAAACTTGGTTAATATAAGATGCAATGGAATAATCATTGTTTGCTACTTGGAGATGATGTCATAGTTCATCAAAAAGATTACTCTTTTGCCAATTTTTGATACGCCCATGCTTGGAACAAAAGGAGAGGTGGCTATTTTACGATATGATTTTACCTCCACTCTCTTTCTTTGATGAGTTAGGAGAGAGAGGTGGCTACTTAAGGAGACCATGCACCGTCCCCTCTTCCTCTTAAGAGAGCCTATTTTCATTTAGAAGCTAACCTAAAGAAAATGAGGGGTAACGTGGACTCAGATTCTTTGTTTATCATCACGTCAACCCAAGAAGAAAACAAGGTCCACAAGTTTTTATAAATTATGTGTATATTTGATCGTGTAATTCGAGCCTAGATCCGTAAGAAAGTTTAACTTCCTCTCTATTCCGTGATGGGTTAGGTCATGGCAAACCTAGAGAAAATGCGAGTGTGGATTCAAGTTCTTTGGCAGAGATTGCCAGCGTTAATGAAGAAGAAAGAAGAAAATATAAAGAGAAAAAGGCATCAAGATCATGTAATTCTTATGTTGATTGTATCCTTTATTTTTGATTCACTGAATTAAGTCCCTTAACATGTATACATGGATAGTGTTTACCGCCCTTTAGTGGTTGAGTATCCTTATTACATGGATACTGTTTACCACCAAGCTAGGATCCATTTTCCCCTCTACTTGTGGGTCTTGGCTCTTTGTTGAGTTGAAATCATATAATCTATTGGCAAAGGAAGTGCAATGAGAACGGCCAAGGGTATGTGATCCTGTACAATTAAACACAAGATAAATTTTATATATATATATATATATATATATATATATATATATATATATATATATATATATATATATATATATGCCATCAAAGAAAGCAGAGGAGTAAACATACCCCAACAAAGCAATTATGGAAGTGCATTCTAACAAGGCCAACAGCCACACCCCTATCATTGATGAAAGCCTTGGTAACCTCCTATCTCCTTAACTATTTCAGCCACACCCCTATCATTGATGAAAGCCTTGGTAACCTCCTATCTCCTTAACTATTTTCTCAGCCTTATCACATTCACCTTTATAAAACCCTTCTTGAAGTTGAGATTTCAATTGGAGACTAAGGCATAATCCCACAACAAAAGCTAACAACATTTCTACCCTCAAACCCATCTCCTTTCTTCTCCAAATGTCTCTCTAATTCTTGGGAAGTCTACTTCATACCATGCCTATTTATGTAGCATAAAATTTGACAAATCTCGAGTTTTTTAATTCATATATAAGTTGATGAATTTTGTTGGTAGTGGCGTGTGAGAGGGAAGAGACTGGAATGTTGTGACAGAGGAGTTGACGGATCAAAATATAAAAATAAATTAGAGGAGTTGCCAACTGTCATAACTAGTCTTAGAGTACGAAGGGAAAACCCTAACTCGTCCACTTGGATAACCAACATATTTACGATTTACCTACACCAATATATAGCTTCCACGTGTGTGGTTTAGATTACTCAAAAGGCCACAAAACTGGGTGCTCACGCTCGACCGCGTAATCCCAACTCAAATTAGAAGCTGTAGTCGTTCCCACCCACGCCACCATAGTTTTATAGTTTGAGAAACCGTGAACGGAACAAACAAATTAAAATGGAGAAGAGTTGGTTTTTATTGACACCAGTAAAAGTGAGAGTTGGTTTTTATTGACACCAGTAAAAGTGCACGTGACACCATAAAATGAAATATTTTTATTAAAGATGATTTAATCATGAGTTAAAATTTACTAATCATATAAAATCATAATCGTATATTATCAACAATTATTATTAAATATTATATTAATTCAAATATTTTATAGAACTTATTTTTTTATAATATCTAAAATTTAATTAAAATTCGTTTTACTCAATGGTACACATGCTAGAATATTAGTTTTGATTGATGAAGACAATAAAATCAATAAAAAATTGGGTTGGCCAAGTAACAAATCTAATCTCATGCATATTCAATTAAATTATCAAAATTATTTGGTTTCAAGAGTTTCTTATTTTTTTCTTTATTTTTTCATTTACAGTAAATACTACATATTTATGTATAATAATATACATATCTATTTACTATATTTAAATGTTTATTTTTTACTATAGATACATATTTCTATTCTATCACGCTCGATTAATTCAATGATATACTAAATATATATGTTTAATAAAAAAAATTTAATTGTTAATTTTTACTTTAATTTTATAATAACTAATGCAACTAAATCACTAGGCTTCGAATTTTTATATCCTACTTATTTATTAATTATTATCGGTCGATTGCAATACCGAGTTGAGATAACAATACGTATCGAGGTTGATACGTATCAATTTGCCGAGAAATCGATACGTATCGGTATTAGATGATTTTTTATACTATGGTTTTACACTTCATGTTTGCTTCCTCCCTTATATTAATAAAGTGAGTGTTGTTGTGTGAGATTTATTTCCCTATGTGTCACTCAATGTGAGTGCTTTATTGTGTAGGATTTATTCTTCAAGTGTTGCTCCTAAACTGTCACACCCTTTACGAAATGTAAGGTTATCTATGTCGTATGACATTATCACAAAGAAAAAAAATAGTTAAGCCATGTGGCACACATATGTGGTCAATCTGGATCATGAAAGCTGGTAATGCATAATTAAAACATGTCTCTTCCAATGAATGATACCCACAGGCAAGGTATCAAAATGGGTATCGGTTTCGGGTATAGGTTTGCCGAAAACCGATATGACTCGGCTGAAACCGATATTTGTCAGCTTTTTTTTTGAAAAAAAAAAAAAAGGGGGAAACTCTATGTGTCGGTCGAAATCAAGACGTATCGGCCGATACCCGATATATATCGGCCGATTTTTAATACCTTGCCCACAGGTTGATGTGAATCATCAAATAAGTGAACTTCAATATCAAAAATTCAAAACAATAGTTAGTATTAGAGCACACTCGCACAGATATGATGGTTCAAATTTTTCAAAAAGTGTGATTTTTCAGCCGATTTTTCTATGTTCTCTAGCGATATTGATTACGACATCCGTTAGGAAAAGTAAGCTTGCATTATCACATAAAAGTGCTTAGTGATATTAGAAAAGATGGTATATAGCTACCGACAACTGGTGCTCATACCCTACAATTTTAGGGCGTCACTTTGACCGATCATCTCAAGGTAGTAGGTTCGTTCAATTCCACCTTACAAAAAACATAGATTTTCATGGATTCCTAAAATCTTCCAATCAATGGCATAATTTTAAAATTTTAAATTGCGAGCAATGGTAAACAAAAAAGTTCATATTTCTGCATCCATCTTTGATGGTTATCAGGGTTGCGTATGCTCTTGCTAGCCCCCACCACACTAAAGTTCGCCTGCTTTAGCCGGTTCTCATTCTCTCTTCTAATTCAATATAAAAGATGATTTATTGACTCTAGCAATAACCTCCCTGCTGTCACGACCCGTAATTCTACCCCATCCCGAGGGCCTAGAATTTCGAGTTATGACCCGCACATATTCCGAATATGCTCAGCGGACATACACCTAATCAGAGTTCTCGCGCAATAATGGTTCCACGAAATCCGTGAAAGCCAACATACCATAGTGGAATATAAAATAATCATAAATGCTGAATAAATCTGATAAAATGCGATAAAATGCTATTAATCCACAGGTAACATGTAAGTCAAATCGGAGACAAATCTGATAAAAATGAAAGCATAGAGTCAATGATAATGATATAAGGCAAAATCCAATACCGAGTCTAATAAATCAATATTCGGTGCTCGGATCAAAATCAACACTGTAGTCCTCCTGATAACCGGTAATGTCACTCTCCAAAGGCTCTTGGTAATCAACGTCCACTGGGTCGACGCTCAAAGACTAATCGATCGTAGAAACCCACGTCCACACCGTCGGTATAGTCACCTGCAGCTGTTAAATTATCGTGGGATGAGTTTACTCAGTCACGTAAACTCAGTGGGATACACTACCAATCTACCCCATACTACTCAGGTGCATTGTGGGTGTATCTTGTGAGTGATAAACATAATATCTCAAAGCAGATAGCAAAAGAATGACAAAATCACATGCATATCGTAAAGCTCATATCATAAATGCAAGACCATGATCTAGACACTCATATCCTAATGTACCTTATCATATCTTATAACATATCCTACCATGTTTTATTATCATTCTCGCGCATACGTCTGTACATCGCATGAGCGTAACTAACATACTCGTGAAATCCTAAATGACCTGTGCCAGAGTCGCTGCTCGAGCTACTATGGGAGGGTCAACATAGTATCATACCACCATATTATAATGCCCTCGTGTCATACTCATACTCCACCACCCAGCCAATGGGGAGACATAATGGCCAAACTCACTCATAACGGACTCATACTCATAATCTCTCCCAGAGATTCGTCTTAGCTGAAAGACGTTGTTGCCCTTACGGTGGCTACGCAAGGAAAGGCACGTACAAAGACTTAAGTTCTTTATCTTTTCGCCTACACAAATGATGCCTTATTATCGTATCAGATTACAACTTATCTTATCTCATACTCATATCTTATCATACTCTTATATTTAATCCTATGACAAACTATAGTGAGGCAACCTTTATAATTTACGCTTCCCAAGAAAAGGTTCCGTAGTAACCTAGATGTACTTCGTGTGATAGTTTATACTACCATAGAGGTGTTGCATCCGTACATGGACTCCAATATTCTGAGTTTCACATGACCATAAAAGAAACCTCACCACAGCTAAGGCCCAAAGCCCGATTCTCATATCATATCTCATATCTTATCCTCTCGTATTAAAACTCGGGGTGATAGGATCACTGTATATGCCACCGTATACGAAGTTACACTGAATTCACACTCACCCGACTCGTCATGGGTCTCATTCCACCATGAGTTGTAAGGCATGTGAATACGGTGTATTCCTCGCTTCAATACCATCTCGGCGAATCACCACGCCCAAGCGTAGGCATGATCTCATACACTCTCGTACTCATGATCTAACATATTCTTAACTCGTATAAATTGATTAAGTTGCAAATACAACAGTATCACACATACAGAACGGTTTATACTTAGATTTTGATTATGCTTATATTTATATTTATTTACATACCACACCAATATAATTATAGAATAGAGTTATAAGTGTGATTTCGATAATCGTAAAGGTCGGAGTTCGATTTCATAAAGGCATCGAAGTTCTAACACTTTGTATGATCGAAAAGGTCGCGTTGAAGCGATAAAATTGAGATATATATATATATATAATAATTAGATAATTAAATTAAATAGTATTTATACTTATTAAGTTATGATTTATCATGACCATCGATTGAAAGACCTTACAATATAATATACAGAGGAACTTTGGTCATGATATTTAGAAAATAATATTAAATTCAAATAGCATTGAGTCATTCAAAATTGAACCCGACTTGTTGCTCTATTTTGACCTCTAAAACGTCAGATTCGTAAAATGGCTATTTCACACAAAGTTGTAAAGCTCGCTGTATTCTTTCCAATGCCGCAAGAATCACATTAATCCGAGTCAGAGTAAAAAGTTATAACCAAAATACCAGGATAGGTGCATTAATGGTCGCGAGGTCGGGTTCAGTTCGTATGAATTAATTCGTTAGTGCAATCTACTATTCATTTAAATAAAATAAATATATAATTTAATTTTTTTTTGGGCTTAATTAATTTTAAATAAATAATAATATAACTTGCAACAATAATATATATTATTATAGTCTTAGTAGAATGATAGATTTCTAATTATATTGATTTGAAAATAAATAATATCAATATGATATTATGCCAATTAAGTCAATCTATCAAATTTATAAGTATTAAAATTTAATTAATTTTACAGATATAAAAGAGAAAGTAAACATATTAAATATACAGACCTAATATTATAAACCTAATTTACAAAATATACAACTTTCAAGGGAAAGCATACATTAAATATATAGATCTATTAATTTATGAGATATTTGGGTTTAAATAAGATTTTTAAACCCGTCGATGCGCGATCGAACGCATCTTACGCGACGGGATCTGAGAAGAACAAGATGGATTGATGGGTACCCACCTCTTGAAGCGTGCTCGGCGAATCGACGGCGGTTAGGGCGATAGAGATCGGCGTCCACACGATAGGCCGTCCACGATTACGCCATCTTCACCTCGATTTGACGATAGAAAAATACCACGGTGGTTCTTGTGGAAGAACACACAAGAGCTTTAAAAGAAATTAGGGTGTTTTAGAAAAGGGTGGCTATAGAAGAAGATGGAGTGACGGCTAGGGTTTTTAAGAAGAATTCTTATAATAATGGTTTAGGGTTCTCCGTAGCTTTCTTATTTATAATATATGGGCATTAATTCGGTGTTAAGGTGTCAAATAAGGATAATTTTAAATATAAAACTTTTTTGAAAAAATCAAAATGTGTACTTTTTCAACTAGGATAGGTTCCGGTATGGAGCACTAACACCACGCTCTGTGCAAAACAAATCTAACATCACAAATTCAGTTTTAAATTTTTAAGGTCGTTACACCTGCTCTCTACTAACTCTCTACCAAATCAAATAAAATTTGTTCTAACAAGGAATGAGTAGATAGGAGGGTATAATTGCTGAATAGGTAAATCCTGCATAAAATCTTGTTATGCAAGAAGTTATTAAAGAGAAGGGGTACTTGCTAAAGCAGGTTGCAGGATGTTAGCAAAGAGGATTGGAACCTGCTCTGTGGCAGGGGCTAACAGAGAGCTATATCATACGCAGCCTAGATATCATAATCCATAAAGTATTGCGTACCTTTGTTCCGGCCCACACAATCTCTGAGGGCGCCTACCTTCGAAACCTCCAAAACCCTATGATTTCTTTGAATAATAAGATCACATCGTTTTTCACCCATTCTTTAACAAGAGAGATCTTGAGATTATGATTGTAACATCAGACCTAAATTTTATTCCTTGTGGTACAAATCCTCAAAAATAGAAAGCAAATATTTGCATACGAGATGAGATTCCACATCGTACATCACGATCAAACACGAGCAATCTTGAGACCGACTGTCTGTGTTTTTATTCCCCATGGTATAAATCCTCAAAACTAGAGAGCAACTAACAGATTCCACATCATTCTCAAAGTATATTTTTTGGGAACTTATACAATGTGAAATAAAAAAACAGATCGTCTAATGATACATTCATAGCCTCAAAATCCATCATGTGAAGATTGGGGGAAAACGATTTAGACCGTCTGATTCGAAGCAAAAACTGGGTTTCGGAGACATCGGCGCCCTAAGTGATCGTGTGCGCTAACAGAGGTTCCCTAAAGTATTCAAATTTTCAAAGACAACGAAGCTTAAATCCGTGTTTGCTACTCGCTGCACGCCTAACCCTGACTGCCTGACATGAGCTATTCAACAGTCCAACTGGAATGCCAACATTGTAGATGGGCCCACCTAAAATATTCTTGTCTTGTTATAGATTTTCAATCTAACCATCCAATCCAAATACTTTCTATCCATCAACGATCAACGTTAACCGTTGCCTATATTGCTATAGGTAGCATTATATGCACCCGTTAAATTTGTGAAGAACACATGCATATCCACCATAAAAAATAGTTGATTGCCTTCGATTAGATAATGGAGATAATTTTTCGTCCGAATCTTTCACATAATAGATCTTCAAATCATTGTTTGGCTATCAGCCAGTCGGATCTTGATTTCATGTGATAGGCATCCCTAAAAGTGATTGTAATCATGGACGTACCTATCAAACGGTCACGTTTGGGAATATATATACCACCTGTAATGCCACCATCTGATAGGTGTGCAATGATCTCAAAATCTATTTTATGGAAGATTGGGACGAAAAATAATTTAGATTCAAGGCAGTCAATATTTTTTTATAGTAAAAATGTATGTGTTCTTCACAGATTTAATGCTACCCTATCGCCATATTCCGTCTGGCATTCCTCTCAAATCATCTTCATCGTAGCCTTCCATCCATTTGTGTTGGCTTTGTAACTCATTTATGATTAGGGATGCAAATTCGGTGAATCTAAACCAATTTTTTTGGTTTTCGATTCGATAACCCGCACATTGAAATCGATCTGAAACCCATAGGTGTCGGTTCAGTTCGGTAGCTTTTTTTTGAAACCGACACCCAAACCAAGACAAAAATATTTCAGTTTTTTTGGTTCGGCTTTAGGTCAATGTGAATATTTTACCTACTTTTCTTATCTTTTTAATATATTTTCTTAATTTTTTTTATTTTTTCAATTTTTCTTCATATTTTTTAATTTTCTCATCCCATTCCCCCAATTTTCAGTTTTTGCCACCTAACTTAAAACCAAATCAGATTAGATTTGGTTTGGTTCGGTTTTTTTTAATTTTTGGTGCGATTCAAGTCAGTTCGATATCCTCGGTTTTTGATTCGGTATTGAGTTTCGGTTTAGGATTTGCATCTGTATTTATGATCTCAATGTTAAATTTTCTGCACGGCCCTGAAAATGTGGCCTGAAATGTTTTGACCGTATACTCTCACATAGCCAATCAGAAGTTTGTCTTTCATGTCAAATATATTCTAGCGTAGTACTCAGAGAACGAAAACTTACCGAATCTCTAAGTTAAGAGAGCTAAATTTGGGTAATTAGACACTATTTTAATTATTATTACAGTAAAAAATTACCCTATAAGACACTCTATTTTACGTACTCTTTTTTATTAAATATTATTTTTTATTCTAGCTTTATTACTATTTTATTATCCACACTTAGGGATGCAAGTTCGGTACACCGACCGAACTAAACCTGAAATTTTCGGTGTTCGTTTTGATACACCCCAAACTGAATTGAAACCTATTTGGTTCGCTTCAATTTTTTTTCGGAAATCGAAACCGATTTGGTTTGGTTCGGTTCAGTGTAGGTAAAATACCTACTTTTTTTTGTTTTTTGAGGGTATCTTTTCATTTTTTTGGGTTTTTTTTGGGCTTCAAACCACCCGAACCGAAACCAAACCGAATTGAAGTTCGGTTTGATTCGGTTCGGTTTGTGTCAAATTTCAGTTCGGTTTAATTTTTTTTCTAAAACCGAAACCACTTTGGTTCGGTGTAGGTAAAATACGTTTTTATTTTTTTGGTTTTTTCGGCTTTTTTGGGTTTTTTTCGCTTTCAAGCCACCCAAACCGAACTGAATTGGGCTCGGTTTAGTCTGTGTCGAGTTTCGGTGTGGGTAAAATACCTACTTTTTTTATTTTTTTCAATTTTTTTTTCGCTTTTAAGCCACCCAAACTGAACTGAATTGGAGTTCGGTTTGTGTCAGGTTTTGGTGCAGTTCGGTCCGATTTGGAACCCTCGGGGTTTCAATGCAGTTTCGATTTATTCTTATTTTTTTACTTTACTACTAGATAAGAGAGAGAGAGAGAGAGAGAGAGAGAGAGAGAGAGAGAGAGTTATTCATAAAAAAAAAGTATTATTTTAATAGCTAAGTTTAACTATTACCATAGCAAACATCTATTTTGGTGGGTGGGATAATTTCTCTGCTAGAGCTTATTTTTTGATATTTGGATACTAAAATAACTTTGGCCAGTGGGATAACTTCTCCGTTGGAGATGCTCTAATATAGATTATGTTTTGTCCCAATCTTTCGTCTGATCTTAAAATTATAGGTAGAACAATATATGTCAATTTTTTATTTCACATTCTATATCCATGGAAAAGTAACCTTAAATCCAACGTATGAGAGATTGAGAAGAAAAATAATTTTCAATCGTTTGTTTCAAAGCAGTCAATAGATTTCAGCATGAGTGAGCTCAAACATTTAATTTGTTAAATGAATTTAAAAGGACTATAAAAAATCATGTGGTACAAATTACGGTTCATCGTGATCTTAAAGATTACTTTCTTTAGATGTGTGCCACATTGAATCAAAACAATAGTTAAATGGGTATAGTTAAATACACCCGTCAACCTTGTGGAGTGTACACACGTATATTTATCATAAAAAATTGTTGATTGCTTTGAATCAGATGATTGAAATTATTTTTTGACCCAATCTTTCACAAAATAAATCTTGAGATCATGGCACACCTATCAGGCAGTCACATGTTGATTCCACGTGTTACACATCACCAAAAGTGACCATCTAATGGGTATGTCTAAGATCATGATATTTTTTGAGATGTGTACAATGTAGAATCAATATCTAACCGTTTCATAGGTGTGCCATGCTCTCAAGATATATTGTGCGGAAAGTTAGGACTACAAAAGATCTCCATCTTCTGATTCAAGCGAGTCAACGGTCCATTATCATAAGAAAAAAAAAAGGTGCAAATAACGCGAACCTAATTAAATTACAATTTCAGGTGGGAGGCTAGATTGGTGTGCGTACGGTAAAATTCGTTTTGGCAATAGAAAAACTCTTACTTAAGAAAACCTACTTGCTAGCCTTATTCTTCAATCACAAGAAGCCCCTCTTCCTCTTCCTCTTCCTCTTCCTCTTCCTCTTCTTTTTCTTTTTCTTTTTCATGCATGCATGGCGTACGTTAGTCTAGTCATCACCTTCCTTTTCAGTCTCTCCCCCTGGAGCACGTTAGCCTTGCAACCGGCCTGCCAAAACACATGCGGCTCACTCCCAGTTAAGTACCCACTTGGCAGTGGCTACGGCTGCGGGTCCCCTCGCTTCCACCCCTTCGTAACCTGCACACCCTCCAACGACCAACTCCTCCTCAACACCCACAAAGGCTCTTACCCCATAACCTCCATATCCTACGCCACCTCAACCTTAACCGTCACCCCACCCCTCATGTCCGAATGCTCCTGCATGCAACACAGCCCCAACTTCGGCCTCGACTGGAACAGCCCCTTCCAAATCGGACCCTCCGTTTTCATCCTCTTATCGTGCGCCTCCCCTACCTCATCTTTCACCCTTAACGGCTCCCCAATCTGTGACCCTTCAAATACTCACCTCTGCGCATCTATCTACACGTGTCCCTCTGTTGTCTCCTTAGGCCTACCTCTCTTCTCGTCTACTGACTCTTGCTGTGTCTACTCGCCAGCTAATCTCAACCCCAAGGGCGATCTCGACCTGAAGCAGCTAAAATGCGCAGGCTATGCGTCGGTTGCTTCGTTGGGTGATTTCCCGACGGATCCTAGCCGTTGGGTGTATGGCGTGGTGTTGGAATTTAACCAGGTTGGTTTCGATAATTACAATGTTGCCACTGCTTGTGAGGAGTGTGAGAAAACGGGTGGGGTGTGCGGGTATGCGCCGCCGCGTGATTACTTTGTGTGCGTTTGTAAGAACGGAGTGAACACCAGTACGGATTGCTACGGTCAAGGGGATTATTGGGTCTCTGGATCTGCCACCGTCGGTATTTTGATTAACTGTATGTTTTTTTTCTTTTTAAACACCAAAATTGTGCTAAAGGGATCTTACACCATCAATCCTTAAAGATGTGATCGATCCGTACAGTCTAAGTGTTAGATCATAGATTGAGGTGCAACAGGCCCAAAAATGTTGTTTTAGGGAGATTTGAACCATCTGATCTAGTCAATATGAACCGTTGTTTTTAGTATCTATGGCTGATGATAAACGTCATCAATCGGATGGTGCATATCAACTTATGGGCACATATTTTTGGGCTGAGATAGGTCTAATGATGGATTGTCACTTTTACAATTTAGATTGATGATGGATATGCATGGCCTAATGATAACTCACACTCTAATGGTTCTAATGGTGACAAAAATTAGAAATGATTTATTAATTTTGGTGAAATTTCGTTAATTTCGCAGAAAATAATAAAATTTCAGCGATTTTGGAGAAATTATCGAAATTTTGCGGAAAGTTTCGCCCGACTCCTATTTCAGTAAATTTCGAAGAAATTTCAGATGAATTTGTCACTATGGGTGTAAAATCATTTAAACACTATTTTAGTGTTTAAATATGGGTCAAGAGCCATTTTATCTTTTTTTTTTTTTTTTTTTTTTGGTATGAATGCTAAGTGATGCCTCCAGCGTAAATGTGTACGCTTGCATCCCACTGCGTTATCAGCAAGGATCAAATTTTCAACCGTAATGACCGAAATTGAAATCTTAAAATCTCGAGTATTTTGTATGTCTTTAAAGATTTCGGTCGAAATTTTAATTTCAGACCCTACAGAAACGAAATTCGAAATTTTGATCCTCGATTATTAGCTATTGGACAGTGTTATATTGAGGATAGATTTTATGCAAATAAAATAGAGGCGGCTGATATAGCGCGATGTAATTGGCTGCGAGTGCTGTGGGGCTCAATTAGCCCTGCACTTTATCCTCAACAAATCTCCCCTACGTTTAGTTTTTATAATTTAATATTTTTAATTGTTTGAGTCTTAATTAAGCAATATTTGCTTTCAATAAAGTTTTTAGAAATAGAAAAATAAATCCTTGTGTATATAACATAAAGCATCATTTAAGATAGATAAAGTAAGTGCATAGAGGTTAAGCTATGGTGACATTCTTTATATATATATATATATATATATATATATATATATATATATATATATATACCATAAAGCATCATTTGATATTTACTGCTATTTCGTAAATTGCTCACTCACCTATTTTCCTTCTTTATGAGATACCAGAAGAGCTATAAAAAATTAAAGGATTTTTTGCATATATCACCCCCCGAGATATGCCGACATTGCATCAAACTCCCTGAGTTATGAGTATTTATTTTGTAGTTCTTACTTTTGTTTTTCTACTTCATATACTTCCTGTCGTTAATTGGTCGTGAGTTTATAGACTCAAACGAAACTAATATTCTAAAAATACCACCATACTAAAAGGTCATTCATTCATTTATATTTATAAGTCATGCCATTATAATTTACCATCATTCTAAAAGGCCATTCGTTCACCTTTATTTACAAGTCATGCATTATAGCTTTACCACCACCACCATTCTAAAAAGAGTACCTTTAAATCCACCCACAAAATCTTTGAGTTCACCCATGCTGAAACACATCAACTGCATTGAATTAGACGATAGAGATTGTTTACCTTCCCAATATTTCATGAGATCGATCTTTAGATCATGAGTGTACCATCAGACGATCGATTTTTTTATTTATGTGGTACCCATAAAAATGACCTTAAACTCAATTTTAAGCGTGCACGTGATGTTAAAGTCACTTTTCTGAGATGTGTGTCACGTGAAATAAAAATTCGACCGTCTAAGGGTACACCCATGATCTAAAGATCGATCTCCTGAAAGATTGGAAGGATAAATGATCTTCATCATTCGATTCAATTCAATCAACGTGTTTTAGCGTGAGTGGACTCAAAGATTCGGTGGGTGGATTTAAAAGTACTCTTCTAAAAGGCCCTTCATTCATCCATTAGATTCAAGGCCCATCAAATGGGTGATTCTCCCGTTAAAGCATGTCAACATTTAGACGAATTCTTAACCAATGGAAGATTTATGACAAACCATGCAATTATTTTTGTAAAGAAAACCTTCAATCTATATATTCTTAGATTAATAACCAAATTTTGGAATTATTTTTAACTTTGGGCATCTAAAAGTTTTGGTAGGTTTTTTTTATTATTTTGGGATTGTTTTTAATTTTGGGTATCTAAAATTTTAGTGATTTTTTATAATGGGTATATGAGTAATGTTGTTGAGAATTAAATAATAAACAATTTGGTAGTTGAGTGGAACTTAGAAATAAATGAATCAGCATTTCCAACCCGACTTAATGGGTTGGGACTTGAAAATCTGAACCCAAGCCCAAGCCTATGGCAGGTCGGGTCATTTGACTTTGACCCATCGAGTTGACCCGACGGATTGAAACCCTCTTGTGCTGGTGTCATCATTAATCTCCAATGATTGTACAAGCGGAACCATCCGAACCGTATTTCAAACTTTCGACCTATAATTTATACTGTCGACAAAAATTTATCGATTTCGGTCATCACCGAAACGAAAACAACCCTTGAAATTTCGGTCAAATTATGTATGACAATAAATTTTTCGGCCGAAATTTTGACCGAAATTCAAAAATATGGCCGAAATTTTCATTCAAATTTTTGGTTTCAGTCATGCCCGAAACCGATATTTTGATCCTTGATCCCAACCGTCCAATCAATTGACCACTTCTTTTATGAACCATATATTGGAAATCGCATGTATTAGGCATCATAACCGCTCATCAACTACTTTTGTATGGACTATTGCATATATTTTATTGGCCAAATGCATAAATCTATGATCTAGATCCAAGTGAACATACACTAATTTCTGGTAGAGATTGAGCGCACTACTATGATCCTTGATCCCATCCGTCTAATGGTACACTACTGATCTAAAGATCTATCTCATGAAATATTGGGACGATAAACAATTTTCATCGTCTAATTCAATGCAATCGATGTGTTTCGGTGTGGGTGAACTCAAAGAATTTGTGGGTGGATTTAAAGGTACCCTTTTTAGAATAATGGTGGTAAGATATAATTGCATGGCTTGTAATTAAAGGAGAATGAAGGGCCTTTAGAGTGGTGGTAAACTATAATGCCATGACTTATTAAAGGCAAAGTAGATGAGTGAAGGGCCTTTTAAAATGGTGGTATTTTTAGAATATTGGTTTTATTAAAGGCAAAGTAGTCGTTTCAGTCCATAAACCGCAAAGTATCCCTTTCAGTCCATAAAACTCACGACTAATTAACGGCAGGAGTATATGAATCAGAAACACAAAATTAAGGGCTGCAGAATAAATATCCATAACTCAAGGGTTTGATGCAATATCGGCATATCTCAAGGGGGGCATATGAAAAAAACACAAAAATAAAAAATCACTTTTATTTTATTTTATTTTCTTTGTTTTCTATTTTTGCAGGGAGAGTTTGGCTGGCCTCAGTGGCAGCTTTAGCCCTCTGGCTAATGGCATAAGAAGTGAAAATGTGATAAAAGAGACTATATATAAAAGTAGCTTGTTTTTAGCATACCATTTGGCTATACACTTCAATCTTTCACCGTTAACAACCTTACTCTCTTATTTAAATCCAGCTTTAGTATGATTGCATTAATCAGTCAACTATTTCAAATAATATTAATGGTGTAAGATGTATGTGTTTAGCATAGCAGCTATTCTACACTTAGATAAAGTGTATAGCATATTTACTTCTTTTATATACAGAACTTTTGTAGCTCCCTGCCTTAGGCCCCACGCTTTTTATTGGGAAGAAGTTGATGGCTCAAATTGAAGTAGAGAAAAGTGGGTATTAAAGTATGAGATGATAAAAGATGGAAATGTTAGGAAAGAAAGCTTTGTGAAGAAGGTTGGGGGAATTTCTTTTAATGGAATGGCTGAGTCATGCAGCATCAAACCATTGCATGTAGGTTTGATGGAATATAAGTTTAGTGGCCACCACCACTCCACCTACTTGCCTTTTTTAGGGTTTGAGTTTTTCTAAAAGGGCTACTACTTGCACACCACTTTTTTCTCCTCATGCACTATTTTTAGTTGCACACCAAACTTTGTTATCTACACACCAATTAAGGAAATAAGAATA
This sequence comes from Chloranthus sessilifolius, assembly GCA_021018995.1. Classification (NCBI taxonomy): domain Eukaryota; kingdom Viridiplantae; phylum Streptophyta; class Magnoliopsida; order Chloranthales; family Chloranthaceae; genus Chloranthus; species Chloranthus sessilifolius. Next base: position 90,479,882 of record CM037595.1, on the reverse strand, counting down.
AATTGGGTACCTCTGATCGCGCCTACGTGATTTTTGAGGGCAACTACGTCGAGACCCACTGAAACCCGTGGACTGCTTGGATTCAGATGATGGGGATCATTTTTCACTCAATCCTTCACATGGTCAATCTTGAGACCATAAGTGTACCATCAAACGGTCAATTTTTTTTTTTCATGTGGCATAGATCCCTAAAATGGCTCTAAAATCACATGGCACACATCACGCTTAACCAAGAGTTTAGGACCATTTTTTGGGATATGTGTTACATGGAATAAAAAATTGACCATTTGATGGTGTAGTTATGGTTAATGGCGGACCCAGTTAAAGCCTAGCATGGGTAGATGCCCACGGTGACTATAAAAAAAAAAAAATAGTACGTTTAAAAGAAAATAAAATAAAATAGGTTATTGATAACATTCTCGCACTTATTTTCGGACTAATTTTAGGAGAGATTTCTCTCTCTCTTATTTTAGGACTAATAAATTTTTCTAGGGAAGAATTTAAGGAGAGATTCTATCACAAGCGGCTATGCTTTTGTGTGTATAAACACACACAAGTAGGAAGGCTCTAGTAAAAGAAGGTTTGAACTTAAAATCACTGCTAATTCATCCACTAAAGTGGTTTAGTTAGTTATGTATAGAACTAAAAACTTTAATCCATATATAATATTTGAAAATCAAAATAATGTCATGCATTCTAGAAAGATTGGCGTTTTTTCATGTGAAGAATACGCGCATTTCCACTGTAAAAAAATTATTGATTGCCTTGAATTAGACGATGCAAATCGTTTTTCGTCCCAATCTTCCACACAATAGAACTTGAGGTCATGGTGCACCTATCAAAGAGTCAGATCTTGATTCGGCATGGCACACATCCTTGGGACTGACCCTAGGAGCTATTATGAAAATTTTTTTGTTAATATAAGTAGGTCCCATTTCGAAATCTCGATATAGGCCACCAAAACCTCAGGACCAAAGCTGGACACTTGTCTCTTTTTTTTTAATATTCAAGTAAGCAAGTAATGATTTTTAGATGCCAATGATTTTAATGACACATCGTTTTGTAAGCGAATTTGAAATATATTTTCTATATGTATATTTTTTAGTTTTAAATATTAATTAATGTTATACCCCAATATAAGACAATCCTGGGTCTGCCACTGGTTATGGTCTCAAGATCCATCGTGTGGAAGATTGGGATGAAAAACGACCTCCATCATCTGTAGTCTACGGGTTTCGAACGTAGGAGCCCTCAGAAATCATGTAGGCACGAACAAAGGTACCCTAATAAATTTGTTGGATAGCTCACCTAGCTAAAAGCGCATTCACGGGTTGGAATCAAACGATGGAGATTAGTTTTCATCTCAATCTTCTACACAACGTATCTTGAGAGTTGGCATACTATCTACTAGTTAGCTTTTTATTCCAATGGGCACAGATCCAATAAAAAATTAATCACATGATATGCATCATACTCAAACATGATTTTTGAGTTACTTTTTGGGATTTGTGTCATGTGAAACTTAAAAATCATCACACACCATGGTCTCAAGATCCATTATGCGGAAGATTGGGATTAAGACCAATCTCCATTGTCTGATTCGAAACAGTTAATTTTTAGCATCGATGCCCTCAATAATTGCGTACGAGGGAATAGAGCTACCTAATTTTTTATACATGAGCCATTACTTGCAATTACAAAATTGGCACTCACACAATTTAAACAAAAGACTTAGTATTTTGGGGACCTGCGCCACATCGAAAGATCATCTACGTTGTATGATTTGAAGGTCCTGTTCTAGAGATCTTTGGCTCTAAACATTGGAAAGAGACACAATGATTCTACATCGTCAACCATCGAATCAAATAATGGCCTTTGATTGAATTGAATCATATGATAGAGATTATATTTCTTTCCACTCTTTTGCACCAATGATTTATATAACCTTTAAATCATACGGTTTAGATGATGTTTTCACGGGAAAAGTCCTCCAAAATACTAAATCTTTCGTTTAAATTGTGTGTGTACAACTCTCTGTGTGCAAGTAATGAATCCCTTAGGGTACTTCTATTAGCGCCCACACAATTTTTGAAAGCGCCCACCTGTGCAAACCATTGATTGCATCGGATCAAGTGATGGAGATCGTGTTTTCCCCTGATCTTCTACACAATGGATCTTGAGATCATGTCGCACCTATCCGACGGTTAGTTTTTTATTCCACATGTCACAAATCCTCACAAAATGGCCCTAAAATCACGTTTGAGCGTGATGTATGCCACAAGATTCAAGGGGTATTGTTTGGGGATCTATGACATGTGGAATAAAAAGTTGACCATATGATAGGTGCGACGTGATCTCAAGATCCATTGTGTGGAAGATCAGGATGAAACACGATCTCCACCGTCTAATCCGAAGCAATCAATGCTTTTGCAGGGGTTTCTGAGGTAACACTTTCAGAGATTGCATGAACACTTATAGAGGTAGCTAATATAAAAAAATTGTGCACACACCAACTTTTGCCCTTACTTTTTTCATAATGTCATACAACATAGACAGCCAAGATGTAGGCTGCGTATGGCATAGCACTTTGCTCGCCCCTGCCACAATAGAATTTACTTACTTTAATTAGTTCTCATTCTCTTTTCTAACACCCTGCAAAGGAAGATTTACCTCCTCTAGCAACAACCTCTCTGCTCTCTACTAACTCTCTATTAGAGCAAATAAAATCTGCTCTGACAAGGAGTGAGTAGAGAGGAGGGTGAAACTGTTAAAGAGGTAAATCTTTTCATAATATCTTGCTATGCAAAGAGTTATCAAGGAGAATGAATACATGCTAAAGCAGGTAGCAGAATATTAGCAAAGAGAATGAGAACTTGCTAAAGCAGGTAAACTCCGCTATGACAAGGGCTAGCAGAGAGCTATGTCATACGCAACCGTAATGCCTGTACAAAGTGCGCACAAAGAGGAGCACACTAGGAAGAGACTCGCACAAAGGACAGGAACAGGCATGAACGTATTGCTTCCACGAAGGAAGAGGATACCAGTTGAGTATGGCTTAACTGGCCATACCCCTTACTTTTGTTTTGGGCGAACAGCTTGGATCGGACCAAAATTTTGGCTACCATCAAGGTTATATGCATCACGTGACAAGGCTCAAAGATCGGGCCGGATGCTTCTTGCCTGACTTTTACGTGCTTCGTAGAAAAATGGGCTCAATGAGGGTCTGACCCATATAGAGCGCTGAGTACACTAAGTTCAAGAAATTTGTGCCGTTGCACCTAGTCTAGATAGAGAGACTTGATACTTTTGGGTACCTCTGTTTGCACCCATGCGTTCTATGAAAGTGCTTGCCGGCCCTGAGGTTTTGAGGGCCCAAGGCAAGTTCTTAAAATTGGGTCTCTCCCTCAAATTAATCTATATATATATAAAAAGTCACAAATTTTTATTTTTTGAGAAATAAAATAATATTCATTAATCTTAGATTACAAATATCTTCATATTTCAGTCTACTGGTTATAATTTTAAAATGCAACTAAAAAATTAGTGAAAGTATATATTAAAGGAAAATGCAACACAACTAAAAAATTAGTGAAAGTACATATTAAAAGAAAATACAACACAAAAAGAGAAAAGCTAAATAGTAAAAATTACCCAACGGATCTAGTCAACCAACCAATACCTTTTTGGCATTTTTTAGTACTTTAATTGTTATTAAATATTTCAGCGTCATTTTTAGCACTTTAGCTGTCTCAAAAGATTCCATAAATAACTTCATTAGCTCTCGTCAAGTAAATCAAAATTGATAGCTCACTTGCGAAAAATAGAGCTGTAACAAGTTAGAAATCCGTTGTTTTAATTTACGGTCATTTAATAAGGAATTTTTTTTGTATATACACATAGTCACCAAGTCGGGGTTCAGTAATAATTCAGCAAGATTAAAATCGGAAAAGTCCGGCAAGTTCGGAAAATATTCGAAGAAAATTTGGAGAAAAAAAAATAAAATAATAAGATTAAAAAGTAAAAGTCACAATTTATTGACAAAATTAAGAAATTATTCGGAATTATTCATGAATATTCAAGAATTTTTGAAAGATTCGCGAATAATTCGGGATTAATTTGCAGAGCCCCAAATACGTGAATTATTCACACGTTTTTTTTTTTTAATTCGGTGAATTTGGTGACTATGTATATATATAGAAAGGATTTGGTCAAACAAATTCAGTCCAATCAAAATTGGGCCAAAAAATCTATTGGATCAGCACATAAGGACGGCTTGGCCCATTGAGGCTAGTAACCCGACCCATGACCCGCACGGCCGCACCGACCTGGCCAAGACCCAATTCATGACGATCATGACTCGTTAAAAAAAAGCAAATAAAATATTGAGAAGAAGGCAAAAACCAATGCAACACTAGTCACTTAACCAACCAAACCATAAACTTAGTTTAGTACTTTTATACAATAAAATTATATTAACCAAATAACTAGTAAAGACTTCAAAAACTAGAGACCCCAAAAATTTGGGGGCCCGAAGCAGCGGCCTTGTTGGCCTTGGCCCAGGTCCAGTCCGACCCATGTCCCAAACCCCTTGAAAACCATTGATTGCTTTGGATTAGATGATGGAGATCGTTTTTTATATAGATCTTCCACAAAATGGATCTTGAAATCTTGGCGCACCTATCACCTGGTCAGTTTAAAAAGACCCTAAAATCATATTTGAGCGTGATGTATGTCATATTATTGAAGAGCCATTTTGGGGGATTTGTGACACATAGAATCAACAACTGACTGTCAGATAGGGGGACCATGATCTCAAGATCCATAATGTGGAAGATTAGGGTGAAATAAGATCTCCATCATCTTATCCGAAGCAATCAAGGGTTTTAAGGGGTTTGGGACGTAGGCGCTTTTAGAAAATATGTGGGCGCAAGCAGAGGTACCCGATACTTTTAGGAAATGTGTCATGTCCAATAGGACAACATAGATAGAATCAAATCGATTCCCGAAATCCCTTTCTAGATCTTCCTCAATGTCCCGATTATTCACTGCAAGTTTTGTGCAAGCGGCTGACGTGGGGCAACGCAATTGATTGCAAGTGCAGTGGGGTCCCGCCCAATACAGGTTAGGGCAGCAGGTCACATTGCGCCATGTCAGCCGCCTGCACTTTGTCTACATAAAACCTATTAGTCGTTTGCAATTTTCTTGTCAAATGCCATCTAAGCTCTATGAATTGAAGGACTGGTTGTAAAGATCACTAGTTCCAAAGATTGGCACATAACACAATTTCTATCATCCGATTCAACTAAGTCAAAGCTCACCATCCAATTTAATGGTGGGCTAAATCATATGATAAAGATTGTCTGTCATGCCAATCTTTTGACACCAAAGATTATTTTTACATTTACGGCCTTCAAATCAAACAATGGTGTTCTGTGGCACAAGATAAGTATTTTTTATAAACTATGTGCAACAATATAAATGCCCATATTATTTAGTGTACCTATGTTCGAGCCTATAGGTTTATCGAAAGTGCCCACGCATGAAACCCACTCAAACCCATTGAGTCATTAACTGGTTGAAATCCGACGATGGAGATCATTTTTCTCTCCAATCTTTCTTCCACACAATGGATTTTGAAATCATAATCTTACTGGTAAATTTTTGAGGTCATTGTGGTCTAGTTACTAGCTATCGGATGATTTAGTGCTTGTATAACAAATGCATCAGTTTCCTCCCTAGTGCATTTGTGGGCATTTTAGTCGTTTAGCGATGGCCTCACTCGAGTGGGCCTCTGTTATTAAAAAAGGAAAATAAAGAAAAAAGTGAAACATAGGAGCCACTGTCACAAAAGGTGAAACTATGAAGTCCAAAAGTGCAAACTTCCCTTAAAAGGCTCGACTCTGTGACTGTATAATCCTTCATTTTGCTTCTCCCCTCCAACCCTTTCTTTATTTTGTTTGCTTATACCAAAATATAAAGCGAATTCATAACATAAATTGCAATAAGGAGTCCACAAAATTTGTACAACCAGTCATCTACTTGAAATTAACTCTATTTCTCTTCTGGCTTAGGATCATCACAAAATAATTAGATACAGACTACCTTATTACTACAACATGATGCACATTCTATTTCTATCAATTTATTTTTAATATCTTATTAATCATAAACCTAAGATTAAGGAAATGGGTCGGGCTTGGGCCCCAAATTCTACTATAAATGGGTCGGGCTCAGGCCTCGATATCTCTTATAAATGGGCCGGGCTCGGGCCAAACTGTATTAACAATGATAAAAATCCAAGCCCAAGCCTAAGCCCAGCCATTGCCACCCCTACCTAAGATGTGCAAGCCCTCAAACTAGAAATTAATCCAAGTTTACATTGTTCAAGTACGTGCATCAACTCATATCGCGAAATTATTTAGGACAATTCAAACTTGAGATATCTAATAAGGAACATACCAAGGATCGAGTCAAGGTATCAAAAATCGGTCGTTCAGCCAAACCGATATGTATCGGTCAGATATGTATATCGGTATCCCGTATCAGTATCGCTGATACGTATCAGCTGATACGGGCTAGTATCGAGTTTCGGCCGATACGTCTCGATTTCGACCATGATTTTTACTTTTTTTTAATTTTATTTTATAAATGGACGATATGTATCCGTATCGGTCTCGGGCAAACCCATTCCCGAGACCGATACCGATTTTAATACCTTGAATTGAGTAGCCTATTATTCACTATTTAGTATCATTCGATTCAATTAGCTAGGGGTCAATGCTAGGCGCAATGGAAAAAGGGTTGGACAATGAAGCACGTGAAAATGAATCGAGTCTGGAGAGCAGCAACTTTGTAGTTAAGAGTAGTAAAGATTTTATATATATATATCCGATCCACCTCTTTCAGCTTCCCATATTTACGAGACCAGCACTGGGTAGTGGCTTTTTGGTTATCATACAGTTTTGGAGAAGATGCATTTAAGGCTTGCTTCCACACATTAAAGTTGCTACACAAATCATTAGAAAAAACAACAAAAAAACTCCAACCCACTGTATCAAACGCCTTGCAGAAGTCAATTTTAATGTAGATCCTGTTACAATAGTTTTTTAGATGGAAGTCGTTTACTAGCTCAGCAGCTCGTGCGCCAGGATATTCTAAGTACGAGTGTCTCGCCTAGCACGTAATGCAGCCCGCATTCTAGCCACTCTTGGGATAGCGATCGTTACTATATTTTTCTAAACAATGTTATAAAGGCCTTTAGCCATTACCCTTATAATCAAAGTGCCAAACTCAGTATCGGTATCCAATATCGGTTTATGGAGGACCGATATGTATTGGTCGATACGTATCGGTCGATACCGAATTGTATCGGTACCTTTTTAAAAAAAAAAAATTTTAAATAGAGGACGCCAGATTAAAGTTCCCCAGATCGTCAAACCGATAATCAAATACGAATACGTATCGGTTTGCCAAAAAACCGATACGTATTGCCGATACATATCTGTATCGGCCGATATTTGATGCGATGATTATAATATTTTGTAATGGTGTTATAATTTTTATTTTATTTTTTCGAATTTCATTCTAAACCAAAATAACATGTAATTGCTATAATGGCCTTATAAAGATGTTATTTATTAATTATTTATTTAAATTAGAATATCATAAAAAAGACACATGATGCAAATCTAGAAGCACATCCTTTATTTCCTCAGAAAAGAAAAAAGAAAAAAAGAAGGTCATCCTTTATAATGTAATGAAAATAAATGTATAAAACAAACATAATAGTCGTTATAATGTCAGTCATTATAAACCATTGCAATGTACCGACGAATGTTGGTTACTATTATAAACTGTTATAACGCGTTAGGAAATTATGATGGAGGTTTAGATTGTGTATGGCATAGCTCTCTGTTAACTCCTGTCACAACAGAGTTCACATGCTTTAGTTGGTTCTTATTCTCTTTTCTAACTTCCTTCAAACGAAGATTTACCTGTTCTAGGAGCAACCTCTCTTCTCTTTACTAACTCCCTACCAGAGCAAATAAAATATGCTCTAGCAAGGAGTGATCGTAGAGAGGAGGGTAGAACTGGTGAATAGATAAATCTTACTATACAAGGAGTTATCAAAGAGAAGGGGTACCTGCTAAAGCATGTAGCGAGATGCTAGCAAAGATGATGGAAACCAAGAGGTGAACCATGCTACAGCAAGGGTTAGCTGAGAGCTATGTCATTCACAGCCTTAATGACTATATTGATGCTTATCATATGAGAGAAATAGTCAAATTAGGTCAATAAAATACATCCTCTTTTCTTCTCTCACTCTCTCTTTGTTTATTTTAAGTAGATGACCTCTACAATGTCCGAAAAGTAAAAGATCATGAGGGATGGCCCTCGTGCATGGTTACATAACAACGTAAGGGACGGCCCTCGAATGCTAAATGGTTTGACACCTCAGCATAGTACTTTCTTTCCTCTATTTTTATTTTTTATTTTATTTTCTTTTTTTTGTGATACGAATGCTTTCATTGATTGAGTCTAAATTTAATGCATGGGGGGCAAACCATCTAAGTTTATAACATTTCATAAAAGGGGAGAAACCCTTTCTTAATTGAACTTAGGAATCGGGATTGGGTTGATTATTCTAAATTGGGTTGCAGGAAATGGGATAGAGTCTGTGTTGAAGTTTAGCCCCATATTGGGTAAATTATAGCTTTATCTCTCCCCTTATATTATCATGAGCCCCTCCACTCATAGCCAACTTGGTTTTGAATTGGATGCACAGATTTATCGGTCTGACCTTATGAAAATAGTTGAACAATCAATTATAATCGGTTTATTAGTTTTTGCTTATATTGTCTAAGGATGTGGTGGGATGAACAACAGCTAGCCCAAATCAGTCCATGGTTGAATCGGCCTAATTAGTTAGGCCCAATTTTTTGTATGCTAACATTGTTGTTTAGGCCGGGTCATTTATTATTTAGAAGCAAAAATCTGCTCTGAAATCAGCCATTTAATGCTTTCGTAGATTGGCCCACTAATCGGAATTTTAAACCTTGTTTTGAAGGCATCCTAAGGCACGAGACATTTTAGCCACTGAGAATGAGGCTGTTAATGGGTCGGGCTAGGATCGAGCCCTTTTAAAACCTAGCCCCACCCTAGGGACCAAGGCTAGGCACTAGTTGGGCCCTAATATAGGCGGGCTTTGATATGTCCAGTGCGTCTAGGCGGGCTTGGCTCTGCCTTTCACACTTTGTTATTTATTTATTGTTTCTAAAACTCTTATAATTTTTCTATTGAAAATAGAGAGATATTTTAAATAAGGGAAAAGAAACCCTTAGACCTATTTGTATAGGTATTCAAATTACTAAAATATCTTATAATTGTCCATTTGATGAATATAACAATAATATTGAGAGTTATTTGGCAAATTTAACTATAAATAGCGTATACTAAATATATATAGTGTATAACTATATATAGACATATATCTTAATACCTATATTAATTCTGGATATATATCATTAAAAGACGTACGGGCTAGGTCGACCATGCGAGCTCGAACTTGTTAAGACGTTACTCGGCTCTGTGCCCAAACGAGCTTTTAGTTTTGTGGCACTGTCTAACTCTCTTTCCTCATTTTTTAGCCTTAGCTATAAGATTTTTGGGTCAAGTGACGTGACCTTACGGACCAGCCTAGGTCTCTTGATAATCTTTTTTTTTGTTTTTTTGATACAGTCATTTGGCTGAGATAGCCTCAAAAATCGAGGAGCAGGCATACATACATATGTGATAGTAGCGAAGCAGTGTCAGGGAGCACCAACTATAGTGGTGAGAGTTAACTAACAGAACCTAACTCACACCTTGTAAAGACAAAGGTGGAAAACAACGTAAAGGACGAGAAGCGAACCCACAACCTACTCTCTCACATTGGAGGGAGCGTACTAATTGGGCTAATGCCTTTTTGGTGCCTTAGAGTCTCTCTAACTCAGTTTTGCCAAAATTTCATGCTAAAAGTCATTATTTATCATAACTAACTTTAGTGTTTTTAGAAAATATCCCCTCTAACATTTTGTATTTATAAAAAAAAAATCCCTAAACTTTTCATATTTATTAAAAAAAATAATAGTTTGTACTTTCACGTCTAAAAAGCCCCTTGGAGCTAAGTCAGGTGAGATAGTGATCTCTTCAACCTTTTTAAGACAATTTTTTTCTTGTTGCAATTAGTTTCGGAAGCGAAGACAATTTTGCCTCTGTAAACAGATTTTCTCAAGATGATGAATTGAAGATTATATAAAAGAAGGCATAAGTGAATAAGAAAAACTTTTATTAGGAGGAGCAATATTCATGTTTTGCAACTTCAACCTCCGAAGTTCCACCATGCATGCAGGTAATATTAGGGTTGTCAACGGGCCGGATTAGGGACGGGCCTCCCTAAAATCTAGCCAGGCCCTAACTTAGGCGGGTTTTGATATGCACAACCTTAGCCCTATCATAGGCGGGTTGGGGTGGGCTCAGGTCGGGCTTCAGGCTTCATTAGTTATTGATATGTTGTCTAAATTTTTCATAATTTTTTTTCCTCATAAATATTTTTTCATTAAATCTAGAGAAAAATATTTCGAATGAAGAATGAGAAAATCTTAATATCTCTCTTTATAAATATTTAAATTATGAAAATATCTTCACAATTATCCACTTGATAAATACAATGGTAATATTGAGTGCTATTTTGGTAATTTGATTGTAAATAGTACAATACATTTATATATTTATATTAATATACTTACTATATAACTAAAGTGATGCAGGGGCTTTATCGGGCTTATGGGCTATAACTTGTTAAGCCCTTATCAAGCCCGACGTATAGCGGGCTTTTGGTTACAAGGCCCTAGCCCTGCCCTCTTACCTTATTTTTTAAGTCCTAGCCCTAATATTTTTGGGTCGAGCCGAGCCAGCCCAATCCTATTGACAACCTTAGGTAATATGGCATGATGGTAGGGGTTTTTTAGACAAAAAGTTATAAATTTGAGGTTTTTTATAGACATGTAAAATTTAGGGGGTTTATCATAAATACAGAATTTTAGAGGGGGTTATTTGCAAAAAATAATAATTATTATTATTATTAATTTAAAAATAAAAAAAATTAACTTTAAGATAGAGATCCATGAGAAATCATTGGAATACAAAACATTTCATTTAATTCGCGAAGAAGCTCCAACAACTTTAAGTTGTTAAGCACGTAATTGAGTGGCTTCACACATAGATCATGATTCCAGATCCCTAGGGAGAAAATCTTAATATCTCTCTTTATAAATATTTAAATTACGAAAATATCTTCACAATTATCCACTTGATAAATACAACGGTAATATTGAGTGCTATTTTGGTAATTTGATTGTAAATAGTACAATACATTTATATATTTATATTAATATACTTACTATATAACTAAAGTAATGCAGGGGCTTTATCGGGCTTATGGGCTATAAAGTCTTACGAGATAGCGGCTTTTTGGTTTCAAGGCCCTAGCCCTGCCCTCTTACCTTATTTTTTAAGTCCTAGCCCTAATATTTTTGGGTCGAGCCGAGCCAGCCCAACCCTATTGACAACCTTAGGTAATATGGCATGATGGTAGGGGCTTTTTAGACAAAAAGTTATAAATTTGAGGTTTTTTATAGACATGTAAAATTTAGGGGGTTTATCATAAATACAGAATTTTAGAGGGGGTTACTTGCAAAAAATAATAATAATTATTATTATTAATTTAAAAATAAAAAAAATTAACTTTAAGATAGAGATCCATGAGAAATCATTGGAATACAAAACATTTCATCTAATTCGCGAAGAAGCTCCAACAACTTTAAGTTGTTAAGCACGTAATTGAGTGGCTTCACACATAAATCATGATTCCAGATCCCTAGGGAGAAAGAAAGAAATGTCCATAACAATGACGTAACTTGTGTACACAAGTCATGCATAACTTGTGTAATATATTCTCTCTCTCTCTAACCAACACATAGGAAAATATAGAGAGAGAAAGTATTTGAGCTCTTCTATATATAGTCAAGAATCTATTGGATATCATACAAAACAGACAAACATAGAAAAAATGGCTGCGCCGCATATGTGGGTGTCAATGGGTGTTCTTATTTTGCTAAGTGTAGGACTCACTTCTGCTCATAGAGCCATAATGGAAGGCAATGAGCCCGACAAGCACCTGAGAAACGATGATGGTTCATTGGCAAATTGGTTTCCTTGGGGAGGAAGCATAAGTGGAAGCATTAGCGGTGGTATCGGTGGCGGTCAAGGTGGTGGACATGGCGGTGGTGGCTCTGATGGAGAGGGTGGAGGTTCTGGGTATGGTTCAGGAGGCGGTAGCGGTTCTGGTCATGGTTCAGGAGGCGGTAGCGGTTCTGGTCATGGTTCAGGAGGTGGTAGCGGTTCAGGCTATGGCTCTGGAGGTTCACCATATGGTGGTGGCAGTTCAGGAGGCGGTAGCGGTTCAGGCTATGGCTCTGGAGGTGCACCATATGGTGGTGGCAGTTCAGGAGGTGGTAGCGGTTCAGGCTATGGCTCTGGAGGTGCACCATCTTGTGGGGGTTACGATAGTGGGTCCGGTGGGAGCGGTTCAGGCTATGGTTCGGGAGGTGGTGGCGGTTCGGGCTATGGCTCTGGAGGTGCACCATCTTGTGGAGGTTACGATGGTGGGTCTGGTGGGAGCGGTTCAGGATATGGTTCAGGGGGTGGTAGCGGTTACGGACCGAGAGGTGGTAGTTGTTCAGGATATGGCTCTACAGGTGCACCATATGGTGGTTGTTGTAATTGCGGTTGCAGTACAGAACCTGGTTGGCCTTATCGTCCTAATGCTGAACCAACCCCTTCCCATGGGCCTTCTCCTCCTAATGCTGAACCAAGCCCTTCTCATGGGCCTTCTCTTAATGTTGGACCAAGCCCTTCCCGTAGACCTTCTCCTCCTAATGCAGAACCAAACCCTTCCCACGGGCCTTCCCCTCCCAATGTCGAACCAAGCCCTTCCCGTAGGCCTTCTCCTCCTAATGCTGAACCACGCCCTTCCCATGGGCCTTCTCCTCTTAATGTTAAACCAAGCCCTTCCCGTAGGCCTTCTCCTCCTAATGTTGAACCAAGCCCTTCCCATGGGCCTTCTCCTCTTAATGTCGAACCAAGCCCTTCCCGTAGGCCTTCTCCTCCTAATGTTGAACCAAGCCCTTCCCATGGGCCTTCTCCTACTACTGTTGAACTAAGCCATTCCCGTAGGCCCTCTTCTCCTCCTAATGCTGAACCAAGTCCTTCCCGTAGGCCTTCTCCTAATGCTGAACCAAGTCCTTCCCGTAGGCCTTCTCCTCCTCCTAATGTTAAACCAAGCCCTTCCGACAAGCCTTCTCCTCCTAATGCTGAACCAAGCCCTTCCCATGGGCCTTCTCCTCCTAATGTTGAATCACGCCCTTCTCATGGGCCTTCTTCTCTTAATGTTGAGTCAAGCCCTTCCCGTAGGCCTTCTCCTCATAATGTTGAACCAAGCCCTTCGCATGACCCTTCTCCGCCTAATGTTGAACTAAGCCCTTCCCGTAGGCCCTCTTCTTCTCCCCTTAATGCTGAACCAAGCCCTTCTCGTAGGCCATCTCCCCCTAATGCTGAACCAAGCCCTTCCCATGGACCTAGAAATTGATAGGAGATGGGTCTAATCCCAAGAAAGAGAATAATAATCCCTAAGGAGAAATTGAAGTCCACCTAATTATTTATTATATGGAAACCTATCTTTCCACGTATTACTCATATGTTGAACTAATAAAAGCATATTGCTATGCCTTGTTATTCTTATTAATTGCTATTTTGTTATGAAAAGAGAATCTCTGTTTCACTTATGCTGATTGGGTGGCACATGTTATGCACATGTGGAGAGATTTTTTTAGGAACAAGAGATTGAGGGAGAAAAAAGGGCATAGCCCAGATTCCATGCTTTGTTTTTTAAGTTTCATTATTTGCAATCATAGCTTCTTCCTTCCTCACAAATATGGCCAATCGAATAATAGTAAAGGCATAATGAATGGCACGTGCTCTGCACGTGACAGAGATTGAGATTTTATAGTGACATAAGATTCAACGAGGAGAGATGGGTAAGAAAGGTCCTAATACTTGCAATCGAATATTCTACATCTGCAACCATGATTTTTGTACTTGAAAATAATTAACTACCTTGAATTTGACAAGGGAGAATTGGAGATGGTTGTTTGGGCCAATCTTCCATAGAACTAATCTTTAGATCATAGCTCACTTATTCGACGGTCCGATTTTGATTTCATGTGGCATACATCCCTAAAAGTCACCCCCTTCTAATGGTATTCGAATGATCAAATCATTTTAGGGATATGTGCAGCATGTAATCAATGTCTAGCCGTATGAGAGGTGCATCATTGTCTAAAGATCCATTGTGTGAAAGATTAGGGTGAAAAAGATCTCCATCATTTGGTTCAAGGCATTAAACTATTGTCACTTGCAAACCTTTAGTAGTTAGAAAGAATCTCTTGATGCACATAATGGTACCCAATATGATATTTCCATCCGCTCGAGGCTATTATCATGGTTCATTTATTTAATTTTTCAAACGAAACTCTAATAAATTCATCCTCTACATGTTTCCCAAGGCAATCCTCTCGCATTATAATATATATATATATATATATATATATATAGAGAGAGAGAGAGAGAGAGAGAGAGAGCCGGTTCTATCCTCTAAGTGGCAATCAAACACTACAAAAAATAAGACTATTAGCGGCAGTTTTTTTTTAATGGCGGCAGTTTATGGCTGCCGCTAATAGTCTTTTTTTTGTAATGAAAATACTCTTTGGTTGCCACGTGGAGTACAGGTGGATGGTTTAGATCAATTTTAAAAAAAAAAAAAAATCAAATTTGTTTTGTCAATATTTGACTAGTGTCAATGGTCTACATTTCACTGCTCATAAAACACATGGTAGAGATGAGTATTCAATTATTTATTTTTTTAAATGATCTAAACAATGCAGTCAAAGTCCATGTGACATTAAAACAATGTTTTGAATGCCACATAAACCTCCACCTAAAATCTTGGAGGACGGGCACATATATATATATATATATATATATATATATATATATATATATATATATATATATATATATATATATATATATATATATATATATATATAATGTGCTCTTATATGTTGCAACGTTGATTAATTCTTTCAATCCTTATAATGATTTCAAAGCATAAAATATAATTGTCTTGTGGTCCTTATACCCGGCCTGTCATTAATTGATATATATATATATATATATATATATATATATATATATATATATATATATATATATATATATATATATATATAAAGTATACATACCACTAAGCATGTAATTTATTAATTATAATAGAGATATTTTTAAATTCAATTTTTTTTTTACACCACGGATCTACATACCATGCCCTTCATATCATGTGGTACACTTAATAAAATATTATCACGTGTCTAAATTATTGACTAGTTCACAATCTATATTGCCTATTGGTAGTCTATATGTGCACATTGCGTACTTTGCAACATGCACAAAGATTTAGAGTTCCTAAATTTGTGTACATTCCCAGAGATTTAGAGTTCCTAAATCTGTGCGTGGTGGGGTGCACGGCTCATGGTGACAGTGCACCATGCACAAATAAGAACCTAGTGCTCATTGTACCAAAAGTTCCAATTCCTTGTTCTTTATGCAAAGGAGATGCATATATACCATGCCAAATATTTGAAAGAATGGCACATCATCGCTATTAAATCTACCATCTAATCAATGGGCGCCGGAAGCACCGGAGGGTGATTGGGAACCGTCAAATAAAGAGCTTGGTGATTCCAGTGAATGGAGATCTCCGGGAGATGGACCGCCTATTGGTGTTGCGATTGGAAGGAAGGGGCAAACAAATTGGTCCATGAACGTGCACTCGATGGGCCATGTGGCACACGATTTTAAGCAATTCCAAGTCATCAATATCATAATTTCTATATTGAACTAAAATTTGCCAAATCAGGGTCAGAGCCGGGTACCCAAAGGCTCGGGGCACTTGCCCCTCTAAACATTTGAACTAAATGAAATAGTTGCCTATTTTAAATTTGAGTTAGTATTAGGTACTTCAATAGAGCGTTGACCCCTTTGGTACCCGGGGCACTTTTTTAGATGTGTGTCATGCGAAATCATTCATGTGTTCTATGTGATGTGATAATCACTATGTCAAAATGGTCGAAATAAGACGGTCCAAAGCCGTCTTATTTTTAAAAAAAGACGGCTCAAAATCATCCTCACGTCCATTCTTTTCATTAGTATCTTAAATATAAAAGATAGTCTTAACCTGTCTTATATTTCATAAATAAGAAGATAAAAAATGGCTTGTTTTCACAGCCCTAATATAAGACGGTCTGAAACCGTCTCATAATAACCAATAAAGGACGGTCACCGATCTTATAATAATTTTTTTTTTAAAAACCTAAAGGACAGTTGGAAACCATCCTTTATCGAACGCTCTATTAGAGACGGTCGTGAGCTGTCTTATTTATTATATTAGACAGTACTTTATGAATCCTATTTGAATGATGGTCGAAATAAGGCGGTCTTAGGCAGTCCTTTTTTAAAAATCATAATAAAAAAAATATTAATTATTCTGGGAAGGGCCTGTATCCCATAATACCTTACTCACCCATAAAAAAATTACAAATGAACATAAAAAAAACACTTCACAGTAAAACAACAAATTTACTTTACTTATCCAACGAAAATTTACATTGCTTAACCAACAGAGAATCACACATGAGTATAACAAATATTTTGAACTTTTTTTTTTTTTTTTTTTGAGAATGAAAGGAAAATTTATTAACATTCTGAAAAAATAGTGATAAGAATGTGTGGAGGGACATCCTTCAACCACACATTGTTGATATCATTACAAAAAGCATATCTAGCTAGTTCGTGGGCCGCCTTGTTTCCTGAACAACGGATGTGATGACAAGTAGCACCTTTAAAAAAATTTAATGCCTCCTTAATTTCCTCTATAAGGCCACCGATATCCGATAGATTTGGTTCGACTTCATTAATAGCATTGACAATATTAATAGAATTACCTTCTAATATAACCTCTTGCATGCCAATGCCCTTAGCAAACAAAGTACCATATAATGCTGCCAAAACCTCACTATGTTCCACACTCGAAACTCCATACACCAACTTGCTAAGGTAACCCAATATTGCCCTATTAGAATCTCTAATAACAACTCCAATACCTGCGCTTTTTTGGTTCTGATCCGAAGCAGCATCAACGTTAACCTTCACCACATTACCCGGCGGTGGCCACCATTCAACAGCACTAGGACATTGTAATACTGGCATATCCTTCATTTGAGCCTCCTTATATTCATGAAGAAAGCTAACCGCATCCCTAGATATTTTAAGTTGGTCCTGCTTCATTCCTTCAAAAATTTCACAGTTACGAGCACGCCAAATCGCCCATGTTGTTACTAGAAAAAGATCGAGGTGCTACTCACCTATAGAAGAGATCAACCATTCCATCCATTCCCTAAAGCTTGAGACCAAAACTAATTATGATTGAAAGGACAACGGGCTCACAAACAATACACCTACTGCCAACTTACAGTCTTTTAAGGCATGGAGAATGTTTTCGCGTTCCTCCCCACACCGATGACACATTACATCAATATTTAGACCTTTGTCTCTCAAAAGGCTTCGAACCAGCATTATTTCACGGCAACATTTCCAAGCAAAAAGTTTAACTTTGTTTGGAATATTACAATTCCATAGTGCCTTCCAAATCATATCCCCATCTATGTTGCTAGTGGTAGCCCGATCAACATTATTGGAAACTGCTTCCAATGCTACATGATAAGCACTCTTAACGGTGAAACGCCCATTCTTCGAAAATGCCCAAGCTCTAAGATCATCGGCTTCTCTTGTTGGTAAAGGTATCGTGAGAATGACTTTTGCTTCTTCATGGAGGAAAGTACTGCAAATAAGACTCTCTCGCCACTGCATCTGATGGTGATCTATAAGGTCTGACACCATATTTATTCCTGGAGAAATAATTTTGAAAGTAGTACGAGTTGGGACCCGTCTTTCGTGCCATACATTAATGCTTTTACCATCTCCAACCCGCCATATATAACCCTTCTCAAAGATATCTTTTGCCGAGATGATGCTTCTCCATAGATAGGATGGGTTATGACCGAGTTTTGCTTTGATGAATTCTGTATTAGGATAGTACCTAGCTTTTAGCACCTTAGCAGCAAGGGAAGAAGGATGTTGCTGGAGTCGCTAACATTGTTTTGTCAACATCGCCGTATTGAACGCTTGTAAATCTCTGAAGTCCAATCCTCCTTGATGTTTACCTGAACAAAGTTTGCTCCATGCGAGCCAATGAATACCCTTCTCTTTCGATACATTTCCCCACCAAAACCTAGCCAACATACTTGTGATTTCGCGGAGTAGAGATTTTAGAAGTCGGAAACATGACATGGTGTATGTGGGGATAGCCTGAGCTACAACCTTAATTAGTGTCTCTTTTCCTGCTACTGACAAAAACTTCTCTTTCCAACCTTGTATCTTTTTCCAAATTCGATCCTTAAACATTCCGAATATAGTTTTTTTGGAACGTCCAATAACTGATGGAAGCCCTAAGTATTTCTCTTGCTGAATGTCTCCTTTGATTTGGAGGAGCCTTAATATTTCTCCATGATGCGCCTCGCTCACATTTCTGCTAAATGTTGCGGCTGATTTGGTGAAATTTATCATCTGCCCGGATGCTTCCTCATATACTATTAGGATTTTGATAATCTCTTTTATCTCTTCACTTTTTGCTTTAACGAAGATAAGGCTATCATCTACAAAGAAAAGGTGTGATATGTTTGGTGCGCCTCTGCAGATTTTTAGACCTGAAATTTTTCCATCACTAGAAGCAACTGTTAGAAGCGTAGAAAAAAATTTCGTACACAAGACAAACAAATAAGGAGATAAAGGATCTCCTTGTCGGAGTCCTCTAGATGGCTTAACTCTCCCAGTAACACATCCATTAATGACAAAAGAATAAGAGACAGTAGATACAGATCCTATTATGAGCCTTACCCATTTTTCACAAAAACCTAATTTTACAAGCGATTTTTCTAAACAAATCCACTCCACACGGTCATACGCTTTACTCATGTCTAACTTTAAAGCACATCCCCTGACTTTCCCAATCCGTTTGTTTTTCAAAAAATGAGAGAGTTCAAAAGCCACAAGGATATTATCGAAAATTAGTCGACCCGGAATGAATGCACTCTGATTTTCCGAAACAATAGATGGGATAACAATTTTTAAACGATTTGCAAGAACTTTGGAAATAATTTTATACAAGACATTACAAAGACTAATTGGACAAAAATCACTAGGATCAATGGGATTATTCTTTTTTGGTATTAAAACAATATTAGTATGATTTAAATCATGAAGGGAGGCTGAACCATTAAGATAACTAAGGGCACAATCAATGACGGATTGACTAGTAAGATGTCAAAACTTTTGAAAAAATATAGGAGACATACCATCTGGCCCTGGTGATTTTAGTGGCGCCATCTGAAATAAAGCTTTTTTTACCTCCGTCGCAGTAAAATCCCGAGTTAGCGAATCATTTTGCTCGATTGTAACTTTTGGAGTGACGTCATGCAGTACTTCATCGATTCTAACCGGTTGGGAAGTGGTGAACAATTTTTGATAATATTGGATAATGATTTCTTCCATACCCTTCCCTGGTTCTTTCCACACCCCATCGCCATCTTTGAGGCCATAAATAGCATTTCTTTTCTTCCTTTTCGATGCCTTTGAATGGAAGAAAGCGGTATTGCGATCGCCTTCGCACAACTATAGTTCCTTGGAACGTTGTTTCCACATAACCTCAGCCTTTTTCAGCAGCTCATCAATTTCAGCCTTAATATTTTTCTCCCTAACTTGGCAGTAATTATCGCTGGTTTTCAGAGATTAAAGTTCCTTCTGTCTTCTGATCTATTTTATGTCTCACATTTCCAAAAGAAACCCTATCCCAAACCTGGAGCACACTAGATGTCCTTCTAATAGAATTCATAATATTTTCCATTGGATTACCCCTGTGGGTATTAAACCAGTTCTACTGCACCTTTTTTTTGCATTCCTCGGATTTCACCCACAAGCGCTTTGAACCGAAATGGTTGTATGCCTTGCCGGATAGAGAACATAGGTTTATTATGAATAAGGATGAGTAGATGGTCAGAACTCGAGCTAACGAAAACTCTGACACAAGCTTTTGGAAAAACCCGTGACCAATGATCTAATGCCAAAGCCCTATCTAGTCTTTCAATAATATTTTCTTCCCCTTCTCGTTTATTATCCCAAGTGAATTTAGGGCCCGAAAATCCCATATCAATTAGGCCGCAAAAGTCCACCACATCCCGAAATCTACTAATCTGGATCGGATCTCTTACTGACTTTCCTTTCTTCTCATCGTTGGAAAGGATCTCATTAAAATCCCTAGCACAAAGCCATGGATTAGCCACATTTATATGCAATCTGCGAAGCATGCTCCATGCCTCCTCCCTTTTACTTGCCACTGGTTCACAGTAGAAGCCCGTGAACCGTGAACCTCCATGTAACGCCATTAGTTTCCTCTTCGCAGTTTACGTCAATGTGATATTTTGAAAATGTGAAAATGATTGGAGATGAATCATGATATCATCCTTCCACAATAATGCAAGACCTCCCGATCTGCCAGAACTATCTACATAGATACCTCCTTGAAAGCCCAGCTTCCATTTTATATTTTCCATTTTTCTACCTGCAAGTTTCGTTTCCATGAGAAAGACGATTTTGGGATCTTCTTTAGTCACCAATTGGCTAAGAGCTCGAACTGTCCTAGGGTTCCCAAGCCCTTGATAGTTCCAACATAAAGTTTTCATTTTTGTCGGCGGGGTTGACAAGCAACCACTGCCGTTGGATCAGTTAAATGGGTCATCGTTCGTGCAGACTTTGACCGTCCCTGAAGCGATTGAGTTAAGGCATCCTTCTCACTAGCAGTAAGAGGTAAGAACTTTTTTTTTTCTCGTTGGGCCGAACATTATTCAGTGAAATCAACAATCTCTTTTGTGATAAGGGTTGAAGGGTCAATGACTGGGCCATGACTGCCCTGAGCTAGTCTTTTGAAATTTCTGAAATTTAATGTATTGGTGGATGATGGTGGCGTTGAGGGTTTAAGGGTAGGCGATTTGTGATTTTGATCATCAGTCTTGGTTGCTGTCAAGTGTGAGAAGGTGGCTTCCTGAGGAATAGTTGTTTTATTTTGGGTATTAGTTGCTTTGGAAGTTAATGCAACATGGGGTGAGGATGAAACGTGGGTTAGAATTGGGCAGCTTTGGAGATTAGTTGCTTGGGAAGTTATTGGGGCGTGGGATGAGGATGATGTTATTGGAATGTGTGGTGAGGATGCAACGTGGGGAAGAATTGGGCAGTTTTGAAGATTAGTTACTTTGGAAGTTATTAGAACGTGGGGTAAGGCTGAAATGTGGGGTAAGGAATTAACAAGGGATGAGGATGCAACGTGGGATGGGGAAGCAACATGGGGTAATGCATTCGATGTTTTTTGGATTTTAAAATTCAAACAGATTTTAGAACTATTATTGGAACGATTATTGAAAGTGGTATTGGGTTGACTCGGGTTAGATTGCTTATTGAGTGTGGCACCAAGTTGACTCGGGTTAGATTGGTTGTTGAGTGTGGCACCGGGTTGACTTGGGTTATATTGGTTATTGAGTGTGGCACCGAGTTGACTCAGGTTAGATTGTTTATTGAGTGTGGCACCAGGTTGACTCGGGTTAGATTGGTTATGGAGTGAGACACCGGGTTGACTCGGGTTTGATTTTTTATTGAGTGTGGCCCTGGGTTGACTCGAGGTTGATTGTTTAGTGAGTGTGACATCGGGTTGACTTGAGGGTGACCGATGTGACTCTGTGGTTTCAGTGGAAAGGGTGTTGTTTTTCCTGTGTGTCACATGCTTAAGATGAAACGGGGATGAGGGAGATTCAGTGACAGTGATTTGGTTGGTGTTTTTTGAATGGTATGGATAAGGAAAAGAACAAGTTATCTCCATCGGGGAAGGGTTGTCATCCAACTTCGGATTAACACTCTCATCAGCACCTTCCCTTATTGTCTGATTTACAATTGGACTAGAGTTCTTCCCCAGTATGGTGAGAGTACCAATATGACCTCCTTTCTTGGATATCTCCCGATAACTTGTTGCCTTGAGCCAGTTCCCATACTGCTTAGTTGTAGGGTCTCCATCATAATCCACACATTCTTTATCACTATGGCCAATCTTTCCGCAAAAGAA
Source organism: Chloranthus sessilifolius (assembly GCA_021018995.1). Classification (NCBI taxonomy): domain Eukaryota; kingdom Viridiplantae; phylum Streptophyta; class Magnoliopsida; order Chloranthales; family Chloranthaceae; genus Chloranthus; species Chloranthus sessilifolius. The sequence continues at coordinate 90,457,444 of CM037595.1, read as the reverse complement.
ACAGAAAATGGGTAGACGCTCATACTGAAGATTTATCCATACCAGATCCCGATCATCCATCTGAATCAAAATACCTCTTCGAAGCGGCTTAGTAAATTAATGATGACCCTAATACATAAGTATTTTTCCCAGGCCCTACCTTCATCATCCGTATCCACGTTTAGCACTTCTCCACAACTATTACCAATCCTAATCCCTAAAAATCTATTCATGGCCCCAACGGGTAAACCGATTACTCTTATCCAAAAGGCGACTTTTTCAAAAGATATCTTGGCTATTGGAATATCACCATTTAACTCGGATAGCACCAGAATATGGCTATCAAAACATCATGGACCCATCAATTGCACTCTTTTTAATTGTAGTGCATCTTGGAATTTGAAAAGGAAAATGTTCTCGTCCATCTCCTTCATGTGTACCCTATTATGGAGATACCATGCGCGGATGATGCTTTTAAATATTCCCAACAAGACAATATTTGGTGCTTTTAAAGATGTCTAGACTCTCTTCTCTTGAAATTGTAATACGATCCTCTTCATCAGCAATTAAGACCATTTTCTTATTCCACTCATCATACATGAACTCCATTTTAAATAAAAGTAAATTTGTAGAACTAGATCTCTATCGAAAGAGATAGAAAAAGAAGAGACGGCCTCTTCAGAAAACTCTCATGAAGAGAGAGGTTTTTAAATCTCCTTGTTTGTTATAGAATGCAGTAAAAAGTGAAATATTTTGAACTAAACCACAAATTTACCTTGCTTTTCTAATATAAAAAAAATTGAGACTAATATAACAGCATATTGGTTTGAGTTCATGAAAAATATGTGAGAAAAGTGCAAACTATCCCTTTATAATCCATTTCCAAGTTTAGTAAGGGAGACCTGCGACTCTATTTTACCATAGCTAGCAATATAAGTTTAATCATCTGATATGTTTTGGAGTGAAAGGAAATATAGGATATTATTCATCTATAGTACACAATCAAGTACTAATTAAGTATATATTTCCTCTTTATCCGATTAATTTTTACAGTAGTAACAATGTGTCCTTTTATCTACTGCTACAAAGAATAAAAGGGTCCATGAGTATATATTCGACACCTTAGGCTACAAAAAGTGTGTTCCATGGGTTGGGTTTCACATTCAAGACTGGACTGACCAATCAAACATATAAGACTAATGCCCTTCAAACCAACTCAGAAAACACATGTCTATATATTGAGTGAAACATAAAATAAGAAAAATAAGCCATTGTACCCTCTAATGTCCTGCTTCGACTAAATCAACATCATATGTTCAAGTGCCCAATTTGACAATGTCTTCGACAAGAATCTTGCCCTCTGTTGGAAGGACGATGAAAAATAATAAGTTAAAATATGTGGCTTGGGAATTTATCAAGTGTAAGTAAAGGCAATAGACACATAACCGTTAAAACAAAATATTAATTATTAACCTTATCTTTGGAAAGGTTGCTAATAAGTTCTTGGATTCCATCTTTGGCTAAGGTGTCCTTGAGGTACATGGCTGCAGCTGCTACCTCATCTAGGATCACTTTCCCATCATGATCCCTGCACAAAGATGGGGTGAGAATGATTTCTTTGGCAAAAAAATTTCAGATGGAAGTGGATGCCGTGAATTACTACACACATACAGGAATAAAAGAGAATCCAGGACTAACAAACTGCTGAAAGAATGCCTAAAGTTAGTTGTTAGGGGGTGTCATTTCAAGGTTATAAGTCCAAATTACAAAGATTAAAGGCTAGTTCAGAAAGAGCTTGGTTGCTGCAAGGGAAACTTAGTTGTTGCTGGTAAAAGAACTGTTCTTTCAAATGTACGGTTGTCAAAAAGGCAAAGAACTGCTCTTTCAAATTCAATGGTATTTCCCAAGACAACAAGATTGCAAAAGATATTCAAATGCAATGACTGTCTCTCAAAATAACAAATTCCATTATGAGTGCTCAAGACTTCAAGGTGTTATGCCATGAAATGGTTATCAGAAGCATAATTATTTTGAAGCCTGATAGAAAACAAAAAAAGCATGCAACAACAAAACAATTGAGATATAAAATAATATTCAACACGGTTCAAGGTCTTATGCTATAATTCAATGTGGAAGCAATCGGGTCAGTCAATTTAAACATAAGTACCATAAGATCAAGGAAGCTAGTGAGCATAAGATGAAATATGACTGACACCACATCTCACTATATATGGCTACATGATTTAAACAAAAACCATTGATTTTTTAATTTTGTTTCCATGGTTCCAAAAAACAATCGTTGGAAAATTTATATCTGAAGCATTAATTTTGAAAAATTAGTCCAAATGGCACCCAATCTCTATCATTAAGATTATATTTTTTAAAGCACAGATTTATAAAAGAATGTGCTTTTACAGATTAAAAAGAGAGTTAAATGGATAAAAAAATTAGTCCAAAGCTTACTCTTTTTTATCCATTTATCTCACTTTTTTATAGATTATAAGATATTTCGCAATCATTCACTACCTTTATCTTATTAAATAATAGAAAAACATACATGAATCATAAAAATAGAGAAATAAATCATCAACATCAAAGTAATGTAGAAAGAAGCAATACATTCTAATCTAACATGCTAAACTATGAAATACGTATGAGGCTTATGACCAACCTAGCATTTTTTCTAAGAGCCCAAGTGAGCGGCACAGATCAGAAGTTTGACAGCAATGAGAAACAGTTGTGATGAGATTGCATATCTCATCTTGATTAAATTCAGAAGCAATGCCGAATGTGGCTAGGAGCTACGGAAAGGCATGTGCTTCCAAGGGGTTCCCACTGCTGGAATCAATGTCAAGATCATCTAACTTCGGCTTCTACTGTTGGAATCAATATCAATCACAAATTCATTATTAGTGACAATTTAATTCATCACTATGCTCAATCACTCATAACTTTTCTTATCAACAATATGCAAAATTTAAATATAGTAGAAGAAAAAACTACAAACTTGTGTAGTAGCGAGAGACTAAAGACAGGCTAAGAAAGCAAAAAAATGAAAACAAAAGCAACTCTCCACAAGGCCCTTTTGATACAAAATTGGATCACACTTGGTCCCATTCGACGACTGCTTTCCTTTCTCATCTAAATCAGTAACAAAGCTAGTGTCAGACACTGTTACTACCAAACCTGTGGAGTTCTTCAGTTGCTACCAAACCTATATCAAAATCAGCTTTAAGCATCAGGTTTTAGTCATGTTCGGGAGCATCAGTTTTTGGTTTTAATTTACAGTCTTACACCCTAGCCCTCAATATTAATCAGTCAGAAAAATTATATAACCAAATATTTTGTTACTTTAAGATGTGCTAAAAAAAGTAATATACCTTCAGAGCCTTTGAAATTTTAAGGGTAAGTGAGAGAGAAGAGCCTGCACATGTACACACAAAAAAAGTCTTTACTTTAACTACTTAAGAACTCTCAAGTGTTTCATGCTACATGATCCACTTGAGACCGAGAACTTCTTCGCCAATAATTAGAAAATTGAGTAAAATACTCCCAGCATCAGTACAAACCAACAAAGGAATCTGAAATAATAAGTAATAAGTTTAAACAGTAAAACTTTTAACCAATCATACTATAAATGTAAAAATTATATCTGATCCAACTTGGCCAGGGTGTTTGAAAAAATTGTGCAAGTTGGCCAAATTTTTTGAAAAAATATATATAACTTAGCACTTGCTCCTTCCATCACTGAGCACTTAGACAAGTTTTGGACTGAGAATTTAGCATTTTAACCATGGAACAAAATTTCTACACAGCGGAGCAACAATATTGATTAGTGAGTGTTGGGTACTACTAGAACATAGGTTAGGCAAAGTTGCAATAAGGAGCAAACATAAGAGATGTTGGAGCTTGTTAAGCATCAAAAGACCTTTTGGGATGTAGTAATAGTTGAAACCATAACAAATTGCTAGAATCACACCAATTTTTCAAACGAAAAAGAAACCAAATCATGGTTGAGTGCCAATTGCCAAGGTCCATATAACCTGTGTGGACTGAGACTCTATAGTGGGGACAAATGGCACTCAAAACATGGTTGAGTGCCAACTGCCAAGTGGAGAAAGGGAGCATTGCATAGATCATCTTGGAAAAAAAATTTGAAAATTGGTGTCTAAATAATGTTGACAACTGATCTCTACCGTGTGATTATTTGTATCGGAAAATGGAGGTGACGTGTGTGTATATATATATAGAAATTGACATGTGGGACAGACACAATCAGGTGAAATGCTTTGATGCATCCAAAAGTTAGCAATACAATATGGCAGCACTATATGATAATTCTCTCTATTTTTCTATAGTTTGGATTAAAGAATCTACTAATCCTATTCTACCAATTGATGCAACACAAGCAATACCTAGAGTTTGAAATATGGCCTGTGAAGAGGAGGGAATACTAGTGGAAGTGTTGATGTCTATGAAGTAGATTGGTGTAGTCGTCTCAGGAAGTGTGAGTTAATTGGTCTCCCGATGTACTTTCCTATTGGCCAAAGCTGGCTTCTCATGAAGGTCCTAACATGAATCGACACTATGATTGGTCAATCCACACTAAATTCATTTTCAGGGTCCATGACCCCTATCACCAAGTCCCCCCATAAGTTATGACCTCCACAACTACTACAATTACGATAGCCTCTACTACTAGCATGACTTGGAATTGATTTGGTCCAAGACAATCCAATAGGCGTGATTGAGCCACTCAAAAAATTATGATGAGATTACAAATTTAGAGTCACCCTATTTCATATTTAACGAACAAATATATGAAAATATCACACTTCTTTCTCAAAGAAAAATAAATGGGCAGTAGCTGACAGCTGTATATGATTGTTTTATTACAATTTAAATATTATTGCATACGAGAGATCACTATGATGGGTCAGCCATATGATAAGAAATCAGGGAAACTGGCGCTCCACTATTAATTTGTAATCCGATGGTGCAGGTTAATGTGCATGATGGCTAGTACATTGTATTGAAACAAATAGGGGACACCTCATCGTCCATCAGTGCAAGTTCCACTTCCTATTGCATCTCAAGCTGAACAAAATTCCCACCTCAAAAAGTCAAATTATGCTCTAAAACATAATAGTAGAATACGAGAAGTTGGGCATTAATTTTAAAGCATAAATAATATACCGATTAAAAGAATTCAAGGCTTCTATTAGCACAATGTAGGGGATCCAATACTCTAAAAGGAGTCTCTACCATTAAAACCAATACTAACTCAAACACAATGGGATTTTACTATTTAGGGAAACTAAATATAGTGAATCAAAATTCATATAATCTTACATCACTAAAACTACAGAACAATTACAATTTATTACCATATAAATTACTCAAATCAGCAATCGTTAGTTCTAGAAGTCGATCCAATTACGAGTTTCCGAAATGCAATCCTAAAAAGTCAAATAAAATCTTCAAAACTACAATAAAACTAGAAATTATTATATCTATTTCTTTAATGATGAAAACAAGTAAATCAAAACTAAAAATAAAAAATACTAGTACCAGCGATTATTTTACAACTAAAAATAATATTAAAATATTATTCCATTACAAATCTAAAAAATTCTATATAAAAAAAAAAGGATTATCTTTCAATGGGCGCCAGAAATGGTGGTCGAAGTAGAGGCGACAATGGAAAGTGGACAGGAGGCGACAATTGAAATTTTCTATTTCAATATATGGGCGGCAGCCAAATTTTTTTTCTTTTTTAGAGAGGGGATTAGAGAGAGAGAGAGAGAGGGAGGGAGAGGAAGAGATAGGATGAGAGAGATGGAGAGTGGACGGGAGGCGACAATTGAAATTTTTTATTTCAATGGGCGGTAACTACGGTTTTCTTTTTTAAGATAGGGGAGAGGGAGGGTTTTTATTAATTTGGTTTGGAATGGGAGAAAGGGATGGCGTTTATTAACTTTAAATGGGCAACATCGTAATAATAAGACGGATTCTACCGTCTTAATAGCCGTCCTTAAATTACGTGCCATTAGTTAGTATGTGGCCGTCTTATTATTAAATTTAAGATGGTTACAGACTGTCTTATTTAAAGACGAAAAAAGGCAGTCTTATTTTATGTCTTTTTTAGACATTTTTGACGTAGTGAATCATAATTATAAGATTTATTTTGTAAAAGATTGAAACGAGAAATGATCTCCTTTATACGATTCAATGTAGTCAAATGTCATCTAAAATTAACAGTATGTTGGATTTACATGATAGTCGTTAGTTTTAAATAACATTTGATAGTTTCAAATCAAATGATAAAGATTAATTTTCGTTCAATCTCTTACAACAAAAATCTTAGATCGTGGCGCACCTATTGTACAATACATATGTTACCTAATATTAAGTTTGCGCCGCTTACCTAATATTAAGTGTCGACCCTAACTTGCTTCCCTTGAAGAAAATCCTGGCTCCACAACTGTGAAAAATCACTTATTGAAGGATTTGAACCATCCGATCTATGCACTCTAAAGTGATATGTTGTTCATTTTTATTGATTAAAATTAGAGTGTATTCGTCGGATGGGTGTGATTATTTTTAGGGAGACATGTATCAACAATAAATTATTTATTACCTACTTGAATTGATCAAACATGTCTATCACATGGCCTACAAGTGGACGGTCATGAGCTAATCTATTTATAGGCGATCATAAGAGTTAAACCTTGTTGTTAAACAAAATTCCCCATTTATGTGGTCTAAAAGACTTGTTGTGATTGAATCATTGACCATAATAGTTTATCACCGTTATGCCAAATGCATGTTCTCTAGTGTGTTGATGAGACTGTATTTAAAGGTACAATAATTTCCAAGTGTCATGTTTAAGTTTATAGCTACTAGGGATTCAATCAAATACACTAGGGAATAGGCATTTGAAATGGTGTTGAACTCAAGCTTGAAGTGTTTAGGTCATGGATTTGTTGGCACGTGTGGCCATGTAGCTGTTGTGCGCTATTTTAGTGGGAAATATGTAGCCATTGTGCACTACCGTAGTGGGAAACATGTAGCCATTATGCGCTACCTTAGTGGAAAACAGAATCTCGTTTACTCGAGACACTTTCTATGTCCGTCAGATTAATAGGAGAAATAATTTCTCCATAACGTTGAGAAATTCGAAGGTTATGAGATCCCTTGCGCACCTATAAAAATGGGCTTACCGTTGCCTACCAAAGACATCTAAAAAAGATATTATATTAAGGTAGCAAGGTGTACATCCAGTCACGGGAATACACTCACATTATAGGCGATTTCCAGTCTTGTGACGAATCTCGTATTGATCCGGCTCACATCCGACGCAGACGATCAATTCTTTCACTGGTATTAGAGCGTGGGTTTATCGTCTGATCTTTTGTCATTGGATCTCTGGATTGTTAGCTACTTTCTCACCAATAATCTATCACCGCACTACAAAAAAGAAGACTATTAGCAACAGCCAAAAACTGCCGCTAATAGTCTTAATAGTTTTTTCATTAATAGCGACAGCTTTTTACTGTAAAAAAATGCCGCTAATAGTCTTAGTTTTTGTAGTGTCAGATCTCTCATTCTGAGGCCACCACTGCTTTTAGGTCGTTATCCACATCGAAAGATCAAACGGCTCGGCGTCTTTTAGGGCTTCTGCACAAATTCAAGAAAAGCTAAAGGGGGAAAAGAAATTAGGTATTTTTGGATCTGATTCACCTCCAACTACATCTCCACCACCTAATTTCAAGCCTCCGAAATCGAAGTGGTTTGCGATCCAAACGAACAAGATTTATCTGCTAGTGCCATATCTCATATGGTGAAGACATCATCGTCGATCGTTGTTGTCGAATTCCTCATTGCTTCTGTTGCGGTTAACATTGGTCATCTTCATCACCGACGACGACAACTACAATGCAACAAGCAGCAAACAATAATAAAACAAACTAACTCTACTGCATTTTGTGTTTTGTGTATAAAATATTATATACTCACTAGCTTCCTCAAGAAGCTACATTTAGATTAACTTTGTTGTTAAGCACTACACATATATGTTGGTATATGTTAACGGAGCCACTCAATCCGAGTCGAGCCTTGCCTACAAAGCCATCACACATATTTTATCTTTTCTGGAAGGACTTTATGTGCATTATTTGTGTATGGTATAAATCACAAATACCATGTTGTGGTATTAGTGATTTGTTTTTGGGCGATACCTTTGGTTATACAACACGGATTTTCGATCCGATTGAACTTGTGGACTCTTATAATCTGGACGCATCTACCCACATCACTGAATCAATATTCAAAGGTTGTTATACCGTTGGATATGTTTGGTTGATCAATGTCCTATGTTTGATTTTTTTGTGATAAAAAAATTGGCGCAGGGCATTAATTGTTTTGTAAAAAACCCTTCTTTTATTATTAGATGACTCCGAAAAAGGGCATAGGGTTCAATCTCTAGATTCGAAATCAATTTTTTCAGTAATAATGAATATTTTTATACTTATATTTACTTAAGAGGCCATCGCTTGGTTTAATTGTGAGAGGCTTGGACGGTCAAGCATGAGAATATTGATTCGAGTCTAGAGAGTTGTTGCTTTCTATGTAGAAGTCGAAGGAAAGGTTTCTTTCCCACCCAACCCTTTCCAAACATGTAATTATTATGGTCAATTCAGGTTGCCCCTTGTGAATGTTTATTAAGTGAAAAGCGCCTATATTCGAAACCCATGAAACTCATTAACTGCGTGGAATCAAACGATAGAGATCATTTTTCACCTCCATCTTCCACACCATGAAATTGAGACCATGGGCGTACCATCATACTGTCAATCGTTTATTCAATGTGGCACGGATCCCTAAAAGTGGCCCTAAAAGTACATGGCACACATCACTGTCAAATGTGAGTTTAGGGCCCTTTTTTTTAGATTTGTGCCATGTGAAATGAAAAACTAATCGTATCATGGTCTCAAGATCCATTGTGTGAAAGATGGGAGTGAAAAATGATCTCCATCATCTGATTCCAAGAACTCAATGGGTTTAAATGGGTGTTGTGTGTAGGCGCTTTCGGTAATGATATAGGCGCGAATAGAGGTACCCTTTAATTTTAAGTAGATAAGTAACCCAACCAACTACTCTCATTGAACTTAAGTCACATTTGGGGATTTGTGCCATGAAAGTGTCACAACCCATCTATCCAATTTCGAGAGCTTAGAATTTTGTGTTATGATACCGCACGTTAGTTAAGGTAATAAGCGGACATACATACTATTTCATGAATCATCATAGAAATTAAGATATAGAACTATGAAAGAACAACTTTCAATAATTAGCTCCACGGTAAAAACGGAATACGTAGACAACCAATAATAAAAGAAACTCCTAACCTTGCATCTAAGATGGAAAATAATTCAAGGTTTCTCATAGGTTAAAACTGTCACATACGTAAACCCATAAGATGTACAAAAACAAAAAGCAACTAATAAAAAGTCTTTCAATGAAAATAATCAAGTCTAGAGCTAAAGGAACGCTCAAGGCTCATAATAGTACTTCGGATCTACGCCCTCATCCAAGTGGTAGTCGACGTTCTCATCTTCATAAGTTGTATCGAGTACACATCATCAAAGGTAGAATGATCTATATTCTTACCTCAAACTATTAGATTTCGTAGGGTGAGTTTACTTAGTCATGTAAACTCAATGAGTTGCACAACAGATCCACTAAGACTTACCCAGGTGATCGTGTGTGCAATTGTTTGAGTTGCGGTGATTTTTGAAAATAAAACTAAACATTTTTATATGATTACAAATTATCCATAATCTCATAACATACCATATTAAAATTGAAAGAGTATATTGTGGTAGAAAATATATATGATGCATCAATTTCTTATTTCTTTTCTTATCTGTCTCCTCAACTTATCCTACGTGACTTATCTCAAATCTTATCATTGTTTCATATTTCTACACGACGTACTTTGCATCTTACTTATTTTATGTAAACGACCTATGTCAGGGTCGCTGCTCGAGCCTATCATGTGAGGTCCACGTGTAGATGACAATTTAACCTCTGTAACATAGTATATCATAAACCAATATCCTGCCAAATGAGTTTGCGATCATTAGTACAACAGGTTCCCTTAAGTCAAAACCTCCAGTGTATCCCCTTAATTCGAGACAAAGTTAAACATATTATCCTTAAGACCCGTCTTGACTGTAGACGTTAGACCTTTATGGTGGCTCGTAAGGTATGACACGTGTAAAAATTAATTCGTATTCAGCTGGACTTCACAACATGTTTTATCATATCATTGTTCGGTTCTAGGCTTAGGTCCTCACCCCGATTTCATTATTAGTGTGGGCTTAAGTCCCCACTTTCTTATTGTATTTATATTTTAACTTATTTTACATATTCATTTCTTATCATTTACTTATAATTTAATTGCGGTGAGTCACGGAGTGATAAGCCTCACTAAATAACGTTTTTCAATGGACGGGTTATGTAGTAACCTAGATGTACTTCGTGTGATAGCTCATACTCCCATAAAAGTATTGCATCTGTACATAGATGTCTACAATCCAAGTTTCACGTGACCATTAAAAAACTCTACTGTGACGTAGGCTTATGCCATGTGTCGTATCTTATTTCATAACTTATTATGCATATGTCCTATCGTAGTTTTCTATGTGATGAATGTCATATGATGAAGACGAAACATATCATAAAAAATAAAACTATTACAATTCTACCAAAAGCATAATGTATGAAATCTGAATTTGTGAATACAAGTTATAATATGGAACAAAAAATATAATATACTACGAAAATTGCTATATAAGGCAATTAATTACAATACTAGAAGTATGAGCAACAACATTGTGGAAGTTGTTATTGAACTTACTTTGGTATTCGATGCATTAACTTAAACACTTTTGATTTTCAAGAAGAAAAACAAATATTTAAATATTTTCATTCTATGATTGAGTTCAACTACTCTTCTTTGGATATAGTCGTAACTTATGGATTGATCGGTAATGCGATCGGATTTATTTCGAACCCTAAAGAGACATCCATATCCTTACAAGGATCGTAAGAGTCTTAAATGATGTAACGAACATTCTCATTATGTCCGAAAAGGTCCAAAAACTATTGAATTGAGTTCTGAATCGCCTAAATCGGATGTCCACGTGAAAAGAAATAAAAAATCGAATTATAATGCAATACAGTTCGAAACTGTCAATCTCGGCTGGTCGAATTCCATTTCGACTTGTAGAGATCAGAGAAGAAAAGCAAAAGAGAATATAACTCAACTGGTCAAATTTGCATTTTAACTGGTCAGGTTTACTAAAGGAAGTCCATCTTGACTGGTCAAAAATCTATTTCGACTGGTCAAGATTAAGAAGGAAAAATTCTAAAGGAAGGGCAAAACTCGACTAGTCGAAGTGGATTTCAACCGGTTGAGATTAAAAAGAAAAATCTGGAAAAAGGGCAAACTCAACTGGTCGAAGTAAAATCTCGACCGGTCAAGTTACCAATCAGAGAGCAAAAACTTTATATATAGACTCAACTAGTCGAAAGTGGATTTCAATCGGTCGAGTTTCCTGAAGGAAACTGGAGAGAAAACTCAATCTCGACTGGTCGAAATCTATAGATTTCAACCAGTCGAGATTATCAAACAGAGAGCGAAAAGCCTTATGTAAACTCGACTAGTAGAGTTTGTAACTCGATCTATCGAGTTTCACAGGTGAGGTATATCTCGATCGGTCGAGTTTTGTATTTCAGACCTAGGTTGAGTTTCCGACACAGTCCGAGATTTCATTCATTCTCGATTGTTCTTAGGGTTGATTTAGGGTTCCCTTTTTAAATGAATTGAATAATTTAAGATGGATTAAGGGGTACCCACTTATTGAAGCGTGAACCATGATTTTCACAGTGATTTGGGTTGACAGAGATCGGATTGGCGTGCCGTGGTGACCGAGTTTACTACCGGATCAGATTTCCTCGTATTTTGCCACATAAACTTGGTTGTTGAAGCTCGCTTAAATACCATTAGAGATGTTGGTAGTTGGTAGTTGGTATTGCGGTGGTGGTGGTGCTTGGGCTACGCTTTTGCAGAGAAAGGAGAGAGAGAGAGAGAGAGAGAGAGAGAGAGAGAGAGACAGAGAGAGATTTCTATTTTTCTCTAGATTTTTTATTTATATAAAAGATGTGAGTAGAGACAGAACCCAATTGGACAAGTTAACTAGTCAAAAAGGCGATTGCAAATCAATTGCATGAATGATGAAATTTAATTGTCCTAATTGCTTAAGGCAATAAGTCTCTTGGGATTCGATTATCATTTTAAGTATAAGTCGAATCTTATGTTAGAAATTTCTGATTTTAATTAGATGGGCTATGATAGGATGTGATTAAATTCACTTAACTCGATACTCTATATATCTATCACCCTAGAAAGGGTAAAAAAGGGACCCAGGACATAACAGATCGACTACAATGTGTTTCACCTGATTTGGCGCTAGTGATTTCAAGATTTACTTATACGATGGTACCTTACATTCTCAAAAGCACGAATCATAATGAAAGAAGTCATAATTCATCTTCCAATTGTATTTCTCCTTTTTATCAAATTAGAATCAATCAGGACCATCAATCAATTAGTTGATAGAGTACACAGGTCAAAATAACCATCTATCAATCAGATGATAGCGTACACAGGTCAAATTGTCCAACCTACATTATGATCATGCTCTACAAGATTCTGGACCTTACAAGTGGCAAGTAGAAAATTGCTAAAAGTGTCACCATGTTGCATTTATGTGGTTAACCTTTTGACGCTTTCCTTGGTCCAGCCTGTTTTCATATTATGATAAATTTTGACATCCATGTCAAAGTCAATTTGAATTGAGCGGAGAGCCCAGAATCTTATAAGAGGAGAGATAAGATTATAAATATCGGATGTGGGACTAAACTCAGCATAACCCTTTTTTTTTTTTATAAACTTCAACATGACACATTTGATTTGGGCTGTGATTGATTCAACTAGTGTCAAGTGATATGCATAACATGTCTGAAAATATATCCTTCCATTGAGTTGTTTCTTGAATCACGTGGAAGATTAAAGGGCCCTCATGCTTCTCCTGTTTACATCTACCACATATCTTTAGATTTCCAGTGTGATTTCAGATCCAACGATGCTCCTTGCCCATTATAGCCGTCCCAGTTCTCTACTTTTCTTTAACATATAATCATTGGGAGTCATTACTTGTACACGGTTTTCAAGTGATTGCACCGAATTTAAAGAAAGACTTAGTATTTTAGGGACATGTGATATATAAAAATGCAATATGATCATTTGATTTGAAGTTTATGATCAATAGATCTCCGGTACTTAAAATTGGAGCAAAACACAATACTTATCATATGATCTATTATAGTCAATTGTTGAATTATATAATAGCCTTTACTCCATTTAATCAAATGATGAAAATTATATTTTGTTTTAATCTTTTGCAACTAATATCTTTAAATCATGACCTTCAAATCAAACGGCTTAGATGGTGTTTTCACATAATAAATGTCGCCAAACTTGTAAGTCTTTTTTTTAAATTCGGTATAACCCGATGCAATCACTTGAAAATCGTGTGCAAGTAATGGCTCCTATAACTATTATATATGATTTTTATAATTCAGTTAATGGAGGAGTATATGTGATTTTATAATCATTGAATAAGGCCTTAATGGCCATATACCAACATGTACAAAATTTTCTAGGCATGATACAATGACTTTTATCAATTGGGCACTATGATATAATAATCTTTATTGTAAATGATGGAGATAAAAACAGTCTCCGTTTATTTAATTTAAAATAGTCAAACATCATTTAAAATTATCGGCTACCACATAAATATTATTATTCATATAAATTAATATATGAGGATCATAGAAACAAATCTTCTTTAGCGGATAGAACAAGGGGAGGTTATTAATGAAAATTTTAAAAAAAGGTACATCAGGGGAATGGTCATGTCCTACCAAGCATAATTGAATTTCCAATCCTATCCATTCGGAGCCTTTGGATATCGGAGAATCTTGATTTTCTTAATTTTCACTTTTTATAGCAAAATGTGTAGTCAAGATTCTCCTCTTTCCAAGGGCAGTAGATATGATAGGACTGGAAATCCAATTCTACTTAGTAGAACCTGACCATTCCCTGAGTTCATCAATATGGAGAATGGTCAAGTCCTATTAGGCAAAACCAGATTTTCATTCCTACCCCATTTGCTGCCTTTGAAAATGGGAGAATCTTGATTTTCTTGGTTTTCATTTTTTATAGTATGACGTGCAGTCAATATTCCCCTATTTCCAAAGGCAACATATGAGATAAGACTGGAAATTCGATTCTACCTTGTAGGACTTGACCATTGCCCACATTAATATTTACCGTGCACATAAAACAATAAGAAAACGCCTAAAAAAGGTCATTAGGTAAAACAATGAGTTTTTTGCAAATACCCCCCTAAGTTATGCTGATATTACAAATAACTACCCCAAATATAGCTATTTGCTCTAAACCCTCTAGTTAGCATTTACACCCACTTTAACGGATACAACTTTAAATGATTAATCAGCCGTTAGATAATAACCTAAATACTATATTTATCATTTTTTAAATTAAATTACTAAATTGCCACCCTTTACAAGTGGTTAGAGTTGGTGGCCCTCCACTTACAAAAAAGAGTAGTTTTAAATCCACCCACCAAATCTTTGAGTTCATCCACACTGAAAAACATTGACTGCATTGAAACGGACGATGGAGATCGTTTATCGTCCCAACTTTTCACACGATGTATCTTGAGATTATGGTGGCACCATCAGAAAGTTGACTGCATTAAATTGGACGATGGAGGTTGTTTATCGTCCCAACCTTTCACACGATGGATCTTGAGATCATGATGGCACCATCAGACGGTTGAGTGCATTGAATCGGGCGATGGAGATCGTTTATCGTCCCAACCTTTCACACGATGGATCTTGAGATCATGGTGGCACCATCAAACGGTTGACTGCATTGAATCGGGCGATGGAGATCGTTTATCGTCCCAACCTTTTACACGATGGATCTTGAGATCATGGTAGCACCATCAGACGGTTGGTTTTTTTATTTCATGTGGTACACATTCAAAAAAATGACCTTAAAATTAATTTTAACCGTATACGTGATGTTAAGGTCACTTTTCTAAGATGTGTGCCACGAAATAAAACACTGATCGTCTAATGGTATGCCTGGATGATCTCCATCGTCTGATTCAATGCAATCAATGTGTTTTAGCGTGGGTGAACTCAAAGACTCGGTGGATGGAAGCAGACGCGATTAGGCAATCCAATTTTTAAAATAAAATAAAAAGATAGATTTTTTGTACAAAATGATAATATGAAGTACTACACCATTATACCAACGATGATATGGTAGTGAATTCGATCAATTGTATAACCAGTGATTCATCAAATGGTAGCAATCAATCGAATTTGAAAATTTTCTAATCCATAATTGGGCCACAAAGCCCTGGTTCTGTGGGGGTAGACTAAAAGGTTGGATGAACATGATATTTTATATACAATCTAGGAAATAAGGGGGTTTTGAATCGGATCAGATTAGATGAAGTAGGGGCTCGAATCCGGTTAGCTATCAAAATTTTAGCTTGCCCCGACCCATTGACAACCTAGTCTTCACTGATTTCTAGGGTCTTGATAATTGAAGGAGCAAATTTTCGACACAATAGGCTCTTCATAAGCTTGATATTCTCTTAATGTCGATGATGCGGATAATGGCCCAACAATGAAAATACTCAATCTACATTATGAGTTATGATGTCATTTTTAATAAATTCCACTTTGATAAAATAAAGCTGAAGGATAAACCGATAAAATCGGCCTTGTTTGACAATCCAGGTTCTAAGGATTGGCCAATATCGAGAAAAAAAATTATATCGGTAAGTATCGGCCAATACCAATTGGTCTTTCATTTGATGGGTCTTTAATCATATAGGTAATTTGAGGGATGAGTATTTTGAGTGGAATATGTAGATTGAAGGTTTTCTTTTAAATAATAATTATATCATTTGCCACAAATCCTCCATTGGTTGAGTATTCGTCCAAACGTTGGCATACTTTAATGGGGAATCACGCATCTGATGGGTGAATGAAGGGCCTTTTAGAAGAATACCTTTAAATCCACACACTGAGTCTTTAAGTTTACCCACGCTGAAACACGTTGATTGAATTGAATCGAACGATGGAGATCATTTATCCTCCCAATCTTTCACACGATGGATCTTAAGATCATGATCGTACCATCAGACGGTCAGTGTTTTATTTCACGTGGCACACATCTCAGAAAAGTGACCTTAACATCACGTGCATGCTTAAAATTGATATTAAGCTCACTTTTATGGCTGTGTACCACATGAAATAAAAAATAAAGGTGAATGAAGGGTCTTTTAGCATGATGATAAATTTTAATAACATGACTTGTAAATATAGATGAATGAAAGGCCTTTTAGAATGGTGGTATTTTTAAAATATCGGTTTCATTAAGGGCAAAATAGTTTTTTCATCTATAAACTCACAGCTAGTTAACGACAGAGAATTATATGAAACAGAAACACAAAAGTAGGGGCTGCAAAATAAATACTCATAACTCAGAGTTTTTTTTATGATATTAGCATAACACGGGATGTATTTGCATAAAAAACCCTAAAACAATTTTATAAAAGAGTTATTATTAGGTGCTCTATGCTTGGGTCATTCATATCACATGCGGCGTGCACGTGGTTTATCAATCCAAGGTGTCAAGCTTTTCTTTCGATCAAACTCACCTAAAATTGCTCAGTGGGGGATTCTAACCATCCGATCAAAGATTTTTGTTTGTCGTCAATATGTTGTACCACATTGAGTTAATAATATAAACACCGATCTTTTGTAGGTAACATAAATCTTGAGAAGCGTGTAGACTTGACGAGCATGGAGATTCGTCCATTATTTCTCCAACCCCGTGCACTGCAACCAAGGTATTAAAATCAGTATCGGTCACGAGTATCAGTTTGTCCGAGGTCAATATGAATTAACCGATACCAATATATATCGGTCAATTTAAAAAAATAATAAAAAAGTCTCGATCGAAACCAAGACGTGTCGGCCGATACTTGATATTTATAGGCAGATACAGTCCCGTATCGGCCAATACGTGTCGGCGATATCGATACATATCAATTTGGCCGAAAACCGATACATATCAATATCGGCTGATTTTTGATACCTTGGCGGCAACATCTGGGTTGGTGATAAGGTTACTCTCATGCACTTCAAATGGTGGCTAAGGTGGGCTTGGGCCTCTAGCGTAATGGAAGGTTGACAATATTTCAACATCAGGTCACAGGTTCGCACCCAACTTACTTACACAAAAAAAATAAAATAAAAATAGTACAGGGTCAAGGTCAGTCCACTTTAAACGGTACTTTTGAGAACGAAGGTGAAACCCTCTAAAATGTCGGGAAATTGTTCATCTCATTTCACATGAAACATATGTGTAGATGGTTTCGAAGCTAAAGACGCAAAAAAAAAAAAAAAAAAAAAAAAAAAAAAAAAAAACTAGTTTATGTTAACTGACGAGAGCATTATCTAAAATTATGTAGGCACACAATTTTGTAAAAATCATGGTATTAAAAATCAGCCGATACCAATATGTATCGGTATCTCGGCAAACCGATATGTATCGGTCCTATAACTCGGTATCAGTATCAGCTGATACGTATTGGTTTGAGCCGAGAGTTCGAGTTTTTTTTTTTTAAAGGGGCCGATACATATCAGCCAATTCTTATTGGTCCTCCATGGACCGATACCTGAGTTCGATACCAATTTTGTCACCTTGGTATAAACACGTTAGATCAACTGCCCACTTGACATTTCATCATCGTTAATTCTGTATCATATGATTGAGAGTGGTCAAATAAAAATGAATGACTCTAGTTAAATGGAGTATAAAATGCATTTTTTTTGAAATCTTCATATATAATCATATAAAAAAATTATGGCAAATTTAGAAAATCAGGACCGATTTGTAATCGTTTTGGGCTAGTATACTAGTCTTAAAAGTTTGGGGAAAAAGGAATTGGCACGGAATTTGGGATAGATTATCACGAGCATTTGGATAAGGAGGGATTTCAAATTACATTTAAGCCCTTTTAGTAAGTTGGCGAAAGGACATTACTACCCTTTAACTCAAAAGGCGAATTACTCTCTTGCCTTTGTAAGAGAGTCTCTGATTAGGGTTGGGGTTTTCAGCTAGACGAAGAAGATGAAGATGGAGCTCCTCAAAGCATCAGATTTCAGCCCCCCCATAGACTTTGACCCAAGAGAGAAAAATGACCAGAAGCTAAAAACGATCATAATCAGCCAATCTTCGACTAGATCTGACGTCAGTTGGCTGACGGCACCTAGCTCAGAGTCTTTAGGCTTAGCTTGACTCTGATACTATTAAAAAAACTATTAAAAAACTCATTCAAGATCCCTATTTTTTTGAGCAAGATTAGCTCTAATGCTATTAAGAAAACCATTAAAAAACTCATTCAAGATCCATATTTTTTGCGCAAAGATTAAATTCTTAACTTGGCTGTGCACCATTAATGGGGTTTAGAATACAGGAAATTACCAAAAACTCCGAAATCAATATTCATCTTCAATGACACTGCGTAAATCACAAGTCTCGCTTGATCTTCTGTTTTTGAGAGCATTTCTTCTTCCATCGACCTGATCTTCTATCACGATCCATTTAAATTTCCCCTTCAACTCTGCAACTTCCATAGATTTCTCAGGATGAGTTTCCTTTTTGGAAAGAGAGACTCCTGCTGGTACGTTTCGATTTTCTAAATTATTAGTTACATTTTTTTCTTATATTTCAAGTTCAAATCATTTAATTAATCGAGAATATTCGTGTCGGTCGCCTCCATTAAAGCTACTAAAAAGCTCCAAAATTTGAATGAAATAATCATGGTGGGGAGTGGTCATTTAACAAAACTTAAATTCTTTCTTTATAGGAGGGTAGCAAAGTAAACTCATATTAACAAACAAAAAACATGTGCTCCAAATCTCGTGAGAGTCCCTAAATGATAAAACTTTCTCACCCAATATATGGCGCATATATTTTTCATTTTGAATCCCTTTTTTCTAAAGTGCCTAATTATTCTAAGGATCATCCACTGTGAATTGTGTGATGCCACAGTGAAAAAAATGCATCCAAATACATATATAAAATGGATAGTGTTAAATGACAGGCAAGTTTTGTGCAGGCAAAGTATAGAGAGTTAATGCATTGCGATGCAATTGACTGCAAATGTAGTAGGTCTCAAGCAATATTGGTCGGGGCAGCTAGTTACATTGCCTTATATCAGCTGCCTGCACTTTGCCTGCATAAAACATACCTGTTCTTTGCAATTTTCCATATAAAATAGTATGTAATAAATGCAAGTACGAAGCTACTATAGGCCCATCGGGTTTGGGACAAAGAAAATTATAAAGCGGTGGACAGTTTTTTATAAACAATTTTGCACACAACTTATGTGGCGTGACGTGATTGACTACAATGCTTGGGCCCCACTATGTGTGTAGCCAATCACATCGCACTACATAAGCTGCCTGCAAAATTATCTATAAATTTTCTTGTCCATTGTATAACACCGTCTGTTGGGTAATCTGTTGTGGTGTTTGTCTGTGGGTTGATCCTTTTCCTCCAATGTTGTTATATACTTATATCAAGTATTTTTCATTTTTTATTCTAATAAATAATCGATAACAAAAAAATAAGTGCAAGCATGGTAGGTTTAAAGGTTTAGTAGGTTTTCCATATACCAACTCTAAAGATAATCCCAAATTTAGTACTTGGGTAAACCATTTGTTTGGTAGGGGTATGGTTAGGTCCTACCAAAATTTCCATTCTCACCCCATTTGCTTTCTTTGAAAATTAGAGAATCTTGACTTTCTTAATTTTCACTTTTTATAGTAAAACGTACAATTATTTATGAGCACACAAATTAGGAAAAAGGCACTTTTAAATTGCCACTTTTTTAAAGCTCAAAATTACATACATGTCCCAATGGCGGAGGAAAGATATATATATATATGTATGATGCTCAAGTTTAGCAAACAAGTTAGGGTTCGGGAATAAATTGACTTGGAAAAAATTCAGAAAATTGTGCCCAAATTCGTCTAATTTAGGCGAAAAAAGTCAAAATTTGAAAAAATAAAAAAAATATGATAAAAATATATGAAATAAACATCATAAAATTTATACAAAAAATCATGAATAATTCATGAAATTCACGAATAATTATTACAATTTAAGATGTTTTGAAAAAGTCGTGAATAATTATAAAATTATTATTTTTTTCAAAAAATCATAAATTATTTACAATTTTTTCAACAAGGTGGAGAATCTATTTACGATGTGCCTAAGTGGTCATCATACCTCATCAATAGATGAGTAAAGTCGCATTTAAATATTGGTCTGTTACATGATTGGTTAATCAACGTTACCCAATTAAAGAAGGCTGTTTCTTAATGAGCATTAACGGACAATTCTGAACCGTCTATACAGTAGACTCGATGAACCCATAGAGATAAGGAAAATACAATGGTGCACAAGGATCCAATGGTGAAGAATCACAGATCAAGCTGGTCGGGAGAAAACTTTGGCTTCAGGTGATACCGATCCAAGCTCATAGCTAACCTAAAAACTCATTGCTATTATAACATTTTGGAACTTTTGATCAAAGATCAAAATTCTGGGTTTTATTTTGGTTTTAGGCAGGACTGAAAATTTTGGATCCCATATAAAAAAAACTGAAATTTTGGGTTTCGGTCCGAAATTTTGAACTTTGCTTTTAATTAAAGCACTTTAATATAAGCGTGCATTTATGATGAGGGATAATATGTTGGGCGGGAAAATAGACTATACATAAGTGTTACTTTATGACTTGACGGACTTCCATACACTGCAAAGTCTGCGTCCGGGCTTGGAAGGTGGGTGAATTGCGATATCCCTAGAATGGACGCTCCGTCTCATCCTAGACAAACTCTTAACATAAACTGTGTTCATATTTAAACTTAGCTCAACATTGAATGCATAGATTGGATGGTAAGGAACCCAATATGGCATTATAGGTCAACCTAATCTCATCTTCCCCTATAAGATTATGAAAAGGTACTTTGGAATAAATATTTTGAGACTAAAAACGTACTTTCATATATATTTTTGGATACCTCTAAACTCACCCACCGAAGCTGTAAGTTCACCCACGTTGAAAACCGATTGACTGTTTGAATCAGATGATGGAGATCATTTTTTATTACAATCATTCAAATGATGGATCGTGAGGTCACGGGTGTACTATCCAACGGTCAATTTTTTATTTAATTATCACACGTCCTAAAAAAGTGATCTTAAAATTACATGAAACTCATTACGCTCAAACCTAATTATTAAAGTCACTTTTGGAGGATGTGTGTCAGCGCGAAATCAAACAATTGATCGTTTGATAATATGCCCATGATCTTAAGATTCATCGTATAAAAAATTAGGAAGGCCAAGTACTATTTCTTTTCCATTTTGTAAGAGATGGCAAAGCTAATTGAACATTCATAAGCCTTCAATCCGTAAAGGTCAACTATCAATAAAAGCGAGTCTCTCAAAAATATAATTATATAAATAATATAATCATAGAAAAGTGAAAGCCTTACCATAATTGCATAACAACAAGCAGGGTTCAAAATTCCTGCTGAAATGATAACTCCATATTTTCGGTTAAATTACTGAAGTAGTAAATTATCGGTTGATAATTTGACCGAAATTAAAAACTTGACCAAAATTATGGCCAATATTTTGCTTCTTAAAAAAAACCTGAAATAATATTTCAGGTTTTTTAGGACACCTGAAATTGAAATGAAAGTCGAAATTTTGATCCTTGGTAACAAAGGAGAGTCAATTACTTGCAGAAAAAACCTTTTCTATTTGGAATTGTAGAATAAGTTGGTTACTCTTTGCAGCTACCAGACTACTAGTGGGAGTCTACATTGAAAACTAATTTTAGGGCTAATTTTTAAGATCTGTGTCACATGCAATAAAAAAGTTGACTTGCTCATGACTTGCACATGGTCTCAAGATCCATGGTGTGGTTTTGGAATGAAAAACGATCAGCATCGTCTGATTCAATAGGCGCAATGTTCACTGGAGTAAGTTAATAGCTATGGATTTCCCATAAAAGATTAAATCTAATTTAATGGTGTTAGATGGTCATATGCCAGAGCATATCTTTGTCAAAAACACTGAATATCCAGTCGGAGGAGCATATAATCATTCAATTCATTTCTGCTCAGCTCTCCTCTCTTTCTTCTCGGTTCTTCTCTCATCTTCATAAGGAAGATTTTGTGTTTGTCGGATTTGTCTAGATGATTTATGGAATCGCAGCGGCAATGCCGAAACCCTCTTTTGTTAGATCAGAGCGATCTACTACCGTAGATCTCTATTCTGATTGCTCCACCGGTGGTTCCTCTCTTCGGAGAGACCTCGTCTTCGTCGTCAACCCCAAGGGTATATTATTCAAACTGTGTTTTCATATATATATATATATATATATATATATATATATATATATATATATATATATATATATTTCTGAAGAGATGCTTGATTGATCGTCTGTTGCGTGGTTCTTGTGTCTTCTTCCTCTTCGGATTAAGGTGCCAATGGCCGAACTGGGAAGGAATGGAAGAACTTATTGCCGTATCTAAAAGAACGTCTCGGTGGTAGATGCAATGTGAGTTATATATATATATATGTATGTATGTATGTATTTGTACTTTTTTATATTGTGACTATAGTGGATATTGTTCTCCATATCAGATTACGAAAACTGTCTGCAGTTTTTCTAGTTTTTGTGATTATTTATGTGTTCAATTTGATGCATTTATGTGCTGATACTTGCCTGAAGCATAGCCACAGAGTTATTGAGAAAGCTGAAAAAATTCAGCTCATCAAGAGTGTGCCGATAACTGGGAGAATATTCGGTTAATTCATCTCATTGTTGAATATTTTCTGAATTTTCTGATAATTATTATTTTTTATTTGTTCTCTCCTTAACTAATTTACCTATCTCTCTCTCTCTCTCTCTCTCTCTCTCTTTCTGAATTATGTTATGTAATATTTAGATGTGCCTTTTCAGGGCCGGCCCTGAGATTTCGGAGGCCTATGGCGATATTTCAGGGGCCTATGGCGAGATTCCGAAATGGGGCCTATTATATTTAAATATATATTTTTTTCAATTAATAAACTTACAATGGTATAAAATATAATAACAATCAACCAGACGATCACAAAAATGTATACATCGAATTTTATATTTCAATAAGGAATTAACAACAGAACATATTATTATAAAAAAAAAACAAAAACAGAACATATACAAAATGAATTTTAGGGGATGATTCGTGCTTTTAATAGTAGTAAGATACCCTAAACCCTATACCCTAAATCCCTAATATATATATATATATATATATAAGGGAAATTTCCCTAATCGACCACCATAGTTTCACATTTTCCAATAGTGGACTTCTAGTTTCACCTTTTCCGTAACCGACCAACTTGAAGCCGGGCCATTATCCCCAATTGTGAAATGGCGAAAATACCACCAAGGTCTATAAAAGGTAATAAAATCAAGCTTTTCGTCTTAGGCAGTTCTAAACACCCAAACATCATTGACTGCTTTGAATCTCATGATGGAGATCGTCTTTCATCCTAATCTTCCACATGATTGATCTTGAGATCATGGGCCTACCATCAAATGACAAATGGTCCATTTTACTAAAAACATGGAGCTCCTATATATGAGCCTTGGCACCCCTAAAGTGAAGCGCTGACACCCCTAAAGTGAAGCACTGACACCCCTAAAAAGGAGCGTTGACACCCCTAAAGTGAAGTGTTGGTACCCCTATAGAGGAGCGCTGACACTCCTATAGAGGAGCGATATCGCTCCTTTGTAACAGCGTCAACGTTACACATTCCTTTTTGTCCCCTTTTTGAGTAAAAGGACCGTCTGATGGTACCCCCATGATCTCAAGATCAATCCCGTGGAAGATCAGGACAAAAAACGATCTTTATCATGAGATTCCAAGCAATCAATGATATTGAGGCATTTGATTTTATCACCTTTTACAGACTTTGAAGGTATTTATGACTTTTTAACTTGACTTGGGTTCAAGCTGGTCAGTTATGGAAAAGATGAAATTGTACGTCCACTGCTAGAAAAGGTGAAACTATAGTAGTCGATTAGGGAAATTTCCCTATATAAAAATTATGGATTTACATACTAGATAGAGATTGCAAAAAATTAGAGATTTAAAAAAACAAATAAGGTAAGAGCTTGCAAAAAAAAAATGAAATAACCAAAATAGAAAATAAGGATTTACATACTAGATAAGTAGATTTGAGAATAGAGAGAGAGAGAGAGAGAGAGAGAGAGAGAGAGAGAGAGAGAGAGAGAGGAAGGAAGAAGAAGGCTGCATTAGCAACATTAGAGTCTTAGTCTCTTGGAGAGAGAGAGAGAGAGAGTGAAAGAAGGAGAAAGAGAGAGTGAAAGAAGGAGAGAGAGGCTATCTCTGGTGGCGGCGATCCGGTGTTTGGGGCAGCGGCGACGGGGAAGAGAGTAGCAACAGCTGGTGTTGAGAGTGAAACTTGAGAGAGATGGGAGAGAGAGAGAGAGAGAGAGAGAGAGAGAGAGAGAGAGAGAGAGAGAGAGAGAGAGAGATGGATCGGGGGTTTGTTTTGGGTTTCTTTGTAGTGTTAAAAGAGAAAAAAGGGAAAGTTTACTGCAACCCATTGGAGACCCTATATAGAAATGTTGCATAGATTTTTTTTTTCTAACAACTAAACTTATATTATATATTAAATAAAAAAATTAAAAAAGTTGGGGCCTTATTAAAAAAAAATGGGGCCTTATTAAAAAAAATTTGATGCCTAAATTCTAATATAAGAAAGACCTTTGGGCCCACTTCTTTTGCGGGCCTATGGCAGCCGCCATAGCCCATGGCCGGCCTTGTGCCTTTTATCGAAAGCTTTATATGATTACGCTTAACAATTTACATCATGTGTTCACAATCATGCATATTTTGTACTTTTTATTCACTAAAAGCATTATTTGTAACTTGAAATATATTCTAATAAATATTTTTATTTTGCCGAGACCCTTGCTGAATTATTATCATATACCGAGTTTGGGACTATGGTCTGAGATGGTGAATTCGATTATTTTATTGTTGAAGTTGTGGATCAGGTTATTTTGTTGTTGGATTATTGCTTGTTCTTGTTAGGAAGGGACTAGTGGCCCAATCGTGTGATGCATTGGTGCAAAGGATGGAAGATGTTAGAGGAAGATAAATCGTTACATCTTAATGATAGAAATAAATTTTTTTAAAACTAACTTAAAATTAACAAATACTATAAATATAAATAAGTGAAAGGCCACTTTGGACAGCATTCAAATGGAATAGTGAGTGCTATTTTTTATATCGAAGCCATATTTCCATTAAACGAGATGAAATTACAGCAGATCAGTGTGAGGAGGCAAATTATGTTGGGGTCTAAATTGGTTAAGGTTTTAATATTTTGGGCCAAAGTTAATGAGGATCGGCAGCCCTCAAATGCTCTAAATCACTGTGTAGAAAAGAACCTAATATTGCCCATATTAAACAGGCGATGAACATCAGCACAATCAACATAACAATGGTACCAGTTTATCACACAGAAAACAGCACCATATATGTTGATCAATCACTGATAATAGATAAATTTTGCCAAGGGCGGAGCCAGGTAGGGGAAAGGACCACCCTTTCCCAATTTTAATTTTATTTTCCCGCTTGCTATTTATTTATTTATTTTAATTTTGGTTGACATACGTAATCCATGTGAAGTTGCACACTTTAAATTTTGAGTTAATATTAGGTCCCGACTCGAGCACCAATGCTCTTAGTGCTTGGGTCAGTTTTTGGGATCTGCATCATGTAGAAACATTATGTGTTCCGTTTGATTTGAAAGCCATGATCTCAAGATCTACTGAATAAAAGATTGGAATGAAAAATTGTCTCCATAACATGCAGTCAAATGCCGTCTAAATATAAAATTAACAATATATTGTATTTACATGGTGGCCATTAATTCTAGATGGTGTTTGACTGTTTCAATTAAATGATGGAGATCATTATTCTTCCCGACCTTTTACGCCAAAGATCTTTAGATCATGTCGCACCTAGTGCACATGTTGATATCACATGGCACGCATCCCAAAAGTGACCCGAGTACGAAGTCAACTGGCACTCGTGCCACTTACCTGATATTGGAGCAGCAATAAACGTTTGAGAAGCCCCCAATCAGCAGTAGTGCTATATTTCGACAGAGAAACAACACCAAATTTGTAAGGTGTTTGTGATGTAGAATAGTAGAATATTGGGGCAGAAATAACACATAGATTAGGTTCAGCAGTAGCAGAAATCAAGGATCTAAAAAGATCACCAAATCAGTACTCCAGATCAGCCTCAAAAGACTGATATTCCAACAGAAATTAGAGGATGGGAACCCTCGATTTCAGGAGGCAGCAAGGGTTCAATAGCCACAATAAAACAGAGTAAAAACTAAAAACTCTCGTCTTCCAAATTTTCTCAAAGAAAGTTTCATAAAAAATAAAATAAAATAATGTCAATAAAAATCTCCATTCACTCTTTTGGCAGTTACATATATAAGAAAAGTAAATAAAAATTCCTATTTTGCTCTAATTAAACCTCCTATTCCATCATAGACTCTAGGTAACAGTAAATACGGAAACATCTTTTACTACCTTCTATTTTTTACTGACCTAATAAAACTAGGACTCCTAATGAAATAAATAAAGCAACTTATGTAACTCCCTCTCCCTGATTTTTAGGACTTTAGAAACATTTATAATAAGAAATAAATGACAGATTTCTAGCTCCACTGTTACCAGTTTTGTAGGACCCTTGACAATCTCGCAAAACAAAAATTATCATTTTTTTTTGTTACCTATAATTTTCTTTGAAGCCCCAGCAATCTGAATCTCCAGACCTTTTAAAGACCCAGAAATTCAGGCTTAGTTTAGTTCGTTTTTACGGCCCATTGGGTCTTTAATTCTAATCCCACTTTTAACTTATGGCCTCTTAAACCTGTGAATTCTAGGATATTTCCAGCCCTTTTAATGCTGATATCATCTTGGTAGATGCCCCATTTATGCATTGCATCATTTTCCCCGGGTTGGAGAAGACTCAACTCCAGCAAATTTTCCTTCGTGTACCTCTTGAAGGCGTCTTTAAGCCGTTTCCTCCAATTCTTCGTTGCAGCCTTGTCCTCTTCGATCTTCTTCCTTGTCATCCGAGCCTTGTCTCTATCCCTTTCCTTCCGTTTTCTTCTCGTCTTTGGTTGTTGCTCAAAATCTTTATGTTCCCATCGTCAAATTGTTTTCCAATCCGAAGTTCTCTTCACGACTCATGCACATTCATTGAGGTAGCTTTGATCCACCCCGCTCGTCTCATTGACACTGTTATCGGGCCATTGATACTTAACAGTTACTTGATCTAATAATTTTTCGTGATCAAGATCTCCATCGACCGTTGGATTTTGTTGGGATGGGAATCCATCACCCTTTCCCCATTATATTTTTCATTGGACAGTTACCTTCACTTCAATGAAGATCGAAACCCCTCACATCATCAAAAAGTTCTTGTGTCATTTGAATATTAATTGGAACTTTATCTACCACTCGTTTAGCATTAGATTTCCCTCACACCCTTGATTAATGGTTAGAACTTGATCTGAGAGATCTTTGATTCGACCGTTGATATACTTCAATAACTTGATTTAATACCCTTTCAATGATCGCCTCTTCTTCTTCAAACTCTGCAACGAAGAGTGACGGTGCAACGACCTACACGCACTTTTGCGCAACGCCTCTTCGTGGGTTGAGATTTAACCGCGTCGATCAGTGACTCATTGTCTCCTACTTGCTTCTACGCTGTAGAATCATTCGACTTTATTTTCACCCACTGAATCATTGAGGGCACCTACGCCATAAACCATTGGTTGCTTTGAATCAGACACGGAGATCATTTTTCATTGTAATCTTCCACACAATGGATCTTGAGATCATGGGATACCATCAAACGGTCAGTTTTTGGTTCCGTGTGGCACACATCCCAAAAAGTGGGCTGAAAATCACGTTTAAGCGTGATTTATGCCACATGGTTTTCTGGTAACTTGGTTGGTATGCGTGCCACATGAAATAAGAAACTGAATGTTTGATGGTATGCCCAATGATCTCAAGATACAATGCGGGGAGGATTGGGATGAAAAACGAAATCCATCGTTTGATTTAAAGCAGTCAATGGTTTTTGGTGTAGGTACCCTCAAAGATTTGGTGGATGCAAATAAAGTTACCCAAAAAATATTTACATAAGTATAAAAAGATTTTACCTAAGGAAATATAAATTCATCATGAAGGGAATCTAAAAACTCCTGAATAGGTTCTAGCAAATAAATGGAAACATAATAAGTGGATTTGGGTTGATGGGTCTTGATGTTCTGATTATAGAATGAGAAGGGTAACTTAGTATAATGAAAATGAGAATCCTATTTCGAGAGAGCGATGGGCATATTTTAGTTCCCACGTTAATGATATCTTGTAAGAGGAGATTGTGTGGAAACAAAAGTCTAAGGTCCACTAGCTTATGACTAGGGACAACAACCCAAACTTTTTTCATTCGGTTGCAAGCGACGGAAATAAGAACAACCATTTGGGGAGTCTGGTTGTGGGGGGACTCAAGGTTTAAGGATGGGGAGCAGATTGGCACCCAAGTGGTTAACTTCTATAAAAACCCTTATATGAATGAAGGATGGAACCACCCGACAGTCCAGGGGCTGTCCTTCAAAATTGGAAGAGGACAGAACCGCCTGACAGTCCAGGGGATGTCCTTCAAAAGTATTTCGGATGAGGACAGAGTTGCTTTTGAATACGGTTTTATTGAAAAGGAAGTCAAGAACGCTGTAATGTCTAGCGACAAGAACAAGGCACTGGACCTGATGGGCTGCAGTGTTTCAAGAGTTTTTGGAAGATGTTAAAAATGGTATCCTGAATGTTTTTCAGAAATTTTGCAACTATGGGTACATTGGTAAAAGTTTAAATTCCACGTTTATTACTATGATTCCAAAGAAAGAGGAGGCAGAACATATCAGAGATTTTATGCCCATCAGCCTCTGAATAGCTTATACAAAATCCTGGCCAAGGTTCTCACAAATAGGCTAAAACAGTGATAGGGAAGATAATCTCCAATAACCAGGAATTTGGTGATAGTGGTGGCCTTGGAAGCTGTGGATTCTGCCCATAGAAGCCGAACACTTAGTATTGTGTGGAAGGTGGACATGGAGAAGGCTTACGACATGGTTAATTGGAACTTCTTGGACTTCATGATGGATCGGTTTGGGTTCAAGGAGAAATGAAGTGTATGAGCGCATGCTACTCCTCGGCATGGTTCTCGGTATTGGTCAATGGATCTTCCAAAGATTACTTTCAAAGCTCTAGAGGTTTGCGCCGGGGGGACCCGCTATCCCCTTTTCTCTTGATGGGGGAATGCTTGAGTGGCATTCTTCAGGGACCACATGACCTCAATTACTTTTTCGGTTTCAAATTTGGTAGGGATGGGATGATTATCTGATGAGAAATTTACAACCTCTTGGTATTAAAATTCAGGTTGTAGATGAAAATCTACTAGAGATCACTGTTCATAGTGTCACAACACGACAAGAACATCCTTGATTTACATCAGCACCAAATCTGAACAAGATGTAGCAGTTTCAGAGGATCAGATCCGTCAAAATAGTCTGCAGATGCCAGATGATTAAAACCCTTGAGATTCACAGAAGTTAGGGGTTCAAAAGCCATGGTAGCAAAAGAGTAAGACCCCACAATATTTCTCAAAAGAAACCACAAAAATATTATTCCAAATTCTGCTTGAATTAGATTTCTAATTAAGTCCTATTTAGACTTGGACTCTATAGTGTAACTAATAAATTTACTTCCTTTTACCCCTAAAATCTAGGGGCTCGATGACTTTAAAAAAGGGGTTCCCAAAAGATCAGTAAAAATTCCAAATCCTGAATATCGCCAGCCATCTTGGATGAATCTTTAACATCTCGAGAAACTTCGGTCTCCATGTTCTGAATGTCACCCATATCTCCGAAAGCCAGCCAGGTGGGTAGTAGAGAGTGGGTAATAGAGATGAAATAGTGAGTTGCTAGCCTCTTTTGCCAGATCAAGATCTTCAAGATATGAACCCAAAACAATATTCATTTCTGAACAAGGTCGAAAGGCCAAAAGAAACCTCAGTTCCACTCACATGTTCACTTAAGTGAACGACAGTGCTCCTTGTCTTCTCCAAGCAGCTCCAGATTTTTGATTTTACAGCTGCTTGAAACCTTGTTCAAGCAGCTCCATTAATGACTGTTTTAGATGATCCTTCTCCTCTTAATGCCCTGCAACAGTCTCCCCAGGTTGAGAAAACTCAACTTTGACGAGTTGATTTTCACATATGCTTTGATGTAGTCTTTGTATCAGGTCATCCAATTTTTCTGTCACATCTTCCATAATTTTCGTCGTTATTTTCCAAGACTAGTCTCTAGCCCTTTCCTTCCATTTCCTTCTCGTTTTTGGTCTTTCCTAGGAGACTTTATTGTTCGGGTGTTGAGAAAATTCCCATAACGGAAAAAATTTCAATTCTGGCGAATCTTCCTTTGCGATCCGTGCGTGTCACTCGATGTAGCCTTGATCCACTCCCTCAAAGTCATATGCACTATCATTCGATCGTTGAGAGACGATGGTTGATGTAGTAAAATTTTTTTATCAAGATTGTTGTTGGACCATTGATCTTCCTATTGATGAAGATTGGAAGCCTCTTCACCATTAGAAATCTCTTTAGATGCTTGTTCTATCATATTTTCACCATCGAAATTTCCATTGGGTTTCTGATCGACGGTTGGAACTTGATTGGTTGTTGATTTTCTTTAGTTTCTTACTTCAGGGCCCTTTCAACGATTGCATCTTTATCTTCAAACTCTGCCACAAAGAATGATGTCAAAGGCATACTGTGACGACCTCATTAATCTGTGCACCAGCATAAAGGCATGGCGACCTTGTAGCTAGCTATGTAGCGCGTGGGCGTAGAGGCACGTGGCCCTGCAATGCGTGCATGTGTCCCCTATATACGATGCGACGACAACTAGACGCATGAGGGGCATGAAATGCAGTGCTCCGCGTAGGGGCACGCGACGTGGTGCCAAGAGGGCATGCGACGTCCTGGTGCCATAAGGCACATAGTGCGGTGCTCCGCGTAGGGGCACGCGACTTTCGGGTGCTACAAGGCACGTGAGGCGGGGCTATGACGACACGCGATGTGGTGCCAAGAAGGCACGCGACATCTAGCTTGAACGCCAAGCGATGTGGTGCCAAGAGGGCATGTGATGCGGTACCATGAGGGGACACGGCATCCGGGTGCAATGACGGACCCGACGTAGTGCCGAGTGGGCACGAGTCATAGTTACGACTCAGACGTGATGCGGTGCCATGAGGGTACGCCATGTGGTGCCATGAAGGCATGCGACATGAGGCCATGAGGGCCTTGCGACATGGTCGCGACACGGACGCGACATGGGTATGAGGCCATGAGGGCCTCACGACGTGGTCGTGATGTGGACGCGAAATGGACGCGACATGGTCGCAAGTGACGCTGATGCGTGACCTCACAAGACATGTGGGCTTGGAGGATGGCACTGTGTGCCATGGATAGAGATTTGTTTTCCATAATAAATGCTAAGTCACTACCTTTGCAAGTGTGTGCCACAGGCAGGAGGCTATGTGCCATGGTGGTATGTCAAACCAAGGGGTTTGAGGTTCTTCTGCTGATTAGCTCAAGTTGGTGTTTAGACCATACTTGGGGGAAGGGAGCTGTGGAGCTATTCTCCCACACATGGGGCCCTGCTTTGCGAGATGAGCGCATGAGCTTTCTAGGTTAGGGGTGGGCCTAGAACGTCGCTGCAGCGATGCGGCGATGCCATGTGTCACCTAGGGTGAAGTTACCATGTGGCCCTGGGCCGACGTCACGGTGCACATGGGTCGGTGACCTCATGAAGGCACTCAAGGGCTATGTGGGACGCAGTGGTGCACACTAGCCGAGGGCCTGATGCGGACGTGTACTGGTCGCGTGGGCCACACACGATGCTCGGTTTGGATAGCATGAAGAGCTGCATGCTACTCCAAGTGTGCTGGTTGCGTGGGCCACACACGATGGTTGGCTTGAATGACATGAAGAGATGCATGCCACTGTCAGAAGCGAGGAACTAGTATACTGCACAGGGTGAAGCTAGGCAGGCCAAGTGGCACTGGGGTGCTGGCATACGTGTCGCGAGTAGACACGATGCATTGAGAGGGTTTGCCTTGGGTAAAGGCAACCATGATGCGGGAGTTCCCGTCCTCTAGGCGGGTGGTATCAGAGTGATAGTTGGATAAGTTGGTTTCGCTGTGCGCGGCAGTGAGATGTTGCACGAGTGTGATAGCCAGTGTTAGGTTGTGCCTCATGAAAAATTGGTATCTGAGTTAGGTTGGCCTTGCTGTAGCGGCAGCGAGGTGTTGCACGGGCGTCGAAAAAGTTATCCCGTGACAATACACATCACTTTCGTGTCGCCTTTTCACGGATAATGAGTTAATCGGAGTTTTTGGCTCAATTCTATGCAAAAGAACCATTTGAGATCAAATTTCTGGAACACCCTTTGAGTTCGGAGCTCCAATAGATCTAAACGCGACCTTGATGAGGACGTATTATCACTTGTCACGACGCTGGCCCTCGCTCTTTGCGCATAAGAAACCCGCTCTGATACCATTTGATGAGAAACGTGCATCCATTAGTATTATGAATCAGGTTGTAGATGAAAACCTACTAGAGATCACTGTTCATGATGTTAAAATACGACGAGAATAACCCTGATTTAGATCAACACCAAATCTGAACAAGAATTAGCTGTTTCAAAGAAGTAGAACCCTCAAAATAGTCTGCAGATGCCAGATGATTAAAACCCTTGAGATTCACAAAAGGTCAGGGGCCCAAAAGCCATGATAGCAAAAGGGTAAGAGTAAGAACCCACGATATTTCTCAAATGGAAGCACAAAATATTATTCCAAAATTCCACTCTAATCTTTATTCTCATGTAGATTTACATATATAAGAAAATCAAAGAGAACTCCCATTTCAACTCTAATTAGAGTTCTAATCTTTTCATAATTAAGACTCCTATTTTGACTTGGACTCTATAGTGCAGATTCATAACTTTCTGACCTTTTACCCTAAAATTTGGGACTCGATAACTTTGAAAAAAGGGGTTTCCAGAAGATTGGTAATACCCCTTCCTTTTTAGAGTCGTGTATTTTAAAGAGGTAGAAACCAAAGCAGATCAATTGATTCCACCTCTTAAATGATCATCACCCCCCTACTACCCTTGTTGCCTCCATATGGAGTGCTGTCACAGTTTTGGTATAGCATTGCCTGACTTGAGCACATTCTTTGTGAACCCCACAATCTAATCCACCTCCTTTTTCAGAGCCTGACAATGGCTTTCAATCAACTACTCAAACTACACCTTCAGTTACGATAGAAGAAAGGGAAGGGAAGGTTAGGAAGGGAGAGAAAGGATTGTTACCTTCTTATTCACCTCTAATCACCACTAGCTGAGAGTGCTTATTGGGTGGGTAGTTCATACCGATAGTCAGTTGCCCTTTATCCCATGCTTATGGCTCCTGAATATCAACCATCTTGGACAAGTCTTTCACATCTTCGAAAACTTCTCTCTCCATGTCTTGAACATTGCCCATATCTTTGAAAGCTAGTCAGTTGGGTAGTAGAGAGTGGGTAATTGAGAGTTTCTGGCCTCTTTTTCAATTTCAAGATTTTTAAGATATTGAGCCAAAACAAATATTTATTTCTGAACAAGGCCGAAATAAAAGCCAAAAGGATTTTGTGATTGAGATCTTAATCTCAAGATGAAGATCTCAGTTCCCCTCGCGTGATCCATTATGTGAACAATAGTGCTCTCTATCTTCTCCAAAAAACTCAAGATTCTTGATTATACAGCTGCTCCAAACCCCTAAACCTGGTTTGAAACAGCTCCATTAGTGGCTGTTTTAGATGATCTTTCTCCTCCTTCAGAATACTGACAATACTATGATCTTCGACCGGGCTGAGGAGAATTAATTGAAGGTGATGCATGGAGTGCTAACTGTTTATGAAGCTGTATCCAGACAAAAGGTTAACCTTCACAAATCCAGGACTGCTGGAATCAAGGTTCACGAGGATCGACCTCAAGTCCTTGCTGATGGTGTGGGTTGTTTAATCGAGAAGCTGTATGACTTGGGATTACCCCTTTGGATAAAACCGCAGGCCGCGTTATGGGTTTACCATTGAAGAGTGCATTGGGGGGCAGAGAAGGGGGTGCTCTCAACAAACGTAACATTCATAGACACTATGATGCGATGAGTGATAAGATCAAAACATTTATACCCCTTTTGAGAAGAGGGATATCCCACAAACATACATCGAATGGCTCGAGGGGTAAATTTTGTACGATGGTCAGTAGGAACAGGAGCAAAGCATATGGATCCAAAGATACGAGGAGGAATGAGGAAGGGATCCTTTTGTAGATAGACAAGTTGGAATGGAGATTTTCCTTCAAGAACAAGGGTTGGCATCCGGTTAATCAAGTGAACAATAGTAACAATGGCTTCAACCGACAGGTAGTTAGGAACATTCATGCCAAGCAATAAGGAGTTGGCTACTTCGAGAAGGTGCCTATTTTTCCTTCTAGACACTCCACTCTGTGTTGGACTGTAGAGGCATGTTGATTGCCACGTAATCCCATCGGTTTGTAGGTATGACTGAAGATGATGAGAGGATTACTCACCGCCATTATCAAACCTAAGAACCTTCACAACCCCATGAAATTGAGTGCTAACCAATCTATAAATGAAGGAAAAAATAGAAGCAACTTCATCTTTGGAGTGCATAAAAAGTAGCATAGTAAAGCGGGTGCAGTCATAAATAAAAGTAACAAAGTAACGCTACGCTAACCAAACAAAGCAGTAACAGGGGAAGGTCCCCCCACACATAAGTATGAATAATTTCAAAGGAGCAGTACTTCTATTGCCAATTAAGCGTATGAAGCTCGAACATACTTAGAAAGCTGACATGTTTCACATTTAAGCAATGAACTATCAAAATTAACAAACTTTTCTGGAAATAAAACTTTCATACGAGAAATATGCATGTGGCCCCATCGACCCTGCCACAACTGTGCCTCTTCCACTGAAAACCAATGTTGCTGCAGATGAAATGCGCTCTTGGCCTTCAAGCTGGTAGAACTCCCTCTCCTCAGTATCACGTCCAAGGATCCTCCCCGATATCAAGTCTTGGAAAACACAATAGGAGGGGTGAAAGGTCACACTGCAATGTAGAGAATTTGTGATTTTACTAACAGATAGGGGGTTCATAGCCATCTTGGGAATAAGAAGGGTAGATTCAAGCAATACACCTCATAAATGTATTTTTTCCTTTCCCTTGGTAGGGACAAGGGAACCATCAACATTGCAAATATGACATGAACCACAAATCTCAAACACAGACAAACCTGATATACCATACATGTGATCGGTATCCCCTGAATCAATGATCCAAGGTGACTGTGAAGATGTCTTCACATGTGCAGGCCCATAGATACCTGACGCAACAACAAGGGAAGAGGAAGCCTAGCTTGTGGCAGTCATCCGCTGAAGCCACCCTGGAGCTCCCGAAGCTCTCTTTGTAGACTCTGGAGATCTGATGACGTTGAGGAGGCTGGAGGTGCAGGTGCATTACTGACCCTGGTGGTGGGGGAGTCACCTCATCTATGGTGGTCTGACAAGCTTGGCCAGGAGGGAACTTGAGCTTCCCATGAAGATTCCAACATCTATACCTGGTGTGTCCCTTCTTGCCGCAATGGCTACACACTAACATTTCTCTTTCATCCTTAGAGAGGCCTCCACGGCCCCCCCTTCCACCACTGCGACCACCACCTCTTCCTCCTCGACGACCAAAGGAAGAGAACGATGGAAGGGCAGATCTCTCATGTGCAGTACTCTCAGAGACATGCATAAACTGTTTTTAACTCTCCTCATACTGGAGAAGGGCAAAGACTGTGCCAAGGGGAGGGCACTCCTCCCTGCCAATAATATTAGCTCTGATGGCTCCATACTCTGGGTTCACATCCCTCAACGGATCAAACATTTTCTTCCGTTCAGCAACTTTATGAGCCTTGCCTATACACATATTGCATTGCTCATTCTCTTGGTATTGAGCCAGCTCATCCCACAGCGACCTCATCTGAGTATAGTTGTCTCCTAGTGTCCTTTCTCCCTGGTGGAGATTACTTATCTTATCACTCAATTGAAACATTTTTGCCAAATTTTTCTGTTGGGAGTAAGCTTCTCGAACAGCTTCCCACAACTCTTTTGGAGTAGGCAGATTCCTGTAGGACTAGCTAACCTCAGGTTGCATGGAATTCAACAAGAGCGTCATTGCATAACAATTCTCAGATTCCCAATCCTCGTACTTGGGATCGACATCCGCAAGCCTAACACTTGTGCCATTAATGAAACCCAATTTTTTCTTGGCTCCCAAATACATATATGCGACCATGCCAAATAGTTCTTTCCATCAAACTTGGTGGTAGTGATTTGAAGTCCATGTGGCCCTTCACTATCGCTGCCCATAATCACTTTCAGATCCTCCATTGTAACGGAACACAACTACAAATAGTTGCTCAAACAACCTTTCACTTCAACAAAGAACTTGAGTTATACTCCCCTCACACAGGTCACACGACTTTACACCCATAAAATAGCTGTAAACACATACAACAACCACCCCAAACATTTTAGGGAATGAGTTGATTCCAAATACTCAAGCCCCAAGATAATTCCGGCAACCGTCAGAGGACACATATGATAACATATGCAACCCAAAGTTATCAAAACATGCGTTAGGAACCAAAAACAGATTAAGAATAACTGATTTAATGTAATTACGAGAGAATCTTATAAGTATATGGGAGTTACCACTTTTTCGGCGAGGTTCTGGCGAGGTTAAGGCTTATATACTAGATCATTACTTCACGGATTACATAGTACATGTGAATCGGAATTTAGATCCGCATGTTTGGATTGTGGCCGAGTCAAACGAAGAAAGTCAATTAGAAGTGGACCCATAAATGGGTTTTCAAACGGCCCGTGAAGCAAAGTTCGTCAACATACAACAAACATTCGTGGTTTCAGAATGGACGCCCGTTTAAATAAAGGCTTTCTGTTTTTGTGAACACCGTAGACAATGAACGCCCGTGAACACAGGGCGGCGGACATCCGTGAGCTTTCTCCGCAAGTTGTCGGAATTACAAGTTTTAAGGAAAAAACTTGCCATTTAGAGTTTTATTTTTTTAGGACTTTATTTCAAATTCTAGGGTTTTCTCAGCCTATATAAAGGGATGTAAAAATTTTATTTAATAGCAATGATGACTGAAAAATTAAGGTTGCTTTTGTGCATCTTGTGAAAGAGTGAATCTTTCTTAGGAAACTTGCGAAGAGTTTTCGCCTTTGAGGAGTGATTCTTCAAAGCTATCATCGGTGCGAAGCCGACAAGCCTTGTTGGAATGAATATGAAGATCTTCTATCTTACTCTTTTATTTATTTTTTTTAAAAATTGAAGATTGAGAACCCTAACCCCTATCGTGCGGGATTTATGCTATTTTAGGGATAACGTGGGATTTTCTTGCATCAAATTGGTATCAAAGCAACTTCAAACCCTCGACAAGTGGATTGGCGAAATCATGAGTAAAGATCAAATTCTCAAAGCCCTTTGTGAATTGAACGATTACATGGTCTCCATGAGAACGTTCGTGAAACGGTGGACCATTCCGATTGTGCGTCAAAAGATGAAGGTAAAAAAATTATGGTGTAAGGAGAAAGGTAAATCATTCGATCAATATGGCTCCATATTCAAGCATATGACACTTCTTAATAATGTTTACTGCAAGTTGCTAAGGTCGCGTTGGATAGTGGTTGTATGGCATGAGGATATCAGTACGATAATTATCAACGCTTTTATTCACGATTTATCCGAATATGTATTGACAATGATTCAAACTTTGAGACCGAAGGTTACAAGTTTCATCCCCATAGCCGTACCCGTGAGAAGACTTCTACAGGTTAAAATTTCTCTACCTATGCCCGTGGTAGTACCTCTACCAGTGGAAGATACTGAACCCACGGTGAATCCAAGTACTTTCATGCTTATGGAAGAATTGATAGAGCCTGTTGCTCAAGTAGATCCAATTATTCATGTTGGTCGTGTATCAATGCAAGTTCAGATCGGAGTAACAGTCGAATCGAATCTCGTCGGTTTACTTGTCCAATTGGCGTCCGATCAAGGTTCCCCAAATATTATTCTTAACCTCCACGAAGAAGATCAATTTCAGCCAAAGTTCGAGGTCAAACTTTTTCAAAGTAGAGGGGATTGATGCGGAATTTAGATATGCATGTTTGGATCGTGGCTGGGTCAAACGAAGAAAGTCAACAAGGAAGAAGTGGACCCATAAATGAGCTTTCAAACGACTCGTGAAGCAAAGTTCGTCAACATACAATAGACGAACATGGCTTCAGAATGGATGTCCGTGAAAATAAGGGCTTTTTGTTTTTGTGAAAACCGTAGACAACGGACGCCTGTGAACACAGGATGGACGCTCGTGAGCTTCCTCCACAAATTGTCGGAATTACGAGTTTTAAGGCAAACAAACTTGCCATTTAGAGTTTTAATTTTTTAGGACTTTCTTATTTCGAATTCTAGGGTTTTCTTAGCCTATATAAAGGCATGTAAGGACTTTATTTAATAGTAATGATGAATGAAAAATTAAGGAGTGATTATTTCCTAGAAAACTTGTAAAGAGTTTTCGCCTTTGAGGAGTGATTCTTCAAAGCTATCGTTGGTGCGAACCTGACAAGCCTCTTTAGAGCGAATCCGAAGATCTTTTATCTTATTCTTTTATTTATTTATTTTTGCTTTAATTGAAGATTAAGAACCCTAACCCCTATCGTGTGGGATTTACGCTATTTTAGGGTTAATGTGCGATTTTTCCTGCATCAACATGGAAGACGGAAAATAGAGTAAGTTCTGTCACTTACTCAATACACACCGAACGAAGACTACTGACACACCCGACATAATAGACACATCACCAATAGACTTGGGCCCGGAAAACCACCTGGGTGCTTAGAGGACTGCCTAGGCATCCTCCCTAGAGAGGTTACATGTCATCTTTATTTATGAAAAAAATATGTAGCTCATACTTTTCATTTTTATTGATAATCAGCTTCCCATGCCATACACCAAAATGCAATTCTCCAGAAAACAAATTTCCATAGAGGAAAAATTCACTTGATTATGGATTTTGATGGAGACAAATTGAAGGATGTCGATGAAAGGAAGGGTGGAAAAGAGGAGAATGACAATGGCATGTAGGCTGCAACCAAGTAAAGCCTGAGCTTGAGTCAGCTCTAGCTATGCCCTACTCTATATGAGCTGCCCTTCGAGCCTGAAAATTATGAGCTCTAGCCTGGCTATCACGGGGTCACTCTTCCAACAGTGTTAGCGCGTGCGGCACCTAACGCCCGATGCACTAAGTCAGCCTGTCTCTGATATCAACTGTCATGGGGGCTTCCTTTGACGCGCCATCAACCCGCGCGGTGCGTCGCTTCCGCATGCAACGAAGCTAACCAATCTCTTCATCAACTCTGATACCACCCGCCTAGAGGACGGGAACTCCCGTACATGGCAATCCTATCTCGGAGGCAACCATATTGATGCATCATGCCCCGGATGACACACTAGTTGGCCTGCTCAAGCTTCACCTTTGCACCCTGCTTTAATATTTCGCTTTGCAACAAAGGCATGCAGCTCCTCATGCCATCACATTCTAACATGCATTACCGACATACCGAACCAAGCCCATCATCGTGTGTGGCGCGCCTCGCCAGCATGTGAATAATCGAACCCTCTTGCCAACATGCTCACCTGAGTCCCACGTAGCGAACGAGTGTCCTCGTGAAGTTGCCCAGCTATATGCACCGCGACGCGTAGTCCGGGGCTATACTTCAACCTCACCTTGGGTGCCACGGCATCGCTGCGTCGATGTCCTAGGCCCACCCTTTCAGGCCTAGGAGACACTTGTGCCCCCTCTGGCGACGCAAGGCCCCGTGTGGGTGGAAGGCATTCATCCAACACCTCTCCCACATAGATGGTGCAAACACCATCTATGGATAAACAACCAAAGGACTTCAAACGTATTGGTTTGACATACCCCCATGGCACACGCCTCATGCCCGTGGCACACAGTGTCAAGTCCCAACCAACACGCTCATGACTCCCCGCATCGTCCTCCCATGCGACCGTGTCGCGACCACAGCAGCACGACCACGTCGCGAGGCCCTCCTGGCCTCCATGTTGCATGCCCTCCTGGCACCACATGCCATGCTGCCCTGATGACACACCGTCGCGTGCCCTAGGCACCAAGATGTTGCGTGCTCATCTGTCACCACATCGCGTGCCCCGGGCATCATGTCGTAAGGTCCTCATGGCCCCATGTCGCGTGCCCCGCTGGCACCGCATGCAGTGCCGCCCAGGCACCAAGATGTCGCGTGCCCTCTTGGCACCACATCGCGTGCCCCAGGCACCAAATCGCCACTGCCTCTACGTGGAGTACAAGTGGCTCGAGTGGCGCTGCGGATGGCCAGGGTAGCCACGTTGCGTACCTCCGTCACACTGGCTCTACCGATATCGAGTTGAGCCGAGAGCTAAATAGGTTTTATTATAGATTTTTTCTTACTAGTGTTCTTTCAAACCTTATCTCTTTCCCTTTTTAATAGGTGAAAGCCCTGATAAAATTTAATAAATGTAAACATTAATCTCTTTTAGTCCTTTAGTTCTTTTTGGAAAGAAGGGGTTTAATGTATCGATCGGAAATAATGTCGATCTATTGGAGAAAGTTGTTTAAATTTAATGTACATAGCCATTAGATGAATCCAACAGTTACTTATAAGGATAAAAAGAAAAATAATTATAATAATTATATGTAATAACGGTTACTTATAAGTAAAACGTAAAATAATTATATAAATTATATAAATATATAATATTTGTTGAGCCGAGCTAGGCCGAGCTGAACATACAAGGGTCAGCTCTAGCTCTAGCTTGGCTCTATTTCAAGCGAGCTTTAGATAAAAAAGCTCAGCTCAGTCTCGAACCAAGGTTAAGAGAGCAAAGGTTCTCATTTTCCGAGCCGAGTCGAGCTGTCTCGACTCTGTTGCAGCCCTAATGGTATACGTTGGTAATTCTTTGATGATATACAAAGTTACAAAGAGCTTAGTGCTGATCAGAAATCAGTGGAGAAATAGGACTCGCAAAGCCATCCCAAAATAGCGATGGTGATGACTGATGAATTATAGGCACAAACAGGATTGTCATGAACTGGTGCCTAGCCTCTAGACCCCTAGGCGATGAACGGAAGTTCCATTGTTTAGTCAGGCCTCCTAGGTTGGTTGGGTTGGGCAACCACTCAGGATCGCATGAAGCCACCTGGTCCCTAATGGCTGCCTTGGCTCCTCTAGGCAATCTCCGTAGTGTGTGTGTGTGTGTGTGTGTGTATATATATATATATATATATATAATGTGTTGTTTATATTTATATTTTATTTTTCATTCATAATCTGATTCCTGTGCTATATATGGATATGCAATTCTCTCAAAAGAAAAAAAATCTAAATATGGGCTGCGAAGAGAACATTGAGAGATGTGGATTAATGAAGGGTGGGAGAAAGAGGAGGAGAATAATATGTATATGATGGCAATACTTTGCTATGGATGCTGTCAGGTTTTGAAGATCTGCTTGTAAGCTTAACGGCAATCTTATTTCAAAATAGGTATGTGGACAAGGGCCTGATTGGTTGTTTTAATCAATTTTGTACAATTTTTTCTTCCTGAGGCCAATGGTCTGAATTTTTTTAGTTTATCTCCCCTTCTCCATTTATGGTAACTGGTTACTATATTCATTCTCTGTTTTTATACCCTGTTTATTAGCATCTTGTGTATTTTGTGCTCCATTCTTAATTCTTAACTTCTCTTAATTGTAATTAGGTACACGAATCTTTGACTTCAGGTCCTTCTCATGCTATTGACATCACAAGGGAGGTACTAATTTATCCATAAAAGTATCGTACAGGAGCCTAGTTTAGTTTGCTTACTATTTTAGGTTCCATGGATGGAGAAGGTGGCTTAATAGCAGCAGCTGTTGATGTATAATATAGGCCATTAGGGAGGGAGCTGATGCTGTCATAGCAGTTGGAGGCGATGGTACTCTTCATGAGGTGTGAATTTGCTTCTCATACACATTTCTTATATTCATTTCACCCAAGGATTTCTGTTTCCTTTTTCTAATAAAATTATCTTATTCCTGATAATAAAAAAATATTACACCCTAGGAAAGTATCTGTAGTATTCATCAACTGACCCAAAGTTATTCTTCTATGATAGAAGTAAAAAAAATAAAATTCTTATTGTGGCTTGTAGCAGGCGATATGAACACATACATGGTTTTTATCATGATCTCAAAAATCCAACATATATTTAGTGATATGCATTGAATGATATGAGCTGCCTCACAGAAATGCCGCTCAATTCAACATCGTGCCTCACAGAAGTGCTGGACAGTTGATTGGATTAATAGTTGAATGCATGAATATGCTTCATCATTTAATGGCTGCCTCATAGAAGTGCTGCTCAGTTCAACGCCGTTCTTTATATTTAATATGATAGGTTTTGCCACTGTTTAGACCTCAAAGATCATGCATGTTGTAGGATTGAATTTTGAACTGGAAATTGATCAGAATCGCCCTGATTTTCCTTTGAAAACTGTGTCATTAGCTAATTGAACTAAGCACTATAGTGTTTCTGACAAGTTTGGATGATGTAATTTTTATTTGACTAGGAGTCTAAGACAGTGGTCAACTGGTCATTCCTCTATTATTTGGAATTGACAGCTTGTTTCTTTTTAAAAAAAAGAAGGAACTATAGTGTTTTTTAAATGGTTTAGTGATATGATTGTTATTTGACTAAGAGTCCAAGTGGTCAACTGGTCATTTCCTCTATTACTCTTTCAGAATTAACTGCTTGTTAGTTTTGGAAAAGAAAAAAATGGAGTAACTTACCTCCGTCTTTTTATAAATTTTTTGCAATATCCAGTACGTCTTTTGTAGTGTTTTGCTGTATTGAATTGAATGATTCCTATCATTGGCATGTCAGTTCTAGTTAATCTATTGTAGTATCTTCATTGAGGCACATAATACTTAGGATATGTGCATTTGATATGATTTATGAATAAAGGGGATTGTCGTTAGAGGAAAGGAAGCAGAGCATAAGGAGAGGATCTTAATTGAAAAACAAATGCTGATTGACATTTATGTAGTAAAACACCAGACCTGATGCTACCATTGTGTTTTGTTTGGTTGTAGGCATAACTATAGTGTCTTACAAAATTAAAAGGAAAAAGATAAGGCTTGGGAATATATTTGGACGTCCGCTGCACCTCCAAGAGTGGCTTTCTTGGTTAAATTGTTTCCTGGGAACAGGTACTGACTGTGGATCAGCTAAACAAAAGAGGACTACGTCTGTCCAATAGATGGGTCATGTGTAGTCT
Source organism: Chloranthus sessilifolius (assembly GCA_021018995.1). Lineage (NCBI taxonomy): Eukaryota > Viridiplantae > Streptophyta > Magnoliopsida > Chloranthales > Chloranthaceae > Chloranthus > Chloranthus sessilifolius. The sequence goes on along the minus strand of CM037595.1, from coordinate 90,413,463 downwards.
GGAAGAAGAGAAGCAAATCATATCTTTTTACACTGTTCGTACGCTAGGGGATATGGGCTTGGTTTTGTTGGTGTGTCTATAGGAATTATCATTAAGTTGGTGTGGGCGTGAGTGCTATTTGTTTTCCTTTATATGTAAGCGGGTGTTTTAGTGATAATGGGTGTGTCCCCAATAGTTTGTAAGTAAGTGATTTAATTGCTAATAATAGGAGAGGGTTTGGGCAACAAGTTCTCAGCCCTAATTTCCTCCATCCTTCTCCTTCTTCACCTAACCCCCTAACTCTATGTAGATAGCATTAAAATTAACTTGGTACCCGGGCTGATTACTCCACAATCCCTTGTCATTGCTGACATCATCTTCTCCCTACTGACGTCACTGCTGACATAATGCTGATGTCAGGTTGACATCAGCATAGCCCGGTGCATACATCAGAATCGATCTGCGATTCTGAGGTTTTGATCAGAACACCTTGGTGAGCCCTTTTCCCTTCTGAAGCTACTTCAATTGACGTCTCAAAGGCGGAGATCTAGACGGGCCTCTGTATCATCTTCTTCAACTCATCATTTGCAGTAACCACCGGAGGAACTTTCTCCAACCTGCTCGTTACATGAAATCTATCCCAGACGTTAGTAAATCCTTGATCTAGAGGGATGTAAATGATTTAAAATCATTGTTTTTCAGTAAGATTATGGTTTTTTGGATAAGCTGTTTCGTTTGGATTCCGGGGACCTTGCCAGAAATGTCGCCGAGATCTATTGACCCTCGGATTCTTTTTTGTGGGTGAAAATAGTTGGTTTTTCCACTGTTTATGATTGCTGAAGTATCTTGTGAGCTCCTTGTGTTGCATTTTGTGACGTTTGTCATTATCAATTTTTGTCGGAATTGATTCAAATCTCCCTGTAGTATTTCTGAGTATGTTTGGGCTGCTTTAGCAGTTTTACAGCTTGTTGTTGGAATATGTGAAAGGTCGTGTGACCTTTGTGAAGGCTGTAGACCCTAGTTTGCGGTGAAAGAGAACGCCTCTTTTGAACATCGCGTGACCTTTGTGAAGGGTGTAGACCCGAGTTTGTGGTGAAAGAGAGGTAGTATTGCCTTTTTTTGTGGCTGTGAATAGTGTTGGGCAGCCACTATATATCCTTTTTCCCCCATGGGAAGGTTGGAAAAGTGATTGGAGAGCCTTGCCTTTGGCTGTGAACTGTGTTGGGCTGCCGAATTGTGATTAGTGTCTTTGGATGCATTGGAGTGTGTATACAGTGGTTGCTATCATCTGTGTTGCCTACAAAGTGTTTGATAAATTGAATCTGATGTTTGTTTTTAGTTTTTTCTTGTTGGGATAGTTGTGTGGACTTTGTTTATGGAGGTTCACAAATGAAAAAAGAAAGTGGTGATTGGTGGCATATGCATTGTTAGTATTGATGAGAAGCATAGTGCTGGTTCTGTACGTCTCTGTCTCTTCTTGTACCTCATGGATCATTGACTCTGGTGCTACTGATCATATGGCAGGTGAATCATCATTGTTCCATACTGTCTCCTTTGCCAGGACAATGCCTCATTCGGGCTGCTGATAGAACCTCGGTTCTTGCTGTTGGTAAAGGGACTATTCATACTAGTTCTCTTTCTTTACAATTTACTTTTTATGTTTCAAAAATGCCGATTAATCTTCTCTCAGTTAAAAGTCTTACAAGAGCCAAAATTATAGTGTTACCTTCTTTCCCTCCTATTATGTTTTCTAGGACTCGTCAACAAGAAAGGTGATTGGTCATGGTAGAGAGGACAAAGGGCTCTATATATTTGAAGCTAAGAGAAGTCATGATAATCAAATGGTTCAGAGGTTAGTTGTTGTTGCTGCTACTCCAGTTGATGAGATATATTTGTGGCATGCTCGTTGTGCCTACCTTCCCCTTCAGAGGTCGATGATTTTGTTTCCTCAGAAATTCAAGACATTGGATAGCAATCTCTGGCGATGTCAAGTATGTGAACTCTGTAAACATACAAGAGTTCCTTATCTTCCTAGTGGTAATTGAAGTAGTATTCCTTTTGAGATTGTCCATATGTGTGGGGTCCTTCCTTGTTGTCTCTGTTCGTGGTTACCATTATTTTTTCTCCTTTTATGGATTACTACACACGTTACACTATAGCTATTTTGTATGAAGTCTAAAGATGAAGTTGTGATACTTAAGTGTGTCATGTGACACATGCCTCTCTCATGTAGGTCGTATCATCGGTCTTCATGTTGCCCTCATATCTGACGATCCAAATGCCTTGTATGGCGTCCAATCACGATCCAATGGTTGAAATGATCGACGAAGATCTAACGACTGAAATGATAAGTGAAGATCAAACTGATGAAATAAAAAATAAAAAAGATCCTACAGTTGAAAATAATATTCAAACAATCTGAATTATACCACGTCACATTTTCCATTGTGGCGTCTTCTATGATGTTGCACATCCACACATGGGCCATCAATTACCCATTCAAAGTGCTACATGAGCCACAAATATTTTTTTTATCTCTTCTTGCATCCGTAGTAAACTTTGAAGGTTTAGATATCTGCATCAACTCTATCCAGCTGCAAAGGGCTCATCCATGATGAGTCATGACCGTGATACCTCTCAAGCATGTTTGGGTCCAATCTTTGATTCTCCTCTCTGGTGATCAAAGTGTTCTCTGACTTTGGCTGATATTTCAATTTCACGAGATACTTTTGATATCCTCCTTAGTTTGTAGAGACAACTTGGTTTCCCAAGATATTTTCAATGATTTCTTTTCTATGTTGTGCAAGTGGGGAGATGGAATTGGTTGAAGGACTGGGGTAGGCTAAATTGTAGAAGTAGGGGTGGCAATGGGCTGGGTAGCCCGGCCTAGCCCGCTAGGCCCGACCCAATTTGAGGAGGGTTTGGAGTTGACATAAAGCCCTTGGGCTGGGTTTGGGCTAGCACTTGAAGCCCAAAATTTAAACAGGCTGGGCTCAAGATCGTATTCACGTTGGGCCCTCATATATGATATGGATATTGAGTTTCACGTTTAATATTTTTAAAAAATCCCTTAAAAGAATTATAGATTTTTTATCTTTAAACTCTACAATTTCTTGGAAATAAATATTAACCTCTTATTAGATATTTGCTATACATCGATGTTTCTATTTCTATGAATATAGTGCTAATATTTGTAAACCAATAAGTGAGTTTTAAATAAATCGGCTAGGCCGGGTTGGGCATGAACTTCGAAAGTTTATGATGAGTCGGGCTTGGGCTTGGGGTCATAAGCTTGCCACAGGCTCGAGCCGGGCTTGGGTTCCCCTAGCTTGGCCCATTCCCACCCCTAAGAAGAAGAGTGAATGAATGGGTTGGTGGGAATAACTACTGAACCTAGAAATGGAACTAGGTCTTCGACATTGAATATTACACTGAGGCCCATATCAGGTAGAAGATCTAGAACATATACACAAGACCAACTTGTTTCAAAATCTTGAAGGGTCTGCTTGCTTACAACTTCTTTGCAACTCCCTATGGGAATCGGTCAGGCCTAACTCGAACCATGTCAAAATCGGTCAGGCCTAACTCAAACCATGTCAAAATCGGTCAGGCCTAACTCAAACCATGTCAAAATCGGTCAGGCCTAACTCAAACCATGTCAAAATCGGTCAGGCCTAACCCGATCTATGACAAAATCTCCCTACTGAAATTCCTTGAATCTTCTATGAGTGTTAGCAAAAATCTTATATTTTTCATCGCTCAATCTTATTTTCCTTTTCATTTCAGCATGCAACTCATGAATATAACGTAAAAATGCATCTATAGACTCCGGTGACCTATTGGTAGCCGACATAGGAAGCGATTCATTAGAGTTCTAGGATTGTATCCACTCTCTACGTCAAATGAGTTCATGCCTAATGCCCTATTGACTGAATTATTATATGCAAATTATGCTACTAGCAAGTCTGAATCTCAACTCCTAATAAGATCACCAACAAGAATGTAAACAACCTCTCATCTTTAACCTCTTTCTTAAACTCAAAAGGGATTGATAATGTGAAATACCTTAAATTTATTATTTTTTTCACTTTTTTTTCACCTGGGTTTCCGTTTTTCATTGTTGGTGCTTTGGGAGGAAGGGGATTTAACTTTATTTCTCACCCTCATGTAGGAAGGAACACACATTCAGTTACTGGAATAGTGTCGCATCCATGTCGTACAACCATGGCTTGCCTAAAACAATGTGGCCTACATCCATAGGCACATCGCACCACAAGGTGTCTTTATATTAAGCAAACTGAATCAATACTTGACACCTTTGGGAAACAGGAATTGATGACAAATCTGCCCATGCAACTCAATAAGGTCAAGGATGGGCGACTGATGAGAATCCAAGACGAGAAGTTGTGCTAGATGATACGACATTGATACAACTTTCACTATCAACTGTGACCTTACAATTCTTCTCACCACTCTTGGCATAAGTATACCAAATATTATCCCCATGCTAGTCACCACTCTCTTTTTGTTGTGCTAAGGCGCATCTGACTACCAGTACACATGAGGTATTACCCGTCAACATGGTAGGAGACCTCCCTAACACATACCCATTTGTAGTCTCCTTCATCATCCTCTTGATCACTAGCTGCAATGTCAGGCTCATAGACTTCCTCTTCTCACTTCCCTGGTCTAGCGGAATCTCTAATGGGATACTGTGCAGCTATCACTTAGTCTGGCTACCACTGTTGAAGCCTTTGGCACTTACTCTCTTTCCTTTATTGAACTTTGAATTTGTTGGAATGTTGTGCAGATTTTTTGACGAATGACTCCCTGTGTTAGGTCTCATTTCAGAGGTAGTGGACCTATGAGCAAAATTATTAGAATCCAAATACCTACCGTTGGCGCCTTCAAATACCGTTCCAATTCTTACGCTATCGTTCCAACTCTTACGCTATCGAGAACACCGAAGCCACCGACGCTGGGCCCATTGTGGACCACCCCCTACGGTTTTTGGGGCTTGCATTAACGCCCTTTCTCTAACGAGCCCTAACTTCTCGTCCCTTCTCCTTAACTTAAGAGATTTGTAGGTTCTTTATACAATTAAGGATGCCCTTCTTCCTTTACATATTTACATGTGGTTACAAAATAAGTGAGCGTTACATGAAAGACCTGCTGTATGGGCCATTACAAACACAATTTCTTCTTCAGTGTCCTTCGGCGACTGTAGCGAATGAGATTTGCTCTAAAGTCATTCCTCGTCGATGATAAACCAGTTGAATGTAGTAGATGGACACCAGAAGCGAACGAACTTCAGGTTCACCGATGGGATGGTTGGATCTGGATCTGCCTATTTGGCCTTCCCCTTCACGCCTGGACCTCGGAGGTCCTCCGAATGATCAGTGAACGATGCGGCCACTTCATCCTCATTGACAAAAGTATTGAAGATTTGTGGGAAACCAGTTACACCCGGATTCTGGTGGCTACCGATCGCTGGGAGCATGGATAAAAAAATCGGATTTTCGATACGTATCGTCCAAACCTCCAGGACGATATGTATCGCGTATCGGACGATACATTGAATGTATCGCCGATACATTGAATGTATCGTCCTAGTACAATTTTTTTTAATTCCCAAAAAAATACATCAAAATTCTGGGATGAACGATAAATTGGACAATACAGACGATTCGAACGATAAATTGGATGATACAGACGATACGAACGATAATTTAACTGTTCCTAAGGGGCCATAGAAAGACGCTAAAATTCTAGGACAGACGATAAATTGACCGATAATTTGGACGATACGAACGATACAGACGATACGAACAATAATTTGACTGTTTTTTAGGGGGGGGGCGATAAAAACCCATTTTACCGTATCGTTCCGGTCCAAAACCGATAGGTATCGGTATCGAGCGATATGTGATCTATGGCTGGGAGGCTACCCCTAGATCTTGCGAGATCTGCCTCAACAACCAAAAAATTAGGTCTATTAGGATCTTCATAGAAATGGAGCTGATGGAGAGGGTGGTCCTCCCTCGTCAACCGCACTACATAGCCGAGTGGTCTGGGGTTCCCTACAAACACGTACTCGGTGGTTCCATAGAGAAAGGTACGACGGAGGTCTGCCCATTCCGGGACGAGGTAGATCTCACTGGTGCTTGGCGGCCTCCTGCCTCGAAGGGGCACTCGGCCTCGTACTCGTCTTACCATCGGGGGTTGTCCTCGACGGTGGGAGAGCCTTGCAGACGGTTCGAGATCGTGGGTAGCCATTTCCTTGTTGATCCTGCAGATGAGGGGCTTGAAGAAGGGGAGATCGAGTCTTGGGTCGATGAACGGGTGAATTTGCAATCGGAGGCAAAATATCTTAGGGAGACCGTACGTTACTCGCCGGATTTTTCCCACCCTAGGTCGACGTCTCGTTTCCCGTCGTTGGATTCGATGAGGGACGATCTCCTACCAACCCCTGATTTGACGGCTGAGATGCACCCTCTCTCAACGAGCTCTAGTTTGAATTTTGAATTTGCTGATGGTGAGTTGTCCTTGTTGAGAGGTTTAAAGGATAGCCATTCGGCAATACCTTGGGACTCGATGCCCATGGAGTCAACACTTGGCAGATGGACGACAGGTAACAACATCCTCACAAGGGGCATTCACGACCTTCCAACAAGGAGGGGCATACTCGACCTTTCATCAATGAAAATTCCCCATAAAGATAATAATGGGAAGGGCTCAAATCTCAACATGGTTTTCACTATGCTGCCCACGGTTTTGAGGGTTGGGCTGGAAATTTTAATTGGGGATTCGGCTGGTGGTTGGCCACGTGTCCACTTACCTTGAACCTTTGGGCCTAGGGGGGCCTCCCCCAATCTGTACTGACTCGTGGATATTTCTAACCCGTCAGCTTCTAATGATGGGTCTATCCTTGTGGACCGGCCCACCCTTCTGTCTTTCCTCCCACTTGGGGAACCTTGGACCCGCGAGGCTCCTTTCATTGGTAGATCTCATCCCATGTGTTCTACCCGCTCCCTGGGGATGGGTACACATGCTACCATTTTGTCTGCCTCCTCTATTACCCGATTTCGCTGATGAGTTCTCTTCTTCCTCTTCGGATCCGTCTTCCTCCTGGGAGTTACTTGACATTTCGGGAATTCCATCGTCTTCTTCGGACTCTTCCTCTGGAGACGTACTTCCTCTTCGATCTTTGATGCGTAACAAATAGGGCTGTTGGGTCAAATGCTTGCTAGGTGAGAACTCTTGCTCTCACACCGAAGTTTCTACCAGTACTCCTGCTAGTGGTAGCGGTTCGGATTCAAATGCGAGCGACGGAATTATCTCCTTCGGTAAGGACCACGACATGACCTACTCAGGCTCTGATGAGGCCCTTCGGAAAAATTTTCGCTCCATTACGATGGGTCGGATTAGCTCCACCGCATCCACAAGGAAAATTTTCCGCTCCATTATGATGGGTCTATCCTTGTGGACTGGCCCACCCTTCGGCCTTTCCCTCCGCTTGGGGGACTGTGAACCCGTGAGGCTCCTTTCATTGGTAGATCTCATCCCATGTGTTCTACCCGCTCCCCGGGGATGGGTATACATGCTACCATTTTGTCTGCCTCCTTTGTTACCCGATTTCACTGACGAGTTATCTTCTTCCTCTTCGGATCCATCTTCCTCCTGGGAGTTACTTGACACTTTGAGAATTCCATCAGCTTCTTCGGATTCTTCCTCTGGAGACGTTCTTCCTCTTCGATCTTTGAGGCGTAACGAATAGGGCTGTTGGGTCAAATGCTTGCCAAGTGAGAACTTTTGCTAAGGACCACGACATGACCTACTCGGGCTCTGATGAGGTCCTTAGGGAAAATTTTCGCTCCATTACGATGGGTCGGATTAGCTCCACCGCATCCACAAGGAAAATTTTCCGCTTCATTATGATGGGTCTATCCTTGTGGACTGGCCCAACCTTCGGCCTTTCCCCTCGCTTGGGGGACGTTGGACCCGCGAGGCTCCTTTCGTTGGTAGATCTCATCCCATGTGTTCTACCCGCTCCCCGGGGGTGGGTGCACATGCTACCATTTTTTCTGCCTCCTCTGTTACCCGATTTCGCTGACGAGTTCTCTTCTTCCTCTTCGGATCCGTCTTCCTCCTGGGAGTTACTTGACATTTCGGGAATTCCATCGTCTTCTTCGAACTCTTCCTCTGGAGACGTTCTTCCTCTCCGATCTTTGATGCGTAACAAAAAGGGCTGTTGGGTTGAATGCTTGCCAGGCGAGAACTCTTGCTCTCACACCGAAGTTTCTACCATTACTCCTGCTAGTGGTAGCGGCTCGGATTCAGATGCGAACAACGAAATTATCTCCTTCGGTAAGGTCCACGAAATGACCTACTCGGGCTCTGATGAGGCCCTTCGGGAAATTTTCCTCTCCATTACGATGGGTCGGATTAGCTCCACCGCGTCCACAAGGAAAAAATTCAAGTCTAGGGAGTTAGTGAGGCTAGATTGGGGCATGTCCAACGGGAGAGGGTCCGGGGTTCGTTGAGTGCCTCTCCATTGTCTTTGGGCTGGTTTATTCTTTCTGTTATGAAGATCTTATCCTGGAACGTGAGGGGCATTTGTAACCCTAAGAAGAGAGCTACGGTGAAGCTGGTTTTACCTTCCTCTAATCCGGCTCTCATTACCTTGCAAGAAACAAAATGGGGATGTTGCGATATGCTCAAAGTTTCTTCGGTTTTGGGCGGTAATAGATGAGACTGGATTGGTGTGAATTCTGTGGGGCAGTCGGGTGGGATTCCTCTCGCTTGGAATTCACTCCTTTTTCAGAAGGAAGACGAAGAAATCAGGAGGTTTTCCACCTCGGTTAAATTGGTGAACAAGGATAACGGTGAGAAATTGGCCTTTACCGGCGTATATGGTCCTACTGATTCTGACAATAAAGAGGATTTCTGGTTTGAACTGGCTGCGATTGTGAGCCGATGGGATGTGTCGTGGTGTGTGGGAGGTGATTTCAATGCGATCTGATATCCCTATGAGACATCTGGGGGTCACTTGGACCGGTCAGACATGGCTAATCTCAACTGCTTCATCCAGGAATGGGCCCTCATTGATCTGCCGCTGTTGGGGGCTCGCTTTACTTGGTCCAACGTTGCCTCTTTTAGCTGCCTGGATCGTGTCCTCGTGTCCACTGACTGGTTTGGTATTTTCCCCCATGCTTCCTTGGCTGGGCTTGTTAGGGCGGTCTTAGACCACAGACCACTCCTTGACTGTGGACCCATGGGAAGAGGTCCCTCTCCTTTCTGATTCGAAAATCAGTGGCTCCTCAACGAGGACTTTAGATCTCGAATTCCGATATGGTGGCAAGAATCTAATCCGCGTGGCTCAACTACTTTTCGATTAATATCTAAATTGGGACACCTAAAGGACCACATAAAAAATTGGAACAAAAATGTTTTCAGACTGTCTCATGTCTGGAAGTCGTATATTTTGGATAGACTTAAGGTGCTGGACGTTTTGGAAGAAGACATGGCTCTTTCTGATTTAGAGAAGGACGAAAGACTCGATCTCAAGATCAGGCTCAGCGAGAGGAGTCTTCAAGAAGAGATAAGCTGGAAACAAAAGTCAAAAGCTCATTGGCTCAAGGTAGGAACAACAACACCAAGTTCTTTCACGCGGTGGCTAATGCAAGATCTAAGAAAAATCTCTTGATGAGAATAGTGGTGAATGGGGTGGAGGTTTCTAATGCCGATCAGATTAAACTTCGAACAATTGAATTTTACCGCTCGTTGTATCTAGATGAAGGATGGACTAGACCACAACTGGACGGCCTGGCTTTACCCTCTATCTGCCCGGAAGATCGCATTAATTTGGAGAAACCCTTCACCGAAGCCGAGGTTTGGGAAGCCATCATGTCCAGTGGTAAAAACAAATCTCCGGGCCCCGACGGTTTTAATATGGAATTTTACATGAACTTTTGGCCTACCCTTAAAAATGATGTTCTAGAGTTATTTAAGGAGTTCCACTCTTGGGCGGTGGTTTGCAAAAGACTTAATTCAACATTCCTTACCCTTATTCCAAAGAAAGAAGGCACGACTGATTTGCTCGATTTTTGGCTCATTAGCCTTATTAATTGTCTCTTCAAAATCCTGGTAAAGGTGTTGGCTAATCGTCTTAAACCGATATTGGGATTCATCAACTCTGAATCTCAAGGGGCCTTCGTCCAGGGTCGTCAGCTCATGGATACGACGTTTATTGCTCACGAGGTTGTTCACTCGGCCCATTCCAACCACTTGCCTGCTTTTGTTTGGAAGGTTGACATGGAGAAGTCGTATGATCGGGTGAGCTGGGATTGCTTAGACTACATGCTGCCTAGGTTCGGTTTCGGCGAGACTTGGAGGAAGTGGATGAAAGCGTGTCACCTCACCTTGGTTCTTAGTGATCATCAACGGTTCTCCCACGGCCTATTTCAAAAGTTCGAGAGGTTTAAGATAGGGAGACCCCCTCTCCTCGTTTCTCTTCAGCATAGTTGGGCAGGCTTTGGGAGCCCTAATCTCCAAGTCCTGAGATATGAATTGGATTTCAGGTATACCGGTGGGCAGCGGTGGTGGTGTCATCACTCACCTACAATACACTGATGATACTATTCTTTTTGGCAGAGCCAACCAGGATGAGATTTCAACCTTTGCCAATATCTTTACGGTTTAGGAAGCAGTGACTGGATAAAGGGTTAACATGTTGAAATCCACGGTTTCTGGGATTTACATCAGTCCTTTGGAAGCTGAGGTATTGCCGAACATGGCATCCTGCTCCCTCTCCTCCCTCCCTATTACTTATCTGGGCCTTTCTTTGGGGACTGGGAAACCAAGAGCCAAAGATTGGGATTCCGTTATTAAGAGGTTTCAAAGGAAGCTAGCTACTTGGAAGGGCAAATTTCTCAGTACTGGGGGTCGTCTGCAGCTCATGGGTCAAAATCTCGTCCGAAACCGATACGTATCGGTTTTGAACCTCATCGATACGGTACATTGAATGTATCGTATTAGTGCCTCCCATACAAAAACCCAAAATACCGGATGATACATTGGAATGTATCGTCCGGAACCGATACGTATTGGTTTTGGGGCTGGATGATACGTATCGGTTTTTCGAATTTTTGACCCATGCTACAGCTGCTTAACTCGGTCCTCTCCAACCTTCCTATTTTTTTCATGTTCACTTTCAAATGCCCCATGACGGTTATTCGCACTCTTGAAAGAATTGAAAGGGACTTTATGTGGGAAGGCTTTGATATGGAGAAAAAAATATCATCTGGTCTGGTAGCTTAGGATGTGTGCCAACCATGGATCAAAATATCGTCCGATACCGATACGTATCGGACAATACGTATCGGTATCGGAGGTGGGCGATACGGTACATTAAATGTACCGTATCGCCCATTTATAAGGCTAATACCGGACGATACATTCAATGTATCGTCGTTATTATCTCGTTCCGATGCGTATCGTCTGAATACGCATCGGTTTTCGCTTGGTGCCAACTCCCTAAATGTTTTGGAGGGCTCGGCATCCACGATCTTCATCAAGGATCAAAATTTCGGCCGAAATTTTCGGTTTCGGTCCCCATCGAAACGATAATTTGGGCCGAAATTTCGGTCATCAAATGTATGAGAATGAAATTATTGAACGAAATTTCGGCCAAAATTATCGGTCCAAAATTTCGGTTTCGGGGGGACCGAAACCGAAACGAAAACCGAAATTTTGATCATTGATCTTCATCATACCAATTTAGCTCTGCTTGACAAATGGTTGTGGCAGGCAGGGTTCGAATCGAAACAAAACAAACTTTGGGCTTCTATCCTTCTTAAACCAGGCAAGTGTCTGCTTGGTGGAAGGATATCTACTCAGTTTGGATGAATTTCTCGCGCTGGGTTCGTTTTAGATGGGGCGATGGGCCCCGTATTTCCTTTTGGGAAAGCTATGGTTACTTCTCCATCTGTTGAAATCGATGTTTCCTGTGATATTCAATGTTTCCTGTCACCCTGGTGGCAAGATTTCAGACTTCTTTGCGAGGAATGGGGATACTGTTGTCTGGGATGTCACCACCAGAAGGGCTCTGAGATATGAGGAGGTGGTTCCCTTCCTAGATTTGTTGTACTTGCTTTATGGGTATCCTAGAAATCAGCATGGTTGTGATTCGAGAGTTTGGGTGGCAAGCAAAAAAGGAGCCTTTTCAGTAAAGTCTTTCTACCGAGCCCTCACTGGCAGGCCGCTTATTTAGAGTCAACTGGGCCTTTATTTGGAAGGCCCTAATTCCCCCTAAAGTTTAATTCTTCTTATGGACGGCGGTTAGAGGGTGCATCCTCACGATGGACCAGCTGATCACTTGAGGCAAAGATCTTCTAAATAGATGCCCTATGTGTCTAATCTTTGAAGAGTATATCCCTCATCTGCTTATCCATTGCGGGGTCGCCACGAAAGTTTGGGGTATCATTTTGAAGTCCTTTGATCTTAGCTGGTTCCCCCCAGAGAACCTGCCTGATTTTTTTCTTTCTTGGCACGGTCTGAAGTGGGAAGGTCCCCAAGGAGCTTTCTGGAGGGTGGGAGTTTATGTTGTGTTATGAAACCTCGGCTCGAGAGGAATGCGCGGGTTTTTAACCGCAAACGCGGGCCGATTGGTTCCATATTAAGTCTAATTAAGGATATGATGTGCCATTGGGTCACTTTAGATAAATATAGGGGGCATGGAAGTGGTGATTTTTGTATGTGAGGTTTAATCTAGATCTCTCGGAGTCTTCCGGGATGGGCTTGTGGGTTTGCTCTGTTAGCCCCACCGTTGCCCTCTTCGCGATGTTTTTGGTTTTTTCTTTTTTCTTTTTTGTATCTTGGGGTGTTTTTCTTTTCCAGCTTCTCGTTGGCTTTTTAATATACTCTCTTATCGAAAAAAAAAAAGGTCTTATGCTATCGATTAACATTCCTCGAGAGTGTGGACATAGAGAGATTCACTGTTCCTGTAAATCTGGTGAGAGGCCTTTTAAAACTATGAGCATGAACCGATGTTAGATTTACATGCTAGCTTCCTTGAGGTTGCAAGTTCCATCCCAGCTCACAATATGCTAGCTTGTTGATATCACAAGGTACTTTGAAACTTTTAAGTTGGATTTTTTACCTCTGTTGCCAAATGTGGTGTCTAGGCCATGCCTAGGTTGCCACTTTGCCACCTAGGGCACCTAGGCCGTCCCTCTTGAAGCGATCCTAACAAAAGTGCCTGCTTTTCTATTTTGAAGCGGGTGCCTAGCCATATAAAGTGCCAAAAAGCACAGTTTTTTTATATTTAAAAAACCTTTTCTTTTTGGTTTTCTGTTTTAATAAAAATGTTAAAAATACAAAACTTATATTCACACACTTGTGTATAAATTTTATATTCAATTTAAACTTATTCCTCTTCCCTCTTCTCTCAACTCTTTCTCTAGTTCTTACGTTGTGTATTAGTTTTGTCAAGTTTTTTACTTAGATAACATGTTAGTTGACCGGTAGTTAGTTAGCTATTTTGCCGCCTTGCTTGATACTTGGTAGTTGGTACTTGCTAGAGTGTTGATATTTGATAATGGCACAACTATCGTTATTTTTTGTTTTATTTTCATTCTACACTTTGCATGAATGCTTTAATACAACTATATAAGAAGTTTTTTTAAAAATACCTTGCTGCCTACGCCCTAGGGTGGTCCACCCCCTAGGCCTTGCTTCGCGCCTTTGACAGCATTCTTCTTATTCAAATCAAAATGTGTGTGGATACTTTGGCTTGCATTTGGCAAATTGAGATAATAAGTGGATACTTTGGCTTGCAATTAGCAGGCTGTAAATGGATTCTTTTGGGGAGGAAAACCTATTCTTGCTCATGAGCAGGGGGCTACACACACTACTGCTCTTGGTGTAAGTGGTTATAAGTTACGTTTAATAATTATATTTTTTCCATTGTGTGTTCTATTTTTTGTTGACCATATTCGATGATGCATTTTAATGGAGGTTTGCATCACTTGATCTGGATTTCTCATTGGAAGATGTGCTTATTCTATGCCTTCTTTTTACAGCTCATTCCCCTGGGGACTGGATCTGATTTTGCCCGAACACTTCGCTGGTTGGTTCTTTTCTATACTTAATATGGTTTCATTTAGTATGGGCTGTGAATAGTTGTTTCTGCTTCTTTATATTATATGAGCACATTCCACTTGGTTTGTTTATCAGGAAAAATGACCCTCATGAAGCCATTGACCGCATTGCTAAAGGTTACTTCTCCATACAGCGTCCTTTATGTTTCATTTCCAAAGTGTTATCTACCACAGGAGCTCCTATTTAGAGAGAATTGTGCTTCTATTCTGCATTAACATTACTTATGCATAGCTAGTACTTCAGATGCATTTTTATCCCTCTTTGTCAATCTATACGATGAAGCTATTATGCAGGGATGAAATCTCGGATAGATATTGGTGTAATTCATGGTGGAATTGGTGAACCTCATTACTTCCTAAATGTCGCTGATATTCATTTGTAAGGTTTTCATAAGATAAAATTCTTTTATTATCAATCCCAAATATTCATCGAGATATTTTGGATACGTACTTAATTGGCTATATTCAAGGATTCAAATATCGTCTGATACCGATATGTATTGGCGATACGTATTGGTTTCCAGGCCAACCGATACGTATCAGTATCCGCCACCCGGTGTTCTTGCACAGCTTCAACGTCTTCGTCGTCTTTTTCAACTTCTTGCGTTGTGTGATATAAAAGCTGGTGACTGGATGAACCGGTAAACTAACTGGTTACAGCAAGCAGACACATGTCAGGACTAGGAGAGACGGGTCAGGCTGGAGAGGGTTTGCTTTTCGGGATTTGTTTTGTTTTGAGTAACTCTGTTCACGCCCACTTGTTTACTAAAAGCGCCCACATTCTATACCACTTGAAAACCGTTGATTTCGTCGGATCAGATGATGGAGGTCGTATTTCACACCAAGATTCCACACAATAGATCTTAAGATCAGGGATTACCATTACCTATCAGACGGCCAGTTTTTTGTTCCATGTGTCACAGATCCCCAAAATATGGCCCGTTAATCATATGACACACATCACGCTCCAACGTGATTTTAAGGCCCTTTTATGTAAATCTGTGATACGTTGAATTAAGAACAAACCGTCTGATATGTGTGCAATGATCTCAAGATTTATTGTGTGAAATATAGGGGTGAAACACAACCTCCATCATCTGATCCAACGCAATCAACGGGTTTCAAGGGGTCTTGAGTGGTGGGCGCTTTCGGTAAACAGGTGGGCGCTAACAGCGGTACCCTTCAGTTATCAGATTTGGAGAAGGACGCACAGCATTGGGTTTTCAGTCCAGCTGTCAAACCTGCCATACAGAACTGCAGACTTTGTTTTTTTTAGAACAAAACTGCAAACGGCAAACCTATTAAAAACCTCCACATCACACACGGCAGTGATTGCAGCTGCTGCGGATATGTCTTTTTTTTTTTTTTTAAACCACCAATATATATCGGTATCGGCTGATTCGTGGCTGATACATATTGGCCGATTCGTATTGGTCCTCCATGGAACGATACCTGATATCGTTACCCGATTTGACTCCTTGGCTATATCACATTCTAATTTGGAGCATCTCACTGTTATGTTTTGCGGAAGTCTGTAGGAGTGCAAAGGCAGGCTATTATGCTTCTAGATACAAAAGATTTGGAAACTTATGTTATGTTTTTGGTGCTTTGAGAGCCTTTTTTGGGCACAACAATCGAGACTTTAAACTCAAGGTTAGTGGTGTTTTAAAGTTCTCTGATATCAGTTTGATCTGCACAGCAGCGGACTAGTCCTCAAACTCATGCTATTTGGCTATTATATAGCATACCTTTTAACTTCATTTAGAATGTGCTACACTCTAGGTCAATGGGGGAGAGTGGGAAATATTTCCACAAGTAACTGCCCTTTGCATAGGAAATGCCAAATTCTTTGGCGGTGGCATGAAGATCGCTCCTAATGCGGAGCTTTCAAGTGGAAAATTTGAGGTGACTGATTTTCGCTACTTGCCTGTTCCTCTCTTTCTATACCATACACTCGGACTGAATCGTTCATGTTATATATTATAGACATGCATAATGTTGCTGATGTATTGTATTGCATGTGTCAGGTTGTGATTTTGCAGAAGTTTAAATGGTACGATTTTGTTCTTAAAATGCACAAGCTATACAAAGGGACCCATCTTTCAGAGGAGAATGTATATTCAAGAAGGTATTTCTTCTTACTTTAGAGATGAAATTTTGAATTTTTGTTATTTATTTTTTAATTTTTTAATAAAATATTTATAGCATTCTCTTTTTATGAATTGTCTTCTTTCTTGCTGCTTGTAGGAGTGTTTCTAGCAGTGAGCTACCTTTGTTGATTAATACACAATATCTTCAAGCAAGAAGCTGAAAATATATAGAAACAACTTGGAATTCGTAAGAAGTCAATCCCTATCAATTAGGAATATTTCTACCATTTTTGATTAATATTCAATATCATCAAGTAAAAAGCTGAAAGTATACAGAAACAACTTGGCATCCCTAAACCAAAATGAAGTCAATCCCTACCAATTATCCCATTAGCAAGTTTCAAAAATAGAAGATACATCAAGCCTCAGGTTGCACATGGCTAATTCCACATGTATTGTCCCTAGTACTTAATATCGAAAATGGCTGGATACTTTTAGCAGAGACCTTCCTACTTTGAGTCTCCCACATGGTTCATACTTCATACTATGAAGGTTTCAGGAATTCTTAACATAAAATTCTAAGCCCTCGCCCAGCTTCAGTGCTCCTATTTGACAAAGGCTCTGCCTTTAAGAGAGGGAGGGTATGGTCAAAACCTTGTAACAAGTGCAGACAGAGCGAGTTTATTAGGCCTCTCCTACATGGCATTGTAATAATAGTAAAATAAACACATAAAATAAAGCCACATAATCTTAAATTGATCAACACACATACTTATGAATGCACATGTAAAACAAGGCGTAGTGGTGAACCCCATAAAAGCTAGGTGGGGCTTAGGCAGCAAGGGACAATTCTCTCTCTCTCTCTCTCTCTCTCTCTCTCTCTCTCCTTCTATTTGGCATTAGCTTTGCAAGTCGTATTTCTCTAATCAATTCTGTTCAGGGCTCAACTCTGTTACTTTGCAATCCTTCATGTCTTTTTCTCACTACGTCTATCCAAGTCTTTATCGATCATCCACTTTGTCCTTGTATTTCAATCATTTTAATCCTTCATCTAAGAGTTGTTTTCAAGTCTCTGATTAACATGCCCAAGCCATTTCTTTTCATGGTGCCTCCCCTAAACTTCCTCTTATGTCCTCATTCCTGATTTTGTCATTCCTTGTTAATCCATACATTCACCTCCATCTCAGCCACATGAAGTCAGTCCTTAACTCCATATGTAAGACGATGGACTAAAAAATAAAAAAAGCAAATTTTTTAATCTTTAGGACTAACGTGTGCAAGATCTTGCACCGTTCTAATCTTCAGTTTTGACAGAGAGAGATAGCTGCTTAACTAGATTAAGATAACTTAAATCAGTAAATTAATTGTCCTTAATTAAGTCAATTTTAAAAAATATTATAGGGAGTAAATCACATTAATAAATTACTAATCACAAATCATTGCCAAATATGTCTGAATTAAAATAATGAAAATTTTAATTAAGTTAATAAATTGCTAATATTTAAAGGGAAATGGTTCCCTCACTGGAGTGATGGGATCATTTCTCATTACTCGAGCAGTTAGTGGTTCCACATCAGCACCTTGACCTTTTGAAATGTCAAAAGGCAGGTGGTGGAACCAAAAGTACTCGAGTATCTTGAAATGGTCCCTTAACTCGAGTGAGAGATTCATTCCCCATATTTGAAATAATTATAAGAGGAATTATGGTGAGCTCACTGCATAAAGTATGAGAAACCGGTTGAACTGTTAACAAGCATATATAATTTCTAAATTAGAAAACATTTAAACACGGAAAAAGTCTATAAAAGCATATATTCTTTTTTCAACCCTCTATTACCCATGTGGTGGGACCCACTCTAGGTAGAACAATAAAAACGTAGTATCTCTTATTCTAAAAAGAAAGGCTAAAAGTTACTTCCACCGTACCTTACTTACAATTTTTTCTGATCGTATGCAATTTTCCGTTCACCTTCTAAAAACTAAGACAAAGTCACAAACGTCGTTGACTTTTCCAAAAAAATGAAAAAAGTTGGCGACTTATGGTCATGGCAACGACATCGCCGATTAATCGGCTGAGTCACCTGCCTAACCGATTAATCGGCGACGTTTGTGGCATTTCTCTTTTTTGTTTAAACCCTTAGAAGTTAGGGTGTATACTCTATTTCTCTTGCCCTCTTTGCCTGCCTCTCTCAACTCTCTCCAGACAGCAATCGAGCCCCACCCTCTCTACTCTCTCCAAACACCCGCCGGATACGCTTCTTGTGACCTGCAACTCCAGCGACACTTCCAGCAACCTGCACTAACAAGGTTAGTGCAATTTTTTTCCTTCAGTCCTCTTCTTCTTCTTCCTCCTCCTCGTCTTGCAATATAGAGGTTTGGTCCCACTCTAATTCTTAACTATGCAAAGACGATTAAGTTGGGGCGTATAAGTCTCTTTGCAATTTAGAATTGTTGGCCCCAGTCTAGTTCTCAACTATGCAAAAGGGGGACAAGTAAGTTGGGGCTTATAAGTCCCTTGGCACTAATAGAAATGTAGGCCCCACTCTAATTCTCAACTATACAAAAGCGGGATAGTAAGAGAAAGAGGAGCCGAAGGGACAGTGCAACTTGCTTCATAATGACCTTTTTTTAATTATTTTTTGAAAGGTCCATGAGAAATTGCATCGGATAAAAAAATTATAGATAAGAGATGGTGGAAGTACTTTTGGCCTTTTTCATCCATAAAATATCGTATATTTTTATTATTTTACCTAGAGTTGAAGGTTGAAAAAAGAAACATGGTTTTGTAGACTTATTTCCTCATTGAGATGCTTTCTTATTTAGAAATTATATAAGCTTGTTACCGTCAACCAGGTTCTCTTACTTTAAGTAATGGGCCCTATTATACAATGTTAACCAAGAGAAACCGGTCTTATAGGAAGTCCTATAATACTTGTCTCATTAGAATTTATATATATTGGTTACTTTATATGTATTGGTATTGGAGGAGACTTTAAACCATGCTGAAAACTCTAAAAATGCTGAAGTTGTTTATAAGTACTGTAACAGTTAAAGCAAGCATCACAAGCAAAAGGATAAATATAATTTTGAACATTTAAATGTAGTGTATCTATGTACATTGTAGTGCTCTTATTTTGTTGATAATCAAAAGAAATAAGTGATATAACCTCATAATAGTGTTATATATATATATATATATATATATATATATATATATATATATATATATAGAGAGAGAGAGAGAGAGAGAGAGAGGTTTGTTTTTGGCATGATGTATGGTGTCGGGAGCTTGGTCCAAAATCTCAAACGAAACCGATATGTATTGGTTTCAGAGGTCACCAAGTTGGTACACTTGAATATATTGACCATGGTAGTCAAGGCGAAGCCATGGAGAATGGTGATGGGCATCGCCATATTGAGGTACACGGCGAAAGTCTCCAAATGGCAACGCCATGGCGCCACTATAGGCGCTATTTGACAATTGATTTTTTTTTTTTTAAACACAAGGTGCTAATTTTGTAATATAATTGATTTATAAGTTATAAATGATAACACATTTTGTTTATAAGTTATAATTTCTAACTCTTGTAAGTTATAACTTATAACTTAAGTTCAAGTAAATAAAATCAAAACACCAAGCTGGTGTTTAATTGATCGTGCACCATTAAAGTGAAGGATCAATCATTCAAACACCAAGTTGGTGTTTAACAGATGGAGATTAACTTGTATGCATCAGATTTTCAATGGCCGCCGTTGGTATTCCCAACTGCAAACTTTAATACCAGTCTTTGTTCTTACTTTCGATGGCTGATATTAAAGTTCATCAAATGGATGGTTCACATCCACGTATAGGCTTGAGTTTTGGATTAAAAGAAAGACTCAATATCGTTTGGGAACTGTGCCATGTGGAACACCATCAAAGCCGTCTAATTTGAAGGCAATAATGTAAAAAAAATTGCAGCCAAAGATGTCACAAAACATGATCTCTATCATCTGATTTGTCCTAGTCAACCATTGAATCAGATGATTGTCTTTGAATGTGTTGAGTCAGATGATAGAGATCACTTTTGGTGCCAAACTTTGGCAAAAAGATCTTTACACCATGGCCTTCAAATCAGACGGCTTTGATGGTGTTTCACATGACATAGATACGAAAAATTTCAAGTCCTTCTTTTTGACGTGGCAAAAGAAAGATTTAAAAATATCAAATCTTTATACCATGGCCTTCAAATCTCATGTGTCAGTTGTAGCTCCCTTGTAATAATATAAATATATAATATTATTGATTCTTAATTACCTAATTCTTAATGAATAAATAAAAATAGAAAATAATATATGGCTATGCCATGGCATGGCGAGCCTCTTCGCCATGACCTCGCCATACCGCCTTAACTACCTTGATATTGATCCTCAAATATATCGGCCATTTGTCGGCCAATAATTTCAAACTATTGGTCGTATCGGCCGATACTTTCAAATTATCGAAATTATTGGCATATAATTTCGATAATATATAATGGCAGTTATACTTACTTTCAAATTCTCGAACTTGTTGGGCAATAATTTCAATATTTTGGAAGTATTGGCTGATACAACCAATAATTTAAAATTATCGGCCAATAATTTGGCCGACACATAGATCAATGTTTCGGCCGATACATAGATACGTATCGGCCGATACCAAGGATCAAATTTTTGGCCGAAATGACCGAAATTTAGGCCCAAATTATCGATTTCGGTCCTCACCGAAACAATAATTTGGACCGAAATTTCGGTCATATTTTGTATGGGATTGAAATTATCGGCCGAAATTTCAGCCAAATTATCGGTTTTCGGCCGAAATTTCGGTCCAAATTTTTGGTTTCGGTCATGCATGAAACTGAAATTTTGGCTGATATTTTGATCCTTGGCTGATACAATGATATGTACCGTTTTGGGGGGTGGCTGACACCTATCAATTTACTGAGATTTTGAACCATGGTCGTGAGTCACCTTTTTTTATCTATTTTCTAAATCTTTTCCTTTTTGCATCCAATGTGAGACTTAGAAGTTTAAGCAAGGGTGGGGTGTTGATCTATGCTGGTTTGATGTGTAGGTTAGAGTCGGTGTATGTCCCCAGTTTAAGTTCGCCTTTTGCATGTGGGTGGTCGAGTTCCTCAGCTGGGTCCTCTGATCGGTACTTGTGTAGGCGACTGTTTTTTGAGTGTCCATGGTCATCATTTTCTGTCATTACCTCTCCTCGGGTTCTTACCCTTTTGTGGTTTTGACGGCTAGGGATAAAATCCTAACTATTGATCACCTCTAGCATAGTTGTCACCTGTTTGTAAATCCTTCTGTTACATTCTTGTGTTGTGAGGAAACAGTTAATCATCTTTTGATCCATTGTGAGTTTGCTAGATTTGTTTGGTGTCATGTCCTCTCGCTTTCATATATATATATATTTATATATATATATATATAGAGAGAGAGAGAGAGAGAGAGAGGACTTTACAACCGAGTATAGCAAAAAACGTTACTACCAGGGCAATGTGATTTTAAAAATATTTAAAAAATGACTTTTTTGCCTTCCGTTTGATGGGTCAGAGATAAGGTAACACTCAACCAACTTGGTGCATTGATTTTAGTCATCTTTGACCGCATGTTTAACAGTGGATATGTATTGGGTAGAGTCCAAATTTTTTGGGTAATACTTGATTGTTATTAACTTATTATCCAAGTTGCCGTTGCACCCAATCATCGTGGTTGATGCCACGTGGTGCCCAAATTTTTTGGGTAATACTTGATTGTTATTAACTTATTATCCAAGTTGTTACACCCAATCGTCTTGATTGTTATTAACTTATATATAATCCTTTCTCGTTCTATGGATTTTGTCCTTGCTAATTGGGGTTCCAGTCCTATGAGTAAGGTGGGCCACTTACTTGTGAGGCTATGTTTCATTGTTATTAGCCGCCTCATATAGTCTTAGAGGAATAATGGCATATTCAATGACAGGCGATTGACTCCTGAGTACTGAGTGGTTTTTTAGCTTCATCAAGAACTCATTTGCTGTTTGGACTGCAGCACTTAAGGAGTTCAAATTTACAAGCTCTCATAACTTGCTTCTGACAGGTTGGAGTTTATTGGCAGTGGGTCGTAATTTGCTGTAATTGGATTAAGCCAATAATGGGTTTATTATAGCTCAATGTCGATGGTTTCTCGTTAGTTACCAGAAGTTGCAAGAATAGGTTGGGGTGTGGGCGTCATCAAAATCTAAAAATTATTCTATTTTATGGATGGAAGTGGGAGCAGGAGCGAGGTTCCGAAGCGGGAGTGGCACACTGATTCTAGATTATGACGGAAATTTTCTAGTGAAATTTGCTGGCTCAATTGAGTGTGCTAATTTCATGGAAGTGGGAGTTAACGGGCTAGGGTTCACTCAGACCTGGTCTGGTAAGCATTTGGGTGTCCATACCTGACCTGTACTTGTTACAGTGTGAACCAGGCCAGGCGTAAAAAATTACTTGACCCCACTTTTGGCCTGGTTCAGTCCGTGCCTGGTTTACGTTCACGGCCAGACTATTTAGTCGTACTATAATTCAACATCGGTTATGGGATCCGAATGGGACGCTGTGTGTGTGACCGGGCCTGACTGAACTTCATGTGGCATGGCCCAAACCCTGCCCATGTAATAAATGGACTCTAGTTGTGACGACCAGACTTTTCCAATCCCTCAGGTATAGGAAAGGCCGGTTCGCCAACCTATCGAATAAACGATAAGCCGGACAAACATGAGTAAAGCGCAATAAATATCCATAGCTAAAATAAATGCGGAAGCAATTAAAAGTAAAGAACCACCGATGATGGCCGACCATCATCGAAACATGGCTCATAACAGAAATCAACGTCAAATATAAAACTATGGTATCCAACTAAAATCGGCTCACAAATTCAAGTCTAACTCTCACCACAAATAAGAAAATCAGTAAGTTCTATACTGAGAAAAACTCCTCAGGAGGAACCTCAGGCACGTAGTCAGGATCAGTCTCACAACCCTGAATAGCCACGTCAATACCTGAACCTGTGACGTATAGTCGGAGTGAGCTAATCAACAAAGCTCAGTAGAAGAAAGACATCTACGGCATTTTACTTTAACAACATGGTTTCAAAACAAATATCGAAATATAGCTTGTCAAACATATAAGCAGATAATAAACTGAATTTAGGTGCAGAAATCATATGTAAGATTTATTTCTAAATGTGTGAAAACAGTTTCAAGAACAGATGCAGTGTTTCAGTGTTTTAGTTTCTCTAACTTCTATATGCAAAGTTCAGTAATTCATGATTTAATCCTCAACTTAAAATACCTCCCGAGTAAACTATATCTCGAGAGCAGGAATATAGCCGATGGGAACCCCTACTTACCATCGTCGTTCATGAACCCTTTTTCAGGATGCAACAAGCCCCTGCGTAATGAGGGAAACTTGTGCCAGGAAGTTGTTCAGGAATTTTTGAGGGGTCGTTCAGGTCAATCATAAAACAAATGCAGATACTAATATAATCAGATAGAAGTCTCTTATACATAGTTCAGGTTCTTGATTTCAGATCTTCAGAGCTTAAGCAGATTCAGGTTTCAGGATTCAGGTAGATTTAGATTTTTAGTCATTCATATCAATTTCAATTTACAGATGTGATTTCAATGGCATATGCAAGTTCAAAGATTTTAATTCAAAATATCCATGCGAATTAAAATAAAATACTGTAAAGATGAGATTCTCCTACCTAAAATTCGGAGTTATGCGAAGTCAAGCAAGGTCCTATTAATGGCCTCTCGCCCTCAATCTACATCACAATATACGTTCATGCATTAAGATAAACTCTAATTACTAATAATATAGACCTATTTAAGCGTTTCCTCAAAAACAAGTCAAAACAGGCAAGTTGCGCCAATCCTAGAATTTGACGTAACATTCTCATATTTTTTTTACTATCAAGACGATTGATTCATGTGTTGGTTAAAACATGAAAGTTGTAGATTTTTATATTAGCTTTCCAACGCAAAAAGAATGGTCTCAATCGGAGTTCGAGATAAAAAGTTATGACTAAAATACTAAGGCAATGTCGGAGTTCGGTGATACCTCGCTTGAGCGATGATAATAGCTCGCTCGAGCGATTTGACGTAACATTCTCATATTTTTTTGACCATCAAGACGAATGATTCATGAGTTGGTTAAAACATGAAAGTTGTAGATTTTTCTATTAGCTTTCCAACGCAAAAAGAATCGTCTTAATCGGAATTCGGGATAAAAAGTTATGATTAAAATACTAAGGTAATGTCGGAGTTCAGTGATACCTCGCTCGAGCGATGATAATAGCTCGCTCGAGCGATTTGACGTAACATTCTTATATTTTTTTAACCATCAAGACGATTGATTCATGAGTTGGTCAAAACATGAAAGTTGTAGATTTTTCTATTAGCTTTCCAACGCAAAAAGAATCGTCTTAATCAGAGTTCGGAATAAAAAGTTATGACTAAAATACTAAGGCAATGTCGGAGTTCGGTGATACCTTGCTCGAGCGATGATAAAAACCGACGGGTTTCCTCAACGATTCGCGCCGCGATCGTTCCCACGAGTTCACAGAGACAACTCCAACACGCCCCCAATGATCTCAACCTCTCCCAATAGCCAACTACGAATCTAAGGTTGATTCAAGTTCTTTCTAAGGTTTAAGTGTTTTCAACAAAGAGGGTTCTAGAGAAGGAGGTTTTCTAAACCGATCTCCTACGATGATTGAAGAAGAGAGGAGTTTCACACGGTTGGGTAACTATCCTCTCTTAACAAAACCTAGTATAATACGGGAATGCAATTCCTTCTTATAATAGGATTGCTCACAAAGTAAAACACACACACACACATCTTATGTATTATACACTTCTAATTTTAAAACTCAAGTCCGGTGTTGAGCGGCTACACCGAGGTCGGTGCACAACTTTCGCACGAGGGTCCAAATGGGCTCTAAATTAAAATCTGTCCGCACAATCACATCTAGATAAAAATCCAAAATAAATGGTGACGTCGGTTGCCGAGCCGAATACACACACAGGGTCAGTCTAACTCGGGTTCAAAATACAAGTCTTTACATTCTACCCTCCTTAGAAATTTTCGTCCTCAAAAATATACGGATAGCTAAACCGAACTGCGGTAAGTCCTTATCCTAACACCAGTATAAAGCAAAATCGAAACAGTCTAAAGTCAAAGAACTTTGGTCGTGATGCGGTAGGCTTCACCAAGCACGCTTTCAAGGGTCGGGATCCGTAGTAACCTGGATGTACTGCGTGTGGCATCCCATACTGCCATAAAGGATTGCATCCGTACATGGATGCATACCTTCCCAAGTGTCACGTGCCTGGAAATATACTTCACCATGACACAAACCTAGCACACACACCTACCTCACCCTTTTGGTAATTATTTGAGCGAAATTTGGATGTCGAATCAAACACTTATTCAAAAGCATGATCACGTGCGTAACATGTTCTAAGCTGATGACACGGGTTCCAACGGACATACAGTTCTAGCAGAGAATGAATAAATATGACATTTAAGATTTTATTGTGTGATCGTTATAGATATATATGTAAAGCATCGATGTTATGAACCAATTTAACATTGAAGAATTTGAAGAAATTCTTTTTTTTTTTAGAAGTAAATTCAAGAATTTAAAGTGCACGTATGGTTTTCTTACATAAGTTTACAATATACCTTCACTCGAAAAATTGTGGAAATTGCTCATGAATCTCGCTTCACGCTCCCATGTGGCTTCCTCGAAGAATGGTTCCGCCACTTCCAGTACTAAGGGAATGTTCTTTGTCCGTAAGATTTGTTCTTTATGATCCAAGATTCGATATCGGTTCCTCAACCAAGGATAGGTCTTCTTGGAGCTCAATGGTGTAGTAGTCTAATCGTGAGTCGGGTCCTTAACATATCTTCGTAACATGGACACATGAAACACGTTGTGCATTTTTCGATAGGCTGCGGGCAAGGCTACTCGATAGGCAACCTCGAAAGGTCCAACATAGCGCGGACTCGACTTCCCACGCTTCCCAAAGCGCATCACGCCTTTTTGTAGGAGATTTTGACAAATCGTTATCTCCACCTTAAACTCAACATGGTTTCTTTTCGGATCAACAGTAGCTCTTGACGACTTTGAGCAATTCGTAGTCTCTCACGGATTAATGTAATCGTCTTGGTTGTATTCTCCACGATCTCGGGACCTAAAATGAGTTTCTCACCCACTTCTTCCCAATTAGCGGAGACACTGCGCATGCTATACAAAGCTTAAATAGGGTGCCATGCGATGCTAGCACGTAAATGTTATTGTAGGCGAACTTCGATCGGTAAATGTTGGTCCCATAACCCTGAAAATCTAACATGCAAGCACGTAACATATCTTCTATAATCGATTCACCCTCTCGATCGCCCATCGATTACGAGGATGGAATGTCTTTATTATAATCGAGCTAGAGCCCATTCCTTCTTGAAATCGTTGCCAAAAGGAGATGTGTACATCAGATCTATCGGAGCGATCTTGTGGTATACCATACAACCTAACTATCTCCTTGATGTATAATTCTGCGAGCTTGTTGGCGGTATCTGACGTATTATAAGGAAGGAAGTGTCGGACTTAGTCAATCGATCCACAATGACCCGGATGACATTGTATTTTCTTAATGTTCTTGGCAATCACAAGATAAAGCCCATAGAAATAGCCTCCCATTTCCACTCAGGTATCGGTAGTGGTCGCAACAGTCCTGTCGGATTTCCTTGATCCACCTTTACTTGTTGTCACACAAGACATCTCGAGACATACACGACATCTTTCTTTAAACCTCTCCACGAAGCTTTTCTTTAAGTCTTGGTACATCTTGAGTCTTGCCGGGGTGAATAAGCGTACATAGACTTATGAGCCTCTTCCAAAATAGTGTCTCGAGCTCGTACTAGTTGATACGCATACCGGTTTTAAACAACAAAGTGCCATCATCTTTGATAGAAAAATCTATTTTGCTTCCCCAATCACATCCGTCGATAGTCATAAGTTCATCATCCGTCATCCGAAGTTTGCGAATGTTCTCATAGAGGGTCGCGAATCACCGGTAGTAGCCATTAATGCACTGAATCTTTTTACGTCAAATCTCATGCTACTTAGAGCCATATCTTCCAAAAGATGCCATCGTCGCACCCTTGTGGTGAGATGTGATAAGCTGACGAAGAACTTTCGACTTAGCATACGCCACTCGTTTGCTTTTAGGGTGGTCTTTGGATGGTACAATCATAATCTTTCAAGAACTCCATCCATCGTATTTGTCTCATATTCAACTCCTTTTGTAAGAAGAGATGCTTGAGGCTCTTATGATCGGTAAATATATCAAGGTCTCCCCATAAAGGTAATGCCTCAAGATCTTGAGCAAAATCACTACGCCAACTCAAGATCATCGTCGGGTAATTCTTCTCATGGTCTTTCGGTTGTCTAGACCCATAAGCAATGACTCTCATTACGGTTAAGCACACCTAAACCCCATATGATGCATCCTTTGTATATTGCAAAGCCTCCCTGATGGTATAGCAAATCTTGATGCGATGAGTCAATCGTTCTTGAGTTCACGAAAACTTTGCTCACCTTTGCTCTGTCCAATCAAATTTAGTATTCTTCTTCGTAAGATGTGTAAGAGGACCTGATATCTTGGAGAAGTCCTCCACAAACCTTCTGTAGTATCCTGCCAAACCGAGGAAACTACGAACCTCTGAATTGATCTTTGGCATTTCCCAATTCATCACCGACTCAATCTTGGTCAATAATGTAATACCGGTCTTAGAGATAACATGGCCTAGGAAACTGACTTGCTCAAGCCAAAACTCACACTTACTAAGTTTTGCATATAACTGATGGTCTCTAAGGGTTTGTAGAGCCACTCGCAGATGTTGCTCATGTTCTTCTCGCGTCTTTGAATAGATGAGGATGTCATCTACAAAAACTACTAGACTTGTCCAAATGTGACTTGAATATCCGGTTCATCAATCCATAAATGGCGTGCGTTTGTCAACCCAAATGGCATGACCAAGAACTTCGTAGTGCCCATATCGGGTTACGAAGCTCTTGAATGTCTTGGACTTAACTTTCAAGCGATGGTAGCGACCTCAAGTCGATCTTGAGAAGAACCTTGCTCCTTTATGGCGGTCGAGCAGATCATCAATTCTTGGAAGTGGATAACGGTTCTTAATTGTCAACTTATTTAGCTGGCGGTAATCGATGCAAAGCCGCATTGAACCGTCTTTCTTCTTTACAAATAGAACCGGTGCTCCTCAGGGTGACACACTCGGTCTAATAAAGCCCTTATCTAGCAGTTCCTGAAGCTGCTCCTTCAACTCTTTCAATTCTGCAGGCGCCATTCGATACGGAGTTTTTGATACTGGTTCAGTACCCGGCACTAACTCAATCGCAAACTCAATCTCCCTGTCAGGTGGTAATCCAGGTAGATCTTCAGGAAAAACATCTGAATACTCGCAAGCAATCGTAATATCTGTAATATTTTTTTTCTCCTCATGATCTTGCAAGTAGGCCAGATAACCATAACACTCGTTCCTCATCATACGGTCTGCTCGAATGGCAGAGATAAACGGTATCACACAAGATTTGACTCCGCAAAATCGAAAAGATTTTCTCTTCGGCTGGCGGAATGTTACAATCTTTCGAAGACAATCCACGCTCGCATGGTAAGTAGATAATCAATCCATCCCTAGTATCACGTCGAACCCTTCCATGCTCAAAATGATCAAATCAGCCACTGTCTCGTGGTCTTCGATCATCACAATCACTGATTGACACATGGTATCGGTGCTCACCGAAGTTGCGTAGGAATTGACACTGCCAAGATGAAATCAAGGGCCTTGGGAATGATTCCCAACTTCTCAGCGAACAATGGAGTAACAAAAGAATGTGTAGACCCAGGGTCTATCAACACTCGCGCTTCGGTTTTGCTTACATCGCTCCCCCGATGCATAAAAAGGGTACCTTAGTTTAGACAAGCGTTTCAATTAAAAGTTTCTAAGCATGTGTATTCATCCATAACTTATTAACAAAATTTATTAAATATCAAGTAATTATATATAACACATAAAATAAGAAGACATCTCAACTTTTAATAATACCTTGGATCACGTCGTTCGACGTTTCAGCTTCTTGAGCCATCACGGCATAAGCTCGACCTTGAGCGAGGGTGAATTCGATCTTTGAGTAGAAGCCGAACTAGTTCTTCCCTTGTCCTCCCGAGGACAATCCTTAACCATGTGTCCGATTAAGCCACTGCAAGAAAACACGCTCGTGTTCCTCCTACAATCCTCGGTCTTGTGTAGTTTCCCACACCTTAGGCACATAGTGGCCAAAACAAAAGATGGTGCACGAGAGGATCCTGTCCACAAGCTCCACTAGCATTAGAACCCATTGGTCGTCTGGATTGCACAAGTGATGATCTTGCCAATCTCGATAAGGGTCGGTCGGAAAGAAAATGTTGGTCTAGAAAATGCGGGTTGAGTAAGGTTCTTTGGCGGCTTTGTAAACTTGGCCTCTTATTTTCATAAGTACCTAATCGCCCTTGTACAACCCCTGTCCTTGTTGGTGCCTTCTCAAAACCGCTTTTGAATTTCTTCCTCTGCTATGAGGGCCTTTGTGATACTCCTCCATATGTTTCCATTTCCCACATAGCCACGCTCTCTCTCTGTATACTCGGCCTAAGACCCAATGAAATTTTCGGCCTTCATCATATCGGTGGCCACATGTTGAGGTGCAAACCTTGAAAGTCGCGTGAACTCATCTCCATACTCACTTGACATTGTCCCTGCTTGACTCGATGGTGAACTTCCATCGATTCCTAACGATCTTGGGAAAGAAATCTTGATTGTTGAACGCCTCGATAAACTTAGCCCATGTCCAAGGGTATTGGGAAACTCCACTCCGGTGTCTAGCCACGGACTTCCACCATGGTCCACTGTCCATCCGGTTTGAAGGTTGCCCATCTAACCTTCTCGACATCGGTGCCTTTGAAGCACCTCGAAGATCTTTCCATCTCATCCAACCAACCTTGACTTCCATCTGCATTCTGTCTGAAAAATTTGGAGGTCTCATCCTCCTGAATTCGGCAATTCCTGATGATTGTTGTTGTTGTCCTGAAATCAGCTCGCTTTGGCGATTGGATCTCGAGCCATAGATGCGGCACTCTTTGAGCAATGTTGGTGGCGACTTTCCAACACTTGTTCCATTCTTTCACCACGACCTCTATCAACTCCTCCTATAGGGACCGCATTAGAACCGGATCTGAAGGCAACTCCCTTGATGTACCGACACCTTCAGGAATGTCCTCTAAAGGCACCGTCCTACCTCTGCCTCTGCCTCTGCCTCTAAATCTTGGGGCCATACTGATCTGTCATTGTGAACACCACAACATCAGTCAACATTGATTGTAAAGACAATCACACACAGTACTAGTGATTCTGGACCTAACGACATGACTCTGATGCGAATTGTACCGGGTCACGGTTGGGTTCTCATGGGTCCTTAGAGAATCTAAAAAAACCATGGCTCTGATACCAAGCTGCGGCCAGGCTTTTCCAATCCCTCGGTATAGGAAAGGCCGGTTCGCCAACCTATCGAATAAACGATAAGCCGGACAAACAGGGCACATATCAGAGTAAAGCGCAATAAATATCCATAGCTAAAATAAATGCGGAAGCAATTAAAAGTAAAGAACCACCGATGATGGCCGACCATCATCGAAACATGGCTCATAACAGAAATCAACGTCAAATATAAAACTATGGTATCCAACTAAAATGGGCCCACAAATTCAAGTCTAACTCTCACCACAAATAAGAAAATCAGTAAGTTTATATACTGGGAAAAACTCCTCAGGAGGAACCTCAAGCTCTTCCTCAGGCACGTAGTCAGGATCAGTCTCACAGCCCTGAATAGCCACGTCAATACCTGAACCTGTGACGTATAGTCGGAGTGAGCTAACCAACAAAGCTCAGTAGAAGAAAGACATCTATGACATTTTACTTTAACTAACATGGTTTCAAAACAAATATCAGAATATAGCTTGTCAAACATATAAGCGGATAATAAAGCTGAATTTAGGTCGGAAATCATATGTAAGATTTATTTCTAAATGTGTGGCAGTTTGAAAATCTGATGTTTGATGTTTTAGTTTCTCTAACTTCTATATGCAAAGTTCGATAATTCATGACTTAATCCTCAACTTAAAATACCTCCGAGTAAACTATATCTCGAGAGCGGGAATATAGTCGATGGGAACCCCTACCTACCATAAATGCGTTCATGAACCCTTTTTCGAGGATGCAACAAGCCCTGCGTAATGAGAAACTTGTGCGGAAGTTGTTCAGAATTTTGAGGGTTCTTGATTATATTAGTATACGCATTTCATAAAACAAATCTGATACTAATATATCGATGGAAATCTCTTATACATAGTTCGGGTTCTTGATTTGATCTTGAGCTTAAGCGATTCGAGTTTTGATTGAGTAGATTTAGATTTTAGTCATTCATATCAATTTCAATTTACGATGTGATTTCAATGGCATATGCAAGTTCAAAGATTTTAATTCAAAATATCCATGCAATTAAAATAAAATACTATAAAGATGAGATTCTCCTACCTAAAACTTCGGAGTTATGCGAAGTCAAGCAAGGTCCTATTGATGGCCTCTAGCCTCAATCTACATCACAATATCGTTCATGCATTAAGATAAACTCTAATTACTAATAATATAGACCTATTTAAGCGTTTCCTCAAAAACAAGTCAAAAGCACCAAGTTGCCAATCCTAGAATTTGACGTAACATTCTCATATTTTTTTTACTATCAAGACGATTGATTCATGTGTTGGTCAAAACATGAAAGTTGTAGATTTTTATATTAGCTTTCCAACGCAAAAAGAATGGTCTCAATCGGAGTTCGAGATAAAAAGTTATGACTAAAATACTAAGGCAATGCCGGAGTTCGGTGATACCTCGCTCGAGCGATGATAATAGCTCGCTCGAGCGATTTGACGTAACATTTTCATATTTTTTTGACCATCAAGACGATTGATTCATGAGTTGGTCAAAACATGAAAGTTGTAGATTTTTCTATTAGCTTTCCAACGCAAAAAGAATCGTCTTAATCGGAATTCGGGATAAAAAGTTATGACTAAAATACTAAGGTAATGTCGGAGTTCAGTGATACCTCGCTCGAGCGATGATAATAGCTTGCTCGAGCGATTTGACGTAACATTCTCATATTTTTTTAACCTTCAAGACGATTGATTCATGAGTTGGTCAAAACATGAAAGTTGTAGATTTTTCTATTAGCTTTCCAACGCAAAAAGAATCGTCTTAATTAGAGTTCGGAATAAAAAGTTATGACTAAAATACTAAGGCAATGTCAGAGTTCGGTGATACCTTGCTCGAGCGATGATAAAACCGACGGATTTCCTCAACGATTCGCGCCGCGATCGATCCCACGAGTTCACAGAGACAACTCCAACACGCCCCCAATGATCTCAACCTCTCCCAATAGCCAACTACGAATCCAAGGTTGATTCAAGTTCTTTCTAAGGTTTAAGTGTTTTCAACAAAGAGGGTTCTAGAGAAGGAGGTTTTCTAAACCGATCTCCTACGATGATTGAAGAAGAGAGGAGTTTCACACGGTTGGGTAACTATCCTCTCTTAACAAAACCTAGTATAATACGGGAATGCAATTCCTTCTTATAATAGGATTGCTCACAAAGTAAAACACACACACACATCTTATGTATTATACACTTCTAATTTTAAAACTCAAGTCCGGTGTTGAGCGGCTACACCGAGGTCGGTGCACAATTTTCGCACGAGGGTCCAAATGAGCTCTAAATTAAAATCTGTCCGCACAATCACATCTAGATAAAAATTCAAAACAAATGGTGACGTCGGTTGCCGAGCCGAATACACAGACAGGGTCAGTCTAACTCGGGTTCAAAATACGGGTCTTTACACTAGTTCTTAAGCTCATTGCTGGTGGTGGGTGATGTTGCCCCAGCCAAAACCTATTCCATGGTTGAGCTGGGCGAACAAGGCCCATTGACAGCGCTCAGATGACCTGGCAGTTATAATGATTTGCTGAATGCCATGAGATGCGATAAATTGGAGACGCTAGGTTCATGATAGCTTGATGATGAGTTAGATCATATTGAAGATCTTTTTAGAGGGGTTAAAAAATGTTGAGGCCGATGTGCTGGCTAATTTGGGAGTTACTCATGACCAACTATCCTTGGCTATCCATTGATCCCAAGATAGGGATCTGATGCTGCTTTGTCATGGGAGAGCTTGCTGGGGTCTCTTCTTATTTCCCATGGGCATAAACTGTTAGTTGTTGGATTCTCAGTTTCTATTTTTGGTTCGGTGATGTTTGCTGGGCTCATGTATATGTTTCCTTCGTGAATAGGGAAAAAAGAGTAAGAGGCCTGTCGTAAGATTGATAATCTTTATTGCACTGGTGACATTCTGTTAATCCCTTTTATTTTCTTTCATTGTGATTTAATGCCTTAATATCTGGGAGTTTTAGAATTAGATCTAAATCGTGTTGCTTGGTTTGAATTACTTTTGCCTGCAGTGCCTAGCCTTTTGTTTTACATCGGCACACTGTATAATTCTGTTACTTGATTTGCATACATACACTTGTTTTGCATCGGCACACTGTATAATTCTGGTACTTAATTGCATACATACGCTGATATCTGATGCCGTTTTATGTTGCTGTTGCAGTGTACATTCCATCGAAGTGGAGGAAACGACATGCAGCGGTAGCATTTTTGTTCAGTCGGATGGGGAACATTTAGGATTTCTTCCTAGAAGATTTTGTATTTTACCTTCTGCTATTGATATGCTGTGCTAGTTACGCCCGCTGACAAGCATATACCATCTCCTCAAAATCGATACAATCTTACAGGGAAACAAAGTTTTAATTCATTGTTGCTAGCGCGCTGCACTGCTGTTCTCGAACGGCATACATTTTTATCTGCTCAAATGGAACCTGCTGAGCAGTGTTGTCAAGGGCGCCCCGAGGTGCACTCTCTGTGCCTGCACCTTGCAATTTAGGCGCAAGTGCAGTGAGGCGTTCCTAAGTGTGCACCCAGGCGCAAAAGTGCGTTTAGGTGTGCCTCAAATTATTTCAACAATAAAAAGGTTAAAAAATTGTATTCAACTTATCCATCCGAGTCTTTAAGTCTTAAAACTTCTATCTCTTAAGTTTATAAATTACATTGCTACACTTGAGAGTTGAGAGGTAGGGCTCGCTTGTGAGTTAATTAGGCACTTGCTAGTTTGTTAAAGTGTATTATTTAGTCCACGTAAATACATTATGTTTAAATTATTTATGATATTTATTTGTTTTTGGCATTTCATATTTATTTATTACTTGATTGTTTATATATATATATATATATATATATATATATATATATATATATGGAATAGGTGAGCATACTCCAGATCCTATATGGAGCTCTATGTGGCGCTCGTAGTATTATTTCGATGCTACATGAAGTACGGGTGCATTGCTTAGATCATCTTTAAGAAATAAATAAATTGAAACTTTATCTTTATTATGTATTTCTTTAATAATAAAATCTGGACTGTCGAAAATAGTCTAAGTTTGACTTATGCATTAAAAATATTTTTTTGAATTGATTTTTAATAAAATTGATCTAAACAACGCACCCGTACTACATGTGGCACCCAAAATATGTTTTGAACGGTATGTGGAGCTCCCCGTGTATCTTGGAAGACTTAACAGGCTCCCTATATATATATATATATGAAAAAAAGGCTTCCGTCCTCTATTGGAGGACATGTGAGCGCCCTCCTTGATTGGGGAAAGCCTCAAATTGGCCTCAAATTGGTAGTGGACACTAAATTGATGAAACACAACATGGGTGCATCATGTAGATCATATTTTAAAAAAAATATCGAAAAATCATCTCCACCGTGTATTTTGTGAGCCTTGAAACATAAACCATTGAAATCAGTCACACCATTCAAGTGTGATAAGGGGCGGACGCATGTATGGGCGAGGGTGAGCGCCCGCCTGCACTGACTTAAAAAAATAAAATTTGTTTTGTTTGCATAAGAAGGGTCCTAAAAAAGCCTCTTGAATTTTGCCTTGGGTACCTCTATTTGCACCCATGTCACCTATGAAATTACCCACGTCCTAGACCCCTTGAAGACTATTGATTGTTTTAGATCAATGATGGAAATAGTATTTCAGGCCAACATTATACATAATAGATCTTGAGATTATGGCTCACCTATCATACAGTAAATTGTTTATTCCATGCGTCACTGATCTCCAAAAAATGGCCTTAAATTGGCATTTGGGCGTGATGTCTTGACATATGATTCAAAGACCATTTTTTAGGAGAATTTGTGATACCTGGAATAAAAACTGACCGTCTGATATGTGCGCCATGATCTCAAGATCTCCTGTGTGGAATATAGGATGAAACATGACCTCCATCATCTAATCTGGTTTAATTAATGTTTATCAAGGGTCTAGGATGTGGGTGCAAACAATTGTACCCATTTTGCTTTTCTTATAAAATAAAAGATTTTTATTTTGCAATAATGTGGGGTCTACTTTCTGGATCTTTTCTAAAGATAAAATTGAATAAAATTTAGTTGACTTTATTTTCGCCCACGATTGGAGCTAAAATTTAAAGGGATTAATGTATTTGCAATCCTTAAAATTCAAAATTCTTTCTTCTCAACTCAAGTTTTGCATGTAACAACTATTTGATTGTTTTGAATTTGATGATGAAAATAGGTTTTAAGCCTAATTTTTCGCACAAAAGATCTTGAGATCATAGACTTGCCATCAAACGCTAGTTTTCTCTATGTGTCACACATCCCAAAATGTAGCTGGGTGTCTCATTGCTTTTTAGTCACTTTATTGAGATTTGTGCCACTTAAAATAAAAAAAATTGATCGTCGGATGGTATGCCCATAGTCTCGAGATCCTTTGTATGAAAGATTGAAGTGAAAAATGAACTCTATCGTCTAAGTCAAATCAATCAATTGTTGATGATCAAAAGATCGTATGAAAAAGATTAAACACAATGATCAAAAGATCATATGTAGGAAAGACCATCTAAGCCATCAGATTTGAAAGCCATGATTTAAAAAATGCTATGTTGAAAAAATTGGCACGAAACACGATTTTTATGATAATATATATTTTAATCCCAACAAATTTTTCGAAAGTTATTCCGAAATGAATTAAAATTAAATCTAATTCATCTTGCGCCCCGCCTAGATGAAAATCCTGGTTCCGCCACTGAGTGTGATTATCATTATGCCATGTGGCGCACATCTCTGACTCTAAACTGTCCGAGTGACAATCTATCAATGGAACATGTCTCATCCCAAAGAACTGTGCCTGTAAGTGAATGTGAACCATCTGATTGGTGAACTTTAATATCAGTCATTAAAATTGAAAAACAACGATTGATATTATAGTCCACATATTGGATCGTTTAAATCTCCCTAAAACACCATTTTTTGATCTGATACACTTCAATCTATGGTGTAAGATCATCTAAACACTGGTTTAGTGTTTAAATGGCAACGGGGTAAGGAGTGTTGTCCAATTTTTTTTGTTGGACCCGACTCTCCTATCATCATTTAATGGTTTAAGATGTGGATGATCTGTGCCGTCGAAGTGATAGATCATAGACTAAAGTGCAACAAGCCTGCAAATGGTGTTTAAGAGAGATTTAAATCATCTAAACTATTAATTATAATATCAAGTATTGTTTTTGTTTTAGTGGCTGATATTAAAGTTCATCAATCATATGATTCACATTAACTTATAGGGATGTTTTTTTGGGCTGATATCTCCCGATCGATTACTACTTGGACAATTTATATTGGCCACATATGTGTGCAATGGCATAATGATAAATCACACGGCAATGGTGTGAAGATAAAAAGTATAATTTTATGATTTAAGATCATTTAACCCCCAAAATCACACATGTTGAAATGCCAATAAGGCGCTATTATCCTTTTTCTATTGGGTACCTCTCTTTGCTCCTCAAGTGTTGTCATAGTCTCACATTGGATAGGAAAAAGTTCATACCTTAGACTATATGTGATTACAGATGGTACATATATTAAGGCATTTTGGGTAAAAACTTAAGCTTATGCCATAAACAAAATCGGGGTGGGAACTTAAGCCCAAAATCGAATAATATTATGGCATGTGGGTCTGCGTCGTCCCAAGTTCACTGAAAGTGCCTATGTCTGAAACTCAGTAAAAACAGTTGAATGGTAAAATTAGACGACCGAGATTGTATTTCACCCGTCTTTCATAAAACGGATTTTGAGACCATGTGCACGCCATCATTTTATTTTTGTTTTCATGTGGCAGAAATCTAAAAAAGATGGCTCTAAAATACTAAGGCGCACATCATGCCTCTATCATCTAATTTCAAGCGCCGTACGCAAGAATAGAGGCACCCATTTTGGCTTACTTCTTATTTTATGGGAACCTCTACTTGCACACGAAAACTCAACCTTTGCACACAAAAATTTGAGTTTTTCTAGATACCTCTATGTACGCGAAACATATTGGTGGACTACCAACAACGGAAAACCCCTCGACTGGGTTGACCAATACTGAAAACCCATTGATTACTTTAAATTTGATGGTGGAGATTGTTTTCTCCCCAATCGGTCACACATGGATCTTCGGACCATGGGTATACCACCAAATGATTATATTTTGTGGTATATATCATATTCAAATGTGATTTTAGAGTCATTTTTTAAGATCTGTGTTACGTGGTATAAAAAGTGACTGTTTGATGATACGTCCATAATCTCAAATTCCGTTGTGTGAAAAATTGGGATGTAAAATGATCCCTAATTCCCTACCATCATATACAAAGCAGTCGATGGGTTCGGTTGGCGTCCTGGAGGTACCAAATTTTATGTGCTGAATGCAAGTGTTTGTGTGCAATTAGTGGCTCTTAAATCTAATGTGAGTAGTTCTATTCACGCCCATTGAATTATTGAGGGGCCTATCATAAAAACTAATGGACTGATTTGAATTTAACAATTTTCATTTTTTATTTTTTATTTTTTACGACGGGTCATGAGATCATTGGGCGTATCATGGCGACGGTGTTGAGTAGCAGCACACCAAACTCGTGCTGTTTCTCTTTTTCTCTCCTCTGGATTTCCTCTCTCCCAAGCCTCAAAACCTTTTTCAAGCCATCCTCTCTCTCTCTCTATGTAATTAACCTTCACTCACTCTCACAGAGGTTTTTATCTCTTAATTTTTGTAAATATTTTGTTTTTTTTTTAATTCAGCAAAGTAATTTATGAGTTTTTTTTTCTCTTTACCTTCCACTCACTCTCCCCAAAGTAATTTAGGTCCTCCAAATCCCTGTGGAGCTCTACGTGGCATCCAAAACACTGTTTGGGTGTCCCGTGGAGTACAAGTCGACGGTATAGATCAATATTAAAAAAAAAAAATGAAAAAAACTTTTTAAACTCACAAGTCAAAGTTTGAAGGGTTTCATTGGTTCACATTTCACGATTCAAAAAATATAAGGGAGAGATGAGTTTTCAAATTTTTTTTTTTTCAAAGATGATCTAAGCAATGCACCCGAGCTCCACATGGCATCGAAATAATATGTTGGCTGCCACGTGGAGCTCCAGGTGGAAGCTTGGAGGACGGTGGGAGGACGGAGGCCTTTTCCATATATATATATATATATATATTTATTTATTTATTTTTTAAAGTTCAGTAAAGCAATTTATGGGTTTTTTTTCTCTTTCCCTTTTTGTATTTTTACGTTAATTTTGAGTTACTGTATAAAACTGATTGGTTGCTCTTTTTGTTGAATTTTGGCCTGCTCATTAATGTTGAAATCAAGAAATGATTCTTCTATCTCTGTTATGGTTCACTTATTTATAATTTAGATGTCTTGAATTAATTAAGAGAGAAGAGGTGAACCGGAAGATCCCATTGAAGAAAGCCGTCTCCCGAGGACTGTACTCGAAGCTCTGTAGGAGAGGATCAAAGCTCTATGTTGGGAATCTGCTTTCTAGGTAGGTAGGTTGGTAGATCTCTTTCTTTATTGAGCTTTTATAAGACTGTTCTCATTGTCTTTGCTGCTTTTCTACCTGTACGGCTTGTGTTTGATTTAATGTCTATGAGATGTTGTAATGGTTTTTGATAATCATCTTCAATTCAACATATGTTAGCTTAAATATATAGCTCAATCTTGCTTTTTAATAGTGTACTAATAAGAGGTCTCTTTTTTATGGGGAGCTTCGACATTGCCATCACCCCCACAGCCCCGGTCAATTCCAAACGACCGTGGTGAAATTAAAGCATGGGATGACAGTGATGAAAGTAAAACTTCGGATAACTAGGCGCAGAACACTAATAAAACACCCAACCAGCTCCTAAGCTGAAATGGAAAAAAGGCACCCAAAATTTGGAGAAAGAGCTCCTAAGATCCTCAAATTTTAAATTCTTTTTACCCAGTGAAGAACCATGATTTGAATCTTGCATCAAGTTTGGAAAGAAGAACCCTCCTTGTTCTAACAATTGAGACTATTACGTTCTTTTCAAATCACCCAGGTCTCCGTGAAGGGAAGCAGGTTCCACAATTCTTTGCCTCTGATATTTAGATATACCGTTTCCAGCTTCCAAATAAAAGACTTATATATTTTGGCATTATCCAAGTGATTCCGAACCGTTGGAAAAAGAACTCCCAAATTGAACTAGTGTACCTACAATATACGAATAAAAGGGCGCTTGCTCTCTTCATTATCTTCGCATAGTATACAGTTGTGTGCAAGATAGTATTCCCTTCTCTTTATGTTGTCCAATATCGATAGCTTATATACCATTAGTAGCCACGAGAAAGAAATCACACAAAGTGGGACATTTGCTTTCCATACTCAAATCCAAGGCATAACCAGCGAGCCGGCTGAAGCAAGAAGATGATAGCGGTTTTTGACTGAGAACTGCCCAGTAGTAAAAAAGAAAAAATCTTCAATTTAGGGTTGTAGAACGTTGAACTCGTTCTGGAATCTTCACCTTCAAGGTTAGAGATTTTGCAGAAGGAAGCGTTTTCGAATTCCGCGGTAAAAGATTTTCCATATCTAAACTTCTTCACTACAGATTCAGGTACGAATTCGAGTGGCGGCTCCTTTATTTTCTCTGCTCTTTCTAATGAATTAAAATTCACAAAAAGTTGTGTATTTTGTCATCATTTAACTAGATTTTTGGCTTCGATGATCTCTCTATAGTATTCGCGTCGATCTTTTGATTTTTCATGTTTTATATTGGATGATTTGATCAATGATTCGGTTGTGAAACGGTATGGGAGTAACACCATGGCGATTCGTTGTTAGATGTGTAGAGATCTATATTTAATTCGTTGTTTGAGAATCAGAGGCTGCAATCTAGTATTCGTGGAGGAATTTTAGCTAGATTTTTGTGTTTCGATGTTCTCTATGTAGAATAGCTATCGATCTGTGAATTTTTTTTGTTTATATTCCTTGATTTCATCAATGATGCAGTTAGGAAACCGTATGGTAATAGTATTGTGGTGATTCGCTGTTAGATCCGTATTAAATTTATTGTGTAAGAATCAGAGGTGTGATCTAGTATTTTAGAGAAATTTGTATGGGAATAACACTTTATTTTATGTGATTCGTGATTTTTAGTGTTAGATCGGCAGGAATTTGTTAGTTTGAATAGGTCTCTGCTCAGATTTATAGATGTACGGGAGTAACACTTGATTTTGTGTGATTCGTGAATTTGCAGTGTTAGATCGGCAGGAGTTTGTCAAGTTTGGACACGATATCTGCTCAGATTTATAGGTGTTTCCTCGTAATGAATTGGAATTTGAAATTAGAACTTACGATGGGTTGTACCAAAATTTGACCCTGTATTTCTCATTTTTAAATAACCAAGTTAATGGCAAAAGGTTTTATATTATAATCTCCCATTTGAGAAATTGAAAATCCCGAGTTTAAAACTCAATTTTGCCCCCTTATCTTTGTTTTGAATGTTTTCTACCTCTTTCATCTTTCCTCGATTATGCTGTTTTTGTCATTTTTTTCTTGCCTAATAATTCCCGAATTCCGATAGGACTATGATTTTGGATTTGAGGAAATAACACCTGGTTTGTGTAATTCATGTTTCAGTTAGGGATTGCCATGAATCAATCTATAGCTGTGCCTCTCGAGAAATTGGAATTTGAAAATTTGTAAATATAACTCATGATGGGACTAATTCTTTGAACGGTTGGTTACTGACTGAACTAGCGAACTTACCTAATTTTGGCGGGGTGTTGATGGCCACCAATTGGTCACGATTGGTTAATAAGAAGAAAATTTGCTAATCTTGTTCCTAAATTGTGGTGTGCACATGGATCAAAATTTCGGCTGAAATTTCAAAATTATGGCCGAAACATTTCGGTTTCGGGCATGCCCGAACCGAAACCGAAATATTGGTTCATATTTGTATGGATGCCAAAATTTCAGTTTTCGGTTTCAGTTTCGGTCATGCCCGAAACCGAAATCCAACCCGAAATTTTGATCCTTGGGTGTGCAGCGTATTTGTTCCTACTTGTGTGCGTGCGTGTTTTTCCGCCATGAGGAAAATGAGCAAAGGGTTCTTTCCACCCTGCTTATTTTCTGGCTGGATGTGTTTTTGGAATGTGCATGCATCCAAAAACCCTCTTAGGCTATTGCTCTCATATTACATCAGAAAGTAGCATTCTTCAAAACTACTCTAAACAAAAATTATAGAATAAGTTAATTTGCAATAATTATTTTACCTTTCTCGACTCTGGCCAATCATGAACTTTATATGAAGTGGCACCAATGTTACTAGGTTTTCAATTTGCTCAGGTCGAATTCAGGTTTGCGTTTCGCGATTCGTACTTTCCTTCAATCCCGGTTCGCTAGGGTTAGGATGAGTTTTAAATAAGAAATATAAATTACTTTGATGAGTTTTAGATGGACATATGAAATATAATCAGTAGTTTTGCAGCTCTCTTTGTATAATGCAATAAGAACAAGCACTAAATTGTTTGTTGGAAAAGTTATATCACTTGAAAATTAACAAACAGGGTTGAAAATCCCTATCAACTTGCTTATTGTTAATTTAAAAAAAAATTGAATTTCGTTGGTTGAACTGGACCGAACCGGTTCAGTTGAATTGAACTGGTTCATGGTTAGGTAGCGTGCCCAGTAAATTGGGTAACCCTGTAAACCAGGGAAGTTCTCCTGGCAAAGCATTAAAATGGCAGCAGATTTTATTAATGAGGAAACCCCCAATTAGTATAGCACAATCAAAATAACGAAAACAGAATTAAGAAACAATAAAGAGATTCTCATATCCAGTGTTTTCTGCAATAGCTTTAGCTCTCTTCTTTGCTAAGAAATCCTCTTTGAATCTCCTCGAGTGCAGGATGGGAAAATTTTGGATTCCCTCACATCTTTATAATATGCTGTGCAGTGAGAATAGTTTTGATCTACTTGATTCTAGAGTTCATTAGGGGTAGTAGCACTGAATTCAAGCAAAATTTTGCATGATTGAGAAAGTTTTTAGTATCTTTCTTTTCTATATGAACTGTTATCCTTGTTCAGAGACTCCACAGATTTGTTGGTGATTCCTTTACTTTGTTTCTCCATTCTGGCTCGTCCTGAGCGGCAGCAAAGGCCACAGATTCTGTTCGAGATTACATGGTTTTACTGAAGGTTCTTTTTTTTTTTTTGATCGGTAAAGCTAAGAACTGTACGAATGAAAGACCAGCAAAAAACTGGAGACACAAAACATCTAAAAAATACCCAACAATAGACCTCACCCCTGGGCCCAAAAAAATCTAAGGACAAATCCTCTCTGTATAGTCTGTAGTGATTGCTTTACTGAATATTCCTCGGGAAAGGGGAGTCACTCTGAGGAGAGTTACACTGTATAGTCTGTAGTGATTGTTTCTTTGTTAGGTCGTAGGGCAAGTGTTGGTTATAGCAATCCTTCCTTGCTATGACCTATTTAAAAACAATAGGGCAAGGTGTTGGTTAATGAAAATTTTAATTATTAGAAAGGTATTGAAAATTTCACTAATTTTAAGTGAATCAATGAAGAGTTGGAGACTGATATGGAATATTAAGTCAAATTGAAATTAAGGTCTCAAAAACTGGAAATTAGTTACAAAATTGATCAACTCATTTCCTGGTTGATGGTGCCGTTTTTTCTCACAATTTGGTTACGTCAGCTCAGTTTTATCAAAATCTTGTTCTGAAGCTGGGTCCCTTATCCACAGGAAATTTGGGCAACGTCCCTTTTTCCCTTTCGGAAATCCCTTCAGGATGATATTTCCTAAGAGGTCTTATCCTTCATCAGATCTTGGCAGAAAGGCTTAAAAAAATTACACCAAAGGATAACGGGGATGTTATTAGCTTATTTTGGATGAAACTGGCAATGGAATCTCTATGTGAATCTCATACAGACATCAAAACCTTAATTACCGAACTCCAGTTCCCTGTCTCCGACTGGGACGAAAAATGGATGAACATGTACTTGGACGACAGTGTGAAATTGCTTGATATCTGTATCGCATTTAGCTCCGAGCTATCCCAACTCAATCAAGGTCAACTTTTGCTCCAGTATGCATTACACAACTTGGAATCCTCGAGCTTTTCGATGTCAGAACTTCTTATACGAGCCCATGTATCTCTTCATGACTGGACGCAACAAAGCAGTTCGAGGAATCCGAAGCTTGAGAACTGTTCTTCTGTCTTAACCAGACTCACCGAATCTCTTAGTTTAGCGAAGAACAAAAACTCAGCAAAAGAAAAGGTTCTAATGCGAGCTATGTATGGAGTTAAAGTGCAGACTATATTTGTGTGTAGCGTCTTCATGGCTGCTTTCTCATGTTCTCTGAAGCTTTTGATGGACTTGCATGTTTCCGACAAGTTTTTGTGGGCGAAGGCATGTAATAGTTTGCAAGCCAATGTAAATGGACAGATCAGGAGGCTATCTTTACCTGGAAGAATTACGATGTTGAAAGAGCAGGAAATGGTTGGTGGGTGTGTTGACAAATTATGTGCCATGACTGAAGCTGGCAATCGTGAGGAAGCAGAAACATTGCAGACAGCTGCTTCATGTTTGAGCAAGAGTGCCGAGCAGCTCGCACAAGGGCTAGATCTTCTTTCGAAGAAAGTCGAAAGCTTCTTCCAGATTGTTCTTTCTGGTCCTGATGCTTTGCTTTGTAATATGAGAGTTTCTTCTAGATTGTTCTTTTTAGTCGTTATTATTTATTAATCATTAATATATATTTTAATTTTTTACTATTTTGTAATTTTTATATTTTTATATAGGAAGATTGAAATGATCATCTGATGATATTTTCATGATTTCAAAATCAGTTGTGGGGGGAAGATTGCAACGAAAAATGATCGTTGTCAGTCTGATTCAAAGCATCAAC
Organism: Chloranthus sessilifolius; assembly: GCA_021018995.1. Taxonomy (NCBI): domain Eukaryota; kingdom Viridiplantae; phylum Streptophyta; class Magnoliopsida; order Chloranthales; family Chloranthaceae; genus Chloranthus; species Chloranthus sessilifolius. The sequence continues at coordinate 90,368,650 of CM037595.1, read as the reverse complement.
GGCCAATTGTATCTTAAGGGGAATATTCAGCATATAGTGGTGGGTTAGTTGCAACCTCCCTCTAAAATATAAAAACCTGATGCGAGAGAGCGAGAGAGATTGGTTGCGATAAAGACTAGAGGGCTTCACTTAAACCCCTAAATAGGGGAGTGGTCAGGTCCTATTAGGCAGAATTGGATTTCCAATCCTACCCCATCCTCCACCCTTCGAAATCGGAGAATCTTGACTTTCTTGGTTTTCACATTTTATAGCATATCGTGTAGTCATGATTATCCTATTTTCAAGGGCAGCGGATGGGGTAGGACTGGAAATCCGGTTCTATCTGGTAGGACCTGACCATTGCCCCCCCTAAATATGATAGATATAACTTATCAAAATAAGTTATAATACAAATATAATTTGTAAGTTTTATAACTTATAAGTCATAACTTGTAAGTTTAGAACTATGGTTCAAAATTGGTCCCCGAAACGATAACATCAAATTTGGGCCGAAATTTTGGTTTCTATCGGCCGATAATTTGCCTGAAACCGAAATTTTGAGCCTTGTTTAGAACTCCCCTTCCTACATTTTCTCTCAGGTTGTGTTTGGGAACTAGCATTTGAATTTGAGAATTTCAAATCCAAGCATTACAAATCTAAGCATTTTAAATTTAGGATTTAAAATATTTGGATTTTAAAATCTCTTGTTTGGATGCTTAAGGTGTGCATTTGGATTTACCCATCTATGATTTATAAATGTTTTATTAGGCAAGTTTAGAAACAATGAAAAATAGATTCTAGTAAGTCAAATTTTAGTATACGTGAATCACAATTAGTATTATAGATGTTGTGGACAACCCGATACCAGATCCACTCGAGCTGAATTTTTATCGGATCGGGCACACAAACTTGACTCGTCGAGAAGTGTCAGGTCGAGTCGACAAAGAGATTAGATTGGGTCGGGAAAGAAACAGGGACGGGTTGGGTACGGACAAAGGCTAGGCCAGGTCAGGTCGGGCATGAGAAATCTGACCCGACGAATAATGTCTACCAAGTAGGGATGCAACTTCGGTTTGGTAAACCGAAACAGAATTGAAACCCTAATATATAGGTTTTTCAAAATGTTTTAAAATTTTTTTAGCCATTTTCATCCTATCTTGCCGCTTTTCGGTTTTTGCCACCCAAAATCGATTCGAACAAAGCCAAAATCCAAACCGAATTGAACCAAAACCAATTCTGTTTGGATTGGTCCGAATATGTTTTTGGGTCGGTTTGATTCGCTCGATTTCAAGTTTCAGTTCAAAGCATCCATCCCTACTACCAAGTATTCCGCGTGCGGCTAGCTTAGGGGAGGAGGAAAAAAAATAAAATTTGAAAATGGACAAAACATAATAAAAAAAAAGTTTACTAAAAACTGAACCGAAACTAATCTTGGATTAGCTTGGTTCCAATTTTTGGTGTCGAAAATCGAAAACTAGTTGAGTAGAGAGCCCACAAAAAACCAAAAAGGCAAAAAATAAAACACACACACACACATATATATATATAATGAAAAGTGAGTTGAACCAAATGAAATGGAAATTGGATCGGTTCGGTTTGATTCAGGTTCACCCATTGCAGATTCAGTTAACCGAAATCAATAAATTTCAATTTGGGTGCAATTTTTGTTGAATATTTTAAAATATAAAATAAATTTTTAGTTTTCGGCTTTGAAAGGTTAGTCTCATATCTTGTTCAAGGGGTTTTGGGTTTTGAGTTATATTACGGAGTCTTGGCTCAAGACTTGTAGCCTTCACTTAGGGAGCACCGAATTTTGTACTTTCCACCGTCATGCACCCCATCAATCACACGCGTGCGTGCGTCGGGCCGGGACGGGCATGAGCACGTGTACGTGACGTGGCGCAGTGCGGTGCATTTAGTTAAACTTTTGGACAAAAGTGTAATTTAATTAAACTTTTAAATAAAAGTGTAACCGCCCGTTTAAATTTTAAATCGTTCAGTTTTTAAATGGATATATTTTATCCGACCGTTCAATTATCTGTAACGGATATATCCGTTCGGTTACACCTGTTCCTTTCTATAAAAGGGACTTGAGACCCCTCATGAATATACAACATTTTTCTCTATTCTTTTCCCGTGTTTTAAAAGTTTTTTCTTCTCAGAGTTTCGCTTCCATTTTTTGGTGTTTTAGTTGCATGATCAGATTCACCAAATACGCTGCCGGTTCGTTGTATCCTGGAACCGATTTGCCGGTAACCTATTGGTGACTATTAGATTATAGTGGTAGGGGCAAATTTCGGTTTAAAGACAACGATATTCAATGTACCTCAAACCAAATCTGCGTATCTATTCATTCCAATCATTATTTTTTTCTTGCAACTCGAACCAAATTTTCTCAACAATTTTAAACCGAGATTATATGGCCTAGATTACTGACGCAACTAAATTGCATCCCGCACTGCCCAACAACATCCACAAGTTGGACAGTTTTGATGGTTCGAATTTCAAACGGTGGCAACAGAAATTATATTTTCTGTTGACCACGTTGAAAGTTGTGTACGTTATCACAACTCCGTACTCCGTGTCCGACTGTTACCGAATCATCCACCCTCAGTGAAGGCCGTAAAAAACAGAAATGAGATGACGACTATACTTGCAAAGGCTATATTTTGAACACTTTGTCGGACTCTTTGTTCGACATCTACTGCACCTACAACACTTTGAAGGAACTCTGAGACGCACTCGAGAAGAATACAAAATTGAAGACGCAAGGTATAATTCTTATATTATCAGTCAATTTTTTAATTTTAAGATGGTCAATGAGAAACCTATTCTTAGCCAAGTGCATGATTTTCAAATTATTATTAATTATATGATTGCTAATGGTTCTCATTTCGATGAAGATTTTCTGGTTGGTGCAGTAATTACTAAGTTGCCTCCATCTTAAAAAGATTACCGAAAAATTCTTAAGCATAATAATGAGAAGATTTTTATGGAAGATCTTCTCATTCATTTACATATTGAGGAAGAATCTCGAGTTAGGGATAAAACCGAAGATCGCATTGATATGACATCAAAGGCACACTTGGTTGAATCTAAGGTTATAAGTGGACCGTCAAAGAAGAGGAAGAAAGGATATTCTCAATCCAAGGAGAATAAGAAATTTGCCAAGACCATGGTACCGAAAAGCGATGGATGCTATCACTGTGGGAAACCTGGACACTTCAAACGTGATTGTCACCTCTTTAAGAAATTGAAGAATCAAGCGAATGCAGTGGAAGAAAAAAGCAACTTCGTAGTTGTTCTCTCAGAAGTTAATCTGATTGGTGACATCAATGAATGATGGATCGACACGGGTGTCACAAAACATGTTTGCAATAATCATGATATGCTTGTGACGTATGAAAAGGCTGATGATGATCAATATCTCTTTATGAGGGACTCATCTACGACAAAGATCATAGGGCATGAAAAAGTGAAATTGAATTTCACATTCGGGAAAGTCATGACACTTACTGATGTGCTCCATGTACCCGTTATTCACAAGAATGTCGTTTCGGGTGGTTTACTGATAAAACATAGTTTCAAACTTGTATTTGAATCGAATAAGTTTATCTTATCCAAGAATGGCGAATTTGTTAGAAAAAGATATGTCATGGGAGGAATGTTCAAACTGAATGTAACTGATTCAATTAATAAAATCTCTTCTTTTTCTTACTCGGTCTCTCTTTCTAATTTATGGCATGATAGATTAGGGTATGTTAATTGTAGATCTATGAAATGCATGACTAGTTTAGATCTAATTCTTAAACATGAATATTTTGATAGTAATGCTTGTAGTGTATGTACTAAGACTAAGATCACTAGAAAGCCTTTTCCTAGTGTAATAAACAATTCATATTTATTAGATCTAATACACAATGATATTTGTGAATTAAATAATATTCCTACTAGAAGAGGAAAAAGATATTTTGTTACTTTTATAGATGATTTTTTAAAATATGCTCATATCTATTTATTAAACACTAAGATGAGGCTTTTGAAAATTTTACGATTTACAAAGCATTAGTAAAAAATTAATTAAATAAAAGAATAAAAACTATTAAATCTGATAGGGGTGGAGAATACATGTCAAATGAGTTCTTCGATTTCTGTAAAATTCATGGAATTCGTCATGAGGTGATAGCTTCTTACACGCCGCAACAAAACGGAGTTGTCGAAAGAAAAAATATAACATTAGTAAAAATAACTAATGCAATGTTGGTCAACGCTAATTCAGATAAAAGTTTATGGGGTGAAGCTTTGTTAACTGTTACTCATATTTTGAATAAAATTTCACATAAGAAAACTTTAACTATACCTTATGAACTTTGGAAGAATAGAAAACCTAGTCTAACATATTTTAAAGTGTGGGGGTGTAGGACGCTTGTTAGATTAGTAGATCCTAAAAGACCTAAGATAGGCCTTAGACTATTGAGTGTGCGTTTGTTGGTTATGTACAAAATAGTAAAGCTTACAGATTTCTAATTATGAAATCTAATGATAATATAAATAAAAATACTATAAGAGAATCTAGAGATGCTATATCTATGAATCTAAGTTTACTAATCTATCTAATAAATTAAATATTGAAAGTAAAACTTATGAAGATGCAGAATCTTTTAAATCTAAAGATGTGACAGCCCGAATTTTGACACCCAGAAACCCGTGCCATCAGCACGATCATCTTGACCGTGCCCCTTGACTACGCACGGAACACTGGTATATCAAGCAACGCTAATGGAAAGAATCAATAATTAGGACTGCGAAATAAATCACCATTTAATATTACTCAAAAGACAGTTCTACCTTCATGCCTCTGCATGAATGGAGAACCGGCCCGAACCATCGATAATCGCTGATCATCAAGGATGGTTCACCCCAAAAGAATAATCCCAACATTTAATTACATTGTTTAATCAAAAACAAGGCTTGACATACCAAGCCGTACCAAATACGCTCACAAAACTCTCAAAGGTGCACAACGAAGTCCTCTAGAAAAAGTCCTCTGGAGGCGGCTCCAACTCGTCACCAGGCGCAAGGTCCGACTCACCAGGGTCAACATCCCCTGAAGCCTCAGCAGCCACTAGTAGTGGACCTGCGACGTAGAGTCTAAAGGGTGAGCTACATCATAGCTCAATAGGGAACAAAACACAGTGAACATATAAATTAAAACTCACATATATTCCATGATATGTCATGCATGATGTATCTATGCAATTATTGAGAAAACAGTAGAAAAGAATCACATTTTACTGGTAGTTTACACATATCTTTTAATTACTCATGAATGATGCTGACTAGGCCTAAAGCAAAATTTAACCTTTCAACTTAAATAATCCCCGAGCAATATAGCATCGAGCCCCGATGAGATACCCTTCATTGTCATCTATATAGACATTTTTAAACGTATTCCCTGGGAATACAATTAGTACTCAAGCCCCTTTCCCCTGGGGATCGATGGCGGGGTTTCAACTTATCTCAATTCAACACCCCTGGGGTGTGCTTACTGTGTACGGATATGCCTCCGCACTGGCTTACGGTTTCGTCGCCGTATCGGTCACGGATATCCTGTCGCGTCAGTCATGGGTATCCCGCCACGTCGGTGGGGTATCCTATCAAACCTCAAATAATAAAAATATCAGGTGCTTTACATATAGTTATTCACCGTGTAAGTGTGGTATCTTATATCAGTTAGGCCCTATAAGACATTATTCAATCCTAGATACATCCCTGGGATGTATCTATTCACTTGCATCACACCTGATGCTCTTATTACTTCACTTCCTCATCCCCTAGGGATGGCTCATTATTAGATGCTCTTCTTGGTGTTACTCACACACACTTTTCACAAAACTTTAAGCAATAAAACAGTTTTCAATTTGATTCTATATCACTACATACATGCTCTTGCAAATTAAAGTACATGTTCAAGGTGTTACCTACCTCAAATCTCTGATAGATCATGCATCAAGGTCCCACGTGGCTCCTTGTGCCAATGATCACACATACCACCTATGGTACAACATAACACATGTAACACATTATTAAAGATGCAATAAGGAAGGTCCAAGACCCCCCGAAAATCTTGAAGTCAAACTAAAAAGTCAACAAATTTTAAGTCAGTCGATTAATCGAACTCCAAGATTGATTAATCGAAACTGATTCGATTAATCGATTAATCGAAATTCAAAATCGATTAATCGATTCCCAATATCGATTAATCGAGATCCCCATTCGATTAATCGAATCCTACATCGATTAATCGAAATTCTCTAATCTATCAATTCGATTCTCAATTCGAGTAATCGAATTCCCAAAATCGATTAATCGAAATTCTAAATCGATTAATCGAAATCCCATTTCGACTAGTCGATTTTCCCAAGTCACTTTCCTCCAGCCACTGGAGATTCCCAGTCGATTAATCGAAATCCAAAGTCGATTAATCGAAATTCAGTTCGATTAATCGGAATCGGGTTCTTTGACTTTTCAACTTCTTGGCGAAAATCGAAACTTGATTTCGATTAATCGATTTGGCCAGATTCAACCCTCCTTTGAGCTGTTCTTCCAAATCTTTTCCTACTCTTTTTCCTTCATTTTTCTAAGCACTTATCTATCCTTTTTAAACATTCTTTATTGAATTTAACCCTCTATAACCTATACATTTAATTCATAAAAATTTACCTTTAATCAATCTCAAATTGATTAAATCAAGTGGTTGGAAAGGCTAGGGTTCCAGCTTTGCTTCTAGCGGATCCCCTGCGTCGAATTCGGTGTTATATGCTCAAATCCCCCTTCCAATCAGTTGTAATAACTCCTTGATCACCCACCTTCTTTACTTCTCTCTCTCTCTCTTGTTTACTCTCTCCAACAACTCAACATTGATTTTAGGGTTATTAAACCCTTTTATCTCCCTTCAAGCTTGTGTATTGAGCACATGCACCATAATAGGTGTATGTGACTCCAGACTTACCTCACTCTTCGAACTCCTACATGGTCAACCCATGACCAATCGGGCACGAATCCTGAGGTCACTGTTTAACGTAATTTTTCGGGATATTACATCCTCCCCACCTTGGGAATTTTCATCATCGAAAATAACCCAAAGGTACGGCGGTCTGAGTCTCCCTCCCCCCCACACTCTTAGGTGAGGTGGTCCAGTGAAGTTACACGAAATAGAACAACCATAGAGACATTGCATAAAAGATAACAGTCGTAGAAAAGTAACAAAATATTTATATTGATGAACAGAAATTTGTACAAAAATGTTTACATGGATTTAAACCAAGGTACAAACAAAATGTTTCTATAAAATCAAAATACAATGCAAGTATGGTAGTCGAAGACTCATGTCGTCCCCTCGCCAGGCTGATGTGGTGCTGGAGCGGGCTGCTCCATCGGAGCTGGCGGAGCTATGGAGTCTGGCTGGTCTGCTGGAGCTGGCTGGGTGGTCGGAGGCGGCATGTAGACGGTCGGTCATCGGTGGCGGTGATCGAGCTCACTGCGCGTGAGCAGCAGTGGTCGGACGGAAGACGGGACCCCTATGGAAGGCAGTCCATCCCGCGGTCCACTCCTCCTCCTGAGTGAGGTACCGCTGATAGTCGGACGGGTAGATGTAGCGGAGCATATAGAACATAAGGAAGTCCATCCTCCGGTTCATCCGCTCGTTGTTGGCTTCCATACGTGCCAACATGTCCTCGATGGTAGGACCGGAGTGAGATGCGCGCCGGCGGTAGGATGATGTAGGTGTAGCTGGCACAGACTGTGCTGGCGGTGTAGGTGAAACGGTGGTATGGGAGGGTCCCCCCTACCGATGGTCGAAGTCGGTGCACCCACTGGGTCTTGATGTGGTGGTGGGGTGGTGGTGGTGCTACTATCGCTACTTCCGTTGGGCCGGACCAAGCGGTGGGTCCGCTTCAACAAGTTGTAGCTACGGCTCCATGAAGACTTTGAAAACGTCTTCACTCGGTATGTCGCCCGCACCTTGTGGGGCGATACCGCATACTCGAGAGCATTGGAGTAACACTCCAACATGCTCGAGATCAACCGAGCATACGGCATTTTCTCCTTGGGCCTCAAGTTACCCTTCATCAATTTACCTTTTATGTATCTCATCCCCTCTAGGATGAGCATGGTTGCGTCGACCCAACGGCCACAAAAGGCCGCATACAATGCCTGTTGCACTACATCTATCCGCTCAGTATCGTGCCGCAACGGGTAGAGGTTACACTTGATGATGGAATCAAGCATCCACATGTAGTGGGGAAGGTCAACCCTCTTGATGGAGGATCCCGACCCCTTTTTCCCGTTAGTCATGCAGGTCATAATCTCTTCAAATTTAACTTCCTCTTCAAAGGGTGGGAAGAGGGTGGTCTCTGGGGTGAAATCGAGGTAACACTCGAGTACCTCGTGTATGTGGCGACGGGTGATTATGTACTCCCGACCCTCTACGGTGGTCTTAATCACGTCGTCGGCAGGGCCGTCTACGAGCCCTTGGTAAAATAATCTAACCAACCTAGGGTAGTAGGAACCTCGGATTGGTTTGAGAAGGTTTCCGAGACCAGCATTTCGGAGGTAGTTGCGAGCCCATTGGGTCTCGCCTTTATCGGGGTTAAGGGTCGATATTATACTCGACCTCAAAGGTCTTCACCTCCCACCACTCATTGGGTTATAGTACGTTAGTGGGTGGTGGCGGCATGGGGGTAGATTCACGTGAAGACTTGCATGAAGACGCGCTCGTCGAATCGGAGGTGTCTCCGATGCCGACGGTGATGGAGTCCTCACCGGTGAAGGGGTAGGTGGTGGCGGTGCGGCATTCTTACGCCGGACCGAAAGTTTAGAGGTCGCCCTTGCCGAAGACAACCGGGTTTTCGGCGGCATTATCGTGAAAATTCAAGAAACTAGGGTTTTATGGCTCGAATTTGAAGAAAAAGAGTTGAACTAGGGTTTACCGTAGGTTTCGTGGTGAAAGTTAGCGTCCTTGGTCCGAAATCGACGAAGGAAATCCAAAACCCTAGCTCGGATGGTTGAAGGAAGAAGAAGAAGCAATGGTGCCCAAATGCAAAAATCCCAAATGATTTCGAATGAAATGAAAAAAACCCATCGATTCATATATATAGGCTTCGGCTCGATTAATCGATTTCTGAAGTCGATTAATCGAGATTTAAAATTAGGTTAAGCAGCACGAAATCGATTAATCGATTTCCAAAATCGATTAGTTGAAACTCAAAATCGATTAATCGAAACTATTTCAATTAATCGAAATCGTATCCATTAAAATTTTCAAGTTTTTGAGCTCACTGGCGCGAGCCAGTAGATTAATCGAAATCCATTTCGATTAATCGAAATTCCAAAATCGATTAATCGAAATTCACTTCGATTAATCGAAATCGTGCAGTCCCTTCCAAAATTTTCAGGATTCTTTAAGTTACTCGATTAGTCGAACTATGATTCGATTAATCGAAATCTCAAATCGATTAATTGAATTTCACTTCGATTAATCGAAATCGTTTCTCATACTTCAATTTTCTAATTTCCTTAAGTAAATCGATTAATCGAAACCATAAATCGATTAATCGAATTCCTCCTCGATTAATCGAAATTTCATAAAATCCCTCTAAGTTCTTCTAAAATTCTCAATATGTTCGATTAATCGAATCCTCGATTCGATTAATCGAAAAGCTAAATCGATTAATCGAAACCAAGATCAATTAATCGAAATTTCACTCTGTCATTTTTCTAATCCTCATTCAAGTTCCCAGTCACTAGCACATGCCAGTTGACTAATCGAACAAAATCGATTAATCGGTTTTGATCAAATTCTGTTGGTTTTCAAATTTCTCTGTCTATTTGATTTATCTTGATAATTTATGATATCAAGTGATCCTCGGTTCTACAAAACACATCCTCATGGTCAATTGTGTACATAAAAAAAAAATTCTATGTCATACTTTGATCAAAATTTTACATCGGATTACAAGTGTTGTCAAAATCCACCACACACTTGCGGGGGTATAATTGACTCTCAAGTGGTTGGAAACAAGGCTGGATATTGTTCCTTCACATCGACCTCTTGTTCCCATGTAGCTTCCTCGACCGTATGATGGTTCCATCTGACAACTACTAGTGGAATCACTTTCGTTCGTAGTACTTGTTTCTTTCGATCCAAAATCTCCACCGGTTCTTCGATTATGGTCATGTCCTCATGCATCTCTAACTCTTGACCGCTCAACACGTGGTTAGGGTCGTTAATGTACTTCCTAAGTATTGATACGTGGAAGACATTGCGTACTGAATCGAACAACGGTGGCAATCCAATACGGTAAGCAACTTCCCCTACTCGTCCCAAAACCTCAAATGGTCCAAGATAGCGGGGACTTAGCTTCCCTCTCTTTCCAAATCTCATCACCCCCTTCATAGGTGACACCTTCACAAACACGTGTTCACCCACCTTGTAGTCTATACTCGTCCGCTTGATATCGGCATAGCTTTTCTGTCTGCTCTGCGCCGTTTTAAGTTTTGCCCTTATCATACGAACATAGGCGGCATTATCTTCAAGTATTTCGGGTCCCAAAATAAACTTCTCACCCGTTTCTTCCCAATTAATGGGCGATCTACATCGCCGTCCGTAGAGTGCTTCATATGGTGCCATCCCAATGCTCGTCTGAAAACTGTTATTATATGCAAACTCAATCAAAGGTAGGTGCTGATCCCATGATCCTTGTAGCTCTAACATGCATGCCCTAAGCATGTCCTCGATAATTTGATTGACCCTTTCAGTCTGTCTGTCAGTTTGCGGATGGAATGCCGTACTGAAATCCAGTCGCGTTCCCATTCCTTCTTGAAATTTCTTCCAGAACTTTGATGTATACAATGGGTCACGGTCCGAAATAATGCTACTCAGAATCCCATGTAAACGGACAATCTCCTTCATATACAGCTGTGCCAGTCTTCCCGCCGTGTACATCGTGTTGTAAGGCAAGAAGTGCGCTGACTTGGTCAATCGATCGACCACTACCCAAATGGCATTGTATTTCTTGGCAGTACGCGGTAATCCAACAATGAAATCCATCGAGATCGATTCCCACTTCCATTCTGGTATTGGTAAAGGCTGCAATAGTCTAGTAGGATGCCTATCGTCAATCTTTACCTGCTGACAGGTCAAACACCATGACACGTATTCGGCCACGTCTTGCTTCAAACCTCTCCACCAATAGTTCTTTTTCAAGTCTTGGTACATTTTGGTGCTACCAGGGTGGATAGCATAATTTGACTTGTGGGCTTCATCAAGAATCGTTCGTCTTAACTCGGCATTGTCCGGAATGCAAAGACGGCCCTTGAACAACAAAGAACCATCTTCTTTCACTGAGAAGTCCGGCCTGATGCCTTCAATCACATCTTGATGAATCTTTATTAACATTGGATCCTTCATCTGTAAATCGTGGATATGCTCAAATATTACTGGTCTCACTGATATGTTAGCCAAAAAGGATCCTGTAGCTCTCGACTCAATGTTTGCATCATAGAGTGTCAGGTCCTCCAATAATTTCCATCGGTGCATACCCAAAATCAAACAAGCTAACTGAGCTGAACTCTTTCGACTCAAAGCATCGGCTACTACGTTAGCCTTGCCTAGATGGTACTGTATAGAATAATCATAGTCCTTGAGGAACTCCATCCATCTGCGCTGTCTCATGTTGAGCTCTTTCTGTGTAAACAGGTATCGGAGGATCTTATGATCGGTGAAAATTTCAAACGTCTCACCATACAAGTAATGTCTCCAAATCTTCAACGCAAAAATGACTACTGCTAGCTCCAAGTCATGAGTCGGGTAATTTTTCTCGTGCTCTTTCAGCTGTCTTGACCCGTAAGCTATCACTTTCTTGTGTTGGTTGATCATGCAACCCAAACTATTGTATGACGCATCGCTGTAGACTGCGTATCCTCCACTGCCTGAAGGAATCGCTAGCACTGAAGCTGAAGTGAGTCTCGTCTTGAGTTCCTGAAAACTCTTCTCGCATGCCTCACTCTACTCGAATCTTGAATCCTTTCGTGTCAGCATCGTGAGAGGTCCCGAAATCTTTGAAAACCCCTCGACGAAATGCCGATAGTAGCGTGCTAACCCAAGAAAACTTCGGACATCGGTCACTGTCTTTGGTTGCTCCCATTTAACCACTGCTTCTATCTTTGCTGGATCTACAGTGACACCGTGCTTTGAGACAATATGTCCCAAAAAGCTAACATCTTCCAACCAAAACTCACATTTGCTGAGTTTGGCGTACAATTGGTGTTCACGTAGCGTCTGTAGAGCAATCCTCAAATGTTCTTCGTGTTCCGTCTTGGATTTGGAGTATATCAAAATATCATCAACGAATACTACTACACAGGAGTCCAAGTGTGGTTTAAACACTCGATTCATCATATCCATAAACGACGCCGGAGCATTCGCCAACCCAAACGGCATCACAAGGAATTCATAGTGTCCATACCGTGTCCTGAAAGCTGTCTTCTGGATGTCCTCTGCCTTGACCCTCAACTGATGGTATCCAGATCTCAGGTCGATCTTGGAAAAATACCTTGCTCCTTACAGTTGATCAAACAGATCATCGATTCTAGGCAAAGGGTAACGGTTCTTGACAGTGAGTCTGTTCAGTTGTCGATAGTCAATGCATAGACGCATTGACCCATCTTTCTTCTTAACAAACAAGACCGCTGCTCCCCACGGAGACACGCTCGGTCTAACAAACCCCTTTTCCATGAGCTCTTGTAGTTGCTCTTTCAACTCCTTCAACTTAGCAGGAGCCATTCTATATGGTTCTTTTGAAACAGGCTTCGTTCCCGGTGCTAAGTCAATGGCGAATTCTACTTCTCTCTCTGGAGGTAATCTAAGCAACTCTTCTGAAAAAACGTCGGCAAAGTCTCGCACAACTGCTATCTCAGAGACGACGTTCTTTTCTTCCTTGTCCTCCTTTAAGAAAGCCAAGTACCCACTGCAACCCTTCCTGATCATTCGCCGCCCTTATCGAGATCGTGGCGTGATGACCTCACTCCTTGAAATCGAAATGATCTTCTTGTGTTGGGTCTGAAGACGACAACCTTGTTCTTGCAATCGACCGTTGCACAATGCTGTGCCAACCAGTTCATGCCAAGGATCACATCAAACCCTTGCATGTCCAGCAGTATCAACTTTGCCTCCAATTCATGCACCTCCAGGTCTCGAATTGCTACAATGACGGATTTGCAAGCTAGCTCTGTGTCCATTAACTCTCCAGTCGGAATAGACACAGATAGGACAAAATTCAACGCCTCTGGAATAATCTTCATCCTCTTGGCAAATCGTGGAGTGACGAATGAGTGTGTAGACGCTGGGTCTATCAACACTCTAGCGTCATATCCAACGAAGCATCCTTTCTCATATACGGTTAGCGTACCTATAGTATACATACATACATATAATAATTTACATATCAATTTACACCCCTAATTCACATACAAATTCAGTGTTTGGAAAATAATCTACATTATTTTCTAATGAATGCACCTTCTCTATCTAAAATTTTCAAGATATTTACAACCCTTTATTTAAATGAAAATCTCACCTTGGATGACGTCATACATGTTCCATGCTTCCTGAGCAGTGACTGCATAGGCTCTTCCATGAACGACCGGCTTCCGTGCTTGAATGGGTCATGGCACTGCAACCGAAATCGTCTTTCCCTTATCAACCTCGGGGCAATCCTTGATCAAGTGGCCCACCTTGCCACATCGGAAACAATCCCTCGTTCCCACTCTGCAATCCACGGTCCTGTGAGGCTTGCCACACTTGGCACAAGTCTCTCGAGGTGCGAAAGAAGCTGTACGAGAACTCTGTGTGACTGTAGCGCCAATAGACATGGCAGGGCTCTCATAGCGTAAAGGTCTCCCCAACGCAAGTAGTGGAAATCTCTATTGGTTGTGCTGCTGCGCCGGTCTTTCGAAACCTCCTTGGAACTGTGGTCTCTGATTTTGGGCCACGAACCTCAGCTTTTTATTCACCGATTCGTAGTTTCCCGTTCTTCCTTAATCATTGCTTCCTCTTTGTTGCTCTCTCTGTCTATATCTGTTGTTATTTTCCTCTTCCACAACTAGTGCCTTGCTCATAACCTCTTCATAGGTCCTCAACTGAAATGGAGCTACTCCTCCTCTAACCTCAGGCTTCAAGCCTTGCTGAAACCTCTTTGATTTCATCATGTCGGTGGCGATGTAATCAGGAGCAAAACGGGCGAGTCGTAGAAACTCCACTCCGTACTCTCTCACATTCATCCTCCCTTGCACTAACTGTAGAAACTGAATCTCCATTTGGTTTCTCACCACCTCTGGAAAATACTGTTTGTTGAACTCCTCAACAAACTCCTCCCAAGTCCATGGCAACTCTGGGGTCTCCTGAGCCCTATTCCGTATCACGGACTTCCACCAAGGCCCAGCCTCCACATCCAGCATGTAGGCTGCCCATCTAACACTCTCATCCTTCGTGCATGTCAGCACGCTGAATACCTTCTCCATTTCCATCAACCAATTTTCTGCTGCCATCGTGTCTGCCTGCCCAGAAAATATAGGAGGTCTCATCCTCCTAAACTCGGTAAAAGACAAAGGCACTAGCAATGTAGGTCCTACAGGTGGTGTAGGTGGTTGCTGCTCTCTGGCTACATGAGCTGCAAAGGATGCGACTTGTTGTGCCATGGCAGCTGCCATAATCTCCATGGTGTGTATCATCCTTTGGCGCTCCTCTCTATCTTCCTGTCTTTCTCTCACTCTCTCCTGTTCTCTCAGATCTTGATCCTGACGATCTCGATCCTCTTCCTCTTGTTGTCTACTACTGCTGCCCCCTGGGGCCTCACTCCTTCCCAAGGGTACTCGAATGGTAGGAGAGATGTAATCATCTCCACTACGTAAACTTCTCTGTTGGCCTCCTCTCGGTCGGCCTCTTCTTCTAGATGACATTGACGGCTGCATTTGAATCTAGAGTTTCGTTAGCAGAAGTCCCTATGTTCTGACAAAAGAATAATTGTCAGAATCACTAAAAGAAATAGCTTTGATACCAACTGTGACAGCCCGGATTTCGATACCCCAAAACCCGAGCCATCAGCACGATCATCTTGACCGTGCCCCTTGACTACGCACGGAACACTGGTATATCAAGCAACACTAATGGAAAGAATCAATAATTAGGACTGCAAAATAAATCACCATTTAATATTACTCAAAAGACAGTTCTACCTTCATGCCTCTGCATGAATGGAGAACCGGCCCGAACCATCGATAATCGCTGATCATCAAGGATGGTTCGCCCCAAAAGAATAATCCCAACATTTAATTACATTGATTAATCAAAAACAAGGCTTGACATACCAAGCCGTACCAAATACGCTCACAAAACTCTCAAAGGTGCACAACGAAGTCCTCTGGAGGCGGCTCCAACTCGTCACCAGGCGCAAGGTCCGACTCACCAAGGTCAACGTCCCCTGAAGCCTCAGCAGCTACTAGTAGTGGACCTGCGACGTATAGTCTAAAGGGTGAGCTACATCATAGCTCAATAGGGAACAAAACACAGTGAACATATAAATTAAAACTCACATATATTCCATGATATGTCATGCATGATGTATCTATGCAATTACTGAGAAAACAGTAGAAAAGAATCGCATTTTACTGGTAGTTTACACATATCTTTTAATTACTCATGAATGATGCTGACTAGGCCTAAAGCAAAACTTAACCTTTCAACTTAAGTAATCCCCGAGCAATATAGCATCGAGCCCCGATGAGATACCCTTCATCGTCATCTATATAGACATTTTTAAACATATTCCCTGGGAATACAATTAGTACCCAAGCCCCTTTCCCCTGGGGATCAGTGGCGGGGTTTCAACTTATCTTCATTCAACACCCCTGGGGTGTGCTTACTGTGTATGGATATGCCTCCGCACTGGCTTACGGTTTCGCCGCCGTATCGGTCACGGATATCCTGCCGCGTCGGTGGGGTATCCTATCAAACCTCAAATAACAAAAATATCAGGTGCTTTACATATAGTTATTCACCGTGTAAGTGTGGTATATTATATCAGTTAGGCCCTATCAGACATTATTCAATCCTAGATACATCCCTGGGATGTATCTATTCACTTGCATCACACCTGATGCTCTTATTACTTCACTTTCTCATCCCCTGGGGATGGCTCATTATTAGATGCTCTTCTTGATGTTACTCACAAACTTTTCACAAAACTTTAAGCAATAAAATAATTTTCAATTTGATTATATACCACTACATACATGCTCTTACAAATTAAAGTACATGTTCAAGGTGTTCCCTACCTCAAATCTCTGATAGATCACGCATCAAGGTCCCACGTGGCTCCTTGTGCCCATGATCACACGTACCACCTATGGTACAACATAACACATGTAACACATCATTAAAGATGCAATAAGGAAGGTCCAAGACCCCCCGAAAATCTTGAAGTCAAACTAAAATGTCAATAAATTTTAAGTCAGTTGATTAATCGAACTCCAAGATCGATTAATCGAAACTGATTCGATTAATTGATTTCCAAAATCGATTAATCGAAATTCAAAATCGATTAATCGATTCCCAAAATCGATTAATCGAGATCCCCATTCGATTAATCGAATCCTACATCGATTAATCGAAATTCTCTAATCTATCAATTCGATTCTCAATTCGAGTAATTGAATTCCCAAAATCGATTAATCGATCCCAAATCGATTAATCGAAATTCTAAATTGATTAATCGAAATCCCATTTCGACTAGTCGGTTTTCCCAGTACTTTCCTCCAGCCACTGGAGGTTCCCAGTCGATTAATCGACACCAAAATCGATTAATCGAAATCTAAAGTCGATTAATAGAAATTCAGTTCGATTAATCGGAATCGGGTTCTTTGACTTTTCAACTTCTTGGCGAAAATCGAAACTTGATTTCGATTAATCGATTTGGCCAGATTCAACCCTCCTTTGGGCTGTTCTTCCAACTCCTTTCCTACTCTTTTTCCTTCATTTTTCTAAGCACTTATCTATCCTTTTTAAACATTCTTTACTGAATTTAACCCTCTATAACCTATGCATTTAATTCACAAAAATTTACCTTTAATCAATCTCAAATTGATTAAATCAAGTGGTTGGAAAGGCTAGGGTTCCAGCTTTGCTTCTAGCGGATCCCCCGCGTCGAATCCGGTGTTAAATGCTCAAATCCCCCTTCCAATCAGTTGCAATAACTCCTTTATCACCCACCTTCTTTACTTCTCTCTCTCTCTCTCTCTCTCTCTCTCTCTCTCTTCTTTACTCTCTCCAACAACTCAATATTGATTTTAGGGTTATTAAACCCTTTTATCTCCCTTCAAGCTTGTGTATTGAGCACATGCACCATAATAGGTGTATGTGACTCCAGACTTACCTCACTCTCCACATATTCACTCAATTTCTCACATCTCTTCCGTTCATCATATTCTACATCAACTAGTGAACTCCTACATGGTCAACCCATGACCAGTCGGGCACGGATCCCGAGGTCACTATTTAATGTGATTTTTCGAGATATTATAAAAGAAGTTATTGAATCTTTAACTGATGAAGAGGTCATTATTGAACCTCGACGAAGTAAACGTCAATAATTTAAAACTAGTCTTTCAAAAAACTATTATATTTATTTAATTGAAGGAAATAAGACTAAAAATACTAAGAAACATTTATGTCTAAATGTAAACGATGATCCTATTAGTTTTAATGATGTAATAAAATCTACAGATAGTGTTTTTAAGAAAGAAGTTATCAATGATGAAATAGATTCAATAATGGGAAACAAAACGTGAAAATTAATAAACTTACCAGAAGAATCTAAACCCATAGGATGTAGATGGATATTTAAAAGAAAACTTAGAACGGATGGAACTATAAAAAAATTTAAGGCTCGATTGGTTGTCAAAGGATATAGGCAAAAGAAAGGTGTTGACTATTTTGACACCTATGCACCAGTTGCTAGAATTTTCACTATAAGACTTCTAATTGTATTAGCTTCTATCCACAAGTTAAAAATTCATTGAATGGATGTTAAAATCGCCTTCTTAAATGATGATTTAAAAGAAGAGGTGTATATGAAACAACCAGAATGATTTGTTTTACCTGGACAAGAAAAGAAAGCTTGTAAACTTATTAAATTTCTTTATGGGTTAAAATAAACACCAAAACAGTGGCATGAAAAATTTAATACTATCATTACTAATTTTGGATTCAAAACTAATGAAGCTGACAAATGTATGTATTATAAATTTTCTAACAATCATGGTGCTATAATATATCTTTATATAGATGATTTACTTATTTTTGGAACTAATTTAGAAGTTATTTTAGAAACTAAAAACCTCTTAAATTCATCTTTTAACATGAAAGACATAGGACAGGCATATGTAATCTTGGGAATTAAAATTATAAGAAATGAGAATGCGTTAACTTTAACTCAATGTCATATGTTGAAAAGATTTAATTATTTTGATTTAGAATCTGCTAATACGCCTTTAGATATTAATATTAAATTAATTAAAAATGATGGAAGATGTGTGCAATAGTTAGAATATTTAAGGATTATTGATAGTCTTATGTATGCAATGCATTATACAAGGTCAGACATTGCATTTGCAGTAAGTTAAGTAGATTTACAAGTAACCTTAGTCTTGTTCATTGGAATGCTATTTATTATATTTTTGGATATTTAAAAGATACTATTCATTATAGTTTGTATTTTTTGGGATATCCTCAAGTTTTAGAAGGATACAACGATGCAAGTTAAATATCTGGTTCAGAAGAATCAAAGTTCACTAGTGGATTGATATTCACTTTTAGAGGTGCTGCAATCTCATGGGAATCAAAGAAGCAAACTTGTATCACACATTCCACTATAGAATCAGAATTCATTGCTTTAGTAGCCAGTAAAAAAGAAGCGGAATGATTAAGGAATTTACTAATAGAAATTTAACTTATAATTAAACCATTGCCACCTATCTCTATATATTGTGATAACGAAGCAATACTATTAAAGGCTTATAGTCAAACGTATAATAAAAAAAATAAACACATTGATCTTAGACATAGCTATGTAAAATAATTACTTAGAGATAGAGTAATCTCAGTAATTGGGGTCAGGTCTGCGAAAAATCTGGCGGATCCGTTTACTAAAAGCCTTTGCAAAGATGAGATTTATAAGACATCAATCAACATATGTTTAAAGCCATTAAACCTACACAGCCATTTATGATGAGAACCTTACCTAATATTTGTTTAAAACAATATTTAGGTTCAAACGGAAAAATAAGTCGTAAATACGTGGCGGCTAAAGGACACTACATTGATGAGAAATAAATCTCATATATATCTCAGGAGGGTAGTGTTTCACGTGTAATGGATAAGGGGAGGTTGAGCATTGCTCTTAATAATCCTATAATACTTTGTGTTGAGATGTTAAAGTTATAAGGACATCTCTTATAAGTGTGAGGGTGGAGTCGCTTTCAATGAGATATGACTTTATCTCATAAACACTTACGAAAATCAGGGTACTAGCATAAGGCCTAAATGTGTTAACCTATTTATTGAGCACCAAATATGTGAAATACGTGTGTGACATAATTCCGATTTATCATATAAGATCGTTAGTTCAAAACTTATTTTCACTAATGACCTTGACAAACCGTAAATTATTTTCACTAAAATAAAAATTCAAGTCTGTAAGATATTTTCATTTATGCACATATTTCTAGCTTTACTATGTTTTTAAATCTTTAAAATAGTGGGGGATTTTGAATATTTTAAAATTGAAAGAGATTGTTAGATATTTTAAAATAAAAAATAAAATTTTAATTTTTTGCTTTGAAAGATTAGTCTCATATCGTGTACAAGGTGTTTTGGGTTTTGAGTTATATTATGGAGTCTTGGCTCAAGGCTTGTAGTCTTCACGCAGGGGCATCGAATTTTGTATCTTCCACCGCCATACACCCCATTAATCATACACACACCCGCGCGCGTATGCGCCGAGCCGGGCCGGGTTGGGACTGACACGAGCACGTGTACATGGCGTGGCGGTGCGGTGCGGTGCAATTAGTTAAACTTTTGGACAAAAGTGTAACCACTCGTTTAAATTTTAAATCGTTCAATCACTACGTGAAAAAGCCAAAAAAACCACTGCCTTAAACAATGATTTTTTGAAAAAACCACTGTCTTTGACAGTGATTTTTTTAAAAAAAATCATTGCCCTAAACAATTATAAAAAAAGGAGTGGTTTTTTTTTTACCACTATACAAGACAGTGGTTTATGAACTTCAACAACGATTGCTCTTAACAGTCATAGAAAAAACCACTGCTTTTGGCAGTGATTTTTTTATGCAAATTTCTTTTTTTTTAAATACTTTTTTTTTTTTTAAAAGAAAATTGCGTCGACGATTTTTTATGTAATTTTTTTTTAAATAATATTTTTTTTATGCCTTTTTTAATGCAATTTTTAAAATTCTTTTTTTAATACAATTTTTTAAATACTTTTTTTTAATGCTTTTTTTGGGAAAGAGGAAACTCTACTTGATCTGTACCATCTAAAAAAGGCATCTGGATTTGAGGAGTCTATGAAGTATAAGAAGCTAACTAATGCACTACGATCTGGACTCAACTCATATCTTAGAGCAAATAGAGCAAACTTACATATTAGTCAATAATATATAAAATAAAAAAAGAAAATGTGAAAAAATAAAAACACCATTAAATGAAATTTTATTCACTATTAATAGTTACATGAAACAAAAGAACCTTCTTTTTCCAATATTTAATTAATTTTGCCAGCCATCAATGTCATTGCCAACCTATTTTGACCAACTAATTTCCTAAAATAGTAAATTAGCACATCAGCTCCAACTCTTCAGCTCCTCCTGATGATTTGAAGTTGTTGGCCATGACCCTGTGGTTCACACTCCTCAGCCTCCCATTTGTGAGTACCTGAATTCATATAATAAAAAAATTATCTTAGAAAAAGGACTCACCCACAAATACCAATACAAAAAGAGAGGAATTAAAAAATAAATAAACCAGTAAGCTTCAATCATCATTTCAGATAACAAAATTATTGATGGTGATGCCAAAAACTGAATAAAAAAACATGCATTAGAAATGGAGTTTATCTCTTATAATTGGTAGATTGGTCTTTTTGAAGAAGAAGAATAAGAATCATAAAACACCAATTAGTTGTAGACCCAAATGCTGCTTGCTTGTAGGGGCTTGTTGTGGTAACAATGAGCTCATCACCATGCACATTTGTTGTCCATGTAATCCACCTTAGTATTGTAGATGTGAACAAAATCGGCGGGCTCTGCTACTGCAAGAAATTGCCCATCCGAGGAGAAACGGATGGATCAGACAGCTCCCAAGTTGCTCTTCAGAACTGCAACAAGGGATGACAGATTTCTAATATCCCAAACTCCGTATGCCTTATCCCGGTTTCCTGTGGCAAAAACACGCCCATCTGGGTGCCATGCTGAAGCAAATGAATAGTCCAGATGGCTTACAAGTGAAGAGACTGTCTGTGCGCCCTTTTAAAAAAAAAACAGAGAAACATGTGCTCGATCAAACTTTTGGACTGTTGATCAATTTGTAGGCAATGGTCCTACTCTAGAAAATTGACCGGATGATTAGGATCATCCAAGCACTGCAATTTTTACGCACTGATTAGTGGGTAGAGATGAGATGAATCACAAATTTTGGCGGTGCTAAATAGCATAACACAAATCGTGAATAAGTTATTTGTCCAAGTGATTATGAAATAGTCATCTATCGGGTGATTCAATCCCCGTGACCATGAGATCACAAGTGTCATAGCACCAGAGTCGAGCTTACTACAAACTGATAACTAGTTCAACAATAGAATAGGCATCCATAGGCAAATCTAATTCTACGTACCTTTCCATTTTGAGCATCCACAAGTAATCCATCAAGGTGGTCTCTGAAGACTACAAGAAGCTTGCAATCTGGGCTTATAGATGCATGCTGCAAAGCAGTTAATGTCAGTCAGAAATAATTTAAATGGAAAAAGGAGTATACACCATCACTCGATATGTTGAAGACCAGACTGGACCAGTAATCCTAGGACTGCCTCCTCTTGTAGTCTGGTCAAATAGAAAACTGATGGCTGACATCAAATCAAATGGTCCTTATTGCATTTTTACATATCACATGTCTCTATAATACCAAGTCTTTCTTTAAATTCAGTGCAATCACTTGAAAAACGTGTGCAAGCAATGGCTCCCTAGCTATTTTATTAGTATACATAATAAAAGAGAAAAGGATGCCATAATTTAGTCAAGGAAAGAGTTTTAAGATTTTGGGCAAGTCCCATTCTCATATTATAATGGTGGAGATATGACTTCGTACGGCAGGGCCTTGTTGACTTTGTCCCTAATCTAAACGACTTGACCAAGAGGGTTGTTTACACTCATTTGAGAATTGAGATTAGATCAATTAAAGTTTAATATATGATTCAAATATATGAAAATAAGACTTGTTCTCCAAGGATTAGACTCATAAAAAAAAACTTGCTCTCCAAGGAAATATATGAAGAGTAAATCAAATAAATTAATAAACAACTTTTGACAACAAAGTGTATAAAATACAACCTCAGACTTTGTATTTGTTTTCAGCATGGGTGCCCTCAAAAATTCCATGGGTCAATTTAAAGGTGTTGCAATATAATGCCGACATATCAGCAAACAGTTGGGAACAACATATAATCTACAATTTTTCTTCTTTAATCTTAGAAAGACGAGTGCAGCGCTACAATCACCACATTTCTCACTCTACAAAGACAATCGATCAATCATTGATTAAATGTAGGGCCAAAAAAAATATTCCAGGATTAGTTCTGAAAAAACACTAGTATGGGCAGTTCATGCCTTTATTTCCAGTTCAGTGGCATCGGTAACACTACTACACTAGTTCTGAACTGATACACACAGATTACCTTCCATGAATTTTAGTTTAACTCACCTGTTCACAGTAAATGCAAGCAGGCACATACATGTCTTCCACTACTGTTTCATTTGGCCACTGAAACCAAGGATCAAAATTCCGAACTTCATTTTGGTGGGGATCGAAACTGAAAATTTGAACTGAAATCTTCATATAGTGCCGAAATGACTGAAAACTAGAGTTATCGTCTCGGTTTCGGTGGGGACCGAAACCGAAATTTTGGATCGAAATTTCAGTCATTTCGGCCAAAATTTTGATCCCTGACTGAAACCATTTATCACTTGTTCATGAACATATCCAAAATAGAGAAAATGCCGATGTACAAGGAAATTGGTCATTTACAGACAATAGTTTCTTTTTTGTGAATAAGATCCTTGTACTATATATAGAAGATAAAATATAGAAGACATGCTCTTCGTTTTTTCTAACAACGACTAAAAATGTTATAGTGATGAAAACCGTGAATAATACTGCAAATTCCACTTACTTGTTGGGGCCTTGGGTGATCATAATTGTGAGGGATAAGAGGTGAATGAGAATTCTGCCAATGCCCAGTGACTGCAACACAAGGCATCATCATCAGGACATCCATAAGACTTAGTTCAAGGTACTCAATCGGAGTGCCAACAGCGGGAACTCGGGTCAATCTCAAACCAACAACCTTGGCAATTGCCCTGGTAATTTTGAGCACCAAATCAATGAAAGGTCAAAAGTGAACTTTCATTGAGTTATGTGTTAGTAAATAACAGTGTGGCTCCCGAGGCTCGACCATCTGGACAAAAGGAGATTGATGGTCGGTCGAGCGGGATGACAAGAGCCTAAGTCCATAACTCCATATGATATACAAAGGGAAGACAACAGGATCCAATGGTAAAGAAAATGATTGGATTTATAACATCACGAAAGGTGGTTAAAAAACCTGGTACGGCTCCTCTGTTCTGGGATAAAGGGCTTGTGAATGACTGGACCGAACTTTCACGAGAATAAGGTGAAAAGTCTCTCTTTGGGTTGGAATTGGAAGCAGATCCCAGTGCTTGTTTCATTTCATCCAAGTATCTTTGTGAGTCTCCTCTGTTCAAGTCCGCAAAAATAACCTTACAAAATGGATCAAAAATCAAAGAAGTTCTACAGTAAATGAATGAAAGAAGAAAAGGATGCCCACAATAATTGAATAACTACCTGATCAAAAAACTCATCAGCACCAGGCATGTCCTTGCTCATTGGCAAGATGTAGTTGGCTGAGAAACACAAAACACAGGCCATAATAAGACCACTGCTATTAAGCTAGAGAGAGGTGTAAGCATGGTATCAAAACTCGACCGAAAAAGATACTTATAGGCAATACGTATCGGTTTCATTGAGAACCGATACCATCCCGATACAGCAGTGGCATTGGTATCTGCATGGTATCAATATCTGTATCAGTATTGTACCGATACGAGTCAGTATCAGCCGATACTGTCTAGTATCAGCTGATACTGACTGATACAAACAATTTTTTATATATTTTCTTAACTTTTTTTTCAAGAAAAAAAAAAAAAAAAAAAATATATATATATATATATATATATATATATATATATATATATATATCCACCGATATGGTATCGGCGTTACCGTGTCCATATCAGCCGGTACGTATCGGTCCAAGATGGAACAATACCCGATACTAATACAGTAATACCGATATTCACACCATGGTTGTAAAACTGAAAAAAGAAGGAAATATTGGAAATGTTGATAGATACCCAACATCTAATTTACTGCTTCTGCAGGAACTTCCTTTCCCATTTCTTTAAATCGTTTTTCCCAAGATTGATGGAGTGCATGCTGATTACGAGACATCAAAGATCGCAGTGTAAACAGGGGTATCAAATTAAATATTGCGCTACAATTTTAGTGAACAAACAAATGTTTATTCAGCACCAACATAGAGCCAATAGTAACTCAAGTGACAAATTATAGGTGTTTACTATGGTGAGTGAGAAACTTGTCGGTAGACGCCCACTAACAGCCTAAACTTGTCGGTAGCCTACTGATAGCCTGATGTGTGAACTTGTCAGTGGACGCCCACTGACAGTTTAATTCTTCAAGTAACAATTAAACTTGAAGAATTACATCTGGGTCTGATGCGTGAACCTGTCGGTGGATGCCCACTGACAGCCTAAACTTGTCGGTAGACTACCACCAATGCAAATCAAAAGTGGACCAAAATAAAATGGAGTCTGCTATCCATGGTGACCCACCGACTTGTTCAGAGATCTGTCGATGGTGACCCATCAATAGAAGTTGTGAAGCAATTATAGGATGGCATGCTGCTATCACAGTTGCCAAGATGCCAAGTTATGAGGGTTGTCGGAATGTCATGTATGCTATGAGATTGTAAGGATGCCAAGTGTTCTGTGAGAGTTGCTAGGAGGGTTGCCGAATTGCCGGCAATGACTTCCTGGATGGCAAGCATGTTATGCGATTTGCTGATATTCTGGGATACCAAGCGATGAGGGTCGGCGGGATGCCAATCAATGAGTGTTGCTGTTATGGCGCGTGATTACGTGGTACCCAAGAGTTCGTAAGATGGTGGCATCATCCAGGGATGCGGCTTGAACGACAGAAAAATGCTTGGGTGCGGGTATTACAGTGATGGTGTTTGGTGTCTATTTTGTGGCAGCTGAGCAAGAATAATAAGGTGAGAAAGTGGGCTTTTAAAGAGATGTGACGATTTCGGGTGCCTTGAATAAGGGGAATTGGGGGCTGATATAGTTTGACGATCTGGCGCCCAACAAGATTTCTTGGCCAAGAGCAGGGACGAGGAAGAGAGAAGGGGGTTCGAATGAGCGTAAAGAAGTTGAGTGAAATAAAGAGAGAGATTAAATGGGAGCTTGGGCTGCTCGGTTAAGGGTGAGAGGGAGGGAGAGTTTCCAGCGAGAGGAGGGGATATAGAGAGATAGAGAGACCCAAGGTCCCTTTTTTTTTTTTTTTTGAAGTATATCTATATATAATAAGAGAGGGAGAGAGAGAGATACCAAGAGGGAAAGAGTCCAAACGAATTGGGCACTTGACTTACCCAGTTTGGAAAGAGTCCTAAATGGGCTCTTTTACTTAGTTAGGGGGTACCAAAGAGGAAACCAAAATTCCTTCTATGTGGTGGGTGTCTTAAAGGCAACCCAAAATTATGGGCTTGAATTTGGTTGTCATATATAGCAACCGAATCCAATAATTTAGGACCCATATATGGCTAGAGCCAGAGAGTTGGCCTATTGGGATTTCAATAGTTTTAGATAGGTACCAATACCAATCTGTAATTCAACATAAATTGTTTCCTTCCGCCCTTTTTAACAACATAATCATAGCAAAATTTCTCATCACTTATAGAAAAATCTCCCATAATATATATTTTTCACCTCTCCTCTAACATGCTTGTTATCCCATCCAAAGGTGTTATTACTCTCATCAGCTCCAAGAATCTATCCATTGGCTTGAATGTAGTTCAGATAAACTGGGTTTCTGGTGGCTTTATGAAGCCAAGCAACTCCCCACAATAACTCATCCTTCCAAACAAAATCAGAGAAATTTAAGTAAAAAAAGACCCTTAGAAAACCCATAGCACACCTGATAGCCAGAGAAAGAACAGTAAAAGGGGCACACATATGGCCTCAACCCATTGCTATAGGACCCTCTATATTTATCAACAAACTTAAATACTTGCAACCCATTTGAAAATAAAAAAATAAAAACAAAGAAACTAATTAAAAAAGGGTACTTAGAATTATTGGAGCATTGCCTCACATTTTCAATCTCAAAGAAAACCATTTCAAGTTTTGAAATGAAGAGACTACCAAACTCTTCAACAACCCAAAAACCCTATGATCCTAGCTAGAAACTAATGAAACAAAGTAAAACCCAGCACAACAAAAACCTGCTCATATATGGTGTTGGAATGAGATGTGTTGCTTTAAGCAAATAATCAGTTCCTGTAAGTTCTAATACAGAATAAACATATTAATGAAAAAAAACGTCACTGCTGCAATAAATCTTCCAAAAAAATGGGCCCTCCAATATGGAAAAGCTAGAATTAATCCCTATTTCTTTTTCCTTCCAAAACGTGAAATATTCAAAAAGAAAAGGAAGAAAAACTACCTAAGAGCTATAAAGAAAAATTTATAATGTCCCCAACAAAACATGATACTTAGAATTAATGGAGCATTGCCTCACATTTTCAATCTCAATGAAACCCATTTCAAATTTTAACATGCAGAAGCTACCAAACTCCTCCAACTACCCATAAACACTAAGAGGCTAGCTAGAGACTAAAAGAAACAGAGTAAAATCCACCAGAACAACGAGAACCTACACATATATGGTGTTGGGATGCCATGTTTCAGAAAAACATACCAACATGACAAGAGAATAGAACCACCTCACTGAAATGAAGAATGCAGTGGGAAAATCATACCTGAATATAGCCACCGAAATGAGTTCCTCCACCTTCTCCAAAAGCATAGAATAGAATCCCCGAAAGTTCAGGCGCTTTAGCTCTGATCTGCAACATTATCAGATCATAAGAATCAGAATAGAAGAATATGTAACTTTTTAAACTTCATATCACAGTTGTAAAGTAAACCAAACATCGATTGCGTTTCTATCACAGTTCTAAAGTTATGCAAACAATCCATTGTCAATATGTATCTCTCTTCACCTAGTGGCTTAAACAAAGACTAAAATAGAATTTTGGATTATTTTGAAAGGGTTGAGATTCTGTACTTCTTTCTCAAACAAACTGTTATCAAAGGCGACTATGACTCAGTGATTAATGTAACTAAGGGACTGTAGAGACTTCCTTTCCTTCTAAAGGGGATTTCCAACCATCGAGATATCTATGTTTGGAACTTTAGATGTGTTAAGCGTGAGGCTTATGAGCAGACTGATGTTCCTCAAAAAAATGATTTTAATACTCTTTTAATTATAATAAATTTACTTGCCTTCATAAAAAATACATGGACATGAGAGAATTTGAGTAGGTTAAAGAAAGAGAAGCAATCGTGACTCATTTGATGATCTTTATGGGGTCTCAATCAATACAATTTGCCAGATCCTTCATCTAGATTAAATCTTGCGGCCATACAATAGGCTTTGACTATTGGTTTTGGCGTCTCCTAAAATGTCCTGGTGCTCTTAAGGATCCTTATAAGTTTATAACAACCATAAGCAAAAATGAAGGCCAAACTTTCTAGACAAAGCATGATTCTCTCACTCTCAACACCAGCTTAACTTCATTTTATCCAGAACTTCTATGAAGGAAGGAGTCCATTTGTCAAAAATTTGTTATGTCCAATACAAATATCGAACACCACTAGTGTGTCAACTTAACTATGAGGAAAAACTTCTAACCTATTTCCAGTTGTTTTGTCATTTATGTGATGTTCTGTAGCTTTCAGGAATTTTATTGATATAAATAAGGTTTTTAAATCTTTTTAAAATGATCAAATGGCCATATAATAATATATAACTATGCAAATTTGTCAACCACGTAGCATTTCCATGGCTAACAGGGTGGCATTTTCCATGGTTGCTAGAGTAAAACCACTTCCATCAAACAACTAAAGGCGAATTTATGAATATAAAATAAAACCTTAAAAAACATTTAAAAAAAGAAGCCAAATGATTGTCTCAAGTCATAGCTGGTTAGAGCTGATTCCAGGCAACGTTAATACACCAGAACCAATATCTCATCGATTTGGCAACTCAAGCATGTAACACTCGAGGAGCTTTACTGTTGTAATTATATACCTTTACTGGTATTAAAGATTAAAGGGGAACTATAGTGGGTCTTGCTAGAAATATGGTAGATATTATGAGCTTAGTTTTTGTGCATTTTTATGAGCTTAGTCAGGAGAACTGCGGTAGGTATGATGGGATTGTGCATTGTGTGGACTATGAAATTCATACAAATCGGTGGATACGTCATGCACCATGTATAAATTCTTCCTTTGTTTGCTTGCTCCCATGCATTGCATGGGTTCCCTACTAGTATTATCAAAATGACTGTCAAAATAATATCTATAAGGTAACAAGTGCAGACTTCTTGGCATGAGTTTGAACCAACAGTAGCACCTACTGAAATCATAAGAGTTCTGTACATTTCACTTATTGAATGCATGGCAAGATAATATAACAGATGATGCAGTGGAGGTTTCATAGGAGCAATTTTAAAGCAAGAAATATGTATACCAGTTTGAGTAGGTTTACCAATTCTGAGTACGTTTCCGGCAGTTTGTTGTGCACTTATCAGAATTATATGCTCCACGATAATCACAATTTTAAAACAGGGATTATGGCTTTACAACTAATAAATTTCTCTGTACGAGGATATATTAACCCTAGTTTATGATTCAGAATGATAAACTATCAGGTTCATAACAGAAAAATTAGAAATAGAAGTTTCAAACATGCTAGTCATCATCAATTCTCAAAATTCAGCATTTAGAGCTTCAAACAGCTTTTCAAAATCTTAACCACAAATATATCTGTACTCTGTAAACTGCAAAAACAGAACCAAAAGCTCCATTGGAGCACATAAATGTAAAATTTCTAAAAATCCATTTAGCAAACAAACAACAAAACTATAAGCACATTTAAGACTCAAGGTTGGTCTCAGTGTGGTGTACAGCAGTACCACCACATAAAAGAATTTAAAAACACTACCTGACGGGTCCAAATGCCTTTTGACTGGAATAGCAGGTCATTAAATTCCCTTTGTGTAGACTAGCTTCATCTCCTAGTGGGGTAACACCTACTATGTACTTTTCGAAATTACTGAAAATGTGTCTTCAGCAACTCAATTAATAAGGTACAAAAAATTTTGACACATTTTTTTGTATTTTTTATGAGGTAAGTTTAATTTGGAAATCTTGGCCAACATCAAAGTAGTCAATAAATGTGGTTAAAGGTGACAAAACCTGCTTATATGTGTATAAATTGTAGAAGGGAGATAGATGTATAAATGGCATGACAGAATTAATGAACTAGCTGACAAGAATAACTGCAAAAGGTTAATAACCAATTATGTAACTAAAACCTATAGAACCAATATATGTGGGTTGGTTTAAGGGAACCTGATATATAGATACAATGCTATTGGTGAAATATTGACAAGCATAACTAATAACCAACTCTGTAGTTGAACAGCTACAGAAGTAATTTGTTGTAAAGGCCGAGGAAATGTGCCTACATGTGTACAGATGGTAAGTAGATATATAAATATGATTGTAAGAGTTAGTGAACAGATTGATGAGCATAACTGCAAAGGGTTAACAACCAGCTCTGTAACTGCACAGCTATGTCGGTCACCTATTCTCAAGGAACACCCTTCTTAGAAGTTTCATATCCTGGAAACTTTATCTTCTTGAGTGATTGCTCTCTGCAAACAAGATGGTTTAATGTGTTATCCTCTTGTGCACAAGTTTTTAAAACCAACACGGGCATATCAGCAGGGTCTTAGGCCTACATATATCGGGTATATTGGATACATATCCGCCCCACCAGCCGATATTAAAGTCTCTCTTTTAAAATATTAATATACTATTTTAAAAGAATAAAAAATATTTTGTCCAAAGGGTATTTTTGGTATTATATCCAGTTCATATAATTCATGTGACTGATATTGGCTTATTTGAAGCTGCATAATATGAGCCGGTATAGGCCGATGTGTATGCCCATATGTGGATGCCACCATCTTTTTTGGGTGTGGCATGTGGAAAGCCAACTGTGGAAACTGAACTCAGAATCATCTAGCTCTCCATATTCTCTATTGACTTCTATTTCATTTGGAAGTGGAAGCCACAAAGCATAGGCCACTACATGGGTGTGACAAAAGATTTTTTTTGTAGATAGGTAAGTGAGGTTGATGGGTCCTCACCCATTTAATAAAACCTAGAAAAGATTACAATCTATGCAATCTAAATCTTTTTAGTTTTTTTTCTGGGGGTGGGGCACTCAATAAATCACTTTGCTGATAACTAGCAACTTACTAAGATTTTATTCTCTTCATAAAATTTAAAAATACAAAAATCTCATTGTGTGACTAAAAAATTGGGAAAAATCATAACCAACATTTTGTAATGTTAATTAGTTTTTAATCATTTAGGATTTTAGGAATAAGTTTTGCAACAGAACAATCAGCAGTTTTATGAAATAAAGATTTATTTCAAGGCGTGGATCAAATCCAATTCCAATTACGTTTTAAACTTTTGAAAGGGCTCAGATTAACATCTGATTCTAGGAGCTTAGACGTTTCTACACCGTGGTGGGTGGAGATCAGATGCTTCTATCCTTTGGAACAGGTGGAAACATTATTTTGCCTTAACAATTTTACCTAGCTAACCATATATTAGCCAGGTTTTTGCAATCCCTAAAAAAACTCTTAACCTCTAAACAAACTTCAAATCTGCAATACAACACCACAAATGGACTCCTTACAATAAATCACAATGTAGAGTTTTCATCTCACATACCTTGGGTAGAGAAGAGAGATGAGAGACAAAATCTGGTGCTCCATCTGACCTGTATTTTTCACTCCCCTCTCTGTTGTGCTCCATCTGATGAGGAATCAGTGATGGATTTCGTGTGAGGAAGATGAGATGGAGGTAGAACTGAAATTGAGCTCAAATCGCAGATTTTGAGAGAGACTCGTCCAAAATCTAGGGTTTGTCGAGAGAGAGGCTAGGGTTTCTTTTTTCGATCATTACCTTGCTCGAAGAAGTAGAAAAGAGGGCGTAGCGATCACCGGAAGAGGCGAAAGTCATTGAAGAGGCGGCAATGAGCGAAGCAACGACAGCTGCAGATCTGAACATCTCGACCATCCAAATGAAATATTATTCGATTCAGACGAGATCTCGGTTGATCAAATCTGATTCTCAACGAGTTGGAAAACCACAAATCTTCATTTTCCGATTACCAGAGCACGAAGTCAACGCTCTCTGAAACCCATCACCCGCTCTCTCCGCCGGTCTCTGGCACCGATCCCTTGCTTTCTCTGCCCTCGCCGCTCCGAACTCGAAACCCTAACTTGCCAGAAAATTCCTTTGTAGATCTCCCATCGTACGCAAATGTCATTTTCAGCCGCTTTTCCGGCAAAAATATAACCTACAACAACCTCGATGGCACTCTCGTTGTCACCGGAACCACGCAGCTCTCCAGGTCGGATTCTTCGAGCACTGAGTATTTGAAGATCTCGGTGTCGGATTTCATTAGAGTTTCAAAGAGGGAGATGGAAGCTAGGGTTTCGACGAAGGAGAGACAGAGGGGAGGAGCCAATTTCAGAATAGTAAAAAAAAAAATTAATCCTTATTTGGTTGGGCACGATATCTTATAGCATGGGATTAGGTTTAATCAATTAAACCACTGTCTTAGTGTATTAAACTACTGTTTTTAGAGTTTGATTATTATACTACTGCTACGGTAGTAGTTCTTTTGGACATTATAAAAGTGGTTTTTTTATGGTTTTGACGTAGTGAATTTTTAAACGGATATGTCTTATCCAACCATTCAATTATTTGCAACGGATATGTCTGTTCAGTTACACCTATTCCTTTCTTTTAAAGGGACCCGAGACCCCTCATTAATATACAATATTTTTCTCTATTCTTTTCCTATGTTTTAAAAGTTATTTCTTCTCAGAGTTCCGCTTCCGTTTTTTAGTGTTCTGATTGCATTATCAGATTCACCAAATCTGATCACACGAATACGTTGCCTGTTCGTTGTATCCTGAAACCGATTGACCAGAAATCTATTGGTGATCATTAGATCATAGTGGTAGGAGCAAATCTCGGTTTAAAGATAACGATAGTCAACGTGTCTCAAACCGAATCTGTGTATCTATTTATTCCAATCGTTATTTTTTTCTTGTAACCCAATCCAAATTTTCCCAACAATTTTGGCAGATCCACTCGATAAAATAGCAACTAAAGTAGTTTTGACACAAGACGAGTGGTGACAAAAGGGTTGTAGGGAACAGAGAGTTCTCACAAATCACCATGGACCCTCGAGGTTGGATTTGAAATAACTCCTAAAAGACGAGAATGGGATTATTTCAATTTCAAATCCAACGGTTATAAATAATGTTCCCAAATTTTATATTTGAAATCCACCGACTCAAATCCAATATCATCTGGTCAAATGACGGTTCTCAAACACAGCTTCATGGAATTCCTGGGATTCCCAATCTTTTGAAGTTTGAACTTTAGCTCCGCCAATTTGGACTTTTTTATAAAGTCTTAATAACCCATTCATTGCCAGTGAAGATGGGGCGACTCTTATCTCTATTTCGAGCCATTCTAGAGCTACAGAGATCAATCACAGCCATGGGATGGGTGGACCTGTAGAATCCCACAGATTTGAAAAGCAGGGAGTTCCACGAATGCCTCTTACACCATGTGCTGGGGGTCGGCTCCACCCCTTCAGTCGAGGTCAACTCTTTGACTCAGTAACGTGTGGCTAATTCTATCTTCTTACATTATCCCCTGGCTTTTGACAAAATGACTTTTATACCCTTAGCTTTTAGAGATCATGCCATGGAAACATCAATTTTGCTTAAAGGATTTTCCACCATTTATTGGCTTATGATTAAAACCCATTTCGTCAAAGATATATTTCGTTAGTTGGAAGGCTATGGGTTTAGAAATCAAACTTTTTAAGAGACTCCAACCTCCTAATCTGTGCACTCTGATGCCAACGATTGTTCTTAATTTTGATGGCTGATATTAAAGTTCACTGGTCAGATGATTTATAAATATTGAGAAGCATGATCCTTTTGCTAGGACATTGTCACGATGGATTGCCATTTGAGAGATTTAGATTGATCATAGATGTGTGACACATGGCACAATGATAAATCACATTTCATAGTGTGAGTTAAAAGGTGTCATTTTAGTGGTGTAAGATTGGTCAGGGGGCCATTACCCATTTAATTAATGGAATCATAGCTCTCTCAGGCATTTAAACAACAGATGGTCTTTGTATTATCTTACACCTTTAAAATTAGACTTTTTTGTCTCAGACAATATTAAAGGTCATCTATCAGATAATTTACATCCACTTATCTCTCCCCAAAACCCATTTTGTGCCTGATTTATCACTTTGACGGTTAGGATCACCCACATTTTAAACGATTGATGGTATAAGATCATTTAAACACTATTTTGATGTTTAAATGACGGTCAAGAGAGTCGGCATTTAAACACCAAAATTTCACATACATGATCTACCTTTACATTACATAGCTGAAGTGTTGTGATTTACTATTATGTCTCATGATACACATCTATGATTAATCTAAATCATCCAAATGACAATCCAACATTAGAACGTATCTCATCCAAAGAATCATACCTATAAGTGGATGTGAATCTTCCGATTGGTGAAAGCTAAGAACAATGGTTTTTAAAAAGGAGTGATTTTTGGGCTGATTTTCCATCAGTGTATGATCTATCACTTTGATGACACTATTTTAGTATTTAAATGATCATGGAAGAGAGTCAGGTTTAATAAATAGTTCATAATATTCCTTCTATCTGGTACGCGCGATGTGAGGGGGTTGCATGTACTCGAGTACTTAGTCGGATGCTCTAAGAGGCCGGATAATTGTTATCGAAAACAGAAGATTAACACTTGATTTAAGCTCTTCCTTTGTGATTGAGCGATGATTGAGATTAGGTTCAAGGTGATATACCTTGGGTACGTTCTTTTTCAACCTTAGATTCTTTCTTCTCAACCTGAGTTTCATGTGTTAAAACTATTTATTGCTTTGCATCGGAAAATCAGACGATGGAGATCATTTTTTGCTCGAATCATTTGTCACAATAGCTTTTGAAATCACAGTCCTACCCTCATATACCCAAATTATAATTTTTCTTGGCACAAATCCCTAAAAGAGATCTAAGAAATACTTTTCATGAATGCTTATGACCTTATTAATTTTTTGGGGAACTGTCACATGGAATCAAAATTTAATTGTCTGATATAAGCTTATGATCTCAAATCTATTATGTCCAAGATTTAGACAGAAAAGATCTCCATCGTCTGAATCAAGGAAATCAATGGATTAAGCATGTGAAAGCTAAGTTGAGAGGGAAGCCTAATCGGGTTCACGATCAAAAGGTCTTTAGCTCATGATGCACCTATTACTGTACACATGATGCTCCGGTACGGCAATCATCCAAAAAGAGACCACCCATGTACGAAGTCACTCAACACTCTTGCCTCTTAATTATCTAATACTAACTCTATTTTGCAAACTACACCATAGATCCGAAAATCAAATTTATAATAGGCTTTCAGCAATCCGATCTATGATATGTTTAACTGCCTTCTTACAAAATAGTCCCTACAATTTAAGTGCGACTTCAGAGTCTAAAATATACTATTTGCTCGTTTCATTTAACCTATATTAATTATATTTAAGATGCCCACTTCAAATCTATTATCTAATTGTAAAGTTAGGCTTAAATAGTAAAATCTATAATAATGTGATACTAATGATATTATAGTTTAACTAAATCATCTTTCTAGGCTACCATGATCAAAATATGCACTTTATCTATTTGGTCTTTTTTATTTTTTTGTTAATTTTTAAATCTTTTGACTGACTTTTCTCCATAAATTCAACTTATCATTTATTTATTCTCTTATATATTTGGGCTATTAGTACCATAGTGATAAATTTCAGCGAAATTTCGCAAAATGAGGGTCAAACAAAAATTTCAAGAAAATTTCAGGAAAATTTCGATTTTCAGTATTTTTTGATAAATTTCGATACATTTTTTTTTAAATATTTAATTTTAAAAATATATGTATTAAATATATATTTTTAATCCTCAAATTTTTTTCGAAAGTATTGAAATTAATCCGAAATGTACTGAAAGAATCCCCCCACCGAAAAATTCCCGAAAACGAAATTTGTCACTATGATTAATACCACATTAAATGCAAATAATATATATTATAGGATTAAAAAAAATATTTTTATAGTTAATCCATCAATGACCAATGCGACAAATAAGGGATCAAGGCAAATCCTTGTTTCAACCCATCTACGATAGGCAAATCACTCTTCTCTCGATATTTAAATTCATGATGCATTTCTTGCTCAGTGTCCACTAAATTATCAAATTATTTGTCTCAACATTCTATCACAAGACTTCTCCAAATCAAGAAAAATTATGTATAAATTCTTCTTTCTCCCTCGGTAGAAAAATTCAATTGTTGATCTTCCCCACATAAATCAATACTAATCATCTTATACTCTTGATTCTTGTCTTAATCATTGTTTTACTATTCTCTCTTTGAATTTTATATTCTAAATTATAAGTATAATGCCTCATAGTCAACAGAGTTTTAGAAACCTCATTTATTCCTATAAAAACGATTACAATTAGGGACGGAGACAGAAACTTTCATGGGAGGGGGCTCAAGTATGAACAAGAAATGTATAATATTATAAAAAATAAAAATAGCATTCATTTACTAGTAATAAAATTAAAAAAATAAATAAATCTTTCATTTATATATATTCGTGTGCCTATCAATAGGCATTAGGGCCAATCTGCCATAGCTGCCTTGGAGCCATATTAATTGGGCTAAGCCTCATTTTTAACTTTTAAGGTCTGTTTTGATAAAATAGTAGGAAAATGGCGAATTTGAATTTATAAATCTAATAAATTCACATGATTTTTGAGGTTATAGGAATTCGCATGATCTTTTATTTTTTATGATTTCGATGGCCTAATCATGTGTCAGAGAGAGATGTTTTAGGATATTATTTAAGAAGAGAAGTTTTAGGAGGATGGTTTAATTATTGTTGCTAAAAAATAGGAGAGAGTGAAGTAGCGTATTTGGTTGAGACGCCTAAAAGATAGGAGTGAGGAGATGACTGAAAGATAGGAGAGAGAGAGAGAGAGAGAGAGAGAGAGAGCGCTCAAATGTGCATTTATTTAGACGGAGCCAATCATTTTAGCGTCTAACAAATAGGTAAGATAGATTAAAGAGAAAGAAAAAAAAACTAAATAAGCGGGGGTGGGCGTGGCCCCTGTTAGCCCCCCCTTGGCTCCGTCCCTCATCACAATCCTCTTCCTCCGGTTTTTAGATATAACGGCATAGGGTCTTGGCGGTTGGGTTTGAGCCAAATGTTAAACGGATTTATTATAATCAAGCCTCTTGGAGCTAGCTCCATGCTCAACTCAATTACTAATCGGTCAGCGAGTCCGTTTATGAGTTTGGCTTACTTGTCTTAGCCGATACTCAACTCATTTCAAGTTCGGGCTGGCCCACCCAATTTCAATATAAACAACTTAATTGATCGATTTGGGTCGGTTTCGAGCCAGGTCTAATTGAACTTTTTAAATTAGCCCATACCTTGTTTGGCTCACTAATCGAGCCAGGCTGGGTCGGTCCATTTATATAATGGCCCTACCTACTTCAGCCCATACCCAATGGATTGTGGGCCAAGTTTGAGCCGGCCCGTTGAGACCCCTAATAAGATTCTTTGTTTAATTTTACTCAAGAAATTGGGAGGTGTTTTGTTGGTATAATTTTAGAAAAATATTACATGTAACAAGCACCTTTCCTTGCCTATGGCAATAAATTAGATAAAATACACTTTCCACCCAACTTTTTTGGAAACACCAACGCCATGAGACTTGTCGAGGTGGTTCTAAAAGTCCTGGTTACAACTTTTTGTGTAATTTTTAAGTTTTACAAGGGGATGGATTGGTAAGTCAAAGAATTATATGTTGTCTTTGCAACAATTATCGTAAGACTTAAGGTTGTGCAGAAAACTGATCGAACCGACCTGACTGATCAAAATTTTAGTTTGATTTTAATTTTGGAAAAGTGACTTATCAAGTTATCGATTCTTGTTTTGATTTTGATATAAAAAATCTGAAATCGAATCGAAAAGAATCCGATAATAAAGTATTACTTTGGTGCATACAAAAACAGCTTGCAATTAAAATTTTTTCTTTTAAAATCTAAATTTAAAAAGTTAAAACATAGAAACTAGAAAATAAGGGATGAATCTCAAAACTTAAAATAAGCAAAAAGTAAAAAACCCTTACTGTTCCAAATCCCATTCTTTTCCACTTCCCAGTTTCCATCGACTACCGTCAGCCGTTTGTCGTTCTTTCGCTCGTCGTCGCGGGCGCCGTTCATCACAAGCCCACATGGCTACACTCTACAACAGATAATATGTTTTTTTTTTCTCTCCCTTTGTTCCACTCTGTCTCTGTTCCTCTCTTTATTCTTCATAGTCTCTCTCCTCCTGTTCGTTTTCACTTCCCAATTCCCACTAGCTACTGTTAGCAGTTCGCCGTCTTTTCGCACATCGTTGTCGGCTCCGTCCATCACAAGCCTACGCGACCACACTCCACAACAGATATGATTTTTTCTTCCCTCTCTATGTTTCTCTCTTTGTCTCTATTCCTCTCTTTATTCTTTATTGTCTCTCTCCTATTTGTTGTATTTTTTAAAATTTACAAATAAAAAAATTGAAATTTAGAAATTGAAAATTGACCGAACCAACCGAACTGATAACTATTGGTTCGATTTCGATTTGAGAAATTAAAAAGCGATAGTTATCGGTTTAGCATGAAAACCGACCCGATAACACCCCTAGGGAGCCTAATTGAATATGGTCCCTTCTCTGTAAAATTTCAATTTCTGGCGTAAAATTTCTACTTTAACAGAGGGAAAATTTTCAGATATCCACGTTGAAAGGTCTTTGGTAGCTCACCAGCCCCATCTAACAACTTAGTTTGTAATTTCTCTAATTGTAAAGGGCAACTTAGTCATCTAACGCTAGGGTTGGTATTGAGTCACATCTCTACCAATAATAAAATATTAAAAAAATATATAAAAAATCTTCAATTTAGGGTTGTAGAGCGTTGAACTCGTTCTGAAATCTTCATCTTCAAGGTTATAGATTTTGCAGAAGGAAGCGTTTTCGAATTCCGCGTTAAAAGAATTTCCAGATTTAAACTTCTTCACCACAGATTCAGGTACGAATTCGAGTGGTGGCTCCTTTATTTTCTCTGCTCTTTCTAATGAATTAGAATTCACAAAAAGTTGTGTATTTTGTCATCATTTAACTAGATTTTTGGCTTCTATGATCTCTCTATGGTATTCCCGTCGATCTTTTGATTTTTCATGCTTTATATTGGGTGATTTGATCAGTGATTCGGTTGGGAAACGGTATGGGAGTAACATCATGGTGATTCGTTGTTAGATGTGTAGAGATCTATATTTAATTCGTTGTTCGAGAATCAGAGGCTGCGATCTAGTATTCTTGGAGGAATTTTAGCTAGATTTTTGTGTTTCGATGTTCTCTATGTAGAATAGCTATCGATCTGTGAATTTTTTTGTTTATATTCCTTGATTTCATCAGTGATGCAGTTAGGAAACCTTATTGTAATAGTATGGCGGTGATTCGCTGTTAGATCTGTATTAAATTTGTTGTTTAAGAATCAGAGGTGTGATCTAGTATTTTAGAGAAATTTGTATGGGAATAACACTTGATTTTATATGATTCGTGATTTTTAGTCTTAGATCGGCAGGAATTTGTTAGTTTGAATAGGTCTGCTCAGATTTATAGATGTACGGGAATAAAACTTGATTTTGTGTGATTTGTGATTTTTTAGCGTTAGATCGGCAAGAATTTGTCAAGTTTGGACACGATAGCTGCTCAGATTTATAGGTGTTTCTTCGTAATGAATTGGAATTTGAAATTAGTACTTACGATGGGTTATAGCAAATTTTGACCCTGTATTTCCTATTTTCAAATAACCAAGTTAATGGCAAAAGGTTTTAAATTATAATCTCCCGTTTGAGAAGTTGAAAATCCCGAGTTTAAAACTCATTTTCACACCTTATCTTTGTTTAGTATTTTTTTTACATCTTTCCTCGATTATACTGTTTTTGTCATTTCTTTCTTGCCTAATAATTCCCGAATTCCGATAGGACTATGGTTTTGGATTGAAGGAATAACACCTGGTTTGTGTAATTCATGTTTCAGTTAGGGATTGGCACTTTGGCAGGAATCAATCTATAGCTGTGCCTCTCGAGAAATTGGAATTTGAAAAATTTGTAAATATAACTCATGATGGGACTAATTCTTTAAACGGTTGGTTACTGACTGAACTAGCAAACTTACCTAAATTGTGGTGTGCAGCATATTTGTTCCTAATTGTGTGCATGCATGTTTTACCCCCAGGAGGAAATTGAGCAAAGAGTTCTTTCGACCCTGCTTATTTTCTGGCTGGATGTGTTTTTGAACTGTGCATGCTTCCAAAAGCCCTATTAGGCTATTGCTCTCATATTACATCAAAAAGTAGTATTCTTCAAAACTACTCTAAACAAAAATATTAGAATAAGTTAATTTGCAATAATTATTATACCTTTCTTGACTCTGGCCAATCATGAACTTTATATGAAGTGGCACCAATGTTACTAGGTTTTAATTTTCTCAGGTCGAATTCAGGTTTGCGTTTCGCGATTCGCACTTTCCTGCAAACCAGGTTCACTAGGGTTAGGATGAGTTTTAAATAAGAAATGTAAATTACTTTGATGAGTTTTAGATGGAAATATGAAATATAATTAGTAGTTTTGCAGCTCTCTTTGCATAATGCAATAAGAACAAGCACTAAATTGTTTGTTGGAAAAGTTATATGATTTGAAAATTAACAAACAGGGTTGAAAATCCCTATCAACTTGCTTATTATTAATTTAAAAAAAAATTGAATTTCATTGGTTGAACTGGACTGAACCGGTTCAGTTGAATTGGACTGAACTGGTTCATGGTTAGGTAGCGTGCCCAGTAAATTGGGTAACCCTGTAAACCAGGGAAGTTCTCCTGGCAAAGCATTAAAATGGCAGCAGATTATATTAATGAGGAAACCCCCAATTAGTATAGTATGATCAAAATAACGAAAACAGAATTAAGAAACAAAAAAGAGATTCTCATATTCAGTGTTTTCTGCAATAGCTTTAGCTCTCTTCTTTGCTAAGAAATCCTCTTTGAATCTCCTCTAGTGCAGGATGGGAAAACTTTGGATTCTCTCACATCTTTATAATATGCTGTGAAGTGAGAATAGTTTTGATCTACTTGATTCTAGAGTTCATCAGGGGGCAGCACTGAATTCAAGCAAAATTTTGCATGATCGAGAAAGTTTTTAGGATCTTTCTTTGCTATATGAACTGTTATCCTTGTTCAGAGACTCCACAGATTTGTTGGTGATTCCTTTACTTCTCCATTCTGGCTCGTCCTGAGCGGCATCAGCAAAGGCCACAGATTCTGTTGGAGATTACATGGTTTTACTGAAGGTTTTTTGTTTTTTTGGATCGGTAAAGGTAAATTTTATTAAAAGAGAACTGTACGAATAAAAGGCCAGCAAGAAACTGGAGACACTCAAAACATCTAGAAAATACCCAACAATAGACCTCACCCGAGCCCAAAAAATTCTAAGGACAAATCCTCTCCGTATAGTCTGTAGTGATTGTTTTACTGAAGATTCTTTGGGAAAGGGGAGTCAAATTCTGAGGAGAGTTACTTTGTATAGTCTGTAGTGATTGTTTCTTTGTTAGGTCGTAGGGCAAGTGTTAGTTATACCAATCATTCCTTGCTATGACCTATTTAAAAACAATAGGGCAAGGTGTTGGTTAATGAAAATTTAAATTATTAGAAAGGTAATGAAAATTTCAATAATTTTAAGTGAATCAGTGAAGAGTTGGAGACTGATATGGAATATTAAGTGAAATTGAAATTAAGGTCTCAAAAACTGGAAATTAGTTACAAAATTGATCAACACATTTCCAGGTTGACGGTGCCGTTTTTTCTCACAAGTTGGTTACCTCAGCTCAGTTTTTTCAAAAAATTGGTCCGAAGCTAAGTTCCTTCTCACCAGGAAATATGTTTTGTCTGTCCACGTAACCATTTTTCGAACTCTTTATTGGAATCTCTTCTGAAGTGACTTTGTTCTGCTCAATTGTAGCAATTCAAAAGTGTGTTTAATAAAATTTGCAGTTTTGTTTTGTTTTTTTGAAAATTTATTTTTATTCTATCAATTTCATTGTACGTTCCAGAACTTTAGTGTTCCTTTTTATAAAAAATGGAATTTTTATATTGTTTTCCAAAATTCCAAAATGCTGAAATTCTCTTTTCCAAAATTTGAGAGTTTTTAGTTAGTTGATTTTAAACACCTTCCGAATAAATTGTGTCTTTTCTCATAGTCAAAATCTCTTAGGGAAAATGAGGGGAAAAACCCGCGAACTGATTGTTTAGGAAGGGAGTTGGTTTCAGCCAGAACAGAAGGAATTTTCCTTTTGTCCCAGAATGGCCTGAAATGACTTGACCACATTCCCATAGATTTTTGTTTGTGTTTTGCCTGTTTTGTAATTAGCTGGGTTCAGTATTAGCTATTCTGCAGAATTGACCAAACTAGTTTTTAGGAATCAATTCCCAAGTAATGGATTTTACACTTTTCCCTAAATTAGATCCTTGATTTTTTCTATTACTGTT
Source organism: Chloranthus sessilifolius (assembly GCA_021018995.1). Lineage (NCBI taxonomy): Eukaryota > Viridiplantae > Streptophyta > Magnoliopsida > Chloranthales > Chloranthaceae > Chloranthus > Chloranthus sessilifolius. Next base: position 90,326,024 of record CM037595.1, on the reverse strand, counting down.
TTTATGTTGGTTCCTTTATAAGCATTACTGTATATGATATCTGATCCTTGGAATTATTGTGCATTTTATCTGCATATAAAATTATTCTTGTGCTGAAGAAGAAAATTTGGTCGTTGAACAGTTCCATCAAAATGAGTCGTCCGCATGATGGGCAACGCCCCTTTTTCCCTTTTGGAAATCCCTTCAGGATGATATTTCCTAAGGGGTCTTATCCTTCATCAGATCTTCTTGCGCTGCTGAACACCTTTGAAGAAACCTTGGCAGAAAGGCTTAAAAAAATTACACCAAAGGAAAATGTGGATGTTACTAGCTTATTTTGGATAAAATTGGCGATGGAATCTCTATGTGAAACTCATACAGACATCAAAACCTTAATTACCGAACTCCAGTTCCCTGTCTCCGACTGGGACGAAAAATGGATGAACATGTACTTGGACGACAGTGTGAAATTGCTTGATATCTGTATCGCATTTAGCTCCGAGCTATCCCAACTCAATCAAGGTCAACTTTTGCTCCAGTATGCATTACACAATTTGGAATCCTCGAGCTTTTCGACGTCAGAACATCTTATACGAGCCCATGTATCTCTTCATGACTGGACGCAACAAAGCAGTTCGAGGAATCCGAAGCTTGAGAACTGTTCTTCTGTCTTAACCAGACTCACCGAATCTCTTAGTTTAGCGAAGAACAAGAACTCAGCAAAAGAAAAGGTTCTAATGCGAGCTATGTACGGAGTTAAAGTGCAGACTATATTTGTGTGTAGCGTCTTCATGGCTGCTTTCTCATGTTCTCTGAAGCTTTTGATGGACTTGCATGTTTCGGACAAGTTCTTGTGGGCGGAGGCATTTAATAGTTTGCAAGCCAATGTAAATGGACAGATCAGGAGGCTATCTTTACCTGGAAGATTTACGATGTTGAAAGAGCTGGAAGCGGTTGGTGTGTGTGTTGACAAATTATGTGCCATGACTGAAGCTGGCAATCATGAGGAAGCAGAAACATTGCAGACATCTGCTTCATGTTTGAGCAAGAGTGCCGAGCAACTCGCACAAGGGCTAGATCTTCTTTCGAAGCAAGTCGAAAGCTTCTTCCAGATTGTTCTTTCTGGTCGTGATGCTTTGCTTTGTAATCTGAGAGTTTCTGACGTAAATCAAGAGAATAATGTTGAAGAGCTTGTTGCCAGATGATTCCAATGGATGAAAAAGTATGGTGCACTTCTAGCTGGTCTATCTGCTGGTTGCTGAAAATTGAAAATTGTACTATGAAGCTTGCATTCGAAGGCCCAAAAAAATTCATCGAGATTGCAAGGTGTGTGATATATCGTTTTATTATTGTTCTATCGAATTTATCAGTGTTGCATGTATTTTATAGTGAAATTTTATTGGGTGCTGTACAGTTTTCGCTTATGTTACCTCTTTTAAATATGATATTCAACGTGTTGAGTTGGTTTCCTTCCCTCTTTTTCTCTTGAAGGGGAAATGCATCAACGAGGAGTTAAATCTCATCCCAAGTTCAGCCCAATTTCCTGCCTCATAAGAGCGTGTGGGGTGAAGGTTTTTGCTGGAACTTGGAGAGATGTACTGCTTAGCATGGCTTCCCTTTCCCTTGAGATTAGTTGCTCAAGTCTCAAGATAAAATGGTTTATTCCCTCTTAGTATCTCACAATCTTTGCCTGCGAGCTTTTCATCCTTTTTCAGAGAACGAAGCGAGGTTGCAGCACGTACTCATGGAAGCGGTTGGTGCTCTTCCTTTTTGGTAAGCCTTCTTTTCGAGTCAGTATTAGGAGCTGAGGCTTATTCCAGCTGGCATGAATCTGAAATGTGCAGGTGACTGGCCAATTCAACCCAAAACTCGTCCATTGGGGGATTCAAATCATTCAATCAAAGTGTTTTTTTACATGATAATGTGGATCATTGCCCATACGCCTTTCGACCTCTATCTGTAGGTAGGCTCTTGATCAGACAATTGGGATTGATCATCTAATTGATTTTTCGGCACACAACGGTTTCAATTGATATGACCACCCTCTCTAGAATATACCAAGAGATTTAGCAGTTTCTAGGTTTCGGTGAAAAAAATATGAAATCGATGCATATTCATAAATAGGGTCTCTACGGCATAGGTTTTTTTTTTTTTCGGTTATATTTGGTGGGGCAGTAATAGGATGGAATGGGTTGTTTCAGGCTAAATACATTTGAAAATAGAGTTGGCCTTAGGTGACCGACTTGTGCACTGATGGCTTGATGGCTTGACCTTAAAAAATAGGCCTGAACCTGGACTCTCTAGAATATACCAAGAGATTTAGCAGTTTCTAGGTTTCGGTGAAAAAAATATGAAATCGATGCATATTCATAAATAGGGTCTCTACGGCATAGGTTTTTTTTTTTTTCGGTTATATTTGGTGGGGCAGTAATAGGATGGAATGGGTTGTTTCAGGCTAAATACATTTGAAAATAGAGTTGGCCTTAGGTGACCGACTTGTGCACTGATGGCTTGATGGCTTGACCTTAAAAAATAGGCCTGAACCTGGACTGGCTAAAATTCGGGCTAGGCTTAGCCGCCCGGATAGAATTCTAGCTGGGCCTATTACTCAAACCTAAACCCAACCTGAATTGGGTTCAGGCCACCTTGATCTTTTCCTTCTAGTATATGATTGGGCTCGGGCAGGGTGGAGTCGATGCGCCCAATTCTTTTCATACTGTAAAGATCAGGTCGGAACCCAGCTCGTTTACAGATCTTACTAGGATTGGCCCGGGTATATTTGGGCTTGAGATCTTAAGCTCAAAGCTCTCCCAAATTGGACTGGGCTCAAGCCTGGCCGATTGACAGCCCTACACCTCTCTAGTGGCATTTGAATTGTGAAGGAGGCTGCGGCGGCTTCCTCATTCACATATTCCTACTTCTTGGGCTGTCATTTGCCTATTCTTATCACTAAGGGCTGTCAATAGGTTAGGCTGCTCTTTCCGGCCTTTTAATTGGGTCTGGCACATAAATTTGATCCGTTGTGATAGTGGACTGACCTCATCCGACCCTATATTTTATATAGTTTTAGCGGATTTTGAACCGGGTTGGGTTAGGCATATAACCTTGAAACATTAGGTCAGTTCGACTCATTGGTTGTTCAACTCATTGATTGTTCGACTCGTTGGTTGTGTCGGCCGGGCATATGGTCTTCCTGCAACTGTCTGGAAGCCAAAATTTTGCCCTGACCCCATATGTAGACAACCTACCTATTCTATCACAGGGTCATAACAGGCCTGGCTCGCGCCAGGGAGTCCTCTTATAAATGGGCTCGGCTCATGCCGTGCCTAATGAAAAAGCATAGAATGTAGGCCCAAGCTCAGCCGATTAACACCCTACCTCTCATCTCCCAATGTACCCTTTAAAACCGAGCTGTCATGATGGTCATTGGGTTGGTCGGACTTGGGGTGAACTTTGATCAGAATGATAATTCTTTTGCTCATTTAGTAGGTGGGTTGATCGATTAGATGGTTTGGAATTTTGGATCATTTTACTTCTTTGATGTGAACTGGTAATAAGCAGTATGAATTTGGGCTTGATTTCCATTTTTTGTCTTGCAAAATATATTTTCATTTTATAAGCAATATATATCGATTGGGACCTTTGAAATCAAGTGGGAACATATCAATCAATCCATGGTTTGAAATCTCGATGAGATGAGACGTCTCGGGCCTCAACGCGATGGAGATTAGGTGTTTCGAGATGCAATATAAAAAATATTAGCTTTGTATTCTAATTTATATAAGGTGTTAAGCTTGTACAATATTGTTAGTGTACTGCTCATTCTATTTATATAACACTCTATTAACATATCTATGTGATAATCTCGTATATGACTATCATGGTGGGTCAAAATATGTGCATACTAATGTCGTTATTCTTCTTCTTACGGCTAATATTTATGATCCTTAATCGGAAGCTAGATGATTTAAAAGTGTAATTTTTTTTACTTAGATGTGTTCCAATCATGAACTTCCTCTTAAATGTTTAGATTGATCTCAAATATCTGCCGCATGGCATAATAGTGAGGTATTATTTAATGGTGTAAGATTAATCAAAGGGTTATTTTCATTTCACACCATCTGCGAGACGTCTTGGTCTCAAGGCTGCCCCAAACAACTTAAAAATCTGAGCTTTTAAAACATGGGTCAATCTCCCTTTTTATTTTTTTTCTTTTTTCGTCGGTGTGAGCTGGTCAATCTCCTTACCCTAAAATGGTCACTTTCACTTATGTAAAACCATTTTAGCATGAGGAGATTGAACTGATCACACTGGAGAGTGAATGGCTTGGTTACTCTGCACCACCTCATATCATAAGACTATAACAAAAGTTCATAGTTACATCCATTCTAGTTGATGAGACTTTGGATTCTTATTTTATAAAACGAGTTCAGATGGTTGACCTAAATGGTTTTGAATCTTTTAGAATTTTGAACATAGGATTTAAGATGCCAATTCACCAAACTTATTCTATCTTAATTTATTAGTGCTACCTTGCGTGAATGTCATATCTTGTTTGATCGTGCGAGGTCTTCAATTGACTTTTCTTCTTCTGATTTCCTACTCTGCACGATGGGGATGTAGGCGGATGGCATAGCTATTTGCTAGCTCCTACTACAATAGAATTCACATGCTTTAGTTGGTTCCGATTCTCTTTTCTAACTCTCCAAAGGAGGATTTACCTGTTCTAGTAGCAACTTTGTACCAGAGCAAATAAAATTTGCTCTGGCAAGGAGTGAGTAGAGAGGAAGATAGAATTGCTAAAGAGATAAATCTTGCATAAAATTTTTCTATGAAAGGAGTTTTCAAGGAAAAGGGGTACCTGCTAAATAGGTAGCAAGATGTTAGCAAAGAGGATGGGAATCTGCTGAAGCAGGTGAACTCTACTATGGTAGGAGCTAGCAGAGAGTTGTGCCATATGCAGCCGTAGTCAATGAAGGAGGTTTCTCGAAGATCGAACTTGCAGTCACATTTATACAAGTCATGAGCTAAGATTCCATCTGAAAGAAACTCAATTTCGAATTGAGAGAGGTGACATTTGAGAGATTTGTAACCCTTTTTTTCACAGAGGAGCTCAACATTATGCGTGGACGTAATCATGTAACTCGTGTTTTTTATTGCTTCTTGTTTCTTAATCGACATAATTCAACAAGATTCATACATCTAATTATATTAAACTTGTAATCGTGCTATAATAAGAACGCGTACCAATTCTATTCATCAAGTTAAAATGCAATTAGGATTGATCGTATGTTAATCATTGATCACAGATTAACCATAGTAATGGCTATTAAAATAAAAAATTCAAACCGTCTCCCTTAGCCACAATATATTAATTACTTTTGAATTTTACGAATGTTAGCTAACTCGTTTTGAATGGCAACCTTATTCTATCCCAATTCAAGTTCTTTTACCGTCGGTTTGGTCTCGCGAGATTGCTAATACAAAATCGATTTAGTTAATGTATCCTCTCATCGACATATGATCAATCACTAGTTACAATATTAGTAGTCAACCCCAAGATTGATTCCATCTAGCATGATCTCTTATAGATTGAAGGGAAATTTACCTTATCGATCCTGTGAGATACACCGTTAACATCAGAGGCCCTATATTTTCACCTTTATCCAAACCGACCAGCTTGAAGTCGAGTCGACCCTAAGGAGAATAAAAAGTTTATATTACTCCCTTATTTGACTTTCTTTAACTCACAAATACATCTCATTCTTCCTCATTTTAATCTGCTAGAGTTACTAAGAAGTTAGAGGTGGTGAAGGTGACAACGTCTTTTGTCTCAGATTTGCTACCTGGAGGAAGAAAACAGATGTTTGGGAGAAGAAGTTCCTGCATTTTGTCATTCAAACGCGAAGTATGTCAGATCCAATGTAAACCATATCGAAAGCTGTTTTGAAAAATTAATTTTACTGAATAAATATATGCAAATAGTCGATATCGACTGCATAAAATCGTTATCGACTGTTAACACAATCGATATCGATTGTAAAGAGAATCGATATCGATTGTATAAACAGTCAATAACGATTGTTTATGAAGGCGATATCGATTGGATACTCAATTGTTATCGATTGTATATCAATTATTTTGCTATCAATTTATCATTTCTTTTTGTCATCCGTCTTATGACTCATTCCTTCTCCTTCTTAAACAGGCGATGTCTGGTATGAAAATTCTTCTTCTTTGTCACTTTGATGGCCATATTGTAAACGATGAAGGTCTCTATTAAGGTGGCTGTCGGTGGGTTATTACAATTTCAACGGGTATATCTTATGAACGGTTCAGAAGGCAAATTTCTGCTATCAATTTTGCGAGGGCAGATGAAACAATTTTCATAAAGTTCTCTATGAAGATAGTAAATACCCCTGTGCTTGCCGACGTTTTGGATTCAGATGATTTGGTCACCCTATTTTCGTTTTATAAATTCGGGTCTGACATTATAAAGGTATTCATCATTAAAGAACCATCCTCCTTCCTATTCGAAGCTGAACAAGTACATCTAGGTGGGACTGATTTTGTGAGTAACCATTCCTTCCAGCCATGTAAGTTTGAGGATGAAAGATCTACATATGATACCGTTCAGTTAGGCGATGACGGCGATTTTACAATAAACATATTGACCATGAAGGCAATTATTGATTTAAATCATGCTCTAGTTGAATCATATGATGACCCACTACAAAATATGCATGGGACACATTGTAGTCAAGAGTTAGACTGCACGTCTCTAAGAGTGGGGGATGAAGACGATTTTCATCATATCTTTCCCGGTGGATTCACAACATCGCTAATTCACGAATTATGTTATACTATGTCATCGATGGAGATTAACGAAGGAGCTCAACCTTATTTCTATACACATGAGCACCCTTTCGGTGAAGTGCCAAATCAATCATGTCAGAACCCGTTCGGTGAAGGGCCTAGTCAACCAGGTCGTGACCTATTCCTTGAAGGGCCTAGTCAACCACATTCAAATCCCTTCGGCGAAGAAGGATCTAGTCAACCACCTCAAAACACTGCTAGTGAAGAGAACGTTGAAAATTATTATGACGAATCGGATGGGTTTATAAAAGAGGATCTGAAATTTTTTTTGAGAGGTATTGATAATCTCTTAGTAGATGGAACTTACGAAGTGTTAGAGATATCAGACGAGTCTTCCGATCAAGAGGTGGAAATCGAATACCGGAATTGGACGTTGAAGTTGGAGAGATCTTCAGAGATAAACAAACATTTCAAAGAGCATTGAAAGAGCACGTGATGGAGAAAAATTTTCAAATTCGGCTTTTGAAAATCGCTAGTTATCGTGTGACAGTCGCATGCTACGAACCCGATTGTTCATGGCGAATACATGCATCTAAATTAATTGGGCTCGACACTTTCAAAATCAAGATGTTCAATAGTACTCATACATACGGGGCCGCTAAGATCGGACCGCACGGTCACCGTAATGCAACAATCTCCTTTGTAGCCAACTATATACGGGAGAAACTTATGGAAGGATTCTACTACACTCCAGCATCGATAATGTTTGATATTGTAAAAACTTATAATATACAAATCTCATATGCTAAAGCTTGGATGGGGAAAGAATTTGCCCTTAGTGATATTAGAGGCAGTTGGAAAAGACAATTTGTGGATCTACCATCCTACGTGAAGGAGATGGAGAGGGTAGATCTTAATGTACAAACATCTTTTCAACTAACGTTTAACGGTAAATTTCAAATTTTTTTTTGGAGTTTCGGCCTGTCCATCGGAAGCTACCGCAATACACTTTGTCGCACACTGCTTGTAGATGGTATACACCTACGGGGACGTTTCGAAGGGATCCTACTTATCGCCTCGGCACAAGATGGTAATGACCATATATTACTGTTATCATTTACCGTCGTCGAGTTAGAAGAAGAGGATACGTGGATGTGGTTTCTTGAACGGGTAGGTACGTTCGTGATCGGTGAGTCTACCGAAGATTTTATTTTTAGCATGGATAGGTCGAAGGGTTTAATTAAGGTGGTAAAACATATCTTTCCTAACGCACACTACAACTACTGTATGCGACATATGACACAAAATTTGCAATACAAATATCCCAGGAACAATGTGAAGGGTCTATGGTGGAAAGCTGCACGTGCACATACAGTAGAGAGATTTGATTATTTTATGAATGAAATGAAGAAAGATTCTGCTGATTATCGGGCCGTAGAGTATATTTCGAAAATATACCTAAAGCATTGGGCACGTGCATATATGGAAGGAAGGCAGTATAATTTCCTAACTACGAATAATGCCGAAAATTTAAACAGTGTACTAAAGATAGCTCGAGAGAGATCAATTATCAACTTAATCAGAACTACTAGAGAGAAAGTCATCGATTATTTTCAAAAGCGCCGACAGATATCTGAGAAATGGACCACCCTCCTTTGCCCGAAAGAAGACGAGCATATGAAGAAGGTGTTGCAATGAACCGGTAGAAAGAGAGCTCAACCATACGGGCGCGATCAATTCCAAGTCAACTCCAGAAATTTCATTCATCACGTTGACTTGGAACACAAGACGTGTATTTGCCGCCGTTGACACATTCATGGCTTGCCTTACTCCCATGCCGTGACGGCCATCAATCGGAGAAGTTAGGATTACCATAACTTCTGTGAGAAGTGATTTTTCACTGTTTGCTTTAGATAAACAGAGGACGAACAATGACTTCCCACCCTCGATAAAAGCTAATGGGAATTTCAAGCTAAGCAACTGCCTGCAAATATGAAAGTGAGACCACCTTATAATTGTTGAAAGTAAACTGACCGTCCGAGAAAGAGAAGAATATAGTCTAAGGGTGAGGTTAGGGCCCTACAGTGTGGCAGGTGCAGTGAGTATGGTCACAATCGCAGGAGTTGCACGACAGTAGGGCTGATGGGTTGATACAGTACAAGAAGTCGGCTATATATTCAACGACAACACCCCACAGTCCACTAGCTATAAATTTGAATGTAATATATACGATAACTTTCCATTAAAAATGTAAATAAGTACATCTTAATAGAACTTTTAAGCATTTTCCCAACGTTTTGTCAGAACAGACAGTCGATGTTGACTGCGAATACAATCGATGTCGATTTTATAAGAAATCGACATCGAGTACCTTTACAATCGATAACGATTGCTTATGAAATCGCTCACGATTGCTTATACAATCGAGAACCCTTATGCAATCGATATCGATTTCTTATACAATTGATATCGACTACTTATACAATCGATATCGATTGTATAAGCACTCATTACTTAACTCTATATATAGTCGATGACTGTCAATACGATCAGCGACACGTCCAAAATCAGTCTATTGTTTGGTTTTCGAATGTTCACCCTATATATTTTTACATACTTGAGATTAAAAATTTTCAAAAAGAGTCGAATGTTGTAAAAATTAAAATTTTCGTTTACAAATTTTTATTTACAAATATCCTTGAATGTTCTGCTTACAACTACATATAATTTTAACTTTTGAAAAAAACTAGGGTGGTGCATCAGTTGTAGGTTTTACATCGGTGTTTTTCTCGGCTTCTCCATCGGCAGTAAATTTAGCGAGGGCTTGGCCAATTTTTGCCCTGATCTGACTCATATTGTCTTGGCTGAAGTCGAATTTCTTTCCCGTCATGAAGTACTCTATGTACTTCAAAACAAATATCCCACAGTCCCACCAATTGCTCTGTCGGGGTACGGATTTGACCCTGCAATCAGAACTTGACCACAGATAGGTCTCAGCGTTCAATGCAGTGGAGTCTTCGTATATATGTAAAAGCGCGGGAAGATATTTTGGCTGTTTTGAAAAGTGCAATGTCAGATAAGATAAGTAACTAAGATAAACAAACAGAAAAAATATTTACAACTACTTTCAAAATTTTCTCAGATTTCAACTGTTAAAACGGTCGATATCGACTTCCTTAACAGTCATTATCGATTTCCTAAACAGTCGACATCGACTGTCAAAACAGTCGTTATCGATTGCCAAAAAAGTCGTTAACGATTGTATAACCAATCGTTAACGACTGTTTTAACAGTCAATGTTGACTGCTTATACAATCGTAATCATAGTCAGATTAAATAAGCGTAAATTGAAAATTTATAATTTATAAGTGTGGACAATTTTTACCAGGACGTTCATTTGGATGGGATACTTCTCCATAGAGGACCTATCCAAAATTTGGTTAACGATCATTACCGATCATTCTAAAACTTTAACGATCGCAAGCGCCCAATGTAAAGGATCGTGACTATGGACTGCGACAAATATCTGAAATGAATAATATATTAGCGGACACAACGGTGAAAATTATAAACAAAGTTTACAGAGATCGTAATGTACCGTGTTACATTGGTGAGCCCACAGACCCCTCAACCTATTGAAGAAGTTTTTGAGCACCTTCTTGCCTGGGTTGGCTTCTTCCTTAAGGGCAGCCCACAGTTCGATTGGCCGTTGAGTTTTTCAGTGTCAACAAAGAATCTGAAATCATTATAATCCATGAAGATATATGACAAATCGGTGGGGCTCATCAAGAAGAATTTATCCTTAACCTCAGGATGAGCAGTGTCATCCATGACTTCCAAAAGTCTTAGGTAAGCTCCAATTATCTGAAAGATAAAAAATTTCAGTAATCGACTATTTAAAGAATCGTTATCGATTCTATACAGAGTCAGTATCGGCTGTTAAGACGATCGTTAACGATTGCCTAGATAGTCGGTATCAACTGTTAAGACGATCAATAACGATTATTTATACAGTCGTTATTGACTATTAAGGCAATCGCTATCGATTGTTTAAACAATCGTGATCGACTATCTAGGCAATCATTCTATTTTTTTAATCAGTAGTTATTGTGAGAAAACATTAAAAGAAAATAACATCTTTGGAAAGAATTAAGAATTGAATATGAGAGATTTGGTTACTTACAAGATTATCTAAGTGTCCCTGGCCTTCCAAACATTTGAAAGTATGCATCCAGAGTGTATAATCACCCACAAAGCTTACGTAGCTGTTGCATAAAACATAACGGCCAAAGTTTTAATTCAAAACGAAATTAACTACTAACTAACAACTAACTATCATCGGAAAAACGGATAAATTACGAATATATGTAACTTACTCGGCATCCTTTTCGGGAGCTGTCCAGATAGCATTCATGAACCTCTGCTCATCTGTCAGCTCAACCGTAGAAGAGGGCATTGTCTCGGTTGCAGGTTTTTTTATCGGCTGCTTTTTTTCGGTCCTAGGCTTCGCGACAACATGTTTTACTTTTATCCTAGGCCTCAAGCGAGTGTCGAATGGGTGCTCGAATTGCTCATCACCAGCCGGACCACCATTTTCATCTTGATCATGGGATTGGTTATCAGCTGCTGCCAACTCTTGCGTGGGAGGAGCTGGTACCATATCTGCTGATCCCTGGTCCGCTGGACCAGAAGGTTCTGGTCCCCTAATGGCAGTGTGAAGCACATCCGATACCACCTTCGAAACAACACCATCCTAAATATCGAAAGAAATAAAATCGATAAATCACCAAATATGAGAGAATAAATATGACCTCTAAAAAAAATTGATATCGACTCTAAAACCAATCGATATCGACTCTACAATCAGTCGATATCGACTCTACAAACAATTGATATCGATTGTATTTGCGATTGTTATCGATTGTTACCACAATCGTTAACGATTGCATAGAAAATCGTTATCAATTCAATAAACAATCGAAAAAAATTAAAACGACTCATACCTTGGGTGTCACCTCCACGATCGTTTGAAGGAGTTCTATAATTTTTCCTTGCTCCTTCCTGATCACCTTATTAAAGTGATCTGTCGCTTGTAGTTGAGCATCCCTTGAAGTGAGCCAATCATCAAAGGAGGTACATTGTGTCCAGAGGAGCTTATTCTCTTTCAGCAATTGCTTATTTCCTTCCACCAATTGGTTCACTAACTCTTCCAAATGGCTGATTTTTTGGTTGAGTTTCAAGTTTTTCAACTCTATACCGTCAATCCTTCTCAACAACTCTTGATTAGAGGAGGTTGATGTACTACTGCTTATCTTTGCGGCCTCCCTTCTAGGCCGGTCTAATTGGATGGGGACCTCTCCTAACGACGAGTCTTCGTCAGACGTTGTTTCGTCCTCAAACTCTTCCTCGTAAACTTCTTTAACTAGAATATAATTTCTTTTCTTCTTGGGCCGCAAATCCAATTTCACTGCTTTCTTGACCTCCTCAACCTCTTTCCGCTTCCTCTCATTCTTCCCCCCCCCTCACAGTCTATTGACCCCGCTGATAATCCATAACGAGGGGAATGCCCAACTCGAAGGAAACGGGTTCGAGGGGAGCGTAAATCTGTTACGACAAAGGACAGATTGTAAAATCACATAGAAATATTATAGACAAAATTGAACAATCACTGCAATATATCGACTGCTTAACGAGTCGATAGCGATTGTGTATGAAATCATTAGCGATTGTGTAGGAAATTGATACCGATTGGGTAATAAGTCGATACCGATTGTGTAGGCAGTCGATACCGAATGCGTAGGCAGTCGATGCCGAATGCATAAACAGTCGATAACGACTTCGTAGGTAGTTGATACCGAATGTGTAGACAGTCGATACCGAATGTGTAGACAGTCGATAACGATTGTGTTGGTAGTCAGTATCGACTGTGTAGGCAGTCGATGACGCCTTCAATTTGCACTTTAAAATCATTACAAATTTACCTTTACAAATTTGAAGTATTAAAAAAGACATCATACTTTGCTGTTCAACATCTTCTCAAGAGTGTAGCCTTTTGTCCTCGTTTGCGGCTTCTCCGCCCACTTCAACAATCGGGGGAAAGGGTTTATCATGAACGTTCTTTGAGGTGAGATGTCAGGCAGCATTTCATAGACCCATCATTGAAGTACACACATGCATCCATAAATATAATACGGCTTAAGGGTTTTATCCTTTTCGACAGTCTTTCTATTTGTCATGCCCTTCTCTATATACTCCAGCAGGTCATCGAACACGTAGAGACCCCACTGAGTTTGTTTGAAGTTCTCCACGGCATCGATGAGTTCAACGTGGTCTTCCGACACTTGATGGTGGGACCCGAGAAAAAGAAATGTATATAGAACAAATAGAAGAGCCAACTTAACTAAATTATCATCACTTTCCGCTAGCCTCAATCCATTTTCTATATGAGACCGAATAATTTTTCCGGTTGGTAGTCCACAAAAATATTTGTATCGAATGATTTTTTTTCCAGGTGGTTTAACGGAAGGGGTATACTATTGTGGTTCAACCACCACAAGGCCCAGTATTAAGGCAATGTCCATCTTCCGAAGATAGACATCTCTCTTTCCGATTCGGAAATGGTTATTCTCAACCCAAAAACTCAACATGGAATCGACGACATCTCCAACAAAGCTAACACCCTTTGGTATTTGAAATATTCCCCCGAAAATTGATGCTCTTAGCAACTCCTTCTGCTGTGGGCTAGCGTCCTCGTAAACTTGCGAAATGCCAGTAGGTGAACATTTGTCAACAGCCCGCTGTACAACTATGTTGACGACTTTTGTATATGAATTGCAATAAAATTGAAAGGCGTGACTCAGATACTAAAAGAGACTGTTTATAATCAGGCTAGATAAAAAAATCGTCGATTTCCTATATAGTCGTATCGATTGTCTATACAATCGATATCAAATGTATATACAATCGATATCGATTGTAGAGACAATCGTCATCGATTTCCTACCCATTCGATATTGATTGTGTAGATAATTGATGACGATTGTCCCTACAATCGATATCGATTGTATAGACAATCGATATCGACTGTGTAAGAAATCGTATAAAAAAGAAAGTTTATTCAAAACTTAGAGCGTAGAAAGGAGAATAAAAAATTCTACATAAATGAAAGGTAATTTAATATCTAACTTATGGATTTGGTAGCTTGAAGATTCAAAAACGAAGTGCCAGCGACTACGAATTGGCATCGCCTCTCCACCGATTTCGAACAAAAAAGTAAAAAGTGAAAAAGGTAAATAGTAAGGATTTGTATAAAGGATGACTATTTAGTATCTTGGGGGTAATTTCGGTATTTTCTAAAGGCGGGCGACGGCTCAGCGCGCAACGGGTCGATTTGGGTAAAGGTGAAACTATAGGGCCTCTGACGTAAACGATACATCTGATAGGGTCGGTCCGATAAATTTTCCTAAATTGAATGGTCAAAAGCAAATTTAATCTATTATTCGTCTCAACATAGCAAATAAATTATTTTTATTTTAAAATCAATCAAACAAATGCATTAACTCTAAATATATAATGGGTGAAACATGCTCTGCGAAGAGTTTATGAGGTAAAACTTTAGTTAGAGGATTAGTCCACATGAGTATGGTGCTAATTTTTTCAACAAATACAAACATGCTCTACATCTCGAAATCCTCGAGTCCTTTTAAGATTAAACACTAATAAATCAAGCTAGAACAACCGTAAAATCAAGGAAATCCAAGATACGAGTTATCAAAGAAGAAAAGTTAGATTAAGCAAGGTATGTAGAGGTTGTGCTTAGAGTTCATTATTACCTTCTTGGTTAACTAGTGTTTAGTTCCATATCTCTCTTTAACACTTGGATATCTCTTTGATAAGGAGATTAGAGATCCCTTGGGGGTTTAAGGAAGAATGATCACAAGTCAAATCCCCGAGAAAGTCACTAGGTATGTCACCTTGAGTTCTTGATGCAATTTTCTTTGTCGCCTATTGATGTTTTAGCTCTTGCAAAATTTTTATAAAAAAAATATTAATTAATATTTTATTAGCAGTTCCTCAAAGGATTCGATTACATCCTTAACCTCTAAAAAGAAGATCAAAACTTGGAAGTAGATATTAAGGTTTCAATAATATGTTTGAGGAGGTCAAAACTTTGGCACACTAGAAAGTCTATTGGTCGGTCTACGACTGCCAATGGGGCGGGGCCAAAATTTTGGCTGCCGTATAGAAGAATCGGTTTCGGTTCGATTTTATCGGTTTTCAATTTTTTATTATCTAACCCTATGCTCATGTTCAAAGGATGTGAATAATGATTAAGTAAACCAAATTGCTCTAATCGGATGACCTGAAAAATACTTTTATGTTAACTATGTAAGTGGAAGCCCTTTAAAACCATTGTTTTCTTCGGATTAGATGATGGATATCGTATTTTATCTCGATTTTTCACCCAATGGATCTTGAGATCATCTCATACCTATCAAACTCTCATATTTTAATTCCACATGTCACAGATCTTTAAAAAATAACCCTAAAATTACGTTTGAGCATGATGTGTGCCATATGATTTAAGCGACATTTTTTAGGGATCTGTGACATGTGAAATAAAAAAATGACCGTCTAATAGGTGTAACATGATCGCAAGATCCATTGTGTGGAAGATCGGGATAAAAAATGAACTCCATCATTTGATCCGAAACAATCAATGATTTTGAAGGGGTTGCACAAGTGAGGGATTTCAAAGATTGCGTGAGCGCTAATAGAGGTACCCTTTAAAATAAGCTTAATAACATAAAAAGCTCAACCGACTTTTTATTTTTTTGGATCAGGACAAAAGGCTCAACCGATAGAACTAAACTTCTCCCACTTTACATATATAAATTTTATGTCTTGTTTATTCCTGTTTGCACTTTATCTTTTTTTTAGAAGTGAATGATATTAATTTTAGAGAAAAGTACGACAATACGCCCCATTAATATTTTCATTACAAAAGTGATTAATTTTTTTTTTCAATTATGAAAATGCGCCCCATGCAGGCCAATACGTGGTCGTATTCGTAAGCACCCTTCAGGCACGTGTTGAATGCCTAATAAAAAAAAAGTCAAATAAAAAAATGAAAATTTGTTGGGTTGATATATATAGTAATTATTCATTAAAATTGATCTGTGTCCTCCGTCGGTTGATTTGTATGGCTGCCCGTTTCAAGTATGTGGGGGTGCTCTTTCGGGAAAAAAAAGGCATTTGTTTTTTGGTGATAAAAAATGACACATGCTGCTGTTCCGTAAAAAACCCTTAATTTTATACATCTATAATTTTCAATTTTTTTTAAATAATAATAATTTTTTTGCCCCAAATAGAAAATGGTGAGATTAACCACGGATTAGTACCTAATACAGGTTGATTAGAACATAAGAAAACAGCATATTTGATTTCCAGGTTTTGACGATTTTAACTTTCCTAAATTTCCGACGGTGCAAAGGTGCCTTAGTTATTTGGGTACCGCTGTTTGTGCCCACGCTTTCTTTCAAAGGGCCCATGCATTTTCTGAAAGTGCTCACGGTGCAGACCCCTTCCAAACCATAGGTTGCTTAAGATTATATGATAGAGATCGTGTTCCACCCTGATCTTCTATAAAATAGATCTTAGGATCATGGCATATTTTATTTTGTGTCACAGAACCCCCAAAATTGACCCTTGAATCATGTTGTACACATCACACTCAAACGTGAATTTAGGGTCATTTTTTTAGAGATTTGTGAGACATGAAATAAAAAACTAACCGTCTGATAGGTACGACATGAAATCAAGATCTATTTTGTGAAAGATGCGGGTGAAAAATGATCTCTATCAGCTGATCTAAAGTAATTAATGATTGTCAAGGGGTCTGGGACGTGGGTGCTTTTAGAGTAGGGATATTCTGTCCCTAAAATATCCCGTTATGGTAATTCAAGTCATAAGGGCTTAGAGTTAGTATAGAGTAAAGAACCTGTCCACTCTCAACTGTGAGTGGGTCAATTGCCTCATACTAAAATCTGCCTAGCTGAAAAACAAACATATTCTATCGGTGTCACCATTGTTTGAAAATCCTCCGATACCGGTATGACACAAGGACCAAATGAATCGGGTAAGATGTATATTAGGGCAAGAAAAGCATATATCGCTTCTGGATGCTGCTGATTTTCCATCCAGATGTAAGGGTGTCAATGTGGGGCTATTGCTCGATTCAATAGTAAAAAGCTTGGGCTCTCAAGCGTGAAAATGCGGATTTGAATTTAGACAATAATCACTTTATGTGGGAAAAGATTAAGTTTGATCTCGTCCACCGCTCTAGACACCTTTTTAGATACGGAGCCAACATTGAGTATCAGCCTTAATTATGTGAGGGGTTTCGCGGGCCAACTTATTGTCGCCCCTACTGAAGATGCGCGCAGCCCGAAACCGAGATTTTAAACCATGATTATGACCATCCATCAGAAGCCAGCATGGAGGACCAGGACAGTCTAGGTCAACAGGCAGCCATGTGGATGGGCCACAGCTCAGAAGACAGAGATAACCGACAATCGGTGCCGTCAGATCGAGATTACGCAATTCAGGCCGTCCATTGGAACAAGATAACGGTTCACATTTAGTGTACAAATAATGCACTGATGAGTGGGTAAGGATCGTACAATTAATGTGGACATTTGCACTATGGCCAATTTTTTAAAAAGTGGGGTCACCAACAATTGTACGGACGGTCCACATGCAGGATCACCTGTACCCAGTGGCCCATTTTGGTTTTTTGGCGAAGGCTCCACAGTCCCTTAAAAACAGCCCTTAAAAACTGTAGAAGATAAGAATAATTCCTTACAAGGGTTGCTCTGCTGGACGTTTTTCCCCTTCTGATTGAGACCCAGGAAAAGATGATGACCGTTGATGTGTGTACGGTCAACAGTACAAGAACATAAGAGATCAAAGCATCTCCTTGGTTTTCAGTTAGACTTGAAATGTGCGACTTTTACCAAGGTATATATCAAGTATCGGCCGCCGATATGTATCCGTTCTTTGGCTAACCGAAACATATCGGCCCCGATATGGTATCGGGATAAGTATCAGCCGATTCAGGCCCTTATCGGCCGATATGTATCAGGTATCAGCCGATAGGCCCGATACGTAACAAGTATCGGCCGATATCTCTTTGGGTTTTTTATTATTTAAATGGCAGCGATACTTATTGGTATCGATTCTCCATGGACTGATACCCACTTTGATACCTTAGACTTGACATTTCGGGTGAAGGAGAGCTGTGTCGGCCATGAGATTTGTGCCGTTACACATATTTTAAAAGAAAGAGATGATAATTTTGAGACCTATGCCTGGTGGAACAACATCTACGCAATTTGATTTGAAGGTGATGATATAAAAAAAAATCGATAAACACCATTTCTATCAAATGATTAACCAACTAGGGCTGGCAGATATAGTGGTCAGACCAGACTAAGTCTCGAGAAGCGGAGATTCTGAATTTGAACCCACACCGCCCCTCCTTGGCCACACAGTACCAATTTATTAGTCGGTGCTCCAAGATGCCGGATAACTTGTTATATATATATATATATATATATATATATATATATATATATATATATCCCATTTTGTAGCAAATGATTCAACATTGTCTGATTATTTTTTTGATAAATAAATGATTCAAACA
Organism: Chloranthus sessilifolius; assembly: GCA_021018995.1. Classification (NCBI taxonomy): domain Eukaryota; kingdom Viridiplantae; phylum Streptophyta; class Magnoliopsida; order Chloranthales; family Chloranthaceae; genus Chloranthus; species Chloranthus sessilifolius. Next base: position 90,307,522 of record CM037595.1, on the reverse strand, counting down.
TGGTCAAAGCTCATTATTTGGTTCAATGGTTGATTAAGTTTAAACAGGTGCCAATCTTTGGCACCCATCATCTTTACATCAGCTTAATAGACCCAAACAATACGATATTTTGGATCGAAAAAAAAAAATACAATGCACCCCGTACATGATCGAAAAAAAACACAAAGAACAAATATTTATATCTTTTTTTTCCAAAACTTTAGGGGACTGATCGAATGAACCGTTAGAGAAAGTTGTAACTCGCGATCACATGTCATGAGCCCGTACATGATCTATCACTCAAAGGTAATATGGTTATTGTCCCTTTGGCCTCTACGACGGTCGGAACACTATCGTTGAAGGTAAAATGAAAATGTTACCTTCGAGTTAGTTGGGTATCACATGGCACTCATCTCAAAGATTGATTGTGATGTCAACTTATTCAAGATTGAACAACAATCTTCTAAAAAAAAATGCGATTTCTCATTGCTAAATTTTGAGTCAGGTTGATAATTTTTCATTGCTAAATTTTGAGTCGAAGGCTGAAAATTTTTCATTGCACTATAGTTGGGTGGTTTCACTAAGAAATTTGATTTATCATTTGAAGGAGAAAAAGTTTAAAAGCTTTGAAAACATTTAGTGAAGTGGCTAAATCCTTAGTGAAATGGTGTAACTTGCGATCACGTGATGTGGCACGTGATCCATCATTATAAGGTAGCGTTTTCATGCTACCTTCGAGCGTATTGTCGCTTAGCTTATATGATGTTAGGAATCCCACCCTCAAAGGTAGTGTGAAAATGTTGCCTTGAGGGTGACACATGACACCCGACCGAGGATCTGGTGCCATGTCAATTTGGCCAAGGCCGATCAATAATAATCTAACAAAATGAGTGTTATTCCCCCGTTGAATTTTAGAAGGTGAAATTTTTTAAATCACCATATTTGAACAGTCTCACCAAAATATTTGACCTGTGGTCAAAGATTAAAATTTCGGTTTTCGTTTCGATTTCGGTCTTACCCGAAACCAAAATTTTGAAATTTTGGTCCACTTTTTTTTTGTAATTCAAATTACTAAAGAACCAAAATATTGGCCGATAATTTGAAATTATCGGCTGATATTTTGCTATTTTGATTATGATACCGATAATATGTATATTTCGTTTCGGGGGCCACTGAAACCTATGCGTTTTGACTGAAATTTTAAACCTTACCTGTGGCTGTAATTTGAAGAGAAAAACAGTTTTAATCACTAACAAAAAATAAGACTATTAGCGGCAATTTTTTGGAGCAAAAAGTTGTCGCTATTAATAAAAAACTATTAAGACTATTAACGACAGTTTTTTATTAATAGTGACAGCTTTTGGCTGCCTTATAGTCTTATTTTTTATAGTAATTTTTTTTTTCTTAAAAATATAAGGATTTCTTAAACCTTTAGAAGATGTAGTGTAACTTCCGATGAAGTGTCACGTGACATATGATTTAACATTAGAGGATGACTTTTTGACAATACCTTCAATAATATTTTCCCATTAACCTATATGAGGGTGGGAAAGCTCCCCTCAAATGTAGGTGAAAAAAGTCACATTTTATAGTTAGTAGGAGCTCACCTTTCGCTAATAGATTGCATCTTTATATTCCCATGTTCTACTCTATGATGGGCTTTTAGACTAATTCAAGCCGATGAAGTGACTAAACATCATATGAATATTGCACAAGTAATTAGAAGTTGTCCAAAATAAGGATTAAAATAGTGGTTTCATTTTCGATTTTGAGCATAACCGAAATTAAAAATTTTAATTGAAATTTCGGCTAAAAATTTGAATTTCGCTAAAAAATCTCTCCTCCATATATAATTTGATCGAAATTTCAGTTCAAATTTTTATTTCGGTGGGAATAGAAATTGATACATTTGAACCGATAATTTGAGTTATCGGACGAAAGTTTGAACCATGGTTCGAAAACATATTATCTTGACGTCGACCATAAGTGCATGGGTCATATATTCTTTACACATGACACCATTTTTGTACTACGTACATAGTGCCATGTGAGATATATATATATATATATATATATATATATATATATATATATATATATATATATTAAGAGGGTATAAACTTTTAATATATAAATCTATCATTCTATTAAGAGGCTATAAACTCAAAAAGTGAAGGGATAAAAATGGATTTGGACCATTTCATGGTATCCTTCATTTTTGTACTTTATGATCTTTATCGAGTGGTTGCTATCAAAAGTATTTTTGAATTAATCAAAATTTTCAAAAAAATAAATGAAAAGAATAAGTGGTCTACCAAACTTTTAGTAAATTATTTGCTTGATTGGTTAATTCTCTTAAATTTTCCAAATTTAACTCATTTTTATCATGATACATGCTTTAATTATACTTTCTATTATCATTTGATAATTTTTATTGTTAATGCATGTGAATTATGTAATACATTTAATTTATTATTTAAAGAATATTTTTAATTTAAAATAGTTCAACGGATGCTTTTTATATGTAAATAATGTATTACATTGTCATAATACCTAAGGTTGTGTAGAAAACCGACCGAACCGATCCGACCGACCAAAATTTTGGTTCCATTTCAATTTTAGAGCATATAGGTTTGATTTCGATTTTGGAAAAGTGGCTTATCGGATTATCAGTTCGGTCGATTTTGACGTAAAAAAACTCGAAATCGAACCGATAAGAAATCGATAATAGGGTATTACTTAGGTGCATATAAAAATAAGTTTTCATTTTTTAAAAATACAATAGGGTTTACCTAAGTAATAAGTATTATTTTCCTTCTTTTTTTTTTATAAATAATGGGTATTATTTGTAAAAAGAAAATTTTACAAATAATAGGGTTTACCTTTTTTTAGAAATATAGGTATTATATATAAAGAGGAAATCACAACAATAGGTATTATTTGTAAAATTTTCTTTAAAATAAAAATAAAAATTTACAAATAAAAAAACTGAGGTCGGTTCGATTTTGATTTGGAGGCTATCGGTTCAGTTTCGATTTGAAAAACTAAAAATCAATAGTTATCGATTCGATTTCAATTTAATATGAAAAACGACCCAAACCGACCACATAACACCCCTAATAATACCTAATTTTTTCAGAAATCTTTCCCAATTTTATTAGAATTAATCCGAACTACCGCCACACCCGTGATGCCCTGTGTAGATAATTAGTGAGATGCTAACCAAACCTTAGTGATCTAATCGGTCGCTCTACGGCCTACAAAAGCTCATGGGCCCATTTGCACCATAGCTGGTACTGGAGCTAAAACACTGGATAAAACTCCAAAATTCAGAGAGAGAGAGTCTTAATTCGTCTGCAGCTTCTTCTGCTGGATTTCTGCAAATCTCCTGCATGACCAGCGAACGTGTTCCTATCAGTGACGTCACGTGCTCAGAAACCCTAGAGATTGATTTTAGAGTTCAATACACTTCTTTCGTCCTTCTCTCTCTCTCTCTGTCTCTCTCTCTCTCGCTCTAGAGATTGATTTTAGAGTTCAAATACGCTTCTTCTCTCTCTCTCTCTCTCTCTCTCTCTCTCTCTCTCATCATTCAGGTCTCATCATTCAAACTCCAATAACAATCAGATATCAATTAAATAGATAATGCATGGCATTTTAAGCAAATTAGTAAAGAAATAGCTAAACCCATATCTCGTCAGTGTGTCTCATACCCACATCATGGGCAAATCGATTGAAATCATGACTAAAAACATAAAATCAAGCCATTTTGATCTGATAAACAACCCACAGAAAGATTTTCATATTGAGATGGAAATCTTATAGATATTCATGCAACCCACCTATTTATTTATTTAATTGTTACGTTAACTATCTATAATAATATAGTAAAATAAGTTAAGAGGCCAATATGGTTTAGAAGTTAGAACAAGTTTCAGAACTCACAAACAACAAGAAGATGAAAAAACAAAAAGGGAAACTATTTAAGTAGTAATGAGGAGTTATGATTATATGATTATAGCATTTGTATCTATGGTACGAACTACGAAGCATAGTTATAAAATTCACTCTGAAAAACCCATGAATTCGAACTGATTTAAAGCTAATTTAGGCGATGCCTCTTTCAATTTCCCTAACAGCAAAATGACCACCAATCTGATTTTTTGGCTGTTCTCTTTCTTCTATCTCTTTCCTCATGTTCAGCGCCATCGTCCTTGCTTTGATGACCACCATTACTCTCCCAACTCAATATCATACAACCCACATTACGGAACTTGATTGCGGAGTCTAATCAAATTTGGTTGATGTTCTTTCCGCTGGAAGAACGACCGCGCCTAAGAGCTCCGAATTATCGATTTTTTCGACAACGGCAGAAGGATTAGGAGACCCATTGAAGGATTTTGAATAGAGCTCTTCCAATTGATAGAAGTAGGGGCAAGTATTGGAGTTCTTAGAGCTCTTCTTTGCATTATCTTTGGTCTTTTTAAAGTACTTGTTTATGTTCTCCCACTTCTCTTTGCACCTCTTTGCACTCCTGTTATAACCCAATGAAGCCATTGAAGAGCTTACTTTCTCCCAAACAAGCCCTTTTAGCTCTGGTTCTCTGAAGCTCGATTGGAAATCGCTTCGGACTCGGATCAAGGCCTGAACTTCGGCTATCGGCCACCTACTTGTGTTGTGGTTCTTGGTGAATTCCATAGGCTCATCTTCTTTGTGGATTTCTTCTTGGAATTGGGATTCCAACTGAAACTTGTTTGCAGAAGGAAGATCAATTGATTCACCTGTGATTTTCTCCAAGAAAGCGACGATCGCGGCCTCTCTACCGGAAGTGAGAGCTCGTCGTTGGGCTCTCGATATCGCTTCGCAGTTCGACTTCTCGGCCTCTAGCCTCCGCCACGCCTCCTCGCGATTAGTCCTCTCTTGATCTCTCTTCTCCATCACCTCCAAGAACTTTTTCTGAAGACCCTGTTGATGATCCATCAGTTTTGTCACCAAGCTCTCCAAAAATGAAGCAATGGATCTCAACTGTTTCCTTTTCCTCTTTCTCCTATTCTTTTGCAGGTTCTTCATTGAAGCTTCTTCTTTTTCTCCAGCGGTAATTGTGGGTCCATTGTCGCCTGTGAGAGAGAATCCGAAGGCCGTTTGATTAGTTCTTCCGCCACTTCCAATGGTGTAGATTGCTTCAAGCTCACCGAATAATCCATAATTCCTACTTTTGTTTCTGGGTTCTTCATGTTCTTCTCCTTCAGTCTTATTAGTGTATTTGTTAGAAGTAGAACTCTCCAAGTTCTCCTTACACTTCCTGGTGTTGCTGTTGAAGTAACATATATCCAGAGGTTTCCTGCAACCGTAGCACCCGAAATTAGTAGATTAATAGAGATTAATCTCTGGAATTTCTTGCTATAATTAAACAAAGCTGGAACCCATTTTATCTAAAAAGATTTACTAATCAGTGGTTTTATATTTTTTGGGTTCTGCCCCATGTTTTACTCAATCAAATTTTTAATGCATTCAGCAGGAAAAGAAGAAGAAAAGGGAAACAAATCATTTCCTCAGCTTTCTATGTAATCTTTCTTAGTAGCCTTTTATGATCTATGGTGCTTGAACCCCAACACAACTCTCCAGATCTATCTCTTTCTACTGTAAAAAAACTACTATATATGATGCACAAAACAATTAAACTGAGTTGTTTTTACCAGAAGGGTTCTTTAATGGTAGACTCGTCTTCCCCCTTCATTGAATCTTCTTGTAAACGATCTCTGCTGCCACTTTTACCAAGACCCAGTTGTGGGTGCAGTGAGGCATGGAACTGGTGTTGTTGAAAGAACTGTTGAGTGATTGGGGCTGAATTGATTTGAAAATTAGGGTTTTGTTGTCGTTGATTTTCTGGTTGAGAAGAGCTGTGGTTGATGTCGCTAGAGATGGAAAAAAGAGGAGAACAACAGCCATCCGCCATGAACTGCTGAAACTCAGAAATTCCATAACCAGGCTGCATCTTTATCTTCTTCCAGATCTCTGTTCTTTTTTCCTTTTTGTTTTTTCGATCAGCCCATTTTTGCTTGAGAAACAATCTGTTGAAAGGTTCTTTCGAGTGTAGGGTTGTAAGCTGCAGAGAAAAAGTGTTAGACTCAAAACAGCTCCGTGGCTGTTTTTGCTACAAGATGTCAAGAACAGTGAGCATCAAATGTACTCTATATATATATATATATAGGCTAATGATCACTTGACTCGCCTTAGAGTCATGCGTGACTCAAGGGGTGACGGTTAGATCGCAGTCAAATGTTGACTGTTACATGATCTGGTTCATAGTGACAAATTTTGCCGAAATTCGCCGAAATGGGGGTTGGCGAAATTTTGGTCGAAATTTCGGTAATTTCGATATTTTCCGTCGCATTTTGATAAATTATCGATAATTTCAAAAACTTTCGGTAAATGCACCCCGACTTCACAATGTATATTCACAAGATGCAGCCCCCAAAAAGTAACGTGCAACTGCCTTTATAAAGTTGTTTTAAATGACAGAAAACCCATGGACAGATTCGAGACGAGAGAATTTCTGAAAACCCGAACTTGAGATTTGAAAAACCCAAACCCTAAATCCATCGAGCTCCACCTCGCGCCGTCTATTGATCCCGCAAACACAAAGGTAGATCTCGCCGCTGACTGCGTCCCTATTTATCATCTCTTTCTTTTTGTTCTTGATGTTCTTCTTCTTCTCATTTTTCAAGATTTTGTTTTTATTTTTTTTTTTAAATCTTCAATGAGGACGAAGCTTCGACGTCCGGCAGACCTCCGAACCCACACAGCACAGGTGTGCTAATATATATATATATATATATATATATATATATATATATATATATATATATATATAATTTTCAATGGATGAAGAACTATGGACTATGGAGCTGTTTTTTTTAAAATCAAATGGGGCTTTATAGCCTTTATTTCCAACCAACAGCAGCAACGCCATTTTTTGGTGTTTAATTTGATCGAATGGGGCTTTATAGCCTTTATTTCCAACCAACATCAGCAAGCAGCAACACCATTTTGGTGTTTAATTTAATCCGCAAAATAAACACGATTTTGGGGTTTAAAATGTGGGTGAGGACTTAGCAAGACAGCAAGTCAGCAACCCATATATATATATATATATATATATATATATATATATATATATATATATATATATATATATAGATATATATATATATATATATGAGATAATTAACCAGCAACCCATTTATCTAATTGATTTTCTGTTTGGCTTATTGTATTTTGATGGCCTTTTTTATTTATTTAGTTATTTTAATTTTTTTTATATATTTAAAATTTTTATTTTATTTTATTTTAAATATTAGTATATATTTTTAGTAATTTTTTAAAAAAATATTAAATATATTTGTTTTTATATTTTTAATTCTCGAAACTTTTCCGAAATGTGTTGAAATTAATCCGAAGTGTACCGAAGGGACCCCCACCGAAAAATTCCCGAAAACGAAGTTTGTCACTATGGTTCCATTCTCCATTGGGAGGGGAAGGCCAAATTAGTGACACAGAGAGCACGAGTCCATTGCTTAGATCATATTCTCAAAAGGAAAATTCGAAAACTCATCTCCCCTATGTATTTTTTGACCCTTGAAATATGAACCATTGTAGTCCGTCAAACTTTGATGGAAGCCTTAAAAAATATATTTTGAATTTTCTTTTTCAAATTGATCTAACCCATCCTCTCGTGCTCCTCGTCAACGTGGCACCCAAATAGTGTTTTGGGTGCCACGTGCATGGAGATGATCATCAACATCTTGGAGGACGTCCTCTCATGGAAGATGAAACTGGCTCTTTATATATATAGGCTGAGGAGAGAATGCCCTCGGGCGTAGAGATTTCTCTTCGCTTGGATTACTCAATGAACGATATGTGGTATGGGCCCACTTTACTAAACTTGGGTTAAAACTTTTTAAATATTTTAGAAGGTTTTTTTCCTTGCAGCCGTCACACTTGACTTTTTAGAGGTCTTTTTCTTTTTTCTCTCTTTTCTCCCCTTTTTCAAGAAAATGTTAGACGTACTTTTGCAGGTCTATTTTACTAAAAAATGTAGGCTCCCAGTAGCGAAGCGCTGACACCTCAATAGCGAAACGCTAACACCTCGGGAGAGAAGAGCTGATATGTCGATAGCGAAGCATTGACACCCCAGGAGAGAAACATTGACACTTCGATAGCGAAACACTGACACCCTAGTAGCGAAGTTCTGGCACCCCGAGAGAGAGAGGGTAGAAAAGAGGTGGGCTGGTGGGGTCTTGACACCCAGGTGATCAAGCACAAGTTTTTCAACACAGTTGTCTACTTTTTTGAAAATAAAGGTAACCCTAGTTAAAACGTGATTATTAAATGATTATAAAATAACACACGGCGCTTCACAAAAAGACGCTACGTGTCAAGCTTATACCAATAGGTACAAAGATATCTCTACAATCGGGCGCATAGTCTCGAGCCTCACATATATATATATATATATATATATGTGTGTGTGTGTGTGTGTGTGTGTGTGTGTGTGTGTGTGTGTGTGTGTATGAGACAACCCGAATTTTCTCAACATAATTTTTTGAGATATTGTTTATTTATTTATTTATTATCAATTGGGAAGACCCGAACCACCATATCGCAGAACATAATCTGATTACAGAATATTTGCTACATCCACAAGATGCGAAAATCAAAGCAGATATGATGCATGATAGAACTAAAATTTTCATTTCTATATAGAACATATGAACAAAACCTAAAATAAAATCACCGGTGATGGCCAACCATTACTTAAACAGCGGCATACAGATGTCTGCACAAAACTAATTCTATCATTCTACGAAAACTTTGGATGTATCAAGTCCAAAAAATTAAAATCTTACTGTGTATGAAATCACTATCTATGGACAACTCCATAGGCGGAAGATCTTCATCTTCCAGATTGTTCTCAAGCTCTGAGGTTCAGATTGGGATCTATACCTGTGACTTATAGTCGAGGTGAGCTATCAGTCTAAACTCAATAGGGGAACCTCAATACTGATTGCATTTTTATCTTAATTTATATAAATAACATGATATGATCAATGTGATATACGATAAATTTGAAATTGCTTTTGAACTTGATCATGAACTCTGAAATTTCTTTAGAATCTGCCTTGAATTTGAATTGTACATGAACTCTAAACTCAAAACTCCAAATCTAGTTATATATTTAAATACTCTGAATTATGTGTTAGAATCCGCATTTGATTTAAGGTTCATACGAATGAACCCCTCCACTCTTTGAACCATGTTGACGGTGAATTTGAATAGCGCAAGTTTCCCTCATAACGCAGGGGCTTGTAGCACTTTCAAAAAAGTGTTCTTTAAACGACTTCGAATTTAAGGTAGGGGAAACTCAACTCACAATTGCATTTTATCCTAATGCATATAATTCCTTGATAGAATCAAATTGAGTATGATGGTTAAAAAAAGATTTAGATTTGTCAGATTTAATCGCATTTAAACATTGAAAACCTTGAATTTGAATTTGGAATGGTAGGGGAAGTTCATCATAAGGTTATATTTTTGACATAAATCACAGACTTTGATGATAATTTTGCATTGAATATTATGATTTAGAACTTTGATTTTTTTTAAAATCCGTTTTGCACCTTAATATTTGAAATTCTCTTTGTGTAACAACCCTAAAATTCTGAACAAGAACCTGACGGTTTCGATAAGTGTGCCCGACACGAAAATCGAGACGAATTTAAAAATTAATAAATGATATTGTTTGAAATAATATTAGCCTGTGATTAAGTGAGTTCACGTGTGAATTCTCACTTAAATCCGAGTCATGTAAGACGTCGAGATGGCGTGCTACGCCGCATCGACCTTGTTCGTGCTTCACACCGAAGTCTAAATTAGAGGAAACTGAAATATCAAGGATATTTCAGATCTTTAGCTTATAAGAGAAGGAAGGGGATCTGGGATAATCATCTTCCACCTCCTCCTTCTTCTTTCTATGTCTGATAAACCCTAAGCTAGGAGAAGAGGATTATTTGGTTTTTTAAGAAAACGTGTGTGAGAAACCTAGGTTAGCATTTACGTAACCTTTGAGTGTAAAGAATCAGCGTTAATACGTCGTCTCTGATTCGTCAAGAAGGTGTACCTTCACTACGTGTGAAAGCGGAGCCACAAATTACTGGTTTCGAGTAGAAGGGGTGACAAGGCCCAAGTTCCGGATCCGAAACCCTCGTTCGGATCGATTTGCCGAAACCCCGAAAGGGCCCAACTAAAGGTGAGTCCGTGTGTTTAAAAATGGGCATTTGGATGCCCTTATATGTGTATGTGAGTGTATATTAATGGTTGTAAGAAACCATTAATGAAAATGGGTTAAAAATAGGGAAGTAGATGACCTCCATTAATGACAGGAGTTCTGTCATTATTGATCGATCAATGAAGGTATTGATCGATCAATGACAGTTAGTGATCGATCAATGAAAGCCATTGATCGATCAATCAGTATAAGACAAAGAAGAGCACAGAACCTTGAGAATTCTAGAAGTTCAGTGCTCGAAGAGTTTTGATCGATCAATTTGGGGATTGATCGATCAATCCTAGGTATTGATCGATCAACAAGAGAGTGATCGATCAACAAAGGTATTGATCGATCACTGGTGTGTATTGATCGATCAATAGAGGCATTGATCGATCACTGGTGTGTATTGATCGATCAATAGAGGCATTGATCGATCAATCTGCATAAGTGTTAAATGTGAACAGAAGATAGGAAATTTGAATTTTAGGCTATTGATCGATCAATGAGGGCATTGATCGATCAACAGGAGGTATTGATCGATCAACCAAGCTGGTGATCGATCAATTTTAGCTGTGTTAAAGTGAGGAGGAAAGAGGTTATTGATCGATCAACAAGGATATTGATCGATCAATGATGAGTAGTGATCGATCAATAGAGGTTACTGATCGATCAATTGATTCTGTTCCTGGTTGAGAGCTGAGAGAGGATTGATCGATCAATGGGATCATTGATCGATCAACAAGAGGGATTGATCAATCAATAAGAGTGGTGATCGATCAATCACCCTTGTTTTCAGCATGTCTTGATTTTGTGAGTTGAATACTACTGGACACCGCGCCAGTTCACATCCCGACATTCCTGACATGTAGAATACTATGTTTATGGTCTAGGATCAAACCATGACGCCTTGAAAAGCTTTGGATTTGCTTAGAAGAGGTTTTGACCTGAGGTAGGGGAAAACCAACCTAAACTATTTTTGAGTATGATTTCATGTTTATTTCATATCTGCGCCCTGATTTTTGTTGTTTTTAACAAGTATGTAAGCACATCATCAATTCCTGCTATCTCTGATTCTGTTTTCTGATTTGTTTCTAAAACCTACTTCTGATTTTTGCTATATGATCTGTGAGGTCTATGTGTGTATGTGATTTGATGATTTAACCAGATGATCCCCACCGACTCGACGGTATATCCGAGCCTGGCACACTTGTGCATCTGCTTGAAATCCCTCGGCACAATTGCACTCCATAGATGAGGCATTGTTGCAAACTAAAATTGTTCATATGAACAACGATTGGTTGGGGTTTCCTATCGGTAAATTCATGTTTACTCCGTGTTATATATTCGCGGGAGTTTCTTAAGTTAGAAAACATACACAATTTAAGTCTCTGATCATATACTTGCATAACATCTGATTCTTGTTTAAAAGCCCAGTATTTGATTTGATTTGCCATGATTGTACGTTCTGATTTGATTCATGTTTTGAGATAGCATGATCTGCATATTCAATTCATTTTAGTTGGAATTCTTCTATTGACCTATGATGTAGCTCACCCTGTTTTAAACCATTTATAGGTTACGAGTGTAACTCCGACGCAGAAGCGACCACGATTACCGGCTGACCCAGGTGAGGCCGAGGGGCGAGAGATGGACATCCGGTAGACGAGTTCTGTAGCCGAGTCAGTCTGTCATTTGTATTTTGATATTCTGGATTATTGTGTGCCTGGTGGCCACCATCTGTATATATATATATATATATATATATATATATATATATATATATATATATATATATATATATATATATATATATTACTAGAGATATTGTATTTTGTATTTTATACATTCTATTGGAACCACTATCAGGAACCGTTGTTTGGGTGATGGATGCCCATCACCAATGGTTCTTCTTGGTTCCTTTTTGGGAAGGTATATTCTTTTGGTAAATAGAATTACATGCTTTATTTATTGTATTCAATTATTATAAATGTCTTATGTAATGACTCGACCTACCACTGCTGGACAGTGTCTGCTTGGTTTCCACTATACGAGCAGACACTTTATTATTTGTCCCGGGGATCATCCAGAGTATGAACCTGATGGCACGGATTTTCGAGTGTGGAAATCCGGGCTGTCACAGTTGGTATCAGAGACTAGGCTTTAGGTCGTGTTAGGACTTCAGACTAGGCTATGGATGTAGGTATGGTCGGGACGTGAGTTTTCTATGACCCAACTAGGACGTAAGCAAAGTTAGTAGAGATTTGATTTTAGGTCTTCTAGGAGAATCACAGTTGTAGCTGTAGGTTCTATTTAGAACTTGGAATTCGATTTAAAACTTTGATTGTGGATCTCATAATCACTTTTAATGGAGATACATGATGATTTGATGGATGTACGACTAGTAGATGAATAAGTTTTACGATTTTGTTTGAACATTAGGCCATAGTGACCACAAAAATTATTGATTGGAGTTTATATCTTATTGACATATCAAATGGCGCCACGAAAGAAAACCAAGATTGAAAGTACTGGAGGAGGTGAGCCATGTTCTAGGTGTGACGGGAGACACCAGCAATAGACTGTAGAAGATCTACTGGGGCTTGTTTTAAGTGTGGACAAATCGGACACTTGATAAAACATTGCCCTGCTTTGGAAAAAGAAGCGATGACCTCGACAACTACTCAAGGTAGTTCTCGCTCTTTATATCTGGCGACGACTAGAGTTACTCCGGTACGGCAGACCTTACCTGTTTCCTCATCTACACCATTTGTAATTTGTGCGTGGTGTGGGAAACCTCATAGAACGGAGGCGTGTAGGCTAATCTCGGGTGCCTGTTTTAGATGTGGTGAGCAAGGACACATAGTCAAGAACTGCCCAGATATGCGACAGAAGCAGGAGACCTCGATGTCTACTTTCGAACCGATTCTTCCTGCGACTCAAAATGCCCAAGATATAGGTTCAATATCAATTGTCAGGATTTTGTGTTAAATGTTCAGATGATTTAGAAATTTTGTTGGTTTTGACACATGTGGAATATCATAACATTATCGCTTGTGTATCGACTTAAAATCACTTGCATGACATAAACGAATTCTAAATTCAGAAGATTAACTACGTAAGTGATAGTTATATTGGCAGACTTAATAAATCTTGACAGTTACAATAAATTTCTTAAGGACATTTGTTTAGTGAATTTGAAATTTCTTTAATACTTATGAGAAATGAAGTTGAATTAACGGACTTAATTCTAGTATTCTTCTTCCTGACTAATGAGTCATGATTATGGTGTGTTTAAATACATTCCTTTCAAACGTAAGTTCGGTTGTTAATCGCTGTAATTTACTCTGGAAGTTTTTTTAGGATTGGAAAAGTCTAAGACGATCATGTCGGTAATTGACAGAGGATAGGAAAATTTTAATTATGGATATCATGGGAGAGCAGAGTTGGATGTCACTACAGTAGATTGTGTTGTTTTCACCTAAGCTATGATGAATAACTATAGATTTTCAAGGACTATATGGAGATTTTGTTAGTATGGGGATTGTATTGGGAGTTATGCATATGAGAGACGATTAATCATGACTGGGTAATTATGTACGACCTTACCCTGGTGCACTTAAATTGTATAATGTTGAGAGAAACCATTTAAAATCATATATTTGATTTGAAAGGCTAGATGTGTCACACTCTTTTGCCCTTCCTGTATGATCGAAATTCTATTCGCGTATCATAAGATTGGTTAAGGGCATAAAGTTTGAAGATTTTACGATCGTTGTGGTAGATTTTAGAGGTTCTCATATTGGTGATAGTTTTATCTCATTTTGCTGATGGCTTTATCTCATGTTGGCGATGGCTTTATCTAATTTTGCTGATGGCTTTACCTCATTTTGGTAATGGCTTTATCTCATTTTAGTGATGGTTGTACCTCATGTTGGTGATGGTTTTATCTCATCTTGGTGATGACTTTATATCATTTTGGTGATATCTCTTACCACCGTTGCGTATCAGAAAGTGGGTGAGTGTGAACATTTGTTCATAGACAGATGAGACCTATTCCGAGTCATGAGTTGATTTATTCTGATAACGATAGCATCAATGTGGTGAATCGGATTTTTCAGATGAATGGTATGCTTCAAAATTGGTCTACTGTGCTCCATGAGTATTTTTACAATCGTAAGGGTCACTGTGATTAATACAATGGAAATGATATATGATCCCTAATGATTAACATCATTGAAGTGAAGATCTGTTTAATGGACAACACATTATATGTCCTTCAAGGTTTGGTTGATCTTATTTATAGATACATTCTGGTTAAGTAGTCTTAATCTCACGATCAATATACAATTCTTTGTGGAATAAACACCAGTCAAATAAATAAGAGGGGCATCCTTAATAAAAAGCCCAACAGCTAGTTTTTGCCGATGTATGAATTTTGCGGGCATTATGGTCGTTTTCTTTTGACTAATGGTTAACGTGATGGTGACATAATACTGTATATAATTACTTATGGAGGTGTGATATGAGCTACCTGGTGAATGAGAAGACTGTTACACTTTTTCAGTAGATTTGGGATGAGCTTAGCGACCAGTACATTAACCTGACAATTTCACCTATAGGGGTCGTGTGGATACACTGATTTTGGGGGAAACTATTTCGACTCTGGATGCGTGTGAGTCCATTGTGGATGTGTGGACTCAGAGAGAGGGGTTGCGCATATATGACTGGTGACTGTATGGTTGTGACTATTTCACACATAATACCTCTGCGTGTGTACATTGACGCTACGAACAATTGAGTTTTACTCGGGATATCTTTAGGGTATTTTCGAGGACGAAAATTCCTTCCAAATGGAGAGATTATGATAACCCTAATTTGGAGGACGTTGAAATTATGATGGGGACTTCTAAATTATATGGCTTCCTACAGCTAGATTGCTAATCTGCGGATTATAGATGTGCGTACATGTGGATGGTGGAAGGACTCTTGATGTGTCTTCTTTACCCGCATGTTGCTACTTAGGGAGACATGCCCGTCTGGTCACTGGTTTGGCTATGTGGAAGTCAAATGTAATGAGGCGCGTTAGATTACGTATTGGTGTACGGTGCACATGTGTGTACGGTGTGGACCATTGATGTGATCTTGCACACCTATGGGGGGTGTGTATGCTTTACATACTAGCGGTTAGAAGTTTAAAGGCTTGGCTAGGAATGAGGATTATTCCTTTTGCTTTAACTCTTGCAATTATGTTGAGTGGTGGAATTTAAGAAGAAAGAGAGAGATTTGGTGAGGGTGTTATTGCTCATGATTGTGGAGCATGGACGCCATGCGATTGTGTCGAAGCTAGCAAGGATCGCCACTAGTTTTGGAGATTGTTAAACCATTGGAACCCTGGAGCTTGTCGAGTTCGTGGGCCGAGAAATCGGCTGACCCAAGGTACGATACTTTAGCAGTATGTTCTTTATATTATTGGTGTTCAATGGTGTGAAAATCATGGGGTGGGATGGAGGATAGAACCTTAAACCATAGAATTCGCGAGTAAATCACTCAGCTACTGAGGCAAACTAGGAGCGTGAAGCCAAAATTCGTGAGTCATACTTGCTTTTGTTCACCTAATGCGAGAGGAAATTTTTGCGATTTTTAATTCTAACCCATTATTGCTTTATGTACATGACAATTACAATTCCATACAGTTGGAGTTGTCTAAATAGCACATACTGATACCCTATACGTGGTGAAATAGGGACTGGGTAATGCCTCCATTAATGAGGTGTGTTTAACAAAACAGCTTGACTGTAATGATTGATCGATCAATTTGGTGAATTGATCGATCAACTGCGCATTTGATCGATCAAATAAGAAGGTTGATCGATCAAACCAGTTTATACTAAGTTCTGTGAAAAAAAAAAAATGCTTGATCGATCAAATTGAGCATTGATCGGTCAATTTTATCGGTTTAAGTTATATTTTGAGTTTTTAATTCTCATTCGCACGATTAAGATCTTCAATCGTTCGAGAGAGTTTGATTCCTTTGCGTTCAAGGAATATTTTCGGCTATCGGAGCTTCTTGCTTTGATTCATTGGATCGCATTTTGCTTGGCTATTGTGGTGAACCCTACTCTTTTCCTTATTTAGGGATTTTTTTTTGCATTTTGTATATTTTAAACTATGGGACCGCGAACGAAGAATCCGTCGTGTAAAATCCCTACATCTCAGGCTCGTACATCGGTGCCAACCGTGGAATCGGTCGCACAACCCTTTGTGCAACCCGTGACACCAATCGAACAAGATGTGTCACCCGTTCAAAACCCACAGCCACCACTAATTCAACAAGAACTTTCAAAAGAGTGGTGGGCTTCTAAAACATTGTTGTCTGAATGTGCTTTCGACTCTAAACTATTCGAGGATTGGCTCGAAATGGAATGGGTGATCAACTATATTGCTAAGCTAGGGTTGAGACCATTGCATGAATCATTTTTAGTCCATTTTTGTCCTCGTATAGTGAGGCTCATTTATCAACATCTTTGCCGGAATGACAACCATCACCAATTGGTCACCAACATTGACGGTTGTGACTATAAATTTAACCAATTTGATGTCGCCGCAGCTTTACTGTGTTCTTCACGGTATGTGGAGACTTGTTGTTGCCACCATATGTCAAAGATGTCTCATACCATGATAGACTTGTGGTCAGTGTAGTTCAGGTCAAGCTCTTACTGAGCACAACTCCCTGATAGACTATGGATGCTTGATACTTTTATCAAGTGTGCCATAACCCCGTTTTTGCACAAGTCCGCGAGATCAATGACAGAGAATTACTGTTTGAGAAGCAGAAGACTACTTCAAAGAAAGCTGCCATATGCTCAATTGATAACATGCATGGTCGAGCAATATATCGCATTGAGAGAGAGGAGTATAGCCTGGCTTCTGGCGAGCCTCTCGCTTGACCAACAACATTAAAGTTTTCAAGCTCAAGGACTGGACCAAGAGCTATAATTTACTGGTCAAGAGGTTACCTAAGGAGGGGATTGTACCACCAGCTCCAGTTGAGGAGGTGCCTGACGGGCAAGCACCAGATGATGGGGGTGCATAGCCTAACATTGCACTTGAGGGGGATGCATCTGATGTCCCTTTAACCAAATATTCATTCTGATGTTCTATGCACATTTGCTAGGGTTCAAACTGTTAGTGTCTGTTAGCCATTTTCGGGGACGAAAATTCCTAAGGGGAGGATAATGTAACGACCCTGAAATTCTGAACAAGAACCTGACGGTTTTGATAAGCGTGCTCGACACGAAAATCGAGGCGAATTTAAAAATTAGTCAATGATATTGTTTGAAATAATATTAGCTTGTGATTAAGTGAGTTCACGTGTGAATTCTCACTTAAATCCGAGTCATGTAAGACGTCGAGACGGCGTGCTACGCCGCGTCGACCGTGTTCGTGCTTCACACCGAAGTCTAAATTAGAGGAAACTGAAATATCAAGGATATTTTAGATCTTTAGCTTATAAGAGAAGGAAGGGGATCTGGGATAATCATCTTCCACCTCCTCCTTCTTTCTGTGTCTAATAAACCCTAAGCTAGGAGAAGAGGGTTATTTGATTTTTCAAGAAAGCGTGTGTAAGAAACCTAGGTTAGCATTTACATAACCTTTGAGTGTAAAGAATCAGCGTTAATACGTCGTCTCTGATTCGTCAAGAAGGCGTACCTTCGCTACGTGTGGAAGCGGAGCCACAGATTACTGGTTCCGAGTAGAAGGGGTAACAAGGCCCAAGTTTCAAATCCGAAACCCTCGTTCGGATCGATTTGCCGAAACCCCGAAAGGGCCCAACTAAAGGTGAGTCCGTGTGTTTAAAAATGGGCAGTTGGTTGCCCTTATATGTGTATGTGAGTGTATATTAATGGTTGTAAGAAACCATTAATGAAAATGGGTTAAAAATAGGGAAGTAGATGACCTCTATTAATGACAGGAGTTCTGTCATTATTGATCGATCAATGACAGTTAGTGATCGATCAATGAAAGTCATTGATCGATCAATCAGTATAAGACAAAGAAGAGAACAGAACCTTGAGAATTCTAGAAGTTCAGTGCTCGAAGAGCATTAATCAATCAATTTGGGGATTGATCGATCAGCAAGAGAGTGATCGATCAATGACAGTTGGTGATCGATCAACAAAGGTATTGATCGATCACTGGTGTGTATTGATCGATCAATAGAGGCATTGATCGATCAATCTGCATAAGTGTTAAATGTGAACAGAAGGTAGGAAATTTGAATTTTAGGCTATTGATCGATCAATGAGGGCATTGATCGATCAACAGGAGATATTGATCGATCAACCAAGCTGGTGATCGATCAATTTTGGTTGTGTTAAAGTGAGGAGGGAAGAGGTTATTGATCGATCAACAAGGGTATTGATCGATCAATGATGAGTAGTGATCAATCAATAGAGGCTATTGATCGATCAATTGATTCTGTTCCTGGTTGAGAGCTGAGAGAGGATTAATCGATCAATGGGATCATTGATCGATCAACAAGAGGGATTGATCAATCAATAAGAGTGGTGATCGATCAATCACCCCTGTTTTCAGCCTGTCTTGATTTTGTGAGTTGAATACTATTGGACACCGCGCCAGTTCACATCCCGACATTCCTGACATGTAGAATACTATGTTTATGGTCTAGGATCAAACCATGACGCCTTGAAAAGCTTTGGATTTGCTTAGAAGAGGTTTTGACCTAAGGTAGGGGAAAACCAGCCTAAACTATTTTTTAGTATGATTTCATGTTCATTTCATATCTGCGCCCTGATTTTTGTTGTTTTTAACAAGTATGTAAGCACATCATCAATTCCTGCTATCTCTGATTCTGTTTTCTGATTTGTTTCTAAAACCTACTTCTGATTTTTGCTATCTGATCTGTGAGGTCTATGTGTGTATGTGATTTGATGATTTAACCAGATGATCCCCACCGACTCGACGGTATATCCGAGCCTGGCACACTTGTGCATCTGCTTGAAATCCCTCGGCACAATTGCACTCCATAGATGAGGCATTATTGCAAACTAAAATTGTTCATATGAACAACGATTGGTTGGGGTTTCCTATCGGTAAATTCATGTTTACTCCGTGTTATATATTCGCGGGAGTTTCTTAAGTTAGAAAACATACACAATTTAAGTCTCTGATCATATACTTGCATAACATCTGATTCTTGTTTAAAAGCCCAGTATTTGATTTGATTTGCCATGATTGTACGTTCTGATTTGATTCATGTTTTGAGATAGCATGATCTGCATATTCAATTCATTTTAGTTGAAATTCTTCTATTGACCTATGATGTAGCTCACCCTGTTTTAAACCATTTATAGGTTACGAGGCATAACTCCGGCCTTAGGGCATTACGGGCGACCTTTGATTACCGGCGGACCGAGGAGAAAGGTGGTAGGATTTGCGAGATGGACATCCAGGCGGACGAGTTCTATCCGTAGCCTGGGTACCGAGTCTGTCATTTGTATTTTGATATTCTGGATTATTGTGTGCCTGGTGGCCACCATCTGTATATATATATATATATATATATATATATATATATATATATATATATATTACTAGAGATATTGTATTTTGTATTTTATACATTCTATTGGAACCACTATCAGGAATCGTTGTTTGGGTGATGGATGCCCATCACCAATGGTTCTTCTTGGTTCCTTTTTGGGAAGGTATATTCTTTTGGTAAATAGAATTACATGCTTTATTTATTGTATTCAATTATTATAAATGTCTTATGTAATGACTCGACCTACCACTGCTGGACAGTGTCTGCTTGGTTTCCGCTATACGAGCAGACACTTTATGATTTGTCTCGAGGATCATCCAGAGTATGATCCTGATGGCACGGATTTCCGAGTGTGGAAATCCGGGCTGTCACACTTTGATATAACTTTGAACATTTATTCCTTAACTTTTGACACTAAACTCTTGACATTGAACTCCGAACTCCCAATCCATCTTGAACTCCGAACTTTGAACTCTGAACTCTTGAATATGAAACCTTGAATCCAAACTTGACTTTTGAACTCTTAATGTAGATTTGAACTCTGAACACGAACTTCGAAAAGGAACCCTTTAGACTCGTAATGTAAACTTTAAATTAGAACCCTATGAACCTTGAAATTGAGACATGAATATCAGATCTTTGAACTATGAATATGAACATCAAATCTGTGAACTTTATATCTGAACTATGAAAATGCATTAAGAACTGCGAATCATTGAATATGAATTCCAAACTTAAAGCATCAAATATGAATTTCGAACATAGAAATTGAACTTTGATCTTTGAATACGAGTTTCGAACTTCGAAAATTTAGATACTTGAAATTAAACTCGGAATTTGACGTTTTTTCGAATTTTAGTTTTGATATGAAATTGCCCTTGAAATTTTTTGTATTGAATTTGTGCATTGATTAAGGAGATGTACATTGGTATTGATTTTTCCCTATTGAGCTTAGACTATTAGCTCACCCCGACTATACGTCATAGGTGTAGATCCCGATCTGAACCCCGAAACTTGAGAACGATCTGGAAGACGAAGATCTTCCGCCTATAGAGTTGTCCTTAGATGGTGATTTCAGACATAGTAAGGTTTTAGATTTTTGGACTTGATACATCCAATGTTTTCATAGAATGATAGAATTAGTTTTTGTGTAGACATTTGTATGCCGCTGTTTAGGTGATGGTTGGTCATCACCGGTGATTTTATTTTAGGTTTTGTTCATATGCTCTATATAGAAATAAAAAATTTAGTTCTGTCATGTATCATATTTGCTTTGATTTTCGTATCTTGTGGATGTACTAAGTATTCTGTAATCAGGTTGTGTTATGCGATGTCATAATCCCAAATTTTTGGGAACTATGCACATCTTATACCATGCATGCGTATGTGTGGTTCACAAGGAAACAAAAGAAAAACATGTATACGCTATGTGTGTATGTGAGAAACACACTAACTTTCACTAATATGTATATAAGTAAAAAGGAAGAAGAGAAGAGCCCTATACATAACCTAATTTTAGCCTAGAGAAAAGGAAAAGAGAGAGAAAGAAGAGAGGAAATTGTAAAAGAATGTTAGGTTCGTTGGTTTAAGCCCGTAGAAGATTTAGAGGAAGGCTAGATGAGGAACCATGAAGAGCTTTTCATCTAGTTGAAACTTGGATCGAGTTTACATCAAATGCATCGATCGAGGTATGATTTAAATGTATTTATGGTGATTAGATAGTGTAGGAAGGAATTGTTAAAAGGTCTTTTTGTGTTATTTAATGCTAATAAGACATTGGATAAAGAAGGAATTATTTTCTCGAATAGATCGAGCACTTGTATCTATCGTGGCTCGCTTGAGTGGCCTATTTGGCTCGCTCGAGCGAGGATAGAATATAAATCTGAGTATATTTTCGTTTTGGGCTCGCTCGAGCGAGACCTATAGTATATGGGAAGCTCGCTCGAGCGAGACTTTATGTAGTTCATTTTAACCGCTCGAGCGACTTCGTTTTAACTGCTCGAGCGATGAAAGGTACTCGTTCGCGCGAGGGTTGGTACCTCATTTTAACCGCTCGCGGGAGATTAAGTGCTCGCTCGAGCGAGGCTAAGTGACCGCTCAAACGAGGAATAGTGCTCGCTCGCGCAAAAAACTATGAGGGTTTTATTAAATTTTAGCACAGTTCGTGGGAGCTGTGTGCTCCAAGGGCCCTAGTGACCATTCTAAGCATGTTCTTAACGCATGCAATGTAGATTGACATGGGATCGTTGCGTATCACCGCTACGAGAGAGGACTGCTTTGAATTTGCTTTGAGGTAGGGAATATCTTGAAACATGTACTTTAATTCGTAAAAAATCATGTATGTAGAGTATTTCAATCATATAGAGTAGCTCGAGAGAATAGTCATATTAAATGTATTTCCAATATGTCTGTGTGTATGAATCTAAAAAGGAGGTCATGAAGTCCCCAGGAGACATAGAATTGTGACATTGGGCATCGTAATGATGCATTAAACCAGTAGCATCCCAGAGATGCATATGAAGCCAAATGATAAAACAAAAGAAGAACGAGAATGCCTAATGTAATATAATTAGCACAATCACGGTGAATAACTATATGTAGAGTACACTTTATATTTTTGTTATTTAAGGTTTATTTAGAATACCCCACCCACGTGGCGGGATACCCACGACTGACTCGACAGGATATCCGTGACCGATACGGCGGCCAAACTGTAGACCCTAGCACATCCCAGAGATGTTAAATTGAGAATAGACCCCGCCGCCTAAGAGAAAGGGGCCTAGGTAGTATTGAAATGTAACACATAGCAAGGGTCTATTTAGACGACGATGGTGGGTATTCCATCGGGGCTCGATGCTATATTGCTCGGAGATTACTTAAGTTAAGATTTAAGTGATTAGGCCAAATCCATTACCAAAATAGTAAGATGAGAATAATAAAATCATGCAAAGTAATAGTGTATCCATCATTTTACTTCTGTGTGTTCCAATTTGTCTTTCAGCAATTCTATCAAATAAATCATGCTTTTAAACTATTTTTAACATACATGTCAGAGCTTAATCTATATGTTTATTGTGTTTCCCTATTAAGCTAGGATGTAGCTCACCCCCCTTAGACTATACGTCGCAGGTCCAGGACTAGCGGCAACGAAGACTTCTGGAGACGTTGATCCAGGGATTCAGATTACGTACCCACAGAAGAGTCAGAGCCTCCTTCTGAGGAATTCTTCTAGGAGACCCATTGCACACTTTGAGAGTGAGTTGAGATTATTAGGTACGGCTTGGTATGTCAAGCCTCTTTATTTGAATGAAATTAAATACCGTTATTCTTTTGACAAACCGTCTGGGATGAACTGTTATCACCAACGGTTTGGATAAGTTCTTATGCCTATGAATTTACATGGGACAAGAACTGCCTTTAGAGACCCTATTTATTTTAAATACATGAGTACTTGTTTAGTGTAGATACATGTGCCTTAATTGTAGTTTTTGACTTGTATATACCAATGCTTCATACAGAATCACAGGGTATGGCCTTAAGGGTCGTGCTGATGGCACGGGTTTTGAGGTGTCGAAATCCGGACTGTCACATGCGATCTGGCAGTCCGGGTCTTCCCAATTTGTCAAAAAAATAAAAATAAAATAAAATAATATCTCAAAAAATTTTGTTAAAAAAATCCGGATTGTCACAATGTGTGTGTGTGTGTGAGAGAGAGAGAGAGAGAGAGAGAGAGACAGAGAGAGAGAGAGAGAGTGTGTGTGTGTGTGTGTGTGTGTGTATGTATGGACACAGAGATACTGATTAGCGATGGAGGCCTCAAACCGTGCACTCGATCTAATTGGATATCAAACACCTAATCTGACGACATTCGATCTAATTGGGTGTCAAACTTCTAATCCAAGGATAAAGTCATCGAAATAATTTCTTTTAGATCACAAGCTGATGATCCCAAAATGAAGTTTGATCACGTGGCACATGATCTATACGAGAGTGTAGAGTTCAAACCCTACACCTCTAGTGTCAGCACCCATTAACTTATATGGACATAGAGGCCATTTATTAGCAATGTAGGGTACAACCCTGCACTCGATCCATTTTGGTGCCAAGTGGCACCTAATTCGAGAATCAGTTGTCAATGCAGCATGAACAAGGTTGATAAAGTCCATCAAAAAATATAATATAAATACGTTTTATCCACCAACCAAAACTTGGTCAAAGTTGGAAAAAATTTAATGCACCAAATTTGACCATGATTTTGAAGGGCAAAAAAGCTATAAGAATAATTTCTATTGAAACACTTCTCATATATATGATTGATGATCCCAAAACGGGTGTTTGTTTTGGGATTACGTGCCATGTGGCACGCGATCTACGCTCGTGTGTAGAGTTCAAACCGTACACCTCTAGTGCATGCACTCTTTAACTTATATATATATATATATATATATATATATATATATATATATATATATATATATAAGGATTTTAAAATCCGAGCCACATATCGCAATCAAGAGGGCGATACTAGACTGGTGGTCGCTTATTGCGGCTAGTCCAATCGATCTAGGGTATATATATTCCATGTTTCCAAGCAGATATTTCCCTATGCTAAACATTGCTTATATAAGCTACCACTATAACCAATGAATTTTTCATTAGGAGGCCTTAATCATAATATGTATAATCGTTCTTGTTTTTATTATATTTCATTAATCACTAATTAATTATGTAGTTGTTGTGAAAATTAAGTTGTACTCGCAAGTGCACGAATCGTGATGTAGTCAGTAGGTGCAGAGTATGAGATCGTTCCCAGGATGATTGGTCAGAAAATTTAAAATAAAAAATAATAATTAACCAAAAGAATTTTCACAGATCTATCACAGTATTTTCTAAATTAAAAACTTAAAAACTTGAAAAATGAGATAAACACTAACCACTAATTGAAATTTAAACAGATTATGAAAGGTAAGGATTGAGATACTAAATCCTCCCATCATAGGTTTATCATTTGTGTAATACAAATCTGTAGATTGAGATGTGAGATCTTTAATAGATATCTAAAAAGAAACACCACCCCAAACACACGTGAGCTCTAAAGTATAGATCTGAGATCATGGAGATGTATGATTAACATTTTATGAGTGTATGATTAACACTCACACCTTGGACAATACTCAGAACTCAATCTCTAGGTGATTTCTAAAGTACGATCTAAGATCAAGGAGATGTATGATTAATGCCCCATGAGTTTGTGATTAACACCCACACCTCAGATAATGATTGGAACTCACCACTGGGATAAAGTCATACTATCAATCCGAGATCAAGGAGATGTATGATTAACACCCCATGAGTGTGTGATTAACACTCACACCTCAAATTACAGTAAAACTTCACTCCGAGATGAGTAATAATTAGGATAAAATCATTATTACAGATCTGAA
This sequence comes from Chloranthus sessilifolius, assembly GCA_021018995.1. Lineage (NCBI taxonomy): Eukaryota > Viridiplantae > Streptophyta > Magnoliopsida > Chloranthales > Chloranthaceae > Chloranthus > Chloranthus sessilifolius. The sequence goes on along the minus strand of CM037595.1, from coordinate 90,282,207 downwards.
ATCATAGGACATGATTAGCTTTTAGATCTCAGATTGAAATCAGATTTTACCATTTTCAATAACAACATTAGGGCCTTTAAAAGCATCTGACATCTCAATCACAGATTTGTATTAATATAAATGACTTCCTCGAATGGGGTTTATTAGATCCCCATCTTTAATGAAACTAGCCACACATAATTGAAATAAATAATAAAATAAATACAGAAATTGAAAATGACATTAAAATACCGTAAAGAATTATTCACAAAAATCCACGAAAGCTTTAATCCAAAGTACGTACACCTCCTTCTTGAAAGTGGATCCAAATCAGAAAACTAAGACTTATCTTCCTCTCCCTCAAAATGAATATTCAAAAGATAGTTCAAGAAACTGGAACTCAATGCCCTTACACTTTGAAAAGCCGAAAACTAAACGGAAGAATGCGGAATGAAAATAACTGCCCCCGGATCCTCAGATTTTATCTCCTTAAATAGTACTGAGATCGGCCTCTTCAAATGCAAATTCAAAACTCCAATTTGAATTTGATCGATTGATCGACTGAATATGGTCGATCAATCGATCATATCAGATTTTGTTTTTCAATTTTCAAGTCCTCCGAATTATGTCGATCGATCGACCAATAAGGGTCGATTGATCGACCTAGTCAAAAGATCTTGCTTTTCTTTATTTGTCACTTTCTTTCCGCTTTTTCGCCATTTTGTGCTTCCTAATAAGTTTAATGACCACTTTATCCTGAAACTTAGAAAATCTGACAAATTATGTTAGATAGCTTTCATTGAACGGCTAAATGTTGATTTTTAGGAGTGAAATATCCTGATATTTTATTACACATCAATAGTCATAATCGTTAGATGACATTTATGATCACATTTCAATTTTATATATATATATATATATAGAGAGAGAGAGAGAGAGAGAGAGAGAGAGAGCGAGAGGGGGGGGGGGGGCGAGATGTTAATTACGGAGCAACTCTCAAGCGCTACCCACAAGCCAGCTGGACGGCATGTGACACCCAACCTGAAGTTCGGGCATCACGTCAACCGGGCACCCCGTCAACTTGCCCAAGCTCGTTTACGTAAACATGTAAAAGAAAGAAAAAATTAAATACAGAGGTACTTTTCAACCTTTAAAAGAGTGGTTTACTTTCAATGCACCAGGATGGAGGCCTCATTCTATGTTTGCCATGTGATTTGATTAATAAATCTTTAAAATTAATTTCTTTTAAATCATGTGCTACTAACGCTCCAATATATATGGTTGTTTTTTTTAAATAAACAATTATTTTAAAACTTTTTTATCTTTCAAAACAAATCATATGTAATGTAACACCAGGGCCGGCCCTGGGCCAAGGCCCAAGAGGCGACTACTGCCTCAGGGCCTCAAATTTTCGGGGCCCCCAAGTCTTGAAAGTGATTATCATCTAATTGCTTAATACAATTTGTAATGTAAAAAATTATTTAATCAATCTAATTCTTTAATTCTTTAAGTGACTAGTGTTGCTTTACTTTCTTTTTATTTTTTATTATTTTTTATACAGCCATTCGGCCGAGATAACCTCAAGAATCGAGGAGCAAGCACGCATACACATAGGGCACACTACAAAAATAAGGTATTTCAGTGACACTTGCTGTTAAGCTATTTTTGGGTAGCGGCAGTTTTTAGTAGTGAGAGGACTAATAGCACGCAGTTTTTTTAATTGCGTGAGGGAGTTATTTTTTGTAGTGACAGTTGCGGAGCAGTGTGAGTGAGCCCCAATTATAGTGGTGAGGGTTAACTAACAGAACCCAACCCATACCTTGTAAAAACAAGGGTGAGAAATTGTGTTGCTTTACTTTTTACCTAATAGGTTGTGGGCTCAATTATTCCTAAGTCCCATGTTTGCATTTGTTTTTAATGGGTCATGGATTGGGTCTCGGCCGGGTCAATGCAGGACATTAGTCAGGTCGCTGGCCTCATTGGGCCAGGCCAACAATAATATGTATTGATCTAGTAGATTTCATGGCCCAATTTTGATCGGACCAAATTTGTTTGACCAAATCCTTTATATATAGAATATCTCTAAATGCGACTCCGCGTTCTCTGAAAGCGCGTACGGCCTAGACCCCTTGAAAACTATTGATTCATTCGAATGAGAAGATGGAGATTGCTTTTATCTCTCTTTCACAAAATAGATCTTCAGATCATGATCCACCTATCAGACAATCAATTTTGTATTCCATGTGTTACAAATCCCCAAAAAATGCCCTTGAATCATATAGCGCACATCAAGCTCAATTGTGATTTTATGACCATTTTTTTGGAATCTATGACAAGTTGAATCACAAATCGATTGTTTGTTAGGTGCACCATGATCTCTAGATCTATTGAGTAAAAGATATGGGTGAAAAACAATATCCGTCATATGATTCGAAGGATTCAATGGTTTTCAAGGGGTCTGAGATGTGGGTGCCTTAAGAGGTACCCTTATATATAAACATACAAATTTATCTTATTAATTGACCCTAACTTAAAATAGCGATTTCAGGCTCCTTACAATTCCATTTTTGCAAATTACCTGTCAATTTTGATCTACGCAACCAGACGTATCCAATGAACCTATTTTTGAAACTTTTTGAGACTATTATAGTGCTAAAAAATGATAGTAAAAGATTCAATGACAATTAAAGTAATAAAAAATATTAAAATTTTATTGGTTAGATTACTGGATCTGTCGGGTACGTTCTATTATTTAGCTTTTCTTTTTTTTTTGTTGCATTTTCTTTTATAATATACTTTCATTAATTTGTTAGTTGCATTTTTCAAATTATAAACAATGAAAATAGATTGTGAAGATATTTGTAATCTAAAAGCAATGAGCATTGTTTTTGCTACAATTTTTTTTTTTTTACGATTATTATGAATGAGGGGCCCCATTTTAGAAAATCGTCTTGGGCTCCCAAAATCTCAGAGCTGGCCCTGGGTAGCACCATCTTCCAATTTGGTGCATTAAATTTTTTTTTTACCTTTGGCCACATATTCAATATTAGAGAAGTACCATTTTTAATTTTTTTCACATGGTACATGATTGAGCTTAGCAACACTACAAAAAAGTAAGACTATTAGTGGTAGTTTTTGACAACCAAAAACTGCCGCTATTCACAAAAATGCTATTAAGACTATTAGCGGCAAGGGTATTAACGGCATTTTTTTTATTAAAGCGATAATTTTTTGTTGTCACTAATAGTCTTATTTTCTGTAGTGTCAGTTGTCGTGACACTCGATCTTCAAATTGAGGTATATATATATATATAAAGAGGAGAAAAAACAAAGAATTTTTTTTCTCTCTATAACCGGGTGCAAGATAATGTGCCACGTGATCTACCATTGATGTGTAGCATTTTGGGCTGCATTGAAATGCACCATCCTATTTCCCTACTATTATTGTTATTATTATTATTATTATTATTATTATTATTATTATTGTTGTTGTTGTTGTTGTTGTTGGTATAAATAAGCTTCAACTATTATTATCATCAACTCATCTGATCATAGGCATACCATAGCTCAATCATTTCTCTTTAAGGATCCTCAATCCTTAATGTCCGTGTGTCATTAAGGATCACAGGCATACCATAGTTCGTTGGCCATATCTTTAGATCTTGAGATTATAGGCATTCTACCATATAAGTTTAACTTGTGATTGAGCCGGCCCATCTTAATTCGATCTTGAGAAAATGAGTATATCATCAGGTAGTCAATTTCTGATTCTACGTAAAATCAGAAATTGACTGTAGATAATATGCCCATGATTTGAAGATTTTTTGAACCAAAGATTGAGACAAAAAACAAATTCCATCGTTGGATTTTTAATGTAATAAATGATTTTCGGAGTGAGTGCATCAGTGCAATTGAAGGTACTTCCATCAAATGTGCAAATTGGTGTAAAGAATCTCATAAAATTGGTGCGTCAAAAACTTCATAAAAAAATCTCAAACTTATAATTTAAAGTGATCAAACGCCTTAAAATGAATTTCTAAAGTAGGTTTGAAACGTTGGATACCCAATAAGGTCAAAATAGTTTAGCATGGCACCATAGCTTCAGGATAACATAGTCAACAAGTTGACCCAATACCCAACTAGACCCAATCTTTAATCGGGTTGGGTACATAAACTTGATTCGTTGGAACGGATAGGGCATGAGACATCCAACCCAATCTGAAGTTTTACATATAAAAAATATGAAAAAATGGAGGTTTTTACTGGATCGAGTCGGATCGGTTTTAGGGGTGGGCGTCGTGCCGGGTCGGGTGGAGTGCACTGTCTGGTCGGGTCAGGTCAAGCACATGCTATTTTCTCATTGAGCAGCAAATATTTTGGCCCAGCCCAACCCGACTCACCCAGACCTTTGACAGCCGTAGCTTTAACCTCGCCATCTGATTGGCTACTGTATTGAATGGATGGTTTAGATGATGGGAATCTTTTATTGTTATGATTATTATTAATGATGAGCTGCTTTTTTTTTTTTGCCGAAGAACCGACGAGATCTTTGAGAGTAGGCAAAAAATTGACTACACCAATGATTGAGCACTCAATTGCACTTACGCCTCTAAGCTGTAGGTAAACCATAAATCGACTGGTGTCTCAGGAGAAGCGATAAATTTCACGAGAGATTTTGTGTTCGATAGGGATACCTTTATTTGCACCCCCTAATTCCTAATATCTGTTTACACTTGGACTAATTCCTAAGGAATACCTTCGCCCCCACCGTATAGCGAGTGTTTCACGATTTACACATCCTACGAGAAATCCTGTTTTGAGTCCTAATCTTTCACATATTAGGATCTTCAGATCATGAGCATACCATCGTAAGAATTTTTATTCTACATGGCTCACATCCGTATGGGCATAAAGTATATCACGTCTTTTGATTACTTTTTTAAGAATGTGTGTCATTTAGAATAAAAAATTGACCGAATGATGACATACTCAATGGCTATAATCTAAATATCAATTGTATGAAAGATTGGTAATAAAAACAATCCGTCAGATTTAAAATAATCAATAATTTTTTTATTGTGGTGCCCTTAGAGATTCGGTGTGTGCAAATAATTCTCTCACTAATGTAGGAGGGGAGTGCCCTTCTTGAGGAAGGGAGAGAAAAGAGAGAGGGGCATTTTGGGTATTTAACTCCTGTTGTGTTGGCGATTGTGTCCGTACACCAACGTGTCCCCACTTGTGGTATATAAAGGTCAACTATATTGGTACATAGTGACAATCTGGTCCTTTGCCAAGCCCTCTTTAGTCGCCTACTTATTAGAATTGTCGACAAATTTGTAGGTGCAGGCCCGTACACACCAAGGTGCATGCACGGGTCATAATTCCATCCTCATGATTAGACTGTCATGGGTGGAAGTTGGGTTAATCAAACCGAACTGAAGTCAGATTAATTTCGATTTCGGTGCATTGAATTCTCAGAAAAATTGAATCCAACGATGTGTTTGGTGCGTGTATGAAAAATCGGATTCGAAGCTTAAAAAATTGCTGAAATATTGTCACACCATAGCACCGAAGGTGTACTTGAGGAGATGTGGCGATCATGTAGGAGTTGTTTGAGCCAAAGAGATTTTAGCTGTTGTGTGAGCAAGGGATCAATATTCCGCTTCCGTAGATGATTGTGCCACAGTGGATTGTTTCTTGGTGCACCAAGATATGATATTTGGTCCGAGAAAGAGACAAAACCCGGTATTGGAGCGTCTGTCTAAAGGATCCCCGGCCCAATCTGCATCAAAGAAGGCTACAACATTTAGAGGGCCGGAAGAAAACATGAGACCGTGATTAATGGTGGCCTTAACAATTCTGAGTATTCTTTTGACAGATGAAAAATCGTGTTGAAGTGGACGGTGCATGTGTTGGCACACAGAGTTCACTGCAAAAGACAAATCTGGTCTTGTGATGGTAAGGTACTACAGTGCCCCTACCAGGCTGCGATAAATAATAACTTTAGGAAATTTCTGATCACCATTTGGTTGTGTAGATTTCTTGACTAACATGGGGCTAGAGCACTGTTTGTAGTTTGCCATAGATGCGCGATCTAATATTTTTGCAACATACTTAGCTTGTGTTAGAATGGTGTTGTGGCTGTTTTTGTGAACCTCAATTCCAAGGAAATAATTCATGGTTTTGAGATCCCGCGTATGAAATTGTTGTCTTAGTTTATATATGAACTGTTGGATAAAAGTTGGGATCGGAGCCGGTGATGAATATGTCATCAACGCAAACCAAAATGATCGTGATGCAAGTAGATGTGTGAAGGACAAACAGAGAAGGATCTATAGAATTGATCTTGAAGCCATTGCGAGTGAGAAAGGTACTCAACATTGCGAAGCAAACTCTGGGGGCTTGTTTTAAGCCATAGAGTGCCTTGTGGAGTTTGCACACATGAGTAGGGAACTCGGGATTCACATAATCAGGCGATTGAGATATGAATACTTCCTCATGAAGATGACCGTGTAAAAAGCATTGGATATGTCGAGTTGACGGATTGCCCAATTAAAATGGAGGGCCACTAATGAGAGAACTACCCGATCCGTTGATTGCTTGACCACAAGGTTGAAGGGTTCATTGTAATCGAGATCATGCTCTTGATCATATCTTTGGCAACAAGACGGGCTTTGTGTCTAAAAATAGAGCCATCAGCATTGGTTTTCAATTTGAAAATCCATTTGCAGCCAATGACCTTTCTGTGTTGAGGATGGGGAACTAGTGTCCATGTATGTTGTTGTATAAGTGCATTGAACTCACTAGACATGGCAGATTGCCCCTCAGGAAACTTGGGTGCTTGTAGATAAGTTTGCGACTCAAAATTTGGTTTTGGAGAGATATTGTTGGCAGCCAAGGTGAAGATTTTTTTCTTCTTGAAAATGCCACTTTTCAACCGTGTTTGCATAAGGTGAGTAGGTGGGTTAGAGGGTATTGTTTGTTGTGGTGGTGGAGGTGAAAGCAAAGGTTGCTGTTGCTGGGGATGCGTAGGCGATGATGAGTTTGATGTTGGTGTAATAGTTGTGGAGGGTAATGGATGAGGAGAGGGTGGTGGAGTGGGTAGCTGAGAGATTATTGGAGCTTGTAATTGAAGAGGTGTGTGGATGGTAGAGGGATAATTGGAGCTGGTAATTGAAGAGGTGTGTGGATGGTAGTGGGAGAAGAAGCTGGGGAGGGAATTGGTGAAATAGATATAGGTTCGGAAATGTGAGAGTAAGTGGGTTGTTGGAAGGGAAAGTTATTTTCAAGAAATAAAACATGTCGTGAGAAGTATATTTTCCTTGTGAGAAGGTCAAGCGCAGTAATAACCTTTATGAGCTGATGAGTAGTCAACGAAACAACATTTGCTAGAGCGGGGGTGGAGTTTGTGTGGTGTGTAAGGGCGTAGCTATGGGTAACAACACCATCCGAAAGTTTTGAGAATGGAGTAATCAAGAGGACAACAATATAGTTTTTCATAGGGAGAGGAATTGAAGATGGTTGGGCTTGGTAATCGGTTGATCAGAAACACTGCCGTGCTTAATGCCTCAAGTCAGTAAGTGGATGGTAGGGATGCTGTGTGGAGTAATGTGATGGTAGTCTTATGAGATGGCAGTGCTTTCCTTCCGCAACGTCATTTTGTTCAAGGGTATGTAGGCAAAATTTTTGATGAATAATGCCACTGCTATGAAATAGGGATTGGAATCTATGGTTGATGAATTCCCCACCATTATCACTGCGAAAGACTTTTATTGTAGTGGAGAATTGGTTCTCAACAAGGGATTTAAATTTTAAAAATGTGCTATAAGCTTCAAATTTATGAAACAACGGATATACCCAACAAAATTTTAAAAAATCATCAATATAGACTATGTAATAACCATACCCAATATATGAAAGCATTGGGGAGGGACCCACACATCGGCATGAACGAGATCAAAAGCAACTTTAGAGACTGAGTTAGGCAAAGAGAAGGGCAACTATTGTGCCTTTGCTACATGGAAATGCTCACAATGTAAAGAAATCCTACTAGAAAATCGAACATTAAGTTTTGAAGGGTTTTTTGCACATACCCCCCTTGAGATATGCCGATATTGCATCAAACCCCTTGAGTTATGAGCATTTATTCTGCAGCCCTTACTTTTGTGTTTCTGTTTCATATACCCCCCCCCCCCGGCCGTTAACTAGCCGTGAGTTTATGGACGGAATGACTATTTTGCCCTTAATGAAACCAATATTCTAAAAATACCACTATTTTAAAAGGCCCTTCATTTATCTATATTTACAAGTCATGTCATTAAAATTTTCCCTTTATCTACAAGTCATGCCATTATAGTTTACCATCATTCTAAAAGGAGTACCTTTAAATCCACCCACAAAATCTTTGAGTTCAGCCACGCTGAAACACATCGACTGCATTGAATCAGATGATGGAGATTGTCTATTGTCCCGATCTTTGATGAGATCGATCTTTAGATCATGGGTGTACACTCAGACGGTCGGTTTTTTATTTCATGTGGTACACACCCATAAAAGTGACCCTAAAATCAATTTTAAGCGTGCACATGATGTTAAGGTCACTTTTCTAAGATGTGTGCCACGTGAAATAAAACACTGACCGTCTGATGGTACACCGATAATCTCAAGATCCATCGTGTGAAATATTGGGAGGATAAATGATCTCCATCGTTCGATTCAATTCAATCAACGTATTTCAACGTGGGTGAACTCAAAGATTTGATGGGTGAATTTAAAGGTACTCTTCTAAAAGGCCCTTCATTCGCCCATTAGATTCAAGACCCATCAGATGGGTAATTCCCTCATTAAAGCATACCAACGTTTGGGCGAATACTCATTTGATTCGTCCAGTTGGGTGCTTTGAACCCAACCTAATGGGCCAGTTATATGCCCCACATAGTTTAAATCGGGTTGGGTCAGGGGCCAACTAGACAAGATTGCTTTCAATCGAGCCCCGCCTCGGCCTGATGAAAAAATGAGGAGCCTACCCTAGCTAGGCCCTCTCTCCTAGATTAGATGGCTTGTAAAGGTTTTTTTCAGGCCCAATGAGCCCATTCGTTAGAGCTATCAACAGGTTGCTCTTATCAATTCAATTCAGTTCCCCAGCTTATATTTGACCTTAATGCCCGAGGGTTGGGCTTGGGCCAACACTTTTAAGGCCTTAGGCCCGTAGGTTTCACATATATGATATGTAGATTGAGTGATCACTTCAACATTTTATTATCAGAGCAGGTCGGGCTGAGGCCCGACTATGAATTGGGCCTAATGCCTTAGTCCGAACCTGGATTGAATTGGATCACGTCTTGCCACGGGCCAACCCATCCATTTATCCCTTAAGTAGTTGTGTTTGTTCGGGTCGGATTGCATTCAAGTTGGGTTTGAATGGCCCGATCTTTAATTGGACATAAAAATCAATCCCGACCCCACCCATTTAATAATCGGGTCAGGTTGTGAGCATGCCTAACTATTAGCCCAAACGTTGGTATGCTTTGATGGGGGAATCACCCATCTGATGGGTCTTGAATCTGATGGGTGAATAAAGGGCCTTTTAGAAGAGTACCTTTAAATCCTCCCACCGAATCTTTGAGTTCACCTACGCTGAAACACGTTGATTGAATTGAATCGAATGATGGAAATCATTTATCCTCCCAATATTTCACACAATGGATCTTAAGATTATCGGCGTACCATCAGACAGTCAGTGTTTTATTTCACGTGGCACACATCTTAAAAAAGTGACCTTAACATCACGTGCACGCTTAAAATTGATTTTAAGGTCACTTTTATGGGTGTGTACTACATGAAATAAAAAACCGACCGTCTAATGGTACACCCATGATCTAAAGATCGATCTAATGAAAGATCGGGACGATAAACAATCTCCATCATCTGATTCAATGCAGTTGATGTGTTTCAGCGTGGCTGAACTCAAAGATTTTGTGGGTGGATTTAAAGGTACTCCTTTTAGAATGGTGGTAAACTATAATGGCATGACTTGTAAATAAAGGGAAAACTTTAATGGCATGACTTGTAAATATAGATGACTAAAGGGCCTTTTAGAATGGTGGTATTTTTAGAATATTTATTTCATTAAGGGCAAAATAGTCATTCGGTTCATAAACTCACAGGCTAGTTAACTGCAGGGGGATATATGAAACAGAAACACAAAAGTAAGGGCTACAAAATAGATACCCATATCTCAGGGGGTTTGAAGCAATATCGACATATCTTAGGGGTATATGCAAAAAACCCAGTTTTGAAAGAAGTAAGCGTAAAACCAAAATAGACAGGTGACCAAATCTGTTGTACTAGACTGAAATGGGTTGCAAAGTAGAGGTGAGTGTTGATGGAGAGGAGGAGCTTGTGATTGCTGATGGCAATGGATAAAGGCCATTGGAGCTATAGCCTAGTAGAAGTATCTTCTTTGTGAATTTGTCCTAGAGGAAACAACCATTAGAATCAAAAGAAAGTGTGCAATTGTTATCATTAGTGAGCTTGTGCACAGAAAGGAGGTTAGATGAAATCTGAGGTACATGAAGAACATTGGTTAGTAACAAATTTCTAGGAGTAATAATTGAACTAGAACCAATATTGGAAATGTGTAAGCTATTACCGATCATTACTTGTTTGGCACCGCAATAAGGAGTCTGGATGGAGAGTTGCGAGAGATCCGCAGTAACATGGTTGCTAGCTCCACTGTCAAGATGCCAATGGGAATTGGATGCAACGAAGGCCCTGTTGGATGAGGGAACGGATACCTAATACTTGAGATCGGCACAATACCAACATTGAGCAACAATGTGGTTTATATGACCACATATCTAGCAGATTGGTTAGGCAGATGTACCCCAGCCATCAGTTGGGGCAATATTGTTGGGGAAGCCAGTATATAGAGACCCATGGTTGGGAGACTGCGACCTCGATTGAAGCTATGACGGCTTCTATTTCCTCGTCCTCTGCCATTTTTTAAGTCGTTAGGTGGACGATATGCGTGAGTATTGAAGGTGGAGGAAGAGCCTTTAGCAGATGACTGGGCCGCTAGGGCAGTGGTGATTTCAGTGGGAGCTGGATCATCCATTTCTAGCTCAAGATTGAGTTCTTCACTTGAAAGAAGAGAAAAAAAATCATCAAGGGTAAGGGGAGTGGGACGAGTTCTAACTGCAGTTTTGAGAGAGCTGTAGGCTCTGGAGAGCCCATTAAGGGTATAGAGAATCACATCCTCATTAGCCATTGGAGATGATGCAGCAGCAAGATTATCAGTGAGATGTTGAACTTTTTCCATGTAATCTTTCATGGAGAGAGTACCCTTTTTTTAGGGTTTGTAGTTGGAATTTCATCTGCATTATATGAGATTTGGAAGGAGAGTTGAGACGAGTTTCCAGAGCCGAAAAAACTTTTTGAGCAGAGGATAGATTGACCACATAGGGAAGAACAGAGGAAGTGAGTGTAGCATAGATTGCAGAGACAAGGAGTTGATCGATTTGCATCCTTTCGGCATGCCTGGGGTTGGGAGTTCGGTTTCTTGATGAATCTGCAATGGTTGGTGATGGAATAGAGAAAGGAGAGTCAAGATGGTCGAGAAACCCAGTAGCTTTGAGAATGTGCCAAAACTGGGCTTTCCAGGGTTCTGGAAGTTGGTGGAATCCAACTTAACCATGACTAGGGTATGGATATTTGAGACTAAAAATTGTAGATTAGCTGGAAGGACCATCTCTGCATAGGGTTTGGATCAAAGGAAGCTTGTTGGAGCAAGAGGACGGTGGTCCTAATGGAAGCCTAATACCATGATGAAATACAAAACCAAAGAAAGAAGAGATGAAGCAGGAAGGAGAAGGGTAATTTTTTTTTTCTCTCACCTTTTTCATTTCACTATACACCATAATATATGAAGGATAAAAGAAGAGTCTAGAGAGAATGTCGTTGCAACTACTTACACGGTGGCACCTCCAGGAATACAATGTTAATCACTAACAGTTTGTTCATTTTTATTTTAAAATAAGAAATTACAATTTTAAATCTAATCACAAAATTGTTTATTTGGTTCCTATTGTTTAAGGATTTAAGATTTAGGGTTGCTTTTGGGCCAGTTCCATCACCCACCCAACCGGTTTTCGGTTTCAACCACTTGAAATCAAGACCGAATCGGTCTTTGGTTGGTTCAGTGTGGGTCTTTGGTTGAGCGATTTTTTTAGTCGGTTTTAGTTTTCGATACGAAAAGTTCCATCCCTAATGGAGCCTAGGATGCATCTGCTTTCGCATAGCTTCAATCATTGATCAAAATTTATGCTGAAATTTCAAAATTTTGGCCAAAATGTTTCAGTTTCGGGCATGGCCGAAATGAAACCGAAATCCAAAATTTTGGTCCATTTTCTATGGGGTTCAAAATTTCGGATTTCGGTTTCGATCATGCTCAAAACCAAAATTCAACCTCAAATTTTGATCCTTGGCTTCAATTCATATTTTTTGGCCACTACGTGTAATGATTTGTGTGTATAATAGGCATAACGATTCTTGTATATGAGAGGTTAGACTCATTACGCACTTTCGGCCATATGTGGCTACGGTTGTAAGTTATGTAGCAAAAACTGAAACTGATAAAAAAATTAGTGTATTGAATTTGTAACGACTCGAAATTTTTTTGCGGAAAACTTTAGAATATCGAGCCGTTAATTTCAGGACTTGAGCTTGCAAGGCATCTAATCCTAAGTTTCCTTCATAAAACATGAGGTTTTCCTTTTTTTTTTATTTTTATAACTATTACAAAAATAGGAATATCCAAAAGATGTGTCTTTTCATATGAGTACTACTATATATCACACAAAATAAATATCTAACTATCCATTTAACCATCTACACATATTGTTTTATCTATTTACAACAAAATATTAACCATGTGTCTCGTAACCCTAGTATCATTTATCCATAACAAAAACGAGACAGTAACTGATGCCATCAAAATAGTATCCCCTAATACCCACAAGGAGAAGAGCGTGAATCCTCTGTTGGGCTTCCGTTTCTTCAAGAAATTAGATACACTGGATCATCTTCCTTGGCTTCCCCAGTCTCCGAAAGCCGAGAATATGATATGTGACGCAAAGTGTCGGGGTAAGTACAAAATATCCACGGTGCTTACTAGGAAGACATCAATTACCTTTCATGCCTTGAAATATTTAACTAATAAGCATACATGTAATAATTATTATTCGATTAACATTGTAATATCCTGAAAATTTGAGCGTTAAACAGTGACCTCGGGATCCGTGCCCGACTGGTCGTAGGTTTGACCAAGTGATGGTCAAACAGTGGACTCATGAAGTGATGAACTAATGTGATGTAAATGTAACCTAAGTGTAGTGTATAGTGTTAGTTTAGGGCCACATACACCTATCTCTGGTGTATGTGCTTAACACCAAACCTTAAGAGAAGTTATAAGGGTTTTAATAACCTAGGTTTCTTTTGTTTTGTTGGTGCAAGAGAGTTAAGAAGAGAGAGAGAACCAAGGTGAGCAATGGTTAGGAGTTATTGTGGTTTGATTGAAGGAAGAGTTTCAAGCATTTAATGTCGGATTCAACGCGTAGAGGATCGTTGAAGCAAGAGCCGGAACCCTAGCCATTAAACCAACCTATCAATCCTTTAGGAGATTGATTTGAGGTGAGTTTTATTAAATTAAATGCATAGTTTTGATGATTAAATTCAGTCAAGGGTAGTTAAAAAAATCATAGAATTAAATGGATAGAAAAGAAAGAAAAAGAGAGAGAAAAGATTTGGAAGAACAACCCGAAAAGGGGCTGAGTCCTGGCCAAATCGATTAATCAATTTTGATAATCGATTAATCGATTTTGGTCTAGAAGTTGAAAAAGCAAGAATGCCCAAGTTCGATTAATCGATCTTGAAATTGATTAATTGATTTTGAAAGTTGATTAATTAATTTAGAAATCGACTAATCGACTGAGTACCTCCAGTGGCTGGAGAAATAAGGCTTGGGAAAATCGACTAATCGAATTGGGAAATCGATTAATCGATTTTGGATTTCGATTAATCAATTTGGGATCGATTAATCGATTTTGGATTTTCGACTACTCGATTTGGGGATCGATTAACTATCTTTGGGATTTTCGATTAATCGATTTGGGATCGATTAATCAATTTTGGATTTTCGATTAATCGATTTGAGAATCGATTAATCGATTTATGGTTTCGGTTAATCGATCTTGGAGATCGATTGGCTTGACTTCTTAATTGGACCTTAGGGTTCATGGAGGGTCTTGGGCCTTCTCTATTGCGTCTTTATTGATGTGTTGCATATGTTATGGTGTACCATAGGTGGTACGTGTTAATACAAGCATAAGGAGCCATGTGGGACCTTGATACTTGGACCTTCAGAGACTTGAGGTAAGGAACACCTTGAACATATATTTTAATTACAAGAGCATATATGTAGTGATATAGAAATCAAATTGAAAATGTTTTAACTGTGTAAATCTTTGTAAAAAGGGTTTGTGTAATACCAAGAAAGTAAATGAGAATGAGACATCCTCAGGGGATGAGAAAGTGATAAAGGCATCAGTATAATGCGAGTAACTGAGACCAAGTAAACTAATGAAAATGAGGCATCCCCAGGGGATGAGAAAGTGATAAAGGCATCAGTGTGATGCGAGCAATTTAGACATTCCAGGGATGTAGGTAAGGTTGGATAACGACTGATAAGGTCTAACTGATATAAAATAGCACTTTTATATGGTGAATAATTATATGTAAAGCACATGATATTTTTGTTATTTAAGGTTTGAATAGAATATCCCACCGACGTGGCGGGATACCCACGATTGACTCGACAGGATATCCGTGATCGGTACGGCGGCCAATCCGTACACCGGTACCGAGGTTTATTCGTACACAGTAAGCACATCCCAGGGATGTTGAGATGAGATTTAATCCCGCCGCCTATTAGAAAGGGACTTAAGTAGTATTACCAGAGAATACATATGATAACTATTTATTTAGACGATGATGGAGGGTATTCTATTAGGGGCTCGATGCTATATTACTCGGGGACTACTTAAGTTAAAGATTTAAGTTTTACTTTAGGCCTATTCAGTGTCATTCATGAACAATTAACAATAAAGGAAAACATGCAACTACCAGTAAATTTAAATACAAATTGGGATCTTTTAAACTATTTTTTCAGCAAGTGCATAGATACATCATGCTTAGAATATCATAGAATACATGTGAGATTTTAACTTATATGTTCATTGTGTTGTTCCCTATTAAGCTAGGGTGTAGCTCACCCTTTAGACTATACGTCACAGGTCCAGTGTTAGCAGCGGCTGAGGCTTCGAGAGACGTAGATCCGGGTGATTCGGATTATGCGTCCGGGGACGAGTTAGAGCCCCCTCCTGAGGACTTCTTCTAGGAAACTCCGCTGAGTACTTTGAGAGAGTAGTTTTGAGAGCACATTGGTACGGCTTGGTATGTCAAACCTTTATTTTGATAAATAATGTAATTAATTGATATATTCTTTTTGGCGAACCATCTAGGGTGATCTGTTTATCACCGATGGTTCGGATCGGTTCTCTGTTCATACAGTGGCATGAAAGTAGAACTGTCTTTTGAGTTTATACTTAGAATAGTATTTTGCTTCCGCATCGTGTAGTTATTGTTCTATTTTGTCTTAATATTGCTTGTTATACCATTATTCCGTACATAGCCATGGTGTACGATCTAGAGGATCATGCCGATGGCACAGGTTTCGAGGTGCCAAAATCAGGGTTGTCACATCTGGCTCGATGCCTCAACATCCAGACCAGCCAGAGCAGCAGCCAGACCAGACAGAGCAGCCCGCCCCAGCACCAGCCCATCCTAGAGAGGGGACGACGTGAGCTTTTGACGAGGATGTTTCTTTTGTGTGTCATTTTGTAAAGTTTTTGATTGTGATGGGGGGGGGGGTGGTACAATGTAATTAAGGGAATGTAAATGAACAAATTGTAATCTTTTGGGAAATGAATAGAAAAATGTTTTTATTGTCATTACCAGTGTTATTTAATTATGGACATTGTCTTTCTTGCATGCATGCGTTGATGTACTAAGCCACCATGTGAACGGATGTGTAGCATTCCCTGTGTGTGGGGGACCACAGCGATACACCTTTGGGTTTATTTTCGATGACGAAAATTTCCAAAGTGGGGAGAATGTAATATGCCAAAAATTTGAGCGTTAAATAGTGACCTCGAGATCCGTGCTCGACTGGTCGTAGGTTTGACCAAGTGATGGTCAAACAGTGGACTCATGAAGTGATAAACTAATGTGATGTAAATGTGACCTAAGTGTAGTATATGGTGTTAGTTTAGGGCCACATACACCTATCTCTGGTGTATGTGCTTAACACCAAAGCTTGAGAGAAGTTATAAGGGTTTTAATAACCTAAGTTTTTTTTGTTTGGTTGGTGAAAGAGAGTTAAGAAGAGACAGAGAGAGAACCAAGGTGAGTAATGGTTAGGAGTTATTGTGGTTTGATTGAAGGAAGAGTTTCAAGCATTTAATGTCGGATTCAACACGTGGAGGATCGTTGAAGCAAGAGCCGGAACCCTAGCCATTAAACCAACCTATCAATCCTTTAGGAGATTGATTTGAGGTGAGTTTTATTAAAATTAAATGCATAGTTTTGATGATTAAATTCAGTCAAGGGTAGTTAAAAAAATCATAGAATTAAATAGATAGAAAAGAAAGAAAAAGAGAGAAAAGATTTGGAAGAATAACCCGAAAAGGGGCTGAGTTCTGACCAAATCGATTAATCGATTTTAGTTTAGAAGTTGAAAAGGCAAGAATGCCCGAGCTCAATTAATCGATCTTGAAATCGATTAATCAATTTTGAAAGTCGATTAATCGATTTAGAAATTGACTAATCGACTGAATACCTCCAGTGGTTGGAGAACTAAGGCTTGGGGAAATTGACTAATCGATTTTGGATTTCGATTCATCGATTTGGGATCAATTAATCAATTTTAAATTTTCGACTACTCGATTTAGGGATCGATTAACTATCTTTGGGATTTTCGATTAATCGATTTGGGATCGATTAATCGATTTTAGATTTTCGATTAATCGATTTTAGATTTTCGATTAATCGATTTAGGGTTTTGATTAATCGAGTTTGGAGATCGATTAATTGATTTGGCAATTTGACTTAACTTCTTAATTGGACCTTTTCTATTATGTCTTTATTGATGTGTTGCATATGTTATGGTGTACCATAGGTGGTACGTGTGAATTCAAGCATAAGGAGCCGTGTGGGACCTTGATGCTTAGACCTTCAGAGACTTGAGGTAGGGAACACCTTAAACATGTACTTTAATTACAAGATCATGTATGTAGTGATATAGAAATCAAATTGAAATATTTTAACTGTGTAAATCTTTGTAAAAAGGGTTTGTATGATACTAAGAAAGTAAATGAGAATGAGACATCCCCAGGGGATGAGAAAGTGATAAAGGCATCAGTGTGATACGAGTAACTGAGACCAAATAAATTAATGAAAATGAGGCATCCCCAGGGGATGAGAAAGTGATAAAGGCATCAGTGTGATGCGAGTAATTTAGACATCCCAGGGATGTAGGTAAGATTGGATAACGACTGATAAGGCCTAACTGATATAAAGTAGCACTTTTTATACGGTGAACAACTATATGTAAAGCACATGATATTTTTATTATTTAAGGTTTGAATAGAATACCCTACCGACATGGCGGAATACCCACGACTGACTCGGAAGGATATATCCGTGACCGATATGGCGGCCAATCCGTACATCGGTACGGAAATTTATCCGTACACAGTAAGCACATCTCAGGGATGTTGAGATGAGATTTAACCCTGCCGCGTATGAGAAAGGGGCTTAAGTAGTATTCCCACGGAATGCATATTACAGCTGTCTATTTAGACGACGATGGAGGGTATTCCATCAGGGCTCGATGCTATATTGCTCGGGGACTACTTAAGTTTAAGATTTAAGTTTTGCTTTAGGTCTATTTAGTGTCATTCATGAACAATTAACAATAAAGGGAAATATACAATTACCAGTAAATTTAAATACAAGTTGTCATCTTTTAAACTATTTTTTCAGCAAGTACATGATACATCATACTTAGAATATCATGGAATATATGTGAGATTTTGACTTATATGTTCATTGTATTATTTCCTATTGAGCTAGGATGTAGCTCACCCTTTAGACTATATGTCGCAGGTCCAGTGTTAGCAGCGGCTGAAGCTTCGGGAGACGTAGATCCAGGTGATTCGGATTACGCGCCCAGGGACGAGTTGGATCCCCCTCCTGAGGACTTCTTTTAGGAGGCTCCGCTGAGTACTTTGAGAGAGTAGTTTTGAAAGCACATTGGTACGGCTTGGTATGTCAAGCCTTTATTTTGATAAATAATATAATTAATTGATATATTCTTTTTGGCGAACCATCTGGGGTGATCTGTTTATCACCGATGGTTCGAATCGGTTCTCTGTCCATGCAGTGGCATGAAAGTAGAACTGTCTTTTGAGTTTATACTTAGAATAATATTTTGCTTTCGTATCGTGTAGTTATGTTTCATTTTGTCTTAATATTGCTTGTTATACCATTATTCCGTGCATAGCCATGGGGTACGGTCTAAAGGAACGTGCTGATGGCACAGGTTTCAGGGTGCCAAAATCCGGGCTGTCATAAATATAATAATGATCTTAAGATAGAAAATTTACATCGAAATATAACCATTCTTGTGAAATTAGTCGATTTCATTATATTAAAGGCTTGAATCTTGCATATTCAATGAAATATAGATATGAACAGTTATCTTGTCTTGGCGTCACATGTCTTGAAATTCTTTCATGACCTAAATTTAACTTAAAATATTCTTTGAATATAAATAGGTGTCAAAGCTCTAATACTTATATATACTGATAGAAATCCCGTCTATTGTCGCCCATGAACAATTTTCTTGATTTTCCATAGCCCGTATTAAGTGAGATGGCTCGTGCTTGGTCCATGACTTGTTTTGTCATGATGAGATCCTTTAAATATCATAAATCATTCATGCATAAAGTCGCTTGCCTTCTTAGCGTGTAAATAATAATAATATTTGTCTTGTCTTGTCATAAATTCATGCCTTGTCTTAGCGTATAAATAATAATAGTCTTTGTCTTGTCTGGTCATAAATTCATGTTATGTCTTTTCTTATTCGTTCATGTACATTTAATTATGTCTTGAAATTCTTTGAACTTATTAAAACCTTGACTATTTCGTGTCTTACATTTCTTGCTTAACGATTATTTGGGGATAGCCATGATCTGATCGTGTTATCAATCACATCGAACTAGGTGCTATGAGACCATCGAGAAGAAATTGCTGCCAATGGCGTCCCATACCATCATGACTTTCACAACTCATGATGGGCCCATGACAAGGGTCCAATGTGATTTGCAATACTACCGAATCATGACGAAGGCATATCTACTCTTATTATCAAATTTTCCTAAATTTTCTACACATTCTTCAACAATATAAATGTCAAGCATTGACTATACAAAATAAATATTTGATTGGGTAGAATATATCAAAATATATATTCCATACATTTAACCAAAAACTCATAGTGCAATACGAATAAAATATATATTCACAACTTATTGGACAGTCATGACCCCATCATCACAAGAAAATAAGGCCTGCATGTGCATATAATAATTCTAAAATTACAAAGCAATATGACCGAATTGTATAATCTAATTAGTCAAAAATTTAGGTATTATAATTCCTATAAAAATCGGACGAATTCAACCATCAGATATGAAGATCACTAAAAGTTATGAAGGATTGACCATAATGAAAATTTTCTAATTTCACTCCTATGGGTGTCTAGTCGCAGGTCAAAAGTACATTCACAACACAATTAGACGAAAATCAGGTTCAAGAATTCACTGTGCAGATTTTAAAGTAGGCATCTTGGGGTCAATTTTTGAGATGACTAAAAAGTGATCTAGCCTCATATGTAAGAATAGCTTTGGTAGAGGGCATTTCCATCTACATTACCTCTTTGGCGGTTCACCCAAGAGAGGTCTATAATATTTATATGGTTGAATGAAGTAAGGGGAAAACCCAATCACAGCACACTTAGACAAAAATCAGGTTCAGGAATTTACTGTGTAGATTTTAAAGTGGGCGTCTTGAGGTCAATTTTTGAGATGACTAGAGAATGATCTAGCCTTAAATGTAAGAATATATTTGGAGCATGGCAGTGCTATCTAGATTACCTTTTTGGCGGTTCGCCAACTAGAAGTATGTAATAATTTATACGATTGAATGAAGTAAGGGAAAATCCCAAACTGGTTAGAGTTAAAATTTCTACACCTACCACTAATTTACGTGTGAAATCACATTGCTAAGGGCATAATTGGCATAATAAAATATCATAAATAAGAATTTACATATATGTCCCAATACACAATTAATTAATTATTTAAATAATTTATAAAATATGAAATAGGAATCAATATAAGTAATTTATTCACACATGATTAGTTAAATAAGTGGGCTAAAGATAGGACATGATGGATTAAAGAGTAATTTCTTATTTATACACCACAAATTAGTCAAATGAATCAATTAAGGAATAAATAATTAATTTTCCCTGCCTCGGGTCCTAATGTCACAATGGATTGTCCCAACTATTTCAAAATGTTTGACCAAGTGATCCGAAATTTACATCGATGGTCGATCTCCTTCATTTATGCACAACAATAATCCACACCGAACCCGTGATTAATCTCGTCAATAAAATGTATAAATATAAAATAAAGTGCAAGGTGGTTGAGATCTTGAGGTATTTTAGGATAAGAAGAGAAATTAGGGGTGCGTGAAATAAATTTTAGAGAAAAAGAAGATGATAGATTACCTATTTTTGTGGATATTTACACGATTTTAGAAATCTGTTAAGAATGGAGAGCTAAGGGATTTTCGATTGTCACAGAGAGAAACTAGGAGAACAAATTGTATTGAGGAGGGTTTGCTTGGCGATTGTAGTTGTGGGAAGCTTAGGCTCGAAGGAAAAATTATGTACCACGTGAAGAGAAGGATGGAGGATGTGTGCCACGTGGGGTACTGGAAATTCGAGATTATGTGCCACGTGAAATGAGGAATGATTTTGTATGTCACGTGGAATTTTTGTGCGCAAGATTTCTAAGAAGTTTAGAGATTTGGGGAGAGTAGTGTGAATCATTATCATCCATACAAAGTCACACTTAGACTTCATCGTATCTCCTTGATGGTTGTGCCTAATTTAACAGGTGCAAATAAAAGAAATTATGCCAATGAGGGGTTATTAGTAATATAGGGGAGAGAAAGTAGGAAAGCTCCTACAATTTGTGCGCACAATTTTTTTTTTTCACAACCTTACACAACTTTTTTTTTTACTATCTTTTTTTTTCTCCTCTTTGAGTTAAGATAAGGTGTTAGACACATTTACTTAAATATAGTATAAAGGTTTCTAAATAGGTAAATGTAAAAGCAACATTTGAGTTTATGAAGTTTGATCTCTAAATCTCTCCAACAACATCAAGAGCACCTTCCATTACACCAACACATGTCTTTTTGAATAATTTATTATAATTTAATATATGTATTAATAATATTATATTAGATTTACTATAAAAAATATAGTAATATTTCTCATATGTGAAATCTAATAGGTCCATAATAAATAACAACATCGAGATCGTGAAAGTCAAATAGTCAATGATATATAACGATCAGAGTCATTATATTCTCTCCTCCTTAAAGAAAATTTTGTCCTCAAAATTTACCTACCTTATACAAAGATATGTGGGTATTTACCGTGAATGTCTACCTCGCTCTCCCAAGTAGCTTCTTCAGGTGTGTGATGCTGCCACCTTATGAGTACGAGTGAAATCCGCTTAGTACATAGAATTTGCTCCTTTCGATCTAAGAATTCGGAGCATTGCCCCAAGTGACAACTGGAAATGGACGTACAAGAAGTCTAACCGAACCAAGGGAGGCATCCTTCTTATGTGGGATGACACAATCTACGATTGCCAAGATCAATGATTGGGCCTATTTAATATTATTGCTTTGTTGCTTGATAAAAGAAATAATTCAAATTTCTTAATATCAGTTGCTTATGGTTCTTGTTCTCGACGTTCGAACATTGAACTGTGGGAAGACTTATATAACAAGTGTGTTGCGGTAAAAAAACAGTGTTGACCAATACCAAGGCCAACCTAGTTGCTATTCAGGAGACCAAATGGACCCAGGTGGACATCACAAAAATTCGGAGCATTGCCCCAAGTGACAACTGGAAATGGACGTACAAGAAGTCTAATAGAACCAAGGGAGGCATCCTTCTTATGTGGGATGACACAATCTACGATTGCCAAGATCAGTGGTTGGGTTTATTCAATATTATTGCTTTGTTGCTTGATAAAAGAAATAATTCAAATTTCTTAATATCAGTTGCTTATGGTTCTTGTTCTCGTCGTTCGAACATTGAACTGTGGGAAGACTTATATAGGTTGAAAATCTTACACAATGGCCGCTGGGTGCTTTGCGGCGATTTCAATGCCCTAACTCATCCTTCTGAAAGATCGAATAACTCCAAACCTTCCTATTCTACGAGGAATTTTGTTGAGTTTATAAATAGTGTACAACTTCTTGATGTTCCGATGTCAGGCGTTGAGTTTACTTGGACCAATGGTAGAAGCCTCTCGACCCTTTGCAAACTAGATCGGTTTCTCATTAATGCAAAGTTTGATAATATATTTCCTACGACCGAATGTAAAGCTTTTACCAGAGTCACTTCCAATCACACTCCTGTCCTTCTCAACTTGAAAGGTATTAAATGGGGACCTGTCCCATTCCGCTTTTTCAACCATTAGCTTGATAACACGGATTTCAACAACAACATTCAAAGATGGTGGTCCAAAGCTAATTCATTGGGAATCAATACCCCTATTGATGCCAAGTTGCGATTTATCAAAAAGCTTATTATTGATTGGAATAAGTCTGTCGTTGACAAGAACAATGAAACTGAAACCGAGCTCCTCTTCAATATTGATAAATTCGATAATCTTAAAGTGGCAAGAGCTCTTTTCAGGGACGAAATCCTTAAAAGAGAACAAGCTAAAGCTGATTTTGAAAACCTAGCACTTACCAAGGAGAAAGAATGGAGGCAAAAATCGTGTGTTAGATAGCTTAAAGAGGGAGATCACAATACGAGTTTTTTTCCATTCCATTGCCAACAATCGGAGAAGACTTAACTCCGTCACTTCTACAAAAAAATATGGTACTTCCTATTCCAATCTTGATTCTATCTCTTCTATTGTCATTGACTATTATGCAAATTTATTCAAAGAAGCCGATCAAAGCAAACCCCGGCTCTATAATATTCATCCTAAAATCCTCACTACCATGGAAGCAAATCAATTGGAAACCAAGTTTTAGGAAAATGAGATTTTGGCAGCTATAAAAGGATGTAAAGCAAATCTTGCTCCGAGCTTTGATGGCTTCACGTTCGGGGTTTTTCACAAATATTGGGAATCAATTAAATCGGATGTCATCAGAATGGTCGATAAATTTTGGGGGGACGGGTTCATTCACAATTCCACAAATGCTACTTTTATCATTCTCATACCTAAAGAAATAGGTGCCACTAAAATGAAAAAATTCAGACCCATCTCTCTAGTTTCAAGCTTTTACAAACTTATTGCAAAAATCTTAGCCCATAGGTTAAAGAAAGCAATAGGGTCAGTTATATCAAAATCTCAAGGCGCCTTTATTGCGGGTAATCAAATTCTCGATCTTGTCATCATTGCCCAAGAAAGTATTCATTCAAAGCATTCCTCCAAACATAAAGGGGTTTTAATCAAGGTTGATATGAAAAAAGCGTATGATAGAGTAAGTTGGGACTACCTTCTTTGGATGTTAAAAAAGATGTGTTTCGGTAAAAGGTGGGGATCCTGGATCCATGGGTGCCTTTCTATCGCCCATTTCTCTGTTATTATAAATGGCAAAGCTTGCAGATTCTTTGAAGCATCTAGAGGGTTGAGGCAAGGATGCCCTCTTTCCCCTTATTTGTTCAACATTGCTAGCGAAAGACTTGCCCTTCTTTTCTAGAGAGCAAATCAAGATCATAAGATTGTTGGTTTTACCAATCCTCGAAGAAATTTTGACATCAATCTCTTTCAATATGCGGATGACTCACTCATAATGTGTGAGGGCAACCGTCAACAAATTTCTTATGCTTGTAATCTTCTCAAAGTCTATGAATCTGTGTCAGGACAATGGGTGAACTTCGAGAAATCCAATGTTTATGGCATCAACATTGTGGATCAAGTGTTGAGGGGTTGGGCCACTAGTGTAAATCTCGTGATTGTCAATCTCCCATTCAAGTACCTTGGTATTCCGATAGGAACAGGTAAGCTTAAACAATCCGATTGAGATCATATCATTTCAAAAGTTAATAGTAGACTTTCAGGATGGAAAAGTAATTTGCTATCAAAATGAGGTTGTATGATTTTAACCCAATCCGTTCTTAGCGTCATCCCTACTTACTTTATCTCAATGTATAACTGTGCTAGCAAAGTTTGTAATGAATTGAAAGGCTCCAGAGGAACTTGTGGAATGATCTTCACGATAAGAAGAAAATTCACCTAATTGGATGGGACAAGATTATTAAGCCTAAATGGGCCAGCTGGCTTGGAATAATGCCAATTGCTATGATGAACCATGCCTTTTTAATGAAGTGGTGGTGGCGGCTCGGCGAATCATCGGACCATTGGTGGAAGTCTATCATTATTCACAAATATCAGGTTAGTGACAACGACTGGGAAGTTAGATACGTAAATTCTAACAACTCTTACTCGTGGTGGAAGGGTATTTTATCAACTAGAGATGAATACCTCAAGAATATTCATTTTACTATTGGTAAGGGCGATAGGATTCGATTATGGACTGATAATTGGCACAGCTGCGGTACCAATTTTCAAAACAAATTCTCAAATCTTTTTAGCATCGTCGTCAATCAAAAATATCGTGTTTCAGATATTTTTAGCTCGGTGGACCCTCCTCAATGGCAAATTAATTTTAAACACGGACTCACCGACACTGAGATTACAGAGTTTAACGAACTATCTGGGATTCTCAATAATCTCAAACTTAATTCGGAAGAAGATCGGAGACTTTGGAAAAGTAGCAGCAATAGTATATTTCGGTCAAGACAGATTTGTTCTCAATTTCTTATTACCTTTCCAAGATTGAGTGGGCTTTCATCTGAAGTTATAGAATTCCTTCAAAAATATGTTTCTTTCGTTGGACTTTAATGTGTGGTAAACTCGCCACTATATCAAATCTTAACAAGAGAGACATGAATTTATTGCAATTATGTTTCTTCTGCAATTTATGTGACGAAGAGATAGACCATTTGCTTCTTTTTGGTGAGAAAGTGTGGCCTATTTGGGGAAGATGCTTCAAAGCTTTTGGAATTACAACTTGCTTCCATAAGAACATCTTGGGCGTCTTCTAGGTTGGGAGACTCTTCCATGCAAAAGATTGAAAAGATGGATGTGGGATCATCTTCATATTTCAATTTGTTAGAATATTTGGCTACTTCGGAACGACATTAGGTGCAACAATGCAACCTTCAATGAAGACAAAGTTATTCGTAATAGTATTATTACGGTTTGCAATTGGGCTATAGCTGAAAGAATAGGTGACTCCTCCTTATTCAACCTTAGAAGCTTTGATATTTAGCATCGACTATCCCTACTTCATCTTTTGTAATTGGGCTTTGTACTGGGTTGGACAGGAGCTAACATTTTTTTTATTATCGGAGGTTTTTTCCTAGACATTTCGGTTTCCTCATAGCGTAGGTTTTTCCTGTTTTCAATAGGGTTTCCTACGTTCCTTCAAGTACCTAATCTAGTTTTCTCTGAGAAGTCTAGTTTTCAGATAGCAATAACTTAGGTGCTAGCTAGTGTTTTACTCGGGCATTCTGGGGCCTAACCGTCTATTGGTAGGCTTATGATCTTAAGATTTATCTGCAGTACGTTGGGAGGAAAAGCAATTTCCAATGATTTTAGCATGTGAAACTGAGTTGAGAAGAATGAATCTTCAGTTGTAAATAAAGGTATCCTTTGAAATATTTAACAAAACCATGACACAAAGTTCTGGGGAAAATATTTGGGTTGGACGTATTTTGCACACGTGAAGCTCCTTGTGGACAATTAGGGCATGCTTACCGTGCCCGACACCTAACTGATGTCTCATATATATATAAAAGTGGAAGGAAAAAGATAGCTTTATTTCTTTTCCAAGAGCACGATAGCAAAACCCATATGTGCAAAACCCATACGTCTTCCTATTTTATGAATATAGAGAGAGAGAGAGAGGAGGAGAGGGGCAGTGGCGGAACCCTTTTAAGGGAAACAACCCTACCATCGCCCTCCCTAAATATGGAGCTAGCCGTCCCTATTTTCTCTCTCTAGAAACCCCAGTGCCCTATCTGTCCTATCGGCGCTAGCAGCTCGCCCACCTTAACCCGACGCTAGTCGCCGGTGATGCCGAAACGGCCGAAGGGCCGAAGCCCTCAACCTCTCTAGCTACCCTTTCTTTCCTTCTTTTAATTTTTTTTATGATGAGGTTGGAGTTCCTCGGCACGTGCAACAGCCGCACATCACGCGTACCAGGGCCGAGATTCGAACTCAATACCTCTGCTCCTTTGAGGCGTGGTCGTTCCCTTTATCTTAGAAAATATTTTAGAAAAATATAAAAAAAAAATGGCGGATCGACTAACCCGAATCGCCATCGTCAGCTTTGATCAATGCAAGCTGAAAAAGTGTCGCCATAAATGTTAAAAAAGTTGCCCCGTCGTTAAAACAGGTTCGATCAATTTTTATTTTTATTTATTTTTAACTTTTTTTTTTAGTTTCCTTGGAAGATCGAAGATTTGTGCTTTTGTTTGTTTTCAGTATGTGATTGATATTTTTTGCACTTGTTTTGCTAAAAATAAGCATTTGGTTTACCTTTTTCGCGATTTGATGGGCGAAGTGAGGTGGGAGCTTGTTTTAGTACAAGATTTGATTTCTGAGAAGTGAAATTATTGGATTTTATCTGTTTAATAACCGTTTATTTTTATTGATTGAAGATTGGTATATGGATAGCATGAAGATGGGAGTTATAGCGACTTATTTATTTCTTAAATGAAAGATTAAATTAAACAGGAGCTGAGGTACATGATTTTTTTGTTTTTAGTTTAAAGTGTACTTGTTTGAGGTTAGCAGATTTATACGCAAGAACTGAGTTTTATGTAGTATTAGCATGTGAATCGAGTGGTTTAGAAATAATTTAGATTGGAGAAGTTAATTACTCCTAAGGGTTATGATATTGTGCATTTGCTATATAGTATTATTTATTTACGCAGCAAGAAATATGTTGAAGTTTAGTCCCACATCGGGTAAATTATAGCATTGTCTCTCCCCTTATATATCCTGGCCACTCCACTCATTGCCAATTGGTTTTGAGTTGGATGCACAAATTCATCATGGTATCAGAGCAGGCCATTTTCCACTCCACGTCACCCAATTTATTTATTCATGCACTCTTTATTTTATTTTATTTTTTATTCCTCATATTCTTCTTCACAAGAATCTTTGACAAATGTCCTTGTTTGTACTTCTTCAATCTCTATTTTTTTTATTTTATTTTATTGTTTTGAAGGAGTTTTAAAATTCAGGTATTCATAAAATTATAGCTTGAATAAGATAAATTTGTAAGCAGGTTTCTTATGGTCCAAAAGCATAAACAGTTGTCCCTTGCTGACTTGATATGCTTCATTGGGTAATCAACAAGAAGATTTCCCTTTCTAATTAATTTTAAATATGATTTTCAAAGGAGCGAAAAAGGTCCCCGCGACATACTTCACTTGATTCTAATTTGAGTTATCGAGTAATTAAACAAAAAACATCCCTCCCATTTGTTTCCATATTCATCGAATACATAACAGTAATTACTTCATTGTACCATCAATGTTGCTACATATATTTATGAATTTATGCAGCTAACAAACGATCACTAAATCCTACACAGTGAACAGACTTCTTCAATAAATAGAATTTGTATCATTGTTTCTGCTGTTTAGATAATTTATTAAATATTTTGCTATTTTGGGCAGCTTTGCATGATTATGATGGTGCAGGAAAAAAGAAGCTCTATAGGCAAAGGTTTTGGTCAAACCATGGATGAATTTTAAGGAGCTTCAAGAATTTAAGATTGTTGGGGATGTCTTCGAAACAAGTGTTTGGTAAGGTAAATGTCTTGCATCCCAATTAGCATGTGAATCAGTTTTTACTTCAGTTCTTAGATCTTTAAAAAAAGAAGTTTATAACTCATAATTTGGTGTCTAATCTTATCGAACTGATTTGGGTTTAATAAATAATGCAAAATTTTGGCTACCCTGCATGTACCCAATCAGTGATCCTATCCGTTCCAATCTATATTGTGCCTCTTTAAAAAATTGTCACTCTCACGCCCAGTCCTAAATAGATGCCTCTTATGCTTAGTTTAATTAAAACGCACTCTTAAGTATATGACGGAACGGAAGGGGGCAACAATATGAACATGATGTCAGTGAGTGCTTACAAGGGCCACCTGACCTTTATATTTAATAATCATACCAACACACTACACTGACAAGAACAAGTGGGTTGGTATGCCTTGAATCAGTCATGTATCATAATTAATTATTTAAAATTGGTCTGTCTTTTCTCGCCCGATAGATCCAGAAGGGGTCGCTGCTAAGTGACAGCAGAAGCCTATAAAACTTGCTCAATTTGTCATTCTTCATGACTATGTGCAGGTCACCGCTGATGTTGGTGGCAGAAATGACATTGCTATGAGGGGTATGAAGGCCAACCTTAGCAAGAATGTCCGAACATGAATTGCTTTTCCTCCAACAATGCAAGACGTGAAACTCCAAAATTTCTTGCTTAAAATGAAGATGGCTTTGGTTAAATGGTGCGCTTTCCAAGGAGTCGGAGGGGCCATTGGGATACAGTGTATTGCAATAAGCGAGTTGGATTCAATCCAGCACTTGACTGTACTTGGAGATGAGATGATATTGAGGCTTTGATGGTAATTCTTATGGGTCAATACTGCAAACAACTAAAGGCATCAGCCTGGTACTTTACATTACATGACTTGTATTTTGGATTGATTGGTAATTTTTGTCTCAGTTAATGGCACCATACCCAATTAATAGATGGTTGGTTTATGAGTGGACCTTTTTATATAAGGGGATTAGGTGCACCGGAGAAGTTGGCCTTTATACATTCTTTTAAAGAAAGACTTTGTATGTAGGATATGTGCCATGTGAAAACACAATCTAGGCCCTGATTTGAAGATATTAGAACAAAACACGATCTCTATCATATGATCTATTGCAGCCAACTGTTGAATTAGATAATGTCCTTTGACTACATTGAATCATATGATAAAGATCATATTTTGTGCCCCTCTTTTGCACTTAATATCGTTAAATCAGACAGTGTAGATGGCATTTTTATATGGCACAGGTCACCAAACTTGTAAGTCTATCTTTTAAAGTATTTGCAAGGGCCAACTTGTAGGGTGCAAGTAATGGTTCCCCTTTATAAATTACCTACGTATTCATGCAATATATGTAAACATATGTGTCCGTTTTTATATATTGCATGTGCTCTAGGAAGGGATCATTGAAGGGCCTTCATCAGACGTTTTTATATTTATGCATCTAATATATTATCACCCATAGCTTGTTCTTGTAATTTATATCTCAATTATCTTATGAATTTGAACAATGTGAACACCTCCGACTAATGCAATAATACTATTTTGGGGCCTTGAAAGCTCTTAAATCAGATATTGATACTATTATGTCATATAAACACCAAAAGAAATTAAATTCTAAGATGTCTATTTGAGAATAAGTAGAAATATTTTTAGAAAAAATGAAGCCACTGAATACATTGAAAGTTAAAATTTAAATATTGTTGGGGTACCATGTCATAGGAAGAAAAATAAAATAACTTATATCTAACTCAAAACATTTGAGTAGGAGGGGGACTCATACTAAAACTATCTCATCCAAAATCCTCTTGTGAAAATTCTATTACGTATATTTTTGGGTTTCTTTTAAGACATCAGAGATGCAAAATTTTGCTACTTGAGATTATCTTATTATTTTATTGTAGTTTAATTTTTTTCCCAAATTACAAAGTGTATTTTCTTTTATTTTTATGCTAATTCATTGTTGTTTGTAATTTTCTTCTATCTTCCAAAGTTATTTGTCTTTCTGAGTCCAGTGATTTTTTACATTGTCTCATCAACATGAGTTTGTTGTTGTCGTGACTCTTTCTATCATAGCAATTTATTATTTTCAATTAATTTAATAATCAAATAGTTGCTGCCCCTAATTGAAACATGTTCTGTTTTCCCTTATGGAATATATAATTATCTATTTCCCTTGAACCTATATGCTCAATTTTTTTTGGCTTAAAAAGGTAATGGGCTCTATGGCAACCTGCATAAAGCATATGGTGGGCCATAAAAAAGTTCTGGGCTAAATGAACATAAATTATGTATTAATCGATTAGGTGGCTGAATGCAATATTTAGGCTTCATTCAGTATTTATCTAATTAATATATATAATGAGTCTTAGTATATTTCATAGGACTGTCCTACTATATGGGTCGTTCTTCAACTAGGCATTATAACCTATCTATGGTTTCTTGCTCCATGAAATATTTGCAATTGAAAGCAATTCTTTTTCAAGTTAAGCTCATAACTAATTGGAAGCAATCCTTCTAATGAGTTGACATGAAAGGAGGCAAGAGCAAGGTGTCAAATCAGATACGGGAATCGGGTATCGATCCATGGAGGACCGATAGGACTCGATTGAAACCGAGACGTATTGGCCGATACCCGAAACGTATCAGCCGATACAGGCCCGTATACCGATACAGGACCAATACATATCGGTATTGGCCGATATTTGATACCATGACAAGAGTACATAACAAGTTGAGTTGATGTCTGTCTCTATTAGCCGCTTTGTAGCATCAAAAAAGGAAAACCTATAGGTATTGTAGTGGATTGAGTTTTGTTGGTAAGTTCTTGAGTTAGACTAGGGATGTCAACTAGGCCCGGCCCGGATAAAAAATAGGCTCGGGTTTGGGCTTCATAGTGTAAAGCGCAGCCCGGCCCGATTAGCTAAGATCTTTAAAAAAAAAAAAAAAAAAATTTTTTAAAGGTGAGAAACCCGCCCAGATAGCTAATCGGGCCAGGTTTGGGCCGGATAAATCTAAAAATGGGCTGAGCCAGCCCGGATAATAATCGGGCGGTGAGCCCAATTTTAAAAAATGGTAGGGTGAAAACTTCATTAAACCGGACCCATTAATGACCCTAGGTTAGTTTCATGGTGCTTATAACACTATCGTTGGACCGAGTATCATTTATTTGTTGTAAAAAGTTCTGATATCGTGTCATATAATGAGCAATTTATTGGACTTTCCTATGAGCAAACAACGTACTAACTATTATCCTTTCCTATTTTATAGGTCAGTTGGAAGCAAACAACTAATCTTAGTTTTGCCACGATGCTCGATCCAATCATACTATATGACTCGATTCCCACACAAGTCCGCTCCTACTTTGATCTTTGAATTGGAAACTATTTTCTTCTTTATTCTACTATAAGTAAATCTTTAGAAGACAAAGACAAAAAGGTAGACTCCTATTCCTTTCGATCCCTTTGATAGTTATCCTTTAGTTGTTTGATAAATCTTTTTTCACAAGGATTTTAGTTTTTGTTCTATGATCTCACTGAAATAGGTAATACTCAAAGTAACCTACAAAAAGAATTTTAAAGATCAGGACTCAACGAGAAAGGGAAGATGCAAATCATTTCTTATCTGGAATAATTCTGTCATCGAATCTTTTATACGACATATTCCAAGTACTAAATGAGAGTTTTTACCGTCAATCTTATTTCTAATTTTTCACCCTTATTCTTGAGTTTATATGTATATATAAATAAACCCAAAAAATTTGATTGGAAACTTTAGAAACTTTATAAATCTTCGAGTTTGAGGCCTTAATCTTTATTATGAATCCCCGAGTTTGATCCACTTTTACAATGAAAGGATTCTACATGTATCTCACACGTCTCATCATGTTTAATGTGCGCATGCCTGAACTATCTCTTCCAATCATTTTAGAATCTATAAAAGTATGTTGATGAATTTCGTTACTATTTTTGTGGAAATCAAAATGATATGAATATTTACTACCTAAGATCAAAACTATGACAAATGTCATTTTTGGCAATATTTTTGTGGGGTTGTTTTAGATCATTTCAGATAAATATTTGAAAAAATACTAAAAATTTTCAGGGAGTACAAAAAAATATATAATATATTTTTATAAAAATTATTTAATACTTTAAAAAGGTTGAGATTGATAAAACTTCATTCATTTCAATGAAATCACCGATATTTCACCAAAAGTTTTGTCTGACCCCTATTTTGGCAAATTTTGATATAATTTTACAAAAAAAATTCTATGGTTCCGTTGGAGATTGGGAATGAATCACTGATTTTGGATGTGACACTATTTTTCACAAGTGTATCTATTAATTGGGGCAAATCTTGAGAGTATCAAAACAGATGGTATCTGTATCAGTTATGCTAAAGTTTCTATTATGTGTCTAATGAATTTATCAATGATTTCATAATTTATAATTGATATAAATATTTCAGTCATTAGAAACAATGATATGCTTTGTTTCTCTTCTATTGACGTTCAATTTTTATGTTTTGCACAGGATTAGGTTCTCTGGTTAATGACATCCGTAGAAGGGAATAAACATGGATAAGTCCTGAGATTGAATTTTATTTATTAATGAAAGTTGTTTCAAATCTCATTATATTGACGGGATATAAGTTGAAAGGTTGAAAAATTATAAGTTTATAGAATCAATGATTTTATAGAATCATAAAACTCAAACAAGTAAATTATTTTAAATTATATTGATGGAATATCTGGCTTCTATCACGTTAATTATGTTTCGAGGACAATATAAATATGATTTTTTAGAGATTTTATGATATTATTTTCAGGCTACAACACCTATATAGCAATAAAGGTGGTAAAATCAATAATTTCATATATATTAGAAGATAGATAGCATCATTGAATTAGTGCAGTTTTTGGAAGTCATGGAATCCATAAAAGCGGGACAAGGAAAAAATAATACACTCATGTACCTAACATAAATAATCACTTATTTTAGATCATATCATTCAATTTTGAATTGTTTAAATAAATAGCTCTCACGTGCATCCCACATGTCGGATCCACTAGTGTGTGTATATATATATATATATATATATAAGTGCCATTAAATGGAGGCCACACTTTCCAACTTTAAGTAGAACTTAAAATGGTAGCTCGTGAAGGTGGGGGAGCTCTCTCTCTACACCCCTAGTTTATCTTTTCCTTTGTTCATTCTCTGGTATTAATTTTGGAGCCTGTATATGGTTCATGACCTGTACAATGGTGCACGCCCGCGACTCTTGCAACCATCTAAAGGTTTGCACTGGTGGAAAGTTGGTGCGGGTACCAATATTTGCACCCATTGAAGAGATCGCACACGGCGTCTTCGTAGTTACACCTCATAAATTAGGCATTACTTAGGAGTTGTACATTTTAGTTTCACATTTTTTTTTTTTTGTTTTTCAAATATTTACACACCACTTTGTAATGCGTGTTGGTGGTTTGTCACCAACAATCTTGAATTTGGTCGGTGGCCAACAACAACTTACCACACATTTATATATATATATATTAGTGGACGTTGCACGTGCAAATGCACGTGAGCAGTTTATTTGAAGAATGAATCATTACAATATAAATTTTAAAAATATTTTTGCATTTAAAAAAAAATATTATTAGGCACCGAAATTTTGGTGATCAGGACTGAAATCATATCCGATATGTTCACAAAAATCTTGGGATTTCGGCTGAACATCCTGAACGAAATTTCAGCCAAAATGTGGTGGGGCAGGCCGAAGTTTCGGTGCTTATACTTTTTTTGTTTTAAAACAAAAAAATTATCGGCCTTCAAAATATTAGCTAATAATTTGGCCAACAAACCGAATCTGGTATGCTCATTGAAATTTCGCGATTTCGATTGAACATCTCGGATGAAATTTCGACCAAAATGTGGTGGGTCAGGCCGAAGTTTCGGTGCTCATACTTTTTTTTTTTTTTTTTTTAAATAAAAAATTATTGGCTTTCAAAATATTAGCCAATAATTTGGCTAACAAACCGAATCTGATATGTTCACTGAAATTTCAGGATTTCGGCTAAACATCTTAGATGAAATTTTGACCGAAATGTGGTGGGTCAGGCCGAAGTTTCAGTGCTCATACTTTTCTTTTTTTTGTTTTAAAACAAAAAATTATCAGTCTTTAAAATATTGGCCAATAATTTGTTGATTAGCAAATTATCGACTGATAACTTCAAATTATCGGTCATGAATTTGAAGGCCACAATTTTTGACCGAAAATTTCGATATTTTATTTCGGCATGTGTTCGAAAATCCTTGACCTCAACTAAAATGAAGTCTTTATCATTTGTGATGAAGGTAGCAAACTCGATATCGGCATTAAATATCAATCCACGGAGGACTGATACGAATTGGCCGATACGTATTGGCCCTTTTTAAAAGAAAAATAAAAGCGCAAAGTTTCGGCACAAACCAATATGTATTGACCGATACGGACCTGTATCAGCCGATACCGATCGATAATTTGAAGTTATTTGCTGATGATTTGCTAATCATTAAATTATCGGTCGATATTAAATCATCATATATATTATCGGCCGATAATTGTGGATTTTAAAAAAAAAAAATTGGTATTGAAATTTCGGCCTGGACCACAAGATTTCGGCTGAAATATCGTCTCGGATTTCGGCCGAAATCTCGACATTTCGGTGGGGTTCGAAACCGATTCGTTTCATCCGAAATTTTGATCCTTGTTGTAAGGTATGACATCTTGGGCGATACTGATACATAACGGCGATACGTATCGGTTTTTCAATAAACCGATACGTATCGGTTCTGATACTTCTTGGTCCTCCAACTCGGTATCAGTATCGGCTGATACAAGCCCGTATCAGCCGATATGTATCGGTTTGCACCAAGACCTTGATTTTTTTTTCACAGGGGCCAATACGTATCGGCTGATTCGTATCGGTCCTCCCTGGATTGATACCCGATAACGAGTTTGGCACCTCGATCCCAAACGATAAACACTTTATTTTAGTTGGGGTCATAGATCAAAATTTCGGTTGATAACTTCAAATTAGCGGGCCGATAATTTTAGGTTTTTTTTAAAAGACAATTTGGGCACCGAAATTTCGGCCTGGATCACAAGATTTCGACTGATAATTTGATGATTAGCAAATTATTAGCCGATAACTTCAAATTATTGACCGAGAATTTGAAAGCCATTATTTTTTATCCAAAATTTCGGAATATCGGCCGAAAATCTCGGATGAAATTTCTGTCGAAATCTTGTGGTCCAGGTCAAAATTTTGATGCCCAAAGTTTCCTTTTTCTAAAATCTAAAATTATCGGTCGAAAAAAAAAACTCAAAATTATCGACCGATCTCATTATATTGGCCGATAATTTGATAATTAGCAAATGATCGGCCGATAAGTTAAAATTATTGGCCGATAATTTTGAGTTTAAAAAAAAATTCATAGGGCACCAAAATTTCGGTGGAAATTTATGTGGCACACCCAAAAAAGTAACCTTAAGATCAATTTTGAGCGTGCACATGATGTTCAGGTCACTTTTTCAAAGATGTGTGTTTTGTGAAATAAAATACTGATCGACCGATAGTACTCGCATGATCTCAAGAGCTATCATGCAAAGGATTGAGAAGATAAACGATGTCCATCGTTTGATTCAATGCAGCCCATGTATTTTAACGTGGGTAAACTCAACTATTCGGTGGGTAAATTTAAAGAAACCAAAAACCAATAATAGCTCTTTTGCCTTTAGCGTTAGACAGAAATCTAAATAAGATACCCTTATCTCACTTTTATATAAAGATATATATATATATATATATATATATATATATATATATAATGACAATAACTAACAACACTTTGCTACTGACACTTATAATATGTAATCCGCGGCACCCCACTGACACATGTAAACAGTGTTGTTAGTACTAGTTTAGTGAGGTTTGAATTGCATTGTGAAAATTAACCGATTTTTATTTATCCACATGCGAATTAGGGTGCGCCTACTTTTCAAGGGGTGCCAATACTGGTACCCTTTGTATTTAGAATATTTGTAACGGTGAGTTTGGGTTACTTCTTATAAGGGTAGAAGCAACTCTTTCCCGCTCTCCGTCAGAGCAGATAAAATTTATTTTGAAATAGAATAATTTTATCACTTAAAGCAACTCTCCCTCAGAGTAAATAAGGTAAGGAGCTGTGTTATTAAATGTAAAAGTAATTTTCAGTCAGAGCTAAAAAATAAAAGAGCTGCTCTTTATTCCAAAAGAGCCAATCCAAAGGCAGCCTAAACCAATTATGTATGATGTTCATTTAATCTGAAAAATAGCACAATATGTATCTCATGGGTGGATTTTACTACCCTAGTGAGTTGACTTGTAGTTTGAGTGTTGAGGGTGATGAGCTAGCCCTTTGACCCTACCCGACGGATGAAAGGTATATGTCGGACTTTACCCCGAAAAGATCGGGCCCAGACAAGCTTAATCAGTTCAAAATCTCCTAATCACTTGCAATTATGTATAAAATATCAGGTCAAGTCGGGCCTGATTGCGAGACTTGACCAGACAGGTCAAGTTTATGCGATCGGGTTTGAAAACTATGTCGGGGTGCCATTTCATATCAGACCAACTCAGCCTGTTTACGGCCTTACTTTTATCCTACAAATTCCGTCTACAGCTGACTAGTAAATCATATTGGGAACCTTGACAATATGGTATTGTTTTTTAAACCATTTTCATGAATTTCTTTTGAAATTTTGCTTGTAGTATTTTTTTTTAATTCTTAGTTTTAAATATTTTCGTTACTTTCTCCCAAATTTTATTGCTTTTTTTTCCCGCTTTACTGATTCTTTTCCGAATACCGATTGGGTAACCATAGGCACACGTGAACATAGACTAAGCCCAGAAATTCTTTTTTTTTTTTATAACTTAAGGTAATCTCAAGCTTCTCCTTAGACTAATCCCTAAGGGATGCCCTCACCCCCATCGTATAACAATATTTCGCGAATTACATACTCTACTGGGCATCTGTTATCGCAGAAGGGAGACGCCAACACTCAAGCCCAAAAGTCCACTGTTAACCAATATAATGATATGATCTAGAGCATGCAAGAGCTTTCCTCTGACAAAATTGATTTTTGAGCAAGTTTCATCTACACGTTGGGATTTCTCTTGTATATGATGTCATCTTTATAAACAATTCTCTTTTAAACCATATTATTTTTCATTTAATTAATTTTCATATAAATTAATTATTTATTTTTATATGTTTTTATGTTTTCACTTATTTGCCATATTATTTTTTTTTCTCTGAAATTTTCTCATCTTGTACTTATTCTTGTACTCATGTGTGTGTGTATATGTATATATATATATATATATATATATA
This sequence comes from Chloranthus sessilifolius, assembly GCA_021018995.1. Classification (NCBI taxonomy): domain Eukaryota; kingdom Viridiplantae; phylum Streptophyta; class Magnoliopsida; order Chloranthales; family Chloranthaceae; genus Chloranthus; species Chloranthus sessilifolius. Next base: position 90,244,396 of record CM037595.1, on the reverse strand, counting down.
TATATATATATATTGTTTATATTTTACGATCAGAGATGGCATCAAAGTTCGCAAAAGTTTTGAACTCGAGGTTCGAGGTTGAAAATTTTAATGGAAAGATTAATTTCGGCTTGTAGCAAGTATAAGTCTGAGATATCTTGATTCAACAAAAGCTGCACAAGACATTAAAAAGGCGTTCTGGTAAGCCGACTGATATGTCTGATGGTGATTAGGAAGAATTCGAGCTTCAAGCGTGTAGTACGATTCAACTGTGTCTAGCAAATGAGATTACATATAATGTGATGCGGGAGAACTCAACGGCCTCATTGTCGACCAAATTGGAGAGTCTCTACATAACAAAATCTCTGACGAGTCGTCTATATTTCAAGAAGCAACTGTACAAGTCGCACATGATGAAATATACTTTTCTCTACGAACATCTTAATGAATTCAATAGAATAATATATGAATTATTAAATGTTAGAAAAGAGATTAAGGATAAAGACAATACTATTTCTTTTGTCTTCCCTCCCCGATTCCTATGAACACCTTCTTACTATGCTACTCTATGGGAATGATACTATTGAACTGGAGTTAGTTATAGTGGCACTGCTTTGTAACGATATGAGGCAAAAATGTTCGGATAGTGATACACAAACTGATAGCTTGTTGGTTAGGGGGAGAGCAGAGGACCGTAAATCTGAAATGAGTAGTTCAAAGTTTAAATCTAAATCCAAAAATAGAAAGACAATATAACACTACAAGTGCCACGAAAAAGGTTATATCAGAAGACATTGTCTACAGTTATAAATAAAGAGGGACGATACTCAGGATAAGAAGCAAAACAGGATCATTGATGAGGCTGGTATAATCGAACAAGCTCCGGATGATGATGAAAATGTGTTATTAGTGGTTCAGATAAATACTCGCAAAATACATGGATACTTGATTCAGGGTGCTTCTATCACATGTGTCCAAAAAGGGACTGGTTCACGTCTTATAAAGAAATTGATGGTGAAACAATTTTGATGGATAATAATATGACCTGTAAAACAGTTGAAAAGTGAAATATCAGAATAAAGATGCATGATAGTGTTGTGAGAATATTGACTGATGTACGTCATGTTCTGAAACTGAAGAAGAACCTTATATCGTTTGATACACTAAACTCCAATGGGCTTAAATTTACAGCTCAATGTGAAGTTTTGAAGATGACAAAAAGATCTCTGATTATGATGAAAGCAAAAAAGGTTGGGAACCTTTACTTTCTATCAGGAAGTATAGTGACAGGATGAACAACAGTATCTACGTTAGATAATAGTGGTTTATCCTCTACATAATTATGGCACATGCGCTTAGGACACATATCAGAAAGATGGATGACAGAGTTGAGCAAGCAGGACTTATTGAAATGTGTAAAGGCCAGAAAAGTTGACTTTTGTGAGTATTGTGTCTTTTGGAAACAATACAGGATTAAATTCAACACAGCAGTACACAAGGTTTGAGTGCCCTCGAGGCACTGGTGGCAGCGATAATCAGAAGAAAGAGTACATGGTCAAACTTACAGCTAGGTGGAGAATTATTGTTTGACTCTAACTTGGAGTTTGAATTATAGTTTGACTCTAATTACATAGTAAAGCTTAGAGTCAGGTGGAGAATTGTTGTTTTGCTCTAACTTAGAGATTGAATTGTAATTTGACTCTAACTGACGATAACCCAGTTATGTTGAAACTCTATATAAGGTTAGTTTCTCTTAAATTAAAAGTAGTATTTGTGTCTTTTATATAAAGGGAAAGCTCTTGTCTAAATTATATAGTTGAGATGTCATTGTAAAATTTTAAAAATTCAGTGTAAGATTTTAAGAAAAGCTTTTATGAAATTTGAGTGTTCTTATATTCTTGTGTGATCAATAATATAATAGACTATCGCTACCCATAAACGTAAGCAAATTGCCGAATTATATAAATATTGTCTCTTGTGTGTTTATAATTGATTTTTTTCTATTTCGTGTTCTTATTTTATCGTCGTTAATTAATTTATATATATATATATATATTATTCTTACCTTATTATTTATTTTAAATTTTGTTTTTTCCAAAACTTTCTCTTTCCAACTTAATCTTTTACATTGTCTCGTTGACTATGTTCGTTAGACATTACTCAATGGAATCAATATGGTCCACAGTCCAAAACGCCCACTTAGTTATAAAAACAAAATTAAAAAAAAATAAAAAATGCCCACTTGAAAGGTCATCATGAGTAGAGGCTGGGTGCACCCCCAAATGACAATAGCTTATAAGTCCCAAGTGTGCTCATTAGTGTACGTCCAATCAATCAACTACGATCTACTCAAACGTCTCATCTAATAGATGATCATAAATCTAAATTACTTTAGAGTGTTTGAGAATGATCCGACAAATAGATATTTTTGATCACGGGTTAGCCCTGTACCTCAACTACAAAAAAATAATAATAATAATAATAATAATATATATATATATATATATATATATATATATAAAAGTATATATAAACTTGGGGCACGGACATGCTATATATTTTTATTTATGTATGATGTACAATCCCACATATGCTAACTTGGTGCACGAACATGCGGGTGCTTTAAAGAGTCAAGGACACGCCTCAAGCTTGTGACATGTGTCACGTGCTGGTACTCCAAATACAAACGCAACGTTTCATTGCTTTAACTCATCTCTAACGTCCCTTGTCTGACCTATTTGAGGTCTATACTTATTAAATAAGATTTAAACAAATGATTAAGTTATTTTCTTTTAACTGCTATATTAATAATATATTCTTTCTTATAAAATAATAATAATAATAATATATATCCTTTTAAATGTAGAGGAATGGAATTAATACCACGTGGCATCTTATAATGACTCGAAAAATTTAAACTCGAATGAAATCGTGTGCGTATCCGACACGGAAAATAAGGTCATCTTAAAAATATTAAATAAATAATTAAATATATTTGAGATACTGTGTGTGTAAAGGAATCAAGTTAAAAGATTTAATTTGAGCCTTTAGTAGATGAGTCGTGCACCGACTCATCGGGTGCCGCTCAACACCGAAACCAAACTCTATTTCAAATGGATAAGTCTAACGCACTTTTGCAGTGTTATCGCTTCACACCGAAACTAAGTCCTTTAGCTAATTAAAAGACAAAGCTTCTCAAAGAAACTTCACCCGGTTGCAAAGCTTTAGAGTTTTGATTTCTAGAGAGAGAAAGAAGAGAAAACTTCCGCCCTTCTTGAGATTTCGACGACGAGATTATGATCGCGCCGCAATATTTGCATTATTCACGAAGAACTCGACGCCGATCAACGCTTGAATCCCGCCTGTGGTGAATTTCGACCCTTCAAACCCAATTTTTTGAAGAATGATCATCTTACGATCATTTCCCGTGCTTGGAAGAGGTTAAGATCGATGCGTGGATCATTGACGACTTCATCTTGAATTCGTGGTGATCAATCATGGTGAAATCGCCGTAGAAATTCGGAAGTTTCGTTTCGAAACCCTTTTGGACAACGATCATTAAAGGTGCAAAATTAATCGAAGAAAGGTAAGTTTTTATTTGATTTTAATGGTTTAGATTATAGAATAAATCATTGTTTTAGTTTAGTGTGTATGTGTGTGTGATTCGATGAAGATCGTAGAAGATTTGGATGAAAATAGATTAAAAAATGACAAAACCTTATGGCTGTGCATTTCTGAAGGTTTTGATCGATCAATTGGGTGATTGATCGATCAAATTGAGTATTGACTGATCAAATTAGGTGGTTGATCAATCAAATTTGGTATTGATCGATCAATCATCCAGATTGATCGATCAAATTGTATATACAATAATAAAAATAGAAAGTTTGTTGGTGGAAGTTCATTCCCGACAACATTGATTGATCAATTTAAAGATTGATCGATCAATGTGATGGGTTGATCGATCAATGGTGAAATTGATCGATCAATGTGATGGTTGATTGATCAAGGGTGAAATTGATCAATCAATGTGGAATCGATCGATCAATATGATGGGTTGATCGATCAATTTGATTGTGTCGACACTTCTTTAGTGTTTTGGCCATAACTTTTTACTCCAAACTCCGATTGACGCGATTTTTATGGTATTGGAAAGAAGACAACTAAATCTAAAACTTTTATGAATTAACTAACTAATGAATAAATTTTTTTGATGATCAAAATTGAGCTGGAAGTTTAGCCAAGTTCTAAGTTAGCACGTTTTGACTGAAGTATCGATAGAGCTTTGGTATTTTGGCTATAACTCTTTGTCCCGAACTCCGATTTATACGATTCTTAATGCGTTGGAAAGAGTATGACGATATCTAACTTGTTTATGAATTAACCAAATCTTTAATCAAATGTTTTGAGGGTCAAAATAAAGTAGGAAGTTGGGTCAAATTTCGAGTCAACACGAAATTACCCATTTTCGCCTCGATTTTGAGAAAACACTTAAATACGTCAACATTATTAATAATTAGGAATAATTTTTAATACATCATCATGTGTGTGATGTAGACTAAGAGTGGAGGCCATGGATAAGAACTTTTGGACTGCTTTAGAACGGCGTTGGATTTGCTTAGAAATATCTGTTAAGGTAGGGGAAATTCAACCTAAAATATATCTGACTATGATTTCATGATTCTTTCATATCTGCATCCTGATTTTTGTTTTAAAAAGCATGTTGCATATCAGTAATCTCTGTTATCTCTGATTCCTACTTTCTGATTTCTGTATTCTGAAACCTGTTCCTAATTTCTGATATCTGACTCTTGAGGTTATAAGTGTGTATGTGATTTGAGGATTTAATCAGATGATCCCCACCGACTCGGCAGTATATCCGTGCCCTGACACAATCGTGCATCTACTTTGTAAATCCCTCGGCACAATTACACTCCATAGATGAGGCATTATTGCATCCTGAAATTGTTCATATGAACGACGATTGGTTGGGATTTCCTATCAGCATATTCCTGATTACTCCATGCTATATAGTCACGGGAGTTTCTTAAGTTAGAAATATTCACAATTTAAGTCGCCAAAGATATATTTATGCATAACATCTGTTCTTGTTTGAAAACTCAGTATATGCCATCTGATTGATCATGTTTGCATATTCTGATTTGATTTCCTGCTTTGAGATACTACCTGCATATCATGTCTTACATTTTCAGTATAATTTTAGTTGTGATTCTTCTACTGAGCTTAGATGTAGCTCACCCTATTTTCTATAACATTAAGACGTTCTGAGGCTAGAGCTCCCAGCACTGAGAGCGACCCTGACTACCAGCCTGATCCGGAGGTTGAGGTTGAGGAGGAGAATACCAATACCCCTGCTAGCGAGCACCACCCGTAGCTAGGGTATTTGATTAGACTAGATATTTTGGGATCTGTATATGTTTTGGATTATTGTGGTTCTGGTGGCCACGATTTTGTACTTAAAACTTTGTAGATACTTTATTTTCTTTTGTTTTTATATATAGGCATTGTTAAATTCTTCTCTCTTTTAAAGTCTTATATGATGACTCGATCTGTCACTACTGAACAGTGTCTGCTCTGATTTTCGCTAGACGAGCAGACACTCTGTGACTTGTCTTAGGGATCATCTAGAGCATGATCCTGATGACACGGATTTCTGGGTGCAAAAATCTGGACTGTCACACATCTAGATACAGATTAGATGTCACAAACTTAGGCACGAGATCATCAATCATTCTTGAAAATTAGTAATTAATTAAGATTGATATCAGTTGTGTTACTTGATAAATTTGTGCATTCAACTAAAAATCAATTGGCTATTAGTGGAGGGGCCTACACGTATTGGTGAGATTAAGCCAAATCATGTGGACAATTAAACTAGACGACGTGAAGGAAAGAAAAGCCTGCTTTGATACCATAATAAATTTGGGTATCCTTCCCAAAATCAATTCGCTATGAGTGGAGGGGCCTGGAAAAACATAAGGGGAGAGACTAATTAACCAATGTGGGAGTAAACTTCAACATGACTACTATAGAGTCTTATGTTACATTAACCTCACTAAAGCAAAATAAAAAAGTGTCCGACTCTCTTGACAATCATTTAAACCCCAAAAAATAAGACTATTAGTGCCAGTCTTTGGTTAAATGATCATACACCGTTAATAGTTTAAGATGTCGGTAATTCACACCGCACTACAAAAAATAAGACTATTAGCGGCAGCCAAAGACTACTGCTATTAACCAAAGATTGTCGCTATTAGTCTTGTCACTACAAAAAATTGCAACTACAAACCTTAATAGTATGTGCCGTTGAAATACCTTATTTTTGTTGTGCCGTCAAAGTGATAGATAGTAGAAGAGGAAAGGACCCAAAAATCATATTTTTAGGGAGGTTTGAACCAGCTGATCCATGGTCTCTAGTACTACCTGTTGTTCTCAGTTTTAACGGCTAATATTAAAGTTCGCCAATCGGATGGTTCACATTTAGCCTATAGGCATAATTCTTTGGCTATTAGATGTTCTAATGATGAATTGTCACTTGGACAATTTAGATTGAGCCAAATATGCACCACAAGGCATAACAAAAAACTACACTTCAATGGTGCAAGATAAAAAGTTTAACTTTAATGGTGTACATTTAAACACCATTTTTGGAGTCTAAATGTTACTCCGGAGCCATTATCCCAATAAATTAGACAACTTTGAATCAGACGATAGTGATCATAATCATCCACACATCTTGAGATTATGAGCGTATCATTAGAGGATCAGATGTTGATACCACCACATGCCCAAAAGTGTGCTTGATCACGGTGTACCATCAAACATGATTCATGTTCACTTTTTGAGATATGTGCCACATGAAATCAACATCAAACAGTTTGATTGCAGGCTGACGATCGTAAGATCTAAGATTGGGAAGGTAAAAGGTCTTCATTGTTTGATTTAAAAACAATCAATGAATTTTTTCTTTGCTTAAGTAAGGTAGTTGTAACCAAGGTATCAAATATCGGTCGATACGTATCGGCGCCGATATGTATCGGTATTGGCTAATAAAGGCTCGTATCGGCCAATACATATCTATTCACCACCCTAAATTAATAGCACCGGTTGATGATTTAAAAAATAAACATTGAAATATTTATCAATTCACCGTTCCTTTCATAGTCACAAAAATTGCCGTGTTTTTGAAAAGTTCCCAAATAATTTGTGAATTTAAGGTTTTCTAATTTTATCCCAAAATTTTAAAAAATTCATGTGTTTAAAAAATTGCAAATAATTTGCGAATAATTTTCAAATTTAGAAAAAAATGTGATTTTTATTATTTATCAAAAATATTTATACATTTTAATTTTAATTTATATTTATTTTTATTCTGATTTTTCCTCCCAATATTTTTCCAAACTTATAAGAAATTTTTAAATCTTTTGAATTTTAATCTCGCCGAATTATTGTCAAATCCCAATGAAATTATTGCCTAACCCACTCCTTCCCTTTGCTTACTCTCCTGTAAATCGCATTAGTTGAGTGGTAGTATTCTAAAAAAGATAAGGAGCATTTTGTACGTACTTATGTAACTTGGCATGTGGTCTCTAACTTTAAGATAGAAGACCTCACCTCAAATGGAGTATCCACGTGTACTCTTAACACTTCTTCTTTCAAACTGTTTCAACTTTGTTTCCCTATTAGTAGAACAAAATTCCACCCCATCATGAGAGTTTGCATATTTGATAATAAAGTCAACAGCGCATCGGGAAGTCATAATCTTCAAAACATAAAAGAAAAAGAGTATTTAAAAATACGCTCACCCAATTATAAAAGGCACTCATGTTAAAAACTCATTGACTGTTTCTAATAAAAAATGGTGATAATATCCAATGACCGATTTTGTTAATTTCATATAACACGCATTCGAAAAAAGGGCCTTTACATCACATTGCACTCATCAAGGCTACGTTTTAGGAATGCGTGGCACTTGAAATACAAAAGTAGCATTAGTGGAAGATTGGGATGAAGAGTCGACGCTCTCAGAGATTTGTAAGCGTATTTAAAGGTGCTCAAAAGAAAAATATAAAAGATTAAAAATAAATGTTAAAATAGAAAAAGAAAAAGAAAAAGCATAAACCTAAAAAGAGTTTAATGTACGCATAACAAAGGAAGGCACGTGCATAACGCTTTCTTTACATTTTCCCTGAAATGTCAAATACAATAACCACATTATGGTGTGCTATGGAGGGAGAACCATAAGTTTGACACCTCAAAGAAAGAAAGATCTGAAAACCATCATAAAAATAGCAATGGTAAGAAAATCAAACTGGAAAGACATCAAAGCTAAAATAAGTTAAAATAAGTCCAACAAATATGTGGTACTGCTCAAGTGCTGATGCATTTGATACTCGGGTCAATTTTTGGGATGTGTGCCAATTAAGAGTGTTATTAGGTCAGTTCGGATCGGTTTTGGGGCAAAACTAAAACCGAACCGATAACTATCAGTTTCGACTTTACAAAATCGAAATCGAACCAATAACTATCGATTCGGTCGGTTCGATCGATTTTCGGATTCTAAACCTTAATTTTTTATTTATTTTTATTAGGAAGTCATTGTCAATTTATAAGGGTCAAACCATTAAAGACTCTGTAGGTTGTTGCCTATATCGCTAATTCGCTATTACTCATTTAAAAGTAAGTGATTAATCAGATGACTAAGAATATTTCTCAGAAATTAATGCACCAATCGGACAGTCCCAATCGATAGGTATTTTCTATATAATCTTATTTTAAATAAAAAATGACAAATATATAAGAGCAATTCAAGAAATCAAAAATGACAAGTATATGAGAACAATGCAAAACCTCAAAACCCAAATCAGCACAAATACAAATTACAAAGGGAGTCCTAAGAAAATCCAAAATCACACATTCAAAAATACTATACAGAAATCACAATTAAACAAAATCGGGTCTTAAAACCTCATACATACACATCCTTTAAACCCATTATCACTCTCCAAAAGCCTTCAACTTAAATGGTTCTTCCATCAACAGAAAAACAAATGAGAATATAAGATTTCAAAGGGGAAAAATAAATTTCATTATTTGCAACCTAAGTTTTGTATGTACTATGCACTTATGCAGTCGTGTAGTACCACTATCGGTTTCTTATTGGTTCAGTTTCGATTTTTTAACGTTAAAACCGAAATCGAACCGATAACTATCGGTTTCTATTTCTCAAAACCAAAACCGAACTGACATGTCCCAAAACCGAAACCGAACCGAAATTCGGGTTGGTGTCGGTCGGTTTGATCGGTTCGGGTCAGTTTTTGCACAGGCCTAGTGCCAATTAGAATTCATTTGTGTTGTCTAAACATATAATCTCAAAATCTCTTGTACGTGCCACGTGGAATTCATATGTGGGTTGGATAAAGAAAATCTCCATCCTCTGATTTAAAGTAGAAAATGGCCATGCAAAATTAATTAATATTTTGGATTTTTATGAAAGTCATAATAATTTATGACTTTTGAATGTATTGAATTAGATGATGGAGATCATTTTTCAAAACAATCTTCTATGCAATAGATCTCCAAATCTCAGGTGTACCATTAGATGGAACACATGCGAATTCTATATGGCACACATGCAAAAAGCGGGCCAAGTACCAGGTAGGCCTTGGGTTGGGTACCGATTACTAGGTCAAATGATTTATTGGGAGCCATCATTTGCACGCACATAATTGTCCCTTGCACACAATTTAATAGATTTTGGTTTAGAACTCTCAATTCATGTTTGAACGTGACGTGCATCATATAATTTTAAGGTCACTTTTGGGTATCCATGCCTCAGAGGAATAAAAAACGAATCGTTTGATGGTATACTCATGGTCTCAAGATCCTTAGTATGGAAGATTAAGGTAAAAATTGATCTCCATCCTCTGATTTCAAGCACTCGATAGGTTTCATAGGACTTGGATAAATAGATTTGATCTTGACCGACTCAATTAAGGTATTAGTCTTTGATCTATTAGACAATAAAAATTGCATTTTTTTGGCACTTCGTTCAAATAAGAACGTCGTAACCGGTGGCAGTTGAACATCCATTCTGATTTCAAGGTTATAATTTAAACATCCATTCTGATTTAAAGGTTATAACCGAAGGGAGAAAAGGCTATCATATGATTCAATCACCGACTATAGGGGTATTATCGGGTCAGTTCGGGTTGGTTTTGGGGCAAAATCGAAATCAAACCGATAATTATTGGTTTCTATTTTATGAAATCGAAATTGAACCGAGAAGGTTCAAAATCGAAACTGAACCGATAATTATCGATTCGGTCGATTTTCAATTTCTAAATTTTAATTTTTTAATTTTTTTTTTTAATCAAGAAGTCATTGCCAATTTATAAGAGTCAGATCACTGAAGACTCTATAGATTGTTGCCTATATTACTAATTCACTATTAATCATCCAAAAGTAGGTGATTAATCAGATGGCTAAAAATATTTTCAAGAAATTAATGCACTTATCGGACAGTCCAGATTAATGGGCAAATGCATCGATTGTTAGTACACATTGGTAAGTCTTAACGACATGAATCCATACAGTATTACAGTCCAATCATTCATAAGTAGGCCGTCATTCAATATAAGACAACCCGAAAGTAGAATGTCAAACAATCTTAACCATCTAATTGCATGCCAAATTTTAGACAATTGATCATAAAATTTTCAACCATCCATTTAGCAATCCTCTGATCTGTGAAACATCGCGTAATTTTCAAATGCATGATATGGGTTGCCAACATGTATTGTCCAGATCGATCAAATTCATGACACATAACCCTTTATAGCTATTTCACATTTTCATTACATTACAATTTGTATATATATTCAGATTTTTTACATAAAAAGAGAAAACATAAATGAAAACAAAGAACCTAAATAATTGAAGCATATTTTTCACAAACCAATTCAGACGGCAATGAATGAATAAGATCCATCTAAATATATGCATGCAGATAATAGAAAAATCATATCTAACTTCACAAACCTTCAATCTCAGGCATGCACCACTATTGATTTCTTATCGGTTCGGTTTCTATTTTTTAAAATCAAAATCGAACTGATATGTCCCAAAACCAAAATCAAACCGAAATTTGGGTCGATTTTGGTCGGGTCGGTTTCTGCACAGCCCTAATTGATTATGTTGAATTATATTATAAAGATCATGTTTCAGGCCAATCTTTTGCACTTAAAATTTTAAACCAAGTCCATCATATCAGGCAATTGAGATGGTCTTTCCTCATGGTCCATGTCCATAAACTACCAAGTCTTTCTTTTTTAAATTGTGTGCAATGGCTAACCCATAAAGTAAAAGATCACTTCTTTGCGCTCACGCATACTCTGAAAGTGCTCACGTCCTAGATCCCTTGAAAATCATTGATTGCTTCATATTAGATAATGGAGGACGTATTTCACCCCAATCTTTCACACAATAGATCTTGAGATCATGGCTGACCTATCAGATGGTCATTTTTGATTCCATGTGTTACAGATCCCCCAAAAATGGCACTGAATTCAAGTTTGTGAGTGATGTGTGCCATATGATTTAAGGGCACTTTTTTGAGAAGTGACGCATGGAATAAAAAATTGACTGTATGATAGGTGCGTCATGATCTCAAGATTTATCGTGTGGAAGATAAGGGTGAAACACGACTTCCATCATTTGATTTGAAGCAATCAATGATTTTCAAGGAGTTTCGAACATGAGCTCTTTCTGATGTGGCCTAAAGTAAAAGCGTATTGCTTTTCGTGCCTCCTCAATTACTGATGGTGCTTACACTGTAAACCCATTGGCTGCGTCTGCGTTGAATTGGACGATGGAGATCAATTTTTATCTGTCTTTTACATGATTGACCTTGACATCATGGCATCCCATAAAACCATCATTTTTGTATTCCATGTGGCACATATCCCCAAATGTGATCCTAACATACGTTTGAGCGTGACACATGAATTTTTAGTCACTTTTTTGGGATCTATGCCCCATGGAACACAAAACTGATGATACGCCTTTGGTGTCAAGATCTGTGGAATATTGAAATGAAAATCAATCTCCATCGTCCGAATTGGGCCTTTGGTGTCAAGATCTGTGGAATATTGAAATGAAAATCGATCTCCATCGTCCGACCCAATTCAGTCTTTGGGTTTACACTGTAGTTACCCTCTGTAATTTGTTTTTAATCCTAAAGTCAATATTAGTCTCAAATACACGTTTTTTGTACTCAAAAGAAACACCAGATTATTCCCTCTTTAGTCGTAATGCTGAGTGGTGGGCAGCCCAAACCACATAACACCACACACATCACCCGACACCTATTGAAGTCCACAGAGAGAGAGAGAGAGAGAGAGAGAGAGAGCGCATCTGCACATGGTGTCTGTAAATCACAACACTCCGGAAGGCTTCTTCTTGGATCCTATGGGCATGGCTGTAGCTGGTCTTTCTACTTCATTAACCAACTCCTCTGATGACCCCAACAAGAAGATTAGAAAGCCATATACAATCACCAAGTCCAGAGAGAGCTGGACTGAACAAGAACATGACAAGTTCCTTGAAGCTCTACAACTGTATGTTGATTTCTTTATTTTCTTGTTTTAGCTTATGGGTCTTTGTTCATTTGCCACTTGAGTTGCGTTTTATACATGGGCATCAGCTAAAATTTGATTTATTTTTAATGGATTCTCAGGAATTATTGAATTGATTTAGAAACAAGTCTATACAACTGTATGTTTGTACATATAAACACTTGGGCTTATTTTCTTTTTTTTGGGTGGGTGGGGGGGGGGGGGGGGGGGGGTTGTTCTTTTTTATTTATGGGTCTTCGTCATTTGTCATTTGCCACATGAATTGGTTTCTATACATGGGCATTAGCTGAAATTTCATTTTTTTTATTATGGGCTTTGGGAAATTATTGAATTTTGTAGAAATTTGTGTTGAATTTTGAGATTTAATGAATTCTTAAACCTATCTAGTGTTTTTTGGAGAGCTTTGGTGAGGCTTGAGTGTTCTTGTATTCTTATGGAATCATCAATATAGTGAATCTTCGTTGCCCGTGGACGTAGGCATATTGCCGAACCTCGTAAGTATTGTCTCTTGTGTGATTGTGTTTGATTTTCTTTTATTTTGTGTCCTTATTTGATCGTTCATCGTGACATCGTTGGTTAATTTGAGAGCTTACGCGCAACAAATTGGTATCAGAGCCATTAGGTTCATGTTCAACGGTCGGAGATGGCATCGAAGTACACAAAAGCTTCGAACGCGAGGATTGAGGTTGAGAAATTTGACGGGAAGATTAACTTCAGCTTGTGTCAAGTATAAGTCCGAGATATCTTGAATCAACAAGGGCTGCACAAGGCGTTGAAAGAGATTACGGATAAGCCAACGGATATGCCCAATGGTGATTGGGAAGAATTCGAACTTCAAGCATGCAGTACGATTCGACTATATCTAGTGAAGAAGATTATATACAATGTGATGAGGGAGAACTCGTCCCCCATTGGAGATTCTCTACATGACGAAATCTCTGACGAGTCGTCTGTATCTCAAAAAGCAACTGTATAAGTTGCACATGAAGTAAGGTACTCATCTCAACGAATATCTTAATGAATTTAATAGAATTATATCTGAATTATTAAATGTTGGAGAAAAGGTTAAGGATGAAGACAACACTATTACTTTTGTCTTTTCTCCCTGATTCCTATGAGCACTTAGTTACTACGCTGATATATGAGAATGATACTATTTAACTGGATTCAGTTATAGCGACACTGCTTTGTAATGGCATGAGGAAGAAATGTTCGGATAGTGATATGAAACAGATGACTTGTTGGTTAGGGATAGATCAGAGGACCGTAAATTTGGAAGGGGTAGATCAAAGTTCAGATCTAAATATAAAAATAGAAAGACTGTAGAATGTTACAAATGTCACGAGAAGGGTCACATTAGTAGACATTGTCTTCAGTTACAAACTAAGAGGGACGATGCTCAGGATAATAAACAGAAAGTGGTCGTTGATCAGGCTGGTATAGCCGAGCAAGCTTCGGAAGATAATGAGAACGTATTGTCAGTGGTTTATGATAAATACTCATAGAATGCATGGATAATTGATTCAGGGTGCTCCTACCACATGTGTCCAAATAGAGACTGATTAACGTCTTATGAAGAGGTGGATGGTGGAACGGTTTTGATGGGCTATAATATGCCATGCAAAATAGTTGGAAATGAGAGTATTAGAATAAAGATGCACGATGGGGTTGTGAGAACATTATCAATGTACGCCATGTTCCGGAACTGAAGAAGAACCTCATATCGCTTGGTACACTAGACTTTAATGGGCTCAAGTTTGCAGCTCAAGGTAGAGTTTTGAAGGTAACGAAGGGATCTCTGGTTGTGATGAAAGTGGAGAAGGTTGAGAATCTCTATTTTCTATCAGGGAGTACAGTGACAGGTGGAGCAGCGGTATCTACGTTAGATGATAGTAGTTTGTCCTCTATACAACTATAATACATGCGCCTAGGGCACATGTCAGAAAGAGGGATGACAGAGTTGAACAAGCATGACTTGTTGAGAGGTATAAAAACTGACAAAGTTTACTTTTGTGAGCATTGTGTCTTCGGGAAACAATGCAGGGTTAAGTTCAACACAGTAGTTCACACTGCAAAAAACACACTGGATTACATACATTCAAATATATGGGGGCCTTCAAAGGTTTCTTCTAAAGGTGGTGCAAGATACTTCATCTCTTTCATCAATAATTACTTTCGGTATGCATGGATCTACATGATAAAGAGAAAGGATGAGGTATTGAAAATCTTCAAGAGGTGGAAAATACAATTTGAGAACCAGACTGGAAGGAAGATCAAACGGTTGAGAACTGAAAATGATGGTGAGTACACCAGTGGACAGTTTCAGGAGTTCTGTGAAGATAACGATATTGCTAGGTACTTTATCGTGAGGAATACATCGCAACATAATGGGGTAGTAGAACACATGAATAGAACTATACTTGAAAAGACAAGATGTATGTTATCCAATGCGGGATTGGGTAGAGAGTTTTGGGCTGAGGCAATCAATACGACATGCTATCTAATAAATAGATCACCGTCTACGGCAATAGAGTGCAAGACTCCGATTGAGATGTGGTCAGGGAAGTCTGTAGATTACAGTGCATTGAGGGTCTTTAGTTGTGCAACTTACTAACATGTCAGCGATAGTAAAATTGACTTAAGAGCTAAGAAGGCGACTTTCTTAGAGTTTGCAGATGGCATGAAAGGACACAGGTTATGGTGCCCCGAACAAAATAAGGTTGTGATCAGCAGAGATATGACATTTGATGAATCTGTTATACGAACTTCTAGCAAACAGCTCATGAAAATTAGAGAAGTGACGGAAGATCAGTTTGAGGTGGAGTTAGGAACTCCTATAGGTATTACATCAGAGAATGGTGTAGAAACAATTGAGAGAGAGTAAGAGCAATTCTTAGTGTATGGAAGACCGAAAGGAATGTGAGAGCACCAATTCGTTACGGTTACAAGGATATTGTCGCCTACGCACTAACGTTGGATGATGATGAACCATTTTCATTTAAGGATGCAATCAGTGGAAGATGTGCATGGGAATGGAAAACTGCAATGGGTGAAGAGATGAATTTTCTCCACAAGAATCAAACTTAGGAACTGACAGAGTTACCTAAGGGCAAGAGAGCAATTAGGTTCAAGTGGTTTTATAAAAGGAATCATGTGTATCATGCTAGTACCAAACACATTGATATACGGTATCACTTCGTACTGGAAGTAATCGAAGATGGTGAGATATCTTAGAAGAAAGTGAGTACGAAGGATAATCCTGCAGATATGATGACAAAGGTGGTACTGGTGATCAAGTCTAAACATTGTTTGAATTTGATCAATGTTCAGCAGGTTTGAGTGCCCTCGGGGAGCTGGTGGCAGCGGTGATACGAGTTTATCGATGATCAGAAGGAAGAGTACATGGTGAAGCTTAGAGCCAGGTAGAGAATTGTTGAATACTCTAACTTGGTTGGTTTGCTGGAGGACGGACCTCCGTAATCTTCAGTATGAACGTCCGTGGTCTTCAGGACAAAAGTCCATATTTTTGGAGCGTCTCTAGCTCTCTGCCGTGAGTGTCTGTAGCTGGACTGACCTCCGTGGCTTCGTCATGGTCCTCCGTGGAGTCCTAACGGACGCCCGTGGCTTCGTGGCGGACGTCCGTAGATTCCGTGACGTTGGCTAGTTTGTAGGATTTGTGCCTTCTATATGAGGAAAAAAATATTGAACGAATTAGAGACTAGAGAAGGTTGAGATATCATTGTAAAGCTTTGGTAAACCTATATAGGGTTTTGTAGAGAGCTTTAGTGAGGCTTGAGTGTTCTTGTATTCTTATGGAATCATCAATATAGTGAATCATCATTGCCCGCGGACGTAGGCATATTGCCGAACCACATAAATATTGTCTCTTGTGTTATTGTATTTGATTTTCTTTTATTTTGCGTTCTTATTTGATCGTTCATCGTGAGATCGTTGGTTAATTTGAGAGCTTCCGTGCAACATCTACAATTGTATGTCCCTACATATCAACACTTTGGCTTGTATTTTCTCACATGTTGATTTTTTCTTCTTTTTGGTTTATGGGTTTTTGTTCATTTGCCTCATGAATTGGTTTTATCCATGGGCATCAGCTGAAATTTGATTTTTTGCTAGGGGTTGAGGAATTCAATAATTTTGTGGAAATTTGTGTTGAATTTTGGTATATAGGAACATTTTGTTGTGGATATGATTGGTTATTGTTTATTGTGGGTAGTACTGAGAATTTGATTTAAACAGATTGGCAAGTAGTTTTAGGTAGAATGGGGGAAGTGATAATCATTATATCCATACCTTGGAAACATGTGAAATGAATGTGGGAAGTTAGAAATCTGAGCAATTGCAGTCAGACCACCACATTTAGTAACATCATCAAAGCAAAATATTAAATATAGAGTACGCTAAAATAAAATTTTAAGACTAAATTGTTAGCATGCCATTTTCTAAAAAAAAATATGCACTTTTATAACTTGTTTTTGATTTCCACATATACAACATTATAAGTATATGTGTTGGTCCATGATAAAAACAATTTCTGATGTTCACAGTTCCTCCATTATAAGAATGTTCACATGATAAAAACAATAGAAACTTGTTTTTGATTTCCACATATACAACATTATAAACCTTGTGTAATTCAATAAATGTGACGAAATAATGTAACCAATCAAAGCAGTAATAGAGGCTGACCCCCTAACATCAGAATGAATAATTTGAAATGGAGTATCACACCTATCATCATTATAATGATAAGAAGATTGATAAGGTTTAGAGAACTGACAAATTTCACATTGGAATTTTGAAACATCAAAGTTTTCTAACTGCGAAACAAAGTACGCAAATGAGAAACTGGCACCATGGGTTAAAATCTCGGAAATCCAGTATGTATCGGTCTGCCCCCAAACCGATACATATCGTTTGTATCGTCCGATACATTGAATGTATTGCCGATACAATGTTCAATGTATTGGATGATACCTACTATGTTTTTTTTAAGAAAAAAAATCAACAAATTTAAAATCCAAGTTGTCGGACGATAATTTCAAATTATCGTCCGATACAAAAGATAATTTCAATGTATCGGCCGATAATTTGGCCGATACATTGGGAAGTAAATATATTGCAATGTATCGAATCGGATCCTTCAAAAACCTATACGTATCAGTTTCGTCCGAAAGTTTGAACCATGACTGGCATGTCCAAAATGAGAGTGCCATAGATGAGCTGTTTCAAGGAAAACTGTAGCGGCAACAACAAGCTGAGTAGGCTCTTTTCTGAATCCCCAACCGGGTAAGCTCCCTCTCCTCGTGACCATGGTGAAAGGTCCTCGTCGTCAGGTCCTGAAAAAAACAATGAGATGAGACGAATGTTACACCGCAATTGAGATGTTTTGTAATGCTAGCAATAAAGAGGAGAGTAACAGACATGTTAGGAACAAGAAGTGTAAACTCAAGTGATATACGGTTAACATGAACTGCCCCTTTTCCAGTAATAGGAAGTAGGGATCCATCCGCAATTCTAACATTAGAGGGATTTGATAAAGCTGACCTAGAGTGGAACCAGGAACACAAACCAAACATGTGGTCAGGACTCAGTAGCACCTGAATCAATGATCCAAGGTGGTGAGAAGATAATGAGGCATGGGAAAATCCAATGGTACCTCAGTCGGCAACATGAGATTGAGAAAGGCCAACCTGAGCGGAGGAAGAGGCACTCTGCATAGATCATTGTACTCATTGGTAAGAGTGATCACATCAATAGGTGAGGATACAACCGGAGCAGTAGATGGTGCGGTAGTAACAGTAGGTGATCAATCATCAACAACTATACGGTAAGCTCTGTTGCCCTGAGACTTAGGGCGCCCAGCCAAATTCCAACATCTTTGCTTCAAATGTCCAATCCGTCCACAATGAGTACATTTTAACCCTTTTCTTCCCATGAGGTGTCATCACGTCCTCGACCTCGTCCTCCAGATCTACCACGACCTTGACGAAACTCAGAAAGTGCTTTGAAGATTGAACAAATACATCCATGAACCTCATCCAAGTCTTCACCCTTGAGAAGAGAGAATACAGTTCCCAAAGGAGGCAGCTCCTCGTTGGCCCTAACATGCTCATATTCCGGGTTTGCACCTCTAAAAAATCAAACAAAACTCCGCTCGTTGCATACTCATGCACTCTCCACATCATGGTTTACCTGCACATGTAGCACATATACCCTTTGACTGGTAGTGGCTTAACTCATTCCACATATTATTCATCAGTAGGGGATGGTACGGTTGGTACCATCCATATATCCCAACTTACGCTTAGATCCAAGAACAATTCAGCGGGCCTAGGCCACTCTAGGTAGTTTGTTTAGTCAAACGTATCAGTGTTAATTTATAAACCTTGATGACCTTCACTACTATTACATACATTTCCCATAGAGTCCTCCATATCAAGATTTTTCAACTAAATACTGTTCTACAGCAGAAAAAACAACACACAATTGTAGACTACACAACTGCAAATACGAGTCACAGACACGTTGCTGTACAGCAACAATAGAGAATGCATAACAACACCACTTTATACCATCACACCAGTGTCAAAAAGTCAAGAATCATCTTCTGTCCACCTTATTTCTGCAATGAATAGTGGCAGACATCAGTGAAGTAGGAGAAAACAGAAAAAGTATGGTATCTCAATAATCTAATATGATATCTCAACAATAATCCCACACGTGTGAAAACCGAAGCACCTTCCCTTACAAAAATTAAGATATCTCTCTCAAATCACCTCCAAATTACGTGATATCACAAGCAAATTAAAGGGAGTAGGATTTCGATTCAACTAGAATGGAGAAATTGAATCATGCAGGGACACATACAATGGTGTCCCAGGAAAACGTGCGATCAGCCGTGAATTCCAAACTCCACAAAAAAATATGAAAGCAGCTCAGATCTTGGTTTATTCACGAAGCAGACTTAATAGGATAATTCTATATGATAATCCGACACCTCTCCTTACCTGGAACGAGAGCTTGTAGTGGCTCAGAATGCTGTATCTCAGAAAATCGTGAATCAATCTTTGCTCAAAGATGCTCTCGAAAGTTCATCACAGATTCATTGAATAAAGAAACTCCCAGTATTAAAGTTGTTCACATGCATGTGATTTTCCTCTTCATCTGAGGTCAAGACTTTGACTGCTGATGTCATCGAGAGTGGATGATGTAAGCGCGACATCAGGTGGGCCTGCTCTGATATCAAAATAAGAATGAGTTCGTCGAATGTAGAATAGGGTTAGGGTTAGCTAGGAGAAGATGAGAGGAAGAGAGGAAGAAAGAGGAGATGAAGGAAAAAATAGGGTTGTTATGAGAGAGATACCGCACACCCTTTCTCATTAATATTTATATCTCTTGACAAAGACATCTATGTACATCTCTAATACTTAATAACCCACATAAAAGCAACTATGCATACACAAAGATATTTCTCACTACACACGAACAATAACTTGTAAATCATGGCCTTTTGTCCTTGTTTGGGCCCCATTGTTTGTTACCCTATTCTTTAGCTGAATTTACTGCATAGTTTGATGTTGACAAATTCAGAAAAGGGGAAAAAATTGCACACGGAGGCTCTCTCTCTCTCTCTGGTGTTGAGACCAGAGTTTCAATTCACTCTTGATTCTCTCATATCCTTTTAGTATTGCACATGATATGTAATTTTGAAGAAATTGCACTCTCTTGATTGTTTTCAGCTTTGACCGTGATTGGAAGAAAATTGAGGCGTTTGTTGGATCCAAGACAGTTATCCAGGTAATGTCCACTGTACCATTTGTTTTTTGCTAATATAACTTAAATTGCAAGCAAAAGTTCATGTACTAATGATAAAAAACAATCGTTCTAGGATGGGAATATGTGATTCACACTTTTGCGTGTCTTTGCCACTTAAAAGTCGTGTTTTTTCACATAAGAAGTGATGCAGAGCATCAGAGAGGGGGGAGATCCGGCTGTTCACGAGCTGCAAGAGGCAGAACAGGGCAGGTTTAGGTTCAGAACAGGGCAGGTTTAGGTTCAGAAATAGGGCAGGATCAGGTTCAGAAACAGGGGACAACTGAGCTTAATAATGGCCAATGAGACCACTTTTAAGTGATCAGGCGAGCCCTGGATTTCACGAGTGGTATTCTCGCAATCAAGTGTTACATGATCACTTTGGGAGAACTTATTCTTGTAGAAAAAAAAAAAACTGTGTTGAGAATCAATCTTAGTAAAATTACGAGGGTATATATATATATATATATATATATATATATATATATATATATATATATATATATATATATATATATATTTTTTTTTTTTTTTTTTTTTTTTTTTTTTTTTTCATCCTGGCTCTTCAGCCTTTCTCTCGAGGTCTTCATCTCGGCATATTGAAACTCAGAGTTTATGCAGAATTCTGATCCTTTAATCTTAGTGATACTGCTACTATTGTTTCCATTGCTGTTATCTACCACTGTTCACCACCAGATTGTGGCACTACTGGTAATTTTCTCCTTATAAATCACAATGGTTCTGCAGTTCTGCTTTTCTTGAGTGTTTGCTGAACTTATATATTTAAAATTTTCATCGTGGCTCTTCAGCCTTCCTCTCGAGGTCTTCATCTCGGCATTTTGAAACTCGAAGTTTATGCAGATTTCTGATCCTCTAACCTTAGCGATACTGCTACTATTGCTTCATTGCTGTTATCTACCACTGTTCACCACCAGATTGCGGCACTACTGGTAATCTTCTCCTTACAAATCACAATAGTGCTGCCGTTCTGCCTTCTCTTGAGTCCCTATTTCGAGGTATTTGCTGAACTTATGAATTGTTTACTGAGCACCGAAAATACAACCTGCCATACATTAATTTACAACATTATTAAAGGAATCGTGGGCAGTGTTTATTGGGTTTTGAGGTGGTGTCCAGGCTCTGCTGTGATGCTCTGCTATCTGCAATGCGCTGGCCTAGTGCAGGGAGCGTGTCCTGGTGTTCCCGGTATGTCTTGGTCTGTGTCTTCTTGGCTTCGTTGGGGTCTAGCGTCTTGTTGTACTGCAGTTCTGTTTCCCTTTTTTGTTCAATTCACTCTTTATATTACTGATAAAAAAAACTGCAATTCTGACAGCTGTATAAAATATACACATTCTTATACAACATCTATAACAGAAAACAAAAGGCTTTGACAAAAATCTTACTATCTATGTCAGCAATGCAGTAGATATAAGTATATATATATATATATCAAATAAAATTGTTATTACTTGTCAGCAATTAGACATCTTCGTTATGCCTGCATCACAGACAGTGAGTTGCACAACAACAATACAACATCATTGTTGTTTTACTATTTTGGCAGCAGCATAGAAAGATAGCAATGAAGTATTGGTTTATCTTAGACAGAAACACCGTATAACAGCAGTGACTTTAACAAATCAGCATCTATATTGACAGAACCTGGTTCTAATACCAAGTTGAGATGATGAATGCTCGAAAAATAGGTTGCTGGAAAAAATAGAAATTACAAATTTCAAATAAAAGGAGTGCAAGAAAAAAGAGAGTAATGGAATATATGGAGCATATATTTAGAATATTGGAAATTGTATGGAGCGGACTCTCCTTACCTGGTCACATATTTACAATTTTTATTTTATTTTATTTTTTATCTCTTTTTTGGGTAAGTGAAGGAAGGTCTACAATTAGTAAAGATAGGAATTAGATGGGAAATATCTAAGAAAGATAAAAATTACAAGAGAGAATTAGCTACCCAAGAGGCATAAAGATAGGAGAGTCCTATATTTTTCTATAAATATCTGTAGAATCCAAATAATAACATTAACCAAATTACCTTCCACTTCTAACTGGTTGTTGAGACTTGAGATGACACCAAAATCCTGAGGTCTTACAAAAGATCCCTACGCCTCGCTTCTTTAGAGTTCACAAACCCAATCGGGTCTGGAAACACCTTAATAACTAAATCAAATAGTTTTGAAACATACCCCAGCTCTACCTATTCCTGGGTTTCCAAGTGAACTTCAAAGGGCTCACCCATCTTCTACTTACCTGCTGTTCATGCCTCTTGTAGCATAAAACCGTCTCCCGCTCTTTAAGAATTCCCTCTTAAGGGCTCTTCAGTCCAGCTGCTTTCTTTATCTCTCTTGCTGCGGGAGAGTCTTTCTCCAAATGAGAATCTGTTTTTGGGCAAGACAAGCACCTTGTGGTACACCACCCTTATGTTACATCACCCTTACGGTACACCACCCTTCCATAGTACACCACCCTCTCGGTACACTACTCTTATGGTACATCACCCTTTATGGTACACCACCCTTTTCCTAGGTTTCCAAGTGAACTTCAAAAGGCTCACCCATCTTTTACTTACCCGCTTCTCATGCCTCTTGTAGCGTAGAGCCATCTCTCTCTCTCTCTCTCTCTCTTGGGTCTTGAAATGGGACTCTTTTAAACTCTCTCGAAAATAATGTCCAATTATTTACTACGAGGCACGGTGAGCGTATCCCAATAGTCAATGTGGAGCTCCATGTGGCACCCAAAACACTGTTTTGGTGCCACGTGGAGCAAGGTTGTTTTTTTTAGATAAATCTTTTAAAAACTCATCTTCACCATTTTTTTCTAGCTTTGAAATTTAGACCATTGAAATCAGTCAATGTATGATTTTTGCCTTAAACAAATGTGTTTTGATTTTTTTTTATAGAATTGATCTAAACAATGCACCCACACTCCACATTGCACTTCGAAAGTATTTTGGGTGCCATGTGGAGATCAACATAGATCATTGGGACGCTCACCGTACACCATTGGGGTATGCAGCTCTTTTCAGTATATATATATATAAATTTATTTATTTTAATGTAAAAGTGAAGTCTTTGCAGATACGCAGCCATGCCCAAAAATACTTCCTAAAGGTTCAGAAGAATGGGACAAGTGAACACGTACCACCCCCTCGACCCAAGCGGAAAGCAGCTCATCCATATCCACAAAAGGCCTCTAAAAATGGTAAGAATAGCTCAACTCTATCATGTTTAATGGTCAGGATGTTACGTTATTAATCAGATTAATATTTGGAAAATTTGACAGCTCCACTGCTACCGCAAGCCAATATGGCATTTCAATCATCATCATGCCTGCTTGAACCAGGATATGCTCTCAGGACAGATTCATCTTCAATTCTCAGAAACTCTACAAGTGCAGCTGTGTCTTCTTGGGCTCACAGTTCTGTTCCACCAGTTAGTGTCTCACATGTGACAAAAGGTTTTTTTTTTGTTCTTGTCAAATGACCAAGTTAACCTTGTTTTCTGTTCCAAGATTACTGTGGCTTCTTGAGAAACATAATATTTTTAGGAATTCGTTTTTTCTTTTTCCAGATGATATAGGAGCTGCAGGGCCTACAGTAGTAAATAATTGTTGTTGCAGTAGCACTGAAAGCCCTTCTACAACATGGCCAACTTGTGAGAAAACTGATCAAGGAAACCATGGCCCAGCGCTTAGAGGTACCTAATTTATTGCATAAAGATGTTTTTATTGGATATAAATGTACTGATTCACTGTACCTAATATCCTCACATGTTAATTTAAGAGAGCTGCTACTTTCTCACCATCCTTTGTTAACTGCACATCATTCAATAAAGAGGCTTGTATTAATTGGTATGCACATAGAAATTATTGATGTGTGGATAGTAATTTCTGGCTTGACAAGGCGCCAAATAAAATTGAGTACTTCATATGGGAATCCTTATGCACCTTCTCTGCAAGTTCTCGATTAGTTCTGCACTTACACCAACCATATTTCTCTTCCATTTATTTTGGCGGCCCTTAAGTAATTAAGTTCGCTGAATTTGGTATGGTGTATAACATGTGAAGAGGTTGCTTGAGTGATTAGGCATGTGATTAGCTGCCTCTTATGTAACTTGGACATGAAAATGCATTTTGTGCCGCCAAAATAAGCATTACCTACCGTGTGAGGGGATTTGTGATTAGCTCTGTATAGTTTTCCATTCTGTCTGAAAATGGTCAAGCTATGAGGGACATAACCTCTTACAAAATGCAGATAACACAAAAATCTATTAAATAAGAGGAGTAAGAGTAATAATGGCAGCAACAGCAGGAGTAGTGGTTATAAGAGTAGCAGTAGGTATTTCCTTATTTGCAATAACAGCAGTAGCAGTAGGAACAATTTTTTTCAGAAATAAGCAAGAATTGATATCTCAGCCATGAAACGCAATTTAATCTGCCATTAAAAGCTCCATCTCATCCATGAAACCCACTTTAATCAATCTCATCCATGAAACACTCTTTAATCTGCCATTAATACCACTATCTCATGTGTTAAACCCATTTTAATCTGCTGTTAAAACCATCATCTCCATCAGTTTAAAGAACATGCTCTTTTTCATTAACTGATGTGGAAATAATTTCATTAATTGAGTTGTGTCCGTTTTTTTATTACATAATGCATATAAATATTGCTCGTCAATGTAAATAATTAGGAACTAAGTAATTGAGCATGATGATGAATTCATGCGATCATGATTCGTAAAAATGATATACTTAAGTCTACAACGAAGAATGGTATATAAATAAAACTCAATTGCTAGGACTAAAACAACCTTTTCTTTTTTTAACTTGTGTTTTGCTTGTTGGAAGAAATATTTTTATGTAATCAACCTGAGAATCCCAGAACTAATGAAAACAAATTAGAAGATAATGAAAGGAACAAAGCATGAAAATTTATCGACATGCTTGAAAATTTTGAAAATGTTGAAAATTCTAACAGCCAAATATTTCCAAAATCTTCATTTTAAATTTAAATCAACACTTCTGCCAAATATCTTGGATGCATTAACTTTTATTTTAGAAATTCAATTTATTACATGTTTCTTTTTCATTGGTTTATGATTCCGAGAAAAATATATGTTTATTTACTTGGAGAACATGAAAGTCCTACCTTTATGTTACTTTCGAGGTCTTTTTTTTCTTTTGCCATTCTTCTTATACCTCCACTGACACATATTACTTTCTTCTTTGGGTAGTTACGCCAGACTTTTCTCAAGTGTATGGCTTCATCGGTAGTGTCTTTGATCCAAATACAAGTGGACATTTGCAAAAACTGAAGGAGATGGACCCAATTGATGTTGAAACAGTATACTTTTTTTCCAAACTAATTTGATCATTGAAGCTTTATGATCTGTCTAGTGATTCATGCTTTTCTTTAATGTTGCATTCTTAACCTAAATTCAACATTAACAATGACTTGAGTAATGTAATTCTTGATTGGTAATAAAATCTACAGATCAAATGTCAGATTTCTTTTATGGCTAAAATGTATCCCTAAATACACCTGATGTGATATTTTGTCATTTTGCTTAGTGGGTAGAGAAGTTCAATTGTATGTACACACAAAAACACATATATGCATACGAACTAGTATTCGCTAAGGGGCCTAAGTACCAGGCGACTTGGTACTCGGGTCACTTTTGGAATATGCCATCTAAAATTAATGGCTACCATGTAAATCCAACTAGCCACTAATTTTAGATGACCTTTGACCTCTTTGAATCAGATGATGGAGATCATCTTTTGGTCCAATTTTAGATTCCTGTTTCTTTGACACTTCTAACCTGGGACTTTTTCCAGTTCCTGGTAAAAATATTCACACCCATTATTGCTACCAAACTGGCGGTGGGATATATAGAGGCAGCAGGTCTACATCTATGTATACTGCCCACATCATAGGCAACTGATGTCCTAATCTAATTAGGTTACTAAAGCCCGCAGTTTTTCGTAGGTTGCTTAGATTAGTTTCTTGTATCGACTTAGAAACTTTATTGCAGACTTACTTCGATAATGCTCTTTTAATGGTTTCGATGCTTATCTTATCTCCACATTTAGATTTAGAATTAGCATCAATCCTAATGCTTATCCAATCTTCAAATGCAGATTAAGAATTAATAACAAACTGAATGTCCTGACTTCTCCCTTTGACTCTCTTAATACATTCCTGACTCTGAAAAATATCTCATAATCTCAACAATACCTCCAATTCAGCTACATTTCGAGATGACTTAAGAATTACATTGGCTTGCTATTCAAGGATTAAAAACTCAGGAATGGAGGTGGTATCAGCCACCCTTCAGGCCGATACGTATCGCCAATATCAATACATATCGGTTGATACGTATTGGCCAATATGGACTGATATGGTTGATACCAACCGATACCGATGCCATTATATGTATCAGTATCGGATCAGACCGAAACCAATACGTTTCGCTAATATGTAGCAGTATCGACCGAGTTTTGAAACTATGTTGCTATTTACTCTGCTGTAGCATGTTGCACTCATTAGATGTTACCATGGATGATTTTGACTTCTTTGGAGTTTACCTCCTCTAAGATATAGATTTCGGGATTTTTGCAAGTATGCAGAAATCACATATCTGCTATGACTCCTAGAAGCGATTTGACTTTACTCAGAGGTATTGTAAGGTTATGAAGCACTGTTTAGCTACCAAATCCCATCAAAAGTTGATTTCCACGAATTTGAATGCCCAAAAATGTGTCAATCGGCTTTTGACGGTTTCAGCAGTTCATAAGGTGCTCCATACGTGATGATGCCTCTGACACTGAATTCATCCTTCTCAAAGATATAAGTTCTGTAATGCAGACTTTTCTGAAGAGCTATTAGATGATGGCGCTTGGCAGCTGTAAAGATGACGGTAGTGTACCACATTTTTTACCTTCAATAGGTCCATATGTACTTTGATTCAGACTTGAGTGCCTGCCTTATCACTAATTGGATGGTCTGCATCATTATACATTCATTAATGAATAGAGATGAGGATACCTACAGTCATCTCTGACATGCTATATAAAGTGTTTCTTGAATATCTTTGATAACTAACATATTAATAATTGAAAAATAGGTCTAAACCATAAATGTGCATTGAATATAATGTGCAATTAAACCACAACGTTATGTATAGTTTAGTTAAACGAACAAAATTAAATATATATCTAGGACTAATCATGGACAAAAAATGATGGGGACATAAATATTCGTTTAGTATTTCCCCTTACAAATGCAGAAAGTTGTAAGCATATTTTAGTGAAGGCAAATATCATCCATGGGATCAATTAAAAATATAATAAGTAGAAGCAAATCCAGAGCACATTCTGAACACAAAAAAATAGAAGGGTGGATTTTTAAAATTAGATCTAATGGCATGATGTTTGAACTTCAAAAATAAAATCCAGTGAAGACTGAAGAGCAACGGTGAAGTGATAACAATGCACGTCAACCTCCAGCCAGTATAAGATGGTATGCTCATCAAGATTCTACGGTGCCACCCTCCACTGTTTTGTTCGTCTTCACTTTTCGTTGCATGAATTTAAAGCTATATGCATCGCACCTATTACATTATCACACTCAGTAAACTTAGAAAGTTATTCGATATGAATCAATCTGCTGTGATATTGATTTGTGATTTTTTTTTTCACAATTAGGTAGATTGTGATTATTATTATTTTATGCACATATATCCAATGTTTGAAGCGTTTTCTTTCTATGATGGAACAACTATTGTAATAAAATGCATTCTATTTGATGCCTGGCCAGGTGTTGTTGTTGATGAGAAACCTCTCTATCAATCTGTCTAGCCCTGATTTTGAGGATCATGTGAGTTCCTTCCTCCCTCATACACCTGCATTTTATTTCATTCTGATACATTCTATTAGAATTTAGAACCCAATCTTGTGTTAGTTTGATATGGAATACTATCTCTCCCATTTACTCGTAACTTTCACATTCAATTTTCTAGCGAATAAAGTTCAGTTGAGTTGGCACTGTATATTACCACTAATGCTCAACTTTAATGGTGCTGCAGTAATTGACTTAAATTTTTCTTCACAGCAAATGGATTCAGTTTTACATCTGGGGTTTTCTGCAAAATACCATCATTTTGATCATCTGTCAAATAAAGATGTTCTTAGTAGCTCATTTGGCCCTGAATTAAATAATTCTCTGTTAATTCTACTAAGAAAAATACTTCAGGATGCATTTATACTTGGTGACAAAGAAACTAAAATTGGCAAAACAACTGAAGTAATTTAAAATGCTAAATAATAATAATAATAATAATAGTAATAATAGACAAAGAAACTAAATTTTTGTAATATTCAGTTAGTAATAATAATAAATCTTCAGTTTATATGAACTGTCTTGTTTTCTGTGCCCAATTTCCAATCATTGACCCACTTTACTTGACATGAATATTGAGGATTAGGGATGATCTCTATTCAGTTCGAGATCTTGTGGCTTAAATCAAAGGAATTTTTCTTAGACAAGTTGAGAAATTCAAAGAGGGAGTGCAGACTGCAGAGAAAGGTTTCTTAGCCAAGTTGAGAAACTAAAAGACGCACTAATGGGCTGGAATCACGTTTGGCACAGCTGTGCTCAGCCTAGAATCATGGTTTTTAGATGGACAGTGACTTCGGAGTAGATACTTACAATTGATCAACTCATAAAGAGGGGTATGAGAATAAGGAATAGGTGTCATGTGTTCACGACACATGGAGGTGAAGTACTTACTGATGCGCTGTGCTGGGGTTCATAAGATAAGGGGAGGAGTATGGAGTCTTTTGCATAGTCACAAAAATCGCCGAATGTTTGAAAGATTTGTAAATAATTCGAGAATTTCAGGTTCTGCGAATTAATCCCAATATTTTTTTTAAATTCGTGTGTTTTTGAAAATTTGCGAATAATTCCCAAATTTTCAAAAAATTGTGATTTTTAATATTTTCCAAATTTTTTTATACTTTTAAATCTTATTTATTTATTCTCTCCGATTTTTCCTCCAACTATTTCCCCGAAATTGTCGGATTTTTCCGAATTTAACCTCGCCGAATTATTTCCAAACCCCGACTTGGTGACTATGGTCTTTTGGGATCAGTTGGGTCTTTCTGAAATCATCATAAAAAATGGATTGCATCATGGGATGCAGCACTGCAAGGTAGTGAACAGGTGACCTGAAACATTACTCATTTTGCTGTTATATGGATGATATAGGTAGAACGCAACTGCAGAATCTTTCACAAGTCTTCTTGGCTGGTAAATAATTTACTTTGATGAATTGAAAGTCCTCCTTTGATAGTCACATGTCTTCTTGGCTGGTTGAGACCTTGTGTCACCATATTTTCGCTATCTTGCCTTTTCTCTCTACTTGAGCCACACGTGCAGTACCAATGTGGCACCGTCCTTCACAACAAAGAGACAAGGAGACACTAGAAGTGTCCTCCAATGCGACTAAGCCCACACTCACACAGCCTCGCGGTCACCCGGGCTAGACATTAACTGAGTACAACCAATCTGTCTTGTTTTGTTTGTTTCAGGCTTGTTTGGGTTAGGTTGTTTCAGTTTTTGGTCTTGTCCTGTTTGTTGTTTAAGTAGCTCACTTAAGTATGACCTCGGGTATACCCTTTCTGTAAGGTTCCATGCCACATGGCACCAAAATAGGACCCTCAACCAGTTTTATTCCACTGGTCAACAATTTCAAATGATTGTGGATGGTGATAGATTTGTGTATAGAAACAGCTCTACTCTTCAAATGTTTGCATCATTGTTAAATAGTTTGATTAAATTTACCTACGTTGTTAGTGAAAACAAGTCATGGGTGAATGAATTAGCAAATGATAGCGTGGAAAACTTGTGGTATGAACAAGAGGTGGGTGGCAATGGGCCCAGCTCTGGCCAGGCCTATTCAAAATCACAAAGAATAATTACAAATTTGTCAATTAGTTCCAAATCACAAACCCTAAATCATATCACTGGCTAGTTCATCAATTCATTAATTGCCTTCTATGTGAATGTAAAAGATAAATCCCCCATAGGGTGGCAAATGGGCCTGCCTTGGTCTTGCATTCTTGAGTGCTCATAGATAGCAGTGCACCTCCCTAAGGTTTGAACATTTTGGCAGGAGATTGACCTGTGCACCACCCTTGGTGCATGGTTCGGGTACTTGTAGAGTTGTCCATTTTATGCAAACTTTTGATATATGACGTTTTGTTTTCCGATAATTACAACCTGTTTGTTTTAATAAAAGTCAGGAAAAATGACTTACTCATTTACATGGTGCAGAGAAGCTTGCTCTCCTCATATGATGTTGACTCTGAAGAATCCAAACCTGGTGGTGCAGACAACACCCACCGTGCCGACGAATCTGTGAGTGCTCCATTCAGGTACAAATAGCAGCTTTTTTAAAATTGAGACTAACTCTACTGGCCAAGTGAACACAGATGGAGCCGGGACCATCCTTCATAATGCCACATAGCATATATCTTTGACCAGTCCAACACAGCCCATCATAGGCACATATTCTAGCCAATAAATCATACCCATTATTCTAGCCAATAAATCATACCCATCAGATGATGGGTACCATCGGATCAGTGCGTTAATTTCAACCATTAAATATATATATATGCACAAATGTCCATATTCCGTGCATAGATCAAACAGTTCAAATCCTTCTGTTTTTCGGTCGATTATAGCTCCCACTATATCCTATCCCTTTGATAATTTGGATTGATCAAAACTTATGCCATGTGGCAACCGCAGAATCTGTAAAGAGTTCAGTGATAAACTGTTGGGTACCTCTATTAATGTCCATGCAATATCTGAAAGCGCCCACGTCGGAAACCCCTTCAAAACCATTGATTGCTTTGGATCAGATGATGGAGATTGCGTATCATCCCGATCTTCCACACAATGGATCTTGTGATTATGTCGCACCTATTAGATGGTCAGTTTTTTATTCCACGCCACAGATCCCCAAACAATGCCCCTAAATTCATGTTTGGGCGTGATGTGTGCCATAGGATTCAAGGTCATTTTTTTGGGATTTGTGACATGCAGAATAAAAAACTGGCCCTCTGATAGGTGCCACAATCTCAAGATCCGTTGTATGGAATATCAGGGTGAAACACGATGAAGGGGTTGCACACGTGGGCGCTTTCAGAGATTGTGTGAGTGCTAATAGAGGTACCCTAAACTGTTACATATTTTTTCTCGGCACAATATTGCTTTGTCTCTTCCAATTCATCATGCTGAACAAACTATTGACTGCTTGTCAAAATGCCAGGACAGAGGGGAATGATCGTTAAGCTCCCATTACGAGCGGCACTCGTTCGAGATATATTTATGCCTGTTCTATAGAATGCTGTCCAAAGCGGCGAGGATCGATTAACCTAGATGGTTGTCAAGTGGGAAGTTATATAATTTTCATTTTGATTTCCCTCTTGGCACAAGCCTTTTGGAATCCATCAAATGTAATTTTGTATTATCTCTTTGACATGTAATTATGGAGATGTCCTGTACAGTTGCTATTGAGGTTTTACTGTATGATTGCTGTAAGGTTTCTGTAAATGCATGTTCACTTTTGTTGTTAGAAATAAATTTTGGTTACCTTGTATTTTGTGGTGTAGCCAACTGCAGTTTCTACGGATGAAAGCCTTCCTTCTCATAGCTATCTGGGCCATCCGATTGCACGACAATTGGATGGCCCAGATTGTCGTGCATCGATTTATTTATGTAATATTTCTTATATCTGAGCAGGGTTACTCAGATTTCCTCAGCTCCATGCTGAACTGCAAACTAAGTCGCGGCGAACCAGTTTGCGGCTCCGTTCTGTCTGGTTCTGCTAAGTTGGTTCGACCAATTAATGTCAATTTTTGTTTTTTCCAAGCGTTGCATGAGGGGGATTCCAACCCGAACTCATTTTCTTTTAAAATCAATGGACTCGCCAGCAAATTAACTAGTACTCAATGTGTTTATAAAGCAAGAATATTAATTATATTTTAAATCAAAATATAAGCCCTAGAAAATGTTTTATATTTGACTTAATAATCATCCTACCCTTACTGAGCCAGGTTATCTCGAGTGTGGCGAACCACAAAGCTGAACCCGAACCAAGCAAAACCAGTTAGCCTGGTAAACATTGAACAAGAGCATATATGTCCTGTAATTACAAGTGCAGTGGTATGCTTCTCTCCATTACCTAAAGGGAGCTATACGTTGCACACGAGATTTGTACTGTAGCACATGGTGAAAAAACGAGATTGCTGCATTTGGCATAGCGCCTTCTCCTTGCCAACTCCCTGCAAAGCAGATACTTGCTCTAGCAGCAAACTCTTTGATCTTTGCTAACTCCCCATTAGAGCAAATAAAATCTGCTCTGCCCAGTGATGAAAAAACATGGGAATTGTTGGAGCATATAATTCATGCTATGCATGGCGTTAGCAACAGGAAGAGGGACCTCCTAAAGGAGGTAGCAGAGAACCTGCTAAAGCAGGTAAACCCTACTCTAGCAAGGCACTAGCAGAGAGCTATGCCAAACACAGCTTGAGTTTTTTGGGGATCTGTACTTTGTGGAACACTATCTAAGCTGTCTGATTTGAAGATCACGATGCAAAGATCTTTTAGGCCAAAATTTGGCAAAATACATCTATCTGATTGAACACAGTCAAAGGTTATCATCTGATTCAATGGTTGACTCACACAATTCAGATGATACATATCACACATTGTGCCAATTTTTGGCCTAAAAGAACTTTACATCATAATCTTCAAATCAGATGGCTTAGATGGGATTCCACGGGGCACAAAACCAAAAAATAACAATCTTTCTTTTAAACCATATGCCATAGTACAAATCTCGTGTGCAAGTTGTAGCTCCCTTACCTTAATTTTGTTTAGAATTGTAATTTGCCTTTTTTTTCAATCACGAATGAGAAAATATATTAATAAGATTAAGAAGAGAATATACAAAAGCCGGCCCCATTAAGAGACACCAAAGAAATTCCCAACTGCAGTAACACGGTAGAGTTACCTAAAGTTTTTACACGGGCGAACGGTGTGGGTTGAGGGTAATTGGCAGAAAGCATCACAAAGGGGGAAAATTTGGGCAGAAAGCATCCTTTTATCTGACACATTGATGCCGGTGACGCATTTGAGTTCCAAACCCTATCAAGATTTCCAATAGAGAGAGATCACATGGCGGAAGCCTATAGTAGTATATGTGTGCAATTTGTTGTTGTTGGTTTTTTTTTTTTTAAATTTTTTTATAACTATTTTCCATGTAATGGTTCCCTAAAAATAGGAACAAAGGGACCCCAACCAGCTGCCAATTGAAATAAAATCTGTGCAACACCAAACGAAATCCTCAGTCAACATGCAAATCCAACATTGCCTAAGGCGGCAGATTCACGTGAAACAAAACCTTCCACAATAGCCACCACCACCATTGTCATCATTATCATCTATACCTGAAACCTGTGTCATGCTCAAAGATCATCCCAGGATTATGGACAGAAGCAACAGGGGGCATCTGCTTTGAATTTGCTCTCACCTCCATCTCAAGCAACCTTTGTAGTGACTCTGGATGATTGCCTCCATTGCTACCACCAGATCCTACAAATTCCATAGAGAAGGAAAGAATTCAAACACCAAAACATCACCAAAAAGCAACAGGTTCAAAATAGTTAGAAGAAAAAAACTACTGAAAGTACTAATCATCACAGCAAAAACATTTGTAGAGCAAGTTAAAAAGAATTGTATTTGTAGCCTTTTCATGCAAGATATGCAAGAATCCATGTTTTGATTGCCAGGGAGAACACGAGAGGAAACTCAAAATTTTTTTAAAAAAAATGTCTCACTGGTATCTGTCACCAAAACTGACGATTTTTAGAAAAGTTCGCGAATGAAACCTGATTTATTCATAAAATAACTATTTGAAAAAGTCGTGAATAAAACACTAATTGTGATTTTTTTCAGAAAGTTGTTTTTTTTACAAGTCATGAATTTTGTGATAAAGTCATGATTAATTCCCGACTTTTTCAATAAATCACGATTTTCTTAGTATATTTTTATTGTATTATTTTATTTTATTTTCAAAAATTTCCCCAACTTCTTCACAAATAGGAAGTGGGGCCAAGCTGACTGATGAGTGCCATTTTAGATAACAGAAAAAGAGTCTCATGTGGATCTAACATGGCTGGCAACAAGTATAGCCAACTCAAGATGAGACGGGATGGACAGTAAGAGGCCGCAGTGGAACTATCGGAAGAAAGCCCGCCCCCGCTTTCAGGAACTACTGCACGCTGTTCTTCAATAGGAGCACGTCTTGGAGAGGGAGAAGGTCATGTGCTTCTAACATTCACAAACTTTCTGTTTTGTTCCTAATTGAACTTATTCCCCAACTCCAACAAATTGGTGACTATGACGGGTATTAGACTATTAGGTACCAGGCTACCGAGCACCAGCGGCGGCTTAGGTCAATCTCCTTCTGTCCAAATGGTCAAGTTTCGTAAGCCGGACATCTTTAGTAAGCATGCAAATCAGTGAAATGTCAGGCACTCAAAAATATCGGTTGGCAGTTTGAGATTTGACCGAAGTGCTGGTTGCTTCTAACATTCACAAACTTTCTGTTTTGTTCCTAATTGAACTTATTCCCCAACTCCAACAAATTGGTGACTATGACGGGTATTAGACTATTAGGTACCAGGCTACCGAGCACCAGCGGCGGCTTAGGTCAATCTCCTTCTGTCCAAATGGTCAAGTTTCGTAAGCCGGACATCTTTAGTAAGCATGCAAATCAGTGAAATGTCAGGCACTCAAAAATATCGGTTGGCAGTTTGAGATTTGACCGAAGTGCTGGTTGGGCACCCTATACCAAGTTTGTCCGATGGAATGTGGTACGCTTTTGGCAGCATGGAAGGGAGTTGGGCTTGAGGGGAAAATAGGTAATTTGTGGAACATTATGTCACTTGCGGTGATGTGGGCTATTTGGAATGAGAGAAATCAAAGGGTGTTTAGCAGAAAAAGGAGCACTATAGCTCTCATTCTGAAGCGTGTGTGGGAATTGGTTTTGAATTGGGTCAGATTAAAAGATGATTCTCATTAGGTGGGGGATAGGGAGAGTGCTCATATTTGGGATAGCTTGCACGATTAACCTTATCAATCTCTCGCAGGTTGGATCTGATCTGGGGATGGGTCTCTGTTCTTGGCTCTAGGGAGTGAGTTTTCTTTAGGTTGGGTAGTTTCTCTGAGTCTTAAAAGATTAAACACAACACACAAAACAAACGAAAAAGAGCTCTCAACCTGGCATTTGAAAAAAATTCAAAGCATCTGGATATTAGAGGCCATGGATGAAAAAGGTGGACACACCTGTTTTCAGAGAGTGGGTCCTGTTTCCCTTGCTATGAATTGCATGCATGATATTTTACTGTTCCTTACAATTCATCTAGATTAGATCATTTCGTTTTAAGTTAAAAGAAAGGGTTTTCAGTAAATTCAAAGTAAATAAATAAAAGTTATAATATGATGAGCTTTACCTGGCATTTCCACCCCAATGCCACCATAGTTACGTTGCAGACTATTCAAAGGAAAACCTTGCATGGGCTTCAACTCTGGTCTGTAACTGGCCATGTGATTGATGAAATGAGGGGCTTGTATATTTCTTGGCAGTCCATGCAGTAGTTGAGACGGCGTGAAATTTCCTGGCATGGGCATCTGCTGTAACATCGAATGATGGGCAGGATGATCAACCCTTGGGCTGCCTGGATTATGAAATGGATGAAAATTATTCCCAGGAAAAGGATGGCGATGGGGATCATGAGGGATGTTTTCTGGACTCATAAAGTTGAGCTGATGCGTCATATGAGCGTGATGATCTAAGGGCCTTGGGCGATTCATCTGATGATGTAAAAAATGTTGAGAAGATGGTTGCCTGTGTAAATGATGATACAACAGCTCCGACTCCACTGGATTGTAAGAACCACGGAAAAGATGTGAACTATCCAAACCTGGTTCCATGGATCTTTCATCTTTCCGAATAGCATTCAGAGCTGCGCGTGTATCCACAATCTCAACTGGTCTCATCGAGGATAAGAGCTCCTCAGATTTACTTGTGTTCCCAATGGGCATAAATATGGAGTTTTCAATTATAGGATCACCATCTGTAATCAAGTTTTCTTCTTCAGGAAGCTGAATTTCCCCCACCACCCTGTCAATTCCATCTCGAAGGCCAACAACAGTACCAGAGATTGAGCTGTCAGTTTGAGGAGCAATAGAGCTTAACCAATGGCCCTCATTCTTAACAGATTTCAGTTCTTGAGTACGATTCAATGACAGAGAACTGACATCATGGCTGGTCTTACTGGATCCAAAGTCATTAACTGTTGAATGAAAGAAACCATCATCTGCAACTGAAAATGGAAATCCTTGAGGCTCCAAAACATCAGTTCTACTCATCCCATCTACAGAGCTTTTCTTCACGGAGACCGGAGCCTTTGATGTTTGGAGCTCTTTCATGAAGGCCCTCCCAAATAGTGTCTCGAGCGTTAGGGTCTTCTCAGAGTTATCAATACTTTCACCCTCCCTGCTAATGCTATGTATCTC
This sequence comes from Chloranthus sessilifolius, assembly GCA_021018995.1. Lineage (NCBI taxonomy): Eukaryota > Viridiplantae > Streptophyta > Magnoliopsida > Chloranthales > Chloranthaceae > Chloranthus > Chloranthus sessilifolius. The sequence goes on along the minus strand of CM037595.1, from coordinate 90,207,259 downwards.
AGAAAGACCAGGTTTGTCAGAGGATCCTATATCTATATTGGGTGATGATGTCTTCTCTTTCAAGTTAGTCCCCTTCTGTAACAAAGAAAGAAGATGTTGGGATGCACTATTGTCCACATCCATTTTTTTCCGCTCAGTTCTTTTGTGCAGCTCGCTCCAGGGTTCTTGCACAGAGTGCTGCAGAATTGAACTGCTTCCATTGACCTCAGACATGATGACTTGTTCAAGGTCCTCACAAGTAAGCACTCCCAAACTCATATCCGGTTTATCACAGTGATACAATGGATCAGGGACTCCAACCATGGCAGAAGATGATGTGGAGGTTATAAGCTTCGGGGTAATTTCATTGTTTGTAAACGGAAAGGTTGGTGTTATCTGCTCGATGGATCTCTCGTCAGAAACTGTAGACACTTGGAATCCACCTTTCTCACTATTAACAATTAATGAAAGTAAGTCTCTGGCTTCACTGGATGGAAGATCGTCCATAGGTTTCTTTTCTGCTGTAAGAAAAGAGGAAAAACGAAGCTTCACCCAAAATTCAGTGCCAAAAGCAGAAAACTTGAGGTCAAAATAACGGTTCGTACATCTGGAGACAAACTTTAACTAAATACCGACAACTAACCTTCTTCATGAAACCAATGAGCAAATTTAGATGATTGGGAGGATAAATCAGTACATGCTTCCACATCTGCCTTAGCACCATGATGCTGCAAACCAACATTAATTGAAGGGAATTAGCTTCTTGATATCAAGCACTGGTAGATCATAATTTGAAGTATAAAAGTAATGATCTTTCTTGCCCTTAGATGAATGAAGAATACAAACTCCACTATCGTAGACCCCTTGTGCAATCCAACAGTGCAGGTTAATGTTCCGCATTATCCAGAGGAGACTCATTAAATGACCCTTAATTAAAATTAATTTTTTACATTTTCCCAACCTTGATATATTAACTTGAAAAACACATCTAGTTTCTAGTACAACAAATAGATTAGGTTGGACGAATAGAGTATGTTAAGGAAACTCAGTAAATGAACTGAGACAGTAATTAAGAACAGCCAACTTTTGGCTTTTCAAAAGATTTGTGCAATGATGAGAAATTACTTGTTGATATATCAATACCATGCCTTAATAAGACAAGCCTCAGCTTGCCAACAATTACAATTGGATGGAATATGCTCTATTTCATATTATTAATAACATTACAAAATCATAATCAAGAGATGAAATACTGCATGAAAGCAAGGAAGTTTCGTCTTCTCAAGCTTACATAATAACCTGTCAAGTTCTATATATTGGCATGAGCAAGATCAAATTGAATAAACTGAGAGCACCTTTCTAAATGAATTAATTTTTCAGCCAGGGAACAAAAAAGCTCGAAGGATATACACGATTCATAATTCAGGACTCTCATGGTCATAGTTCATTCAACCACCACTGTAGTATGTTACTATAATTGAATGTCAACCAAATTATAAATAAATCATGGTTGAATCAATGGTACCAAAAGAGAACATAGAAGACGATTGGGTATTTACATATTGCAAGCCCTTTGGGAAGTAAGAAAGATGAGTTCTCACCAAAGTAACGGAGTACAGATACAGGATTACGACGGTGAGCGAAAAAGTCGGTAAAAGCGCAAAATACGGAGAAGTTCAGAAAAAAAGGGGGAGAAATGGGAAGCTAAAATAACTACAAAACATTTAAGTCCCAAAAACGGAAAAAGTCGGGGAAAACGGAAATGCTCTGAGAAAATGGAAAAAGCGGGGAAAAAACGGATTTAATACTTGTATTCCGTGTTTAGAACACCAATATACATTTTAAACTAAATTACGCATTTTTTCAACAATACACGTATAACATGTTGTACCAATAGTACGTATTAAACGCATATTTTAAAAAAAAAAGGCGTCTTTTTTCACGATTGTAAACAATAAATTTGCGTAGGATATAAATCTAACACAAATCAATCATAACAAATTTCCTATCGCTAGGAGAGGGTTTTATTAAAATGGCGGACCTTACACTTCCGAGTATCGCAGTCGATTCCCCGTTAATTACATCAAAATTGAATACCTCTGATTAAAAGCTACTAAAAAATAATAACGTAATTACATCTCTGAAATAAACAAAACTAAGATTCTAATTCTAAGTCTTCATCGACATCTTCAATCCGTCATGAGATAGATAGATAGCAGACTATCTTCATCGGAGATTTGAGAAATATGAAATAGGGGACGACGGATGGGAGAACCCCTCCTCCAAAAGCCGGGTCCATTTGATAGAAAAGCTCGAGTCATTACTGGAGCAAGAAACTCGTGGACGAGTCTTAAAACGAATTCTTGTTCTCTGGTCTCAAAGATGACTTCGAATATTAAATCCATTTTTCGGGCAAATGATTATCAGAAGAATTATCACTTTCAGTGATAGAGTGTCTAATCATGAGTTAGATATCGTCAAATTCCTTAAAATTTGATGATCATAGATGATTTTATAATGATTTTACCGCTGGATTTGATCAATATCTTAAGATTTGGTCAATGCATAGTAAATCCACCGTTGGATCTCGTTACGATCTCATATTATGATCATTTGACCAAAAGTCAATGAATCCACCATTAAATTTGATCAAAATCACAAGATCTGATTAATATGTAATAAATCCACCGTTGGATCTCATTACGATCTCACATTATGATCGTTCAACTAAAAGTCAATGATTCTACAATTAGATTTGACCATAATCACAAGATCTGGTCAATATACAATAAATCTACCGTTGGATCTTATTATGATCTCACATTATGATCATTTGACTAAAAGTCAATGAATCCACCATTGGATTTGATCAAAATCACAAGATCTGATCAATATGTAATAAATCCACCGTTGGATCTCATTATGATCTCACATTATGATCGTTCAACTAAAAGTCAATGATTCCACCGTTGGATTTGACCATAATCACAAGATCTGATCAATATGTAATAAATCAACCGTTGGATCTTATTACAATCTCACATTATGATCGTTTGACTAAAAGTCAATGATTCTACTATTGGATTTGACCATAATCACAAGATCTAATCAATGTACAATAAACCTACCGTTGGATCTTATTATAATCTCTCATTATGATCGTTTGACTAAAAGTCAATAATTCTATCATTAGATTTGACCAAATTCATAAGATCTAGTCAAAATGCAATAAATCCACCGTTGGATCTCATTATGATCTCACATTATGATCGTTTGATTAAAAGTCAACGAGTCCACTGTGAAAGAATTTCCGATCTCGAGGTTAAGGTCCAAACCCTCATTTGAGAGAGTGATGATCCGAACCGTGAGGGAAACTCTAATTATCATAGGTGAATATTTTGGGTATTATAGTCCGAAATCATTCTTCGGGTTTGCGATTGCAACTCGTATGAGCATTGAATTTGTGGTTGCAATCTGAGTGTACTAGGAGTTATGCCCAGGGTCGTACCCACGTGGCTTAACTATTTCTAAATACGCAAGAGATTGGGTACGAGCCATAACGCGTAATCCCAAATTGTAACCATAAATCCCACTTAGGAGGAGCCGTAGCTCTTATCCTAAGCGTATCTCTTTTAGGTAAGGACCGTAGCCCTTATCCTAATGTCTTCATCCTAACTTACTCCTCCCGTCCACTTTAAAAGAAAATAAAAAAAAAAGAAGAAAAGAATAGTCAGAATCTCGGAGATCACCCTACAGTCTTTTTTAGAAGAGTTGGAGATATTTTCGGCAGAGCTTTCGTTTCAGAATTTTCGGATCCCTTGCAATGAGGACGGGTCTGCTATTTATAGATTTGTGGTAGCGGTTATAGAAGTTACGATCATACGGTTCCGTAAGGTTTTCATGAAATGAACGGTTGAGAGAGCTGCGTAAGTTTTCGTCTTCACGCGGATTGAGAAGATTCTTCTCACGTACGTCATCCTTTTCTCATAACCGCCTAGGTGGATAAGTATATATTCTATCCACCTAGGGTGGATAAATATTTTTCTATCCACCTAGGGTGGATAAGTATATTTCTATCCACCTAGGTGGATAAGTATTTTTTCTATCCACCTAGGGTGGATGAGTATATTTCTATCAACCTAGGTAGTTAAGCATTTTTCTAGCCACCTAGGTGACTACGTATATTTTCTAGCCACCTAGGTGGATAAGTATTTTTCTATCCACCTAAGGTGGATAAGTATATTTTTATCCACCTAGGGTGGATAAGTATTTTTCTAGCCACATAGGTGACTACGTATATTTTCTAGCCACCTAGATGGATAAGTATATTTTTATCCACCTAGGGTGGATAAGTATTTTTTCTATCCACCTAGGGTGGATGAGTATTTTTCTATCCACCTAGGGTGGATGAGTATTTTTCTATCCACCTAGGTGGATAAGTATTTTTCTAGCCACCTAGGTGACTACGTATATTTTCTATCCACCTAGGTGGATAAGTATATTTCTATCCACCTAGGGTGGATAAGTATTTTTTCTATCTACTTAGGGTGGATGAGTATATTTCTATCCACCTAGGGTGGATGAGTATTTTTCTATCCACCTAGGTGGATAAGTATTTTTTCTAGCCAGCTAGGTGACTAAATATATTTTCCTAGCCACCTAGGTAGCTACGTATATTTTTCTAGTGGCTAAGCATAGCTTAGGAGTTTAAATTCTATTTAGATTAGGATTTGTTAAAAAAAACTATAAATAGTCTCTTTCCCTAATTCTTTCTATCTGACTTTTAAGGCTAAGTGGAAGAAAAAAAAGGGTTCTCAATTCCAAAATTTTCGAGTCAACAGCGATGATAGAAAAAAAAGCATATTTTTTCTATCAGGTGATCATTTTATTGGAATTCAAACTGTATTCAGTTGTTAACATTCAGAAAAAGGAAACAAAATAATTGCCAACTTCTTATTAACTTCAATAAAGACAAAGAGGATAGTATTGATGATTTTTTTTAATTTCAAACAAATACTGCAAGTTATCGTCTTGACGCTCATGATTTTGAGTTAAGCGGACCAATTACATCTGTTAAGTTGAATGGATCCAACTATCTTCAATGTGCCAAATTCCTCCATGTTTTTCCATTGGCCAAAGAAAAGAGCACTATATCACCTCTGATAACCCCCAATGGACACAACTTACTACAGGGAGTTGGTCAAGGATAATGCTTAAACCATGATGTGGTTGTGGAATAGCATGTATCCCTTCATAAGTTACAATGTAATGTTTTGGGTCATTCCTATAACATAATGTTTTGCACACACACACACACACACACACACAAATAAATAAATAAATATATATATATATATATATATATATATATATATATATATATATATATATATATCAATTGTTTGAAGAAATATTCTCCTATCATAACGGTGATAAAGACCCCTTTGGGTATCCATCTGCCTTGGAGAATCGGCTGCTAATATTTTGGCTGAATGGTAGGATTTTCGTTTTGTGAAGGACATAAGGATTCTGTGGTGGCTGCTCCCAATGACAGTCATTTGTGAGATTTGCAGAGATCGGAACAGGAGAATTTTTTGGCAAAAAATTTGGCACATGCAATGTGTTGATTGATCTGGTTTTCGAGGATCTCTTTGGATGGTGTTTAGTCTCGCCGAAATGTTCAGGATCCTCGATGGAGGAGATAGTTAGTTAGTGGGAGCAGTTGAGGCCCCCTTAGATCCTTGCGGGTGTCGGGGGTCCAGCTGGCCTGGATCTCTATCAGGCAGTTGGTGTATTTAGTGTGTTTTCCTTTTCTTCTTTCCTCTTCGGCTTTGACCATTTGTATTTTGCCTTTTTTCTTTCGTCCTCTTCGGCTTTGACCATTTGTATTTTGCCTTTTTTCTTTCGTCGAGCTTTTATCTGCTGTATTTTCGTTTCCATGAATGAATACATAGTGTTTACCGATAATTAAAAAAAAGGAAAAAAGTTACAAGATCCTTCATAACTATTCCCGTTTAGTTGGAATGTGGGAAGAGCTGGATTATAGTACCAGAAGTGGCAGTGAAGTATGTAGAAGGTTAAGAACAGGGAGTGTCATAAAAAACGTGAAACTAAGCTATTTTCTGATCGGGAGTGGGAGCAAGAGTGAGATTCTGAAGTGGAAGTGGGACACTGAGTAGAAGATTCCTGCTACTAGGCACCAGATGCTGAAAAACAAAGCCAATGATGAGAGAAATGGAATCTGGTTAAATTGTTATGTGGTCTTCCTCCCAAACATGAGCCAATTCGTGCTCAAATTTAGCAAGCCAACAGATACCTGTCAGTAACTTAAGTCTAAGCTCGTAGTGGACATAGTGCAGGCAGCAGTAACAAGTCTACTTGAATCTCATTCACATCGTTTGGACATTGTGTCTGTGGTGGACGTAATGGCCAGGGAGATCGTGATGTAGGGGGAGGCAGAAGTAAAGGTTGTTGTGGACCCCGTAAATATTCAGTATGGTTTATCTAATCATACTGTTGACACCTACTAGGACCTACATGGAAAGCTCGCAGGAGCTAATCAGACATCTACCACAGAAGATACTCGGGATGCTTGATCTATTGAATCTATTGCCCATCAACATCAACAAAATACAACAGGAGATCAAGTATCTCCGACCTTGTCTTGCTAATACTATACCAGATATCTTCAAAGCCAACATTCGTCCACCAGTGCACCTTACTCATCTCAAACAATGTTATGCTAATTCAGGAATTGTTTGCCTTTCATCCAATCAGTCATCTCCCTCGATCATTTGATTCGGGGGCATCCAATCACACGACAAATAATTCATATGTATTTTCTTTTTCTCAAAGCATATCTTTTTCTTCTATTACTCTTGCTGATAGCACAGTGCCCAAAGTAAATAAGCAAGGCATTGCCCATCCTAGGACGTCTCTTTCTTTATCATTTGTGTTATATGTGCCTAAATTTCCGTTTAGTCTAATGTCTATTAGTAAGATAACTAAGTTTCTACTTGTTTAATCACCTTTTTTCCATCACATTGAGTATTTCAAGATCTAAAGTCGAGAACGATAATTGGTGGAGGATGTGACTCGGGTGGACTATTATTTTGATCAAATTCCTGTTGGGATGACTCTTCAAAGTTAGTACAGCTTAATCACTTCTTTATCGCATGAGACAACTTTAGAATGTGAGGTGTGTCAGCTCAGCAAGCCTTGTAGGGTCCTGTTTCCACTTCATGTGGGCAAAGGAGTTCGATTCATTTTCCTATAGTTCATTACATCATTCGAAAACACAAGAACTCGACTCAACTCCAAAGTCAGCTGGGTAAAGTTAACTCGAATAAACTCAACTTGGTCGAACTTGAAAATTTAGTAAAGATTTTTAAATGTATATTTCATAAAAATTATTTGTAAAAGAAAAAATAGGAATACATACATACAAGAAAAAAGAGGCATGGAATGTTGGTAAATGGGGTAGTTTAATATTTTTAAAAGGTTTCTAAAAGCTTACCCCATGAAAATTGTTTATATAAAGGAAACTTTACGACTTGTAGTTGGATCATCCTAGTGAAATCTCAACTCGAATGGGACCCAACTCTAAATCTCGGTGAGTCTGGTAACTCAGTTGAGTTACTCATTGACTTGGTGGAGTTTTAGAATGGTTTATTTAGATGTGTGGGGACCCTGCTTGGGTTCCAAGTATGCTATAGGATTACATACTTCATTATTTTTGTTGACAAACTTTCACAGATGAAGTGGCTATATTTGTTGAAAGATGGCTCGAAAGTTATGCCTATATTTAACTTTTCACATGGAAATAAAGAATCAATATGGTATTAATATGAATATGCTTTGAAATGATAATGCAAAAGAATTTATATCATCCATGTTTCAATCATACCCTGGGAAACATGAAATTTTAAATCAAACATCCTGTTGGGACTTGGGACATATCACAGCAAAATGGGGTTGTTGAGAGGACGAACAGACATCTCCTTGAAGTTAGCCGATCTCTCCAAACCCAAATGCACGTTCCTAAACAATTTACAGTCACTTTATCCTTACTGTCTGTTATTTGATCAATCAAATGTCATCTTTCTTGAATGGCAAAACTCCTTTTTCGGTATTACCTGTCAAAATTCTATTTTCTTTCCCTCTGAAGATATTGTTCCTGCCAGGACTCCATTGGCACCCACACTATAGTATATATTCAAAGAAAAATAGGACATCAACGGGCTCACAATTTTCCACTCCATCCACCATCATCTACCTCTCCTGAAGATCGAGAACTTCCGTCTGATCTTCCTCTAGATCTTTCTCTATAGCTTCCAGTTGCACTGTGTAAAGGTAAATGTTTTATATCGCTCATCCTATCTCCCAATTCCTTACCTTTTAAATGTTCATCACCATCTTTTCGATAGTTTGCTGTCTCCTCGTCCTCTATTTCTTTTCCTTAGTTGTTTTAAGATGGTTGAACTCAACCTGGTAAGAAAAATTCTATCTTGTAAGAAATGTTAGCACTCCACTCCAATCATATGTGGGTGCTAACTGATTTTCTTTATTTTCTGGTAAAAGGAATTCATTAAAAACCAAAGAGGTACAGATGAAGCACAACGAGGAGCTGAGGCCAAAAGAAAATAAAAAACAAAACCAAGCTACAACCAAACCTCCGAACCAAGAAACAACCCAGGAGTTAGATCCGAAAAGAGCCCTGCAGGCAATCCACCTTCATTGAGATGAAAGAAAATTAGAGTGCAGGCTGGCCCTTTCATAGATCAAGTCCCTATCAACTCCGAAAGCCACTTCTTTGTCCATTCTACTCCATTCAATAAAGAAATTGCAAACCATTTTCATCAACATTCCTTTCGGTTTCCGAATCCATCTGAAGACCCTTCTGTTCCTTTCAAGCCAAATAGCCCAAAACACCGAGAACTAGGCAGCCCTCCAAAAAGGGTGCATGGGTACCTCCAAAAGCCATTCCTTTCCAAGTTGCCATCAGTTGACTACACCCCTCCAGTAAAACCTATTATAACCCAAAATTTTGAAATAAGATATTCAAAACCAACAACCTTTTTAAACTCAGACCCAACGGAGCAGATACCCTTTTTCTACGTGTCCATGCTTCAAACCTACACTAGCCCCTCTATCAACTTGATGTGAAGAATGCCCTCTTACATGAAGAGTTACAGGTAAGGCCGTCAACGGGTCAGGTCGACCCAATACCCGACCCGATATTGGGTTAATCAAATAAAACTTGTCCCGTCCAGTCGGGCAAGAGACATCCAATCCGACTCTCGGGCCAGACAAAAATTGGGTCGGGTCGGGTCGACCCGATGTTTTATTTATAAAAAAATGAAAAGTAGGGGTTTTTTACCAGCTCGATTGAGTGCACCAACGAGTCGGGTCCAGTTAGGCATATGCCATTTTCCTATTGGGTAGCCAAAATTTTGGCCCACCCAGACCCGACCCGTTGACAGCCCTAGTTACAGGAATAGGTGTACATGGAGCAATCATTGTTGGTGTGTCACGAGTGTGTTAGAAATTTTGGGCGTGCATTTTAATAAAGAGTATTGTCTGGTTGGTCAAAGATTTGAGGGAGTATTGAAGGGTTCTTTGTACATCGAGGGTTTTCTCAAATATCTAGGACACTAAAATCTGAGGTATATGATAGTGGGCTTGAATGGGAATAGGCTCTGAATGCTTCCTGCAGCAATGTTTGCTAAATCGATGCAAGATTTTCAAGTACTCACATATTTTACAAAAACTGCACCAAAGAAACTGTTTCAAAATATTTTGGGAACCCAGCCATGTGTCATCTTTTAGCGCATTTTTCTCTTAACCAGTTTGGATCGGAATCAAGTTGTCTTGCTACTCCAAGTGACGGGATGCCATTCTAGCTGTATTGGAGGAGATATCATCATTTCTTCTTCATGGTCATGTGATGGTTAGCGATCCCTCTACACACTATTTGCAATATTCTGTACCATCTTGATCTGTTGCCTTGTTTTTCTACTTTTTTTGACATTCCAGTGAATAGTACAAGCATTAAGATGTTTGTTGTCCATTTCAATGTTTGGATTCGATGGTGTTTTATGGTAGTAATGATGGCTTATGGGGTGTATGGTGGTTGTTGATTGTGTTAGTACATTTTGTTTTTTCATATAAGATTCTTGTTGTGCAGCCTGTGTAGGCAGTTTACTCCAATAGTGCAGTATATTTGTTTAATTGTTTGAGATGGATGGGTCTAAAGTCGAAGTTGGAAGTGGAAGTGGAAGTGATAATCCCACAACTTACAAATCACTATGGTCAAGTTCGATGGTACTACTGGACTGGTCATGGCCTGCAGCAATGTATTTGGGATCTTAGAGAAAAAGGGGTTATATGAATGGTACAATCCCTCAACCTGAACTAACCAATGCAAAATACACAGATTGGGAGTGCGACAATTTGACGACCATGACTTGATTCATTCATTCAATGCAGCTCACTATCAGTCATTCTTTTATGTATGTTAAGATGGCACATGAACTGTGGAATGCCATCCGAGATGCCTGCTTCCAAAAGCAGAACTTAGCAAACATGTTTCAGTTGATTGATAAAATTAAGAGCAAACATCAAGAGGAGAAATCCATCAGTGAATATTACACCCACTTGAGAAGTATGTGGGATGGAGGGGCTCAATATCAAGTGGTCGATTGTATCTGATGGAAACCACGCTGAGCTGGATATGTGAGTAAAGTTAGTCATACTGTTAAGAGGAAAAAAAATTAATTGATCTACTAAGAGGGGCGAATCCTGTATCGGGAAGCCGTGTGCTTCTTTGTGGGAACCTATAATCTAAATACTCAAGAATTGTTTAGCAGTGTGGAAAGAAAATCTTCTATCTGTCATGATGGACTTGTGCTCATCAAAGCGACGCTTTGGAACCTTCCGGCGTATTTTATGTCTATGGCCTTTTGTCTTGTGGCTGTTATGGAGAGATTAGAACAAATTGAGAGTTCTCTTTAGGAAGGTAGAGGAGAGGAGAAGATATCACTTGGCCAATTGGGAAGGTTGTAAACATTCTAGGGATGAGGGACGTTTGGGCATTCAGAGTCTGAACAAAATGAACAGAGCTCTCCTTGGCATGTGGCTATGGAGAATGGGTATCAAAGTCTTGCTAGTAAATACGGTCGTTGAGCTAATGGGTGGGACATTCATTCTAGGAGGAGAGGGACGAGTTGGTGGAGAAGTGTTTGTTCAAAACTTTGATGAAAAGAGATTTCATCCATGGTATTAGAAACGAATGGGTATCAGAAACCGGATTATGTTTTGGGATAACAAATGGGTAGGAGATGAGGTTTTGAAATATAGGTTTTGTAAGCTTTATGATACTAACTCCTATCAGAAATTTTGCATTCACGAAAGGTATAGCTTGGTGGGTGGGAATATTTGGACATTCATTTTAAGAGGAATCTCAGGGATGATGAAATTGTTATGTTTATGGAGATTTTGGAGCTCATTGGGCTTGTGTGCCGAATAACAAAGGGAGGCCTTTAGAGTTTGGACTCTTGAGAAATACCTCTAAAAAAGAAATCTAACTTTGTGTTCAAATAAACATGTATCGATTTTAGGGACGTATTTCTCCCAACATGGTAATAGAGAGATCTCACAGAGAAGCTGGCTTTGGGTTCAAGAATCCATATTCTAGAGTCCTCCCTAGAGGATTAGCAGGGAGCCAACTAGAGGTAACCATAGTTCAAAATTCCTAACAAAAGCAATATGTATTAATTTTGTAGGTCAGCAGTTCAATACTTTGAATTTATGTGTCTCGTTATCTATGGGTATGCATCGAACGATTGGACGATACATACCAGTGTATCCTCCGGAACCGATATGTATTGGAGCTGAGAAGGTAACTGAGAAGGTTAGCAACGCAGATTACACATCAATCTGATGTCCCAACTCCTAGCGCCCATGTTGTACTTCACAACATAAACTAGCACATAATATTTGTCAGCACTAACAATGCAAGATCAACAACTAAAACCCTAAATTAGTGTTATAATCTGGGACGAAATATTTAAGGTTTCGATTACACGATTAATGCAGATAATTACAAACTAAATTAAAGTAAAACATGAAGAATAAAGAAGAGAAAAGAAAACAAATAAAAATTATGGGCCTCGCAACCCTTGGACTCACTCCAAACCCATCTCGGGAACAAGACGAATCAAACTTCTCACAAGTTCTCAACTTTCCTTCATTCATCAACTTCTCTAAAATAAACTCTCCTAACAACTATTTATAGCACTTAAAAGCAACCCCAAACTTAAGTTTACTTTTAATGGACTAAAAACACCCTCAAACAACTCACGGAAATAAATAAATAAAAGAAATTCCTGCGACTTAAGTTTCGTTGTGAACTCTAAGTCACGGTCGACCCTGAGTTGGGTCACAGTCGTCCATAACCTTCAGGATGGTCGACCATGAAGTGCAATCACTATGTTCTTTGACAAGAACAGAACGAAGAAGTTTCACGATCGACCGTCAATGACCCACGATTGACCATGATTCTTCAGGCCTTCTTCCTTAACTAAACTTTAACAAGTCTTTAAACACCCATTTGTGAGTCCACTTCTTCGTCAGGTTCTCTCTTGATCTGGTCACGATTCCAATGTGTAGACTTTGATTTTGCATCAATTCCCCCCTTCGTTAAACAAATTCGACCTCGAACTTTTATAGGTCTTTAAACACCCATTTGCGAATCCACTTCTTCGTCAGGTTCCTTCTCTTGATCGGGTCACGATTCCAATGTGTGGGCTTCAATTTTGCATCAATTCCCCCTTCATAAAAAAGTTCGACCTCGAACTTTTGTCGAAATTATTTGTCTACTTGTAGGGCATTGCTGAGTTTTAGATGGATATAAATACACCATCTTTTCAGGCTTGGCAATCTTTGAGGATTCCAAATTATTGGAACCACTCTCTACCCTTGACATGGTACCTTTGGACTGATTACTCTGGTGAGAATCTTCTTATTTCTTATTTGGAGAAGTGGTATGCACCAACATGTCCTCATGATCATCTGAGTGGTGCCATTCCTCGTAAATGATTTTGGGGATTTGTCAACAATATCATCGTCTCTGAGCTCTTCCTGTACCAGTTTTTTAGCCGCTTGAGGTGACTCATCAAAGGCACTTTGTTCAGGAAAGTTTTTGTCTTCTGCTTAAAAATTCCCTTTCTCCATGGTATGAAATTTCCCTTGGCATATAGAGGTGATAATTTACTCTAACTATCCAAACAAAGTCCCATGGATTGCACTCCTTGCAACATGTACAGTATGAGCTCTGTCACACATTCCTCCCTAACTGGTGTGTAGTGGACGAGAATTCCTTATTTCCTTTCGTATGCTAGCTAAGAGGAAAGAGAGAATACCGGACGAAATATTGTCACTCTCCTCCAACCATGGATCAAAAAATCGGATTTTCAATACGTATCGTCCAAACCATGGGTTAAAATGCCGGAAAACCGGTACGTATCGTCCGGTCAAAAAACCGGTACGTACCGGACGATACGTACTGGAACAGTAAAAAACCGGACGATACATTGAATGTATCGTCCGGTATTACACATATAAAAGGGCGATACGGTACTTTTAATGTACCGTATCGTCCACCTCCGATACCGATACGTATCGGTATCGGACGATATTTTGATCCATGGTCCAAACCTCCAAGACGATACGTATCGCGTATCGTCCTGGTACATTTTTTTTTTAATCCTAAAAAATACCTTAAAATTTTGGGACGAACGATAAGTTGACCAATAATTTGGATGATACGGACGATACAGACGATACGAACGATACGGGCGATACATTGGACGATATGGACAATACAAACGATAATTTGACTATTTTTTAGGGGCCCCGAGAAAAACCCATTTTACAGTATCGTCCAAGTCGAAAATCGATACGTATCGGACGATACGTATCGGTATCGGACGATATTTTGATCCATGCCTCCAACACCATGATCATAACTAAATCCGTGGATTTCAAAACATTGCCCTAATGGTAATTCCTTATAGATCTCAAGAAATGATAGAGCATCTCAAGAATCAAAATATCACACTCAAGATCTAGCATTACAACACATGACCTAGTCTTTTGCCATAGATTCAAGAACTGAAAGTCTCTTAGAATATCAGCGATTTTCCAAATCAAATAAATTCTCAAAAGGCGCAACAATTACTTAGAAAACCTCTTTAATTAATTCTTCATCGTAAGAAGTATCTGGCATTGTTATTCGTGTGATCTCGCTGATATAAGATGCCACGACGGCTCTCACATTCATATCCCAATGCCTCAAAGTTCTTTTGCAACCGGTGCTTTCATTCAAGTACAAAGCACAACTAACATTGACTAAGATGGTAACCGCTTCACACACTAGAAATCTCTCAAGTTCATCAAGAAGAGAGAGAAGGCCATCAGCATTAGAGGGAGGCTTGAGGAGTCTATTACTAGCAAGTTTTCATGTGGATCCGATCAAATCGTATGGCGATTCGCCCATCTATTCAGCGGTTCAGCCTTGTCTTTTTCTCACTTTAATTTTCGCTACATTTTTCCTTCACCTTTTCTATTTTTTGCAGGTCATTTTAATGCCGTGAGGGTGACTGCTGCCTTGAAGTGAGTCAAGTGGCATGACAACTATTTAATGGAAGAAGCAACGATTGACTGCGTCGAAGAAAACAACTCAAACAACTAGGGTAACTCGTATCGTCGGGTTAAAAACCGATGCGTCTTCGGACGATACGTCATTTACGGTAAAAAACCGGACGATACATTCAATGTATCGTCCGGTATTACACATATAAAAGGGCGATACGGTACTTTTAATGTACCGTATCGTCCACCTCCGATACCGATACGTATCGTCCGATACGTATCGGTATCGGACGATATTTTGATCCATGGTCACGCCCACTGGTTTAGTGAAAGCGCCCACATCTCAAATCCCTTGAAAACCGTTGATTGCATCAGATCAGATGATGTAGGTCATATTTTACCCAAATATTTCGAAAGATCTCATATAAATACACAACCTAGAATTTTTTATATAATGAAAAATTGAAAAGTTTATGAATTTATGTGACTAGATTTTTATGTGTGTGTGTGTGTGTGTGTTTATAAAAATCTAAGTGTATATTACGAAATTCGATATGACACATGATACAAAAATTCTTGATAATGATACGCGATTAGATAACCTTGGTTTTGGTTAAACTAAAAAAATAGAAAAATAAAAAAACCGAACCTGATTTGTCGGTTTTCTTAGTTCTGTTTATATCGAAAAAAATAATTTTTATTTTTTTTTAGTTTTTCCTCACAATTATTTTCCTTCATCATCTATTTATCTTAATCAAATGTGTACAAACAATAAATTGAGGTATTGGGACTTAGGAGTCACTAAAATATTAAAAAAATTATTAATTATTTAACTATCCTTAATTACATTATCTAAAATAATAAAAATAAAAATAATAAAAATAATTTACAAAAAATTGAAAAAATACATGTATATTAAAAAAAATTATAATTCACTATATATCAACTTCATCATAAATTCCTACAGTTTCTTCAAACTTTATAAAGTTGGGGTCTTCTCCTTTGATTCCGCATTAACCACGATCCACGACTAGCCAATCCATTAAACAAATAAGGGACCGAACATTGTTTGCTTCAATCAGCTTCAATATGTCCCTAAGATTCTTCCACTTATACTAAATGCCGATTTTGACGCAAATGTAGAGACGGGAATAGTCAGTAGTCAGTAGATCCCATGTCATTATAGATAGCACAAGATATTGGGAGGAGTAGTTGTTCCACCCATTCTAATATTTGAAAATTAATGTGATCATTATGGTTTCATTCAAGATCACCACTTTCAAAATAAAATTATAATTCATCGTTAGAAGAATTTGATGAATGGATTGGTTTTTCAACATTTTTTATTAAAGTTCCAATTTTTTTTAACATAGATGAATATTCATAAGTATTAGATGTTTCGACACTAGTATTTTTAATTTTCTTTTATAATGTTTGAAAAGTTCATTACATATATATTTATTTAATTCAATTTAGGATTTTCATCATTTCCCTTGTTAACAATGTTTAAAGAATATTTTAATAGAATTAATTATAATGGGGATTCATCATACTAGCTAGTACTAGAATTGTAGGAAATGGTATCCAATATTTAATCATATTTTGCTCTCCTTTCTATAACGGTGGGTTGTGTTTTATTTAATTCTAAATTACCACTAATATTCATATTTTGAAATAATCATAGGTTAGATGTAACATATGAAGTACCGGAAAATAAAGTGGTTGCATTTTTTAAGGTTTCAAAAAATTTTCCTATGATTTTAAAATTTTTCCGAAGTGTCAATTTTGGTTTAATCCTAATTCTCTAATTGTGTTATTTACCGGTGCACTTAAGGGTATAATGGTGTCCAACATGTTAAATTTGAACTCCATCAAGTTGGACGATCTAATATTAATTTTTTAATGAAATTTGTCTATTTTTATAATTTTCCTCAAATTATTGTAATTTGACTGGTGATCATTTTATTGATTTTAAAAATGCTATCACGTTATCGATCATGTCTTTCCAATACTTGAGTCTATCATTTACGATTAATACTAACACATTTGCACAACAAGGCACTTGAAATAATATCTTCCAAATAGGTACCAAACCTATGTCCTTTAAACAGTTGTCTAATGGTTCATCAATGGTTGTTTAATTATCTACATCAAAACCTACTAAAAATATTTCATTATCATTTCATATTTTTTTAATACATTATTAATAGCATTAGCTATATTAACAACCGTGTGTGGGGCTCGAAGCGGGGAAAAGAAAATTATACGCTTATTTAAATAACTTATTTATATCGCCATTTAGTGTTGTTATATTAAACAATTTAAAAAATAGAGTAAAAACATTTTGAATCCATTCAATAAAAATTTCACTTTCAATCCAAACAAAAGGTACTTCTCTTTAAGAATAAAAAATTTAACGGTCTCTACCATTGGATAACTTGGCCATCTTTATTTTGTACCAATTAACCTTGATATATATGTAATTTCTCTTGCATATTTTGAAGGCAACCTCTTCCATGTGACAAAAGAGGAGAAGTCCCATTTTTTTAGTATCCGCATTGTATAAATTATTGCATCCCTTACATTTCGCTTTTTTACGCCATTGTGAAGCACTTCAGCAAAATAATTTCATGCCTCACTTCTTCTGCGTTTAGTGTTTCTCGAAGTCTCAAAATTGGTTGAGGCTTGAGAAGGCATGGGTTGATCATCCACCACATTTGTAGGAGGTTGTGAAGGCAGGGGTTGATCATCTTCAACCACATTATGTACTTCCCCACCTTGTCGTAAATGTACAACGAGATTGTGTTCATCGACGATGTCTCTCATGGATGAAGATGGAGAGTCCATTTCTTTTTTTATAAAAAAATAAAAATGAATATTTAAATGGTTCAAAACAATGTTAGTGAACTTATAAAAAATTAAAAATATTTTACTCAAATCAAGCCTTGTAGTTGTAGAAATCTTGAAGTTGAAGAGGCTTTGACCCTAATTAAGTTTTGTAGAAGCTTGGCTACTTGAAGAAGCCTTGTAGAAGCTAGTTGTAGTTGTAGAAGCCTTCTAATTGGTAATGTGAAATATACAAAAAGATAATTAATTGTACAATTATATTTTCTTCTACAATCAAAATAAAATAAAAGAAGCTAGAGAGTAGAGAGAGAATAGATGTAGAGAAAGATTAGAGAGTGTAGAGAATTTAGGGGGAGTGAGGAATGTATAGAGGAATTGGAAGGCTATTAAAAAAAAAATAACACCCCCCCACCCCCACCACAGCTAGGGTGTGTGTGTGTGTGTGTGCTGGGGGGCGGGGGGTTGTCTATCATCAGTCGGGTTGGTTGGTGTGATCCAGGTTTCGGTCCAAATGGTCCACTTCTTCGGTCATTGATCAATCCACATCGGTCACCATGGGGTTTTTCGGTTTTTTAAATTATTTTTAAATCGGTTTTCTCTAACTACCCCAGCGGTTATCAACTTTCGGCCACCAAATCCGAAACCGAACCGACCGAGACCGAGTCGGTTCAGTTTCTGTTTTCAGTCGATTTCGGTCTGGTTCAACGGGCTAGGTTTATGGTTCAAATCTGCATTCCTACCCGCAAATGACGGGAGCTTACTTTTCCACACCGAGAGTTTCTGCTTCACCCTAAAACACGGTCCCATAAAATTTTTTGGGTTACAGATAACCAACAGTAGGCCCAGATAATGAGATGGGAAGGTGGCGGCTTTACACCCAGAATAAGAAGCACGATCTTTCACTTCAGCCATTTACAACAAGCATCATAATTGCAGTTTTGTTCATGTTCACCTTCTAGCCAGAGCACACCTCATAGCTTTGAAATATCCATCTCAAATGGAGATTTTCTCTTCTGGCATCACAAACAAGATCGTATCATCAATGAACTCTAAGTGAGTGAGGGGTTTCGTCTATGGAGCCACTTGGAATCCACCGATATCTCCCAGATTATCCCCCCTTTCAATGAGTTTGCTTAACGCTTCGCCAACAAGATTTGAAAAGGAAAGGGGATAGAGGGCCCTGGTGGAGATCGGGATAGAGGGTCTCCCTGGCGAAGACCTCTAGCACCAGGAAGGAAACCATTGGGACTACAGTTAATGAGCACTGAGAACATGGGAGTAGAGATACATGATCGCATCCATGTCTACCATTTGTTCCCAAACCCCATCCCGGTGAGCATATGCTCAACAAAGCGCCAGCTTACTCCGTCATAAGCCTTCTCCATCTCCAACTGACAGATGATACCAGGCTTGTTAGAAACATCTCTGGAATATAAACACTCATGCGCTAACACCGCGTCGTCAGTGATTTGTCTTCCCGAATGAAAGCTCCCTGAGCTGGGATGATAAGATCATTCATTAGAGGCTTCAATCTATTGACCATGACCCTAGACAATATTTTGTAAAGGCTGCCCACTAAGCTGATGGGACGAAAATCTCCTAATTTTTCAGCACCCGCGGAGTTGGGAATGAGCTCAGGCTTTGGTGGTTCTGCTTATGTGCTCTCCATGCGGTGGAACTCCAAAAAAACCAACATTAGGTCTTCACTAAATGCTCTAGCATAGCTAGGGCTGCAACCGAGCCAGGCCAAGCCCGAGCTCAGGTCAGCTCTACCTTATACGAGCCGAGTTGGAGGTTGACTCTAAGCTCTTCGAGCTCGAAAATTCCAAGCTTTAGCTCGACTCTTAGAGCTCGAGCTGAGCTTCGAGCCAAGTATATTCTATTATAAAAAATTTCCTCCTAGTACTTTTTAAAACTTCTAAGAAGGTGAGAGAGCTGGCATAGCCCGTATTCATGAGATTGTGATTGTGAGAGAGAGAAGGTGAAAGAGCTTCAGCAATAAGAGAGAAGAAGTAGGAGTTGAGTACTTGAGTTGCAGGCAAGGATCAAAATTTCGGCCGAAATGACCGAAATTTCAGTCATATTTTGTATGAGATTGAAATTATCGGCTGAAATTTTGGCCAAATTATCGGTTTTCGGCCGAAATTTCGATCCCTGGTTGCAGGAGGCAGCCGTAGGTAGGAGTAACAGTGAATACTATAGTCTATATATATAGTGAAAATTAGGGCAAGTGGGGGGCAAAAGTTTCTATTTTACCCTTCAAAGTAACCATTAGATAAACTTAAACAATTACTTTGAAAAGTAAAATAGATCTCTCAAAGTTAATTACTTATTATATATATATATATAAAATTATAAATCGAGCCATAGAGCCGAGCCGGCTTTAGCTCAAGCTTGGCTCTATTCATTCGAGCTACAAACTGCCCAGCTCAACTCGGCTCTCGAGCCGAGCTCTACAGAGAAAAGCTCTTATTTTTCGAGCCGAGCCGAGCCGAGTTGTTGAGCTGGCTCAGCTCTGTTGCAGCCCTAAGCATAGCCCTAAAATGTGGCAGCCCATGTCAAGTCCTTCCAAATAGTAAGTAAATCATTTTTCATTTTATAGATGGAGATTTTATTAACTGAGGAATCAAATAAAAAAATGTAAAACCTTGCTTAAAGACATAAAGCTAGGCACCTTTGAATTGGAATTCTCCTGCAAATCAAAGAATTAGCGAAGTAGCCAACCAAAATATTTATTAATAAAATTATATTTAGGTAGTTTGATAGGATAGGAAGACTCCTTTAAATAGAAGTCTTAATACAATTAGGAAGTTGATAGTTGATAGGCATTCTCCTAGTTATTTAAGACTGGAGCAACCTGCTGTTTTTCCAGCTTATTGTTTGTTACAAAAGTTGTGGTTTGCATCAATCGATATCAGAGCTGGTTCAATTTTGGAAGAAGAGAGATCCAGCAAAGAAGATCATTTGACCAATCAAAGGCTCGATTGGTTGGAGCAAGCAACAGAGTAAATCAACATGAGGCTAGAATTTCTTAAACGTGCATATAAAAGAACAAGTGATCAATGGTGACATGGATGAGAATGAGAGAAACGAGGAACAGTCCGCCATCAAGATCCCTCATTGAGGGGCTCCAAAGCAATTTAGGGTCAATATCGATATCTTCAAGACCTAGAACGTGATCTACGAAATCAAGGTAGAAGTACATGAACTTTATGTTCAACTCAAGCAAATAATTTTATTGGTTGGTTATGCAAGATCAAGAACATGTTCAATTTGAAAGAGGTGTCGGATCAACGAAAAAAAACCAATTCATGGGAGAAGATGAAGACCCATCTCCTATGTAAGTTCTAATCGGTAAACATTTCGGGATGGACCTCTTTCAATGGTGCCAAAATCTACAGCAATGTGATAATAGTGCCATGGATTGAGGATTCTACTGCAATTAGATTTACATGAGACAGAAGAACAATGCATAAAACGGTACATCAATGGCCAAATTCAAGAAGAATTAATCATGCACGATTTGCAGAGTCGACAAGGCATACTGTCATTCCCTTGAAGCAGAAACTTTCATAGGAATTAAACCATAATCGCAGAAGCAGCCCAAATTTTGATCATATATCAACCATATCCTGACCAAGGGAGACTGACGCAGGACGATACCCTAAACTACGTGAATGCAATGATTAAATGATTGCCAAAATAGAATTGAATTTAAATTAAGCAATAAACCTTAAAATATAGCGAATACCTTATGCTTTCGTAGTATTCCATGGGAGGATCACGTATAATTCGAGCAGGGGTTCAGTCCGGGCGTTAGATCCGTTAGGTTGTAGCGCGAATTGATCCTAGAGATAGAACTCTAGATTTCCAGATTAAGGCGCTCACAGTGCAATGATGGAATCTCTGATTTTCGGGTTATTTTGATATGGCTAGGCTTAGCAGTCTGATGGAGGCTACGGTTGATGAATCGGATAGATTCAATGATTTAGGGGAAAAACTAGGGTTTAGGAATTTCAAAAGGATGATGGCTGATTTAGGGTTGTGGGATCAATACAAGCATAGAAAATAAGAGATTGATAGATAGAAGATAGATTTTGGCGGGCTTCACACCCTTGGCTTCACACCAAACCCTTCTCGGGAAGAAGAATCACTCTTCGGAGAAACTCATCTCAAGTCTCAAAAGCAAAACGCTCATTCATTCAATAATCAATAACTAACTACATTGTTTAGCTTAAAGACCTTATATAGGAGGTCTTACAACAAAAGAAAACCCTAAAACGAATATTAAATAAAAGACAAATAAACCCCTAAAACAAAAGTTCAAAACTAAACTTCTAAAACAACTCGGCACGATTTCGATCGATTGAAATTGAAAATCGTTAAATCGAAATTCTCATATATATAAAATATCGTCGTTGACATTCGATCGATCGATCAATTATATGATTCGATCGATCGAAATATCACTCCAGAACTAGTGTTTCTGTCGATCGATCAAAATTGAAATTCGATTGATCGAAATTTCAGAGTTCCTTCAATTATTCATCTTTCTCCAGAATTTTAGCCTCTTTCGCATATTTCTGATTTCCGTTCTTCCGACGTCGGTATACATGAAACGGTCCATATCCAATGTCTACGATGTCGGCGTCCCCGTCAATTCTCTCGGGCCGAAAAGGCTTCATCACCGATGAAGCGGCGTCGTGATAGCGCTCAAGTATGTTGGGGTCCAGGCGCCGCACTTCATCTTTAGCTAACCCTGAGTTCTCGGAGTCCGGCTTTCCCAACCACTTGACTAAATACTTTTGAATTCCGCCCCCATGGGTGGATATTGCCAAATCATCTAGTATCCCTTCGATCTCATCTCGGCATTGCTTGCGTGGAGAAGGGAAGGGTAGGGGTTGCAGGGTGGGGCTGGCATTTGGACTCGGGGCTGCTTGGAAGGGGTTGTGAGGGGGTGGGACTGGGGCCAAAGAAGGAACCAGGTCCTCCACATTGAATGTAGAGTTGATCCCTATATCCGCTGGAAGCTCGAGAACATATGCATTAGGCCCGCTCCTTGCCACAATTCTAAAAGGTCCAGCGTCGTGGGCTTAAAGTTTCTTTGCGGCTCCCAATGGGAACCGCTCAGGCCTAACCCGAACCATGACGTAATCTCCAACCTGGAATTCCTTGAAGCGCCTATGTGCATCCGCAGATATTTTGTATTGTTCATTGCTTGCATTAATTCTTTTTCTAATTTCGGCATGCAATTCATGTATATGTTGTGCAAATGAATCGGCTGACTCGAAAACTCGATGGGATGCAGACATAGGAATTAGATCAATGGGTGTTCTAGGCCTATGACCAAGGACAGCCTCAAAAGGACTCATACCTAGGGACCTATTGACTTCGTTTGGCCATCTGTTTGAGGATGATAGGCCGAAGTAAATTGGAGCATGGTACCCATCATGTGCCATAAAGTTTTTCAGAAATAACTGATAAACTTCACATCCCGATCCGACACAATTGTCTGGGATAACCCATGTAGACGCACAACCTCCCCGAAAAATAATTTAGCTATGAGAGCCGCATCGGAGGTTTTAGAGCAGGGTATGAAGTGGGACATCTTGGAAAAGCGGTCCACTACCACAAAATGGAATCGTGCTTCTGTTGGGTCTTTGGAAGTCTTAACACAAAATCCATTGAGAGGTCACCTTAAAAGGGTGTGCAGGGTAAAGGGTGTCGGTGATACATTTGATATGTTTCGTAACTTGGCATGTACGACACTGTTTCACGACCCTAGAGACATCTCTCACAAGGCTAGGCCAATAGAACCTATCCTCAACAAGCGCACTGGTTTTATCGCATTCAGAGTGTCCAGCAATCCCTCCGGCATGTAACTCCCAGATGAGGAAGTCACGCAATGAGGTACGAGGGATGCACAAATGATTTCCTTTGAACAAAATACCCATCCAACAGGGTATACTCGGAGTTAATGTTGTTCGGATTTTCAAGGAAAGCAGTGTATTCTGCCCCGAAATCTGAGCAATTAGGATAATCTTGTTTCAACTGCTCAAATCCGATGACTTCGGTGCTCATAGACTGCAAAGTCGCCACTTGACAACTAAGCGCATCAGTAGCCTTGTTCTCGGCACCAACCTTATGCTTCAAGACAAATGTGAACCCTTGAAGGTACTCGACCCACTTCGCGTGCCTCGGGTTCAACTTTTTCAGAGAAGCAAGGGAACGTAAGGCCTCATGGTAAAAAAAAATAACACAAATTCCTGCAGTCTCAGGTAATGTTTTTAATACCACAGAGATCGGACGACCGCATAAAACTCCTTGTCATAGGTGGAGTATTTCTGCTTCGCCTCATTGAGTTTCTCACTAAAATAGGCCACAGGGTGGCCTTCTTGGCTCAACACTCCGCCTATGCCTACGCCCGACGCGTCACATGCTACTTCAAAGACTTT
This sequence comes from Chloranthus sessilifolius, assembly GCA_021018995.1. NCBI lineage: Eukaryota > Viridiplantae > Streptophyta > Magnoliopsida > Chloranthales > Chloranthaceae > Chloranthus > Chloranthus sessilifolius. The sequence continues at coordinate 90,183,326 of CM037595.1, read as the reverse complement.
AGAAAAGTCTGGTAGGCGCATGACTGGTGCAATAACCATTTTCTCTTTTATCTCGGCAAAGGCCCTCGTCGCAACTTTGCTCTACAGGAACTCCCATTTTCTCATGAAATCGGTAATGGGCGCCATGATGGTGCTAAAATTCCGGATGAAGCGACGATAAAACATGGCCAGGCCAAACAGTGGAAGCTACGAACTTCATGAATATTTCGAGGTTCGGGCCACTCCACAATGGCCTTAACCTTCGCAGGGTCGGCAACCATCCCGTCTACCGAGACAATGAATCCCAAGAATACAACAGAGTGCTGCATGAAGGTGCACTTCTTAAGATTCGCGTATAACCTCTCTCCCCTCAAGGTTTCGCAAACTAACCTCGGGTGGATAATGTGTTGTTCCTTGTCTGGGCTGTAAATCAGGATGTCATCAAAGTACACGACAAAGAATTTGCCAAGGAATGGCCTCAACACTTGGGTCATGAGCCTCATAAATGTGCTCGGGGCATTGGAAAGCCCAAAAGGCATGACCATTCACTCATAAAGATCGTCTTTGGTCTTGAAGGCGATTTTCCATTCTTCGTCAGGGTGAATACGCACCTGATGGTAGCTACTTTTAAGGTCTATCTTGGAAAAGATAGTGGCTCCAACCATCATGTCAAGCATGTCATCAAGCCGCGGTATGGGAAACCGCTATTTAACAGTGATCTTATTAATTGCTCGGCTATCCACACACATACGCCATGTACCATCTTTCTGAGGCGTGAGTAATGTTGGTACAACACACGGGCTCAGACTCTCTTGTATGAACCCCTTTTGAAGGAGTTCACTGACTTGCCGAGTCAACTCGGTGTGCTCAACTGAATTCAACCTGTAGTGGGGAAAGTTCGATAATGTAGATCCGGGAACCAAGTTGATTGCGTGTTGAATGTCACGCATGGGAGGGAGCTCATTAGGCAAGTCTTCGAGGAAGACATCCGCAAATTCATTCAGGATGGGCTTTACCTCCTTGGGGTACTCACAGACTGACTCAGAAGTACTCTCAACAGTGACAACGACATTCACGACACTCATTTAACGATGCCCTCTCGAACTCTGAAGGGCTCACAATATTGATGGCCTTCGATTGGCCTCCCTTCTTCTCAACTCTATTGATTGATGGTGCTTTGGGAGCCAAAGGGTTAAGAGTGGTTTTCTTGCCCTTGTAATTGAACGTGCAAATGTTAGATCGACCAAAAATAGTCACATTCAAATCATAGAGCCATGGCCTCCCTAAGATAATGTGGCCCACATCCATCGGCACCACATCGCACCATAAGGTGTCTGAGTATGAACCCAACTATATGGGTACACGACACCTCTGAGATACGGGAATGGATCAGGAGTCAACCCATGCGACTTTGTAAGGTCTCAGGTGGGCTTCAGGTGTAAGCCCTAAGCAGGTGACGATATGCTCTAACATCAAATTGGTGCAGCTTCCGCTATCCACGATTACCCTACAACTCTTTGTCCCACATGTGGCAAAGGTGTGAAAGATGTTCTCCCTTCGCCAATCCTCCTTTTCATCCCGTTGAGGCTGTGCAAAGGCACACCTCACAACTAGAGCGCGACCCATGTCATCACCTTCCTCGTCACTAGGTGTGGCATTCGGCTCAAAGACCTCTTCCTCATAAACTCCTTCATTTTCTTCTCCTTCTCCGCCGATGAAGAGATTCCTTTGTGGGTCTCTCGTAAGGCATTGGGCGGCAAAGTGCCCAATCCTTGACATTTATAACACTTGACATGAGACTCACTCTTCGAGGATTCTCCGGCTACACCCTTACCTTTGTCAAACCTCACATTGGTAGATGTGGGTTGTGTGGGTTTGGCAGGCGGGTTTCCAGCACTAGATCTCACTTCACGCAGACGAGTTGACTAAAATCAGATCGCCTAGTCACCGTCATTTTTAAATATCGTTCAAGGTCTTGAACGACGGTGTAACAATCGGCGAGAGTCTCCATAGGGTGGGAGACTAACTCTTTTTGCAAGTCAAGTATCAATCCGGTGCGAAATCTGGATAGTGACTTGAGGGTCTTCGGATACCTTGGCTCTCATCATAAATTCCTCAAATTTGCCAATGTAATCCGAAACGGGCATACTACCTTGGCGCAGATTTTACCATTGGTCGAGGAGACGATGGTAGTATGAAGAAGGAACGTACTTCTCTGTAAGTCGTTCCTTCATGTCCTCCCAGCGGGTAATGGGAGTACAACCCGCATTCGTTCTGATGCGTTCAACGTTGACCCAAAAGAGTCGGGCATGGCCTACGAGCTTCATTTTAGCAAGTCTAACACACCTTTCATCGCTCATGCCAAACCACTCGAAGTGCTGGTCCATATCGGATAACCAATCGAGGAAGATTGAGGGTCTAATCTTCCTTCGAAAGTTGGGAACTCAACTCGAACATTTATGAGGAGTCTCCCTTCCGGGTCGTAGTCATCTCCATGATGATCTAACATATGGTTCCGGTTCCGATTATGTTGGTAGCCATTTCGTTCGAAACGTGGACCATTACGCTCACGGGGTGGTTCGAAGTACTCATCACCCTCGTCTAACCGATTGACTCGGTCTAACAACCACTCATTGGATGTTTCGAGAGTCCTTTGGGCTGTCTCCAAGGCAGTCATTCGATCATTGATCGATTTTAAATCAGCCCTTATGCCGTTAAGAGCTTCGGCAATCCCACTCATGTCCATAGTGATACGGTTCACTAATTGACGGGTTCTAGAATGGAATGCAAAATGAATAGACAATGCAGGGGGACTTTTGACAAACACGTGATGTGCACACTTGGGCCAAAAACAGAAATAATATGCAATTAAAATTAAAGGGCAATGAATTCAATGTCACACAGTATGCCCTAACCTAGAACCTAGGGCTTTGATACCAAAAACTGACGCAGGACGATACCCTAAACTACGTGAATGCAATGATTAAATGATTGCCGAAATAGAATTGAATTTAAATTAAGCAATAAACCTTAAAATAAAGCGAATACCTTAGGCTTTCGTAGTATTTCATGGGAGGATCACGTATAATTCGAGCAGGGTTTAGTCCGGGCGTTAGATCCGTTAGGTTGCAGCGCGGATCGATCCTAGAGATAGAACTCTAGATTTCCAGATTAAGGCGCTCACAGTGCAATAATGGAATCTCTGATTTTCGGGTTATTTTGATTTGGCTAGGCTTAGCAGTCTGATGGAGGGTACGGTTGATGAATCAGATCGATTCAATGATTTAGGGGAAAAACTAGGGTTTAGGAATTTCAAAAGGATGATGGCTGATTTAGGGTTGTGAGATCAACACAAGCATAGAAAATAAGAGATTGCTAGATAGAAGATAGATTTTGGCGGGCTTCACACCCTTGGCTTCACACCAAACCCTTCTTGGGAAGAAGAATCACTCTTCGGAGAAACTCATCTCAAGTCTTAAAAGCAAAATGTTCATTCATTCAATAATCAATAACTAACTACATTGTTTAGCTTAAAGACCTTATATAGGAGGTCTTACAACAAAAGAAAACCCTAAAACGAATATTAAATAAAAGACAAATAAACCCCTAAAACAAAAGTTCGAAACTAAACTTCTAAAACAACTCGGCACGATTTCGATCGATTGAAATTGAAAACCGTTCGATCGAAATTCTCATATATATAAAATATCGCCGTTGACATTCGATCGATCGAATTTAACTTTCGATCGATCGAAATATCACTCCAGAACTTGTGTTTTTGTCGACCGAATTCGATTGATCGAAATTGAAATTCAATCGATCGAAATTTCAGAGTTCCTTTAGTTCTTCATCTTTCTCCAGAATTTTCGCCTCTTTCGCCTATTTCTGATTTCCGTTCTTCCAACGTCGGTATACACAAAACGGTCTATATCCAATGTTTACGATGTCGGCGTCCCCGTTAGAGAGGAAGACATAACCGAACGAATATGCCACCACGACAGTCTGACAAAACTCAAGCAGAGGTTATGTGCTTTAGATATGGTGAAGTAGGACATTGTTCCTTCCCCTAGACAAGAACTTAATTTAGCAACTCTTCCAAAAACAGTGAACTTAAACAAAAAAAACATCTCTTGCACAGTTGTGCACCATTATAATTGATAATGATAGCAAAAAAAATAGTGTCAAGGAAAATATAGTAGATAAGTTGAAATATCTTTTTTTATTTTTTATTTTATTTTATTTTTATCAATAAAGATAAGTTGAAATATAAAGAAGCACATCCACATCCCTACACCAATCGTTGATTATGGGAAGTGAAATTATTTTTTAATTTTTTTTTATCGGTAAACTGAGATCATATATTGCTAAAATCAGCGAGAGGCTGAAAAAACCGAATACAAACGGAGCCCAGCAGGCCAGCAACAACAAAAGAAAAGGACCAAACAGAGAAAACAAAGAAGGTCGAGCGGCCAGACCCGGCCACACACAGCCGGCTGCCACCACACCCTACAAAAAGAAAAAGGAGAAACTACACGGCGCAGGGATGCCAGCTAGCCCAGAACTCCTCGCAGCCCTGCCCCCCCGTGCTTGTCCAAAGCAACCCAGTGGCACATACAGTCCTTAACCGACTTTAGGATAACACTGATAGGGCGATGTTTGTGGTTAAAATGCGGGCGTTTCTCTCAAGCCATATGCACCGCATAATTGCATAAGCTCCCACCCTCCAGAAAGCACCTTGAGACCCTTCCCATTTGAGCCCATTCCAGTTAACCAGAAGCCGAGGAATCGAGTCCGGAAAATCCCAGCAAAGATCGAACGATTTAAGGATGGTACTCCAGATTTCAGAAGCCACCCAACAATGGATGAGGAGTTGGGAGATCGATTCGTCCGAGGAGAGGCACATGGGACATCGGTTACAGATGTCTTTGCCTCTCATAATTAGCTAGTCAATGGTCAGGGTTCGGCCTCTAATCGCAGTCCACACAAAGAACCGGACTTTGGGAGGAATCGGTGCCCTCCAGATGAAGTACCATTCAGCCACAATCAATGGCCGGAGAGAGAGGACGAGGTAAAAAGACTTTACCGAGAATTCGCCTTTCTTGCTTAGCACCTAGAGCCTCGCATCGAGGCGCTACTGATTTCTACGGGCCCCGTATAAAGAGGCCAACAGATGTTGGAACAGGTCCAACTCATTATCCCGAAGAGCTCTCCTAGTGGTCAAGTCCCAAGCTTGGTTCCCCCCTACAGCGGAGGCGAATTCCTTGAGGAGACCGTGAGGCTGAGGCGATAAGTTATAAATAGAAGGGAACCTATCCTTCAAAGGATAGAATTCTACCCAGGGATCATCCTAGAAAGAAATCCTCCTCCCATCCTCCAAGCTGAAGCAGACCCATTTCGAGTAAACCGGCCATACAGAGCTGATACCCTTCCACCAAGTTGAAACCTGCCCAGTCTGCAGTAAGTTGATCTCCCAGTCCCTCGACAAGGACCCATATTTCTGACGAAGGATCGAGACCCATAACCTTCCTCTGTCCAGATCGCTGCCAGCCCGCCACAACCACTTACCTAGGAGGGCAAGGTTGACTTGGTGAAGATTTTGAATGCCCAGCCCTCCGAATCTCTTTGGCAGCAAACAGATCTGCCACGCCACCAACTGGAATTTCCTCTAAAGACCCGAACCTTCCCACAAAAAGTTCCTTTGGATTCTCTTGAGAGTTGCAATAACCCCCAGTGGGCATTTAAACATGGACATGAAGAAGATGGGGAGATTAGACAAGACCGAATTGAGCAATTGAAGCCGCTCCCCACAGTTGAGAAGCTTGGCTTTCCAACCCGCCAATTTCCTCTCAAACCGCTGAATCACCGAGTCCCATTCCGCAGCCTTAGGCCTGCCGAGACCAAGAGGGAGGCCAAAGTAGGTGATAGGAAAGTGAAATTATTGTCACCATACAATGCTTTATTTTTCTTTTAATAACAACAAAACGTTACAAGATGAGGCAGTGTATCATGGCTTTGATGGGTGCACGTCATATTGCATGTCAATACTGTTTGGACTACCACGCAATATGATGGCAATACCGTGCACAATAGGCGGGAGAATACATACACCTTTTAAAGGGTGGCGTAAAAGCAACGCTTTTACCTATAAAGAGAGTTCACCACCCAAATCTTGGAAAGAGGAAGGTGGAAACCTGCTAAAGATGTGACTGGCAATAGAAGATTGAAGATGGAGGATGAGAAGGCAGCCAAGAAGAAGAGGGCAAGAAAAAATAGGAATTCAATCACATATCGTAAGCCAAACCGAGTGTACCATGAAGGCAACTGACTGGAGTCGAGCTCTTTCCAACGAGGAACAGATGGCTGTGACTCTTGTGATATGAACCCCAATTCAATTTATAGCAGTAATCAAATAAATAAACAAAGAAATAGAGTAAAAACAGATGCCCGAGAAGATTAGAGGGAAGAAGAATGCAAGAATAACCTTGTTCTTCTATAAAGGCTATAAAAAACAATGCTATTTTCATTCAAATATCAACCAAGAAATAGAATTTGTGGGCTTTAAAATCATGGTATCAAAACTCAGCCGATACTGATACATATTGGCAATACGTGCCGACACTGTCTCGGTATCGGCTGATACTGCCTTGGTAATGGCTGATACTGGCCAATACAAATACTTCCTCTCTATTTTTTATTTTGTTTTTTTCAACAAAAAAAATAATTACTGGCCAATACAGTACCATATCCACATCGGCCGATACGTATCCATCCCAGAAGGACCGATACCTGATACAGATACTGAGTTTGATACCTTGTCTAAATTAGCTCTCGGATAGCCTTTTGAAACCTAATCTACCTAAAACTCATGAACACTGTAAAAGTAAATAAATAATACTATAATAGTCTCCCCCAACAAGATAGGCAATAATTCTTATTTGAGGTTCACTGAGATTCATATTTGTGATATCGTAAGCTGGTTAGATGGAGAAGTGACAAGTGTCCTTAAGATCTCAGAAATGGCATATTGCATCCCTCCTATTTCCAGATCGCTCGTAACTCATAATCCCCCTAAAATCTAAGAGGTTTAGTTAGACTTCAATAGAAATTTGATCTCTAAGATTGAAAAGATCACTCACAATTAGTCCTCCCTTTATTTTCATCTCAGCAACTTGGATTCCATTGAATTAAGAGGTCATACATGACTCTAATTTTTTTTTTTCCGTTTCTTTTCATACATGACTATCTAATTACTGTGATCTTAACTCTCCTTTTTTTTCCTAAATATGTCATGTTACTTATTCACCTCAGGCCCATTGGGCTTTCATTTAAAGCCTTACCAAGCTGCTACTTGGTCTTTAACTAAAGCTTAATAAATTTCTAAACAAAATAAGGGTTGTACACCCCTTCCTCTCTCTCACTTCATCTTCCTGCAACTCCACTTCTTCTTCTCCTTCTCTCTTCTTAACAAAAGAAGGCCTGCACAGCCCTTCCTCTCCGTACTTCATCTTCTCCCAATTCCTCTTCTCCTCCTCTCTAATATATTATTGTTTCTTCCTTCATCTTTCTGTTATTTTCATCTTTTTCTTCCTCATAATGCCTTTCTTTCTTGACTGCATTACCACGTGTCACGCAACACAGCCCCAATAAAAAAATTCTTTTCAGCACTGGAAATATAAATTTCCAATTCCAGCAACACCAACAATAATAGGGCTGGCAATGGGCTTAAAACAAATGGACTTCTACTTATTTTATGTGGGCCTTTAATGGGACAAATGACTTCTCTTGTTGGCAATTTAAAAGAGCCTAGTAGCACGTGATCACTTAAGTGATAAAGTGTCAACCAAAAAAAAGAGAGACAATAAAATGAGGGTGAGTTGAATGATTACAGAGGTGGCTGACTTTTTTTATTAATTAAAGTATATTATTTTGCAAAAACTTTTTAGTCAGGGAGTTTTAATAGAAATAGGAAGTTGATAGTCGACAGGCTTTTTTAATTTATCAAGGGCTGAATTTTTCAGCTTATTGCTTATGTTGGAAAATTTTAATAAAAGAATTGTTTTCTTTGGTCTTCTAATTTTTCTATGGAATTTTAAATTGCTTGATTTTTCTTGATCAATCATACCCAGGCGAGCCAAGGTTTGCATCAATTCTCTCGTTAGGGGTCCACTGAACTCTGCTCCTCACATCTTCCAACCATGAAACTGGCTAAAATTTGATTGTTCCTCTAATATACTCCTGCTACCACTCCACAAATAGGCTTCTCAGAGGCAACCATCATAGACGATCATAGAAAAAGTGTAAATTTTACAATGAAGCAATACTATATTAATTTAAATCGCTTCAGAGATTCTCCACTTGGTGGTTTACTTTATTGTCAACTACGCTTAAATTTAATCGTGAAATTAGCTGTCATGATTAAATCTTCATATTGGAAAAATAAGGAACTCTTTCAACACACAAGACTGGTAACATTCTATATCAATCAGCACAAATTTGATTGACTATTCCTTCTAACTACAGGAGTAAGGTGATGAAAAAGAAGAAAATTTGGTAAGTCCTAGCATGCCAGCAGCATATTATTTGTTTTGAGTAATAGCTAACTCTTAGTTAAGAAGGAAATATAATGAAAAAAATAAGACAAGTATATCTAAACTAAAGCTTATGCAATATGAAAATTTGTTAGCAGATGTCAACAAGGAACAGACAGGTCAACAGGTCAAACATGAAACGTACCTCAGAAAACTTAGGCGAACTGCTATCATTTAATGCCAAAGCATTGCCAAACAACTTTTCTAGAATTGATGCAGGATTATCCCGACTAACAACACTCTTATGTGCTGTCACTTTCTCAGTATCAAAATCTGTAACTATAGCATCTGCACAACCTTCACTAGCTTTCTGCAGACCAGAGGTTTTATAGGATGAAACGTCCACACCTGGTGATGGAATCACAAGCTTTTCAATTGCATCCGTTGAGGGAATCCCAGCACCTTCTGTATCAAATTTCTGTTTGTTGGTATGCATATATGCTGTTGTTTGTTTAACTATCGCGTGATAGTTTTCAACACCATTTGTCGTAATAATACCTTTGGTATGAGCAACATTATTGTCAAATCCGACATTCCCTGCCTGCGGAGGTAACTAAAGCAATAGAATAATTAAAGAATTGTGCACGGCAAAATAGCTAGGCTATCATGGCATATTGGGGTTGTACATACTCAGTAAAGAAGCATCATTAAGCATAGATGCATAAAACTAGAATCATATCCATGACCTGCCTAGTGCCAATACAACAATACAGCATAACTTACCGGAATATGTATAGCCAATATGGTTAGTTTATTGTTTTTTGGTTATTTTTTTCCTTCAGAATGTCGCTTAAGGTGGTTTGGATATGTTTATCGTAGGTCAGAAGCAAACCCTGTACGAAGTCTTGAGACGCCACAAGCACAAGGAAGTAGGAGAAGAGGAATACGAGTGAAGACATGGAGGGAGCAGTGTGACGGGACATGAAGGATTGGGGAGTTGGAGAGCTTAGCGTTAATCATACAAGAGTGGAGAAATAGGAATTACAAAGCGGACCCCAAATAGATATGATTCATGATGATGATGATATGATTTTCTTTTTTGGATCAACTGAAACAAAATAGCAAAAAAAATTGCAAAGAAAATATTGAAATCAGAAACAAAACTAAAATAATGGCTGAAATCTCCACTAAATATTACCAAACCATATAGGTTAAAGAATGTTGGGAATTCATGATACACTTGCTTTCTAATGGCTCCCGCCGACATTTAAACACCAAAAATGGTGTTTACATTATCTTACACCATTAAAATTAGACTTTTTTTATCTCACACCATTGGAGTATGATTTATCATTATGCCATGCGGCGCAAATCTGAATTGCCCAAGTGGCAATCTATCTTTGAAACATGTTCAAGCCTAAAGAAACATGCTATAAGTGATTGATGAACTTTAATATCAGCCATTAGAACTACAAACAACAGTTGCTACTACAGTCTACAGATCGGATGGTTTAAATCTCCCTAAAACACCATTTTGGGCCTGTTGCACATCAATCTATGATCTATCCATTGATGGTGTAATACCATTTACACACCACTTTGGTGTTCAAATGACGGCCAGGAGAGTCGGATCCTATACATGTAGATATATATAGGGAGCCGGTTCCGTCCTCCAAGGGAGGATGGTCACCGTCCTCCAAGGTCCACATGGAGGCCAATGTGACACTGATAACACTGTTTGGGTGCCACGTGGAGCACGGGGGATGGTTTAGATCAATTATATATATATATATATATATATATATATATATATATATATATATATATATATATATATATATATATATATAATTGAGTCCAATATATATCTATATCTACGCATGAACATTGCCCCAAATTGTAGGATGGGGTACTTCAAATGTGAGTGTATGTGTGTGAGAGAGAAATAGAGAGTGAGCATGAAAGAGAGAGAGAGAGAGAGAGAGAGAGAGAGGTGTTTGCGCAAAATAGAGCGACTATTGTAATGTTTGTATACAATAGAGGGAATATTGTCGGTGACCATTGTAGTGGTCCATGGAAAAGAAAAAGAATCTCATAACCACTTATCTTTGCCCCATTTATTGTTAATAGCATGAGAGAGGGAGTAAAAGATTAAGAAAATGAAAATAGCTGTGAAAGAGGAAGCAGTACTGCTGACAATTATCATCACAGATAAATATCCATGACAATAATATAACTGACAATATGGCCAATATATATATATATATATATATATATATATATATATTAGCATTTCCTAGTGTATGTATTTCCCCTATTTAGAGTACTGGCAACCCCAAGAAACAGTGGGTATTTGCCGATATTTTATACTGTGGTTGTCAACATGAAATAAAAATGCTTTGTAAAAAATGCACATTTTTCTGCATGTGAGAATTCCTATAAAGTAAAACCGCTAACTTACCTCTGTTGCAGAGGTAGGGGTTATAGATTGTGTTCCAAGATTCTTCTCCACAATGGAACTCTTAAAACCTGGGGGTACAAGTGGCCTCAAAGGAGGGGCTTGTGTGGGAAGAGAACAGTTGCCATGAACATTCTGTGAAACTGAAGTTGTCGCATAGTCCTCTGGTCTGCTGTTGTTATCCCAAAGGCTCTGCTCCTCATCGGTATTCTCCAACAGTGTGGCCATATCTGTATCAATTTTTTCTTTACGATTGTGTAAAATTTGCTTTTGATTCTCTTGGAGTGTCCTTTGTTGTTCCTTTCTCATCAACTCAAAGGAAGCTGAGAAAAAACAGCAACAAATAAAACTTATTCATGTCAAGATTGAAGAGTCCAATTAATTGCAAAAATAGACACGGGCTTAAACTAGAAATAAATATGGAGGAGCCTTGAACAGCTAGCATACATATTATTTCAGTCTTACTACCAGGTGTTCATAAAAATTACCTCTTCTCTTTCGTTCCTCTTCTTCTCTATCCTGACTAGCACATTCAACAGAGCCAAATGTTTCATCATTACAAAAGTCAGTAGTGTCTCTCCGTGTGTGAGGTACTGCCTGAAACAAATGGAACAAATGGTATTATTGCAAGGTTTAGTTTACGGAAATATCAGGTAGATTGACATTGGGAAAAATACATTAGCTATAATACTAATTTATGTGAGTATTGAACTGATACAAAATTGAATATGATCCAAAACCTAGGAAGCGAAGATAATCCTCAAATGAAGCTATAATAGTATCATCCACCCTAAAAGCTAGGCAAAAATGATACATCAGAACTGGGATTCCTTGCAGTGTAAAAATATATCTGACTCGGATGTGTCTCAACTCTCAACATTTCTAGACACTGCTGATAAAGATGCAATTTTTTTGAGATCAACTCTCCTGACCATCATTTCAAATCAAATTTGGTGTTTAAATGATCTCACACCATTACTGGTTGAGTAAGTGGGTAATCCACACCGTCAAAGAATAGATCATACATCAAAGGGCAATGGGTCGAAAAATCAAGCTTTTTGAGCTATTTGAATCATCCAATCTGTTGACTATAATATCAACCATTATTTTTAGTTTGAATGGCTGATATCAAAGTTCATCAATCGGATGGTTCATATCGACTTATAGGTGTGCTTTTTTGGGCTAGGATACACTACAACGATGGATTGCCATTTGGACAGTTTAGAATGGTCAAGATGTGCGCCACATGGCATAATCATAAATCATCAATTGGATGGTTCATATCGACTTATAGGCGATCGTTTTGGGGCTAGGATACGCTACAATGATGGATTCGCATTTGGACAGTCTAGAATGGTCAAGATGTGCGCCACATGGCGTAATGATAAATCAGACTCGTGTGAGATAAAAGTTACAAGTCTAATGGTGCTAGATCATTTAAACACCACTCTGGTGTTTAAATGTCGGTCAGGAGCCATTATCCCTTTTTTTTTCTTTGGATCATTAAAGATCTACAATTTTGCTAATTGTCTTCCCCATATTTGAATTAATTTCTGGAAATTTTACATTTCAATATCATATTTCTATAAATCTTTATAGTTCTCTTATTACATTAAATTATCAATAGCTTCCATATTTATTTTATTTTTAGAGGTAAGCTGGGATTGAACTTGCGACCTAGAGCTTCCAAATTTTTAATTCATTATTGGGCATTTTCATATTTAAAATTTATATATTTTTAATATTATAATGTATTTGTAAGTGTTCCTGTATTGGTCGTCAAGAAGGTTTTGTGTTTGAAAAATGTATCCACTGTACTTGTAACAAACCCAAAAGTAGTTAGAGCCTATAGTCAGAGAATACAGAACAAACCTTAAATGTTCGAGGGGGTTGATATGGTTCAGTACTCTTATTGAGCAAAGATTGACCACTCCCCCGTGTGTTCGCAGCCAAGGCCCCTCCTGTATATCCAGATGGTCTTGGAAAAGCACCACTTCCCAGAAGCCCATCATGCTCTGGATTTTGCCACGAACGCCGAGATTGATTTCCAAAACGCCTTCCTGAATCTGCATTGTCAAATGAAGATAATTTCAAGAGGTCAGAGAATCCAGTATAATTCTCATATAGAACATGATTTTTTATCATCATCATCATCGCCTTGTTCCATCTATTTAGGGTAAGATGATTGTTTTATTTAGGTGTAAAATCTAGAGGGAAAAAAAATATGAACTCAAATGAAACGTTTATGGCATGCAGAGCATTACTAAGAGAATGTTGCCCAGGTACTTTAGAATAGGTGCCACACCCATGTCTAACACTTCAATTCTAAGTCCAAGTGCCATAACCAAATGGTACCCAGATAACGTACATTCTGTGACAGTTAAGGTCATATGATGAGGTGGCATCGGTACACTTTATGAGGTGGCATCGGTAAGCACATTTTATGAGGTGGTATGGAAAAGCACATTTTGGAGAAACGGTATGGTGTCATTAGGATAAATAAGTCATGTTTCAGTTGAGCTGATGGAAACAGCCAACTCATTTTGTTGATAAATGTTAGATTTTCATTAGGGTAAACAAGCCATGTTTCGACGTTCAGGAGAAATGCATATAGAAAACTAGTTATTTATGGTGAACACAATATAAATAATAATTCAAAAGAGAAAATAAGTAGGGAGAACTTGTAACACTTATCCTCTAAAAGTTTTCTCAAGTTAGGCAAGAAACACTGTCACCTTGATTCCTCACTTGGGGAGACGAGTCCAAGTCAAACATGTGTTGGACGCAGACACCTTATATGCATATAACATATTAGTGTATTTTTTCGAACATTTTTTAGCGCTCATACTCATATACATAAGAATTTATATCACTATAATATTATCAATATATTGCATATACATAAAGTAAGTAAATCTGCTTCAGGATGAACAAGGAACCTTCAAAGTAATGAATCATGCATTCAATCCATCCAAAGAAAAGGGTAAGGATTCAGCTCTAGATTGGAAGGTGAGAGGCACCTCATCCGCATGCTAAAAGCAGTCTACTTGAAGGCCCCTTAAGTCCAACAATATCTAATAAAGAGGGCTAGTTTACCGAAAGGCAATTAGTAATTCTGATTGAATGGGCACTGTGCCGAAATTTCAGTAGAATCATAATATAATGGGTGGGAATTTGGAAAGTAAGCTGGCATTGAACCTGGGACCTCAAGGTTGCATCCTATACTCATACTGCAATTTCCAGTGAGCTACTGGCCCAAACCCAATAATATGATGGAAAGTTAGAAGAAAAAAAATATAAAGAATGGTGGATCACTAGAGGTTCGCAGATCCATGCTGTGAGCAATAGCAGTTGGTCTAGATACCTTATGATGCTGCGGTCCTAGAGCTGGCTAGAAGAGCAGCAACTGCGTTCGAATCCGATCAGCATGGGTTCAACCATACTCAAACAGATTAGGGTCGGGCCTCATCCTGAACCCAACCTGACCCGATTATGTTGGGGCTAAACCTACACACGACCCGACCCAATTAGCAACTACTTAGGTTCGGTTGGGCTAAGGTACATTAAAATAAAGTGTAGGAGGCATGGGTCGGGCCAGGATCGGGTCAAGAACCCCGAACCTGAAACCTGCCCATTATTTAACAGTTCAGAATTTTCAACTCGACCGGACCAGTTCAAATTTCGGGCACAAATTCAACCCATGGCGGGTCGGGTGACTAGACCTGTCATGTCAACCCGACCCATTTGCAGAGCTTAAAGGACGTGTTATAAGAAGATTGAAGATAATTAGGTAGAGTACAGTGCCCATATAGAAATATGGAAAATTTGCTCCCAAGGATGGCAATGAAAGCAAAGGAGATGCTAAAGCTCTAAGGAACAATTTTAGCTCAAAGGATTCAAATCTGTTGCTAAGGTTTGAGTTTAATTCATAGATGGGGAGGGGACTCTAATGTTTGACTAGTGTCAAGCATTCTAGGGGGCTTCTATAAGATAATAGATGGTTTCATCAGAGTTTTGGGACTTTAAGAGATGGAATCATTGAATTTGATACTAGTCACATCACAATTCCAAATGGGTATAAAAGGCTAGAGTTTCTTGAGGATTCTTAAATGCTGGGATCAAGTGGGAATTTAAGCAAATTGTAGCTACAAAGGTGTTTTGTCGAGTTCTAAGAGTTTCCTAGGAGTAGATGATGCAGTGCAAAAACTTTTACTAAATCCAAGAAAGAAGACTGAAGAAAATGAGAAGAGGAAGAAGAAGAATTGGAAGAAAAGAAGAAAGATTAAGGGAAATAAAAAACTTATCATTGAAAAGTTGTTGGTCGGACATCACAGAATCTATAACTTTCAATCTTGTCACTTTGATGTATGGTCTTCATTCAAACATCAAACGACATCAGATTGATGAGAAATTGGATATATTTTAAAGGTTATCAAAGTAGCTTTACGACGAGCCAAGAAACGTGAAATTCTGGTGGGTATTGAAGTTATTGGTCGGTTTCGGAGGCTGCACTAAAAGAGACGAACTTCAAAAAATTTAATTAAACTAGAATTAGTTTCTTTTATATTGTATTTTAAAAAATAGGATTTGTTTCTTTTATTAGAAATAGGTTTAGTTTCCTTATTATTTAGAAACTTATTTTATGGTTTTATAAAAGTTAGGATATTTCTTTATTTGAATCAGTAATTAGCGTTGCCTAGGATTTCTAATTTTATATATTGTAATAAAGGTTATTACTGCTTAGATTTAATTTAGACTTGAATAAAATATTTTGTTTAGAGCTTTTTGAAGCCTACTAGTTGTGGCTAATATTAGGTTTTCTTGCGGGTGTGGTAGAAGAATTTTGGTGGTAGGCTTCTTAATGATGTTTTCAATAGTGAATAGCGCATAGCGCAGCGTTTGACACCCCGCGTAGCGTAAACCTCAAGGCGTGAGGCGTATCCTTCACAATTTTCTTGAATTATTAATTTTTATAAATATTAATAAATTAAAAAAATAGAAAAGCATATAATAAAAATAAAAAGTAGAAAATAAATATAAAAAATTTATAAATTCAGACGATATAAATCAGATATTATAAATTAAGATTTCAGACAATATAGGTTAAGATTTCAGAATTTCAGACATTAAAAAAACAGTTAGAAAAAAAAAGTAATTAAACAGTATTAATAAATATCATTGCAGAGTGCAAACATTATAAATTTAAACAAAAAAAGGAATAAAGAGATGCAGACATTATAAATTGAAAATAGTATCTAAGCCCTTTGATTTGAAGGTCCCGTTCTCCTCCTCACGATCGAAATCCCATGGTTTAAAAACCCAAGAGTAGACTCCGTAAAATGTCAAAACCTTTGGGGCCATTACTTAATTTTTTAAAAAAAGTTCTAAAAAAAATGTGTAGTGTTATGCTATATGGAGTGTAACATATGCTACACATACGATTCATGTTAAAATGCGCTTCAGGGCAGAGCTACCTCGCGTTTTCATAACACTACGCTAGGAGGCGCGCCTTGTAGCGTACTGTCACAAGGGAACAGCCTGACACATGTCTGCCACGCTCATGCGGCTCCTCGATGCCACAACTCTTTGATGCCACAACAACGAGGTCAGCCTAACCTGTCATCAGCTCTGATACCACCAGCCTAGAGAATGGGAACTGCCCTACATGGTTACCTCCTCTACTAAGGCCTACCATACTAACGCATCATGCACGCATGCCCGCATTTCCGTGCGTCACTTGGCCTGCTCAAGCTTCACCATGTGCCATACACCTCGTGTGCAACAGTAACATGTAGCTCCTCATGTCGTCCCATTCCAATATGTCTCGCTATCATAATGAACCAAGCCCACCATTGTGTGTGGCTCTCGCAACCAGCACACATCATAAGCCTTCGACCCTCATGCCAACGTGCTCACAATGTCCCACATAGCCCATGAGTGACTCCCTTATAGCCAACCTATGTGCACTACGACGCATAGCTCGCGACATAGCAACCTCACTTAGGTGACACACAGCATTGCCGAAGCAACGTCCTAAGCCCACCCTTACAGACCTAGGAGACTACGGTGCACCCTTCAGTGCAACAAGGCCCCATGTGTATGGGAGTAGCTTCACAGCTCCCCTCCATATATATGGTTTAAATGTCACCTCTAACCAAATAGCAAGAATACCTCAAACATATTTGGCTTGACATACTACCCATGACACATGAACCTTGTCCATGGTACATGAACCATGCAACACCAACACATGCAAGTCAGCTATCCACGCCCACGCGCATCTAGTCGCCACACAAGCACACTACCTAGCTCGATCAGCCATCTTCGCCACACATAAGGGAGCACGCATGCAACGCAACACAAGGCCTGCAAACCTCCACGCTCGCTTGTCACATACCTAACTCCAAGGCTAACGCCTTCATGCTAGCCAACCAACCAAAGCCCACACGCCTTCCTGCTAGTACCCAGAGTATTGACCCCGTCATAGTACGCCATGGACGCAATTGAAAACAATGTTTCTTAATTCAATTACCTTAGAAGACTAATTCAACCTTCCTAAGGGTTTTGCTAGTTTGTGTCAAAATTAGTACCCTCTCAAGTAGTTATCGTGTGTGGATCGCATCATCATTTGGTATCAGAGCGTGTTCGATCCAACGCGAAAACCTCCAATCAACAAATCGAAGTAGCGGCAATCAACAAGACGAGATGGAAGCTAGCGATGCCTGAAGCATGGTATATGGACATCCTATATACAAGGATTGTGAAGATGACAAAGATGTTCAAACCATCACAATCATTTTTTCACTCACCCGAGCATAACGATCACCCATAAATGTACGGAAATATGAATTATTCAAAGACATTTGATTTCTAGAAAGTTAGAGGTGAAAATTTTCTCAAGAGGGGGAGACTGATGCAGCGCAAAATTTTAATCTACTGCGAAATCCAAGAAAGCATAGAGAAAATGGGAAGAGGGAGAATCGGACAAAAAGGAGAAAAAAAAATTGTTCAGAAGTTGCTTATCAGACGGTCATAGTCTTCCAACTTTCAATCCCCTCACTTTTGTGTATGGCTTATTTTCAAGCATCAAACAACGTCATATTGATGTGAACTTGGACTTATTTGAGAGCTTATCGATGAAACTTTCCAATGAGCCAAGAACAAGTAATTCTGATGAGTAGTGAAGAAGTTATGGTTAGTTTTCGAAGGTTGCATGGAAAGTGATGAATTTCAAAGCTTCTAATTGGATTCGGATTAGTTTCTTTTATTAGCAAATAGGATTTATTTCTTTTAATAGAAATACATTTAATTTTCTTATTATTTAAGACTTCATTTTATTATTCTAGAAAATTTAGGATATTTCTTTATTTAACTTAGGAATTAGAGTTAGACTAGGAATTTTAATTGTATACATTGTAAAAGTCTATTTAAAGCCAACATTTTATATTTAATTTAGAGTTGAATGAAATATTTTGTTTAGAGCTTTATGAAGCCCTACTAGCTGTGGTTAGTATTAGGTGATCCTGCGGGTTCACCGGCAAAGGAATTTTGATGGGATATTCCTTAATTCAATCACCTTGTAAAACTAATTTCTACCTTCCTACAGGTTTTTCTTGTTGTGTCAAAACTAGAACCCTCTAAAGTAGCTATCATGTGCAAATCAGATTAGTTCAAAGGTTGAGGTATGAGTTTGAGTAGGTTCAAAAATTGGGCTTGAGTGACCAAGGTAGGTAAGTGTGTTTCATCTAGGGGTCGTTTAGGAAATTTTAAAACTTACCCAAAAAAACAGGTAACAGGTGTTTGATTAGAGGTATATGAGAAATGCTTAAAGGTAATTTAAAAGGGCATTTTGGCAAATCTTGGATGAGAAATACACGTGTTTGGATCAGCTCGTGGATGATCATGCGGAAGTGAGTTGCATGATCATACGGAGGTGATTGATATTCCTTAATTCAATCACCTTGTAAGACTAATTTCAACCTTCCTGCAGGTTTTGCTTGTTTTGTGTTAAAACTAGTACCCTCTTAAGTAGCTATCATGTGCAGATCGGATTAGTTCAAAGGTTGAGGTATGAGTTTGAGTAGGTTCAAAAATTGGGCTAAAGTGACCAAGGTAGGTAGTAAGTGTGTTTCATCTAGGGCTCGTTTAGGAAATTTTAGAGCATGCGCGAAAAACCAGGTAACAGGTGTTTGATTAGAGGTATATAGGAAATATTTAAGGGTTATTTAAAAGGGCATTTTGGCAAATCTTGGATGAGAAATATACATGCGGTTGGATCAGCTCATGGATGATCATACGGAAGTGAGTTGCATTGTGTGGATGACTATCATACACGCTGTGAGTGGTAAGGATAGGTGTCATACAGATAAAAGAATAAAAAATAGTATATGGGTCTCTTATAAAGATTATACACGGGGTGCAATTATGAAAACTAAATTAATATACGGAACTCGTATCTATGATGCAAACATGGACTCAAAGATGATGATGATGATGACGACGAGGAGAAGAAAGATGAACATGTTAATGTGGCATGTTCAATGATAAAATCTGCCCAGAACACAGAGAATTAATGTTTTTTCAGGATTTTCTTTTTCTTTTAATGGGCTGGGCTTGAATTGTGGACAGACCAGACAAGTGGAATGTGCTTTAAATGGAGCAATAAAGGCCCATAAAACAGAGAACATGTGATCACTTTATGGATCACGTGTTGGGGAGATTTTTGTGACAGCTGTTACGGAATCATCTAAGTGATCAGAGACAGAAAATCAGAAATTTGTTGGAAAAAAAATGGCAATGGAAAATAAGTGAGAACTGAGTGGCTTTTTGTCATGGAAGGTGACCGGGTTGGGGGAGAGGGAGAAATGTAACGTGATAAAGGCATTTTTTGGGGGGATAAAAACTTGATGTGACTGCCTTACAACAGAAGACTAACTCGGAAATTCTTGTAGAAGCGAAAGTTAGGACCTTGGTTGAAGGTAACCAGTGGGAATGGTGTGCCAAAACGTAAATGAGTCCAGGGAGGGATTTTGGCTTTCCAGGATCATAAGAGATTGGAGTTGTCCGACAATCGAGAAAGGAAATTTCCATTATCATTGAGATTTTTTTTTTTTTTTATCAATAGGATTGCATTAAAAACCAACGAGAAGCTGGAAGTGCTCAAAATAGCCGAAAAAAGCATACAAACCGGCAAAACCAAAAAGAAACAAAGAGAAACATAAGGTAGGGCGAAAAGCGCAATCCTACCAACCCACCCCGAACAAACCGCGGGATCTAGACAGAAACTAACCTCCCATACAAAAGTCCTCACATCCCTGCCCCCCCCCCCCCCAAATATTTGTCTACAGTGACCCAGTGGCACATCATGTCCTTAAGAAGATTTAATAAGGAGCCAATCGGCCGGCGCTTGCGATTAAAGATCCGCGCGTTCCTTTCGAGCTATAGGTTCCATAACACCGCGTACGCTCCCACCCTCCAAAAAGCTCCTAGGTGGCCTTCCCACTTCAGCCCATGCCAAGATAGAAGAAAGTCGAGGAGGTTCTCTGGGAGAACCCATCTAAGATCAAAGGACTTAAAAATGGAACCCCAAACTTTCATGGCGACTCCACAGTGGATCAGCAGATGAGGAATGGACTCCTCAAAATTGAGGCACATAGGGCATCTGTTCACTAGATCTTTGCCTCGAGCAATCAACTGGTCCATCGTGAGGATGCGCCCTCTAACCGCTGTCCAAACAAAGATTTTGACTTTAGGGGGGATCGGAGCCTTCGAGATAAAGGCCAATTGGCCCTAATGAGAGGCATGGTTGTGAGAGCTGATGGGAGGAAAACCATGCTGATTGGAGGAAGACCCATATAGCAGGGATAGCAGATGTTGGAAAGGATTCATTTCCTCATCTCTCAACGCCCTTCGGGTAGTAATATCCCACACGATAGAGTCCCCCTGTATAGTGTAAAATTCCGAGATCTTCCCACCGGGTTGAATGGAGACATTAAAGATCGTAGGAAAAACCGACTTCAGCGGGTACAAAAGTAGCCAAGAGTCATCCCAAAAAGAAATACGGGTCCCGTCGCCCCAGCTGACCCGGATCCAGCGCGAGAACTCCGACCATACAAAGCTTATATCCTTCCACCAAGCAGACACTTGCCTGGTCCGCGAGACATTGATCCCCCAACCACCCGATAAGTCGCATATTTACGAAGAAGAATGGACACCCAAAGTCTATTTTGTTCCGAATCGGATCCTACCCGCCACAACCATTTGCCAAGCAATGCTAAATTAGTGCGGTGGATATTGCGGATGCCGAGCCCTCCAAAACATTTGGGGAGTTGGCACACTTCTCAAGCCACAAGATGATATTTTTTCTCCGGACCACAACCATCCCACAGAAAATCCCCTTTGATCCTTTCAAGGGAGCGGATAACCGCCATGGGACATTTGAAGGTGGACATGAAAAAGATAGGTAGGTTGGAGAGGACCGAGTTAAGCAGCTGCAAATGACCCCCAGTACTTAGAAATTTGCCCTTTCATGTGGCTAGCTTCCTTTGGAACCTCAGAATCCCAATCTTTTGCGCGCGGTTTACCAGTCCCCAAAGGGAGACCCAAGTAGTTAATAGGGAGAGAGGAGAGAGAGCAGGCTGCCCCCATCGATAAAGCAACAGCATCCGCAGGGCTGATGCTAATCCCGGAAACTGCAGATTTCAACATGTTAACCATTTGACCCGTCACCGCTCATAAACCATGATAATACTGGCGAAGGCTGAGATCTCTTCCTGGTTTGCTCTACCGAAAAGGTGGTGTCATCGGCGTATTGTAGGTGCGTGACGGCATCACCCCCGCTACCCACCGGGATACCCGAAATCCAGTTCAGCTTCCAGGACCTGCAAATGAAAGCCCCCAAAGCTTCCCCAACTATGTTGAAGAGAAACGGAGAGAGGGAATCTCCCTAACGTAAACCTCTTGAACTTTTAAAATAACCCGCGGGAGAGCCATTGATGATCACCGAGAACCATGGGGAGGTAACACATGCTTTCATCCACTTTCTCCAAGTCTCGCAAAACCCGAACCGACGCAGCATGTCATCTAAGCACTCCCAACTGACCTGATCATATGCCTTCTCCATGTCAACCTTCCAAACAAAGGCAGGTAGGTGGCTGGGGTGGGCGGAGTGAACTACCTCGTGAGCGATAATCGCAGTGTCCATGAGCTGACGACCTGTATAAAGGCCCCTTGGTTTTCGGAAATGATGGATCCCATGATCGGTTTTAGGCGGTTCGCTAGCACCTTAGACAAGATTTTGAAGAGGCAGTTAATAAGGCTAATGGGTCGGAAACCCCGCAAACACCTGTATAAAGGCCCCTTCTTTCTTTGGGATAAGAGTTAGGAAAGTCGAGTTGAGTCGTTTGGCTACCACCGCCCGAGAGTGGAACTCCTTGAAAAAATCGAGGATATCGTGATTTAAGGATAGGCCAAAAGGTCTTGTAAAAATCCATGTTAAAACCATCGGGCCCCGGTGATTCGGCGATTTGTTTTTACCACTAGACTTGATAGCTTTGCACACTTCGGCTTCGGTAAAAGGTTCATCCAGGTTAGAACAATCTTCCGGGCTGATGGAAGGTAAAGGCAAGCCATCCAAATGGCGTCTAGCCCTGCCTTCATCTTGGTACATAGATCGGTAAAAATCAACAATCCGAAGTTTGATCAGGTCGGGATCAGAACTACCACCCCATTAACAACAATTCTCGTCAAGAGGTTTTTCTTAGATCTAGCTTTGGCCACCGAACGAAAAAACTTGGTATTGTTGTCCCCAACCTTCAACCAGTGTGCTTTTGATTTTTGTTTCCAACAAATCTCTTCCTAAACACTCCTCTCACTAAGCTTGATCTTGAGGTCGAATCTTTCGTCCTTCTCCACATCAAACAGGGCCTGGCCTTCTTCCAACCCATCGAGCAGCTCAATTCTATCCAAGATGCAGGACTTCCAGACGTGGGACAAACCGAACACCTCCTTATTCCAGATTTTAATGTGTCCCTTTAGATGACTTAATTTAGATGATAACCGAAAAGCAGCCTAGCCTCTCGGATTGGTTTCATACCACCACATCGAAATGAAGGATCTGAAATCGTTATTTAAAAGCCATTGGTTTTCAAATCGAAAAGGAGAAGGACCTCTCCCCATAGACCCATAGTCTAGAAGGAGAGGTCGATGGTTGGAAACCGCTCTAACCATCCCTGCCAGGGAGGCATGAGGGAAAATATTAAGCCATTTCGTAGACACAGGGACACGGTCCAGGCGACTAAAAGAAGCAACATTCTGAAGGTTGGACCAAGTAAAACGCGCCCCCGACAGCGGCAGATCGACAAGCGCCCAATCTTGGATGAAAGAATTGAGATTAGCCATGTCCGACCTGTCTGGGCGACTCCCCGAAATCTCGTGAGGATATCTGATCGCATTGAAGTCACCTCCCAAACACCACGGAACGTCCCATCGGCCCGCAATCGCAGCCAATTCAAACCAGAAATCATCTTTATTACTAGCATAAGTAGGCCCATAACCTCCAGTAAAGGCCCGTTTCTCACTGTTATCCTCGTTCACCAGTTGGAGAGAGGCAGAGAATCTCCCAATTTCTTTGTCTTCTTTCTGAAAAAGGAGTGAATTCTAGGCGAGGAGAATCCCTCCCGAGGCCCCACTGAATCCACACCAATTCAGTCCCACCTATTGCCACCCAAGACCGAAGCTACGTTGGGACTATCACAACGACCCCACTTGGTTTCTTGCAGGGTAATAATAGCCGGATTAGAAGAGGATAAAATTTGCTTGATGGTTGCTCACATATGAGGGTTACAAATGCCCCTCACGTTCCATGATAAAATCTTCATGAAAGAGAAAAAGACCAGCCCAACAACGAAGGGGAGGGGCTCACCGGACCTCGGACCCGCTCTCGTCAGGCATTCCCCAATCTAGTCTCGCTAACTCCCTTGATTTAGATTTCTTCTTAGTAGAGGCGGTGGAGCTAATCCGTCCCTTCGCAATGGATCGGAAAATTTCCCGAAGAGTTTCATCAAAACCCGAGTACGTCATACCATGTTCCTTACCAAAGGCGATCATATCGTCGATCGCTTCAAAATCCGAGCCACTGCCGTTAGCAGAAGAGCTATTAGAAAAGTCGGAAAGGGAGCCATAAATCTCACTGGCAAACATTCGACCCAATGGCCCTCATCGTTATGCCTCATGGATAGAAAGGGGACGAACATCTTCCGAGGAGGATTCCGACGAAGACGAAATAATTCCAAAATTTTCTAGAACCTCCCAAGAAGATGACGATTCCGCAGAAGAATTTGCATCGGCAGCACGAAACAAGGAAGGCAGACACGTGGTAAGCATGTTTATACCCATCCCCGAGAAGCGGGGAGAAAACACTTGGGTTGAGATCTACTCGCGGGAATAACAGCACGGTTCCAAGAGTCCACCGAAGGGGGGAGAGATAGAAAGATGGGTTGATCCACCGGAACAGACCCATCAAAAGGAGCTGACAGGTGAGAAAGTTTCACGGGTCGGTATAAAGAGAGGGAGGCCCTACAAAGCCCAGAAGACCATGGCACGAAGGCACGTGACCAGTAGCCAACTGGATCCCCAAACAGGAATTCGAAACCAGCCATCCAGCCAAACTTCAAAACCGTGGGCGGTACATTGAATACCACTTTGACATTTGAACCCATTGCCATCTTATCTTTTGGGAAACAACTCAAGGGAGAAAGGACAAGACTGTCCCTCCAATCTGAAAAGTCGAGACTATTCCTTAGGGAGATACCGCCACCTATCGCCCATCTGCCGAGCAAAGCCACCGTAATCATTGGGTCTTAAGAGATATCCGAAAGACATTCACCTAAACCGCTTCGCAAGGACCACTGAATGTCCTCACTTTCAAATTTCAACCTAGGGTTCTTGGAGGTTGGATGAATGGCAGCAGTTGGATCTGTGGTAGAAAGGAGATCGGCCCTTATCTCATCCAACGGCGGTAAAGGGGATGTCATCCTAGGTGCAAAAAGTCCGGCGAGTCCGCCACTGGCAACAAGTCCAACAGATCGTTGAAACTAGGCTCAATTTCCCCTTCTTCAAGCCCCTCCTCATTGATATCAAGTGAAGAATGGCTTCCCACGATCTCAGCAGTACCGCAAAGCAACCCTGACGTCGAGGACGACCCCCGATGGTACGATGAGTAAGAGGTCGAGCACCCCTTCGCGGCAAGGCGAGGCCGCCAATCACTGACACGATCTACCTCATCCCGGATTGGGTGGACCTACGCCGTACCTTA
Source organism: Chloranthus sessilifolius (assembly GCA_021018995.1). NCBI lineage: Eukaryota > Viridiplantae > Streptophyta > Magnoliopsida > Chloranthales > Chloranthaceae > Chloranthus > Chloranthus sessilifolius. Next base: position 90,158,047 of record CM037595.1, on the reverse strand, counting down.
TTCAGTGGGACCACCGAATACGTGTTTGTGGGGAACCCCGGCCCGCTCGGCTGTATTGTGCGGTTGTCGCGGGAGGACCACCCTCTCCAGTAACTCCATTTTCATAAAGATCCTAGCTTTTTTACCGTTGAGGCAGATCTCGCACGATCTAGGGATGGCATCCCAACGATCGATCGACAACCACTAGCAACCGGGCGAAGCCGGTTTCCCACAAGTCTTCAGCATTGCGGTCAATGAGGATAACGCGGCCACATTGTTCGTCGATAAATCGAAGGACCTCCAGACACCAAGCGTGAAGGGGGAGGCCGAATAAACGGATCCATACCCCACCATCCCAACAGCGCAACTGAAAAGCGTTCGATTCAGGTGTCCATCTGCTACATTCGACGGGTTTATCATCGATGAAGAATTTCTTTTTGGAGCAAATCTCGTCCACTACTATCGTCAAAGGACACCAACGGAGGAATTTAGTGTTTGTAATAGCCAAAACTGCTGGTCTATCATGTAATGCCCACCTATTTTATAACCACATGTAGATATGCAAAGGAAGGAGGGCATCCTTATCAGTACTAAGCACAATCCAAAAATTTTGTAGGTTGAAGAATAGGGACAAAGAGTTAGATGGCGTTAATACAATCCTCAGCCCTCGAATGGCGGTGGTCCCCATTGGACCCAACGTCGGATTCCACGGGGGAGATGCCGTCATAGGTATTAACGGGGATTTGTCGTGTTCCGCACTTCACGGCGTCCGCAAAGAAAGTCCTGTTGCGACATCTGTTGGGTGGCCCCTCAGTACGAGGGACAAAACTCATGGCCCCACGAAACCTCTTCCCTACGATGGACCACCCAAGCGCCAAATCTTTCATCTGGGCTTCACTAACAAACGTCTGCTTCAAAGGCACCCCCTACAAGTAGATTCCTCATCGCTTTTAACCATGGTGCCCTTCGATCGAGGTGAAGAGCAACCAAAACGGTGACAAACTGCCCTTCGTCTAAAATTAATGTTACAGCAATCTGAGCAGATCCAATCGTCGGCTCTCAAAACCAGCACTCCTTTGGGAGCCATTAAAAAAATGGTGGTTTGGAGAGCTAGGATGATGCCGGCGACGACTGGAATAGAAAAGCTAGGATGGTGCCCAGAGGGACTAATAAATATCAATGGATTATCATTGAGATTTAAGGATGTGGAGAGAATTGATTTAGGCCCTGTTGGTAGTATATGGCCCTAATGAATTAGAAGAGGAATTTTGGGAGGAACTAAAAGCAGTCAAAAAAGCTTGGGATGCACCTTCGTGTGTTGGAGGGGATTTCAATCAATGAGATTTTGTGATGACAAAAGTGGCAGGTGTCAGATGAACTCAAGTATGAGAAAATTCCGGTAGTTCATGACATAGTTGTCAGGAGTTGGTACAAGGTACTAGAACGTTTAGGTGAAAAGAGTTTCGGGCACAATTTTATTGATACATCTTTGATACGATACTGATATAACATAGAAACATAATAGATACAAAATAGAGGCGTTATAGGTACGAAATAAATACAACATCAGTACGACATAGATAGATACGAGATGAACTCATCCTAGAAATGCTAGTAGTGTGACATACATGTGAAATGGTGTGACATATACATGATATTGATGCAATATTGGTACTTGTTTTGTGTAATTAAATATGAGAATTATATTTCTATATACTATTATTTATATTTTTAACTTTCTGAGTTTAGACATATGACTCATTTAACTCATCTATCATTGGGTGAAAAACACATGATTAAAATTTTCTATTAGTAGTATATAAAACATGCTAATAACCCAAATTACTTATTACAACATATTACTAGAAATGTATCTAAAATATACATATAATTTTCAATCATATGCACATGAAGTTCATTCCCCAATTTTAGTATTTATTAAAAAAAATGATTTCAATGTCCCTAAAAATCCGTAGAACTCAGATTTTGACCAATATAATGACAAAAAAAACTGTTGTATAAAAGGACGAAGCTATTTTCAAATTTAGGAGATAGAAATATCAATTAAATACGAACCAAGTTTTTTTTCTAATAATATAAATTGAAACGAGTTTCTTCAAAGATAGAAACCAGTTTCTATTTAAAATGAAATGAGTTTCAATTATATATTAAAACGTGTTTCTAAAAAGGTTTCTAAAAGTTTCAGAAACGGTTTCGTACTAGTCCCCGATACTAGTACGCATGGGGACTTGTACGATAGGGTAAAAGGGTTATGTGGACTAATGGTAGGGAGTGTCCCACTTGTGTCGATTGGATAGATTTTTGTGTAACTATAAGTGGGACCAAGTGTATTGTAATTTGCTTCTTAAAGGACTACTAAGACCTACGTCGGACCATGTCCCAATAATGCTAAGATGAAGGAAAATGGAGACCAACACCTCCCAGATTTGAAAATATGTGGCTTTAACATGAGGGGTTTGAAGAATTGGTGCATGGTGATGGTCTAGTTCAATGTTCTTAAAAGCGGACGGGGGCAGCCGCCTAGGCGGATCGGACCCCAAGGCACCCGGTTTTGGGCCAGAGCGCCTTGCGGGGCAGATTGAGTTTGGGGAGTCCACCTGGATGGTTCAAATCAGATCTCGGGCGTAACGGGTCTCCCTTTGAAAAGCCCCCTTTATATTTCTTCTTCTCTATTACTCAAAGGCTCAAGCGATTCAGAACACCGGCGACCACTGGTATGTTTCGTAGATCCAAAAAATGAATGCATATATTAAGTAATGTACATTTTTGTTAAAATAAAGTATGTATAATCACTATATATATATATATATATATATATATATATATATATATATATATATATATATATATATATATATATATATTGGGGCGCCCGCCTAAGCGCCACCCAGACATCCACCCGACCGCCCAAACCTGCCCAACGAATTTAAGAACATTGGTCTAGTTAGTATCCCCAAGGGAGTGTGCAAAAGAGGTTTGCAACTAAGCTGGGGCGGCTCAAGAAAGAGTTGAGGAGATGAAACAAGAAGTGCTCGGCAATGTGCAAGAAACTACGACCGAAAGGAGGCTGAAGAAGTAATCTCTAGAAAAGATGATGAAGAGAGAACCAATTGCATAAGTATGAGGAAAAAGAGAGAGGAGAAGAGATACAATTGAGGTAGAGGTTAAGAGTAAGATGGTTAAACGAGGGGGGCAATAACACAATTTTTCCTTGGTATGACTATCACTCGGAAGAGAGTTAACGGTGTCCAACATTGGTAGTTGAGGGAGAAAATATTGACAGCAAGGAAGGAGTCGAGAAGGCGTTGGCCGAATATTACAATGAGTTGTTCCTGATAAGGGGTGGATCGTCCAACAATTGATGGGATAGAGTTCAATATGATTGAAAGGAAGGATCGGAAAAAATTTGAGAGGGGTTTGAGGAGGATGAAATAAGGCAATCTTTGAGGTGAGTGGTAATCATGCGCTTGGTCTTGATGTGTTTACCTTGTAATTTTATAAACACTTTTGGGAGTTATTTAAGGGGGATGTAATTGAGGATTTTTCAAAGTTCTCTCTGAAAGGCATGGTAGATAAGTGCATATGCGAATTTCATTAGTCATTTCAAAAAAGAATGGTGTTGAGAGGTCAAAGATTTAGATCTATCGACTTGGTGGGAAGTGTGCGTATAAGATTGTGGCTAAAGTGTTAGCAAATCGAATCAGACTGATCATTGGAAAGAATACTGCACCAAATCAAAGTCCCTTTGTGGATAAGCACCAGATACTCGACAGTCCAGTTATTACCCATGAGTGCATTGATAGTAGGCATAAGGAGGAAGCTCGACGAGTCATTTGCAAATTAGACATGCAAAAGGCCTACACATGAATGGAAATTCATTGATGACACATGATCCAAAATTTTGTTTTTCGACAAAAGTGTAAGTGGATAAGAGGATGCATCTCCTCAGCTTGTTTCTTGATAATCATGAATAGTGCGGCGAAAGATTTCTATAGGATGTTGAGGGGAATTTGGCAGGGGGATCCATTGTCCCCCTTTCTTGGTGGGGTAGGCATTTAGTAAATTGACAAAAAGAGTGACAGATTTGGAGTTGATTAATGGGTTTAAATTCAGTAGAAAGGAGCCCCCCGGCATCTCCAATATGGCAGGGGGATCCATTGTCCCCCTTTCTTAGTGGGGAAGGCGTTCAAAAAATTGACAAAAAGAGTGACTGAATTGGAGTTGATTAATGGGTTTAAGTTCAGTAGAAATGGGCCCCCTGGCATCTCCAATATGTCGATGATACAATAATTGACGGAGAGGTAAGTCAATCATAAGATATTGTGAAGCGATACCGAATCAGAGACTGACCCTTAGCAAAACCATGATTTATGGGGTGAAGATGGAGGCGGCTTTTGTTGTGGAGCTTGCAAGAGTGATTGGGTGTGGTTGGGGGAGGCTCCCTTCAACCTTTTTGGGAAAGATGGGGAAACGAAATATAAGTCAATGGGACCCGATAATTGAAAGATTTGATAAGAAGTTGACCGGTTTCAAAAATATGTTATCTAAAGGGAGGAGAGCTTACTTTGATTAAGTACACTCTTTCAAATCTACCAATATAGTTTATGTTGATGTTTGAGTGTCCAATCACGGTTGTGAAGAAGTTCGAAAAAAATCAACTTTTGTCGAGTGGTTGAAAGGAGCATAATATATGAAACCCTTCATGTGAGCAACAATGACCATGATCACGATCAAATTGCCACATCATCGCTCAAGATGGGAGGGAGGACTGGTACCCATAGAAGAAGGACCATGATGATCATCTACAACAGAGCATTGGCAAGCAGTACGGGCTCTCAAAATTGACATCTGAAGTTTGGGAAGAGATTATAAGCTTATACTGACTAATTTGTTAAAAAGATACTAAAAACAGCTAAAGTACCTGAGGAATGGAAGAAGAGCATTGTAGTCCTTTTTCTTAAGAACAAAGGGGACATCCCAAATTGTGTCAACTATTATAAACTTATGTTTTAGACTATGAATCTTTGGGAAAGAATAGTGAAACAACAATTAAGACAAGAATCAAATGTATATGAGAACTAGTTTGGATTATGACGGGAAGATCAACAATTGAAGTCATTTTCTTATTGAAAGTTTAGGGAGAGAAGGAAATATTTACATATAATATTATTGATTTGGAAAAGGCTCACGATAAAGTGACAATACAAATAATTTGTTCGAAGTGAAGAAATAAATGTATCATGAAATTATATAGTGAGCTTATCCAAGACATGTATATAAGGGTGGTAACTAAGTGGAAGAACCATGGTTCAAAATTTTGGCCGATAATTTGACATTCGGCCAAAATTCAAAATTTCGGCCGAAAATTTCAGTCAAATTATCGGTTTTGGTCATGCCCGAAACCGATATTTTGATCCTTGGTAAGAACTACATGCGGAGAGACGAATGAGTTTCATGTCAAAGTTAGACTGGATCAGGGGACTACCTTGAGTCCGTATTCATTTGCCCTGGTCATGGATGTGTTTACAATAAACAAACAAGAAGAGACTACATGGTATGTTTTATTTGCAACTGATGTGGTACTAATCGCCTAAATGAAGAAACAAGTAATGATAAGCTGAAATTATGGAGAAAGGCCTTAGAGTCAAGAGGCTTGTAAATTAGCAAAACAAAGACGAAATAACATGGAGTGCAACTTTAGTGAACATGACAATTTGGAGGGTCTAATTAAAATGAAAAACCATGTAGTGTCACACAGTCAAGATTTTGGTATTTAGATTTTACAATCACATGGTGGATTTGAGTAGGACATCTCAAATAAGAACAGTACAGGCTGGACGAAATGCAGACAAGCTACCATCGAAGCGTCCCGCTTCAATTGATGAGACATTTTAATAAGACAGTTGTAAGACCTGTCATACAATATGGTGCAAAATGATGGGCTGCAAAAAAAGACAAGAAGATAGAGTGCATGGGGTGAGATGTATATGTTAAGATGGATAAGTGGAGTAAGAAGAAAAGGATAAAATTGGGAATGAGTGCATAAGAGGAAATTTGAAAGTGGCACCTATAAAGGAGAAAGTTACGAAATGTCATTTGAGATGATTTGGACATGTCCATCAAAGGACAAAAACATAGCCTATACAAAGGATTGAGATGTTACAAACACAAAGAAGTAGAAGACGAAGACTAGTAAAGACCTAGAGGGAAATAGTGAAAAGTGACAAAAGATTGTGGAATTATGAAGAGCTTAGCATTGTATAGAAAGGAGTGGAGAAAAGGAACTAGCAAAGCTGACCCCATATAGATGGGATAAGACTGATGATGATGGTGGTAGATGGTTTTTTATTTTGACATTTTGGCATTGATAAAGAGATAAGAAAAGAGTTGGAAACAAGGGAATGCATTAGTGATTTTGTAAAACTCAAAAGGAAAAAAAGTGAAGATTAGCATAAGTTAATCATACCTACTTGGGAGGGTTTTTTCTAAGATAAGGAAAGAACTAAGGTAAATGTTGGTAAATAGGGGTTTTGTTTTGAGAACTTGGATAAAGGAGGGATTTGGCAGTTTTCTCTTTCACAAATAAATATATATATATATATATATATATATGTGTGTGTGTGTGTGTGTGTGTGTGTGTGTGTGTGTAAGTAATAGAACTCCATATTTATGTAAACCTATTACAGCCCAACAGGCCTAGAGAGTTAAGCCGGAACCTCGGCATAAGTCAGATCAAGCCTATCAGCTTGGCCCATTGTCATCCTTATTTTTTTCCCATAGTACACAGGGAGGATTATGAGGTACAATGATCACGCACAATATAAGTGAGCTTGGAAGTTGTTGGGGAATTACTTATCCTGTAATAATCAAATATAGCCCCAAGGGCTTCTTAAATGTAAAAGCTACAATACGCAACCGAAGGAAACAAGAATCTTCCTCTGACAATTGTTTTTGTCAATATGACTTATATCAAGACCACTGACTATAAAATAAGGCAATAGAAAAGGGAGGTTGGATCTATCTCTTACAACCTTAGGTCTAAAAGGAAGTATGTGCTTGGATAAAAGACGAGGCCTAGAAAGGACCCTGCGCCTAGCATTAGGCCTAAAGATGAGTTTAGAAGTTTCTAGGATTTAACTACAGCTTGAAAATGTGTGGGTCCTAGATCAATAACCATAATACATATTTAAAGGTGGTCTTCAGCCCACGTTTCCTGTTAAGCCTAAACTCCTAGATCATGACACACAATCTCTTGCCTCTTGCATCTTGCCTTAATGAGGCTTGTGTGTTGCATTCTAACAATAATGAGATGAAGATTAAACTAGATCACCTCTAAAACACATTCCATATTCTAAGGATTCTTTTCCAATTCACCTGATAGCATTTACCAATGCATGAGAAGAACCATTGTTTTTCTTGCTCCAAAATTTTGTTCTTGCTTGCTTACTCCTACCACAAACTACGCAACCATAGTTCCACAAAGACCACATTTAAATCAATCAATTTGTAGTTTTATTCCTAAGCATATGCTAAGTTCATATAAGCACAATCTTTAAGCGGCAAGTAGTTTCAAGCCTTTCAATTTCTAGAGGGGCTGTTTTTAATGCTCATTCTGTTTCTTTAGCGCTAACCGCATAACGATAGCCTTTTTCCAAGGGGCAACACTTTCCCTTCTCCCTAAAATCATAACTTTCCCTGAGCTTTGCTCCCAGAAGGGGACAAGGGACTTCCTTGAGGAATCCCCTTTATACAAGAGCCATAAATATTCCCATCTTTATCCTGTATTTCAGTCTTTAAGAAAGCTGCAATAAGGTTACAGAAGTGCTCATTGCTTTCACCGATATCCAAACGGATCCTTTCGTTGCTAACAACATTACTCAACCGAGCCAAGGCACTATTCACCAAGTGGAACTATTGACTATCTTTACTGAGCCAGCTGCCCCTTCTCCTTTCCTATACTTAAGATCAGTATGAGATCATTACTTTAAAGTTTAAAAGGTGTTTCCTAAATTTATAAGGTCCTAGGAGCATGTAAAATGTGGAGGGGGAAGCTCTTTGGGTTGAAGTCTTTTATATCCCTAATCAATACACAGAAACTTTGGAATGAAGGTGATTCCCAGGATACCATTAGAAAGTTAAATAAATTCTCTCCATCATGGAAACATGGTGTAATAACCCGTAAATTTAGACCCGAACTCAACTCACCTCGTGTGTGTGGTCGACACGAAAACCGATGTCATCATAAATTTTTATATAATAATAAATGTTTAAATAATATTAGGATAACTTTGTGCGGACGGATTAAAATTTTATTGTGTGTTTGGGCCTTTAGTGTGAAGGCCGTACACCGACGCATCGTGTGCCGCTCAACACCGAAACCAAACTCTATTTCAAGTGGATAAGCCTAACACACTTTTGCAGTGTTATCGCTTCGCACCGAAACCAAGCCCTTTAGCTAATTAAAGGACAAAGCTTCTCAAAGAAGCTTCACCCGGTTGCAAAGCTTTGGAGTTTGGATTTCTAGAGGGAGAAAGAAGAGAAAACTTCTGCCCTTCTTGAGATTTCGATGATGAGATCGTGATCGCGCCGCAATATTTGCATTATTCATGAAGAACTCGACGCCGATCAACACTTGAATCCCGCCTTTGGTGAATTTCGATCGTTCAAACCCCTTTTTCTTTAGAAACCCCGTTTTTCAAGAAGCGTTCCACCTCGTGATCGCTAACCGAGCATTGAGAAGGTTGAGATCGATGCGTGGATCATTGACGACTTCATCTTGAATGCGTGGTGATCAATCGTTGTGAAATCGCTGTAGAGATCCCGAAGTTTCGTTTCGAAACCCTTTTGGACAACGATTCTTAAAGGCGTGAAATCGATCGAAGAAAGGTTAGCTTTTATTTGATTTTAATGGTTTAGATTATAGAATAAATCATTGTCTTAGTTTAGTGTGTATGTGTGTGATTCGATGAAGATTGTAGAAGATTTGGATGAAAATAGATCAAAAATGACAAAACCGTATGGTTGTGCATTTCTGAAGGTTTTTGATCGATCAATGGGGTGATTGATCGATCAAATTTGGGTATTGATCGATCAACCTTGGTGATTGATCGATCAATCTTGGTGATTGATCGATCAAATTTGGTATTGATCGATCAAATTATATATAAAATTGGAAAAACAGCAAGTTAGGTTGCTGGAGGTTTATTCCCGACAGCATTGATCGATCAATGGTGAAATTGATCGATCAATATGATGGTTGATCGATCAATGGTGAAATTGATCGATCAATATGATGGTTGATCGAACAATAGTAAAATTGATCGATCAATGTGGAATTGATCGATCAATTTGACTGTGCCGACACTGCTTCTGTGTTTTGGCCATAACTTTTTACTCCGAACTCCGATTGATGCGATTCTTGCGGCATTGGAAAGGGGACAACTAAATCTACAACTTTTATGAATTAACTAACTAATGAATAAATTGTTTTGATAATCAAAATTGAGCTGGAAGTTTGGCCAAGTTTTAAGTTAGCACGTTTTGACTAAAGTATCGATATAGCTTCGGTATTTTGGTCATAACTCTTTGTCCCAAACTCCGATTGACGCGATTCTTGATGCGTTGGAAAGAGTACGACGATATCTAACTCTTTTATAAATTAGTCAAATCTTTAATCAAATGTTTTGAGGGTCAAAATGAAGTGGGAAGTTGGGTCAAGTTTCGAGTCAACATGAAATTACCCATTTCCGTCTCGATTTTGAGAAAACACTTAAATACGTCAATATTATTAATAATTAGGATCAATTTTTATACATCATCATGTGTGTGATGTAGACTAAGAGTGGAGGCTGTGGATAAGAACTTTTCGATTGCTTTGAAAAAGCTTTGGATTTGCTTAGAAAGAGGTCTAATCTGAGGTAGGGGAAAACCAACCTAAACTGTTTTGAGTATGATTTCATGTTTATTTCATATCTGTGCCCTGATTTATGTTTTAACAAGCATGTAAGCATATCATAAATTCCTGCTATCTCTGATTTCTGTTTTCTGATTTGTATCCTGAAACCTGCTCCTGATTTCTGCTATCTGATCTGTGAGGTTTATGTGTGTATGTAATATGATGATTTAACCAGATGATCCCCACCGACTCGGCGGTATATCCGATGCCTGGCACACTTGTGTATCTGCTTGTAATCCCTCGGCACAATTGCACTCCATAGATGAGGCATTGTTGCAATCTAAATTGTTCATGTGAATAACGATTGGTTGGGGTTTCCTATCGGAATATTCCTGTTTACTCCGTGCTATATAGTCACGGGAGTTTCTTAAGTTATAATTATTCACAATTTAAGTCATTGATGATATACATGCATAACACCTGTTTCTTGTTTACAAACTCAGTATTTACTCTGATTTTGCCTGTTTATACATTCTAATTTGATTTTCTGTTTTGAAATATCATGTCCAGCATATTCATTACACTTTAGTTGGTATTCTTCTATTGAGCTATGATGTAGCTCACCCTGTTTCCATTAACATTTTAGGTTCTGAGACTAGAGTTCCCCACTTGAGCGACTGACCACCTGACTGATCTGAATCTTTGAGGTCGAGGAGACGAGGAGACCGGCGTCGTGAGACGGCTTTTATCCTTAGTCTGGGTATACGAGTATGTTATTTTTGGGATTTTGTGTAAACCTTTGGATTATTGTGCGCCTGGTGGCCACTTCTGTATTTACTTTCTGTAGATATTTTCTTCCTTTTATAGTATTACCATACATTCTATTGGAACCATTATTAGGAACCATTGTTTTGGGTGATGGATGTCCATCACCATTGGTTCTTCTTGGTTCCTTTTTGGGGAATGTATATTTTTATATATTTAGATACATGTTTGTTTTATTGCTTCTTTCTATTTTAAATGCCTTGTGATGACTCGATCTATCACTGCTGGACAGTGTCTACTTGGTTTCCGCTATACGAGCAGACACTTCGTGATTTGTCCTGGGGATCATCCAGAGTATGATCCTGATGGCACGGATTTCCAAGCGCAGAAATCTGGACTGTCACACATGGGGCCAATTTTGGGCAGATTTATCATATCCTTCAAGGGATGGAGACCGAGAAAATTTCATACGTGCATCAGGAAGAAAACATCCATCGGGGAAGAAAATTCAAGAGGAGATGAATTAGCTAATGAAGTTCTTAAAAACTGCTTTAAGATGGTGGGGTAATGTTTAGCCCAGTTTTATCCCTTATGAGCCATTGTGCCTTTTTGTGTAGTTTTGGCACATTTTGAGCTGCTATTAGCTTTGTAACTATTTTTCTTTTTTGAATATGTGGAAAGTTCACAAACAAGAAACTATTGGGAATAAACAAGACTTAAAATCATATTCCCCATTGGTATTCTAAATGGATTAGTCATTTAGAATGTTTATAGTAAGCGCTTAAAACAGTACTTTCTATATCTGAGCATCGACATGCATGTAATTTTTCCATGCTCATTTGATGTCCAATGCTGGCATAGGACATGTGATTAAGTTTCAATTGCCACAAGGTATCTACAACAAAGCAAATAATTTTCTTGCTTTGTTAGATAAGCTACAGTAAAGTGCACCAAAAACCACTGTTAAAGAGGCTCAACATCAACCCCTACTTCAAACATCATTCTTTCAGTAGAATTGGCAACTTATAAAGCTGATCTCCCCTGTCCTTTCATTTCTCTTAATCATAGTTCTCACAAGGGTAGTAATTTGTTTTTAATGTTACGAATTTCAATTCCAATGCTTTTGAAAGAGATTATGTGAGAACATTAATGCTAATCATATATTAATATGGAATTGCATGGGTACACCATTTAACATACAGTAATGCATAGTAAGCTCTGCAGAAATCTTACAAAATAACACTAACTAGAAAATGCAGGAAAATGGCAAACCTTGAGCAATGGATACCCGGTCTGATTGCAACTCCCCATCCTTGTCACTCGACCCAGAAGAACCAGCGTCCCACCTTCCATTGCTTCCTCGGGAGTAATTACCTAAAATTTCCACTCTAGTAGGTGGGGATGAGCCGTATTCAATACGCCGGAAATTTTGTGAATGTAACCCTCCCGGAATTCTTTGCCGCTCAGGAACAGTAAGGGAAGAATCCTCAAATTCACTGCTTCAAACAACAGCACATTAAGTGCAAAGAAACAATGAAACATCTTGAAATTCCCTTTTCTCAATCAGAGACAAAAACCCAATTTCAATAATCTGCATTCATACATAAACATAGATTTCACCTCAAAAGTCAATATACAGAACTGCATACCTAAGAATTGATGGGTCGAATCCACTTGGCAACTTTTTGCAAATATCCAACTCACTCAAAGATAGGAGAAAATCTCTTGTATATAAAATTTTCGACTGCCTGGAACCCATTAGGAGAAGAAAAGAATTTGATATCAGAACAACAAAAACCTGGCATACGGAACTAGAAAACAGAAAGGCGATTGAATAAAAGTGAATACTTTTGAGATCCATGTTTGCTTTCAATGGACGATGCTAGTGAGCACTGATCATCATTTTCCCAATTCATTCTGGATATTCGGGAACCTCTACGAACACAATAGCTATCAATTGCGCGCCAATAAAACACAGGTACGAATGTCCCAGTCAAAATCACCAAGCTCCTTCTTGATTTATATACAATCGAAGTTCAAAAAAATGATCTAACTGGAAGAAACCCCAAATGCTAAGGTGAAATTATACTGCAAAAAAGCTTCTCTTTCATCACGCCATCCATCAATTTTTACATCCAAATTTTTTAAAAAAAGAAAGAAAAACCAGCAACATAAATCAATCTCTGGAGCAAAATTATCTACAATTGGAGCCAGCAGATACAAAGATTCAACCCCAAATAACCAATTCGAACCTAATCTCACATCCTATGCCCACAAAGAAGTACGATTCGAACCCCTAATATCACAGTCTTCGCAGGTTCTATAAATTTTACATACTCATCTCCAAACCCTAAAATTAGGGCAAAAAATCTGCAAACAGATGAAAGAGACGAAGAGAAGAAACAGCTACCTGGATCAGAAAAAGAGCGATCAAATCATATGAATAATAGTTTTCTTCGTAGAGCAGAAAATTAGGGTTTTAATGTTTTAGAGAGAGAGAAGAGAGAGAAGGAGGATTTCGCCTGAGAGATTGCTGGTTGCAGACACAACGCTGAGAATGACGTTCTCTGTGTTCCCATCACTGAAGAAATAAAGAAAACGTTAGATATAGCGTACCTTTATTTACAACCAAAGATTCTTCCTCTGCAACCTTTGTTACGTGCTTGCAATCGACTGCTTTTGATAGGAATCGTTTTCCTTTGAAAAAAAATTTAAACAAGATCCGTATTAACATCAGACGGTCAGATTTGGATTTCACCTATCACACATTTCAACAGTGACTACAACATACATTAGATGTGATTCTTGTCGTTCTCAAATCACTTTTCAAGTTGTATGTCATATGAAATTAAAATATGTCCACATGATCTTTAAATCTATTTTGTCAAAGATTTTAGTATGAAAAATAATTTTTATCATCTAATTTAAAACAGTAAAGGTATAAAAACGTGAAACCTAAGTTGAAAGGAAAACAAAATTTGTAAATAAAGGTGCCCATTAGATATACTACACAAGTCTATTAATAATTATATCGTGGCATGCTTGATGTATTTGAATTAGGGGTCGAACATCTCTCACCCCTCAAATATAAGATCTCATGTCTTCTGACTTCTGTAGGTGGCAATATTTTTAAAACTTAAAAAGAGGACAATAATCAGGTCTAACCAGTTGAGCGCCATGTGGGGCTGATAGGCATGAAGTTCTTTTCATGCCAAAATAATTTCTTTTGGGATGCTCTATTCACACCTATTGATTTATATAGAAGATACCTACACTAAAAATTATTGACCGCTTTGAATTAGATAATATTGATTATTTTCTATCCCAATCTTTCATATAATGGAACTTGAGACTCAGTCGATCAATTTTTTATTCCACATGACACACACCCAAAAAATGACCTGAAAAGCACTTTTGAGCATCATGTGTGTCACCTGATTTTCAGGTTACATGGAAAAAAAACTGATCAGATGCTATGCTCATGGTCTCAAGGGCCATTGTGTGAAATATTGGGACAAAAATGATCTCCAGCGTCCAATTCAAAGCAATCAATAGTTTTCAGCATATGTGCCCCATAATTTGGAAGGTGCAAGAAGAGCTGTCCAACTTTTTTATGCTTCTATGAGGTTCAATCGCTCAGACCTGCACCATGATCTAAGGAAAATCCAACATACCATCTAAAACGCACGGCTACGATGGATATCCAACATACCATTAATTTTATATAACTTTTAACTTTGAATCGAACGATGGAGATTGTCTTTTGAAACCAATCCTCTCTGGACTATAGATCTTGAGACCATGGGCCTCAAATTACATGGAACATATGGTTTCACATCACATGCAAGTGACATAGAGAACCCTAGGCCTCGGCAATAGGATTGGCTTCTAATATCAACTCTATGAAAATAAGATTATTTTGGAGGCAAAGAGCAGGCCACTTAAACGAGCGGGCTTAAAATGTTCTTTTAAAGAGACCCAAATTCAGCTCTTTCACAGTTCAAAAGAACTAAGAGCACTTACAACCAAACAAAGTCACTTACAACCAGATAAAATCCCGTCCTAATGTGTTCTACGCCAGAGAGCTTCTCTTTGCCTCCAAAGAGCAATCCCAAACACAGTGTAATAGTCCCACATCAGATAGGGAAAAGTCTTGACCCTAGGATATATGTGATTGCGGACGCTACATGTCATGACGCGTTCTGGATGGGGACTTAAGCCCATGCTAGGAACAAAATCAAGGAGGGGGACTTAAGCCCATAACCGGACAATATTGTGGCATGTGGGTCTGGGTTTTCACACACAGCCTCAATTACTTGATAAACCCCTCAAATCAAAGCTCTTACGCTTGATGCCCCCCAATTTGTGACATGCCCTTAATGACCTTGTTAGATAAGACATAGCTTTATCTACACCCACCAAAACTCTAGAGCACCCACCGAAACACATTGACTGCTTTGAATTAGATGATGATCATTTTTTGTCCCAATCTTCAAGACAATAGAGCTGAAGATCATAGGCGTACCAATAGATGACTCCAATGTTGAGTACACAAGACACACATCCCAAAAATTGATATGCACTTATATGACAATTGGTTATTTTTTTTAATTAGAAGGTGGAGATCATTTTTCAACATGTGAGATGTCCGCTGGCACACCCACAGTAGCAGAACCACATGTACCCAAGTGTGGTCTAGAACCCACACTCAACCCCAAATAAAATAAAATAAAATCATTTGAATAAAACCCAACGCCCTACTCTCTCTCTCTCTCTCTCTCTCTCTCTCTCTCTCTCTCTCTAAACCCTCTCTAAACAAAACCCCCTCTCTCTCCCAAGCCCAACACCCTCTCTCTCCAAACCTCTCCTCGGCTCGCCCAATCACCCACCGGCTCAGGCGGCCGACGCCTCCTCCCTCACCTCTACGGTAAGCTCTCTCTCTCAAGTCTCAACTCTCAGGTCGTCACCACCTCAACCAGACGCCCTCTCTCTTCCTCTCAGCTCTCGCGGCTCGCCCACCTGCACCCGACGCCCTACTCTTGTCGCCCGCTGGTAAGATCTCTCTCAGTCCTCTGTTCTTCTTCTTCTTCTTTCTCTGTCTGGCCCACCAAACACCAGACCTCAGCCTCCACCTTACCCTCTCTCATCTCAGCCTCTCTTTTCTTTTTTGGATTTTTTATGTTAGGGGTTTGATGTTTTTAAGTTATGGGATTTTGGGTTTCTTAGGATTGAGTGGTTTTTATGTATTTTGATGTTAGGATTTTAGTGTTTTGAGGTTTGAGTTTGTTGGGCATTTGTTTAAAGTAAGTTGTCCAATTTTTTTATCTAGAGGTTGCTTAGTGTCAATTGAATTAAAATCATGTTGTCCAATTTCTTGCTTACATCTATCAATATTTTGGCTTTGTTTCCTTTGTTTTTAAATTTTTTGGCAAATATAATTGTAGACAGCATTGTTGGTCAATTTTGAAAGGCATCTCAGAGCACATTTGCATAAAATTTTTGTGGTTTAAGGTTTGTTGCGGTTGAGTATTTGTATGAAAAAAGATTTAATTATTGAATGAAAAAAATTATTTTATATTTAGGATATGTAGATAATTTTGTAAGATATGTAGATAATTTAGTTAAAATTTCATAGTTTTTAAAGCCTTTTCGCAATCCCGCATGCCTAGCTAAAATCCTAATTCACTAAACCCCATAGTCCTAAATCCCTTTCTAAAGTCCTTTCGCAACCCCGCGTGCATAAAGCCCTAATTCCTAAGTCACTAAATGCTAAATTACTAATCTTAAAGCCTCAAAGAGGCAAAATTTTCCTTCATAGGTAAGTTGGGGCTTGAGATTTGAAATTCTAATGTTATAAAATTTTCCTTTGTATGTAAGTTTAATGAAAATAATGTTTTATAATATAAATTAGTTTATATTTATGAAATTTGTAAAAAAAATTAAATCTAATTCATATTGCACCCCACCTCGATGAAAACCCTGGTTCCACCACTGCACACCCGTGATCCCAAGATCTATTATGTCAAAGATTTGAACACCATATGCCCCCCATAGTCTGATTCAAAGTGGTGCTCTAAAGTTTTAGTGCGTGCAAATAGAGTTACCCTTAGTTAAATTATCTTTCTACTTTGCTCCCTCAACTTAAAAATAATGAAAACATGAAACAAAACATAACAATTATATAGTTTAGTACGGAATTGGTATCCTCTTCCCTTGTGGAAGTATAGGTCATGGGTTCAAATTAAGATGTCAACTCGGGTATCGGTGTCGGGTATCATTCCATGGAGGACCGATACGTATCGGCTAATACCGATACGGGGGATACCAGTGATAGTTTTTTACTTTTTACCTTTGGGGATAAGATTATAGGAGCGGGTGACCACTAGATGTAAAGGGATTATGTTGGAGTGGGTGACTAAGTCAATAGAGTACATGCCTTGCCAATCACTATCAGCCACAGAGTACTGTAGCAACAGTAATAGAGTAATGCAGCAATAGAGTATGGTCATTATGTGATACATTTCATTTGCTGCAACAGTCAAATCAAGGGAAAAAGAAGAGTAACACTCAAATTGAGGGAGTAGAGTACCACAACAGTATACTTGTCATTACTTGATAACTTTCATTTTTTGCAGTCAAATCAAGGAAAAAATCAAAGCAACACTCAAATCGGAGGGAAAAGACATGCGCATTAAACGATAAAATAAAGAAAAACTGAAAAACAACTAACTACTGCTTTATACGTATCGGAGCCGATACCTATCGGTTGGCCATAAAATCGATACGTATCTGTATTGACCGATATTTGATACCTTGGTTCTAATCCCATGCCCTGTCCCGCCCTTCGTATGAGTCTCCTCCCAGTGTGTTGCGCCAAAAATGGATCCTCATGTGTGTAAGGTTGCACATACACTACATCTAAGCTATCTATGTCGTATGGTATCCTCAGAAAATAAAAATAATAAAATAAAACTATATATATATATAGGAAAAGGTGTCTGTCCTCCATGGGAGGACTGTCACTGTCTTCCAAGGTTCCAAGTGGAGGTCCGTGTGGCATCCAAAACATTGTTTCAATGCCACATGGACCTCGGGTGCATTGCTTAGATCATTTTTAGAAAAAAAATTAAAAATTAAAAATTCATCTCCACCATATGTTTTTTGAGCCGTGAAATGTAGACAACTGAAATTAGTCAAACATTGACTTATGCTTTTAAAATTTATTTTCGAATTTCTTTTTTAAAATTAATCTAAACCATTCACTCGTGCTCCATGTGGCAACCAAAAAGTGTTTTGAGTGTCATGTGTACCTCCACGTGGACCTTGGAGGACGGTGACCGTCCTCCCATGAAGGACTATATATATATATACTTAGTAGCTATGGCTTTACACAAAATGATAAGAACCACAACTAGCCATAGCAACTAGTTACAACCGTGTAATGGAACATAAGTTAGAATGTTGAACATGCACAAGAAAAGCATGCGTAAGACTCCCCCTCAAGTTGGAGCTATTGTTTGGCTATAACTTGGAGAGTTTGAATTGTAGTTGGACTCTAACCTGGAGGTTGGCTCTAACTTAGAGAGTTTGAATTGTAGTTGGACTCTAATTTGGAGGTTGAATTATAGTTTGACTCTAACTTGTGACGGCCAAGTTATGTTTAGACTTTATATATGTGACGACCCAGATTCACATGCCACAATATTGTCTGGTTCTGGGCTTAGGTCCCCACCCTGGTTTTGTTTCTAGCATGGGCATTACGTTTTGTTGTCCCCACCGAGAACGCGTCATGACATGTAGCGTCTGCAATCATCTATAGCTCAAGGTCAGGACTTTTCCCTATTCGATGTGGGACTAAAACAATCTCCCCACCTTATAGAAGAGTCGTCCTCAGCTCTGATACCATTCTATGACGACCTAGACCCACATGCCACAATATTGTCCGATTCTGGGCTTAGGTCCCCGCCCCGATTTTATTCCTAGCATGGACGTTACGTTACGTTTCGCCGTCCCCACACAAAACGTGTCATGATATGTAGCGTCTGCAATCACATAGAACCCAGGGTCAGGACTTTTTCTTATCCGTTGTAAGACTATTACAATTCTCCACCTTATAGAAGAGTCATCCTCGGCTCTGACACCATTCTATGACGACCCAGATTCACATGCCACAATATTGTCTGGTTCTTGGCATAGGTCCCCGCTCCGATTTTATTTCTGGCATGGGCGTTACGTTTCACCATCCTCATCCAGAACGCGTCATGACATATAGCGTCCGCAATCACATATAGCCTAGGGTCAGGACTTTTCCCTATCCAATGTGTGACTATTACAATATAAGGTTAGTTTCTCTTAGATTAGAAGTAGGATTTGTGTCTTCTATATAAACGGAAAGCTCTTCGGCAAATTAGAGAGTTGATATATAAAGCTTAGGAAAACCTATCCAGGGTTTTGATGAGAGTTTTGGTGAGGCATGAGTGTTCTTGTATTCTTGTGTGATCATCAATATAGTGGATTATCGTTGGCCGTGGACATATGCATATTGCCGAACCACGTAAATATTGTCTCTTGTGTGTTTGTAGTTGATTTTCTTCTATTTTTGCGTTATTATTTGATCATTCATTGTTCATCGTTGGTTAGTTTGTGAGCTTTCGCACAACAGGAGTGTGCAAATTAACAATGCCCAACTTTCACAAAAGATGATTAAATTGTTCCTTCCCAAGAGCCTTCATGAAAATATTCACGAGCTATAATTTGGTCGGCATATATGATGTGGAAATGAGGCCATGTTGGAGTTTCTCTCGAATCAAATGGCAATCGAGTTCGATGTGTTTAGTTTGCTCGTGAAACATCGGGTTAACAACGATGTGTAAGGCTGCTTGATTATCGCAAAAAATACGCATAGGTTGAGGATGACGAATACCAAGATCATGAAGTATAAATTTGAGCCATGTGAGTTCACAATAAACAGTTGCCATCACTTGATATTCCGCTTTGGTAGATGATCAAGATATAGTAGATTGCTTTTTGGTTTTCCACGATAACGGGCTACATCCTAGTGTAGTAAAATAACCTATAGTAGACCGACGAGTATTTGGACAACTCACCCTGTTTGAAGCAGAGTATGCCGTTAGTTGGAGATCATTGCTAGACAGGAGCATAATACCAACACCAGGCGACGATTTTAAATAGCGAGAACATGCAAGGCGTCATTGAGATGGTTCTTGCGAGGATGATGCATGCATTGACTTAAAATGTGCACCGAAAAAACAGTGCCAGGCCTTGTTATTGTGAGATAAATTAACTGTCCAATGAGCCTTCGATAGGAAGATGGGCCGTCAAGTGGTCAGTCAACAAATTGTGTCGTTGTTCCATTGGGAAAGCAACTAGTCGAGAATCCAAAAGGTCGGATTCATTCAAGATGTCGAGGGTGTATTTCCGTTGGTTGAGAAAGATGCCTTGTGGAGATAGGGCAGCTTCTATGCCAAGAAATGTTTTTAAAGGCCCGAGATCCTTGATGTGAAATTTGCTATTTAAGAAGCCCTTTAAGTTGTGGATGGAGATGTCATCATTTCCCGCGATAATGATGTCATCTACATAAATGAGAACACTGATGAGAGATGGGCCATTGGCAAAGGTAGTGCAAAGTGCTTGAGTGAATTTATGAAACCAATTTCGTAATGCTTGTTTGAGGTCGTAAAGAGCCTTGATGAGCTGCTAAATAAGGTTCTCCCCCTGGTGAGAGAATTCGGGTGGAAGAGTCATGTAGATTTCTTCATGGTGATCACCATGAAGGAAAGCATTGTGAATGTCTAGCTGATGGAGCGACAACCCTTTGGCGGCAGCAACAACTAGAACGCAGTGAACTGTGACTAACTTGGTAACTGGAGCAAATTAAAAGTTTCATGATAGTCTACGCCTTTGGATTGAGTGTAGCCTCGAGTGACCAAACAAGCTTTGTAACGTTCTATGGATCCATCAGTGTTGCTTTTAATTTTGTAAACCCATTTGTAATTAATGGGCCTCGTTTGCCAGACGGGAGAGGCTAAAGAATCCAAGTTGCTCTAAGACTTTAATTTTGATAGCCATGGCATCGCGCCAATGCGAGTCTTTAATAGCTTGATGAAAGGATCTAGGCTCAAGATTAGTATTGAGAGTAGATAAAAAAAGTAATTTGAGAGTGTGAGAAACTGTTAGATATTTTGTCATAATCATGGTCAAACCTAGAAGTGCTTCAAACAAGTGTTAGAGTGCCAAGAATTTTTATTGCGTCGGATGAACGGACGTCCGTGACTGAACTCGCAGACATCCGTGAGTGATTCACAGACGCTCGTGCCCCGACGGTTCCCAACCGTTATGGGAACTTAGTGTTCCACGGACATCCGTGAGTGATTCATGGACGTCCGTGTTCCGATTAATAAAAGAGAAATTTGTGTTTCGAAAAAAGGCTTTTTGGGGAAAAGTTCTTCATGTTAACAATTCTTTTTAGAGTTTCCCATTAGCCAAAGTGATATTTTTTTTTCTAATTTATTGTTGGCTCTTGTGAAATGAGTAGACAATCGTGAGAGACGACAGTTGAAGGTGATAGCATTGTCACTATGAAAGGATTGATCGTGAAACGCGGTCGGTGTTGGTGAGAAGAGTGATAGGGGATTTCATTCTTAAAGCACTGTAATAATTTATTATTTTCATAGTGGATTGTTTGCCTTGGATCTGAGATAGATCCCGTGATTTTTACCTGTAAAAGGGATTTCCACGTTAAAATCGTATGTATTTATTTTGTGGTTATGTTTGTATATTTTCTCTTCTTATATCATCGATTTCCCCGAAATTTCAGAAACGATCATAATTGAGAACATTATGCAGATGATGTGCAATATCTGAGATTGGTGGCCTGGATGAAAGTTGATTGAAGATGGGCATAGGAGGTGAAGTGGCCAAAGAGCAAACATAATCATTAAGATAAATGGAGCGATCACTACAAAAAATAAGACTATTAGCGGCGCCAAAAATTGCTGCTATTAACAAAAAAACTTGTTGCGTGTTTCAATAGCGACGGGACTAATACGTAGTAGCAATTTTTTTTGTTAATAGCGATAGTTTTTTATGCCGCTAATAGTCTGATTTTTTGTAGTGGATTAACGATACGAGATGTTTTTTGAGTGGGTGGTGGAATAGAAGAAGTAGAGGAATCAACAGTCTCAAGTGAGGAAGGTTGCGGCGGGGAAGTAGAGGATTGAGAATCAATGGCAGTCGGTGACATCTTGATCCATAATACAACGGGTACAATCATCGATAATTGTAAGAAAGTAATAGGCACCCGTCATAAACGGGCTGGGCCGGGCTAAGCCCGGATAAGAAATGGGTTCGAGTTCGGGCTGCAAAGTGTAAGGCTCGGCCTGGCCCAGCCTGGTAAAATGAGCTCTTTATATAAAAAACTCTTTAAAAAATTAGAAACCCAACCATCATGTCATGCAATCTTGCCCACTCCAATCAGCTTCATCCTGTTCAGATCCTGAAAATTAAAACCAAAAACAAGGGAAGAAGATTACTGCACAATCTAAAGTGTTAGTCAATTTACTAACTGATAGTAAATTAAGATTGAGTGATGGAGCTCAAATAACATCTTGTGTAAATAATTGAATTTTAAGAATTCAAAAGGACATTGCCTTATGAGTGACAGAAGTGGAAGCTGGCAAGGGAGGAGCAGTAGTAGGATTAGGAACAACAATCGCCACATGGACAGAAGTGGTAGCCGAATTTTGAGAGCGGGAAGACGGCTTGGACTTCAGATGCCCAGGTGGATAGCCATGTAACTGATAGCATCTTGATTTTGTATGATCAAAAATCGGACGACCACGTCCTCGACCAGAAAATTGTGATGGATTGGAACCGCGGGAATTTGTGGAACCACGATAATTAAGCAGTGATATTAACATGAGGCGATATGAGAAGGCCTCGTTGCTTTTCTTCTTGAAGGATAATCGAATAAACTTTGCCAATTTTGGGAAGAGGATCCATGGCGAGGATCTGGCTACGGATGGCAGAATAGTTATTATTGAGCCAAGCCAAATCACGTTGACAATTGAATTGGGTGACGTAGAGTAGAGAAATGCCCGCACTGATACCATATGAAGATGACAAAAATATGGTATTGATTTCCATCAATTTACAAGACGCCTTTGCCAAGTAAATAAAATACGAAGGGAATAAAATAAAATCCTTACAAAGATGGGATGAGATTAGAAAGATGAGATGGCTTTGCACAAAGATGAGAACCACAACTAGCCATAGCTACTAGCTACAACTGTGTAATGGGAAATAAGTTAGAATGTTAAGCATGCACAAGATAAGCATGCGTACAAGTTTATTATATAAATTAAAATCGCTAGGTTAAGGAAAATAAATCAGTGACCAAGGTTGCGTATGACATAGCTCTCTGCTAGCCTCTGTCATAGCAGAGTTCACTTGCTTTAGTAGGTTCTCATCCTCTTTGCTAACAACTCGCTACTTGCTTTAGCAAGAACCACTGTTCCTTGATAACTACTTGTATAACAAGATTTTATACAAGAATTACATATTTAGTAGTTTTACCCTCCTCTCTATTCACTCTTTGACAGAGCAAATTTTCTTTGCTCTGGTAGGGAGCTAGTGGAGAGCAGAGAGGTTGCTGCTAAAGCAGATAAATCTTCCTTTGTAGGGAGTTAGAAAAGAGAATGGAAACGAGCTAAAACAGACGAACTCCACTGTGGCAAGAGCTATGCTATACGCAGCTCAAAACTCTAACTTGGCGTTTTTTGACAATTCACCTACCTTCTTCACTAACTATGGAAGGCTTTTTTGAGTCTAAAACACTTCTACGATTGCAACAAAGCTTTTTACCTTATATGTCTCATTTTCCCCTACCTTTTGAACTCTAAACCCTAGATTCTTTCCCACTTTCACTTGGTTCCTTCCCTTTAATGGTTTTGGGCATTGATTGAAACATGCCTTCTGCTGGAAATCATCAAATTATTTTTCTAATGGTATGTAGAGTCTGGAGGTTTGGGTTTACGAGTGTAACTCTACCCAAAGAAGATATCATATAGCCACAATATCGTTCTATTCAAATCGCAATGATATAATTACTACAATCCATTAAAAAGGATCAATATCGATGCTTTTTAAAGGTTTAGGGTTTACAAAAACGACTTTATTACTGATTTTTGAAATAGTTAGTTTATAATGTGTGTCCACACATGTCTATGTAATTGCTTGATGTGCACAACTTCCAATGCATGGAAGCCCGTGTAAGTTATGTAGTCAGTTGCCCTGCTTTAATGCACATGATGAATAGACATCCATTGTAGAGTTACTCTTTTTTAAAAGTATTTTGATCATTTTTAAAATATGAGCATGATCTACTATTGCAAATAGTGTGACTGCTTCATTAGAAAAAACAAAAGTCAGTTTTGAAATTTGCTAAAGAGGATTGATCATTATTTTCCAATTTCTCTTCTTATGAATATTTTTAATAAAATAATAGTTTTAAAACATTAATCTAAATATATGCATTTATGGAAATCAATCTCAAATACGGTCTCGCATCTTGGCACGCTCCATAAGTCTTATAACTCTTGAACGCACGGCTTAATAATTTTTTCAAAAACAAAATCTCTCTAAACCTTTCTATGATTCTTAAGTAAAAAAGCTAAACTCTAACTCAAAAGAAAAGAAAAAAATGCTAAAAGGATATTTCTAGGGTCGTTGAGCAGAAAGGTAAAATTCTACCTAAAAAATAAATGAATTATATTAGACAAAAGCTCCAAGAATAGGGTGGATAAACTTGTAGGACAAAAGCTAAAATAATAAGCTCTACGCACCTTCTACGGTTTGAATCTATAACCTATTACTTAAAGCTCCTAAGCACTTGGTTTGCTACACACATATGTAAAATTAATGGATGAAATAATATAAATATCTAAATTCATGTTAAACTTATTAATTAAAATAAACAAATATTTAATATTATAAAAAATAAGACTATTAGCGGCAGCTAAAAATTGCTGCTAATAGTTTTTACCAAAAAATTGTCACTAATAATCTGTATTTTTGTAGTGAATGTTATAAATAAATATAAAAAAATACTCTATTAAGCAAGCACATGATAATTATCGTATAACGGTGATAAAAAAATCAAGTCATTACAACTTAATTGCTCTTGAGGATAACATTTAACTACATATGTGAAGATTTGTCTTCACTGCACTACAAAAATAAGGTGTTTCAGCGGCACTTACTGTTAAGGCAATTTTTGGTAGCGACAAGATGAATAGCGACAATTTTTTATAGCGATAGGACTAATAGCGGCAATTTTTTGTTAAAAAAGTTGCCGCTAATAGTCTTATTTTTTGTAGTGTGTCTATTGGAAGACACTACAAAAAATAAGACTATTAGCGGCAATTTTTGGCTATAAAAAATTGCGGCTATTAACAGAAAAACTATTAAGACTATTAGCGACAAAGGTATTAGCGGCAGTTTTTTGTTAATATCAACAATTTTTGACTATCACTAATGGTTTTATTTTTTGTAGTGAGATATTTGATGAGTAGTAAAATATGATGATATTTCACCCCTAAATACCCACATTTAGCTGTCCGATGAAGACTATCTAATGAGAATTATGAGATTTGAAGTGTTTCAGGTAAATACAATCAAAGTGCGTAAAACAGCCCAAGAATTCCGAAAATAATATCAAAATACTGCAACTTTGGGTCATCGAGAACTTGATGCTACTTGCAGCTCAATTTGGACCTTCAGGACGTCAGATTCATGAAATTGCCAAAACACAAATGTTGTAGAGCTTTCTGTCATCTTTCCAATTTCGTAAGAATCATGTCAATCCAAGTTCGGAGTAGAAAGATATGACCGAAATACCGAGACAGTGTTTGATGCAAAAGTGGGCGGGAGTTCACGGAAATCTGGGA
This sequence comes from Chloranthus sessilifolius, assembly GCA_021018995.1. Classification (NCBI taxonomy): domain Eukaryota; kingdom Viridiplantae; phylum Streptophyta; class Magnoliopsida; order Chloranthales; family Chloranthaceae; genus Chloranthus; species Chloranthus sessilifolius. The sequence continues at coordinate 90,132,421 of CM037595.1, read as the reverse complement.
AGGTCGATTAATCGACCTTGCACTCGATTAGTCGAGGACAAATGATTGAGTCTGACACAACAAGCACTTTTTGTTGCAGAATTATAGTAAGTCGATTAATCGATCATTCACTCGATTAATCGAGGTACAGGATAGAGTTTGGGACGGAAGTGGCTCCGTAATGCAAATTTTTAGGAGGGTCGATGCATCGACCCTGACTTTTCGAGCCAGGAAACCTACGTGACTTGGAGAGTATTTAAAGCCAAACCAACAACTCGAGAAAGGAGAGCTAGATATGACTTTTACTTTTAGATAGCTAGACGTAGAGATAGAGAATTATTATTCTTTTTGAGAGCTTTATTCCTTTAACCTTTTCAGCATTCATTTCTTCAATTTAGTATTGTTGTTCAGTTGATTCTTAGTTTAAAATTTAAAGATTAGTAGAGAGCATTGTTAATTTCATTTATGAAGATCATCGTACTTGTGGATCAAAGAATTTCTATTGAAGGTTGAGGTATTTTTAATTAATTAAATTGATGTTATTTTTTATTTCTTATTTATTTATGTCATTTAATTACAATATGTGTGGCTAATTTCTTAGGGATGGGGATCTAATGATTCCCATTCAAGGGATGTACTTCTAATAATATGAATCTAGGATTAAAATATGAGATTTTATTTTATGATTGTTATGTTATCACGAACGGATGAAATCCCCGCCACTAACTGGGATCGAGTGTGCCAAGTCATGCCCTGGATCTCAGATCTGTGACGGTAATTTTACCCCAATCATTGTTATATGGTCTTTTTGCTTTCATCGTGTAGATCTACTTACGATTATGATCCGAGATCGAGTGTGCTGAGCCATGCCCTGGATCTTAGATCTGTAATGGTAATTTTATCTTAATTACTCCCTAATCTGGAATCAAGTGTGCCGAGCCATGCCCTTGATCTCGGATCTATGGTGGTATTCTTGTTGGAGTTTTTACCCATTTTGGGGATGATTTCTATTTGTACATGAGATCAAGTGTGTCGAGCCATCCCCTTGATCCCAAATTTATATATGGAAATCATCTCTAAAATTAAGTCCTTATTGCAGGGATGCAACGTGGAACCTATTCGGGTTTTGACCATTAATCTTTTATAAAAGATATTTTTCTTCAATGGTATATCTCATAGTTTAATTCTTACATTTATATTACGAGAAGAACAAACCAAAGATGGGAGGATTTAGTATCTTCATCTTTACCTTTATTTTTGAATCATCAATTAAGTTTTAGTTTGTAGTTAGTAATTATCATCTCATAAAACCACCTTAATCATAATATTGGTAGGACATTGTTGAATCTTAGTAGATTTCTTAAATTACTGTCTCATCTTTTTAGATCTTCCAAAATAGTCCTCGTGGGAACGATCTCGTACTCCGCACCCACTATATATAATTTGATTCGTGCGCTTAAGAGTAAAATATTACAATTAAAATACACATCAAGTTTTTGGCGCCGTTGTCGGGGATTAAATCAAGAAAATTTAAATTTTTAGGAATTTTCGTGGATTAAAACAGTTTCTCTGCTAACAAAAAAAAAAAAAAAATTTAATTTTCTCTATCCTTTGTTGATTAATCGAGTATACCACTCGATTAATCGACCACTGTCTCGATTGATCGAGATTCTTACTCGATCAATCGAGATTCAAAAAAAAATATATATATAAATAAATAAAAATTTTAAAAATTTAAGTTTTAAAATTTGAAATTTGAAAATTAAAACAAAAAAATAAATAAATAAATAATTCTCTTGAGGTTTCCCTGCCTGAAACCTCCACTTTGTGCGTCATTTGCATGCACACTAGGTCTTCTAGAGAAAGAACTTTAGAGCCTTTAAATTCTGAAATCGAACATGCTTGCCGGTCAAATCGTAAGGACGTTAGATCAAGACAAAAATTCCTTATTGAATCATCCACTGAAGTCAATATGACTGACAACATGAATGGACAACTCGAACAAGAACAAGAGGAAGAACCAACATTGAGAAAACTATTTTCTCCAATCACTACTAATTCTCCATCATGCATTATATACCCCGCCACACCTGGTGGCCAGTTTGAAATCCGTACAAATGTCATCCAAATTCTTCCAATCTTTCATGGCATGGAGAAAGAAGACCCATACCAGCACGTTAAAGACTTCGTCGAAGTCTGCTCATCTGTATACCAAAATTTCAGCGAAGAATCTGTTAGGCTACGCTTGTTTCCTTTCTCTATAAAGGATAAAGCAAAAACTTGGTTAAATTCTCTACCATCAGGATCCATAACCACCGGGATCAGATGGTCAAAAAGTTTCTGTCAAAGTTCTTCCCTATGGCGAAGACAAATATCCTCAGACGTGAAATCACGGATTTCACACAAGAGGAAGATGAGAGATTATATGAAGCTTGGGATAGATTCATGGATCTCTTACTAAAATATTCACGCCATGGATACTCAAAGTGGAGATTGGTCCAGTGTTTCTACAATGGACTAAGTCAACCTAATCGACATCTGGTAGAGTCAATGAATGGCGGAGGATTTTTGAGCTTCAAGGAAAATGAATCTTATTCTTTCCTAGAAAAGCTGGCCGAGGATTTCTAGCACTGGGATTTTACAAAGACTCGGGAACAACCAGTCAAAGCTTGTGATCAAGCCGGAAGTTCAACCAAGAAGGGAGGATTATACGTAGTAAAGGATTCTCCGGATTTGATGGCTAAAATTGATTTCCTCACTCAACAAGTGGAGGAATTGAGATTAAAGAAGAATGTGCATATGGTGAATACACAACCCGAGCCATGTTCAATTTGTGCAAGTCCAATGCATATAGTAGATGACTGTCCTTCAATGTAGAACTACCATGAAGACACATCTGAACAACTAAATGTTGTGAATAACTATGGGCTGAATCAAGGAAACGTTTTCAATGAGAATAACCCAAATAGTTGGAGAAGCCACCCAAATTTCTTATGGAAACAAGCTAATCAAAGAATACAGCCCAAGAAACAGGGGACAAACTTTTATCCCCAACAAAATTTTAACCAAAGACTGCAGCAAAACTATGGTCAAGGACAATTTCAACAGCAAGGGTTCAACAATTTAAATCAATTTCAATACAATTAAAATCAGGTTGGGCAGCCACGACAATTGAACCATTATTTTCAGTTTGCACAACCAATGGGAGGTTATCAAAACCAACCACAATAAAATTTTGTGCCAACATTTTCACCACCTGGATTTAACAATCCACTGGGAAATACTGCCCAACGTCCTCATACACAAACTCCTTCTACTGAGGACCTGTTGAAACTTATCCATTCTCACACATCCTCAATCTCTAAAATAGAGACCCAAATTGGGCAATTGGCAACTTTTCTCTGTGAAAGAGAAAAAGATAGTTTCCTAGCCAACTAGTTTCTAACCCAAGGGGTCAGATGGGTGTTGAACAAACACCAACTTCAACACAAGATGATGATCAATAACAAATTCGGGCGATCACAACGTTGAGATCTGGGAAGCAGGTTGATAACAAAATAGTGTTGCCAGAGGAGAAGGAAAAGTCTAATGGAGAGAAGAAAGTTAAAGAGAGAGAAACAATTGAAGAAAAAGTACAAGCAAAAGAAATAACAGAAGAAAAGAGTGAACAGAAGAAAAGTTTTGTTCCTAAAGCACCGTACCCGCAAAGATTGATGGCACCACGAAAAAATCGCGATGTGAAAGGAATAAATGAGATTTTCAAGCAATTAAAAATTAATATTCCCTTCCTGGATGCCATCCGACAAGTGTCTGCTTATGTAAAATTTTTGAAGGAATTGGTCACAATCAAAAGAAAGGCAAATATTTCGAAAAAGACTTTCTTAGCCGAGCAGGTTAGTTTAGTGTTGCAAGCGAAACTCTCAATTAAATACAAGGACCCAGGTTGTCCTACAATCTCAATCATTATCAGTGATAACCGTATTGATCAGGTCCTTTTGGATTTAGGAGCAAGTGTCAACTTGTTGCCTTACTCTGTTTACAAGGACCTCGAATTGGGAGAGCTTAAGACCACTGCGATGACCCTTCAGTTAGCTGATCGGTCCATAGAGATCCCTCGAGGAATTGTGGAAGATGTCCTCATCAAGGTGGATTCTTTCTACTTTCCTGTAGATTTTATTGTTTTAGATACTGAACCGACACCAAATTTGAAGAATAACATTCCGGTGATTCTAGGAAGACCTTTCCTAGCAACCTCCAATGCGTTGATCAATTGTCGAAACGGGATCATGAATCTGTCATTTAGGAATATGACAATGGAACTCAATATCTTTAATATTGCCAAGCAATCCATGGAGGATGATGGACATGCACAAGCCTGTATAATCGATGAAATCGTGGAAGAAATATTTCATACATCCGAAATTGAAGATCCTTTAGCAGCTTGTCTTACGCATTTTGGAGAAAATTTTGATGTGGATCAACTGATCCAAGAAGTGAATCACATGTTAGACTCCACACCGCTTCTGGGAGAAGAAAAGAAAATAGATTTTGGAGCTCCAATGAATTAATCATGGAAAAGCCGAAAAAGGAGGAGAAAGTGTCCTTAGAACTTAAACCTCTTCTAAAAAATCTTAAATATTCCTACCTAGGGGAGAATGAAACTCAACTCGTCATAATATCATCAAAATTGGATGCGAATCAGGAATGCCAACTCATGAATATGCTCAAAGATCACAAAAGTGCCATCGGATGGTCGATAAAAGATATCAAAGGCATTAGTTCGACGGTGTGTATGCACCGGGAATGTTTTTTGAGTTAATGGTCAAAGATTAAAACCGTTCCTAGAGGAGGCAATTGCATTCTCTGACACTCTTTCTTTGAGTGATCCAATGGCCCACCCTGACTGAGCAATTCACTTGGTCGAGCTATCGACGTTAAACTAGTGCTCATTGGGAGGCAACCCAATTTTGTGTAATTTCTTTTTGATATTTCGTATAAAATTATTTTTTTTGCTTTTTCTCGATTAATCGACAATAGAGGTCGATTAATCGACCCTTCCACTCGATTAATCGACCTCTTAATGTCGATTAATCGACCCTTTTAATGAGTGTTTTCTTTTTCAAAATAGTCTGCATTTATTGTTGGCTGGCTTTTATGCAAGTCGATTAATCGACTCCTAGAGTCAATGCATCGACTAATCAACGTTGAAAATCGTGCTGCTTTTTCAGATTCTGTCAGTTTTGTTTTACTTGGAGTCGATTAATCGACTTAAATACTGTGCATGCGTTTTTTGTTTTTTTCTTGCCTCGATTAATGTCGATTAATCGATGGCACGTGTCGATTAATCGACTTTTCCACTTCCGGAAGTTGCATCTTTTCATTCAAAGTCGTTGCGTGTTTCCATATGACGCAGTTAAAGCCGCGCCTTTTCCAATGCAGTCGATTAATCGACCCTATAAGGTCGATTAATCGACTATATGCAGTGTGTTCATCCAGAAAGGACGCCGTTGCACCTATTTAAAGGAAGCAATCTCTCTTCCCTTCTCATTCGATCTTTATCCTGTTTTCCCCTGACAGCCTCCGACATTCCGACAGTGTGTTCATGGCTTCGTCATCTGCCGCGCCGCAAAGGCTTTCCCAACGTCTTGCAGGTCATCCACGTGAACAGCCACGGGGTCGCTTCGCGACCCGAGATCTTTGTTCTGAATATCTTTTCGATCTCACGGCATTTTAGGCCATGCCTGTCTGCGCTGTCTCTATCGCCTATGCAATGGTTCTGAACGTCCATTTCCTTCTCAAACCACCTGTGATCAAAGTGTCCGAATGGATCGTTCGGTTATTCTATCAAAACATGACATGGGTGGACGCCTCCGCTGAAAATCATGTCACCGCTCACTTCACTGTTTCAATCGATGGGTGGTCACGCCACGCTTATCTGCAAACCATTACGGAGGCTTTTAACATTTCGTGCGAGCGCCCTCTCAACCACACTTTGGGTGAAGAGTTTGACAGTTCTCAGGAGGATATAATCAACGATATGTGCCGCGGCATATTTTCTTCGGGAGTCGCCACTAGGCGATCGGCGTTATCACGCCCGATTTTGTTCTGGGATAGTGTGGTCAGTAGTAACCTCTGCCCCCGTGGCCACATTTCTGAGCGCACCGGTGACCAGGTTCAGGCACTTTATGGTGCCTATCGAAATACATGTACCCGGATTTCTTCATGATGGCATGTGGCGATGCCATGAGGATGTCGCCAACCCTGCCACTGTTGATGCCGCGATGATCTACTTTCCTCATTTGGTCATGAAGCTGCTTAATTTCCTTCGTTTCCCGTTCTATCGGGATAACGATCTCGGGGACCTCGCATTCTATCGCTATAGTGCGACCCAATGGAACCGTAGTATGCATTTCCTGGGTAATGTCCCTGATGCCCCCGCTGATGCACCGGCCCAACCTGCTCCACCACGCCAGCGTCGCCGCGTACGCCAAGACGACCAACCTGCGCCTGATCAGGGACCCGAGGAGGATGTGTCTCTTGGTTCGCTCCAAGCCCAAAATAATTCTTTATAAGAGGAGCAGCAGCGGCAACATGGTGTAATTTTGCACCGAAGCTACTATGATCGTTCCTTCCTCCATCAGATCGGGCCGCGCATGTGGCCTGATAGTTATGATGAGATGTGCGCCAGGGCCCGCCAGGCCGAAGGAGACGGGGATGATTAGTTTAGGATTAGAATTAGGATTTTTCATTTTGTTATATTTTTCTTTCTTTAGTTTAGGTCGTTTATTTTGAAAAAAAAAAAAAAAAAATCAAATCAAAACTGTCCTTGTAATCACTGTGTTTATCAATGAAAAAGTGTGTTTCTAATCTGTTTGGGATTGCCTATATTTTTGTGGATTTCATATTGTTTTTAGAGCGTAGAGGTGATTGATATTAAAAGAAAAAAGAAAAGAAAAATGAGAACCGGCGGAATCATTCACAAATTTCTTAGTCGATTAATCAAGGTTCATACTCGATTAATCGACGACCAAATTTGGGGGTCGATGTATCGACCCCCCTGAGTCGATTAATCGACCCAAACTTTTTCATTTTTTTTGGGACCGAACACCTATTGGGACTCTACTTCTTGAGCCTTCCGTACGTCTTTGAAACACACACACTTTTCATTATTTCTTTTTGCGGGACACCTCTTTCCACTCCTACTCCAACTCTATCAATTTTCTCCTTATATTCACCCTTAGGCTCACTTTCCATCACATCTTGCATAACCTTCCCATGGCCCAACGATTCTATCTCACCAGAGCATGATTATCGAAGATGGAGGAGACTGTAAAAAAGCGAGAGCGCCTTACTCATCGGACGGTCCCTTTTGAGCCTAGCACTGTTGGAATCATCGACCTCGATCCGATGATCATTCCTTCCTAGGGAGAACCATCTAGAAATAAGATAAATTATTCCAAATCTCCCACACCGTGCATCAATACTAATATCAAAATAATTGATGTGATTTCGTCACCACCTCCCCCATCTCCATCTCCTACCGCCGCCTCAACGCCTCCATCCATACCATCGGCGGTGACTCACAAATTTCTGCTTGAACTCTGAGAGAAATTGTTCCTTGTGCCTAAGAACATCGATTTGAGCGAACCAAGGTGGATGGGCCCACCTAATGATGGTTAACGGAGTTGGATTCATGTTTAATTTAGGATTTAGGATTTCTCTTTTCTTATGTTTAGTTCTAGAATATTAATTTTTCGTTTAGTTTAAGTTGTTTTTAATTCCGTAAATAGTGTAACCATATTACCTTCAATAAATTTTTGGTCATGTTCCAATTTGATGCATATTCTCTGTACCTGATCTTTGTGTTGAGATACTTTTCAACATGTTTGGGGGTGCATTACTTATTCCAATCAATGAGGACATTGTCATCTTTCGGTTTGGGGGTATGATTATCTATTTTGCATCACTTATTTTTTTTATATGAAAAAAAAAAATAATTTAGAAATTAACTTTTTCTCGATCAATCGACAATGAAGGTCGATTGATCGACCATCCACTCTCGATCAATCGACAGTAGAAAAAAGAGAAAAAAAATAAATAATAAAATAAATAAATAAATAAATATTATTTTTATTTTTGAAGCCATCATGCACAATATTTTGCGATAGTTTTCAAACTTTAGTTGATGATGTATGTGAATTTAATTTTGAGAATATTGATGTCATATTTTGATTACTTGTATCTAGGATGGGGAAGCTTAATGTGATATTTTGTGGGTAATTTTGATATTTATGCTTAGAATTTTTTTACTTATACCAAGCTAAGACTTAGAAATTGATGAACTATTTTGAACGTTGAATCTTAGGGTCTTAGTGGAGACTAAACCCAGTGAGCTTTAGAGCTAATTTCCCGTCATTGATGAGTGAATACATAAACTTGGAGTTTTCTTTGAATACGAATTATTTTGCATAATCTCATACATTTTATTTTGGCTTGTGACTTTACATGCAATCAAATTCATATTATTGTGTTAGAATGTACTGTATATCTACTCAAGACAAATAGGCAAGGTTACAATCTTTTAAAGACATGATTGAAAGCCATCTTTGGCTCGTTTGTGCTTAAAATGTCCCACCTCAAATAAATTTATCCTTCTAGTACCCATTTGAGCCTATTGAAAAATTTACCTTTATACATCCTTTGATAAGCCACGTTAACCTTTACCCCATCACTATTTCTGAAAATTCAGCTTTACCCTTCTTATTTTTGAGAAATTAGGAACGAGGGATGAGAATGAACGAAAAGAGAGTAAGTGGAGAGATATTGAGTTGTGATGTTTACTGAGAGTGTATGGCAAAAAAAATAAATAAATAAAAATTAAAAAGGGGGAGAAAAAGAAAAAGAAAAATTTGAAAAATAATGAAAAATATGAGGTGCTTCAAGAAAATGAAATTCAAAAGAAAAAAAAATAAAAAAAAATAGTGAGAGATTAGAAAAGAAAAAGAAAAGAAATAGAAAAATCAAAAGTTAGTTTCTTTTCCGATTTCTCATAAATTTTGAATCCCAACTTTCAATTCTTTTTACCCTTACCTGAGCCCCATTACAACCCTAAAAAGACCTTCATGATCTGATCTTGCATGGGTATCTGCCTTGTGGAGAGTAAATATGTGATACTTATGATACTTGATATGACATGCTTAGAATATACAAGTATCTGTTCTTATGAGATTTATTTTTGTTCATTGATTGCATTATGTTTCATTTATCATGTAAGGCCTTTTTATTTGCTTTGTATTGATCCCTCACATGTGTGCAAAAACTTACCCATCATCGGTGTGTTTATATTTTGAGAGTATACCTAAAGTGAGGATTGAGTCGAGACAACAGATCCGATGGGTTCCCGTTTGGACTAGTTCTGAGATGGATGAATCTTGGTTTGGGTATGCACACACTTCACGTTTAGGCATGAATGGATGAATTATCTAACAATTTGAGTATTAGATTAATTTGAATAGACACAAGCATGATTGATATAACATTGTTATTTAAAAATGAGAATTCGCATGTTGAAGTGATTAATGATTTCGAGTTTTGAAGTTAAAGATATTATAAATCAGGTTTTGAAAACTCAATTTCATCGATGGTTTCAAAAAAATGTATTGGAAGTTTGAGGGTAACTTCACTGTAAACCCTCAGGAGACCAAACTCCTCCACTAGGGATTACCTAGGGATTTAAAGGCTTGTTGTACACGCTAAGTGCAATCGTGCTCCCTACGAAAGTGGCATTTATTTTCTTTAGTTTGCTTTGCTCGAGGACTAGCAAAGTGTAGGTTTGGGGTGTGATGAGTAGTGAAATATGATGATATTTCAACCCTAAATACCCACATTTAGCTGTCCGATGAAGACTATCTGATGAGAATTATGAGATTTGAAGTGTTTCAGGTAAATACAATCCAAGTGTGTAAAGTAGCCCAAGAATTCCGAAAATAATATCAAAACACTGCAACTTTGGGTCATCGAGAACTTGATGCTACTTGCTGCTCAATTTGGACCTTCAGGACGTCCGATTCATGAAATTGCCAAAACACAAATGTTGTAGAGCTTTCTGTCATCTTTCTAATGCCGTAAACATCATGTCAATCTGAGTTCGGAGTAAAACGATATGGCCGAAATACCGAGACCATGTCTGATGCAAAAGTGGGCGGGAGTTCACGAAAATCTGGGAAGGTCGATTAATCGATCTTGCACTTGATTAATCGAGGAAAAATGATTGAGTCTGACACAACAAGCACTTTTTGTTGCAGAATTATAGTAAGTCGATTAATCGACCCTTCACTCGATTAATCGGGGTACAGGATAGAGTTTGGGACGGAAGTGGCTCCGTAATGCAGATTTTTAGGAGGGTCGATGCATCGACCCTATAAGGTCGATTAATCGACCCTGACTTTTTGAGCCAGGAAACCTACGCAACTTGGAGAGTATTTAAAGTCAAACCAACAACTCGAGAAAGGAGAGCTAGATAGGACTTTTACTTTTAGATAGCTAGACGTAGAGATAGAGAATTATTATTTTTTTTGAGAGCTTTGTTCCTTTAACCTTTTCAGCATTCATTTCTTCAATTTAGTATTGTTGTTCAGTTGATTCCTAGTTTAAAATGTAAAGATTAGTAGAGAGCATTGTTAATTTCATTTTTGAAGATCATCGTACTTGTGGATCAAATAATTTTTATTGAAGGTTGAAGAATTTTTAATTAATTAAATTGATGTTATTTTTCATTCCTTATTTGTTTATGTCATTTAATTACAGTATATGTGGCTAATTTCTTAGGGATGAGGATTTAATGATTCCCATTCGAGGGATGTACTTATAATAATATGAATCTAGGATTAAAATATGAGATTTTATTTTATGGTTGTTATGTTATCACAAATGGATGAAATTCCCGCCACTAACTGGGATGGAGTGTGCCGAGCCATGCCCTGGATCTTAGATCTGTGACAATAATTTTATCCTAATCATTGTTATATGGTCTTTTTGCTTTCATTGTGTGGATATACTTACAATTATGATCTGGGATCGAGTGTGCAGAGCCATGCCCTGGATCTTGGATCTGTAATGGTAATTTTATCTTAATTACTCCATAATTTAGAATCAAGTGTGTCGAGCCATGCCCTTGATCTCAGATCTATGGTGGTATTCTTGTTGGAGTTTTTACCCATTTTGGGGATGATTTCTATATGTACCCGAGATCAAGTGTGCCGAGTCATGCCCTTGATCCCAGATCTTTATATGGAAATCATCTATGAAATTAAGTACTGATTGCAGGGATGCAACGTAGAACTTATCCAGGTTTTGACCATTTATCTTTCACAAAAGATATTTTTTTTCAATGGTATATCTCATAGTTTAATTCTTAGATTTGTATTACCGGAAGAACAAACCAAAGATGGGAGGATTTAATATATTCATCTTACCTTTATTTTAAATCATCAATTAAGTTTTAGTTTGTAGTTAGTAATTATCATATCATAAAACCACCTTAATCATAATATTGGTAGGACACTGTTGAATCTTAGTAAATTTCTTAAATTACTATCTCATCTTTTTAGATCTTCCAAAATAGTTCCCATGAGAACGATCTCGTACTCCACAGCCACTATATACAATCTGATTCGTGCGCTTGCGAGTAAAACATTACAATTAAAATACACATCAATCAGTCTTCTCTCTGAAGCTTTACCATCTCAGCAGCTCCTTTGTCAATGTCTACCTCAACATGTATATGTATCTCTCTATGTTCAAGTGCATGAACTTAGAGGGCACCTCTATTTTCACCCACCAAAACTTAACGGGCACCAACTCTCAAAACCATTGACTACTTTGCATAAGATGATGGAACTCTCAAGACCATTGACTACTTTGAATAAGATGATGGAAATCATTTTTGTCCCATTCTTCCACACAATGGATCTTGAGATCATAGGTGTACTATTAGAAAGTCAATTTTTTATTCCACATGGCTCACATCCCAAAAAGTGAGTACAATCATGTGCATATATCAAATGTGGTTCTCAGATCACTTTTTGGGATGTGTGCTACATAAAATCAAAATTTGACCATCTGATAGTACGTCCATGATCTCAAATCCCTTGTATGGAAGATTGGGACAATAAATGGTCTCCATAATTTGATTCAAAGCAAGCAATGGTTTTGGCGCCCTTATTGATTTAATAGGTGAAAATAGATGTACCCTTGTTTTACTTTTTATGCATATAAATATATATTTATTAGTAATTTCGGGCTAGGTTGGGTCAAGCTTTCGTCCCAATCTTCTATACTATAGATATTGAGATCATAGGCCTACTATCAGATAGTCAAATGTTAATTCTATGTTACACTCATCCCAAAAAGTGAACGTGCTCAAGGTGTAACATCAAATGCTGTTCACGTTCACTTTTTGGGATGCGTGCCAAGTGGAATCAACATCTAGCTATCTGATAATAGGCCTATGATCTCAATATCTTTTGTGTTGAAGATTGGAAAAAAACAATCTCCAATTATTTTAGCAAGTGAAACTGGAGTTGAGAAGAAAGAATCTCAAGTTGTAAATACAATTACTTACAAAGATATCAACAAGTATATGCAAAATAAGTTTTTCACGCTCCAAGGTAGGCCGCAATTGTTCCCAATCTTTAGTGGAGTCAGTCATTGACACTATTTTCCGGTACATAAGACACTATTTTTAGTATTTTCCGGACACTATTTTTAGTATTTTCCGGTACATAAGACACTATTTTTCATCATAGTGTGTCACTTGATGTTAAGGAACCTATATGAAGATTTGGTGGGTGCGAATATTAAGATTTGGTGAGCGCGAAAATTGCATCGAAAAGGCATCACCATTAGGCGATTCAAATCGGTCAAAGACTTCTAAAATGAACGGGTAACAAAAATTGGATATTTACATAGTAACTGTTTATTTTAATGACATTTGACTGTCTTGAATCTCATTATAGATCGAGGTTTTCTCCATGTAACCTCCGACTGAGGTAGTCTACAACGAGACAAAGATTCATTGCAAACTCATCCTTGACAATAAGCCAATGTCTTGTCCAGTTATTTTGAAGGTAAGATGCACCTATATATTTATGCACTTTAAATTTTGTGTCTCAGGTATCGGCTGATACTGATATCTATCCGATATATATCATTTTTTCGATAAACCTCAAGGATTGTGAAATCCGTGCCACATGCCACGATCAAGAGGGTGGCACACTAGACTGGTGGTCGCTTATCGCAGCTCGTCCGTTCGGTCTAAGGCATATCTCATGTCTCCGAGCACACTTTTCTCAATCCATACCATTGCTTAAATAAACAAACTAATGTAACCCATAAATTTCCCATTAAGAGACCTTAATCACCCTCTTAATTACAATATGTGTAACGGTTCTCATCAATCAATATATTCTATTAGTCAATAATGAATATGTAATTGTAACCGTTAGATGACATTCATGACCCATTCCAACAAAACTAATACCGATACCACCCCGATACCAACATCAGGTCAATACATATCGGCCGAATAAATCTTGATCGGGTATCGGGCGAGACGTTTCGATTTTTAATTTTTTTAAATGTTTCATTTCTTAAAAAATAAATAAAAAATTAACAGTTTCAGATTTTAACATTATCAGTTTCATATTTTAAAATCTAACAGTTTCTTTAAAATATTTCATATATTTTTTTTTTCAAAAAAAAATATATAATAGTGTCATATCGCCCGATACCTATACAAATCGGTGATACGTATCGGTCTTCCATGAACCAATACCCGATACTTGAGTTGATACCTGATGTGTAAATTAAGTTGTACTCGCAAGTGCACGAATCGTGATGTAGTCAGTGGGTGCAAAGTACGAGATCGTTCCCACGAGGATTGGTTAGAAAATTTAAAATCAGAAATAGTCAATTAACTAAAAGAATTTTCACAGATCTATCACAGTAACCAACAACCTAGAATTTTGAGAACTTTTGATAAATGAGGCAAATATTAACAGATAAATACTAACGAAATTTAACAATTAATGAAAGATAAGGATTGGGATGCTAAATCCTCCCATCGTAGGTTTATCATTTACAGAATACCAATCTGTAGATTGAGATGTGAGATCTTTAACATATTTATCAAAAGAAGCACTGCCCCATACACACGTGAGTTCTAAAATATAGATCTGAGATAATAGAGATGTATGATTACCATCCCATAAGTGTATGATTAACACTCACACCTCGGACAACATTTAGAATCCAATCTCTAGGGTAATTTCCAAAGTACGATCTAAGATCAAGGAGATGTATGATTAACACCCACACCTCAGATAGTGATTGGAACTCACTACTGGGATAAAGTCACACTATCAATCCGAAATCAAGGAGATATATGATTAACACCCCATGAGTGTGTGATTAACACTCACACCTCAGATGACAGTAAAACTTCACCCCGAGATGGATATAATTATGATAAAATCATTATTGCAGATCTGAAATCATAGGGCATGATTAGCTCCTAGATCTTAGACTGAAATAATGATTTCACAATTTTCAATGAATATTAGGGTCTTAAAAAGTATCTGACATCTCAATCACACAGATTTATATTAATATAAATGAATACCTTGGATGGGGTTCATTAGATCTTCATCCTTAATGAAACTAGCCACACATAGTAAAAGTAAATAACATGGTTGAAATGTAAATAGACATTAACATCAATATTTAAAATACCGTAAAGAGCTTTAATATTATCCACAAAAAGCTTTAATCTAAAGTACGTACACATCCTTCTTGAAAGTGGATGAAAATCAGAAAAACTAAGATTTATCTCCTTCTCAAAATGAATATTAAAAGGATAATTTAAGAAACTGGGACTTAATGCCCTTACACTTTGAAACACAGAAAACTAAAACAGAAGAATGCAGAAAAAAAAATAATCATTCTCCGAAGTACCCCCGAATGAATATAACTCAAAGAATATATTTCTCCTTTATTTCCACAACGGAAGCCGCTTCATCCTCCTTGAATCCAAGATTTTATTCCTTCAAAAGAGTATCGAGATTTTCGCGGCCAAACACAATTTCGAACTCAAATTTAAATTTGGTCGATTGATCGACTGAAGATGGTCGATCAATCGACCATATCAGATTTAGTTTTTGAAATTCCAAATCTTCTGGATTAGGTCGATTGATCGATCAGAAAGGGTCGATCAATCGACCTCCCAGATTTTCGTGAACTCCCGCTACACTTTGCATCAGACACTGCCTCAGTATTACGGACATAACTTTCTATCCCGAAGTCGGATTGAAGCGATTCTTATGGCGTTGGAAAGAAGACGACGAGCTCTTCAACTTTGGTGTTTTAACCGTCTTGTGAATCTGATGTTTTGAAGGCTAAAATTAAGCTCTAAGTCGAGATAAGTTCTGGATGATCCAAGGTAGTACGAATTTGACGTTATATTTTGAACTTTTGGGTTATTTCGTGCTCAACACATCTCCAGACCTGTAAGTCACTAAAACTATATAAAACATGTTAAATAGCTTTCATCGGGTAGCTAAATGTAAGCCTTTAAGGGTGAAATATCATCACATTTCACTGCACATCAATACCTTGATTTAAAATAAAATTTGGGTGATTTGTGGCATTCTTGGTATAGTATTTTTTATGGGTAAGTTGGGTTGGCACTCTTGATACGTGGGCTACCCTTTACAATGTATGGTATGTCATCACGTGTTCCCTGTCATTTGATGCTATGATTTAAAAGATAAATGATTTCTATTTTTTTTTATTCAAACGATGAGGTGATGATTCTAATAGGGGAGCCATTACTTGCACATACTTTTCAAGTGGTTACACCAAATTGCACCGAATTTAAAAGAAAGAATTGCAAGTTTGGCGACCTTTACTATGTGAAAATACTATCTAAGCCGTTTGATTTGATGGCCATGATATAAAGATATCAATTACAAAAGATTAGAACAAAATATAATTTTCATCATTTGATTAAATGGAGTCAAAGGCTATTATATAATTCAACAGTTGACTACAATAGATCATATGACAAGTATCGTGTTTTGCTCCAATTTTATGTACCATAGCTCTATTGATCATGAACTTCAAATCAAACGGCCATATTGCATTTTTACATATCACATGTCCCTAAAATACCAAGTCTTTCTTTAAATTCAGTGCAATCACTTGAAAAATGTGTGCAAGTAATGACTCCCTTCCACTACAGACATCCCTAAAAGTGACCCAAATACCAAATCACTGCCCTAGGTTTATGTCACGTACTTAACACTTAGTTTTCAGTTTATGGCCACCATATCCTGACCCATGGATCAAAATCTCGGCCGAAATTTCAAAATTTTGGCCGAGACGTCTCGGTTTCGTCCTGAACACAGACGAAAACATGTTACTTATCGCCCCCTCTCCGGAAAAATAAAATTATCGGCTGATAATTTAGAAAATCAAAGTATCGGCCGATAATTTGAAATTATCAGTCGAGATCACACATTGGAGTTTGAAAATTTTTTAATAGTGTTTTAAACCTAATTTTTGCACAAAAAAAAACCCAAATTTCCTCCCCCACCGCCGCCCCCCCCCCCCGCCCCCGTTGCTTTTGTTTTCCTTGCTTGCTTCTTTAATCTTAGAAAAATAAAAAAATCGAAGAGAAGAAGAAGAAGAAAGGGAAAAAGAAAAAAACAAGAAGGAGGAGCTACCTGATAGTTGCCCTAGCCTCTCGAAATCATATATTTTTTTTCTTTTTCCTTCCCTCCTTTCTTTCTTCTTCTTCTTCTCTATTTTTTTTTTTCTGCGATAGGTTGCAAAAGGTGCATTTTTAATAAAATAAGAGTGCCTTTATATACACACCCACCGACTCTTTGAGTTCACCCACTTTGAAACCCATTGACTGCTTTGAATCCGGCGGTGCAAGTCGTTTTTCAACTCAATCTTTCACATGATGCATCTTGAGATCATGCTCTTATCATCCACCATTGGTTTTTATTTCACATGGTATTCATTCCAAAAAAGTAACCTTAACATCAAATGGAACTCATTACGTTCAAATAAGATCACTTTTTGGGATGTGTACTACATGAAAAAAATATATCGTCTGATGGCACACCCATGATCTCAAGATCCATTATGTGAAAGATTGGAATGAAAAATGATCTGCATTGTCGGATTCATGGGTTTCAACATGGGTGAACTCAAAGATTCGGTGGGTGTAACACCACCAATGGTTTAAGATGTGGGTGATGTGTGCCACAGGATTCGAGGGAATTATTTTGGGATCTGTGACATGTGGAATACAAAATTGACCGTGATGGGTGTGTCATGATCTCAAGATCCATTGTGTGGAAGATCAAGGTGAAACACGATTTCCATCATCTGTTCCAAAGAAATCAATGGGTTTAAAGGGGTGCACATATGGACACTTTCAGAGATTGCGTTAGCAGTAATAGAGGTACCCATATATATAGAGGTACGTAATATTTCACACAGTAGATCTTGAGATCATAGCCCAACTAGCAGACGGTCAGATCTTGATTCCACGTGGCATACATCCCCAAAGTGACTCTGATCATGGGTGTATCATGAGAAGGGTTCTCGGATCACTTTTGAAGTTTATTCAATGTGGAATCAAAATCAGACCATCTGATATGTTTTGCATGAGCTCAAGATCCATTATGAGAACGAAAATTAGCTTCACTAGTATAAATATGTATTCTAACAATGTTAAAGAGTTAAAAAAAAACCAATAAAATAATGTTCGACAAAGTTCAACAAAATTCGGAGCATATTTTCAAAAAATTCCGAAATTTTGACTAATATACGGCTCGGGTCATGAACAAAACCGAAACCGAAACCGAGATTTTGATCCATGTCTCTAAACTCTCACAAGCCACTCACTACATAGTCATAAAGACGGAGTATGTTAATAAAATGGTAAGATAAAATTCCCAAAAAAAAATACATCAAAGAAAAAATAAAAAAGTATGGAAAAAAAGAAAAATTTAAAGATTTAAAAATATTTCCTTATCGATAATAAAAATATAAAAATATAAAAAATTATATTTGATTAAACTTTTTTTTTTCTTTTAAAATGGGTTTTATATAGAAATAAAAGCATAAAATATATTTTAAATGAAAAAATACGTGTTTTATACGTTTTACTGTATGAAACTGCTTTTTATATGGCTCTTGAAACAAATGTGTTTTATACGCATTTTTATTATTTAAAAAATGCTAATTTTTGAGCACCTGGTTCATAGTAGACAATCATCTTTGACTCACAAGATCTTTATATTGATTTCTTTGCATCAAATGAGAGTGTGAGACCCTAAGGCTGTGTTTGAGTTAGCTCTTTCAGGGCGAAGAGCAACTCTTTTGCTCTTTGGTTCCGATAGAGAAATGCTTTCATGTTTGATAACACAGCTCCTCGTTCCATTTGCTCTGATGGGGAGCTGTTATAAATGATAAAATTGCTCTTTGTCTGCTCTCTGTTAGAGCAGATTATATCTGCTATGACAGAGAGCAGGAAGAGAGCTACTTCTACTCTTATAAGAGCTAACCCAAACGCAAAGAGGGCTGCTACACGCACACCACATTTTTCTTCTCACACCCCATTTAAAATGGTACACCAAACTTTTGTAACCTGCATTTAATAAAAAGATAGTGATAAAAAATATTGCTTTACAATTGCCAATAAAGATCCAAAACATGTATCACTATCAAACTTGCACACGAACCGTCTCTAATTTTTATGTTTAAGTTAAATAAAAGAAAGGAAAATTTTTAGGACCGACCATAATTGTTTCACCTTTTCTAGTAGTGGACCTCTAGTTTCACCTCTTCCATAACTGTCTAGCTTGAAGCCGAATCAAGTTAAAAAATCGTAAATACTCCCAAGGTCTCTAAAAGGTGATAAAATCAAGTTTTTCGTCTTGGGCCCTTAACATCATTGACTACTTAGAATCATGGGCGTACATTTGACAAAAAAATGTGGAGCTACTATATAGTAGAGATAAATCTACTATAGAGGAGCGATGGAGTCCCTCTACAGAAGTGATGTCGCTCCTATATGGAAGCGAAATCGCTCCATTATGGAGGCGACATCGCTCCTTTGTGGTAGCGAGATCGCTCTCCTATGGAAGTGGCATCGCTTCTCTCGGAGTTCAATAACTCTATACGTTGATTTTTGTCCCCTTTTTAGTAAAACGGACCGTTTGATGGTACGCCCATGATCTCAAGATCAATCTTGTGTAAGATAAAGACGAAAAATGATCTCCACCATGGGACTCAAAGCAGTCAATGATGTTAAGGTGTTTAAAACCTGCCTATGACTTTTTACCGTGGCTAGGCTTCAAAATGTTCGGTTATGGAAAAGTTGAAACTAGAGGTCCACAACTGGAAAAGGTGAAACTATCATGGTCGATCCTGAAATTTTCCTAACATAACTTTCTCTAAGTGCACACCAACTTCTGTTATCTGCTTGCCACTCTATTTTCTTTTAAATGTACGAAAAGAAAAAGGGATTTTAGCATTTAGCCCCCTGCGTTGTTACGAAATTGCACTCAGCCCCTCGTATTATTCATATTTTGACTGAAGTTTAATGAACATATGACCCCTTTCGTTGACGGATCGTTAATAAAGGGGGTTCTATAGTTACGCTTTTTCACTTGACGGGATTTAGGCAGTAGAAAATACCGCTATTACCCTTCGCTGGCTTCGAGTCACATTGATGTAACAATAGAGCAATAGAGAGAGAGAGAGAGAGAGAGAGAGAGAGAGAGAGAGATTCAGAGAAAAGGAACAGAGGGGAATGATGAGGATTTTGGTGGTTTAGGGTTCTCAGACACCGAAATTATATGAATTTGAGACCGACGAAGACGACGAAGAGGGTTCTCAGACGCTGACGCCATTAAGGTAAAATTATAACCTATTCCCTTAGTTTAGCTCTAAATAAACAAGTTTAGGGTTTTGGACTTCCATTTTAATTTATTTTTTTGTGCATGCAATAGATAGAGAGTAACAGGTACAGAGAGTTTCAGAGCAGAGAAGAGAAGCAGAGGAGAACGAAGTGGTTTTCAGTGGTTTACGGTTGAGGTGTTATGAATTTGAGATCGAAAGAAGACGACGAAGAGGGTTCTCAGACACCATTAAGGTAAATCTATGACCTATTCCCTCTTGGTTTAGCTCTAAATAAAAAAGTTTAGGGTTAAGATTTTCATTCTGATGTTTGTTAATTTGGTTTTTTTTGTATATGCAACAGTTAAAAATTTGGTTTGTTGAAGAGCGTCTGTTTACATAGCATATTCTAGACATGTTCATCATACATAGAGGTAACCCTAAATTTTGATAGTTGGACTATATATCATTTAGGGGTTTTTGAACCCTAATCTGTGGTTAAAAACTCTAAAATAGGGATAAATCTGTGGTTAAACTCTAAAATTTGTGATTATATCTGTGATTTTAATGCATCTAAAATCTGTGGTTAAACTCTTAACTCCGTGGTTATATAAATCCGTCGTTTTAATGCATCTGTGGATCTATGGATCTATGGTTAAATTGTAGATGATGACTGAATATTTGTTCATAGATGATAGGAAGCCGACCACAACAATTTTTCTGTAACTTATTTCCTTGATTTCCTTCATCATACCAGCTGTTGTTTGATTCTGTGAGTATATGATTAGTGCATATTATAGTATTGTGGTGCTATGATAGATGAATATCTGGTAACCTCAGCTCTTATAGTTATACACTCACTTTTATATTGTATGTTGTACTATGTAATGTTATATTGATCTAATTATAGGGACTATGATAGTTTCGATAACTGTGTATAGCTATTTAGTATTAATTTACTTTATATTGTGTGTGTTAGGAAGATAAGGCCGCATAATGTGGATGGAGATTATTTGAAGTTGAGGATTCATTGGAGTGGCTCTTTCATCAAATATAGAGATCGCAATAGATACGTAGGTAGAAAACTTGATGAATGTTCGATAGATAAGGATTGAACATCGTACATCATTTTGCTAAATGATGTGATCTAGATTTGTGGATGCCCTCGAGACTACATAACATCATTGAAGTACCGAAACCTGAGTGTAGGGGGTATGGATAAGGTGATCTCAATCTTGAGTGACTCCGATCTGATGATGATGTTCGAGAGACACCAGCAGATGAAGGCAGTTGACATATATGTAGATTTTGAGCCGAATCCTCAACCCCTAGACATAGGTATTGATCCTCCTTCAACAACTCCACATTATGAAAAAGGAAAGAGATTTGGTGAAGATAGTTCCAGTTCCAGTTCTTTTGATACGAACTTTCAATCTGTGGATTCTTGCGAGGTATTTAGTGATGAAGATGAGGGGTTCTCGACTGAAGAGAATGAGGTTAGAGGACGGATTGAAGGAAGATAACAAAACATTTTAGAAGATCATTTACCAGATTACGAAGATCTAGAAGGTTATGAAAGTTTTTCTAGTTCGGATGATGAGAATGTGATTTTTGATGATGATATTGACATAGGCTTTCAACACGAATTTGTAGGAAAGAAGGAGAAACCAGTTTTCTCCGTCGGAATGATGTATGAGTCTGTTTATGAATTCAGAGATGCGCTAGTACACTTTGCTGTTTTACATGGATTCCAGCTCTCCATGTGAAGAATGAAAAGGGCAGGGTAACTGCAAAGTACACACAAGTTCATTGTCTGTGACGAATTCATGCGTTATTGTATGAGGATAATACTACGTTTCGTGTGAAGAATTACAATGATCAACATACTTGATTTAGGATTAATCGAGATGGGAACAAGACGACAATTGCCCGATGGATTTCTCAATGAGCAGAAGAACAAGATAAGATACACAGAAAAATTTCGATAAAGAAGCTGGCAAAGTAATTGTTCACACAGTATGGAGTTAGAACTCCATACCATCGCCTATGGTGTTAGGACATGTTTTTGGTAATTTTAAAGATTCTTATAAGCTTGTGCTTTCATTTTGTTTGGCGGTGCTATGGTCAAACCTAGGTAGCATAGCAAAGTATAAACTTGAAGAGGATGGGGCATTCTAGAGAGTGTTTATTTGCCGAGGTGCCTGCCGTTTAGGCTTTTTAGCTGTTTGTCGTCCATTCTTAGGATTTGATGGGTGCCACCTTAAAGGAAAGTACAAGTGCACCATCTTAGCAACAACTATATTAATGGTAATCACGATTTATTTTCATTGGTATATGATCAGTTTAAAATTGTACCCTTGTAAGTGCACATGATCTATCGTAGCACGGTGAAATCAAGGGTGTCGAACCCATAAGGAAGCGTGGAATTTAATTAATTTCTATAAGCATAAAACAGACCTAAGGAAGTACCAAAGGTGAGATTTATCTATGAGAAAGACTATCAACTATAAAAATGCGATTAATAAAATCTAAACAAAGCTTATACAGGAAAAACAGTGAATAACCAAACAACGATTAAAAGATGATCAAGGAGTCTGCAAACCCTAAATTTATAATTTTTCTACCAACAATCAATCACACATTTCAATGTCAAATTATTTGCCATCATTTAACAACAAGAAAAATAAATTATAAAGAGTGTGATTATTAATCTGGCATACCCTATACAAACACTATGACTCATACCAAGACATGAATCATGCGAAAAGCATAACATATCTCACATTCGAAATCACAACATTAAGAACCAATCATACGGCATCCTAAATCAGTCTACAAGATCAGATCTAGGTGGAGTAACTTGTTTATGGTCGCCAAATACACGGTCGACGACTATAAACGGGTATTCGTTAATAAAACAAAATACTCAAATTGAAAGTCGTACGATTCAATAATTATGACAAGGAATACAAATATTAACCCTTATTTTACTATAAGTAAAACAATTCGAAAAAGATGTGATTATTGATCTGGCATACCCTATACGCATCTAATCACGACATGAATCATGCAAAAGGCATACCGTATCTCACATTCGAAATCACAACATTAAGAACCAATCATACGGTATCCTAGATCAGTTTACAAGATTAGATCTAGGTGGAATACTCATTTATGTCGCCGATAACCAAGATCGACAGCTATAAATGAGCATTCGATGATAAATAATAGGCACACACTTAAAGCCGCACGATTCAATATCTGTAGAAAGAAATGACTGAAATGAAAATAAATTAATTACTCATCTAGGGGTCGCTTCCTCCTTGAAAGAACGATTTAAGCCGTTCATCTCCGATCCACACGCAAGGCACAAATCCGAAACCATCAAACATATTCTTTAATTTATCAAATGCTCGGATCTTTTAGAAAAAGATCTAGAACCTTACAAAGTTTTGGTTCCTACTTACAAACTAATTATCAAAAGCTAAAACTACAAACTGAAAAACTAAGGAGAAAACCTAAGAAAAATAGGCCCAAAAGGGACCCCAAAAGAGCACCTCTAAAGAGGCTCTCAAAAGAGCACCCCCAAACCTTTAACACTGCTTCATTTATATAGGGCTCGAATGGAAGAGTTTCCATATATAGGTCAATCGACTGAATTCAAAATCTGAATTTTGGCGGAATCATTTAAATTTAAAATAAATCAATTGATTTTAGGAAATCAATCAATTTAAATTTAAATTCAAATTTGAGAGGGAAATAGTTATCATCCAACTCAATCGATTGATTTTAAATTCAGATTTTGGGCGACAGAATAGTTGTCATAACCTCAATCGATTGATTTTCATAATTCAATCAATTGAGTAAGTCCTGTGATATTTTTAATTCTCTTAACAATGGCTGGATCAATTGATTCTTCCATGGATTTCAGTGCTTCCGTTGGCTCTATGGTTCAATGCTTTCATGTTGTCTTTAATTATGCTCTTTTATGCTTCTGCAAGATCCAACAGACGAAAATACCTAAAATCACTAAAACTGCACAATAGCCGCCAGATAGCCTTTATCGGATAGTCAAATATTAGTATTAGGGTACGAAATAAGGTCATATTTCAACACAAATCAGACCCCCAAACCTACACTTTGCTAGTCCTCGAGTAAAGAGAATGATACATATGTCAAAGCAAATTAAACTAACATCCTAAAAAAATTAAATGCGACTTTTGTAACATCTCGAAATTTTGACCCTTGAACAGTATGTCTCGGTGTGCGTGTCCAACTAGTCGCGTACCCGACTTTGCAAAATTAATTAATTAAGTTACTTTAGGTTAAGTCTTAAGTGAAAGGGAATGATTTTGATGATGTTGGATCATTAGATAAGATTACATACACCTAGCAACGGTGTATTGGCTTAACACTTAAGCTTGAGTGATTATAAATAGAAAGAAAGGAAAGAGGAGTTATTTATTTAGGGTTTGATTTGTGAGAGCTTTTAGAGAGAGAAAAGAAAGAAAGAAGGAGGTTTTGGATTCATGTGAGTATGCGTATGAAGGATGTGTGAAGAATTAAAGAAGACATTTAATCCTAGTTGGGAGGGTGCGTGATTTCATGGGCTTCAAGCTAAGGAACCCTAGTTCTTTGTGCGAGCATGGTGATTGAGAAATCGATCGATTTGAGGTAAGAGATTTTGGTTAAATCATGTGTATGATATTTGTGTTTGATTGATTGTGTGGGAATGAAATTAGAAGAAGAAAGGAGTGAAATTAAAGAAAAATGGGTTTCAACGTTCAAATCCGAGAAGTGCTCAGAAACTGTCAAAATTGATTGATCGATTTTGAAAATCGATTAATCGATTTTTGACAGAAGACAAATTCAAGAGAAACTTCACGAAATCGATCAATCGAAGAAAATTTCGATTGATCGATTTTGCCTAAGCTTGTTGACATTATCGTAGTATTTCGGCCATAACGTTTTGTGTCGAACTCCAATTGATGTGATTCATATTGTGTTCGAAAGAGAATAGCAAGGTCTACAACTTTCATGAATTGAATAACTTGTAAATCAACTATTTTAAAGGTTAAAATTTAGTAATAATCTGGGTCAAATGCTGATTTTTTGAGAAACGAAACCGATTAATCGAATTTAATTCGATTGATCGATTTTTGAATTTCGATTGATTGATTTGGAATCGATTAATCGAATGGGTACTTTCAGTGGATGGAAAAAGGCGGAGTTTGGAAAAATTGATTAATCGATTTTAAAATCGATTGATCGATTTTGAAAATTCGATTAATCAATATAGGGATCGACTAATCGATTTTGACTGTGCTTGCCAGTACTATTTTAGTATTTTGATCATAACTTTCTGCTCCAAACTCCGATTGATACGATTCTTAAAGAGTTAAAAAGATAACAAAAAGATCTACAACTTTTGTGTTTTGACCAACTCATGAATCTAATATTTTAAAGGTCAAAATTTAGGGAGAATGTTATATCAAATTCTATATTGGCATGAAATTACCCGTTCCGACTCGATTTTGAGAAAATACTTAAATAGGTCTAAGTTATTAGTGATTATAATTGATCTTTAATGTATTATTTTATATTTGTAATGTAGATTAAGGGCGGAAGGCCATCGATAGGATCTTGCTTGCTTCGAGGTTAAGGTAGGGGAAATTTAATATCTGATTATATTTTTGAAATTTATTCATAGATGCCTTGATTTAATCAAATGAAAATGATAAATGTGATTTGAAGTTTTGTTATTTAAAATCGATGCTTGAATCTAATTGGACGTGTAGGGAAACTTCAACACAAACTTGCATGTTTAACTTTGATTCATAATTTCTTTGAGGTATTTATATGAAAAAAATGATAAGTTTCTTTGATGTATTTAGATGAAAAATGATAAGTTTTCTTGATGTATTTTGATGTAAGTTTGATAGTAATTTAAACTATAACTTGAACTCTTTGCAAAATAGAAATTTAAAATCCTTGAGTCGAAAATGGTGAATTCTGAACTGTAAACTTAACCTAGAATTTCTACTATGATATTCGATTTTAAACTTGATTTTTAAATGGTGAGTTTTAAAACCTTTGAACCAGGAATGTGAGCTTTAGACTATGAATTAGAAATCTGAATTAGAATGTGAACTCAAAATTGTTGAGTCTTGTAGATTGTGAGAAGGTACACCCTTGGACCGCTTTGGCGGGATTTATGTACACCTTGGACCGCTGTGGCGAGATTTATGTATGCCCTTGGATCGTTTTTACGAGATTTTTAGGTACTCCTTTGGACACTGTTGTGAGTCATGTACGCCTTTGGACCGCTTTCGCGAGATTTTACGTACTCCTTTGGACACTGTAGTAAGTCATGTACACCTTTGGACCATTTTTACGAGATTTTATGTACTCCTTTGGACACTGTTGTAAGTCATGTACGCCTTTGGACTGTTTTCAAGGGATTTTACGTACTCCTTTGGATAATGTTGGGATTCATGTACGCCTTTAGACTGTTTTTACGGGATTTACGTATATCCTTGAACTACGATGTAACCATGTACGCCTTTGGACCGCTTTTGCGAGATTTTACGTACTCCTTTGAACATTGTTATGACTCGGTACACCCTTGGACCGCTTTCGCAGGATTTTACGTACTCTTCGGGTTTTACTTCGTAAATCAAATGATAAGTCGTGAGATTAAAGTGGACTCCTATGGGCGGATATTGTATATGTGGACTGCTATGGGTGGATTATATGTATGTGGACCACTGTGGGCGAATTATGTTTGTCGTGGACCGCTATGGGCGGAGTACAAGTACCATGTGGGCCGCCGGGGCGGATTTGAATAGAGATGCCCCAGGAGGCAGTGGTCAGGGGAACAGAGACCAAGAGGGGAACCAAGATAGAGATCAAAAGAACAGGAAAGAGTAAGAGAAATAAATGAAGAAAGAGAAGAACGTCAGAGGATAATGCATACCATGGAAACCATGATAGCCGCCATGGCTCAGCAAGCGGCATCGTTGGCAACTCATAATGCCAATGACCAGCGTCGGCCACCTCCTACTCCTCCAGTGGGTACCACTTAGCAGATACCTTTTGCATTCACCGAGTTTAGGAGGATGCATCCTCCGAGTTTTTTAGGGCAAGCAGAGCCAATGGATGCAGAAAATTGGCTAGGCAAAATGGAGAAAGTATTCAGTGTACTTACGTGCACTGAGGATGAGAGTGTACGTTGGGCGGCTTATATGCTAGATGGGGAGGCAGGCCCATGGTGGAAGTCCGTGTCGCGGACTAGAGCGCAAGAGACCCCAGGATTGCCTTGGACATGGGAGGAATTCATGAGAGAATTCAACAAACAGTACTTCCCTTAGGTAGTGAGAAATCAAATGGAAGTAAAATTCCTACAGCTTGAGCAGGGGAGGATGTTTGTGAGAGAGTATGGAGTTGAGTTTATGAGGCTTACTCGTTTTGCTCCTGAGTTTGTGGTGACGGATCTGATGAAAGTCAAGAAATTTCAACGTGGCTTAAGGCCGAATATCAGGGAAAAAGTCGCTGCTTTTGAGTTGAAAACTTATGGCGTAATAATGAGCAAGGCTCTTGTGGTGGAAGAAGATGTGGAAGAAATGTATAAGAGAAGGGACCAACAGCGTAGAGAAAGAGCAAGTCAAATATAGTCATATTCCCATGAGCAGGCACCCGAGATACCAAGACTCTTCTTGCCAGCACCCCCTCAGTCTACTCAGACCGTTTATGCAAGACCACCTGCGTCTGTGCCTGTAGTGACCTTTCGTCCTTAAAATCTTATGACAACTGGAGTGCCACAAACACAACAGGCTCCACCCATCTCGTTATTTACAACTAGAAAATCATGCCCAAGATGCGAGGGACGACATCGTGCAACCAAGTGTAGCTGGACCACAGGTGCATGTTTCAATTATGGTCAGCTAGGGCATCAGGTAAGGGAGTGCCCTAAACCGATGAAGGAGAGGATGCCTTCGGCATGAGAAACCATCTAGCAATACAAGTGTCGTATATCTTGTTCTTCAGTGCTTAATCTCAGAAAATATACTCTTTGTATTTTGGGTGTATGATCAATGCTATTAGCACATCTCTTGATGTACGTATGTAGGGATCTTTACTGCAATTAATGATACATGTTGCCAATTAATAGTTAGACTCTTTTTTTTCTTATGACAATGATCAAATTTCGATTGTGTTCCAATTAGTAAATTGCGGGTTGTAATTTTCATTGATGGTTCATATTGTAGTGGTTGTGACTATGGTTATTAGCTTAGTGGACATGTTCACCAATTTGGTGATATGTGGATTTTCATGCAGGACGATGGAGAAATTGGTTGAGGATAAGTTCAGTCTTTCATTATAAACTCAATGTGGATAGTAATTGACTGATTCTAGGGAATACATTTTTTCATTCCGAGAGCATGAGTTGTTTCCTCATGGTGGGTAAGTTCTTGTCAGTGGGAATCATGGTTAGAGTTAGCGTTCGAAAATGTAGTCATCAATTTTCGAGGACGAAAATTTCCATGGAGGGAAGAATGTAACAACCCTGAATGTATTTGTGTGTAAATTGATTCGTATCTGGGCATAAATGTTTAACTTGATGCACGTGATAAGACCTGATTATTTAGGACAATTTTCGAAGATGAAAATTTTATAAGGTGGGAAGAATGTGACATCTCGAAATTTTGACCCTTGAACAGTATGCTTCGGTGTGCATGTCCAACTAGTCGCATACCCGACTTTGCAAAATTAATTAATTAAGTTACTTTAGGTTAAGTCTTAAGTGAAAAGGAATTATTTTGATGATGTTGGATCATTAGATAAGATTACATACACCTAGCAACGGTGTATTGGCTTAACACTTAAGCTTGAGTGATTATAAATAGAAAGAAAGGAAAGAGGAGTTATTTATTTAGGGTTTGAGTTGTGAGAGAGCTTTTAGAGAGAGAGAGAAAAGAAAGAAAGAAGGTGGTTTTGGATTCATGTGAGTATGTGTATGAAGGATGTGTGAAGGATTAAAGAAGACATTTAATCCTAGTTGGGAGCGTGCGCGATTTCGTGGGCTTCAAGCTAAGGTACCCTAGTTCTTTGTGCGAGCATGGTGATCAAGAAATCGATCGATTCGAGGTAAGAGATTTTGGTTAAATCATGTGCATGATATTTGTGTTTGATTGTTTGTGTGGGAATGAAATTAGAAGAAGAAAGGAGTGAAATTGAAGAAAAATGGGTTTCAACGTTCAAACCCGAGAAGTGCTCAGAAACTGCTAAAATCGATTGATCAATTTTGAAAACGATTAATCAATTTTTGAAAGAAGAGAAATTCAATAGGAACTTCACGAAACCGATCAACCGAAGAAAATTTTGATTGATCGATTTTGCCTGAGCTTGCTGACACTATCGTAGTATTTCGGCCATAACGTTTTGTGTCGAATTCTGATTGATGTGATTCTTATTGCGTTCGAAAGAGAACAACAAGCTCTACAACTTTTGTGAATTGACCAACTTGTAAATAAATCATTTTAAAGGTCAAAATTTAGTAATAATCTGGGTCAAATACTGATTTTTTGAGAAACAAAACCGATTAGTCGAATTTAATTCGATTGATCAATTTTTGAATTTCGATTGATCGATTTGGAATCGATTAATCTAATGGGTACTTTCAATAGCTAGAAAAAGGCAAAGTTTGGAAAAATTGATTAATCGATTAGTCAATTTTGGAATTTCGATTAATCGATATAGGGATCGATTAATCGATTTTGACTGTGCTCGTCAGTACTATTTTGGTATTTTGACCATTACTTTCTAGTCCAAACTCCGATTAATACGATTCTTGCGGCGTTAGAAAGAAAAGAAAAAGATCTGCAACGTTTGTGTTTTGGCCAACTCATGAATCTAAAAGTTTAAAAGTCAAAATGTAGAGAGAGGGTTACATCAAATTCTATATTGGCATGAAATTACCCGTTCCGACTAGGTTTTGAGAAAACACTTAAATAGGTATAAGTTATTAGTGATTAGAGTTGATCTTTGATGTATCATTTTATATTTGTGATGTAGATTAAGGGCAGAAGGCCATCGATAGGATCTTGCTGGCTTCGAGGTTAAGGTAGGGGAAAATTTAATATCTGATAACAATTTTGAAATTTATTCATAGATGCCTTGATTTAATCAAATGAAAATGATAAGTGTGATTTGAAGTTTTGTTATTTAAAATCGATGCTTGAATCTAATTGGACGTATAGGGGAACTTCAACACAAACTTTCATCTTTAACTTTGATTCATAGTTTCTTTGAGGTATTTATATGAAAAAAATGATAAGTTTCTTTGATGTGTTTAGATGAAAAATGATAGGTTTTCTTGATGTATTTTGATGTAAGTTTGATAGGAATTTAAACTATAACTTGAACTCTTTGCAAAATAGAAATTTAAAATCCTTCAGTCGAAAATGGTGAATTCTGAACTGTGAACTTAACCTAGAATTTCTACTATGGTATTCGATTTTAAACTTGATTTTTAAATGGTGAGTTTTAAAACCCTTGAACCAGGAATGTGAGCTTTAGACAGTGAGTTAGAAATCTGAATTAGAATGTGAACTCGGAATCGTTGAGTCTTGTAGATTGTGAGAAGGTACACCCTTGGACCGCTTTGGCGGGATTTATGTACACCTTGGACCGCTGTGGCGGGATTTATGTACGCCGTTGGACCGTTTTTATGGGATTTTACGTACTCCTTTGGACACTATTATGAGTCATGTACGCCTTTAGACCGCTTTTGCAGGATTTTACGTACTCCTTTGGACGCTGTTGTAAGTCATGTACGCCTTTGAACCATTTTTATGAGATTTTACGTACTCCTTTGGACACTGTTGCAAGTCATGTACACCTTTGGACCGCTTTCGCGGGATTTTACGTACTCCTTTAGATAATGTTGGGATTCATGTACGCCTTTGGACCATTTTTATGGGATTTACGTATATCCTTGAACTACGATGTAACCATGTACGCCTTTGGACCGCTTTTGCGGGATTTTATGTACTCCTTTGAAGCTTGTCGTGACTCGGTACACCCTTAGACCGCTTTCGCAGGATTTTACGTACTCTTCGGGTTTTACTTCGTAAATCAAATGATAAGTCGTGAGATTAAAGTGGACCGCTATGGGCGGATATTGTGTATGTGGACCGCTGTGGGCGGATTATGCTTGTCGTGGACCGCTATGGGCGGAGTACAAGTACCATGTGGGCCGTCGGGGCGGATTTGAAATCAGTTTTATGTTATAAATAAATATTTTGAAATCACTTTTGTGTGTAAAAAGGAAATCAGTTTTGTATGAACAGGAAATCAACTTTTAAATCAGTTTTGTGTGAAAAAGGAAATCAATTTTGAAATTAGTTTTGCGTGATATGAAAATCAGTTTGTTTGATAAGAAAATAGTATTTGAAATCAATCTTTGTTTGATAAGAAAAATACCTTTAAAATGAGTTTCAACTTTAAATAAGAAAATGTTTGATTATGACATTGAATCTATGTTTCGTTATGATAAGATGTAAAATTATACTGAATTTCCTCTGCTGAGCTAGGATGTAGCTCACCCTTTGACTATACGTCATAGGTATAACTTCTAATTGGACCCCAGACTTGCAGATTGAGGAATTGAGGAGTGCTATGATGTTCGGGGTCGTAGATTGAGTACTTTGTGGAGTTTGGTGAGTTCAGACTTGGTACCCTTTGAACTCGTATATAATTTTATACACCACTGTTTGGTGATGTTGGTACATCACCGGTGGTCGTTGTTAGTTATTGTAATACTGGATATTAGAATTGGAGATTTATTTACGCCATATGTATTATCTTCTTTGATTTATGCATGTATGTGGATGTACCAAGCATTCTGTATTCGAATCGTGTTCTACGACCCGACGGTCCGGGTTTTCCCATTCATATTTGAAGAAAAAAAAAATATGTATCAAAATTTAGGTTGGAAAAATTCGGACTGTGACAACTTTCGTAGGGAGCACGATTGTATTTAGCATATACAAGGAGCCTTTAAACCCCTAGGTGATCCCTAGTGGAGGAGTTGTCTTCTGAGGGTTTACAGTGAAGTTGCCCACAAACTTCCAAAAACAGTTATCAAAACCATCAATAAAAGAGTTTTCAAAAATCGTTTTATATAATATATCTACTTTTAAAATAAAAAGCCTGTAATCATTTCAACATGCAAATATTCATTCTCAAATACCGATGCTATGATAATTCCGCTGTTGCTTATTCCAATTAAACCAATGATCCGATCCTTAGACCAATCTTTCATTCATGCTTAGAGTATCAATGCTTATAGTCATTCTATCGCCGGATTAATCCAAACAAGGAATTGTTGGATCCCAAGTCCCGACTCAAGCCTCACCTTAGGTATACAATAAAAATAGAATCACTCCGATAAATTATTTACTTTTTCAACCACATGTGACATGGAGTTACAATACAAATAAAAAGATCTTACATGATATAAGAAAGTCGGCGTATCAAAGAATTTTAAAAAATAGTCTCATAAGGAATGATGTTCATATCCTAAGCATGTTATACCAAATACCATAGTCATTGCATCATCACTCTCCACAAGGCATTTACCAATCGAGATTGGATCACGAAGGTCTTTTCTAAGGTTGTAATCGGGCTCGGGTGAAGGTTATAGAAGAAAGGAAAATTGGATTCAAATTTATCTGAGAAATCATAAAAAGAAGCACATTTGATTTTCATATTTTTCACTCTCTTTTTTGAAATTTTCAGAACTTTTTCCTTTTGCTTTTTCTCAATTCTCTTCTTCTTTTGATTCCTTCTTTTTTTCTTTTGGATATCACCTCATATTTTTCATTCATTTTTAATTTTTCTACCTCTTGTACACATATAATTTTTTTTTTATTTTTCATTTTTCTCTCTCTCCTTTCCGAGTATTTCTGTCATATGTTCCTTGCAAGCATTACTACTATGCCTTTCTTGCTCTCATCCATCTTTTCCAATTTCTCAGAGATTGAAGGGTAAAGTTTTATATTTTTTAAACTAATGTGGAATATGATTAATATAGCTTAATAAGAAATATTAAGACAAAAGTTTTCAACAAGGCTCAAAGGGACTGCAAAAAGGTAAATCAATATAAAGTGGGGCATTTTAGGCATAAGCGAGCACTCCCTTTGAGGGTGCATGTTATAGTGATGATTTTTTTTTTTTTTTAAACATGGTATTGAGGGTGTATGTTGTTAAATGTATAATGCAAAAAAAATTAAAGATCATGAACCATGCATTTGCGCACACCAACCCCAAACTTAAGTGGTGTAATGTCCTCATTGCACAGAATAATAACCAATAAGCAATAAATCTAGGAGCAAAGATGCACAATGGGGTTTTTTTTTTTTTTTTAAACCATCAAAATCATACTAGTTAAAACAAAATAAAATTCCTAAATCAATAATTTACAAGGGGATTGGATTGCTTCCCAAGAAGCTCTAAGTTTTTGTTTGTGGTATTAAGGCAGACCACCCTCAATGTGGCAGCCCGGATTTCGACACCCCGAAACCCGTGCCATCAGCACGATCCTCCAGACTGTGCCCCAAAACTATGAACGAAACATTGGTATAACAAGCAATAATAAAGAAATAAAACAATTAATTGCATAAAGCGAAAAAGTAACATGCCCATCTGGCACAAACAAAAGACAGTTCTACTTTCATGCCACTGTATGAACAGAGAACCGATCCGAACCATCGGTGATAAACAGATCACCCCAGATGGTTCGCCAAAAGAAATAATCAATTTAATTACATTGTTCGTCAAAAATAAAGGCTTGACATACCAAGCCATACAATCTGCTCTAAAAAACTACTCTCTGTCAAAGTACACAACAGAATCTCCTAGAAGAAGTCCTCGGGAGGAGGCTCCAACTCGTCTCCAGGCACGTAATCCGAATCACCCGGATCTACGTCTCCTGAAGCCTCAGCTATTGCTAACAAAGAACCTGCGACGTATAGTCTAAGGGGTGAGCTACATCCTAGCTCAATAGGGAACAACATAGTGAACATATAAATTAAAATCTCACATATATTCCATGATATTCTAAGCATGATGTGTCTATGCATTTGCTAGAAAAACAGTTTAAAAGCTGATGATTTGCGTTCAAGTTTATTGGTAATTAGCATGTCTTACTTTACTGTTGATTTGTTATGAATGACACTGAACATGCCTAAAGCAAAACTTAAATCTTCAACTTAAGTAATCCCCGAGCAATATAACATCGAGCCCTGATGGAATACCCACTATCGTCACTTAAATAGACAGTTGTAAATAATGTATTCCCTGGGAATACTACCTAAGCTCCTTTCTCAATAGGCGGCGGGGTTAAATCTCAATTCAACATCCCTGGGATGTGCTTACTTTGTACGGATAGACCTCCGCACTGGTGTACGGATTGGCTGCCGTACCGGTCACGGATATCCTGTCGCGTTAGTCGTGGGTATCCCGCTACGTCAGTGGGGTATTCTAAACAAATCTCAAATAACAAAAATAGCATGTGCTTTACATATAGTTATTCACCGTGTAAAGTGCTATCTTATATCAGTTAGGCCTCAACAGTAATTATTCAATCATATATACATCCCTGGGATATATAACTTACTCACATCACACTGATGTCTTTATTACTTTCTCATCCCCTGGGGATGTCTTATTCTCATTAGATTACTTGATCTCAGTTACTCGCATCACACAGATGCCTTTATCATATTTTTGGTGTCACATACACACACTCATTTTCACAAAGCTTTTCATAGTTAAAACATTTTCAATTCTGATATACATATCACTACATACATGCTCTTGCAATTAAAGTACATGTTCAAGGTGTTCCCTACCTCAAGTCTCTGAAGGTCCAAGCATCAAGGTCCCACGCGGCTCCTTGTGCTTGCTTTCACACGTACCACCTATGATACATCACAACACATGCAATACATCACTAAAAATATAATAAAGAAGGTCCTAGACCCTCCATGAATCTCAAAGTAAAACTAAAAAGTTAGGTAAAACTGCTAAAGTCGATTAATCGATTCCCAAAATCGATTAATTGAAACTCAAATCGATTAATCGAAACTCAAATCGATTAATCGATTCCCAAAATCAATTAATCGAGATTCAAATTCGATTAATCGATCCCAAATTGATTAATCAAAATCTCTAAAATAGTGAGGTCGATTCTCAAATCGAGTGATCGAAAATCCGAAATCGATTAGTTGATCTCAAATCGATTAATCGAAATCTAAAATCGATTAATCTATTTTCCAACTCGATTAGTCGATTTTCCCAGGTCTTGTTTCTCCAGCCACTAGAGGTACCCAGTCGATTAGTCGATTTCCAAATCGATTAATTGACCTTTCAAATCGATTAATCGAAATCGGGCATCCTTGACTTTTCAACTTCCAGACCAAAATCGATTAATCGAATCCCAATTTCGATTAATCGATTTGGTCCGATTTAGCCCCTTTTTTGGCTGTTCTTCCAAAACTCACTTCTTTTCTTTTCCCCTCTTTTTCTAAGTCTTTAATCTATCATATTGACTATGCTAGACTGAATTTAACTCATCAATTCTCTAGGTATTGAAATCTAATACAACATACCTCAATAGAGCCTTCAAAGGGTTGATTTGTTGGGTTTGATGGCTAGGGCTCCATCTTTTCGCTTCAATGGCTCCTCAAGTGTTGAATCAACATTCAATGCTCTAGTCTCCCCTTGATTTTCATTAACTCCCAACCTCAATAACTCCTCTTGTTTTCTCCCTTTCTCTCCCTCTTCTTAATTCCTTCACCAACCAAAGCAAAAAGGATTTCTAAGGTTATTAAAACCCTTATATCCTCTCTCCTGCCTGTGTGTTAAACACATACACCAGAGATAGGTGTGCGTGACTACTAACTCACACTATACATCACGCTTAGGTCACATTTTTACTATGTCAGCTCATCACTCCATGAGTTCATTGTTTGACCATCACTTGGTCAACCCTACGACCAATCGGGCATGGATCCCGAGGTCAAAGTTAAACGCTAAATTTTTCGAGATATTACACTCAAAATACGAGAGAAACAAGAAAGGATCATTTATCTGACATGTTTTGGTTGCCATTTCTATGAATTAGGGGTTTGAGGCTTTTGGTGGGTGGACTCTCATTCACCCTATAAACCATGACATATTCGAATTCAGTGTGTGTTGACAATTGAAAAACACCGAATAAGTCATTATTTAAAACTAATCAACTCGAGGGTTTATCGAAACATTGTAAAAATGGATCATTGGGCATATAAGGTGCCTCATATGTAATGCTCGACTCCTCAGTCGATGTAAAACAAGGACTTGTGCCCTCCTCATGCAATTATTCTTTTAGTATTAGAGGAGTAACACAAATTGGTTAGCTATCTTCCGTTATCTCAATCTTATGTGGGCCAACAACATCTCCATTGTAATCTACCTCATGTCCACCCTCAAGGGTCACAGTCTCAACCTCAGGCTCATGGGCAGGGGTAGTTTCTTCTTTCAACTCTTCGTCTTGCGGGATGTTAATGGGTTGACTAGGTAAGAAATCTTCCTCCCTAGTGGTGGCAGCGATCATCTGCCCCATTTGATATGCAAGACAGTCAAATTGGGATCAGAGTTCTTCTAATATCTAATCTTGAAAATCAGAACACATTTTTAACATCCGATCTTTAAACTCAGAACTCCATGGGGATTGTGAATATTGTGGGTCAAACTGAGGTTGGTTTAAATTTTTTTGCATATAAGACTGATTTAATTCACAACCCTGATTTGGTTCCCACCAATTAGGATCATTCTCCTCATATTCATCTCATGGGGATTGTGAATATTGTGGGTCAAACTGAGGTTGGTCTGAAAATTTTTGCGTATAAGGCTGATTTAATTCACAATCCTGATTTAGTTCCAACCAATTTTGTATATAATTCTCATATTCTTTCCAATTTTGGTATAGAGTTTCATAATTAAACTCATCAAAAGATGGGGTTGGCATCGAATTTATAGGAAACTCCATATCACATAATCATAAACTAAAAAATGAAAATACAACTATAAAAACCTAACTAAATTTAGAAACAAGGTACGTACCTTAGCCTCTCGCGAGCGTCCACTTCGAAGCTTTAGTAGATTCGGACCTCGATTTCCAAATCTAGCAACAAGTAAATTATAATTAGAAAATTACTACTACAAATGATCTAAAAAGGCAATAAACTTTAAGAAACCAACAAAATCTAAAAATAAAAAAAATTCAAATTCAAAATTAAAATTAAAATTTCAAATTCAAAATTCAAAACCAAAAGTTGAAAATCAAAATCAAGATTTGAAATTCAAAATTCAAATTCAAATTCAAAATTCAAAATTCAAATTTAAAATTCAAAATTCAAAACCAAAAGTTGAAAATTAAAATCAAGATTGAAAATTCAAAATTCAAATTCAAATTCAAAATTCAAATTTAAAATTTAAAATTCAAAATTCAAATTCAAAATTCAATTCAAATTTAAATTCAAAATTCAAAATTCGAATTTCAAATTCAAATTCAAAATTTTAAAAATTCAAAATCTAAAAGAAATCTTACAAATCTTTCAAATCCTAAAAAAAAATTCTACATAAGAAAAGAAAGGAAAGAAAAGGAAATCTTATTGATCCTAAAAAAAATCCTAAAAGGCAATAAACTAAAAGAAAATCTTATAAATCCTAAAAATTCTAAAAATCCTAAAAAATCTCACAAATCCTAAAAATCCTCAAAGATCCTACAAAAGAAAAGAAAGGAAGAAAAGAAAATTCCTATAATCCTACACAAGAAAAGAAAGAAAATCCTACAAATCTTTAAAGAAATCCTACACAAGAAAAGAAAGAAAATCCAACAAATCCTAAAAAAACTATCCTACAAATCCTACAAAAGAAAAGAAAGGAACGAAAAGAAAATCATACAAATCCTAAACAAGAAAAGAAGGAAAGAAAGTAGAATAAAACCCTTCAATTCCTAAAAAAATCAAAATGCAAAATTCTAATTCAAAATTCAAATTCAAATTCAAAATCAAAATCAAAATTCAAATTTCAAAATTTAAAAAATTCAAAAATACCAATTTTTTATATTATTTATTTATTTATTATATTTTAAAAAATTGGACTGCTGAATAGTTACTGTTTAAAATTGATTGATTGATTTTTACAAATCAATCGATTGATGTGAAACAATGAAACAAATGTAACTTAGTCCTCTGCTCCTTTGTTAATTGATTGAATATTGACACTCAATCGATTGAAATGGACCAACGGGCAGATTTTAACAGTTTGGGTTAATTCAGAATCAATCGATTGATTTTGAAAAATCGATCGATTGACTGACAAAACTGTTTCACAGTTCGGGCAGAATGAAAATTTCAGCAATCACAAAAATTTTTTATTTAAAAAGAAAAATTAGACACTCCCAAAAATTAATAAAATTTAGTTGCTTTCCTGGCAGCGGCGCCAAAAACTTGATCGATTTTAAATTATACCCTTTCAAGTGTACAAGATCTATCATAGCACGGTGAAATCAAGGGTGTTGAACCTACAGGGAAGCACAAAATTTAATTAATTTCTATAAGCGTAAAACGAACCTAAGGAAGTACCAAAGGTGAGATTTATCTATGAGGAAAACTATCAACTACACAAAATGTGATTAATAAAATCTAAACAAAGCTTATACAGGGAAAACAGTGAATAACCAAACAATGATGAAAAGATGTTCAAGGAGTTTGCTAACCCTAAATTGATAATTTTTCTACCAATAATCAATCACACATTTCAATGTCAAATTATTTGCTATAATTTAACTACAAAAAAAATGAATCTTAAAGAGTGTGATTATTGATCTAGTATACCCTATCCAAACACTGACTCATCCAACCACGGCATGAATCATGCGAAAGGCATAGCGTATCTCACATTCAAAATCACAATATTAAGAACCATTCATACGGCAACCTAGATCAGTCCATACGATCAGATCTAGGTGGAATAACTCATTTATGGTCGCCAGTCACACGGTTGATGGTTATAAATGACTATTCGATGATAAAATAATATGCTCAAACTGAAAGCCATACGATTCAATAATTATGACAAGGAATACAATTATTAATCCTCATTTTACTATAAGCAAAATGATTCGAAAAGAATGTGATTATTGATCTGGCATACCCTATCCAAACACTATGATGCATCCAATCACGATATGAATCATACAAAAGGCATAGCGTATCTCACATTCGAAATCACAACATTAAGAATCAATCATACAGTGTCCTAGATCAGTCTACAAGATCAGATCTAGGTGGAATACTCGTTTATGTCACCGATAACCAAGATCGATAACTATAAATGAGCATTCGATAATAAACAATAGACACACACTTAAAGCCATACGATTCAATATCTATAAAAAGAAATGATTGAAATGAAAATAAATTAACTACTCATTTAGGGGTTGCTTCCTCCTTGAATGAACAGTTTTAGCCGTTCATCTCCGATCCACACGCAAGGTCTAAATCCGAAACCATCAAACATATTCTTTAATTTATCAAATGCTCGGATCTTTTAGGAAAAGATCCGGATCCTTACAAAGCTTTGGTTCCTACTTACAAACTAATTATCAAAAGCTAAAATTACAAACTGAAAAATTAAGGAGAAAACCTAAGAAAAATAGGCTCAAAAGAGGACCAAAAGAGCACCTCTAAAGAGGCTCTCAAAAGAGCACCCCCAAACCCCTAACACTGCTTCGTTTATATAGGGCTCGGATGGAAGAGTTTCCATATATAGGTCAATCGATTGAATTCCAAGATTCAATTGATTGAATTCAAAATCTGAAATTTGGCGGAATCATTTAAATTTAAAATAAATCAATTAATTTTAAGAAATCAATCAATTTGAATTTAAATTCGAATTTGAGAGGGAAATAGTTGTCATCCAACTCAATCGATTGATTTATGAAATTCAATCGATTGATTTTAAATTCAGATTTTTGGTGGTAGAACAATTGTCATAACCTCAAATCGATTGAGTAAGACTCGTGACATTTTTAATTCTCTTAGCAATGGCTGAATTAATTGATTCTTCCATGGATTTCGGTGCTTCCGTTGGCTCTATGGTTCAATGCTCCCATGTTGTCCTTAATTATTCTCTTTTATGCTTCTACAAGATTTAACGGACGAAAATACCTTAAATCACTAAAACTGCATAATAATCATCTGATAGCCTTCATCGGATAGCCAAATGTTGGTATTAGGGTACGAAATATGATCATATTTCAGCACAGATCAACATATGCAGTGGTCAAGCAAGAAAATGAAGATAGTTGGAAATGGTTTGCCGAGTAATTGCAACTAGCTATCGGGTTCCTAGACAACCTAGTGTTTATGTCAAATAGGCAAAAGGAGTAGGTGAATGCAGTCCATAAAATTTATCCTAGTGCCTAACACAGGTAATATTTACTGTTTTCTCATATGGACAGTTCTGTATGTTGTGTGTTTGTGCTGCAGCTATATATATTGTGTTTGTGCATATATAGCTTGAAGCAGTTATATATGTTGTGTGTTTGAAGCAACTGTTACAGCTATGTACAAATATACATATTGTGTTGTGTTTGAAGCAGTTGCTGTAGTTATATATGTTGTGTTTGTGCTGCAGCTATGTACATATTGTGTTGTATTTGAAGCAGTTGCTGTAACTATATATTATATGTTTGTGCTCCAACTATGTATATATATAGCTTGAAACAACTATATATGCTGTGTGTTTGAAGTAGCTGTTGCAGCTATGGACATATGTGACAGCCCGAATTTCGGCACCCCGAAACCCGTGCCATCAGCACGATCATCTTGACCGTGCCCCTTAGCTATGCATGGAACATTGGTATATTAAGCAATGAATTGAATTGAAATAGTAAATGAAGCTGCGGAATTAAATTACTATATAAGCATTTCTCAAAATACAGTTCTACCCTCATGCCTTTACATGAACGGAGAACCGATCCAAACCATCGATGATAGTTAATCATCACGGATGGTTCGCCCAAAAGAATTATCCCAAATCTATGTATATACATTGTTTAATCAAAACAAGGCTTGACATACCAAATCGTACAAAAATCTCTCAAAAACCCTCAAAGCTGCACAACGGAGTCCTCTAGAAGAAATCCTCAGGAGGTGGCTCCAACTCGTCACCAGGTGCTAGGTCCGAGTCACCGGGGTCAGCGTCTCCTGAAGCCTCGACAGCTGCTAGTAGTGGACCTGCGACGTATAGTCTATAGGGTGAGCTACATCCTAGCTCAATAGGGAACAGAACACAGTTGAACATATAAATTATCACTCACATATATTCCATGATATGCCATGCATGATGTGTCTATGCAGATACTGAATGAAAAATAGTTAAAAAGCATCACGTTTTACTGGTATCTTACTCATGTCTTTTACTTATTCATGAATGATGCTGAAAAGGCCTAAAGCAAAACTTAAACTTTCAACTTAAGTAATCCCCGAGCAATATAGCATCGAGCCCCGATGAGATACCCATCATCGTCATCTATATAGACAGTTTTAAACGTATTCCCTGGAAATACAAATAGTACCCAAGCCCCTTTCCCCTGGGGATTGGTGGCGGGGTTTCACTTGTCTCAATTCAACACCCCTGGGGTGTGCTTACTGTGTACGGATAAGCCTCCGCACTGGCCTACGGTTTCGCCGCCGTATCGGTCACGGATATCCTGCCGTGTCAGTCGTGGATATCCCGCCACGTCGGTGGGGTACCCTATCAAACCTCAAATAACAAAAGTATCAGGTGCTTTATATATAATTATTCACCGTGTGATTGTGCTAT
The DNA here is from genome assembly GCA_021018995.1 of Chloranthus sessilifolius. NCBI lineage: Eukaryota > Viridiplantae > Streptophyta > Magnoliopsida > Chloranthales > Chloranthaceae > Chloranthus > Chloranthus sessilifolius. Next base: position 90,090,526 of record CM037595.1, on the reverse strand, counting down.
CTTATATCAGTTAGGCCCTATCAAACATGATTCAATCTTGGATACATTCCTGGGATGTATCCATTCACTTGCATCACACCTGATGCACTTATCTCTTTACTTCCTCATCCCCTGGGGATGGCTCATTCTAATTACTCTTATTGATGTCACGCACACACACTTTTCACAAACTCTTAAGCAATAAAAATATTTTGAATTGAATTCTATATCACTACATACATGCTCTTACAAAATAAAGTATATGTTCAAGGTGTTCCCTACCTCAAGTCTCTGTCGGATCATGCATCAAGGCCCACATGGCTCCTTGTGCCCAAGCTCACACGTACCACCTATGGTACCACATAACGTGTGAAACACATCACTAAAGATGTAATAAAGAAGGTCCAAGACCCTCCAAGAATCTTAAAGTCAAACTCAAAAGTCAATAAAAACTGGCACAGTCGATTAATCGAACTCCAAAATCGATTAATCGATTTCCAAAATCGATTAATCGAAATTCAATATCGATTAATCGATTCTCAAATCGATTAATCGAGATTCCCATTCGATTAATCTAATTCTCATTCGATTAATCGAATTTCTCTATTCTATCCAGTCGATTCTCAATTCGAGTAATCGAGTTTCCAAAATCGATTAATCGAAATTTTAAATCGATTAATCGAACTCTCATTTCGATTAGTCGATTTCTACGCGCCCTTTTCTTTCCTCCACTGGGGTTCACTGTAGGTTCCCAGTCGATTAATCGATACCCAAATTGATTAATCGAAATTTAAAGTCGATTAATCGAAACTCAATTCGATTAATCGAGATCGGGGTCCTTTGACTTTTCAACTTCTTGGCCAAAATCGATTAATCGAAATGGCCAGATTCAGCCCCCTTTTGGGCTGTTCTTCCAAATCTTTCTCCATTTATTTTCTTTCTTTTTCTAAGCCTTTAATCTATGATTTTAACCATTCCTAATTATGATTAAACTCCCATAACTCATGCATTTAATTCACAAGAAATTTACCTCAATCAAATCTCAATTTGATTAGATCTAGTGGTTGGAAAGGCTAGGGTTCCAGCTTTGGCTCTAACGGATCCAAACCGCATCGAATCCGGCTTTTATTGCTTGAATCCCCCTTCCAATCAGCTGCAATAACTCCTCTCTCTCTCTCTCTCTCTTCTTTACTCTCCTTCAACAACCAAAGCAATTGATTTTAGGGTTATTAAACCCTTTTATCTCTCCTCTCGATTGTGTGTTGAGCACATGCACCGCGATAGGTGTATGTGACCTCGCATTTACATCGTAAACCACACAGTCAGTCAAACTATCACATCTCATCCGTTCATCACACTCTATGCTAACTATTGAACTCCTAATTGGTCAAACCTGTGACCAATTGGGCACAGATCCCGAGGTCACTGTTTAACATGATTTTTCGGGATATTACAACATATGTATATATTGTGTTGTGTTTGAAGCACCTGCTGCAGCATTGTATATATATATATATATATATATATATGTTGTGTCTGAAGCATCCGCTGGAACTATATATCTTAACGCTGTTATGATTTGAACTGTGTAATGATTCACATAGTATGTAATCGAGCAGGTTCTATGTCCGTCACTTGCATAAGAACTTCAAGAGTTATTTTAAAAGGAAAGCATACAAGAAGCTCTTCTGGAGTGCATATCGTGCATTTGTTTATCATGAGTTCAATATTTTTTTGGACAAGATTCAAGAGAAGTCTGCTGAGGCACATAAATGGATAGATGTTGAAACTCACGGAGTGTGGAGGAGATCAAAATATGTAGAAGGGGTAAAATGCAATATAATTACCTATAATTTTTCAGAGTCATTTAATAATGTCGTCTCTGAATCAAGGTATATGTTAATTACTGACATAATCGATAGCATCCGATTAGTAATCATGACCCGAATGCAACAAAGACGATTAGAGGCAGCTAAATAGACTACAATTGTGATACCTGCAGTGGTCACTACATTGGAGAAGCTTCGTAAACTGACCAAAGATTGCTGGATTCATAACGCTGACGACTTCGAGTATAAGTTGAATCACCTATTAACAAGGCATATAGTACATCTCAGTGGACTTGCACTTATCGTGTATGGCAGATTTCTGGCTGGCCATGTCTACATCAATGACATGCATTTGTCATGAGAGATTGAATTCGAAAGAGTTTTGTACCAATTATTATAAAGTTGATGAGTACAAGAGGGGATATAGAGAGGTTTGTCATGCTATGACAGACAAGAGTTTTTGGCCGGCAATAGAAATTATGTGTAAACTATCCTATACTCACAGACCACCAAGGAAACCAAAGAAGAATAGGGTGCGTGGAGATGATGAAGTATCACAGACCAATCTAGTTAGATTGCAGTCCACTAAAAGATGGGATAACTGCAACATGTGTGGACATAATCGGCGATAGTGCAAAGAGCTAAGAGCTAAGGGTTAAGTTGGAGAGGCCTCATCTTCAACCCAAAAAAGTGCTACACTCGTCGAGTTGTGGCGGCTGATCAAGCTGCAACTCTAGGTCCGGGTATAGCCCAACCCCTACCAGCGCGAGGGAGATGATCTGCTAACAGTAGAGCTAAACGTGTTTCCAAACGCAACATGCCTCCGATGGGTCGCGAATCCTCTTAGATTATTTTTAAATGATTTTTAATGTGTAATTAAATACAGTTAAACAACTTTTTTTTTTTTTGGTTTTTTGGATGGCCAGTGTGGCCTATAACTGAATATGATGGGGTATGTTGAATCTGCAATATATGACCTATCAACTGATAGATATGCTACTTTAATGAGTTTGATTGGTTTATTTTTTTGTGGCCAATCAACTGAAACTGTATAGGTATGCTACTTTTTTGTTGGAACAAGACACTTAAGGGCTTATGTATATGATTTTATGGTTTACAATGAGGGTACATATATGATTTTATAATTTTATTATTTACAATTTATGAAAGTACATGGTTTTGTCGGCATTTTCATATGGTACACGGCAGTTTTATGGTTTACAATTAACGTACATATATGATTTTTGTTGGGGTCTGAATGGTTCTCAGCTGAATATGATTTTCTTAACATGTTTTAGTATATGATTTTTGTTGTTCTCAACTGAATATGATTTTCTTAACAGTTTTTAGTATATGATTTTTGTTGTTCTTAGCTGAATATGATTTTCTTAACAAGTTATAATATATGCTTTTTGGTTTTTTCAGCTGAATATATGACTTCTTCTTCTCAGGTGAATATATTCTTGGTTGAATATAAACTCATTTTATTATCATGGTTTCTTATATAACAACTAATATACACCCCTTCTGTTAGTATACTATAAATGCTAATTTTAGAAAATATTTTTTATTGTGAAAATAGATTATGGATCTTTGCTTTGGCTGTGGTGTGAGCGGACATTGGATCAGAAAATGTCCTAAAGGGAAGGTGATTGAAATTGGTATCACTTGTGATTTTGGTAAGCCACGTAAGCTTCTCATGTCCCGCACATTCAAGAACCTCGAAAGAAAATTTTTCAGATGCTATACATGTGGGTATTTTAAATGGGTCGATAATGCATCAAGTAGTGTAAAGCATGATATTGATGTCAACGCGATGGCTACACCGGGCAAAGACACAGGTTCTCTCAAAAGTTCCACGGGTGCAACAAAGTTTAAGTTGATGTTGACGGTGGAGATCGAAAAACTTTCAAAAAAATTAAAGGTGACTACAACTCTCAGTAGAGGTGAAGAAAAATAGGTGATTGCATTACTTGATGAACATCATCACCTGATTTCGATCGACAGAATCAAGGTTTCAGACGTGTTTTTTGTTGTATGAGATTTTTCGCTACTAAAACTTAGGATTATATCTTCTATATAGCCATCAAAGTTTTTTTAAAATTAAACAGATCTGCATCCATTAAATATAGAAGGATGTTGACTTCTATTGAAGGAAGATTTGTTTTATCACGATCAAGCAGATCTGCATCCATTAAATATAGAAGGATGTTGACTTCCATGATTTCCTATTAGATGAAGATCTGCTTTATCAAGATCAAGCAGATCTGCATCTATTAAATATAGGATAAGCATTGACTTCCACGATTTCCTATTGGATAAAGATCTGTCTACATATTGCTTCAATCTATAGCCTCTCAATGCATTACTGACATTAGTGGCAACAATGTAAATATGATATTTATAAAGGTTATAAATATTAGAGAAGTTGGCTCCAACTTTCCTTTTTTGCATGTAGCTCGTAACGTGCTTTGCAATCAAAGTTATATATGGCATAAATCTATAAATTGTATTAAACCATAGGGGTAAGATGATCTTTGTGTCGTTCTCTTAACGTCTGTTATAATCTCTATCAGTCAAAGCTGGTCAACTCAACGGAAGGGGTCACTACAAAAAAAGGGATACTGCCCGGCCAATGGCGTAGTCGTAGAATCTAACCGTCGTAGCTTAGGTAACGCCGGTATCAACCGTCAACTTTTCCAACCGTCGGTGATAATTCCGTCTGCATAGGATAAGGGGGTCCTACGTTGGCATATGGTTTTTAATTTAATAATATATATATATATATATATATATATATATTTATATATATATATATTTTTTTAAAATTTCCTCACCTATGCCGACGGCTTCAGCCGTCGGCGTATGTATTTTCAATTTTTTATTTTTAAATATTTTTTTTATTTTTTAAAATTTTTCGCACCTACGCTGACGGCGTCAGTCGTCGGCGTAGGTGTTTTTTAATAAAAAAAAATATTTATTAAATAAAATAATTAAAAAAATTTTAATTATTTATTATTTAAATGTATTTACTAAATTAATAAATAATATATATTTTTTTATTTAAAACTTGATGCTCTTTGCTTTGCGGACTTCAGAACCAAAGAGAAATAGCTTTCGCTGCTTCCTTCATCAAGCTCGGTCTGACCAACACTATAACTGAAAGTCGCTGGTCCCCAGGAGCTGCTTCTGCCCATCTGATAACCTAAAGTAGGATTTCGGATTAACCTGAGATCACAAAAATTCACAGATTTTGAACCAGCACAGGTAAAGAATGTTTGGGATGAGTAGCTTCCTGATTTAGTTTTAAAAACATCAAAATAGCAATTTCCATTCACAGATATATTTAGCCAAAGGGATTACTCTCTCTGCCAACATCAAAAGATTATCAGGCTATATAATCTCAATAATAATAATAATAAGGGAGCCATTACATATACATACAAACTCTGCCTTCGCAACTAATCTTTAAAAAAAGTTCCTATTTTTTGTGTGCAAGTATTAGTTCCCTTGCTCGTACTTGCACACGATCTATGTGCAAGTGCTCTCCCCACATCAATGGCTAATGAGTACTGTTCTTTGGTCCCTTTCAATCGAAAAGCAATATGGTGAAAAAAAATCTAATTCTTTTTTTTTTTCTAATAGGTAAGCTGGTAAAATCCTCTACAATGAACCGTAGACCATCCTCAACTAATAAGAAAAGTTCCAACATCAAAAGATTATCAGGCTTATTAATAGCCTTTAGCCACTGAATCTTTGTCAAAAGCTGACTTTTGCAGATTTTCAAGAATATACTCAATTTTCAAATAATAATAATAATACGTAGTAGTCTCTGCATGTAATCTTCAAAAAAGTTCCTTTTTTTTTTGTGAAAGTATTAGCTCCTTTGCTCACACGCGCACACTTTCTATGTGCAAGTAAAACGGTGAAAAAATCTATTTTTAAAAATCCTTTGCAATGAACCATAGAACATCCTCAAGTAATAAATAAAAGTTCTCTTCTTGATTCCTTGCAGATGGTAAGTGCTGCAACAAAAAACATCAATGTGGCAACAAGACAGAGATCTCAGAATACATAGTTGCGAATTACCCAGACCCGCCATTGTGTCACACCAACCTTCTCCATTGCCATCTGGGAAAGCTCGTTAGATTGGATTCACTGCCATGATCCACCAAGCCCATGACATTCAGTAGTGATAGGGCCACAAAGATGAGGATTTCATGGAGGTCGCTATTCTATATAAGATGAAAACACACACAATTGAGCGCAGAAACCAAATTAAATCTGACCTAAAATACGTGCTTCTTATGGAAAGCATTCATAAATGCTTCTTACAACCCCCATTATTCCTAAACAAACTAGTACCAAGTTTAGGAATTTCAATTCTTAGCTGATATAAAAATGACTGCTGATGCCAAAAATTCAATTGCCACTATCATTGCTTGAAATATAAATACAATCAAAATTAAAGAGACGTCAAACATATACCTTTTCTTAGCCGTGTACTACACCATCTTTTGGCAGAATTGCTAGATAAAATCCCACCTCGGTCAGCTGCAGATAAATAAGGAGATATACCAATGAGAGAATCTACTAATAATTCTTAATCAAAGCTCGGTCAGCAAGTTCTTCAAAACCATTAATCTAGGTAAGCTATCCCACAAAAAAATCAAAGCTATAAATTATGATAATATCAGAATATGGTACCATATAAAATAGAGAATTAGAAAATTTCAAAAGGGGTTGTTGTTGATGTTTTATATAAAATAATATGGGGCTAAATATTTTACTGTGTATAGACTTGACAGCCATGGCACCTGTGTGTGTATAAACCTTTCCTTGTGGTAAAAATAGAAAACAAATGAGGGTGAGTGAAAGCAGAATGTGAGAATTAGAGAATTAGATAAACACTAAAATGCTTCTCTAATCATGCAACATGCGAGTTTGTTCTTTTGGCTGTTGGTCTGTTTTGTTCTGTTTTGTTCTTTTTTGGTCTTTTAAGTCTGGTTGTTGACCTGTAAGAGGGCTGTAGCTGTGTTTTTTAGTCTTTGTCCATAGGTCTGTGGCTAATAAAATTTCATGGATGGTTACATTTAGACACTTGTAATGCAAGACATAAAATTTCAGAATTCGCAATTTGCTACTATTAAGACAACCCAATTCGCAAGGAGTAGGATGAGATTCAAAGGTTTTTATTAATTTTAACATAAACATTTGTACTCATTAATAAGAGAAACACAAATGACCACTTGGTTAGACCGAACTGTACCATGAATTGGTTTGTTGTACCCAATTCACAGTTTAAGTGAATTAAGTAACAAAGATTTAAACTATTAACCAAAAAAAAGGTGAATCAAAAGCGCTTACGACTGGATCTGGGCATCTTCCTTGCACATCACCCATGGGACACCCGTGCCCATTCCGACAGCCATACTTGCCGCCCAATTCATGTATGAATGACCAGGAGCCCCTAATGCCTTACTCTCTGGTCCATACTCATTCTCAATCTACACAATAATATTAATATTAATAAGATATATGTAAGAAATTCACACCAAGTTTACTTATATAATTAGTTATTACTTGCAAATAATTGAATCAAGGAACTAAATCTTCAAATGGAGATCATACTAGAGAGAAAATATAGAAAATAAAAGCTCAAAACCCATATCTGAGAGAGAATTATAGGGCCACCCTAGGACTCAAACAATGGTTCACTCTTCATCAACTGCACAATCTTCTGGGTAAAGCCTTGCATTGCCATCTGCATCACCAAAACTAATTAAATGCATAATATTTTTATATAATATTGGGATCCTTTTTTTTTTCTCCCCTTCTTTATGAATTTGTGCTAGAAAAGCCCATAACAAGTGAAATGAGCAACAAAGAGAGAGAGAGAGAGAGAGAGAGAGAGAGAGAGAGAGAGAGAGAGAGAGAGAGAGAGAAGTATAGACCTTGAAGGGGCTCATTGTCTGTTCTGAAACTGATACCTGGAACATATTTGAGCCAAACAGGAAACCCTCTACTAAAAGAAAAAACCCACATAAAAAAAAAAAAAAAACAGAAGATAAATAAATGAAATAAAAGATACCCAAAATTCCATTATGCACAAACATAAGGCCCAATGCACAAATGAACATAGAGCCCTGCCTTTTGCACTATCTTTATGAACCTCACCAAATCATATCTCCCCTCAAAATTGTACTAAAAATCAACCACCAAAACATAAATCATAAACCCATCCAAAAAATAACAAAAATAAAGCAAAGAAAATAGACATTTTTGAGAGAAAATAACAGTACATTGCCAGGGGAAGGTTCATGAGCGTTCCAGAAAACATGTCTGTACAACATCTAGCCCTCCTTTAGCCTTTTCTATAAGATCTTCCCACATCTACAAAACCCATTAAATAAAATTAAAAAAGAAAAAACCATAAATGTTAAAGATAAGGAGACTGGAAAAGAGAGAGAGAGAGAGAGAGAGAGAGAGAGAGAGAGAGAGAGAGAGAGGGTACTTCAGGGGTGCTTCTGGGATAATGTATAGAGCCAGACATAAGAATCCTTCTTTGGCCATTGATGATTATGGCCTTCTTGTCATATGTCACACTGCATGGAATGGGGTGAAGAAGCAACACCAGATACAATATGAACAAGAACAAGTATCTGTAAACTGAGATTTGGGTTACCATTTTTTCTTGGGTTCTATTCTTTTTTACAGAGAGAGAAAGAAGGAGCTGAGATAGCTCTCTATCTCTCTGCTACTGGGGAGAAATTTGAGCAGAAGAAATGGTGAAATGCAAAGAGAGAGAGAGTTTAGAGAGAGAAGAAGGTATGTATTTCTGAGCAACGGTCCATCTTCCTTAGACTCCTAAGCATAAGTTTCGGTATCATATATAAGCCATTCATCTTACATCATATGGTGGAAACCTGACATTTCTTCATTTTTTTTACATAGATAGATAGATTAAATATCTCTATTTACTACTTTTTTGTTCATTTTATAGATTTCATTATTTATTAAACTCTTAACAAAATCTCTATTAGAAAATTATCAAACACCTGTAATGCAAGACATAAATCCTCCCTAAAATTTTAGAAGTACAACATACCTATTTTTGGGAACCATGCATTACAACATCCAGATCATCAACAAAGAAAATCGATCTCTGGTATCTGAATGGTGATGATGCCAATGGCGATTAATGGCTAACATGGAAGATGTTAATGGCCATATCACAACGACATCACCTACAAAGAGGAACACATTAATCGTAACTCTGTGGCGTCGAAGATGAAGAACTCTTGATAAATAAATAAAAAAATCATTACGACACGACTAAAATCTCTTCAAATCAGAAAAAAAATCTAAGATAAATAGATAAAAAATCAGCATACCTGTTGAATAAATTTTTTCAAAAAAAGTAAATATCAATATATAATAAAATAAAAATAATCCTCTGAGGAATACTCCTTAAACTGATCAACTAAACTCCAAAAATTAAATAATTCCTAATCCCTTTCTCTAATTAAAAAATGTATAAATAATAATAATAATTACCTTTTTTTCTCCTACAATCTTCTAAATTTCATATACGAGCAAATTTTTTTTTAAAAAGAAGGTTAGATTGACAAAAAATAAAAAAATAAACTAACTTGACGTTATTCCCATCAGTTTGAAACGCATCCGACTTCGATCCCAGCTTCATAAACTTCATCTCCAAAACCTCAAAAACCAAAACACCAAGTAACCAATTCAACTTCACAAGCCCGCTTTTCAAAACCACTTCTCGACTCTCAAAACTGCTAGAAACCCGTCACTCTCTTCGTCATCACTCTTCTTCAACCCTAGACCCATGCCCTACTACCTGCTCTCTCTTTTAAAACTTAGGGTTTGAGCGAGAGGAATTTACAGTTGGGTGAGGAGAATTTAGGGTTTGAGCGAGAGGGATTTAGGGTTTGAGGGAGAGGGTGGGTTGAGCGAGAGGGAATAAGGAGAATTCGTGAGAAGGGAGAGGGGTTTGAGAGAGAGGGAATGAGGGGAGATCGTGAGAGGGGAGAGGGGTTTGAGTGGAAAAAAATTGGTTACTTATATGCACTTCCTCTACGCCGACGGCTTGTTATATTAGCCATTGGCATAAGGTTTTATAGGCCGACCGCTTCTTATAGAAGCCGTCGGCGTAGGACTCTTGTTTTGTAGTGGGTCATATGTTCATTAAACTTTAGTCAAAGGGACGGAGAATAAATATGAATAGTATGAGGGGTTGAGTGCAAATTTGTAATAATGCAAGGGGCTAAATGCAAAAATATCAAAGAAAAAAGTGGTGTGCACATAGCAGCTCACAAAAAAATAGTGCCACTTGTATAGTTGTACCCAATAAGTGGCAAAGTTCCCATCTAATTTTGGTGCACTTTCCGTGTCGCCAAATCGTGTCCTAAATCTTTTCAACACTTTCCTAAAATATCTTTGTGATAAGCTTCAAATTTATTAGATTCCTGCAGGTATTACTATCTACAGCCAAAACGAATTAAGCAAGAATCACAACTTCTGAAGTACATTTTAGCCACCCCATCTTTTCAAAAGTTGACTGCCTCAGCTAACAAGATCTATGATATCCGTGTTAGCCATCTTCTGATGTGATATTTCATTTTGCATGGCAAACTTGAGGTTCTATATTTCTATAACTATCAGAGATCCTGCTTCTGTAGTTCTTATAAGAGAGCCATGGCCACCGTTATTTTCCCCACTGCAAGTGTGGGAACCTGCAGTGTTGGCCGAAATCCGTTACAGTGCATTATACCCATTTCAACTGGCCATGATTGCACCTTATTGTTAACTCAGACGGCTCGTCCACGCGATCAAATTTCTGGCGCGAGGCGATAGTATATTCTCACCGTCTGCTCCGCCACGAAGGATAAGAAACAAAGGAGTGATGTTGGGGAACATAAAATCTCGTCCGCCCGTGCAAAAGAGAGAATGGAGAGGAAGATATCGGAACGGTCCACCTATCTCGTGACGGCGATCACGTCGAGCCTCAGGATTACAACCGTGGTTGTGGCTTCTATCTATTATTGATTTTCATGGCATATAGAGGTACAACATATTGGAATTAAACGCAAACTGGTGGAGATTGATATGTACACATTGGGCACAATTTGAATGTCTGTAATCTCATAGACGCGTTTTGACAGTCGTTTTTGTAAAAAAATAAAACAAACATCCATTCTCAGTCAATAGAAGGTCAAAATGCGTTTTTAGGTATATATATATATATATGCCCATCATGTGCATATATGGGGTTGGCACGTTTGTTGTATCGCCACTGTTGTCTGTTTTGTTTGTTCCTTTTTTGGTAAATGGGGACCCACCCACCAACGATGAGACTTTTGTGTCCTAACTACATGGTCCGGGATGACTGGATGAACTTCAATTCTCGTCTTTTTTTTCTTTTGTGTGCGTGTGTGTTTACCAGCATACTTTTATGAAGATGGTAATTTAATAGAACCCAACCTCGTATTCTGGCAATTTTATTCCCATCCATTGTATTTCTGTCTCTTTCTTTCATTTTATTAAATAGAAAATGATAGCCTCTTGATCATGTGATGGGTGCCATGTAAAGGGAGCATCTACCCAATTAAAATCATTGACAATTTCATTTTATTTTTAAAAGAAGGCACGGTCAATGGATCAACCACACTGAAAATTAATAGTGAATTACTTAACGTCAAAAGGTCTATAAAAGACTGAAAAAGGGACTATTTTTTCCGTCTCTTAATAAGACGGTCTTTAACCATCTTAAAATTTGCAATGGAACGGCCAATTACTAACCTATGGCAAGAAAATTAATCACGATTAGTAAGACGGTATAAATCATCTTATTCTCTCGATCATATACCCAAATCTAAGCAAATACCCTGTCATTAATTAAGGTCCTCTCTGGCTCTTCGTCTCTCTCGTTCCCTTTCTCTCTCAACCTTTTACCAACAACAAAAAAATAACCTAACACAATCTCCCTCTTGCTCCTCTATAAGGGTGTGTTTGGCAACTATCATTTGAGGGGTGGATTTGTATTTGAAATGCTGGATTTTGGTTAGGTTAAAATGAAATCCCCATTCCTTGAAACTGAACCCATCCGATTTCGGTCGTTTCAGTTCAGTTTTATTTTTTCTATAAAGAGAAATTTTTATTTCCGTTTTTTTCGGGTTTTAAAGTCGGTTCTCTCCCTACTCCACTGGTTTTTGGCACCCAAAACTGAAATCGAACCGATCCCAAACCGGTTTCAGTTTTTTTTGGTTTTGAATCAATTCTTTTGGGTTCAGTTTTCGATATTTCAATTTGGTTTCATCTGTTTTCAGTTTTTCCCACCCCTACACATATCCGAACGGAATTGTATGCATTCATGTGTTTGCAATTATGTCTAAAAGAGATAGGGCTGTCAACGGGTTTGGTCGACTCGATGGCCGATTCACCCAACCTGTGTTTTCTTGTTAACCACCACTTCTCATATTTCTTAAATTCTTTTACAGGTGGATGGATGCTCTTGCTTTGAAGCATGCTTGCAAATTTGCTAAGGAACATGCCTTGAAGAATCGACCCATTGTCAATAGATTTAACTGGATTTTGTTTTATTATCCTTTTTTTCTTTTAATTTTCATAAACCTTACTCTGCTTTTGGGAATTGTATATTCTGTGTTACAATTTTAATTTTAACTTTTTTTGTTGTTGTTGCTCGCTTGATTTCAGACCTGGTTCTCGTATGCTAAAAATGTGAACTTTAAATAAATGCAATTGATAAATCAAACCATAAAAATGTCATTTGGTTGATGATTTTAAACTGAAGAACAAACATTAGGGCTTGTAGGCTTGTACAAAATACTAATAGACATGAATTTGCATTGAAAGTATTTGGCAAAGGAATCTGTCAGGAGTGCTAGAGATGGGAGACATTTCTCTGCTCCACAATTTTGTTCCTCTCTCCTTTTCATGCCTTTTTTCTTGTTTATTCCAATAGTTAATACATAAAAAAGGTAAGAAAAAACTGTAGTAATGTTTATTGGCTTTTGATATGTTGAAACTATTATACTTCTTGGCATGCATTATACCATTATGGCTAAGGAAATTTCATTGGCTGTTTGCAGGAAACCTCAAATAAAGATTTGTCAACTTTAGCTAAGGTGGCTTTTGAATTTCTAAAATGGGCTGGATTACTGGCGAAGTAGAATTGCAACTTTGACTTATTTGAGGACTTTTACGTATAGGTATGGTATTGCAAGGATTCACATATGTATAATTTTGCTCTCTTCATTATGTTAGTTTTACTTTTTTACTTGTCTAATGATTGCTATTTTTTCTATAAATATTGGTTTACTTATTTATTTATTTATTTTGAGCGGTAGATTGGAATGTTCTTATTTAAAATAAATAATAAATAAAATTCTAACATACCTTGCCACTAACATCTCTGATCAATTGCAAGGGAATACCCATTTACAATCAGGTGCAGTATGGTCTGAATCAGGTCCAATTATATGTGTGCGGCAATATATTATATTTATTCTTCAAGTTTGGGTAGGGTTGAATTCTAGGTTTTTCAGATCTGATCCAATTGGAATTGGGTACATTCGGAGAGATCATGACCTTGACCCACTTTTCAATCTCGCTAGAGTTGTGTACCTGAACCCTGTCCATCAGGCCCAATCTTTAGACCTAGACTCCAATCATGTCTTAGTTGTGGGCATGGAACTGATCCATCAGTTTCAACCCCTAACACCACTACCAATCTTGTCGGGTCTGTGTCGACACAACTTGTTTCTGCCCCAATAGAAATACATGAATTGAAAGGACTACATCAAATTGATTTTATTTCTAGTTGACTGCTTCTATTCACTCATCATGTATGTGATATCTTGCTGTTTTTTGGAGGTAGCTAAAATTAAAGGCAATGACAGTGAGGATCTCAAGGTGTTGGCTAGAAGTGTTGCCACGGCTTTGACTGCTCCGAATGGAATCTCTGGAACAAGCAACACCACCGCAGGAGCTTCATCACCAGATTCTATGAATTCTGTCATAGAGCAGATATCACGAACAAAGCCTGTAGATTGGAATCTGGAAAGATCTGAAAGCATTCCACATTTGAATAGTGGCATTAAAGTGAAGCTTTATTGTTCTTGTAATGTAGATTTTGATAAAATTTCATGTAATCTTGTTTGATTAGCTATCTGTGGTATAGTCATGATGCACTTCTTCTTTCTATTAGTTAACCGTAGGAGAGTTCCCTTATCCTCTTGGTGTATGAAAAAGCTCTTCCTAGATATACTGAAAAAGGGGCCATTATTTGCACACATTAGGTTGGTTGGTCCTTGCACATAATTTAAAAGAAAGTCTTGGGGTTTTGGATATTGTGCCATCTGGAAACACCATCCAAGCCATCCAATTTGAAGGCTATGATACTACAGATCTTTGTTGCAAAAGATTAGCACGAAGCACGATCTGTATCACGTGATTCAAGGCAGTCAACCATTGAATCAGATGATAGCCCTTGGTTGTTTGAATCACAGGATAGCGTACATATTTCGTGGTAATTTTTTGCATCAAAGATGATTATATCATATTTTCTAAATAAGGTGGCAAGGGTAAGTAGGCATACAAGACCCCACCAGTATTATGCCTCTAGTCATGGTAAGACATCCACCAATAATGACAAGGGTAAGTAGGCATACAAGACCCCACCAGTACAATCATGGACTTAAGGAGGCTGGAGCAGCACCCACTCCCAAACTATATCCTCCATTGATAAGGCAGATATTTGGTTGAGATCGAGCACCACAAACCAAGTTTTGAGGGAACATTATGCACCCTTTTTAGTTAGTTAAATGCGATTTCGATTGGTAGCATATTTTCAGGCCCATGGAGTTTTACAACATGGCATAAGCTTAAAACAGTCAAGTGAGTGTTTGAGATTAATTTGCGTAGGTTAGTGACCATGCACTGGTTCAGTAACCTGGGGTTAATTTTCAAGGATTTTGTCTTGTTGAAATGCTTGCATCTTTCCCACTACCTACTCACGCCCATATATCTAGCCTTGTTACTTTGTTTCTTGGATAGATAGGAATGGACTTATACGTCTTCTAGTTTTCTGAATCCTCTGCTGTCATGTTGCAACAAAAATTGCTTTTACGAAGGAAAGCATGGAGAGGGTGAAAGGTGCTTTTGTATGTCAATTTATGGATTCTGGATATAATGACCTTTTTATGTGATGATTTCTTCTACTTGTTCTATTTTTCTTCCTCCTTAATTTATCATTTATATATTGATGTCTTTGTTAAGCTTCACTTATATTTGAGGAGAGACTAATGTCACGGGGTCGCACTTCCGCAACCTCAGTCCCGTGCGGCACCTAACGCACGCTTCGCTAGGTCAGCCTACTTCTGATAACAATCGTCGCGAGGGCGTCCTTCGACGCGCTTTCAACCCGCGCAGTGCTTCGCTACCGTGTGCAACGAAGCCAACCCTTCTGCACATCAGCTCTGATACCACCCGCCTAGAGGACGAGAACTCCTCCCAACATGGTTGCCTCTGTTTCACGGCCTACCATTCAGCTCATCGTGTCCCTTACGACACGCCAATCTGCACCGCTGCGCTAACTTGGCCTGTTCAAGCTTCACCCTGTGCACTGCACTAGTACCTCGCTCGTCTGCCGAACCAAGCCCACAGCCTTGTGTCTCACGCTCGCGTGCCCAACTGAGTCCAACGCAGCTTGCCTTCGTGTGCGTTCCAAATTACTAGCACATGTTCATTTTAGATTCAACGTGGCAGGGATACCCAAAAAGTGCCCAAAAATCATATTACATATATGATGCCCAAACTTGATTTTAGGGATTTTTTTTTGAAATATGTGATACATGGAATGAAAAATGGACTCCAATAGATCATGGTCTCAAGATCCATTGGGTGGAATATTTGGTTGAAAAAGGGCATCCATCAGTCGAATCCGAAGCAGTCAATGGGTTTGAAAGTGCTCCAGACATAGGCGTGGATAGAAGAACCCAAAAATATACTACATTTTAGAAATTGTATCCACGAACCCAAAAATATACTACATTTTAGAAATTGTTGGTGTTCGGTACCTGATCCGAGCACCACCAGTAATTCTCCGGTCCAATGTTTAGTAAGAGGACCAGATTGGCCGGTTCGATCAAAAAGATTTTTTGTGATTGGACCGTCAACTCGGCCGGTTTATTCTAAAATGGGTTGGTGCAACCGGTTAACTATC
This sequence comes from Chloranthus sessilifolius, assembly GCA_021018995.1. Lineage (NCBI taxonomy): Eukaryota > Viridiplantae > Streptophyta > Magnoliopsida > Chloranthales > Chloranthaceae > Chloranthus > Chloranthus sessilifolius. Next base: position 90,074,449 of record CM037595.1, on the reverse strand, counting down.
AACCAGACCCGGTAATCTGACGTACAAATTTTCCTTGAAAATAAGTCGCACAATTGAGGTAGAGAGATTCAAACCCAGTCTTAAATTTGAATAAAGATTTTGTATCACGTCACCGAGACCTTTTCTTTTTTTAAAAGAAAATTTGACACTTTGCCTGACACATGGCACTATTTTTTTTACGTGGTCGGGTAAGGCTTAAGCCCGAGCCAGGCTCAGTTTGGGTTGGGTTTGGACTTAAATATCCGAAAGCTCTCGAGTCAAACCCTGCCTGATTTTGTACTCGGGCTGGCCAGGTTCGCGCCCAGTTTTCACTTGAACCGGCCAAGCCCGATTATATTAGTGGACAAGGTGGGACTGGCTCAAATATAATTTGGATTTGGTTTGGGCTTGCATAAAAACCTCGAGCCTGAAAGCACTTGGAACAAATTGGCCCATTTTGTATTTGGGACAGGTCCAGGCCTACTTTTTAGGGTCCAAAATTATTGGGTCTGTTAAAGGCCTGGCCTGGGATGCTGGATTGACAGCCTTACTAGTTTTCATCAAGTGTGTAATTTGATACTTACTATTTTTCATATGCAATTGATGTTTATATGCCAAGATTCTACCCAAAAAGAAGAGGAAAAAATCCCCTCTATAATTAAGCCATTGCCATTCATTTGAAGGCGTTTAACTAATGCTCTAACACAACTTTATCTAATTATTATGGTCTTCACATCAAGTGAAGACGATAATAAGGTTTAATTCTATGATTAGATATTGGAATTAATCAGCAACCATTACGGGATTAATGAGGGCCGTTTCACCTTGTGTATTATTAGGCAAATCCAAATCATCTATATAATGGGGTTGATGGACTCATTTGAGATGTGGAAAACACAATAGGGCTCCAATAGTGGGAATATCAAGAGGTACGGGAGAAAACCTTGGCTCAAGGTGTTCACTAGCCTCACGGCACTTTCCTCATCAATCAAGTTGTGGATCACTAGCCTCACGGCACCTCCCTCGGCAATCAGTAGACGATTAATCAATAGTATATAGATACATCATTCGCACAAACTTGATTACAGTTCCATATGGGCTGTTTTTGGGACCCGAGGTAATATATATATATATATATATATATATATATATATATATATATATATATATATATATATATTTATTTATTTTTTTTTATTTTTTATTTTTTATTTTTTCATTTTTATTTATATTGTTATTAACAGCAGTGCTCCTATGCCTAGTGTTACATCGTATTACAATACTATTCCCACAGTAACCATAAAATATGATGATTAATGGTTTCATGGATTTTGATGTAGATAGCTTTAGAGAGATTTGTGAAATCACATATTAATGGATATCCTATACAATCAAGGGAATAGAATCCTACTACACTAAGATCATGGGTATCAAAGCAGTTCTCTTTAGGGAAGCTTTGTTCGTTCCTATGAAATTACTGAGGGCACTTACACTGAAAACTGTTGAGACAATAGGCATACCATTAAACGATGGGTTTTGATTTCATGTGGCACACATAATAAAAAATGACTTAAGAATCACATGGCACACATCACTCATAAATGTGATTGTGAGGTCACTTTTTTGACATGATGTCCTGTAGACTAAAAAATTGACCATTTGATGGTATGCTCATGGTCTGAAGATCTATTGTGTGGATGATTGAGTCGAAAAACAATCTTGATCAGGTGATTCAAAATAATTAATAGTTTTCAATGTAGATGCCCTCAGTAATTCTGTAGGTGTGAATAGAGCTACTCTACTCTTTTTTCGGATCAACCTACTATGTTATTATTTATGGTGTTATAGGAAGTGGAAGATGAGGGAGCCAATGAAGAATTGAGGGAGATTAGTAGGAGAACTAAGCTCTCTAAAATCACAGATTAAAAATTAAATGATATATTTGTTTTATAGTTAATCTGGTTTAGCGGAAAAATATGGATAAATGTTTGGTTATTTTTAATATTTTGTGGTTAAAATGGATCATTTGAGTATTTTATAGTAACTTGGTTAGTGGTTTACATCTATTTTATATGTAATTATATACAAACCATTATATGAGAAAATGCATAATATATATAGATCTAATTGAAGGTGAAAAGGGTACTTATATCAAACTTATGAATAGCCTTTTAGAAAACAAATTAAATAGCCACAAAATTCTATCAAAGCTGACTGTAAAATGCCAATTACTTAGTGCTGGGAGAGGTTTGACAGGATACAAACCTAACGGCAGTTTTTTTTTTTTTTTTTTTTTCAAAAAGTGGCTGCTGGAGAGGTCTGACAGGATACAAACCTACTCTCTCAGACGTTTTTTTGGGCTAAAAGTGGTTGCTATTGAGACTCGACCACGCATTTATTTGTAAAAGTTAGCATTTAACATATAAATGCTTATCATAAGCTTACATTATTAAAAGTTAGCTTTTAACATGTAAATGCTTCTCATACGCTTACTAATAATGTTGATGGACACCTTCAAAAGATCCACTTACCCTTATAGAAGTCTCTTAGAGGAAAACACAAACATAAAAATATGGATAAATTTGTATTAATTATGAATAAAAATATATTAGATAAGGCAATGATGATAATGACAACAACAACGATGGTGACAAGATAAATTTCCTTCTCATGCAAGGACTTCCCTAAGGAGGTACTTCTAACCATGGTATCAAATATCGACTGATACCAATACGTATCAGTGATATGTATCGGTTTTTCGGCAAACTGATACATATCAGGTATCAACTCGAGTATTGGTATTGGCCGATACGGGCCCGTATCAGCTGATACGTATCGGGTATCGACCGATACGGGCTCGTATCAACTGATACCTCTATTTTCTTAATTTTTTTTTAAAGGTACCGATACAACTCGGTATCGGCCGATACGTATCAGTCCTCTGTGGACCGATACCCGATACCGATACCAATTTTGATACCTTGGTTCTAAAAAGTTCTTTTATATTCTCTCTCTCTCTCTCTCTATCTCTTGTGTAAGTGAAATTTCTAACGAGGAAGATAAATGATAAAGGATACTAATTGCCCTAATTGCCTACTAGTTAAGTGGAGGAATATGATTAAATATGTTAGGAATTCAAGACACCGAACTCTCTATCACGATGAATACGACAAAATGAAGAAGACGTAAAAATAATCACACACAACACAAATAAATTTACGTGGTTCACCCAATTTAGGGGTACATTCACGGAGTATATGTATTATATTTGTTGTGAAATTAATCTTGTTTTAAAAATCGCAAGCGCATGAATCAGATTGTAGTTAGTGGGTGCGGAGTACAAGATCGTTCTCACGAAGATTGACAAGAAAATTATAGGAAATAAAATAGAAATAGCAATTAATCCAAAGAAAGAAACTATATATCTAAAGCAATACTACACTAGTTTATCGATTTCTGAGAGTTTAATGAGAAATAAAGACTAGGTAGTAAAATTTAATTAAATGAGGAATAAAAGAGAGGATTAGGATGCTAACTCCTCCCATCCTTGGTTTACCATTTAGGAAATAAAGATCTAACGGTTAAGATATGATACCATCATAAGATGCAAAGCACATAAATATTGAACTCAATCAAATGTTTACGGAAAATATGATAAGTAATTCACGGAAATAATTCTAATGTATGCTCTTCCTACTGTCGTAAAAGAAATAAGGCAAAACATTCACCGTAAAAGGGACCTCTAATGACGATAGATTAATGTTACAAAATAGGACAAAACATCTACCGTAAAAGAAAGACTCCTAATGACGATAAATTAATACCGCAGATATTATCAATAAAGAACCCGGAGTAGATTCCTTATTACAAATCTGAGATCATGGGAGTGAGACTAGCACCCCTATCTTAGATGGCAATCAAAATTTACTAATTCGACAAGAACAATAAGACATTAAAGATCAAGGCATCTATGATAGCATAATATCTCAACCACAGATCTATAGTAGCATAAATGAAAACCTCGGATGGGGTTCATTAGATCCCCATCCTCAAAAGGATTTAGCTACTCATGCTAGAAATGAACAAAATAATTGAAAGATAAATTAAAATAAATATTAAAATACCGTAAAATGGTTCCAATAAAATCCACAAAAGCTTTAATCCAAGCAGGTACAATCTTCCTTAGTTGCAGAAATTAAAACTAATCTAAACTAGAACTAAGAAAATGCAAAAACAAAATTTGAAAAATGAAAGAGGGAACTAGAAGAAAGCTGGAAATTTTTCTTAGAAAATAAAAGCTAATGTAAAAGTCCCTTAAAATCAATTCTCTAGTTTGCTTAAATAGGGTCTCAACTCTAAATTTGAAATTCAAATATTCAAATTTGAATTTTAAATTTTAAGGATCATTAACTCGTTTGCTCCAATGTTCATACGTTTGTTGTTCTTATGCTCTTTTATGCTTCCAAATGCATCAAATGGCCAAATCTTTCTGAAACAATTAGAACTTCACAAATATGTTAGATTGCTCTCATCGGATAGCTAAATGTAGGCTTAAAGGGGTGAAATATAATCATATTTCACTACTCATCAATATTTCATAACGTTTACAACGCACACATTCTCTTCTCTCTAGTGCACTCTCATTCAAGATCTGACACGATCTTCAACAGTCAACACACTGAATAAACAAGGACGTAGTCCTTTAAAACAGAGAAGAGATTTAATGGAATATAGTAACGATTCCAACACAAGAACAACTTCAATTGGATGCTTCAATCCCCAAGCTTTCTTCAATACCTTGCCTCTCAAAGTATTCCCCAGTTGTCATTCTGTAGAAAACTCTCTCTTGGAACCCTAGAAAAACCTTCTGTTAATAGGTTCAACTTGCATTAGGAAACTTGACCAAAAACTTCACTAATTTACCCAAAGGTCCAAATCTGCGAAACTAATCCCCCAAAAAATGATTGATCGATTTCAATCCGAGAGTTACCAAATAATTTACGCTCAGACTCAATCGATAGATTTTCAAGCTCGATTGATCGATTTCAACCCTAGAGCAGTCAATTTATTTTCGTCCAGAATCAATCGATTGATTTCGACTAGAGACCACTCTTCAAAGTGTCTCAATTTATGTGTTGAGATTAAACTTAACCAACAATCTCCACCTAGGTTTCATCCTCAACTGTGACACCTCACCAACGGGCATCAATATTTGCGACAAGTGTTGATCAAGTTTAGGTAATGCCTAAACTTATTCTGTGTAACTGGCTTGGTCAACATATCCATTGCATTTTCTCTCGTATAAATCTTCTCAACCGATACTTCTCCATCTTCTATCATATCTCTGATAAAATAATACCGAACATCTATATGTTTTGTTCTAGCATAAAAAACTTAGTTCTATGTTAGGTGAATGACACTCTGACTGTCACAGAAGATATCGGTGCTCTCATCAATCTTACCAAATTTACTGACTAAACCCTTAAGTCATGAGGCTTCCTTAGCACCTTCTGTAGTTGCTATATACCCAGCCTTTGTAGTAGATAACACAACTATCCCTTGAAGCATAGACTTCTAACTGATTGCTCCACCTGCCAAAACGAATACGTACCCCGTGGTAGACCTTCTGTTAAGGTCACCAGCATAATCAGAATCAACATAACATAGAGATCCAACTCGCATGTATTTCCACCTTCAAACATCAATCCATTTTCAGCAATATCTTTTAGATATCTCAATATCCATTTAATCACAAGCCAATGCTCTATTCCGGGATTAGACATATTCTTGCAAACCACACTCAAGGCTTGCGCTAAATCTGGTCGTGAACTCACCATGGCATACATCAAACTCTCAACAATATTTGCATGCATAATATTCTTCATGTATTTCCTTTCTACATGTGTAGACGGACTCATCTTCTTTGTAAGTTTGAAATGCTATGCTAGAAGAGTTGATACAGACTTAGCATCACTCACGTTATACTTTTCAAAGAGCTTTTGGATAAAAATTCTTTTAGTTAGCCAAAGCCTCTTATTCCTACGATCTCTCGTGATTTTCATACCCAGAATCTTATTTGCGGAATCAAGATCCTTCATCTCAAAATTTTGGCTCAATGATCGCTTTAGCTTGTTCATTTCAACCTTGCCTTTTGCTGCTATCAGCATATCATCTACATAGAGAATTAAGAAGATTCTCTCCCTTTCATAATATTCTTTTCAGTAGACACAACAATCATACTGCCCCATGTGATACTTTATGCTCAACATATATGAATCAAACTTCTTGTACCATTGTCTAGGTGTCTGTTTGAGACCGTATAAAGATTTCTTCAATCTACAAACGAACAATTATGACCCTTTTGCTTCAAATCCTTATGATTGTCTCATATAAATCTCTTCCTGAAGATCTCCATGGAGGAAAGTTATTTTCACATCTGTTTGCTCTAGTTTCAGATCTTTCTAAGCAACGGTGACCAATAATGTGCGAATCGATGTGTGCTTCGCAACTGGAGAGAATATCTCATTATAATCGATGCCCTCTTTCTGAGAGAACCCCTTTGCAACTATCCTTGGTTTGAACTTCAGAGTTTGTCTCTTATGACATTCTTTCTTTCGAAAGACCCATTTACAACTAATGACCCTCTTCCATTTAGGAAGTTTTATGAGACCCCAAGCCTCATTTTTTAAAAGTGACTATCATTCTTCTTTCATGGCTAACTATCAATTTACTACATCTATATCCACCAGAGCTTCTGGAACTGTGCTTGGTTTCCCATTCTCTGTGATGAGTACAAGTGTTAAAGAAATCATATCTTTAAACTTTCAGGATGTTTCTTTGTCCTTTCTTACGTTCTCATTGTAACTTGAATCAGAACTAGTATCTCAGACTGTAAGTCTTGAGAAATTGTGTCATCATGCTTTATCTCAGAGACTTTATTATTTTTATCATCTTGCACATATCTTTCAAAAATAACTGGTACTGTGGTTCAATAGATGACTGAGGTTTTTCTTTCGCCTTTTTCATCAGTAACTTATCTTTGTTGAAAGTAACAACTCTTTTAACTATCACTTTGTGAGATTGTGTATCCTACAAATGATAACCTTTTATTCTTTTGTCATAACCAATCAAGACATACTTTTTAGATTTTGCATCCAACTTGGATCGTTTATTTCACTAAAGTAATACATACGCGACACATCCAAATACCCTCAAGTGAGAGTAACTTTCGTATCTTCCATACCAAACTTCATCTGTAGTTGATCTACCTTTAAAATTGTATAATTTAGACCCAAATCTCGGCATTACTAGGCCTTATTTCATTACTAATATTTGCTTTTAGTGCATGATAGAGTATAATAGGTTTTGAAGACTTAAAAGCGCAAACGTGATTAAAAGAGCAAAGTTAAGGGAGTCTCGAAACTATGACAAGAACCAATCAAAACAGCGGAGATAAAGAAGAGTTCTATGATTTACATATAGATTTACAAGAATTGAGGCCTATTCCATTTGAAAGTAGATGTTCCCAGCTTTCAAACAAGCTAAGAATCGCCTAATTCCGAATCATATATAAAAAGTTATGGCCAAATGAAGTTCGCAGAGAAGTGCAGGAAATGCAGTTTCTATTGGTCGGGATGTCCATCTCGACCGATCAAGTCTGGGCGAAGCAAAATATATAATTGGACTAGTCGAGCTTCTTAAAGGTCTAGAGCACCAAAATTCTACCAGTCTAAATGCAAATCTAGACTGTTAGAAACCCAACAGCAAAAGCTGTTCTTATGCGTATAATTTCAACCAGTTGAGCTCCATTCTCGATCAATCGAAGTCGGGTTTCTCTGCTGATTTTCAGGCGCGACAGTTGGGATTCTTTCAAAAATAAAGACTCCAAGATCTTCTTCCTTCCTAGTTTGCTTTAGATTCATTTTAGGATTTGTTTCCTAGATGAAATCAATGTTCAAGGGACTTATACATCTATAACTAAGGACCCAAGGTTTAGGAATCATATAACTTTTAGCCTAAGGCTTTTGCTCTTAGTTTTAGGTTTTCTTTCTAGGTTTAGTTTCTTTTCAGATTTGTGAGAGTTTGTGGGATTGAAGGTTTTGTAATCATCATTTTATGATCGATTCAGCGATGATGAAGATCATAGCAACGATACGCGGCTAAAACGTCCTGAAGCTTGGGATCTCTTGTACTATCATAGATAAGTAAATAGTCTAATTCATATTTTTCTTCTATTTTGAATTCCGTTTATAGTACAATTGTATGTTTGAGGTTTCGAATATATCGAGAACGCGATGGTAATGCTTTATTTCTATTTAGTTTAATTCTAATGGCCTTGTAGGGATTATGATTATATTAGATAGGGTATTTACTAATAGACTAGGACTTGTAGCATAGTTTTAGTTGGTTATTGCAATGATGCCTTGAAGTTTAGATTTATCTAATTCTTATACGAAGCGATAGAGCTTATATCCTAGAGCGGGAGTACTTGAAGTTCGGAATAGATTAGGAATAGGATGTGAGTTATTTATGAGAAGGAACTATCTCTGCCCCTGAGCCTGAGGTTGAGACCATGACCCTTAGGGGTGGATATGTGATAAATTACAAGGAAGATATGGTTAACCAACTTAAGATTGAAACACCGGAAGATAGCCAACCAACTTGTGACACCCCTCTCATACCAAAAGACCATTTGCATGAAGGGGATTCAATTCCTTGTTTTACATCAATTGAGCAGTTAAGCATTACATATGAGGCACATTATGGGCCCAACCATTTCTACAATGCTTCGGCAAACCCTCAAGTCGCTTGGTTGTAAACAATAATGTATTTGGCACTCTTAAATTGCCAACACACACTGAATTTGAATATATCATGGTTTATAGGGTGGATGAATTGGTTGAAAGTCCACCCACAAAAAACCACAAGACCCCAATTAATAGAAAGGGCAACCAATTCATGCTAAATGAATAACCCTTTTTTGTTCCTCTCGTGGTTTGAGGGGGTCCAACTGAAGACTGAAAACTTAGCGCTTCTTGGGAGGCAACCCAAGCCCCTTGTATAGTATAAGTTTAGGATTCTTGTCTTGTTTTTATTAAATTTAATGAGTTTGGTTTGTGTGTAGGTCTTAAGTGTGGAAATAAATACAAATAATAATAATAATAATAATAATAAAAAATAAAATAATAAAAAAAAAAAGAAAAAAAAAGAGAGATTTGTCGTCTCGACCGGTCGAGTTCGGATCTTGACCGATTGAGTTTTGGGCACTACTTCAGAACGAAGTAGGGCAGAGAGGCCACATCTCTTCCACATTTTGATCGATCGAGTTAGAGTTACCAGGCTTATTTAAATGCCCGGAGACCGGTCGAAACCCTCTTTTGACTAGTCCATGCCCCTTTTTCTGTTTGTTTCTCTCTCCTTTGAGGCTGCTGGTCCCACTCCTTATACTTCACCAACAGAGCCGTGGGCCAGCCATTTTTCTGAGCCCATGGACAGTGCCGATACCAGTACCTCTATCTCTAGTACGTATATTTGGTGCTTGAGCATTTATTTCTATATTTTATATTTTTTGTGCCCTGTTCCCATATTTTCTTACTTATTTCTTTTGTACAATGAGGGCATTGCACCATTCAGGTTTGGGAGTGTTTGTGCTTATTTTCGTGGTTTGCATTTCTACATTCATATATCTTTTAGCGACCACTATTTGGACACCCTCAAAACCACATTTTTGTATAGTTTTTGAACCATCATGTGCTATATTTTCACGTATTTTTCAAACTGTAGCTATTTATGCATGTGAATTCTAATTTTTAAATAGTAATACCATGTTAGGACTGTTGTTGTCTAGGATTATTAATTTCAATATGAACATTTAAGGATAGATCTGAAATTCAATATGAACATTATTAATTTCATGCTTAGAAATTTTTTTACACTACCACCATGCTTGAGTCCGAAAATCACGGGCTTAGTTTGAACTGTGAACCTTAGGATCCTAGTAGAGACTAATCCCGATGAGCTTTAGATCCATTTATCAATTCTTGATGAGTGCTTATACAAATTCAGAGTGTCTTTGAATACGTGCTTGTTTGCTTAGTCTCATATATTTCATTTGGTTAGTTACTTGGCATGTTTTATCTCATTGTGCTAGAACACATTGCACTTTAGCTCAAGACAAATAGGCATACTTTCCATTTTGTGAGAAAGTGATTGAAAACCGTCTTTGGCTTGCTTGTGCCTAAAATGCCCCACCTCATACAGTTTTACCTTTTAGTACCCCTTTTGAGCCTTGTTGAATTTTTTGCTTTTATATGTTTCTTGATAAGCCATGTTAACCATTCCCTGATATCATTTATGAAAAATTCAAGTTTTACCCTTCAATCTCTAAGAAATCGGGAACGAGGGATGAGAGTAAATGAGAAGAGAGTAAGTGGAGAGAGGCATGAGAGTGGTGTTTACTGAGAACATATGGTAGAAAAGTATGTGAAAAGGGAGAGGAAAAAAAAAGGTTGGAAATAAAAAAAATATGAGGTGATTTCAAATAGAAAATAAGGCGTAAAAAGAAAAAAATAATAATAAAAAAAAGAAATATTTTGAGAGATTAGAAAAAAGAAGTGGAAAAATGAGAAAATTAAATTTATTATTTTTTCAGTTTCTCAGAGAATTTGAGCCCAACTTCCCTTTCTTTCTTAACCCTCACCTGATCCCCGTTACAACCCGTAAAAAGACTTTCTTGATCCAAGCTTGATTAGAAAATGCCTTGTAGAGAGTGAGGGTGTAATGTCTATGGTGCTTGGTATGATATGCTTAGGATACATACATCTTTTTATTATGAGATTTATCTTTTTATTCTTCGATGCACCATATTTTTTATATCATGTTAGACCTTTTTTATTTGCATTAAAACCCTCTCTCACATGTGCGTGAAAAATGAACCATTCGTCGGAGTAATTCTGTTTTGAGTGTATACCTAAGGTGTGGGTTGAGTTGAAACTTGGGATCCGACGATTCTTTGTGTGGATTAGTCCTGCGATAGAAAGATTTTAGTATGAGTTAGCACACACACGACACTCTAGTCATGAATGAAGGATTTATTCAAAGATCGGAGCATTGAGTTAATTTGAATAGGCAATATTAGAATTAATATGACATTGGTATTTGAGAATGAAAGTTTGCATGTTAAAGTAATTACTGATTTTTGTTTGCCAAAGTATATACATTATGAAAACCGGTTTTGAAAATTTAATTTACCGACGATTTCACAAAATTGTTTTGGAAGTTTGTGGGTACCTTCATTGAAAACCCTCAGGAGACACAACTCGTCTATTAGAGATCACTTAGGAGTTTAAAGGCTTATTATATACGCTAAATGCAATCGTGCTCCTTACTAAAGTGTCATTTATTTTTATAGAGTAGGTGTTTTAGTTTTTATCTTTACTTTTTAAATTTTGCCTTTGCTCGAGGACTGGAAAAGTTGAGGTTTAGGGGTGTGATCGACCTTCAAAACTGTATAATTTAGACCAAAATCTCGGTATTGCTAGGTCTCATCTAATTACTAATATTTTCTTTTAGTGCATGATAGAGTATAATAGGTTTTGAAGGCCTAAAAGTGCAAATGTAATTAAAAGAGCAAAGTTAACGGAATTTTGAAGCTACGGTAAGAATCAATCAAAACAGCGGAGAGAAAAAAAAGTTTCATGGTTTACATGTAGATCTGTAAGAACTAAGGCTTATACCATTGAAAAGTAGAGAATCTCAACTTTCTAACGAGCCAAAAATCACCTAATTTCGAGTTGTATATCAAAAGTTATGGCCAAATGAAGTTCGTAGAGAAGTGTAAGAAATGCAGTCTCGACCGGTCGAGATGGATGAAACAGAACTTAGAATTGAACCAGTCGAACTTCTTATAGCTTCAGAACACCAAAACTTGACCGGTCCAAATGAAAATTTGGACCGGTCAAAACCCAGCAGCAAAAGAGGTTTTCTTATGCATATAATTTCGACCAGTTGAGCTCCACTTTCGACCGGTCGAAGTCGGGTATCTTTGCTGATTTTAAGGCGCGACAGTTGGGATTCTTCCGAAAATCAAGACTCTAAGATCTTCTTCTTTCCTAGTTTGGTTTAGATTCGTTTTAGGATTTGTTTTTTTAGTTAAAATCAATGTTCTAGGGCCTTATACATCTATAACTAAGGACCCTAGGTTTAGGAATCATATAACTTTTAGCCTAGGGCTTTTTGCTCTTAGTTTTAGGTTTTCTTTCTAGGTTTAGTTTCTTTTCTAGATTTGTGAAAGTTTGTGAGATTGAGGACTTTGTAATCATCGTTCTATGATTGATTCAGTGATGATGAAGATTATAGCAACGATGGGCATCTAAAACGTCCCGAAGCTTAGGATTTCTGTACGATCAAAGATAAATAAATAGTTTAATTCCTATTTCTCTTCTTTTTTGAATTCTGTTTATGGTACAATTGTATGTTTGAGGTTCCGAATATATCGAGAGCACAATAGTAACGTTATATTTCTATTTAGTTTAATTCTAATGACCTTGTAGAGATTAGGATTAGGTTAGATAAGATATTCACCGACGGACTAGGGCTTGTAGCGTAGTTTTAGTTGATTACTACAATGATGCCTTGAAGTTTAACTTTATCTAAATATTATAAGAAGCAATAGAGCTTGTAGCCTAGAGTGGGAGTACCTGAAATTCAGAATAGATTAGGAATAGGATGCGAGTTATTTATGAATCTATGATTAGAGGGATCCCAGGCTGTTTTCTCACTGTTTGTCAAATCTATTTTACTCGCTTTTCTAGATAACTAAATTAAAATTTTACTTTTATAAAAAACCCCTTTCTAATTAAAGCTTTAGATTAGATAAACGACTAGTCCCTGTGGTTCGATATCCTTGTACTCAGTATAGTATTTCGAACTTGTGCACTTGCAAGGTTTTGATTTAAAACGATCAGCAGTCATTAAGTTAAAATGCCATTGATGGCGATCGATTGACCATGTGACAGCCCGGATTTCGGCACCCCGAAACCCGCGCCATTAGCACGATCATCTTGACCGTGCCCATCAACTATGCACGGAACACTGGTATATCAAGCATAAAATAAATAAGAACAACTTGCGGAATTTAAATCTACATAGAATTACTTCTCAAAAGACAGTTCTACCCTCATGCCTCTGCATGAAGGGAGAACCGATCCGAACCATCGATGATAACCATCATCATGGATGGTTCGCCCAAAAGAATACTCTGATATCCATATACACAAGGTTTAATAAAAAACCAGGCTTGACATACCAAGCCGTACAATCTCCAACTAAAACTCCTCAAAATGCATGCCAGAGTCCTCTAGAAGAAGTCCTCCGGAGGTGGCTCTAACTCCTCACGCCGCAAGGTCCGACTCACCGTCAGGCTGCCTCCCTAAGCCCTGGCTGCTAGTAGTGGACCGACGATAGTCTATAGGGTGAGCTACATCCTAGCTCAATAGGAATGTAACACAATTGAACATATAAAATATAACTCACATGTATTCTATGATATGCATGCATGATGTGTCTATGCATTTATTGATGAAAAACAGTTAAAAACGCTTCAATTACTGGTAAATTTCTCATGTCTTTTAGTTAATCATGAATGATGCTGAGAAGGCCTAAAGCAAAACTTAAACTTCAACTTAAGTAATCCCCGAGCAATATAGCATCGAGCCCCGACGAGATACCCTTCATCGTCATCTATATAGACAGTTTTAAATGTATTCCCTGGGAATACTAATAGTACCCAAGCCCCTTTCCCCTGGGGATTGGTGGCGGGGTTTCACATCTCATCAACACCCCTGGGGTGTGCTTACTCTGTACGGATAAGCCTCCGTACTGGCCTACGGATTAGCCGCCGTATCGGTCACGGATATCCTGCCGCGTCAGTCGTGGTTATCCCGCCACGTCGGTGGGGTAACCTATCAAACCTCAAATAACAAAAATATCGGTGCCTTACATATAGTTATTCACCGTAATTGTGTTATCTTATATCACTTAGGCCTCATCAAGCATGATTCAATCATGGATACATCCCTGGGATGTATCCATTCACTTGCATCACACCTGATGCCTTTACTTCTTCACTTCATCATCCCCTGGGGATGGTCCATTTAAGTTCTCTTATGAATGTCACACACACACACTTTTCATAATCATTGAGTAGTAAAACATTTGAATTGAATTGATATCACTACATACATGCTCTTGTAAAATAAAGTACATGTTCAGGGTGTTCCCTACCTCAAGTCTTTAGCTGATCAATGCATCAAGGTCCCGCGTGGCTCCTTGTGCACTCGTTCTCACGTACCACCTATGGTACCATATAACATGTGAAACACATCACAAACGATGCTATAGAGAAGGGTTAAGATCCCCAAGAATCTTAAAGGCAGACCAAAAGTCCACATAGTTTACTAGAGTCGATTAATCGAACTCCAAAATCGATTAATCGAATCTGATTCGATTAATCGATTTCCAAAATCGATTAATCGAAAGTCAATATCGATTAATCGAAGCAATTTCGATTAATCGAATTTATCCTTTTCGCAAAGTCCATTCTCAGTTCGAACAGTCGAATTGTCATTCGATTAATCGAATCCAATTTCGATTAATCGAAATTCTTCTTTTCGCAAAGTAAATTCACTGTTCGAACAGTCGAGTTTTCATTCGATTAATCGAATCCAATTTCGATTAATCGAAATCCTTCTTTTCGCAGCGTACTCTTAGTTCGAATAGTCGAAGTTTTCACAAGTTGATTAATCGATTCCAAATCGACATCGAAACTAAATCGATTAATCAAATCCCATTTCGATTAGTCGATTTTTCCTGTTATTTCCTCCAACCCCGGGGTCCACTGAGGTTCTCGACATTAATCGATTCCCAAATCGATTAATCGAAATCCAAAGTCGATTAATCGTAATCCAAATTCGATTAGTCGAAATCGGGGTCCTCTGACTCTTCAACTTCCTGGCCAATTTCGATTAATCGAAACCCAATTTCGATTAATCGTAATTGTCGATCTCCTTCGAAATGTTCTTCCCAATCTTTTCCATACTTTTCTTCTATCTTTCTAAGCCATTATCCTATGATTTAACCCACATTTTACTGCAACTTAACCCCTATAATCTATGCATCTTATTTACAAAAAATTTACCTTGGATAGATCTCAAGTTGATTTCTATCAATAGTTGGAAGGCTAGGGTTTCTAGCTTTGGTTCTAACGGATCCCTTGCGTCGAATCCGGCCTCTTTAATGCTTGACTCCCTCTTCCAAACAGTTGCAATAACTCCTCTCTTACTCCTCTCTCTTTCTCTCTCTTCTTTACTTCTCTCAACCACCAAAACATGAAAGTTAGGGTTTTCAACCCTTTTTATCTTATCTCTTTTCTCGGCGTGGAGCACATACACACTCATCAGTGTATGTAACTCTACAAACTCCTCTATCTCTCCACTCTTCTACACTGGTTCACACATCACATCTGCTCATCTCACCTTAAGTTCATCAATGAACTATCTCATGGTCAAACCTAAGACCAATCGGGCACGGATCCCGAGGTCATAGTTCAATGTGATTTTTCGGGCTATTACATCCTCCCCACCTTGGGAATTTTCGCCCTCCGAAATCACCCAAAGGTGGTGGTGTGCACTCTCTCCCCACTCGGAGGTGAGGTGGTTCATTTGACTCATATGTAAGTCACCACACATTCACACAACACAAACATGGAAGTAAAATCTAACAAAATTGAACAATTTATATAAAAAGTTTAATTTGTATTAAGGATTGAATATTTTGTTACAATGCCAATAAGTTGGCGTACAATAAAAAGTACAGGTATAAATCAAAATGCAAAATACATAGACGACTTAAAGCAAATTCCCTCGCCAGTCGATGATCTCAGTGTGTGCTCCATTTGAGGTGGCAGTCCATTTGAGGTGTGGCGACAGGTCTGCTGGGGCTGGGTCGTGGCGTGGTGGTGGCCGTGGCGGATGTGGATGTGGAGGGAACCGCGTCCGTGGTGGGATGGAAGACGGGTCCTCTATGGAAGGCGGTGCGTCCGGCCGTCCATTCTTCTTCACGGGCCAGCATATCCATGTAGGTGTGGGGTAGATGAACCTGGAGGTGTGAAACATGAGGAAATCAATTCTCCTGCTCATCCTCTCGTTATTCGCTTCCATTCTGGCCAACACGTCCTCTATGGTAGGACCGGATGGAGCGGCGCGCCGGCGGTAGGATGAGGTGGGTGTCGCATGGCGCGTGAGTGTGCGGTGGTGGTGGAGGAACCCTCTCCACAGATGGCTCTCACAAGGCAGGTGTGCCCCACCCTCAAGTGGGTCCCGCCGAGGTGGTGGGGGTGGTGGCAGGTGCACGCTGCTGCCGCTGGCTGCTGGGCGGAGCGGACCCGAGCCGGTAGGGTCCGCTTAAAGGTTAGAAGCATGGGTCCATGAAGACTTTGTGAAGCGTCTTCACGCGATCGTAGCCCTCACCTCGTGAGGTGAAAAAGAGTAGGAGGGCCCGTCGGAGTAACACTCGAACATGCGCGAGATGAGTCGAGCATACGGCATCTTCTCCTTGGGCCGCATGTTGCCCTTCATCGCTTGCTCTTGATGTACCGCATCCCTCAAGGATGACCATGGTAGCATCAAACCATCGCCACGTATGTCGCGTAAGTGCATGTTGCACTTTATCCACGCGCCCGTCGTGGGCGCATCGGGTAAAGGTTGCATTTTATTATGGAGTCGAGCATCCACATGTAGGGTGGAAGATCGACCCTCTTGATGGACGTGTTCGACCCTTCTTCCCGTTGGTCATGCGAGTCATGACCTCTTCAAACAGGGTTCCTTTTCAAAGGGTGGGAATAGGGTAGTCTCGGGAGTAAAGTCGAGGTAGCATTCAAGCACCTCGTGTATGTGTCGACGAGTGATCGAGACTCTTGGTTATGATACAATCGTCCGCTAGGGCCATTGGTTAGCCCTTGGTAGAACAACCTCACCAATCTAGGGTAATAGGAACCGGATTGGTTTGAGAAGGTTGCCGAGTCCGCACTAGTTAGGTAGTTCGAGCCCATTGGGTCTCGCCGAATCGGGATTTGTGAATAGGGTAGGGTCGATGGTGTATTAGGCCTCAAAGGTCTTTGGCAGCCCACCACTGCTTGGTTGCTCCACGTTGGTGGGTGGTGGTGGCATGGGGTGGATTTCGGGAAGACTTCACAGATGCGCTCGTCGAACCGGAGGTGGTCTCCGATTCCGACGGTGATGGAGTCCTCACCGGCGATGGGGTAGGTGGTGGTGGTGCGGCGTTCTTACGCCTAACCGGTAGTTTGGAGGTTGCCTTCTTCGAAGACAAACGGGTTTTGGGCGGCATTTTCACTAAACTAGGGTTTATCTACTTCAAATGAAAGAAAAAGTTTGATTCTAGGGTTTACCGTGGTTTTCAAAGGCGAATACGGTAGATTGTGGGCGCGAATCGACGAAGAAATCGAACCCTAGACCGGTCGGATAGTTGGAGAAGAAGAAGGAAGTCGAAACGCCCAAAGTCCGGAAGCTCAAATGATTTCGAATGGGGAATGAAATCCCCAAACTTATATATATAGGCCTCGGCTCGATTAATCGAAATTCTATTTCGATTAATCGAAATTTAAAACTAGGTTAAGCCGCGTAAAATCGATTAATCGATTTCCCAAATCGATTAATCGAAAGTCAAATTCGATTAATCGAAAATATTTCGATTAATCGAAATCGTGTCTGTTTAAAATTTCAAATTTTTAAGCTCATCAAGCGCTTGCCGACATCGAAATCCATTTCGATTAATCGAATTCCAAAATCGATTAATCAATTTAGTTTCGATTAATCAAATCGGCCTATAACTTCATCTTTTTCTAAACTTTCTTAAGTATTCGATTAATCGAAATCCATTTCGATTAATCGAATTTCCAAAATCGATTAATCGAACTCACTTCGATTAATCGAAATTGTCCATTTGACTTTAACATCTCTCAAGTCCTCTAAGTAACTCGATTAATCGAAATTCCAATTCGATTAATCGAATTACAAAATCGATTAATCGAAATTATAATTCGATCAATCGAAACTTCATTCTATGTATATTCTAACTCAAATTTTTCATTTCCAGTCACTGGCACATGCCAGTCGACTAATCGAACAAAATCGATTAATCGAAATTCCAAATCGATTAATCGATTTGAAATTCGATTAATCGGTTTTGCCCTATTTCTACAAAATTTCAATCTCTTTCTTTCTTTTACTATTTTTGACAATTTATGACAGATTGGATCAAAATTTCCATTGAATTTCAAGTATAGTGGAAATTTCACAAACGTGGTTGCGGTTTACATCGAATTCTCACGTTGTTGGAAACAAGGCCGGATATTGTTCTTTCACATCGGCCTCTCGTTCCCAAGTAGCCTCTTCTTTTGGATGATTGTTCCACCGAACAAGCACTAAGGGAATCACTTTAGTGCGCAGTACTTGCTCTTTTCGATCCAGAATCTCCACTGGTTCCTCTATCATGCTCATGTCCTCACACATCTCTATAGGTTGCTTTCCTAACACATGAGACGGATCATTCACGTACTTTCTGAGCATCGATATGTGGAAGACATTATGTACTCGATCAAATAGCGGTGGTAAACCAATGCGATATGCAACTTTACCTACTCTTCCCAAAATTTCAAATGGTCCAACATATCGTGGACATAACTTTCCTCTCTTGCCAAATCTCATTACACCCTTCATAGGTGACACCTTCACAAACACATGCTCGCCCACCTTGTAGTCAACACTAGTCCGCTTCACATCGGCGTAACTTTTCTGTCTACTCTGTGCTGTCTTCAACCTTTCTCTGATAATTCGGACAACGGTGGCGTTGTCTTCAAGCAGTTTCGGTCCTAATACAAATTTCTCACCTGTTTCCTCCCAATTCAGAGGTGACTTGCATGGTCGTCCATGCAGAGCTTCATACGGTGCCATGCCAATGCTCGTTTGAAAACTGTTGTTATATGCGAACTCGAGCATCGGTAGATACTCATCCCAGTATCCTTGCATATCAAGCATGCACGCTCTGAGCATGTCTTCTATCACTTGATTCACCCGCTCTGTCTGCCCATCAGTTTGAGGATGGAAAGCTGAACTAAAGTCTAGTCGTGTTCCCATTCCTTCTTGAAATTTCTTCCAAAACTTGGACGTATATAGTGGATCACGATCTGAAATGATGCTGCTTGGAATCCCGTGTAATCTTACAATCTCCTTCATGTATAAATCTGCCAGTCTTCCTGCAGTATATGTGGTATTATACGGCAAAAAGTGCGCTGATTTGGTTAATCGGTCTACAACGACCCAAATGGCATTGTGTCTCTTGGCAGTACGGGGTAATCCAACAATGAAATCCATTGAGATCGATTCCCACTTCCATTCTGGTATTGGTAAAGGTTGCAATAGTCCCGTAGGATGTCTATGATCAACCTTCACTTGCTGACAAGTCAAACATCGTGACACATACTCGGCCACGTCTTGTTTCAGTCCTCTCCACCAGTAGTTCTTTTTCAAATCTTGGTACATTTTGGTGCTACCAGGGTGGATAGCATAATTTGACTTATGGGCCTCATCAAGAATCGTTCGTCTTAGATCGGCATTGTCCGGGATGCATAGACGGCCTTTAAACAACAAAGAACCATCTTCTTTTACTGAGAAGTCCGACCTGATGCCTTCATTCATGTCTTGATGAATCTTTGTTAATGTCGGATCCTTCATCTGTAGATCGTGGATATGCTCAAATATCACTGGCTTTACTGATATGTTAGCCAAAAAGGATCCAGTGTCCTTTGACTCAATGTTCGCGTCATAGATTGCCAGGTCTTCCAATAATTTCCATCGGTGCATACCCAAAATCAAAGAAGCTAACTGAGCTGAACCTTTTCGACTCAATGCATCGGCTACTACATTCGCCTTGCCTGGATGGTATTGTATAGAGCAATCGTAGTCCTTGAGGAATTCCATCCATCTGCGCTGTCTCATATTGAGCTCCTTCTGTGTAAACAGATATCGGAGGCTCTTATGATCGGTGAAAATTTCAAATGTCTCACCATACAAGTAGTGTCTCCAAATTTTCATAAAAAAATGATCACGCCAGTTCAAGTCATGAGTCGGGTAATTTTTCTCGTGCTCTTTCAACTGTCTTGATCCGTAAGCTATCACCTTCTTGTGTTGGTTGAGCACACAACCAAGGCCATTGTATGACGCGTCGCTGTACACTGCGTATCCTCCACTGCCTGAAGGAATTGCCAACACTGGAGCCGAAGTGAGTCTCGTCTTGAGTTCTTGAAAACTCTTCTCGCATGCCTCACTCCACTCAAACCTTGAATCTTTACGTGTCAGCTTTGTGAGAGGTCCCGATATCTTTGAAAACCCCTCAACGAAACGTCGATAATAGCCTGCTAAGCCCAGAAAACTTTGGACATCATCACCTTTGTCTTTGGTGCTCCCATTTAACTCATCGCTTCTATCTTTGCTTTGGATCTCTGGTGACGCCTTGGCCTTGAGACGCGACATGTCCCAAAAGCTAACTTCTTCCAACCAAAACTCACACTTCGAGTTTGGCGTACAATTGGTGTTCACGTAGCGTTTGTAGAGCAATCCTCAAGTGTTCTTCGTGTTCTGTCTTGGATTTGGAGTATATTAGTATATCATCAACGAACACTACCACGCAGGAGTCCAAGTGTGGTTTAAACACTCGGTTCATCAGATCCATAAATGACGCTGGAGCATTCGTTAATCCAAACGGCATCACAAGGAATTCATAGTGTCCATACCGTGTCCGGAAAGCTGTCTTCTGTATGTCCTCTGCCTTGACTCGCAACTGATGATACCCAGATCTTAGGTCGATCTTGGAAAAATACCTTGCTCCTTGCAGTTGGTCGAATAGATCGTCAATTCTAGGCAAAGGGTAGCGGTTCTTCACAGTGAGTTTGTTCAATTGTCGATAGTCAATGCATAGCCGCATTGACCCATCTTTCTTCTTGACAAACAAGACCGGTGCTCCCCATGGAGACACGCTCGGTCTAACAAACCCCTTGTCCATAAGCTCTTGTAGTTGTTCCTTCAACTCCTTTAACTCAGCGGGAGCCATTCTATAAGGTGCTTTTGAAATAGGTTCCGTTCCTGGTACTAAGTCAATGGCGAATTCTACTTCTCTTTACGAGGTAATCCGGGCAATTCTTACCTGAAACATCAAGTCTCGCACAAGTGCTATCTCAAAAATGACGTTCTTTTCCTCCTTGTCCTCCTTTAAGAAAGCTAAGTATCCAGCATCCCTTTTCGATCATTTTCTACCCTTCTGAGATCATACAGATGATGACGACCTCACTCCTTGAAACCGAAATGATCTTCTTGTGTTGGGTCCGAAATGACTACCTTGTTCTTGCAATCAATGGTCGACAATGTCATGCCAACCACCCATGCCAAGGATCACATCAAACCCTTGCATGTCTAATAAACCAACTTTGCTTCCAATTCATGCACTTCTAAGTCTTGAATCGCCACGATGATGGATTTGCAAGCTAACTCCGTGTCTACTAACTCTCCGGTCGGAATAGACACACGTATAGGACGAAATCCAACATCTCCGAACGATCTTCATCTTCTTAGCAAACGTGGAGTGATTTAATGAGTGGGTAGACCCGGTCTATCAACACTCGAGCGTCATGTCTAAATACACTTCCTTCTCATACATAGTTAAAGTACCTATAATATATACACATACATACAGAAATTTACACATCAAAATGCACTCTCAGTTTATATTAAAAGAATCTACACTATTCCTAATGCATGCACCTTTTCCATCTAAAATTCTTTATGAAACGGAATTTTTCTTTAATAAAATAAAATTTCTCACCTTGGATGACGTCGTGCACATTCCACCTTCTGCAAAGGATCGCATAGGCTCTCCCCCTAACAATCGGCTTCCTTGCTTGAATGGGTCGTGGTGCTGTAACTGAAGCCGTCTTGCCCTTGTCTGTCTCGGGGCAATCCTTGATCAAGTGGCCCACCTTGCCACATCGGAAACAACCTCTAGTTCCGATTCTGCAGTCTACAGTCCTATGCGGCTTGCCACATCTGGCACACGTCTCTCGAGGTGCGGAAGATACGGTACGAGAACCACAGTGACAAGAGCGCCGATGAACATGGCAGGGCTCTCATAGCGAAAAGGTCTCCCCGACGCAAGTAATGGAAACCTCCGTTGGTGTTGCTGTTGCGCCGGCCTTCCAAAACCTCCCTGAAACTGTGGTCTCTGACTCTGACCCACGAACTTCGGCTTTTTATTCACCGGTTCGTAGTTCCCCATCCTTCCTTGGTCAAGTCCTCTCTGTTGCTCTCTCTGTCTATATCTGTTTGTGTTCTCTTCTTCCACTACCAGTGCCTTGCTCATGACCTCTTCATAGGTCCGCAACTGGAATGGAGCTACTCCTCCCCTAACTTCAGGCTTCAAACCTTGCTGAAACCTCTTGGACTTCATCACTTCAGAAGCGACGTAATCCGGAGCAAAACGGGCAAGTCGTAGAAACTCTACCCCGTATTCTCTCACTGTCATCCTCCCTTGTACTAACTGTAGGAATTGTATTTCTAGTTGGTTCCTCACCACTTCCGGAAAATATTGTTTGTTGAACTCCTCAACAAACTCCTCCCAAGTCCATGGCAACTCTGGGGTCTCCTGAGCCCGAGTCCGTATCACGGACTTCCACCAAGGCCCAGCCTCTCCATCCAACATGTAAGCTGCCCATCTTACACTCTCGTCTTCCGTGCAAGTTAGCACGCTAAAGACTTTCTCCATCTCCATCAACCAGTTCTCGGCCATCATCGTGCGCCCAGAAAATGAAGGGGTCTCATCCTTCTAAACTCTGTAAAAGATGAGGGCACAGGCAACGCAGGTCCTACAGGTGGTGTAGGTGGCTGCTGTTCTCTTGACGCATGAGCTGCAAAGGATGCTGCTTGTTGTGCCATGGCAGCTGCCATAGTCTCCATAGTGTGCATCATCCTTTGTCACTCTTCTCTGTCTTCTTGTCTTTCTCTCACTCTTTCTTGCTCTCTTAGATCTTGATCCTGATGATCTCGATCCTCTTCCTCCTGCTGCTCCTCGCTACTCTAAAGGCACTCTATTGGTAGGAGAGATGAAATCATCTCCACTCATGAACTCCTTTGATGGCCTCCCCTTGGTCGGCCTCTCCCTCTAGCTGACATTGCGGCTGCATTTGAAACTAAAGTTTCGTTAGCAGAAGCCCCTATGTTCTGACGAAAGAACCCTTGTCAGAATTGCTAAAAGAAAATGCTCTGATACCAACTGTGACAGCCCGGATTTCGGCACCCCGAAACCCGCGCCATCAGCACGATCATCTTGACCGTGCCCATCAACTATGCACGGAACACTGGTATATCAAGCATAAAATAAATAAGAACAACTTGCGGAATTTAAATCTACATAGAATTACTTCTCAAAAGACAGTTCTACCCTCATGCCTCTGCATGAAGGGAGAACCGATCCGAACCATCGATGATAACCATCATCATGGATGGTTCGCCCAAAAGAATACTCTGATATCCATATACACAAGGTTTAATCAAAAACCAGGCTTGACATACCAAGCCGTACAATCTCCAACTAAAACTCCTCAAAGTCGCACAGCAGAGTCCTCTAGAAGAAGTCCTCTGGAGGTGGCTCTAACTCCTCGCCGGCCGCAAGGTCCGACTCACCGGGGTCAGCGTCTCCTGAAGCCTCGGCAGCTGCTAGTAGTGGACCTGCGACGTATAGTCTATAGGGTGAGCTACATCCTAGCTCAATAGGGAACAGAACACAATTGAACATATAAAATATAACTCACATGTATTCTATGATATGCATGCATGATGTGTCTATGCATTTATTGATGAAAAACAGTTAAAAACGCTTCAATTACTGGTAAATTTCTCATGTCTTTTAGTTAATCATGAATGATGCTGAGAAGGCCTAAAGCAAAACTTAAACTTCAACTTAAGTAATCCCCGAGCAATATAGCATCGAGCCCCGCGCAGATACCCTTCATCGTCATCTATATAGACAGTTTTAAATGTATTCCCTGGGAATACTAATAGTACCCAAGCCCCTTTCCCCTGGGGATTGGTGGCGGGGTTTCACATCTCATCAACACCCCTGGGGTGTGCTTACTCTGTACGGATAAGCCTCCGTACTGGCCTACGGATTAGCCGCCGTATCGGTCACGGATATCCTGCCGCGTCAGTCGTGGTTATCCCGCCACGTCGGTGGGGTAACCTATCAAACCTCAAATAACAAAAATATCGGTGCCTTACATATAGTTATTCACCGTAATTGTGTTATCTTATATCGCTTAGGCCTCATCAAGCATGATTCAATCATGGATACATCACAGGATGTATCCATTCACTTGCATCACACCTGATGCCTTTACTTCTTCACTTCATCATCCCCTGGGGATGGTCCATTTAAGTTCTCTTATGAATGTCACACACACACTTTTCATAATCATTGAGTAGTAAAACATTGAATTGAATTGATATCACTACATACATGCTCTTGTAAAATAAAGTACATGTTCAAGGTGTTCCCTACCTCAAGTCTTTAGTCGATCAATGCATCAAGGTCCCGTGGCTCCTTGTGCACTCGTTCTCACGCTACCACCTATGGTACCATATAACATGTGAACACATCACAAAGGATGCCATAGAGAAGGTATAAGATCCCCAAGAATCTTAAAGTCAAACCAAAAGTCAACATAGTTTACTACGATTAATGAACTCCAAAATCGATTAATCGAATCGATTCGATTAATCGATTTCCAAAATCGATTAATCGAAGTCAATATCGATTAATCGGCAATTTGATTAATCGAATTTATCCTTTCGAAAGTCCATTCTCGGTTGAGCAAATGAATTGTCATTCGATTAATCGAATCCAATTTCGATTAATCGAAATTCTTCTTTCGCAAAGTAAATTCACCGTTGAACAAATTGAGTTTTCATTCGATTAATCGAATCCAATTTCGATTAATCGAAATCCTTCTTTTCGCAGCGTACTCTTAGTTCGAATAGTCGAAGTTTCAAGTTGATTAATCGATTCCAAATCGATTAATCGAAACCAAATCGATTAATCGAATCCCATTTCGATTAGTCGATTTTCCTTGTTATTTCCTCCAACCTCAGGGTCCCTTTGGAGTTCTCGATCGATTAATCGATTCCCAAATCGATTAATCGAAATCAAAATCGATTAATCGAAATCCAAATTCGATTAGTCGAAATCGAAGTCCTCGACTCTTCAACTTCACGGACAATTTCGATTAATGAACCCAATTTCGATTAATCGAAATTGTCGATTCGATCCCTTATTTGTTCTTCCCAATCTTTTTCCATACTTTTCTTCTATCTTTCTAAGCCATTATCCTATGATTTAACCCACATTTTCTGCAACTTAACCCTATAATCTATGCATCTTATTTACAAAAATTTATCTTGGATAGATCTCAAGTTGATTTCTATCAATAGTTGGAAGGCTAGGGTTTCTAGCTTTGGTTCTAACGGATCCCTTGCGTCGAATCCGGCCTCTTTAATGCTTGACTCCCTCTTCCAAACAGTTGCAATAACTCCTCTCTTACTCCTCTCTCTTTCTCTCTCTTCTTTACTTCTCTCAACCACCAAAACATGAAAGTTAGGGTTTTCAACCCTTTTTATCTTATCTCTTTTCTCGGCGTGGAGCACATACACACTCATCAGTGTATGTAACTCTACAAACTCCTCTATCTCTCCACTCTTCTACACTGGTTCACACATCACATCTGCTAATCTCACCTTAAGTTCATCAATGAACTATCTCATGGTCAAACCTAAGACCAATCGGGCACGGATCCCGAGGTCATAGTTCAATGTGATTTTTCGGGCTATTACAGACCAAGTAACATGTTGAGCTCATTACCTTTACGTAGAACCCATGACTCAAGTCGGAATGATTCAACATACTCCGCGCTTTTTCCAATAGTATTCTATTCATTCTCTCGGCTATGACATTTTGTTGAAGAATTTTAGGAACTGTTACATGTATAACAATCTCTTGATTTTCACAGTAAGCCTTGAAATCTGATGACAAATATTCTCTACCATTATCTGATCTGAGAACCTTTACCTTTCTATCAGTTTGGTTTTCAATCATACTCTGCTACTGCTTGAATTTCTAAAACACATTCGACTTATTCTTAATCAGATACACCCAAACTTTTTTGGAATAGTCATCTATGAATGACACAAAGTAGTTGGCTCCACCTACTGAAGTGACTTTAGCCGGTTTCGATACATTTGAATCTATGTAATCAATCAACCCTTTCGAAATATATTTTTCTGTGGAGAAACTAATTTTCTTTTGCTTCTCGAAGCTGCAATTTTCACAAAATTTCAGTTTACAAGTTTGAATATCAGAAATAACCTTATTCTTTATGAGCTCTGTTAGCCGCGCTTACTCACATGACCAAGCCTCTTGTGCTACAAATCTGAGAGATCCTTAAAATCTTTAGTAGCCGCAACACCACTACTGCTGATTGTGTCGCCTACTAGAATGTAAAGATTCTTTATTTTCTCTCTTTTTATCAAGGTCATAGCACCTCGTGCAACCTTCAGTTTTTCGGATTCTAGGATGACTCGACATCCTATTTCATCCAATGCCCTTAACGAGATCAGATTTTTTTTAGATTAGACACATGCTTAACCCCAGTAACAGTACCAACACAACCATCAAACATATTTATTCCGATAGAATCGATATCTACTGCTTCACATATACTGTCATTCCCTATCAAAATCATCCCACCATTGGCTTCCTTGTACTGGTCAAACGAATCTCGGCATGGATACATGTGATACAATGTTCCTAAATCTAGGATCCATCTACCATCAACCTGACTGAAGCCTAATAATGCACACAGTAGATCTTTACCGAAATCTAACTTAGCAACACTAGCTTGTTGCAAAGGCTCTTCATTACTTTTATCTTTATTCAATCTCTGCTTGTAATATTTGCGAATGTGTCCAGATTGTTTTGAGAAGTAACAAATAATATCATTTCTATCACCCCTAGATTTGGACCTGTTATTTCCTCTCATTGATTTATTATCCCCTTTGGACTTATTGCTTTTACGATCATGGTTTTGACCCCTTTCGCTAAAGAGACTAGTCCCTTCAGAGTTAGATACGAGTTATTTTCTCAATTTGTCAGAAAGAAGTACAACATTTATTTCTTTGACGGCTATGAGGTGAGCACGATGCTCAAAAATCAATGTGATAATATTGATTTATAAGATGTCGTAACAAAATGCTCATAAGATGCAGACAAATCAATGTGGTAACAAGATGCTCATAAGAATCAGACAATAAGGTGCGAAAAAGAAGTGCAAGATCTTCTTTAAGTTTCACCTCAATGCTCAATAGTTCACTAACTATTTTATTAAAGGGATTCAAATGATCATCAACACGCGTACCAGCCTTCATACGAAGTGTGTAGAGTTGTTTCTTCATGAAGAGCCTGTTTGACAATGACTTTGTCATGTAGAGAGATCTATCTTCTTCCATAGATTTATTGTCAATTTTTCGTGAAGAACGTTGTATAAAACTTCATCGGATAAGCATAATTGGATAGTACCTACGACTCTCTTATTGAGGAGTTTTGAAATATGATCATATTTGACACCCTAAAACGTACACTTGGCCATCCGATGAGAGCAATCTGACAACTTTTGTGGAGTTTTGATGGTTTCAAGAAATTCTGACCGTTGGATGCATTTGATGGCATAAAAGAGCATAAGAACAACCAATACTGGAATATTGAACCAAAGAACCGTCAAGCCCATAAATCCATGAAGGATCGATCGATCAAATCTCAGATCGATCGACTGAAGCTGAGAAGAATTAATTTCGCAGAAGCCATTGTCCATAATTGATCGATCGAATTCTTAAACTGATTGATCGAATTTAAATAAATAAATCTCGTACCAAAATGGTATCGCTGAGCGGAAACATAGACACATTATGTAAACAGGATTGGCTTTACTTGCTCATTCCAAACTTCCACTTGTTGGGTTGAGTCTTTCAATACCGTCATTCATTTAATTAATATTCTTCCAACCGTAGTACTCGATCGTACATCCCCATATGAAAAATTATTCCGGTCATCACAAGATTATTCTACGTTATGTATTTTGGATTTTACCCTTTATTACGTCCCTATACTAAGCATAAAATAAAATTTCGTACACAAAAATGTATTTTCTTGGGATACAGTAAGAATCATCGTGAATATTGTTGCCGTAAAAAAGATTATGGCAGGGTATTTATATCAAGACACACTATTTTCCCATAATCAAAATTTTTTTTCGGGATATAATCACAGTCGCTAGTGCACCACGGGAAGAGACCCAACCTGTTTGGCTTCCTACCACACCTATCCCAAATCCTAATCCTCACCATTCTGCTACCTCAACCTCATCACTCTCCATACCGGATCCTTCACTCTCCCCATCAAACGAAAGTCCTTCACAATCCCATGCATTAATTCCTGATCCCACTCACTGTAATCGCCCTCTGGATTCAACTCATAATATCTTGGCTACCTCTCTTACCCACCCAACCCAACCACCCTAAGCAGCTCTATGCATCAAACTGCAACCTTACCAACAGCTACACATCCCATGGTGACTCGAGCCAAGGATGGTTTGCGATAATAAAAGAAATTCCCTGATTTTCAAATGCTTTACTCCACTAAGCACCCATTATGTGCTCTTTCTACATGTGAACCAACATGCTATACTCAAGCCTCGTAAACACATGAATGGCGAATGGCTATGGCATCCGAATTTGATGCGCTCCAATATAATGGAACCTGGACTCCAAGACTTACACATAAGTAGGTTCTTCACAATAAATGGGTCTTCAAACTCAAATGAACATTTGATGGACACATTGATAGATATAAGGCACACCTTGTTTCCAAAGGCTTTGAACAAAAAGATGGGGTCGATTACACAGAATTTTTTAGTTTGGTCGCTAAGCCAACTACCATTCGTATCATCTTAACACTAGCTATGCACTTTAATTGGCCGATTCAACAACTCGATCTCACTAATGCATTTTTGTATGACTACGTTCACCAGATTGTCCTCCTTTTTTGCGAAAATTTGTTTCAAAAGTTCATATGTTAATTACTTTCTTTTCATGTTCCATGGGGTAGCACCATGGTTGTCATTCTCATGTATGTTGATGACATAATCATCACAGGCCATAAGTTCACAGCCATATCTACTCTTATTGGTCGTCTCAAACATGAATTTGCAATGTGAGAACTTGGTCTGTTACACTATTTTTTGGTAATTGAAGTATATTGCGATTCTATCGGGCTTTATCTACTTCAATCTAAATATATTAAAGATCTGCTTGATCGTGCAAGGATGATTGGTGCCAACCCTTATGCCTTTCCAACAATCGCCAATGGTAAACTTTCAAAGTTTGGCTGTGATCCACTTGATGATAGTACTGAATATCTTCGAATTGTGAGTGCTCTTCAATATTTGTCACTCACACGACCCGATATCGGATTTCCAGCGAACAAGGCATGCCAGTTTATGCATAGTCCCTCCACTGTCCATTGGATTTCCATTAAGTGAATTCTTTACTATTTAAAGGGCACAATTGACCATGATCTTTTTCTGCAAAAAATGTCTCTTGAATTGCAAGATTTTACTGATGCTGACTAAGCAGGTAGCCCAGATGATCATCGGTCGACCAGTGGCTTTGAAGTTTTTCTTGAGCAATGTTTTGTCTCATGGGGCACTAAGAAGCAATCCACAATATCCCGATCTAGCACTGAAGCAAAATATCGGTCTATAGCCGCAACTTCTGCCAAATTAATCTCTTTACGGATGCTTCTTCGCGATCTTCAAAATTTTCTCCCATCGATGCATGTTCTTCGGTGTGATAATGTCAGTGCAATGGCGCTTACATCTAATCTTATCTTGCATGCACGCACTAAACATATTGAGGTCGATTATCATTTTATTCGAGAACAAGTGGTTCGACGCGATCTAATGGCCAAGTTTGTTCCTTCCATTAATCAGATTGCTGATATATTTATGAAGGGGTTCTAGCTCTACTCGCTTTCTCAAACTTCATGACAAACTAATGATTCGCTCATTGCCCATTAGCTTGAGGGGGTGTGTTAGCAAATCTTCAACTTCGACTCAACAACCGTTCAACAAGGGTTTCAAAATTCCACAATTAACTGAACAACATTCACCAAGAATCAGGAACGTTGACTTCACTCAGTTACTAGGAATTACTAATAGTTATCTACTACTGTTATTTAGTTTTACTAATACTTATTTATAACCAACTTGTAACTGTATATATTAGAGAGGATGAAACCTCAATGAACAAAGTGAATATATATATATATATATATATATATATATATATATATATATATATATTGAGTTTCACTTGTAGTATAAAAAAAAAAAAAAACTTAAAAGAATTATAGATTTTCAATTTTTAAACTCTATAAACTTTTAGGACAATAGATTTTTACTTGTTAAATATTTGAAGTATGTCAATGTTTCTATTTTTATGAGTGTAAAGGTAATTTTCTTAAATAAATAAATAATTTATAAATAAATGGATCGGGCATGTTGAGCTTGGGCTTTGTAAGTGTACGACGGGCAGGGTTTGGGTCTAACCGATTGAACTTGATATCAAGTTCAACTAGTTTTACAATTATTTGATAGAAGGGATTGTTGATTTCCACAATGCCTATTTTCATAAGATGATGTACATGATGGAATCTAAATGGATCTGACGATCCGACCATCCAAAATTAAGCCTAAAGATCTAGGCGCATGATCAATCAAAAACAATAAATTTATAACCTATAAATATGCGCACCTTGAGCGTTAGCCATCGATGGTTGGTTGCCGATCTTCAACGATGTTCTCGCGTTCAATGTCTCCTAGCACAATGGGGATGCTCTCGCCAATAGGGAGGATTGAATTACGTCAAGCTATCGTTGGGACCAGGCACCCCTTATATTTATAGCCAAAGAGTCCTATCCCATTAAGGACTGAAATTGCTAATTATAGTGTGATTAGAAATCACAATCATACTTTAACTGAAAGACTCAACAAGCAGTTGCCTATTCTCTTCAAACTCACCAGAATAGCAATTGTACATCTTAAGGTTGATCTTATACCATTCACTGGTCAACGGGTTTGACCATAGTGATGGCCACCAAAATAGGAACTTCTAACAGTCTCCCACTTGGCCAAACTATGTCAATAAACTCCGATTACCCAATGTTAGCTAACTTTCTTTGAATGGTAAGTCAAATCAATCTCAATCAAAGTCTTTAATAACAGTCCGGTCCAGTGAGAATTTCAATACAGAATCAATGTAGTCAATATATCATATCATCGATATATGACCGCTCATTAGTCACTGTATTGGAAGTCATCACCGACATGGATTCCAACTAGTATGATTTCACATAGATTGTAAGTTTACATAACTGAATGGTGATTACATGTAAACGCAATCTAATATTGGTCCTACTTTATTGCCATCTACTGGCACCATATGTTCCAAGGAGTTATTTGCATAAAAATGGAAAAGCAAATAAATAAATTTTATTTCTGAATCAATTAAACAAATGTATTCACTCGCATATATCCACTCTCAAAGGCTATCAAAATTATCTGTCAACCCCATGCGCGCAACATGCTCCAAAAAGAGCGTGGGAGATAAACCTTTTGTGAGAGGGTCAGCCAACATGAGTGTCGTACTTATCTTTTCAACAGATACAATTTGATTCTGAACTTTCTCCCTTACAACAAGATATTTTATATCAATATATTTGGAACCCCCACTAATCTTGTTGTTATTGGAGATAGCAATCGCAGCGGAATTGTCACAAAAGATTCTCAGTGGCTTTGAAATAGTATCAACAACTCGAAGCCCTGAGATAAAATTCCTCAACCATATCGCCTCACATGTTGCCTCAAAACATGCAACGAATTCTGCTTCCATAGTGGACGAAGTAGTCAGCGTTTGTTTAACGCTCTTCCAAGATATAGGTCCACCTGCAAGCATAAAAATATAACCCGATGTGGACCTACGAGTGTCTTGACACCCAGCATAGTCAGCATCTGAATAACCAATAACTTCAAGGTTATTCGACCTTTTGTATGTGAGCATGTGTCCTTTAGTCCCTTGTAAATAGCGAAAAACCTTCTTAGCTGCTTTCCAATGATCCAAATCAGGATTACATTGGTACCTGCCAAGCATGCCAACTATATACGCTATATCTGGACGAGTACAGACTTGTGCATACATGAGACTCCCAACTGCCGATGCATAGGAAATTGTCTCCATCTGTTTTCTCTCCAGATCGATCCTGGGACTCTGAAGTAGACTAAATTTATCACCCTTAATGACAGGGGCAACAGTAGCAGAACAATTGTGCATGTTAAACCTTTTAAGAACTTTATCAATATAAGCTCTTTGAGACAATCCCAATATGCCACGGGCTCTATCTCGATGAATCTCAATTCCTATCACGTAGGAAGCTTCACCAAGATCTTTCATATCAAAACTCTTTGATAAAAAGTTCTTTGTCTCATATAACATGCCCAAATTGCTACTCGCAAGTAAGATATCATCAACGTATAAAACAAGGATGATAAACTTACTCCCACTGATTTTAAGATATATGCATTGATCCACAGTATTTTCTTTAAAACCAAAATTTAAAATGACTTCGTGAAATTTTAAGTACCATTGTCGAGATGCCTGCTTTAAACCATATAGAGACCTTTTGAGTCTACAAACTAAATGACGCTCCCCCTCAACCTGAAAACCTTCAGGTTGTGTCATAAAGACATCTTCATGCAAGTCGCCATTCAGAAAAGCAGTTTTAACATCCATTTGATGCAATTCTAAGTCAAAATGAGTTACTAATGCCATGACTATCCGAAAGGATTCCTTTCTAGAGACAGGAGAAAATGTCTCTTTATAGTCTATTCCTCTTTTGAGTGAAACCTTTAGCGATTAACTGCCTTGTATCTTTCTATATTACCTTTGGAGTCTTGCTTGGTTTTAAAACTCATTTACGTTCCTCAGTGCTTGACTCCATTAGGTAACTCACAAAGATCCTGCATCGAGTTATGTTTCATTGATTCCAACTCATCTTTCATGGCTTGAGCCATTGAGTGGAGTTGTCGCTCCTGATGGGTTGGCTAGAGGAAACAGGATCTGATTCCTCTCTAAAAACAAAGTCACTCTCATTTAGGTAACCTATATAGTCATCAGAAATGGCAGGCTTCTTTGCTCCCTCTAATCTACGCAATGGTAGATCGATGGCGATCACCATGGAGCAAGAGCCTCCTCAATGTGGGTGTGTCAATAGGTATAGCCAGTGCATCAACACCGGCTTGAATAAGTGTTGGTGCCACTTTTCTTGGATAAAGGGGTAGGAATTATAACCCGATTCTCCTCAAAAGTGATTTTCCTAAGCTCTATACTTCCACCCGATCTCACGATCCTCAAAGAATTTTGCATGTCTAGTCTCAACAATCCCAAGTACTATGGTGGGGCAATAAAATCAGAGCCTTTTGATCTATCAGGGTAACCAATGAAATGACAACTTATAGTTTTAGGGTCCAATTTTCCTAATTGTGGGTTGTACACCTTTGCTTCAGCCAAACAGCCCCAAATGTGTAAATATCCTAAAGTCGGTTTTCTGCCTACCCATAGCTCATAAGGAGTCTTGGGAACTGCCTTACTAGGAACTCGATTTAGGATATGCACCGCTGTTTTCAAGGCTTCTCCCCACAATTACGTAGGCAACGTAGAGTTGCATAACATGCTTCTCACCATATCCATAAGAGTACGATTTGCTGCTCACCATACCTGCTGTTTTGTGTGCGGCATGGTGTATTGAATGCTCTTGTAGATATGTATGAAGGGTCTTGGATTGCGACTGCTTTGAGTATCTACCATAGTACTCTCGCCTCTATCGGATCTCACAATTTTAATCTTGAATTGAGTTGTAACTCAACTTGACTTTATAGATTTTAAACATATCCGCCTCATTTCGTGAATGAGAAATATATAACCAAAACGAGAATAATCATCAGTGAAGGTAATAAAATATTTTTGACCACCAATAGCGGGAGTTGGAAACGGTCCACAAATATCAGTGTGGACTATTTCCAGCAAACTCGTGCTTCTGAGAGCCCCTTTCTTATTAGTTTTTGTGAGTTTCCCTTTAACGCAATCAACACAAGTATTGAAATCAGAGAAATCGAGCGCATCGATTATATCATCTTTAATTAACCTCTCCATTCTATCCTTAGATATATGGCCTAAACGTTTATGCCATAAAATGGAGGAGTTATCGAGTGCTCGTTTTCGTTTCTTACTTATTTTATCATTCACATGCATAGAAACTAAAGATTGGGCGTAAGATGAATCCAAGTTCAACTGATAAAGATTGCCCATTAATGAGCCACCACCCACAATATCGGAATTGAATAATAGAGTAAACATATTATGTCCAAATTTAAATTCAAAACCTAATGAATCCAATTTAGAAATTGAGATAAGGTTTCTAGTGATACTGGGAACATAAATAGTATCAACTAAATCCAAAATGAAACCACTATCTAAAATGAGACGGAGAGTCCCAATGGCCTCCACGTCTGCTTCTACTCCATTCCCGAGTTTGATGGTACGTTCGCCTTTACTTAGCTTCCTGCTGGATCGAAATCCCTGCATTGAATTACTTATGTGAATAGTTGCACCAGAATCTATCCACCAAGTATTGCGTGGAGCATCAACATAAAGTGATTCAAAACACACAAAAGCAAGGTCATTACCTTTCTTAACTAGCCAATCTCTGTATTTCTGACAATTCTTCTTAATGTGTCCCTTCTTCTTACAGAAGTGACACTTGATGCCAGAAGTAGATGTGCTAGCCTCTCCTTGTTTGGTTTCCGGTGGAGGAGCTTTCACGTTCTTTCCTTTATATTGTCCCGGTTTTCGCTTGAAATTTCGTTTCGATGGGCCAAGAGCGGCGTAATGGGCACTTTCAGGTTTTTCAGCCCGAAGTCGTTCTTCTTCTTGGACACAGTGAGCGATTAACTCGTTCATCTTCCACTTCTCTTTCTGCGTGTTATAATTGATCTTGAACGGACCAAATTGCGCAGGAAGAGAAGTCATAATGAAGTGAACAAGATAACCCTCAGAAAAACCCATGTCCAGTTCTGTCAATTGAGTTGCCATGCCACTCATTTTCATAATGTGCTCCCGGACGCCGCTATGACCATCATATTTCATGGTTCCCATTTTAACAATTAGACTACTGGCAAGGGCTTTAGAAGTCCCTTGAAATTGTTCCTTAATGGCTTGCATGTATTCTTTTGCAGTGTGCGAGTCAGGAATATCTCCCCGGATCGCATCAGCAATGGAAACCTTTATGATCATGAGGCTCATACGATTTGATCTATCCCATTTTTCTAAATCCGTATGGTTCACTGCCAGATCCTCAACCGAGGCATCAGCAGTGAGCTTCTTGGGTTTATCAGATCGTATAGCATAGTCAAGATCCATGCAACCTAGAACAATTGCAACTTGTTCCTTCCATTTCTTATAATTTGATCCACTCAAAAGTTCAATTCCACCAATCATACTGGTTATGATAGACGAGTTCAATGCTGCATAATAATTAAGGGCTTTATTATGTCCACATACAATCGAAGTAACTATCAATTCCACAAGGTTATAATTATAGTATGTGACGCGAAAGTTAAAATATGTCAAGGAATATAAAAATTAAAACCAATGTGATTTTATTGAGAAACAATTTGTGTCATTATGAGCCTCTGTTGGGTCGAGTCATAACACACTAGCCGCTTCCTCAATCTATATTAATGATGGTGGTACTAATTGCGTCGCTATGACCCTCCGTTGGGTCGAGTCACAACACGCGAGCAGTACCCACACACACAAAATAATGAATAGTGAAACACAGCCATCATATAATATTAAGTGATTCATCACCGTTGGGCAGAAGAATCCCTTATGTTGTAACGCCAACGTTCACTACACATTTACACTGGATTTGTAACACGTTTTTGAACAAAATTAAACCTCACTATGAAAATCACGGCACTAGGAAAGATCATCACCGTTGGGCAGAAGAGTCTTTCCAAAGCCATGTTTTCAAATTAGGCTTGATAATAATTTAGATGATCACAAAACGTGTTATGAGGAGGTGTCAAAAAAGACAACAAACGAGCATTATAAAGTGTAAGTACCAGCCATGGTGGTAGAGCACAATCTCCACTACCCAATTCTAATGAATGATACTTGAACAAAAATTGATTACACAATTAAAAAATGGAAAAAATAACATCAGGTCATGAAAATGTCATAATAGAGAGCTCATTGTTAAAAATAGACCTAAAAAACGGATCCGAAATGTCCGAGATAGTCAAAATGCATATATAATGTCCGAACATCGGACCTGTAAATAGCCCAGAAAAGGCCCGAAAAGAATAAGAAATTTAAAAGATCATAATTGGGCCGGGTATCGGGGCAGACCATGGGCCTTAGTGGGCGAGTGGGCCTCAGCTAGTGGGCCTGTGGTCAGTGCAGGTCGGGCCATGGGCCAAGGCCGAGTGGGCCTCACCAGTGATGGGCCTGGTCAGTGAGTCGTCCGCCGGAGACAGTAGAGGAGCCAAAACGGGTCGTTTGGGGCCAAATAGGCTGGCAGGTCTAGACTTCCGGTGGGTCAAATAGGCTGGCGGGTCTAGGCAGGGTCGTCTTGGTCGAGGCGTCAGGCGTGGTCCAAAGGGCCAGACGGGTCTCGTGGGCCGTATAGACTCAAGGGGCAGGTCGGGTCAGCGGTCAGAGGGGCTGATGGGCCAAGTAGGCCAGTGGTGATGTGCCAAGGTGGCCAAAATGGGTGGGCGGAGCCACAAGGGCCCGGCGGGTCGAGGCGGGTGGGTGACTAGGGACCCCCATTCCTTCTTCTTCTTCTTCTTCTTCTGAAAATTTTTTTTTTTTTTGTTTTGGAATTACAGCAGCAGCTGCTAGACCGAGCTCACCCGCGCCCCCCCACCGCTCACCGGCACCGCCGGTCCGTGGTGCCGGTCGATTGGCCCGGTCTTGACCTTCGGTGCCATTCTGTCGCCGAAAGTACTTGCGTGGACCCCCATGAAAAGCAAAATTTTTTTTTTTTTTTTGATTTGCGCAACGACCCTCACGCATGGGGCTTAAACACACCCCTCACGGTGGCCGGCATCGACGGTCGGTCGCCAGCCGATCGGCCCGTGCGGGACGTCGTGACCGTGTCGATAGCCGAAAAACACTACCGTGGCACCAAAGTTAACAAAAAAAATATTTTTTTTTTTTTTTTTTTTTGGTTGTTGTTACGGACAAACCCTTCCGGGCTTCGCCCCATCTAGTGGCCGTGGCCACGGTCCGGCACGCCGTCGGCCCGATCTTGAGACGTCGACGGTGCGGAAAAAGTCCCCCGTCAAAAAGCAAATATTTTTTTTGTAAAACACCATTAAAAAAAAAAAACTCTACACCACATAAATGCGTATTATAATGCTTTGACCGATCATAACGTCAATCATGGCTCTGATACCAATTGATGGAATCTAAATGGATCTGACGATCCGACCATCCAAAATTAAGCCTAAAGATCTAGGCGCATGATCAATCAAAAACAATAAATTTATAACCTATAAATATGCGCACCTTGAGCGTTAGCCATCGATGGTTGGTTGCCGATCTTCAACGATGTTCTCGCGTTCAATGTCTCCTAGCACAATGGGGATGCTCTCGCCAATAGGGAGGATTGAATTACGTCAAGCTATCGTTGGGACCAGGCACCCCTTATATTTATAGCCAAAGAGTCCTATCCCATTAAGGACTGAGATTGCTAATTATAGTGTGATTAGAAATCACAATCATACTTTAACTGAAAGACTCAACAAGCAGTTTGTCACGGGGTCACTCTTCTAGCAGTGACAACCCGTGCGGCACTCAACGCCTGCTGCGCTAAGTCAGCCTAATTCTCTCAAATGCGACACGCGATGCGGATTCCCAGATGCTAAGAAGGGTGGAAGGCTTGTCCTACTCAAGCTTCACTTCAACCTCTACGTTCGGACTTCGCCCTGCGAAGCAACGCAGCAGGTTAGAGCCGGCAACGACGACCGTCAAGGCAACATGCAACAACGAGCGATATAGCGATAGGCAGCAACGAGCATACATCAAGCCCCCTTTGGGCTAGAACCCGCACCTCGAAGGTGGTTGGGAACCACCAACGCGATGGCCCTAGTACACGACGTAGCTAGGACGACCACGCCCTAAGCGTGGCCCGGATGCACGCACATAAGCCCACGAGGCTAGTGCACGTGTAGGGTCGGGGGACCCCAACTCACCAACTCATGTCCCCCTATATATGGTTCAAACATCAACAGTGCCCAAATGGCAGGATGACCTCAAACGTATTGGTTTAGCATACCGCAACGCCCTCCCGCATCGCTAGGCCAACTTGAGTCAGTCGCGTCCATGTCGCGACCGTGTCTTCACCCTCCACCCCCAACATGCTTCGACGCCATCGTGGCTCAGCTCAGTACATACGGTGCCGCCCTCGTGGCCTTGACGCACCAGTCAAACTCAACACTTGGAGAGGAAAAGTGGCCCCACGGCTGCCCCGGATGGCCACGCCGTGTGCCCCCGTCACAAGTTGCCTATTCTCTTCAAACTCACCAGAATAGCAATTGTACATCTTAAGGTTGATCTTATATCATTCACTGGTCAACGGGTTTGACCATAGTGATGGCCACCAAAATAGGAACTTCTAACAGTACAATCAAGATTTCTTAGTATTCAGTGGTTGTAAAACTGGTTGAACTAGATGTTCATAAGATGATGTACAGTCAAAATTTCTTAGTATCCCGTGATTGTAAAACTGGTTGAACTAGACATCTAGTTCAACCAGTTCCACCTTGCACTGGGGATCCTGTGGCCGGGCTTAAACTAAATTCAAATCTGCCTGGCTGGGCTTTGGTTTACCCTAGCCCAGCCCTTTGCCACCTCTCTCACTAATAGGGGTGCAGATTTGGTTAAGGGAACGGAAATTGAAATTTTGATTTTTCGTTGGTTAAAGGAAATTTTCAGCCACTCAAACTGAATCGAACTGAAACCCATCCGATTTCGATATTGGTTGATTCAGTTCCGTTCCGTTTTCAATTTTTCTTCATATTTTTTTTATTTTTGTTTTTCGATTTTCTCACCCTACTCAGCTGATTTTTGGATTTTAGGTACTGAAACTGAAACCGAAACCGAACCGGGCCAAATCGGTTTGCTTCGGTTTAGATTTTCAATTGGTTTTGGTCGGATTCGATTTTCAAATTTTTCGGGCCGGTTCGGTCAGATCGGTTTCCGGTCAGTTTTCGGTGTACGGCTCAAATCTGCATCCTTTCAGTGAGCCACCTTCCCAATCCAACATGCATGCATGAATGAATCCCTCC
The DNA here is from genome assembly GCA_021018995.1 of Chloranthus sessilifolius. Lineage (NCBI taxonomy): Eukaryota > Viridiplantae > Streptophyta > Magnoliopsida > Chloranthales > Chloranthaceae > Chloranthus > Chloranthus sessilifolius. The sequence goes on along the minus strand of CM037595.1, from coordinate 90,034,776 downwards.
ACCGCTGCCAACTTCATCACACACACCCTCTCTCCAAACAAATCGGCCATCAAAACCTTCCTCCCCGACGCCCTCTTTGCCTCCGCCACCCTCCTCAACCTCTCCCTCACCGATCAACTCTACTCCTTCTCCATCAAATCCCGCCCCTCCCTCCCCCTCCAGCTCGCCACCTCCCTCATCCACCGCTTTGCCCGCTCTGGCCACCTCTACCGCGCCCACCGCCTCCTCCTCGATACTTCCCTCCCCGACACCGCCCCCTTCAACGCGCTGATATCTGGGTACGCATCCTACGGCCACACTCTCCCCGCCTTCCGTCTCTTCGCCCGCTTAACTTCTCTAGGCCTCAGCCCAGATGGGTTCACTCTGAGTTCCCTCCTTAAGGCCTGTGATTCTGATTCTACACCCATCACACACTGTGTTGCCGTTAAATTAGGACACGTGTCGAGTGTGTACGTGATCAGCTGCCTCATCGACTGCTACTCCAAGGTTGTTGGGGATGTGGGTTCTGCTGAAAAGTGTTTTAAAGAGCTTAGGGTGTTGGATGATGCGGTTTGGACGGCTATGATTTCTGGATTTGTGTGGAATCGAGAGTTTGAGAGGGCACGAGAGGTGTTTGATGAAATGCGTGTGCGGGGAATTGGGTTGAGCGAGTTTAGTGTTGTTAGCGTTCTCGGTGGGTTGGGTGATTTGGGAAAAGGGAGAGAGGTTCATGGGTTTAGTATAAAGATGGGCTTTTTGTGTGGTGGTGATGGGTTGACGAGGAGTACAACTTTGAGTAATGCTTTTATGAGTATGTATTGTAGGTGTGGGAGTGAATTGGATGGGATTAGGGTTTTTGATGAGATTTCGGAACCCGATTTGGTTTCTTGGACTGTCCTTATTGGGGCTTGTGATGGTGAAGAAGCGGTTGAATTGTTTAGATTGGTGTGTTCGAGGGACGATGTGGAAGTTAATGAGTATACTTTGATCAATGTTTTGTCTTCGATCGGGTGCCCGGGGATGTTGAAAGGCGGGGAACAGATTCAGGGTCGTTGTTTTAAATCTGGGTACTTGTCTGTTGTTTCGGTCGGCAATGCCTTGATTTCGATGTACTCGAAATGCTGGCAGGCGGACTGTGCACGTCGGGTGTTTGATGAACTGGTTCAGAGAGATTGTGTTTCTTGGAATGCTTTGATTGCTGGGTATGCGGAAAATGGTTTGGTTGGTTCTGCGGTGGGAATGTTCTCTAGAATGAGGCATTCGTCACTGGCGCCCACTAAGTTTACTCTAGCGAGCATTCTTGAAGCAGTATCGCTTGCAGGTGTTCTGAAGCAGGCGATGCAAATTCATTCACTTATATTGAAACTGGGATTTCAGTCTGATGATTCCATGGCGACCGGTTTAATTACAACGTATGGGAAATGTGATGGAATTGATGAATCAAAAAGAGTATTTGACAAAATTGATCGAAGAGATGTAGTGCATGTAAATGCAATGGCAGCCGCATTTGTCCAAGCTGGTTACCAGGCAGATGCTGTGAAACTGTTCTCCATTTCAAGGAACTCGGAATCAGGAATCAACTGCGTCACTCTCAGTATCATTCTTAAAGCTTGCAGTGCTTTAACAGACTTGGAACAAGGGAGGAGCCTCCATTCCGTGGCTTTAAAATCTGGGATTGATCAAGATAACTTCGTTGGAAGCGCCATTGTTGATTTCTACTGTAAATCTGGAAGCATTGATGATGCAAATAAGGCCTTTAAGGAGCTGCCAAAACACAATTTAGCTGCTTGGAATGCAATGATAGTGGGATATGCTCAACATGGTTGTTATGGTGAGGTTCATGAGTTATTCGAGAAGATGATTGAAGCCGGCCTAAGCCCTGATGAGATAACCTTTCTCGGTGTTCTTTACTCGTGCTGCCATGCTGGTCTCGTGAAGGAAGCTTATGACCACTTCAACACGATGTTTGAAAATCACGGTCTAATGCCTGGTCTAGAACATTATGCTTGCATTGTAGATCTGCTGGGTCGAGTTGGGAACCTAGAAATAGCGAAGAAGACTATAGAGCAAATGCCCATAAGCCCTGATGCTCGGATATGGCAAATTTTTCTGTTGGCCTGCAACATCCATGGTGATGTCGAGCTCGGAAAAGTTGCAGCACGAGAGCTTCTTACTCTGCAACCTGAAAACGACTCTGCTTATGTCCTGTTGTCGAATCTTTATGCTTCGGCTAGTATGTGGGATGAGGTTGGAAGAATGAGAAAAGTAATGAAAGAGAGAGGGGTTTCTAAGGAACCCGGGTCTAGTTGGATTCAAGTAAAAGGGACAACTCATTATTTCTTTGCGAATGATACATCACATCCTCTGAGTGAGGAAATATATTTGAAGTTGGAAGAGTTGAATAACCACATGGTCTCCATAGAGTTCTTAGTTGGTGGTTGATTTGGGAACGAAAAAATGGATTAGAAGATGGAAAAAAAGGGTTCCAGTTCTACAGATTGTTGATTTACAACTAGATTAAATACAGAGACAGTTGGGACATTGTATTGGAAAGAGACTGGAGGAGAGGTTTCTGCTTCTTAATCGATTCCCGAAAGTATGGGCATTAAAAAAGTCTTTTTTCAAAGATAAACCTCCCGGCCGGAAGCCCTCCTGAATCTGCTCATCTGCTTGGAATGCTGTCCCAATACCTTAAAACAGGGAATTGTGCCTCTTTCATCACTAATTGATTTTGGTCGGAATGATAGCTCGATGGGGGAATAAAATCCTACTCAATTCCTCAACCTCGATGAAATCCAGAGGAAACTCAGAATATGAAAGAACCTAGAACTAGCAACAATATTTTAAAGGCCTTGGCTGATAGAAGACAACATTGTAGCCCACAATCACAATTGGGATGAAAAGCAGCTCCATTTCTGGCCCATAAGAAATAGAAACATAAACAACAAACCAGCAAGCATTGTAATGAACCACTAACAAACACTACATAGAATGGTCCCACCCTATGGTGACCCTTAAATAGATATGGGGTATAAGATATGCATCCGATATATCGGAAGGCTGGACCCGTAAACCCGTAACCAACACTGGTCCGTCGTGGCCCTTCTATAGACAAAATGTGAGCGAAAGCATTACATATACCGAATAAAAAAAACATCATATATACCACATAGACTATGGTTCAAAAGCTCAGCCAATAATTCAAATTATTGGCCGAAATGTATTGGTTTCGGTCCCCAACGAAATGAAAATTTGAACTGAAATTTCAGTCAAAATATGTATGGAGGGGAAATTTTTGGCTGAAATTTTGATTCAAATTTTCGGTTTCGGTCATGCCCGAAAATGAAAACGAAATCATTATTCTGATCCTTGGTATAGACAGACCGAAAGCGATGATTCGCGAAAAGAAATACGAGCCAAGCAAACTGAGGCCAAGCTCTTTTGTGTTCCTATGTTTTCTTTCTGCCGAGCTGCTCGCACACTTTGATAGTCTATCTTTGCTCATTAAAGAAGAAAAAAAGAAAAAAGAAATTGCAATCCAATTAGTTGCTTGGCCTCAGTTTGGCTTGCTTATAAACTCTACTCCTACAAAGAGTAGGCAAAGAATAATTTTACCAGATAGAGAGCATTTTTATGAATTAGCATTTTTATGAATTAAAACAGTTCCTTGCCAGCATTTTTATGAATTAGCAAATAGGGCGAGAAGCATGAAAGCAGTTCTTTGCCGGAGCCAAAGAGCAAAAGAGCTATCTTTTGCCCTCAAAGAGCTAATCCAAACGCAGCCTATCCATAGAGGCAAAAAGGTCCCACCTCACTTTTCCCCATCTAGTGAATGATGGGAACTTCAGTGTAGAAGTACAATGATTGATCCTTCCGGGATAAGAAAAGCTTCCTTCCCTACTACCATAGTGACCAAATTCTAGACTTTTTGAAAAAGTTGCAAATTGTTCACGATTTTTTTAGAAAATGAATAAAATTATAATTCTTTGCAATTTTCAAAAAATTATCGCTGAATTTCATGAATTAATTGTGCATTTCTTGAATAATTTAAAATTTTTTTTCCAATTTTTTTTTGAATTTTTAATTAACATGATTTTTTACAAATTATCTTTTTTGTTTTTCTGAGCTTTTGATAGCTCTTTCCCCGAATTTGACAAAATTTGTCGGATATTTTAAACTTTTTCCAGGCCAATTTATTCCGGAACCCTGACTTGGTCACTATGCCTACAAGTCTACAACAACCAAAATCTAAAAAATTCTTATTAAAAAAAAAAAATCTAAAATATTAGTGCTAACATATAAAGTGAGATTGTAGTAATTATTTAAATTAGATGATGTGGATCAGTTTTCATCCCAATCTTCCAAACAAAGGACTTAAAATCTTGGGTGTGCCATTAAATGGTCAGATTTTGATTCCATGTGGTATACATCCAAAAAAGTGATCCAAAAATAACCATTTGATTAAAGGTAGTTTTCAGATTGTTTTTTGAAATGTGTGCTCCATCAAATCAAGTATGTTCTTTTGATGGTATGCCTATAGTCTTAAGATCTATTGTGGAGAAGATTAGGATGCAAAAAGATCTCTATCGCCCATTTCCATTTAAAATGTAAATTTAAGGAAAAGACAGCCGTCCTCCAAGCTTCCATGTGGAGCTCTACGTGGCAGCCAACATATTGTTTCGATGCCATATGGAGTTAGGGTGCATTGCTTAGATCATCTTTGAAAAAAAAAAATTGAAAACTCATCTCCACCGTCTGTTTTTTGAATCGTGAAATGTGAACCAATGAAACCCCTCAAACTTTGACTTGTGGGTTTAAAAAGTTTGTTTCATTTTTTTTTTTTAATATTGATCTATATCGTCCACTTGTGCTCCACGTGGATCTTGGAGGACTGTGACCGTCCGCCAATGGAGGACCTAACCATCTCCCTAAATTTAAATTTGATAATTGAAAGAAGTGTGCCCCGTGTATATAATTATGACCACATCAATTTTCTGCTAAAAAGGCCGGTATTAATGCCAGACGACTTTACCACCTTAGTTAAGCAGCATAAAAATCCGTTGACTGTTTTGAATTGAATGATGGAGATTGTTTTTAGCCCTAATCTTCTAGACCATTGATCGTGAGATCATCGGTCTACCATCAGACAATTAGATGTTGATTTCATGTGACACATATCCCAAAAAGTGAATGTGAACTATGCTTAATGATATACCATAATTACGTTCACTTTTTTAGATGTGTGCCTATTGTAATGAACGTCTGACCATCTAAGGGTAAACTCGTGATCTCAAGATCTATCGTACAAAAGACTAGGAAGAAAAATGATTTCCGTTGCATGATTCATAGTAGTCAGTGTATTTTCTTTGATGGAATGAGGTGGCTATAATATAATGTCTTTTTACGCCAGCCTAAAAAGTCCTTATGCCTACGGAAATTCAGCCAGTGCGTTCCCATAGTTCTAACTTCTAAGTTCAAAAAAGGTTGGACACTGGCCCTTCTTGAAGCAACCTGTGTGTACAGGTCTCCTCCCAGTGTGTCTGTCTAAGTTGTATGACATCCTAAAAAGGGCAAAAAAATAAAAAAGTTGGCATTTGGTACACAAACGGTGCACCATCTCCCTTCACCAGCATCAGGAGTTGGGCAAACTTTTTCAAAATGGGACCAATACGCCTGACTGTCATTTAAGCACCAACTGTGTTTAATCATACTCTATTTAGGTTTATGATCTTGAAAATCCATACCGTCAAAGTGACATACCATCAATTGAAGGGTTATGAGTAAAAAAATACACTTTTTTAGAGATTCGAATCATCCGATCTGTGCACTCTAATGTCAAGAGTTGTTCTTAATTTTGATGGCTGATATTAAAGTTCAATGCTCATATGGTTTACATCGGCTTATAAGCATGATCCTTTGGTTGGCACATGTTCCAACAATGGATTGTCACTTTGAAAAATTTAGATTGATCATAGATGTGTGGCACATGTCAAAATGATAAATCACTCATGCACTACAAAAAACAAGACTATTGGCGATAGTTTTTTTAACAAAAAACTGCTGTTATTAGTCCTGTTGCTACCAAAAACTGTCGCTACAGTAAGTGCCGTTGAAACACTTTATTTTTGTAGTGACACTTCAATGGTGTAAGATAAAAGGTGACATTTTAATGGTGATCATTTAAACACTATTTGGTGTTAAAATGTCGGCCAGGAGCCATTATGCCTTTCAAAATCATATTCCTACATTTTCCCGTGGATACCTAGGTTGTAGGAAACCATGGGATTCCTCTGTTTCCCTTTGTTTTTCGCAGTTTGGATAATTACATTGCCAGCCGATGAAACGCAAGATTAATCAAATCCAGTGTTTGGATACATATGCAGGAAATTGTAGGAAAATTCTGTGTTTCGATATATTTTCGAGAAAACACAGAATTAACCAAATCCTGTGTTTGGATTAAAATCTAACCGTCTGATGGTAGACAAAGTAACACAAAAATAATTCAATGCATCCCTGTTGCAGCGAATACCCTATCCAAGCCCCACATATTATCTTTTTGGTGCTGCTATTCTCACCAATTATATTAGTAATTCCACACATTTTTTCACAGACGAAAACTATTGACTTAATTGAATTAGATGATGGAAATTTTTTTTGGCTCCAATCTTCCTCACAATAGATCTTAAGGTCATAGCTCGCATATCAGACAGTTAGATGTTAATTCCACATGGTGGATGCCCTTAAAAGTAAAGGTCAATTCATTTTCTCACGATCTAGGTCACTATTGGGGATGTGTGCCATATCAAATCAACATCTGACTGCCTGTTAGGCGGGCCATGATCTTAAGATCTATCGGTGAGGAAGATTGGAACAAAAAACAATCTCCATTGTCTGATTTAAATTAGTCAATAGTTTTCGCCATTGGAAAAACAATGTGGTATTGCTAATAAACGGGTGAGAAGAGCCGTACCCTTATCTTTTTCTTCTCCACTCGTTATGTTATTTTTCTGAGGTCTCGGCAAATTGAAATGCCGAGGGGTACTCTCGAACTCTTCACTCGAAAATGAGCGAAAAATTGTGTTTTTTATTCTGACCCTTAAGTTGCTTCCAAACAGTAGAAAATCACGGAAAATAGAATCTGAATCTAAGTATTCCTCTATTTCCCTTATATCCAAACAGGCCCTTAAGGAAAAGTTTGTGTGCACTATTATGAAAACACTTTTTTATAAGTGATATATTTTTTGATCTATATTAGCAACATGTAATGCAATTATTTTTGGCTTGTGTTAATACCACACCATTTTATGTTACAGTCACTTCATTAAACAAAAAAAATGTTTGCCCATGTGTCACAGATCCTCAAAAATGGCCCTACAATCATATAGCACACATCACGCTCAAACGTGAATTTAGGGCATTTTTTGGAGATCTAACATGGAATAAAAAATTGACCGTCTGATTGGTACGCTGTACACCATGATCTCAAGATCTATTCTGTGAAAGATCGGGTGAAAAATGAACTTTATCATTTGATCCGAAGCAATCAAGGATTTTGAGGGATCTGGTACGTGGGTGCTTTCAAAGAATGTCTGGGCGGAAACAGAGGTACCCTAATAATAATGACTGTAGATATGAAACTTTTGGTGTGGTCATATCTCTTGTTTTTAAAAGTAGAATTATAATAGGTACATGAAACTAGCTCTTCGAGAACTCTATATCAAGGGTCAAAATATCGGATTTTCGATACGTATTGTCTTGAAGTTCAGGACGATACGTATCGACGATACATTCAATGTATCGTTTCAATACATTTTAAAAAAAAAAAAATCTAAAAAATCAAATTATCGTCCGTATTAGACGATATGGACGATACATATCGTCCGTATCATTTGATACGTTCGATACGTATTGCGTATCCTCCGATACATTCAATGTATCGGCTTTGATACATTTTTTTCTTTAAAAAAACTCAAAGATCAAATTATCGCCCGATAATTTGAATGTATCGTCCGTATTGTCCGATACGGGCGATACATTAGCCGTATCGGACGATAATTACCCTATTTTTTAGGGGTACGATACATAGGAAATGTATCGTACCGCTCAGGTCCAAAACCGATACGTATCAGGCGATACGTATCGGAATCGGACGATTTTTTGACCCATGCTCTATATCATTCACTTCACTCAAGTTATCCTCATACTTCGACAAGGCTCTCTTATATAAAATTACAATGTGATAATATGAAAGGTTGAGAGAATATGAAGGGTTAGAAGGATACATGCACTTTGCCATAATTTCAAAAAAGTTATATAGTAATAGATAAAAATTTTAAGGGACTACATAAATGTGACTAAGAATTTAAGTGATGAAAACTAAATAGTCATCTATCATAATAAATATATTTATAACACTCCTTCTTGGAAGACCATACACAAAGAATATATGCCTCGTTAAAACCTTGCCAAGGAAAATCCGGTGAGAAAAAAACCTGTGGCGGAGGAAAAATAGTACATTATTTTGGTGTCTTTGAATGCTTTAAGATTGCTTCATTAAAACCTTGTAAAGGAAAACTTTATAGAATAAAACCTCAACGAAGGAAAAAGAGTACAATTCACTTAATCATTTTGTGACAGCTCGGATTTCGGCACCCCAAAACCCGTGCCATCAGCACGATCATCTTGATCGTGCCCCTTGACTGAGCACTGAACACTGGTATATCAAGCAACAATAATGAACTGAAAATAGTAATTAGAATTGCAGAATAAATATCATTTTTTTTAAAACCTTTCAAAAGACAGTTCTACCGTCAGGCCTCTGCATGAGTGGAGAACCGATTCGAACCATCGATGATAGCTAATCATCACATATGGTTCGCCCAAAAAGTAATCCCAAACTTTAATTACATGGTTTAACCAAAAATCAGGCTTGACATATCAAGCCGCACCAATAATCTCACAAAACTCTCAAAGCTGCACAACAGAGTCCTCTAGAAGAAGTCCTCTGGAGGTGGCTCTAACTCATCACGCCGTCCGACTCACTGTGGTCAACGCCCTCAAGGCCAACAATCTAACAATGGACCTGCGACGTATAGTCAAAAGGGTGAGCTACATCCTAGCTTAATAGGAAACAGAATACAATTGAACATATAAATTACAACTCACATATATTCCATGATATGCCATGCATGATGTGTCTATGCAGTTACTGATGAAAACAGTTGAAAAGAATCATATTTTACTGGTAGTTTACTCAGATCTTTTAATTATTCATGAATGACACTGAAAAGGCCTAAAGCAAAACTTAACCTTTCAACTTAAGTAATCCCCGAGCAATATAGCATCGAGCCCCGATGAGATACCCTTCATCGTCATTTATATAGACAGTTTTAGACGTATTCCCTGGGAATACTAATAGTACCCAAGCCCCTTTCCCTTGGGGATTGGTAGCGGGGTTTCAACATATCTCAATTCTACAGGATAAGCAGCCTACGGTTTGCCAGATCGGGTCACGGATATCCTGCCGCGTCAGTCGTGGATATCCCGCCACGTCGGTGGGGTATCCTATCAAACCTCAAATAATAAAAATATTAGGTACTTTACATATAGTTATTCACCGTGTAAGTGTGCTATCTTATATCAGTTAGGCCTTATCAGACATAATTCAATCTTGGATACATCTCTGGGATGTATCCATTCACTTGCATCACACCTGATGCTCTTATTTCTTTACTTCCTCATCCCCTGGGGATGGCTCATTATGATTACTCTTTTAGATGTCACACACGCACACTTTTCACAAACTCTTAAGAAACAAAAATAGTTTAAATGGAATTCTATATCACTACATACATGCTCTTGCAAAATAAAGTATATATTTAAGGTGTTCCCTACCTCAAGTCTCTATTTGATCATGCATCAAGGTCCCTCGTGGCTCCTTGTGCCCAAGCTCACATGTACCACCTATGGTATAATATAACACATGCAATACATCACTAAAGATGCAATAAGGAAGGTCCAAGACCCCCCGAGAATCTTGGAGTCAATCTAAAAATCAATAAAACTGGCATAGTCGATTAATCGAACTCTAAAGTCGATTAATCGAATATGATTCGATTAATCGATTCCCAAAATCGATTAATCGAAATTCAAAGTCGATTAATCGATTCTCAAAATCGATTAATCGAGATTTTCATTCGATTAATCGAGATTTTCATTCGATTAATCGAATCTCAATTCGATTAATCGAAATTCTCTACTCTATTCATTCGATTCTCAATTCGAGTAATCGAATTTCCAAAATCGATTAATCGAATCGAACTCGATTAATCAAAATTCAAACTCGACTAATAGAAATCCCAATTCGATTAGTCGATTTTCACAGACTACATTTCTCCATCCACTAGAGGTTCCCAGTCGATTAATCGACTCTAAAATCGATTAATCGAAATCCAAAGTCGATTAATCAAAACTTAGTTCGATTAATCAAAATCGTGTCTTTTAACTTTTCAACTTCTTGGCAAAAATCGATTAATCGAATCTCACTTTCGATTAATCGAAATGGCCAAATTCAGCCCCCTTTTGGGTTGTTCTTCCCAATCTTCTTCCAACTGATTTCTCTTTCTTTTCTAAGCCATTATCCTATGATTTTAGCTATTTCTAACTATAATTTAAACCCTTCAATCTATGCATTTAATTTACAAGAATTTTACCTTCAATCAATCTCTAATTGATTTGGTCAAAGGGGTTGAAAAGGCTAGGGTTCCAGCTTTGCTTCTAGCGGATCCTTCGCATCGAATCCGGTGTTGAGTGCTTGAATCCCCCTTCCAAACCGTTGCAATAACTCCTTAATCACCCACCTTCTTTACTCCTCTCTCTCTCTCTCTCTTCTTTACTCTCTCTCAACAACCGACATTGATTTTAGGGTTATTAAACCCTTTTATCTCCCCTCAAACTTGTGTATTTAGCACATGCACCGTAATAGGTGTATGTGACTTCGAATTTACATCAATCTCTACACATTCACTCGAATTCTCACATCTCATCCGTTCATCGCACCCTATGCCAACTATTGAACTCCTATTTGGTCAAACCTATGACCGGTCGGGCACAGATCCCGAGGTCACAGTTTAACGTGATTTTTTGAGATATTACACATTTACTCCCCCTCAAAGAACGTAAATCTCAATTGTTTATAATAAAAGATCTTTAAGTCGACGCATTTTAACTTTATGCACTAACTTCTTGAATGTTGTTATTGGTAATGCTTTAGTGAACAAATCTGCCAAATTATCATTTGATCGTATTTGCTTAAGATCAATATCTCCACTCTTCTGGAGCTCATGTGTATAAAAGAATTTTGATGAAATATGTCTGATTCTGTCACCTTTGATATAACCTCCTCTAATTTGTGTAATACAAGTATCAGTATCTTCATATAATATCGTTAGACTATCTTCGATTACAGATAAATCATATTTTTCTTGAATGTGTTGAATGATCAATCTTAGACAAATACATTGGTGACTTACTTTATAACTTGCAATGATCCTTGAATGATTTGAATAAGTAGCAGCTAGCATTTGCTTGACATATTTTAATGAGATAGTTGTATCACTGCATATAAATATATATCCCGTTTATAATCTACCATTATGTGGGTTAGAAAGATAACCTTTGTCGGCATATTCAACTAATTATGAATTTGATCACTTGGATAAAATAACCTCATATCAGTTGTTCCGCGAAGGTAGTGTAGAATATGTTTGACCTCATTACAATGCCTTCGAGTTGGTGTAAAACTGTCTCTTGCTTGTAAGTTGATAAAAAAGGCTATATCAGGTCAGGTACAATTTGAAAGATACATTAGAGCACATATTGCACTAAGATATGATACTTAAAGACCAAGGATTTCTTCATCCTTCTCTTGAGGGTGAAAGTAGTCCTTTTTCACATCAAGTGAGCATACAACCATTCGAGTGCTCAAAGAATGAGCTTTATTTATATAAAAGTGCTTTAAGACATTTTCTGTATATGTTGATTGATGAACACAAATTTCATTTGAAAAATGTTCAATTTGTAAGCACAAATAAAATTTGATTTTCCTACGATCTTTCATCTCAAATTCATTTTTTAAATAAGTAGCAATTTTTTAAAGCTCTTCTAGAGTTTCAATAAGATTTAAATCATCAACATATACTTTAACAATAGCAAATCTGGATTCACTTTTATATGAAAATACATGGACAAATTGAATTATTCTTAAATCCTTCTTTTAATAAATATTCACTGAGACAATTGTATCACATGCCTAAATTTCTTATACCTGTATAATGATCTTTGAAGATTGATAGATAAATACTTCAGGATTTTGAATTATATGCTTCATCCATTTTATATCATTTAGAGATTTTCATGTATATATCATTATCTAGTAATCCATATAAATATGCGATAATCACATCCATTAAACACATATCCAAACTCTCTATGACTACCAAACTAATAAAAAATTTGAATGTAATTGCATCTACTACTGGCGAATATATTTCGTCATAATCAATATCAGGTCTCTGTGAGAAACCTTGTGTAATAAGTCGTATTTTATATCTTATAATTTTATTGTTCTCATTATGCTTTTGTACAATACCCACTTATACCCAACATGCGTTACATCTTCAGGTGTTTGAATTACAGGTCCAAATACTTCATGCTTTATTAAGGAGTTCAATTATGCCAGAATTGCCTCTTTTCACATTGGCCAATCATTCGACGGTTTGTGGTTCAATTTTATCATTTTTTTGGTATTGTCAAAAGAAATTTTAAATTAAAAACATTGTTGACAACGGTTTTGTTTCTTTCTATTATTTCTCTTGTACTTATATAATTTATTGAGTTCTCATTATTTTCAGGTACCTGTTTCTCTTCAAGGGATAACTCTTCAAGGGTTTCCTCTTCAGGAGACTCTTTTTCAAGAGAATATTATGTAAAAAGTTTGGATGGATCAAATATTTATGTTGCTTGTTTTGTGGGTATGACTTCTTCAGACTCATCAATTTCATTTGCTTGTACTTTTCTCTTCCAGTGAGCCTATCCTTTGCACTAATAGGTCTTCCACGTCTTAGACGTGTTTTAGATTCATTCACTGTTATGAGATTTTACTATTTTTTTATTATTAGTAAATGCCTCTGATAATTGATTTGCAATGCTTTGTAAGTGAATTATCTTCTGAAAATTTTGTTGAGCACATTGATAGCACTATTTTTTATATAAAACTTGATTGATCAGTCCTCAAATTGATTGATCGTATCATTTAAGCAATTTTTAAAACTTGTATTGGGTCTAAATTGATAGGTCGATTGCTTATAATCGATCAAATGAGAATTATATTCAAAAACTATTATTTTATTTTGAAATTGTGCTCGTAATCTAATTATTTGAGCAAGAATTATAGTAAATTTATGAATGAAAATGAGACAAATATGTTACCACCTAGTCGATGCATCAATTAATATCATAAAATATTTAAATAGTCCACATGGTGGATGTACTGGTCCACATTTATAAATATATATATATATATATATATATATATATCCCCATGAATTCTCTATAAAAATGATGGAGATTCAATAATTACTTTAGAATAGGATGATTCTATAATTAGTTAAATCGTGAACACGCGATATATAAATAATCACGTAGTAAAAGAATCTTTTGATTATTTAAAAGATGTCCATATAATTCTCAATTATTCGAAGCATCCTAATTGATCTCAGATGCCCAAGATGAGCATGACAAAACATAAAGACCATTGAATCAGATCACTTCTTATGTATCATAATGTGTGATTCAATTGTTCTCATGGTCATATAATATAGCTCATAAGAGAAAGCATATATTTTTTCTAATATAAGCTTCTGGCCTAAATTTATTGAAGTAATATAAAGATATTTCTTACTATCTTCATTTGTAGTTTAAACATGATAAAACTATTACGATAAATATCTTTAAAACTAAGTAAGTTTCTTCAAGAGTTGAAAGAATACAAAATATCATGAAAAAATTATAAGAAAACAAAGCATTATGAATATCTTTAAAATTGAGATACAACACATCAGTAATATAAAATTTTGTTCCTTTTGATAATATAATAATCGCTCCTCCATATCATTCAATTAATTTCGATAAACCCGATATGGTATTGACATTAGCTTTATTTAATGTCAAAATATTAAAAATATTCATTCTTTTCTTTTAAAAATTGTGGGGGTTGTACATCAATTTACTCGACAAATATCTTCATCAATCATTTTGAATTATTTAATCAATTAGTATCATGCCACGTTACATATAAAAAAATCTAGATATTAAACTCTATTACTTTAAAATAAAATAAAGACAAAACAAAATGCATGTAAACATAATAGAATCCGTGTGTGAGTCTCACGTGAGTGTTGTTTTACAAAATAAAAGAAAGAAAAGAAGGAATAGAGAAAGAAACCGAGAGAGATGAAAACGTGAGGGAGAGATTGAGAGAGAGCAAGATTTAGAGGGAGAAAGTGAACTAGAGAGAGAGAGTTAAAGAAGAAGAAGAATTTGAAGAAGAAAGTGAACTATAAGAAAAGAGTTTTGTTAGGGAATGAAACTCTAACCTGGAAATTTTGAGGCAAATATCTTCTCCTATTAAATTTTTTTACTAAATTCTAAATCTACCCTTAGTTTGGGAGTTTTGTTTTGCTCTGAAATTGAAATTTCATGAACCAGATTTCTATTTTCTTTTCCTTTATGTGAAACTCTCACAAATGTTATGAAAATGGTATTTTTTCTTTTAATAGGTATTTATTAGAATATAAATGCTATTTGGGGCTGTTTGATTTTCCGAAAGTGAGTATGAGCTGAAATATGAAGATTTTTTGTAACGTCCCACATATTCGAACCATTGACGCATTCACATTCCGTCAATATGTTTGACCTTCGCGCCACACGTCTATCGTGTTATACACTCCAAAAGTTTATGTAGTAAATTTTCGAGGACACAAATTCTTCAAGGTGGGAAGAATGTAATAGTCGGAAATTTTCAAAAATATTGAACCGTTGACCTTTGACGAGAATGTGACCTTTTGACTGATTTGACTCAAGTCAAACATTTGACCTATGTAATGTGGTCTCAAAACTCCACTGGTTATAATTAGAGTTACGCGTCAAACACATTAAATCCCAACTCTTACCCTGTGAAGAGCGTATGCGTGTTTGTGCAGGTTGTAACGAATCCGAGCCCAATGCTTGAATTTGGACCCCAACCCGAATTTTAAATCGAATCGAGAGTGGACTCGTGCCCAATAACCTAACCTGTCACATGGCACCCAATCAAGTATACGTAATTCGCAAGGCGTACGACACACTGTACTCATGTGCAACCTAGAGGCTAATTTTCTATGGAAAATAAAAATTTATTAATAATTAAAACTTATTGGACCAGTTGGGCCGATCATTTGAGACCAAAAGTCTTTTGAATGAGAACTAAAGCCTTAGGTGTATCCGTTTCACGCAGAAATTAAGTTCTTTGGATAAGAACTAACACCCAAATGGGTGTATATGCTTCACATGGAAGTAAAAGTTTCTTTTATAAAGCAAACTTCTCAAGGAAGTTTCACCCGATTTGCATTTACATGAGTTTGTTGAGAAGAGAAAGGGAAGATAGAAGGGCTTTGACGGAAAAAGCTCCATCCCCTATTTGTGTTGATTGATCCCATCTAAATCCCTTTTTATCTTCGTAGATTTACCGCGAGAGAAAGAGGGTGTCGATATTGACGCGTATACGATCAAAGCGAAAGAGGGCTCCGCCCATCTCAAACCCTCTTTCACATTTGAAATCCAAACTCCGTGGATCTCTCTCTAGATCATCCTATTTCATTCAAGAGAGTCGTTGGGTTGTTGGGAACATTGAAAAGATTGAGAGGTTCGATCTATGCCGCTACGATTGAAAGAATCAAAAGGTTTCAAGGGTTTCGAACCATCGGAAGGAACAAGAGGATTTCGCGTCAACTTCATCGATTTTGATCGCCGTCGAACTTGCGCGCACATGATTAGAAGGTGAGATTTGATTTAATTTGGTTGGAATTAGTTTAGTGTTGGTTTATGTGGATTTGGAATGCATGTGAATGAGTTTTGGGGGATTTGGACCAACGAAGAAGCAACCCGAATAGGTTCTGAATCTGCCAAAACCGATCGATCGATTTTGGAATCGATCGATTGGATTTGACAGAACAGAGAATTGTTAAAATTCTAGAGAAATCGATTGATCAATTTTTTTGCCTTGAAAAATCGATCATTCGATTTTGATTAAGGTGCCGACTCAACCCCGATATTTTGGCCATAACATTCTGCTCCGAACTCAGATTGACACGATTCTCATGATGTTGGAAAGAGAACAACAAGTTCTATAACTTTTGTGAATTAACAATTTCACGAACCAAACATTTTAAAGGTCAAAATTAAGCGGCAAGTTGGGACAAGTTTCACATGATCCGATGTTAGCACGAACTTATCCATTCCGCCTCAATTTTGAGAAAAACTTAAAGAAACTTCGACATGTGTGATTCTTTAGTTATTGACTCATAGCGTGTGAACTATTGTGATGTAGATTGAGGATCGAAGCCATTGATTGGACCTTGCTTTATTTCGCGCAACTTCAAGGTGGAGGTAGGGAAACTTTAATACAAACTTACATGTTTGATACTGATTCATAGTTACTTTGAGTTAATCGAATTGAATGTGATCCTTAGAAATTGATTTTTGAAGTTGTGAACATATTGGAATCTTTGAGATATTAAATTGCATTGATTCTTTAGAAATATTGAATCATATGAATCCGTTGAATATGAATTTGGAAAATTGAACCTTTGAATTGTTGAATCTTTTGAAATTGAATCTGAACCATGAAGTCCTTGGGGGAAAAATTCGACACACAATTATATTTTTAACTCGAATTCATAGATGTTTTGATATGATCAAATAAAATGTGATAAGTTTGAATTGAATTTGAACTAGTATTTGAAATTGAAACTTAGGATCTTTGAGATTTGAAGGTTTGAACTATGAGTTTGAATTGGAACTCCGAATCTGACGTTGAATGTGAAATCCAAATCTGCTTTTGAAAATGAGATTTTGAGTAGTGGAAACTCAATGATTAATTGCATTTTGACTTTGATCTATAGATGCCATGATATATGAAAATGCTTTGAAAGTTTTGATTCATATTTGTATTCTTCGAAATATCACATATGAACTTGAACTCTGAAATCCGAAGTATGAATATTGAACTATGAACTTGAATGTAGAACTTTGACTAGTGAATATTGAACCTTGAACATGATCTTTAAACGTGAACTCTGAATTGGTTTTGATATAAATTCTGAAAAATGAAATATTTGAATTTGAACCATGAGTCCGAAAATAGAATTTCGACTATGAAATTGAACATTTAGCTTTGAACATGATCTTCGCACTTGAATTTTTGAATATGAACTTTGTACTCTGAATCCTTTGAACTCGGTACGTGAACCTTGAATCTGTTGAACCCTGAATATGAACTTTGGACTTTGATTTCCGAAATCTGAACTTGAATTCAAATTCTGAACCCTTTGAGTCTTTTGAACTTGTGCGACGGTACACCCTTGGACCGCTTTGGCGGGATATATGTATGCCCTTGGACTATTCTGACAGGACTTACGTACACTTCTGAACATCTTTGGGCTGCTTTGGTGGGATATACGTATGCCCTTGGACCGCTCTGGCAGGATTTACGTATACTTTTGGACATCTTGTACACCCTTGGATCACTTTAGTAGGTCATCTGTACGCGCTTGGACCGCTCTGGCAGAATTTACGTACTCTTGAAATGTGAAATTTGGATGTGACTTCTGAACTCTGTATTCTGAAGTTTCGGTTGTAAATTCGACATTGCTTGCAAATTTGTACTGAACTCCAAAATTCGAACTCTGAATTTTGGATATTCTTTGGATAATCTTGATCAGTAATTGACACCTTGGACAATTACTTTTGTTTATGCTTTGTTTTCTACCTTCAACAAGATAGATAAGAAATCAGAACTTAGGAAAATGAATAAAAAATCTAAATCTTATGAAACTTCAAAAATTATGCCATTGACAATATCTATTTTATTTCGATATAAAAATGACCTTTAAAATCAGCTTCTGCTTTGATAAGAAAATGCCTTTGAAATCAGTTTCTGTTTGATATGAAAATATTTTCCGTTTCGATATGAACATGTTTTGATTTTGTCATTGAATCTATGTTTCGTTATGATAAAATGTGAAATTGTCTTGAACTTTCTTCTGCTGAGCTTAGACTGTTAGCTCATTCCGACTATATGCCACAAGTGTAGATCTGGATTAGGCTTGAAGAGGATCCTACAAATCATTGATTTTGGACTTGGCACCTTTTGGACTTAGTCTAGTGACTTTTGGACTTAGACTAAGTATATTTACAAAACTTTGTAGAATTAGAATTTGTATTGTATATACGTTTTGTGTGCCACTATTTAGGTGATGGTCGGCCATCACCAGTGATTTTATTGCGGTATTTTGTTTTAGATGTTCTGTATAGAATGGAATCATTTCTTTCTGCCATGTATTGTAACTGCTTTGATTTTCGCACTTTGTGGATGTACCAAATAAATTCTATATTCAGATTATGTTCTACGATCTTGCGGTCCGAGTTTTCCCATTTGGTTTAAAGTTGAAGAAAAAAAATATATCTCAGAAAATTATGTTGGGAAAATCTGGGCTGTTACAGTTGGAATCAGAGCTATGATATTAGATTCTGTTAGAATATAGGAGAGTCAGTCTATGTTAGGTTATTGCTATAGGTCATCACGATGACTTCTGGTTGAGACCTGTGTTCAATAGTGATAGATTTATGGCTTTAGATTTTGTCATAACATAGGGGACATGATGGTAACGATCACTGTTAATTGAAATCTTTGTTTCATTGTGACAGATTGATATGGCCCCACGCGGTAGTCTAAGACGCAACAGAGGTGCCCCAAGTGGTGAGGGAACATCTAGTGGCGAGAGAGTCGCCACGGGTGTGAATGGTCCGTTGGGAGGAGAGAGCGAAGGTGGACGAGTCGCCCAAGTGTTGGAGACCATGGCCAACAAGATGGCGCAACAGAAGGAAATCATGGCCAACGTGATGGCACAACAGACAGAGATACTTGCGATGAGAAATCAACCATCTGGGTTTTTCGAGTTTAGGAGGATGCGTCCTCCAAGCTCTTCGGGTCAAGTCGATTCACTTGAGGCCGAAAAATGGTTGAATGAGATGGAGAAGATCTTCAGTGTGTTACCCTACACTGAGGATGAGAAAGTGAGATGGGCAACATTAAAACTTGATGGGGAGGCCGATCCCTAGTGGAAGTTGGTACTAAGAGCTAGAGTGTAAGAGACCCCAAACGTACCATGGATCCGAGCTGAGTTCATTGAGAAATTCAATGACGAGTACTTCCCCAATGTAGTGAAAGATCAATGAGAAGTTCAGTTTATAACATTGGAGCAAGGCCAGATGTCCGTATGCGAGTACGGGGCCGAGTTCACTAAACTTTCGAGGTTTGCACCTCAACACGTGGCCACGGAGTTGATGAAGGTCAAGAAGTTTCAATGAGGCCTGAGGCCTAACTTCCAGGAAAGGGTCTCACTGTTTGAATTAGGACTGTATATAGAGGTAATGGCCAAAGCCCTTACTGCAGAGCAAGATATTGAGAAAATTGACCAGAGAAGAGAGCAACACCAAAACAATAGGACAAGTAGAACGCAAGCATATGCCCATGAGCCAGCGAACCAGAAATCGAGGCTCTTAATGCTAGCACCACCTCAGCCTGCTGTTGTGATTTTAATCTTGTTTTAAACTTGCAAGCGCACGAATCAGATTATAATTAGTGGGGGTAGAGTAGGAGATCATTCTCACGAGGATTGATTAGAAAATTATCAAGAGGAAATAGCAATTAATCACAAGAAAAACTATAGATCTAAGGCAATACTACACTGGTTTATACTTTTGAGCAGAGTGATGGATAAAATAAGGACTAAGCAATAAAATTAAATTGACTAGGAATGAAAGAGAGGATCGGGATACTAACTCTTCCCATCTTTAATTTATCATTACAAAATATAGATCTAATGGTTGAGATATAATATCGTCACAAGATGCAAAACACATAAATATTGAATTCAATCAAATATTTACGAAAAATAACTCACTAAATCCACAAAATCAGATCTAAAGTATGCTCTTTCTACTGTCGCATAGGAAATGAAGCAAAATATTCACTGTAAAAGGGACTTCTAATGACAATAAATTAATGCCACAAAATAAGGCAAAATATCTACCGTAAAAGAGAGATACCTAATGATGATGAATTAATGACGCAAATATTATCAACAAAGAATTCAGGGTAGATTCCCTATTGTAGATCCGAGATCATGGGAGTGTGACTAGCACCCCTATTTTAGATGGCAATCGGAAATTTACTAATTCGGTAAGAGCATTTAAACATTAAAACTTCAAACATGTAATACACAATACATCCCAGCCATCGATCTTATTTTATAAATGAATACCACGGATGGGGTTCATTAGATTCCCATCCTCAAAAAGATTTAGCTACTCATGCTAGAAATGAATAACATAATTGAAAGACAAATTAAAATAAATAGTAAAATACCGTAAAATAGCCCCAATAAAATCCACAAAAGCTTTAATCCAAGCTGGTGCAATCTTCCTTAATTGTCGAAATTGAAACTAGTCTAAACTAGAATTCGGAAAATACAAGAACAAAACTTGAAAAATGAAAGAAGAAAGCTGGAAAATACTAGAGAAAAATAAAAACTAAAAAGTCCCCCAAAATCAATTCTCTAGTTTGCTTAAATAGGGTCTCAGCTCCAGATTTGAAATTCAAACATCAAATTTGAATTTTCAATTTCAAGTGCCATTAACTCCTTTGTTCCAATGTTCCTCGTTTGCTGTTCTTATGCTCTTTTATGCTTCCAAATGCATCCAATAGCCAAATCTTCATGAAATAATTAGAATTTCATAAATATGTCAGATTACCCTCATCGGATGACTAAATATAGGCTTAAGGGGGTTAAATATGATCATATTTTACTACTCATTACACCTCAAAACTTATACTTTGTTAGTCCTCGAGCAAAGGAGAAAACAAACAAACTGAAAAATAAACTAATATCCTAAAATAATCAATAAATGTCACTTTCGTAGGGAGCACGATTGCATTTAGTGTATGTAAAAAGCCTTTAAATCAAGAGGTGATCCCTAGTGGAGGAGTTTTGTCTCCTGAGGGTTTTCAGTGAAGTTCCCACAAACTTTAAGACATTTTTGAAATCATCGATAAAATTAAGTTTTCAAAATATGATTTTCATAAATATTTAGCTTCAAAGCACAAAGCCATTAATCAATTTAACATGCGACTTCTCAATTTCAAACATCAATCCTATACCAATCATACCAGTATCCATTCAAATTAGTCTAATACTCTAATTTTTAGATAACTCATTCATTCATGCCTAAACGTAAAGTGCGTGTACACCAATGCTAATATCCATTTATCTCGAAACCAATCCAAACAGTAAACTATTGGATCTCATGTCTCGACTCAATTCTCACAATAGATATATTCTTGAAATAGGATCACTCCGATGATGAGTTCATTTTCACTCACATGCGAGAGATCAATATAAAGCAAATAAAAAGGTCTCACATGATATAAGAAACGCGATGTAATTAATGAATAAAAGAGAATCTCATAGAAAGACACTTGTATATCTTATGCATGTCATATCAAGCACCATAGGTATTATTTATTCACTCTCCACAAGAAAGTTATTAATGCAAGATCGGATTATGAAGGTCTTTTTAAGGTTGTAATGGGGCTTAGGTAAGGGTGAAAGAAAGGGAAGTTGGGATTCAAAATTTCTAAGAAATTGGAAAATGAACTAACTTATGATTTTTCTATTTCTATTTTTTTTCTTTCGTAATCTCTTGTTATTTTGCTCAATATGTTTATATTTTCTCAACTTTCTTTTCTTTTCTAACTCATTTTTCTTCTTTTAAATTTCATTTTCTTGAAGCACCTCATATTTTTCATTATTTTCTTTTTCTCCCTTCTCTGATTTTTTTTTTTAATTTTTCTGTCATACATTTTCAGTAAACACCATAACTCGATATCTCTTCACTTACTCTTTTCGTTCATTCTCATCCATCGTTTCTAATTTCTCATAAATAAGAAGGGTAAGACTGATTTTTTAAAAATGGTATAGGAATAAAAGTTTACGTGACTTATCAAAGAATGTATAAAGGCGAATTTTATAATAAGCTCAAAGGGATACTAGAAGGATAAATTTACATGAGGTGGGATATTTTAAGTACAAACGAGCCAAAGATGACCTTCAGTCATGTCCTTAAAAGATGGTAACCTTGCCTATTTGTCTTGAGCATATATACAATATATTTTAGCACATTGATATGAATTTAATGTCATGCAAAGTCATAAGTCAAAGTAAAATATATGAGATTATGTAAAATAATTCGTATTCAAAGATAACTCTGAGTTTATGTAAGCACTCATCAAAGACGGAAAATTGGCTCTAAAGCTCACCGGTTTAGTCTCTACTGAGAACCTAGGATTCAAAGTTCAAAATAGTTCCTTGATTTCTAGATCTTAAGTATGGTATACGTGTACAAAGTGTCTAGGCATGAATTTCAGGGTCATCCTCAAATTATCATATTAAATTTTATTATCTTAGATATAAGTAATTAAAATATGACATTGATATTTTCAACATATAATTTACATGTATCATTAACTAAAGTTTGAAAACTATCGCAAAATAACTAATATGATGATTTTAAATTAGTAGATATATATATATATATATATCTATATATATATTATTTTTTATTTTTATATAAATTTTGAAGACTCCTCTAAATTAAAAAGGAATGACCTTACTTTGTAAGGTATGAACTTTCACACCCCCACACCTATTAAGTGCAATGTCCTCATTGTACCAAAATTTAGGGTTACCCTCAAACTTGCATTAAACTATCACAGACCAATAGGTAAGAATAGGTGAAAAGTATCATCTGACAAAAATAATCATAAAAATAATGGTCATTCATTTTTCATACTTGCAAGAGAGCAGATTCATATATAAAATGCTAAAAATAATTTAATAACTAAATTTTCATTCACAATCGCCTTTTTCTTATATTATTTTTTTTGTTTTTTATTTTTTATTTTATTTACACAATTTACAAACTTGGGTTGCCTCCTAAGAAGCGCTAAGTTTAAAATGTCAGCCTGATATTTTAAAATTTCTCCTTATCCTGACCGATCATAATCAGCCAACATGATTTCATCAGAATCCACAATGGCGTTTTAAAGAAACGATTTTAGCCGTTGGCCATGCACCTGAAATTTACTTCCATTGTTTGCGTTGATAACTTCGATAACTCCATTTGAAAAGACACGGTGAACCAGGAATGGACTTGTCCATCGAGTATTTAACTTCTTAGGAAATAGATGGAGTTTTGAGTTATATAGCAACACCTTTTGGTTGGCTAGGGGTAAAAGATTTTCTCAGGATAAATTGATCATGGACCCGTTTCATGTGGTCCTTGTATGACTTGGCACAGTCGTAAGCATCAGCTCTGATCTCTTCCAGTTCATCGATCTCCAAACTCCTCTGATTACCAGACTGTTGTAAATCAAAGTTCAGAGATTTGATAGCCCAATAGGCCCCGTGTTCTAGCTCAACAGGTAAGTGACAAGCTTTACCGAAAACCATCCTGTAGGGAGACATCCCAATGGGAACTTTGTATGCTGTCCAATACCCCAAAGTGCGTCATTCAATTTTAATGAACAATCTTTCCGGTTTGGCTTTATCATTTTCTCTAAAATGTGTTTGATTTTCTGATTTGATACCTCAACTTGTCTGCTGGTTTGAGGGTGGTACGGTGTAGCCACTTTGTGCGTGATCCCGTACTTTTTCATGGGCTGCCCAAACACTTTATTACAGAAGTGTTTTCCACCATTGCTAATGATAGCGCGTGGAATACCAAATCGGGAGAATACTTATTCCTTGAGAAATTTCACGACCACCTTGTGGTCATTTGTCTTACAGGCTATGGCCCCAAGCCATTTAGATACGTAATCCACCGCAACGAGAATGAACAGGTTTATGAAAGAATTGGGAAACGATCCCATGAAGTCTATCCCCGAGACTACTCAACGGTCTCACGATCTTGCTGAAGTCCTTTATAAAATGCTGATAAAATTCGGTGTGTCTGATGAGTAGTGAAATATGATGATATTTCACCCTTAAATACCTATATTTAGTTGTCCGATGAAGGCTATCTGATAAGAATTATTAGATTTGAAGTGTTTCAGGTAAATACAAGCCAAGTATAGAAAACAACCCAAGAATTCTGAAAATAATGCCAAAACATTGCAACTTTGGGTCATCGAGAACTTGGTGCGACTTGTGGCTCAATTTGGACCTTCAAGATGGCCGAATCATGAAATTGTCAAAACACAAACGTTGTAGATCTTTCCGTTAGCTTTCCAACAGGGCATGAATCACCTCAATCCTAGTTCGGGACAGAATGTTATGGCTAAAATACCGAAGCAGTGTCTGATACCAAAAGTGGGCTGGAATTCACGGATTTTTGGGAGTCGATGCATCGACCCTTTTGGTCGATTAATCGAGGATAAAAAAGTGTCAGACACAGAACTGACACTTTAAATATGATTTTTAGCCCGTTTTGCAGGGTCGATTAATCGACTCCAACTTTTACGGCTGGGACACTCTTGCGGCTGGGAAACCTACGCGACGTGCATCTATTTAAAGCCGATTCAAACACTTCGAATAGGATTTTGTTTAGAGAATTAAAGAGATAGGAGATTAGAGTTTTTAGTTTTAGTTTTTCTTTTACATAGTTAGACATAGAAGTAGAGAGTTTTATCATTCTTTTTTAGAGCTTTGTTCATTTAATTTTTCAGTACTCATTCCTTCAGTTTATTATTTTTGTTCAAGTTTATTCCTGCATTAATTTCGTTTATGAAGATCATTGTACTTTTGGATCAAAGTAATTTCTGTTGAAGTTTGAAGTATTTTTAATTCAGTAAATTGATGTTATTTTCCCTTCCTTATTTGTTAATGTCATTTAATTACAATTTGTGCGGCTAAATTCATAGGGATGGAGATCTAATGATTCCCATCCGAGGGATGTACTTCTAATAATATAAATTAAGGATTAAAATATGAGATTTTATTTTATGGTTGTTGTGTTATCACGAACGGATGAAATCCCCGCCACTAACTGGGATCGCGTGTGCCGAGCCATGCCCGGGATCTCAGATTTGTGACGGTAATTTTACCCAATCATTTTTATATGGTCTTTTTGCTTTCATCGTGTGGATCTAATTACGATTATGATCCAGGATCGAGTGTGCCGAGCCATGCCCTAGATCTTGGATCTGTAATGGTAAGTTTATCTTAATTACTCCATGATCTGAAATCAAGTGTGCCGAGCCATGCCCTTGATTCCAGATCTATGGTGGTATTCTTATTGGAATTTTTACCCACTTTGGGGATGATTTTTATTTGAACCTGAGATCATGTGAGGCGAGCCATGCCCTTGATCCCAGATCTATATATGAAAATCATCTCTGAAGTTAAGTCCTGATTGCAGGGATGCAACGTGGAACCTATCGGGGTTTTGACCATTTATCTTCCATAAATGATGTTTATTTTCAATAACATATCTCATAGCTTAATCCTTAGATTTATATTATGAGAAGAACAGACCAAAGATGGGAGGATTTAGTATCTTCATCTTTATCTTTATTTTTGAATTATCAGTTAAGTTCTAGTTTGTAGTCAGTAATTGTCATCTCACAAGATTAAATCATAAGACTGGTAGAATACTGTTAGATCTTAGTGGATTTCTTGAATTACTGTCTTGTCCTTTTAGATTTTAAAAAATAGTCCTCGTGGGAACGATCTCGTACTCCGCACCCACTATATACAATTTGATTCGTGCGCTTGCGAGTAAAATATTACAATTAAAATTTCACATCAGTGTCCCAAGAAAGATCTTATCTCTCTAACTGTTCTTGGTGGTGGAAGGTTTGTAATTAAGTCCACTTTTGCCTTATCCACCTCGATGCTTCAGGACGATATGATACGTCCCAGAATAATACCGCTTTATATCATAAAATGACACTTTTCCCAATTCAGAATAAGGTTCTTCATATGACATCTCGCAAGAGCAAGAGATAGATGGTGCAAACAATCACTAAAATTGTCTCCATAAAAAGAGAAGTCATCCATGAAGACCACTAGAAACCTCTCCACTATATCTGAGAATATACTCAACATACATCTTTGAATGTAGTTGGAGGGTTGCAAAGTCCAAATGGCATCCTTCGGTAGGAGAATATTCTAAAGGGACATGTAAATATTGTCTTCGCCTGATCTTTTGATGCAATGACTATCTGATTGTATCCAGAATAGCCATTGAAAAGATAAATGTAACATTATGAAAATTTTGACTATGAACAGTGTACCTCGGTGTGCGTGCCCAACTGGTGACGAACCCAAATTCAATGGGTAGATGTTTTGGGTGTGTAGGCCCCATACCAAATCAAAGATCATTTTTATGATGTAACACCCGAGTGAGGTATACCGATTTTACATGGGAATTAGTCCTTGGGATGAGAGCTAATATACCTAAAGTGGTGTGTATGTGTTTTGTATGGGAACTAGTCCCATTGAATTAAAGAAAAGCAAATAGCTTCCTTTGGAAGCTAACACTCGATTTGCACTATTTTGGGAGTTTTGGGTTTTAGAGAGAGAAAAAGGGAAGAGAGAAAGAGGAAGGAGGAAAGCTTGTGGATTTGTGTACTCCGAGCATTTTATTTACATGAAGAAGGTTTGTGAGATCGTGTAAGGGGAAGATCGCCGTCGATTTCGACATTTGGTTATATTTTTGTGAGATTTGGAGCCGTTTGAGGTTTTGAAATCCTCTTCTTGCGAAGAGATCGTGGGTTTTGATCCGTAAATCGTAGCGTGAGTTTGGGTGAAGTGTGTGTGGAAGAATTGCCGTTGATTTCGTGGGCTTGGTTGTGATCGTGGAGCACGGAGATGATCGAGGTGGGTTTGGAAACCCATTTTGTTTAACGAAGAAGACGATCCGATCTACGAGTAGATCGCCGATTTAAAGAGGTAAATAATGCAATTCTTTCATATATTTAATTAAATATAGGTTGCCTAGATGTGTGCAAAAGATTAGAATCAAAAGGATTGAATTTTGATGTAAAAAAGATGGGTTTCAAGGCTCGAACCCGAGAAGTGCTCAGAAACTGCCAAAATCAATTAATCAATTTTTGACAAAAGAGAAATTCAAGAGGAACTTCACGAAATCAATTAATCGAAGAAAATTTCGATTAATCGATTTTGCCTGGGCTTGCTGACACTATCGTAGTATTTCATCTATAACTTTTTGTGCTGAACTCTGATTGACGTGATTCTTGTTGCATTGGAAAGAGGACAGCAAGCCCTACAACTTTTGTGAATTGATAAACTTATTAATCAATCATTTTAAAGGTCAAAAGTTAGTAACAATCTGGGTAAAATACTGATTTTTCGAGAAAACGAAACCGATTAATCGAATTTAATTCAATTGATCGATTTTTGAATTTCGATTGATCGATTTGGAATCGATTAATCGAATGGGTAATTCCAGTGGCTTAAAAAAGGTACAGTTTGAGAAAATCGATTAATCGATTTTAAAATCGATCAATCGATTTTGGAATTTCGATTAATCGATATAGGGATCGATTAATCGATTTTGGCTGTGCTCGCCAGTATTGCTTTGGTATTTTAACCATAACTTTCTACTCTAGCCTCCGATTAATGTGATTCATGAGGCGTTAGAAAGATAACATAGCGATCTACAAGTTTTGTGTTTTGACCAACTTATGAATCTAAAATTTTAAAGGTCAAAATTTAGGGATAAAGTTACATCAAATTCTAAGTTAGTACAAACTTGCCCGTTCCGACTCGGTTTTGAGAAAATACTTAAATAGGTCTAAGTTATTAGTGATTGGAGTTAATTTTTGATGCATCATTGTGTGCTTGTGATGTAGATTAAGGGTGGAAGGCCATCGATAGGACCTTGCTTGCTTCGAGGTTAAGGTAGGGGAACTTCAACACAAACTTGCATGTTTAACTTTGATTCATAGTTTCTTTGAGGTATTTCTATGAAAAAAATGATAAGTTTCCTTGATGTATTTAGATAAAAAAATGATATGTTTTCTTGATATATTTTGATGTAAGTTTGATAGTAATTTGAACTATAACTTGAACTCTTTGCAAAATAGAAATTTGAAATTCTTGAGTCGAAAATGGTGAATTCTGAACTGTGAACTTAACCTAGAATTTCTACTATGGTATTCGATTTTAACTTGATTTTTAAATGGTGAGTTTTAAAACCTTTGAACCAGGAATGTGAGGTTTGGATCTTGATTTAGAAATCTAAACTAGAATGTGAACTCGGAATCGTTGAGTCTTGGAGATTTGTCAGAAGGTACACTCTTGGACCGCTGTGGCAGGATTTATGTACGCCCTTGGACCGTTTTTACAGGATTTTACGTATACCCTTGGATTTGTTGTGCTCATGAATGCCCTTGGACCATTTTTACTGGATTATCTGTACACCCTTGGACTTCTTGTGCTTAAGTACGCCCTTGGACCATTTTTACGGGATTTTACGTACACCCTTGGATTTGTTGTGCTCATGTACGCCCTTGGACCGTTTTTACGGGAATTTCCGTACACCCTTGGACTTGTTGTGCTCATGTACGCCCTTGAACAGCTTTTGCGAGATTTTACGTACTCCTTTGGACACTGTTGTGAGTCATGTACGCCCTTGGACCGTCTTTACGGGATTTACGTACACCCTTGGATTTCGATGTAGTCATGTACGCCGTTGGACCGCTTTTGTAGCATTTTACGTACTCTTCGGATTATACTTCGCGAATCAAACCATAAGTCGTGAGATTAAAGGTGACCGCTATGGGCGGATATTGTGTATGTGGACCGCTATGGGCGGATTATATGTATGGGGGCCGCTGTGGGCGGATTATGCTTATCGTGGACCGCTATGGGCGGAGTACAAGTACCATGTGGGCTGCCGGAGCGGATTTAAAATCAGTTTTGAAAGATAAATAAATGTTTTGAAATCACTTTTGTGTGTAAAAAGGAAATCAGTTTTAAAATAAGTTTTGTATGATAAGGAAATCAGCTTTTAAATCAGTTTTATGTGAAAAAGGAAATCAATTTTGAAATCAGTCGTGTGATAAGGAAACAGTATTTAAAATCAGTCTTTGTTGATAAGAAAAAGTACCTTTGAAATGAGTTTCAGTTTTAAATAAGAAAATGTTTGATTATGACATTGAATCTATGTTTCCTTATGATAAGATGTGAATGAGTATTGAATTTTCCTCTACTGAGCTAGGATGTAGCTCACCCCTTCGACTATACGTCACGGGTATAGCTTCTATGTGGACACCAGACTTGCAGATTGAGGAATTGAGGAGGGCTATGATGTTCGGGGTCGTAGATTGAGTATTTTGTGGAGATTGGTGAGTTCAGACTTGGTACCCTTTGAATACGTATATAATTTTGTACACCACTGTTTGGTGATGTTGGTACATCACCGGTGGTCATTGTTGGTTATTGTAATATTAGATGTTAGAATTAGAGATTTATTTATGCCATATGTATCATCTACTTTGATTTCTAATGTATATGGATGTACCAAGCATTCTGTATAGATTGTGATTTACGATCTGGAGGTCCGGATTTTCCATTAGTATTAGAAGAAAAAAAAAAAAAGTCTCAAAATTGAGGTTGGGAAAATTCGGGCTGTCACAGTTGGTATCAACAATATAGAGGAAGAGCAAGTCAAATGCAGTCATATGCTCATGAGCAGGCACCCGAGATACGAAGACTCTTATTGCTAGCACCCCCTCAGTCTACTCAGACCGTTTATGCAAGACCACCTGCGTCTGTGCCTGTGGTGACCTTTCGTCCTTCAAATCTTATGACAACTGGAGTGCCACAAACACAACAGGCTCAACCCACCTCATCATTTGCAGCTGGTAAATCATGCCCAAGATGCGGGAGACGACATCGAGCAACCAATTGTAAGTGGACCACAGGTGCATGTTTAAATTGTGGTCAAATGGGGCATCGGGTAAGGGACTGTCCGGAACCGAAGAATGAGAGGACGCCTTCGGCATGAGGAACCATCGAGCAATACATGTGTCGTGTATCGTGTTCTTCAGTGCTTAATCTCAGAAAATGTACTCCTTATATTTTGGGTGTATGATCAATGCTATTAGCTCATCTTTTGATATACGTATGTGGGAATCTTTATTGCAATTAATGGCTAGACTATTTCTTTTCCTTATGGCAATGGTCAAATTTCAATTGTGCTCCAATTGGTAAATTGCGGGTTGTAATTTTCATTGATGGTTCATATTATAGTGGTTGTGACTATGGTTATTAGTTTAGTGGACATGTTCACCGATTTGGTGATATGTGGATTTTCATGCAGGATGATGGAGAAATTAGCTGAGGATAAGTTCAGTCTTTCGTGGTGAACTCAATGTGGATAGTAATTGAATGATTCTAGAGAATACATTTTTTTCGTTCCGGGTGCATGAGTTATTTCCTCATGGTGGGTAAGTTCTTGTCAATGGGAATCATAGTTCGTGAGTTAGCGTTCGGAAATGTGGTCATCAATTTTCGAGGACGAAAATTCCCATGGAGGGAAAGAATGTAACAACCTCAAATGTATTTGTGTGTAAATCGATTCGTATCTGAGCGTAAATGTTTAACTTGATGCACATGGTAAGACCGGATTAATTAGGGCAATTTTTGAGGACGAAAATTTTATAAGGTGGGAAGAATGTAACATCCTAAAATTTTTGACTATGAACAGTGTACCTCGGTGTGCGTGCCCAAATGGTCACGAACCCGATTTTTGTGAAATCAATTACGTGAGTTAAATTGGGTTTGGTCTTAAGTGGAAAATGACCGATTTGGACTAGGTGTTAAACGTTAGATGATTTCATAAACACTATGTGTTGGTGCTTTGGCTCAACACCAAATTCAATGGGTAGATGTTTTGGGTGTGTAGGCCCCATACCGAATCAAAGATCATTTTTATGATGTAACACCCGAGTGAGGTATACCGATTTTACATGGGAATTAGCCATTGGGATGAGAGCTAATATGCCTAAAGTGGTACGTATGTGTTTTGTAAGGGAACTAGTCCCATTGAATTAAAGAAAAGCAAATAGCTTCCTTTGGAAGCTAACACTCGATTTGCACTATTTTGGGAGTTTTGGGTTTTAGAGAGAGAAAAAGGGAAGAGAGAAAGAGGAAGAAGGAGGAAAGCTTGCGGATTTGTGTACTCCGAGCATTTTATTTACATGAAGAAGGTTTGTGAGATCGTGTAAGGGGAAAGATCGCCGTCGATTTCGACGTTTGGTTATATTTTTGTGAGAATTGGAGCCGTTTGAGGTTTTGAAACCCTCTTCTTGCGAAGAGATCGTGGGTTTTGATCCGTAAATCGTAGCGTGAGTTTGGGTGAAGTGTGTGTGGAAGAATTGTCGTTGATTTCGTGGGCTTGGTTGTGATCGTGGAGCACGGAGATGATCGAGGTGGGTTTGGAAACCCTTTTTGTTTAACGAAGAAGACGATCTGATCTACGAGTAGATCGCCAATTTAAAGAAGTAAATAACACAATTCTTTCATGTATTTAATTAAATATAGGTTGCCTAGATGTGTGCAAAAGATTAGAATCAAAAGGATTGAATTTTGATGTAAAAAAGACGAGTTTCAAGGTTCGAACCCGAGAAGTGCTCAGAAACTGTCAAAATCGATTAATGGATTTTTGAAAAAAGAGAAATTCAAGAGGAACTTCACGAAATCGATTAATCGAAGAAAATTTTGATAAATCGATTTTGAAATTCGATTGATCGATTTTGAAAATCGATTAATCGATTTTGCCTGGGCATGCTGACACTATCATAGTATTTCAGCCATAACTTTTTGTGCCAAACTCTGATTGATGTGATTCTTATTGCATTGGAAAGAGGACGGCAAGCCCTACAAATTTTGTGAATTGACTAACTTATTAATCAATCATTTTAAAGGTCAAAAGTTAGTAACAATCTGGGTCAAATGCTGATTTTTCGAGAAACGAAATCGATTAATTGAATTTAATTCGATTGATCGATTTTTGAATTTCGATTGATCGATTTGAAATCGATTAATCGAATGGGTAATTCCAGTGGCTTAAAAAAGGTACAGTTTGGGAAAATCGATTAATCGATTTTAAAATCGATCATTCGATTTTGGAATTTCGATTAATCGATATAGGGATCGATTAATCGATTTTGACTGTGCTCGACAGTACTGCTTTGGTATTTTAACCATAACGTTCTGGTCCAACCTCCGATTAATGCAATTCTTAAGACGTTGGAAAGATAACAAAGAGATCTACAAGTTTTTGTTTTGATCAACTTATGAATCTAAATTTTTAAAGGTCAAAATTTAGGGAGGAAGTTATATCAAATTCTAAGTTGGCACAAAATTGCCCGTTCCGACTCGGTTTTGAGAAAATACTTAAATAGGTCTAAGTTATTAGTGATTGGAATTAATCCTTGATGTATCATTGTGTGCTTGTGATTTATATTAAGGGTGGAAGGCCATCGATAGGACCTTGCTTGCTTCGAGGTTATGGTAGGGGAACTTCAACACAAACTTGCATGTTTAACTTTGATTCATCGTTTCTTTGAGGTATTTATATGAAAAAAGTGATAAGTTTCCTTGATGTATTTAGATAAAAAAATAATAAGTTTTTTTGATGTATTTTGATGTAAGTTTGATAGTAATTTGAACTATAACTTGAACTCTTTGCAAAATAGAAATTTGAAATCTTTGAGTCGAAAATGGTGAATTCTGAACTGTGAACTTAACCTAGAATTTCTGCTATGGTATTCGATTTTAAACTTGATTTTTAAATGGTGAGTTTTAAAACCTTTGAACCAGGAATGTGAGCTTTGGATCATGATTTAGAAATCTAAACTAGAATGTGAACTCGGAATCGTTGAGTCTTGGAGATTTATGAGAATGTACACCCTTGGACCGCTGTGGGGGATTTATGTACGCCCTTGGACCGTTTTTACTGGATTTTACGTATACCCTTGGATTTGTTGTGCTCATGTACGCCCTTAGACTATTTTTATGGGATTATCCGTACACCCTTGGACTTGTTGTGCTTATGTACGCCCTTGGACCGTTTTTACGGGATTTTACGTACACCCTTGGATTTGTTGTGCTCATGTACGCCCTTGGACCGTTTTTACGGGATTTTCCGTACACCCTTGGACTTGTTGTGCTCATGTACGCCCTTGGACCGCTTTCGCGAGATTTTACGTACTCCTTTGGACACTGTTGTGAGTCATGTACGCCCTTGGACCGTCTTTACGGGATTTACGTACACCCTTGGATTTCGATGTAGTCATGTACGCCCTTGGACCGCTTTTGCGGCATTTTACGTACTCTTCGGATTATACTTCGTGAATCAAACCATAAGTCGTGAGATTAAAGTGGACCGCTATGGGCGGATATTGTGTATGTGGACCGCTATGGGCGGATTATATGTATGGGGGCCGCTGTGGGCGGATTATGCTTGTCGTGGACCGCTATGGGCGGAGTACAAGTACCATGTGGGCCGCCGGGACGGATTTAAAATCAGTTTTAAAAGATAAATAAATATTTTGAAATCACTTTTGTGTGTAAAAAGGAAATCAGTTTTGAAATCAATTTTGTATGATAAGGAAATCAACTTTTAAATCAATTTTATGTGAAAAAGGAAATCAATTTTGAAATCAGTTGTGTGATAAGGAAATATTATTTGAGATCAGTCTTTGTTGATAAGAAAAAGTACCTTTGAAATGAGTTTCAATTTTAAACAAGAAAAGGTTTGATTATGACATTGAATCTATGTTTCCTTATGATAAGATGTGAATGAGTATTGAATTTTCCTCTACTGAGCTAGGATGTAGCTCACCCCTTCGACTATACGTCACAGGTATAGCTTCTATGTGGACACCAGACTTGCAGATTGAGGAATTGAGGAGGGCTATGATGTTCAGGGTCATAGATTGAGTATTTTGTGGAGATTGGTGAGTTCAGACTTGGTACCCTTTGAATACGTATATAATTTTGTACACCACTGTTTGGTGATGTTGGTACATTACCGGTGGTCGTTGTTAGTTATTGTAATATTAGATGTTAGAATAAGAGATTTATTTATGCCATATGTATCATCTGCTTTGATTTCTAATGTATGTGGATGTACCAAGCATTTTGTATAGATTGTGATTTACGATCTGGCGGTCCAGGTTTTCCGTTAGTGTTAGAAGAAAAAAAAAAAAAAAGTCTCAAAATTGAGGTTAGGAAAATCCGGGCTATCACAGTAATGGTATTGATGCCCGGCCACTCTCTTGAGCATTTGATCAATGAATGAGGGAGAAAAGTGATCTTTTCTGGTTATTGAATTCAACTTTCTGTAATCGATACACACTCTCCAGCCAGTTTGAATCTTAGTTGGTACCAGCTCATTCTCCTCATTCTTTACAACAATAACGCCTGACTTCTTAGGGACCACTTGTGTTGGACTAACCCATTTACTGTCAAAAATAGGATATATAATTCCGGCATCCAACAATTTAATAACCTCATTTCTGACCACATCCTGCATAATTGGGTTCAATCTGCGTTGCGATTCTCTAAAAGGTATAGCTTCTTCTTCCAAATGAATACAGTGCATGCACATCGTTGGGCTAGTACCTTTGATGTCTTTTATAGACCACCCGATTGCACTTTTGTGGTCTTGGAGCACTTCTATAAGCTAATCCTCTTGGTCCTCATTCAATTTTGATGAAATTATCACTAGATGAGTTTCATCTTCTCCCAAGTAGGCGTATTTCAGATTAGTCGGGAGAGGTTTTAGTTCCAGCTTTGGTTTCTCCTCTTCCCAGGACACTTCTTTCCTTACTTCATTTAAGGCCTTAGTTTTTGGTTGCCATCTATCGTCTCCCAGGAGTGGTCTGGAATCTAACATCTCATTCACTTCTTGAATCATATGATCAACATCAAAGTCCTCACCAAAATGGGCTAGGCAAGCCTTTAGAGGATCCTTAAATTCAGAAGAAAAAAATGTCTTTTCCACTACATTATCAATCATGCAGACTTAGCAGGGTGCTTTGCAATATTGAAAATGTTCAGCTCCACAGTCATATTCCCGAATGATAAGTTCATTATCCCATTTCAATAATTTATCAGTGCATTCGATGTTGCTAGGAATGGTCTTCCTAGGATCACTGAGACACTATTCTTCAGATTAGGGATAGGTTCCGTGTCAAGGATAATAAAATCAACTGGAAAGTAGGAGTCCACCTTGATTAAGACATCCTCCACTATTCCCTTGGAAATTTTAATTGACCTATCAGCTAGCTGAAGGGTCATTATTGTGGAATTTAGTTCACCCAACTCGAGTTCCTTATAGACAGAGTACGGCAATAAATTTACGCTTGCCCCAAGGTTCAAAAGTGCTCGATCAATATGATTCTCCCCTATGACAATCGAGATGGTAGGACAACTAGGGCCCTTATACTTAATCGGGAGTCTCACTTGTAACATTGAACTAACTTGCTCGGCTAGGAAAACTTTCTTTGGGACATTGGTCTTTCTTTTTATTGTGACCAAGTCCTTTAAGAATCTAGCATAAGCAGATACTTGCTGGGTGGCATCTAAGAAGGGAATGTTGTTCTTTAATTGCTTGAACATTTCAATGATCCCCTCCAGATCACTGTTCTTCTTCGGTGCCATGAGCCTTTGAGGATATGAGGCTTTAGGCATGAAACTGTTTTCTTTCTCGTTCTTTTCTTCAACCTTTTTCTTTTCTTCCTCCTCTTCTTCAACTTCTTCTCTCCTCTCAGTTTGAACTTCAACTTTCGATTTCTCGTCCTCCTCTGACATTATGACTTTGTTATCAATCTGCCGCCCAGATCTCAATGTCGTGATTGCCCTAATCTGTTGTTGATTCTCATCTTGCGATGAGGTTGAGGCTTGCTCAATAATCATCTGCCCTCTTGGATTTAGAATTGGTTGGCTCGAGAATGATCCTTTCTCTCTTTCACAGAGGAGTGTCGCTAATTGACCAATTTGAGTCTCTATCTTAGATATCAATGATGTATTTGATTGAATGAGCTTCAATAAATCATCATTCTGAGGGTATTGATTCTGAGGAGGGCATAGTGTAGTGTTTCCCGGATGATTATTAAATCCAGGTGGTGGAAACATTTGTGCCAAGTTCTGCTGACCCATGAGTTGCTGTGTGGTTTGGTTTTGATAACCCACCACTGGTTGTGAGAGCTGAGAATGTTGGGTCAGCTGCCTAGGTTGCCCAGTTTGGTTTTGATTTTGGTGGAATTGATTCATACTATCAAAGTTTTGCTGTTGAAAATGCCCTTGACCAAACTATTATTGTGGTCCTTGGTTGAAATTTTGCTGAGGATAAAAGTTCATCCCCTGTCATCTGGCTTGAGGTTTCTGATTCTCTTGCCTCCACGAAAATTTTTGGTGGTACTTCCAACTGTTTGGGTTATTCTCGTTGAATATGTTTCCTTGGTTATGCTCGTAGTTATTCAATGCATTCAATTGTTCAGAAGGATCTTTTGAATAGTTCTGCATTGATGGGAAGCCATCAACCGCGTGCATTGGACTTGCACAATAAACACATGGTTCAGGTTGTACATTCACAACACACATATTTTTCTTCAATTTCAATTCCTCAACTTGTTAAGTGAGGAAATCTATTTTCGCACTCAGGTCCGGTGTGTCTTTGACCACATATAATCCTCCCTTCTTGGCTGAATTACCTGCTTGATCCCTGTTCTTTCCTGATTGGTCCCGACTTTTTGTGAAATCCCATTGCTGAGAGTTCTCAGCCAATTTTTCCAAGAAATTGTACGATTCACTTTCCTTGAGTTCCAGGAATCCCCCACTGTTTATAGATTCAATCAAATGTTGGTTGGCTGTATCGAGTCCATTATAGAAGTATTGGACTAACCTCCATTTGGCAAACCCATGGTGCGAGCATTTCAGCAACAGATCTATGTACCTTTCCCATGCTTCATAAAATTTTCTCCTTCTTCTTGCACAAAATCATAGATCTCGCGTCTCAAAGCATTAGTCTTTGCCATAGGAAAGAATTTCGACAAAAATTTCTTAACCAGCTGATCCCAAGTGGTTATTGAGCCAGCTGGCAGTGCATTTAGCCAAGCTTTAGCTTTATCCTTTTTGGAGAAAGGAAACAGCCTTAGCCTCACTGATTCTTCACTGAAATTCTGGTACACAGATGAACAGACTTCAATGAACTCCTTGATGTGTGGGTGGGGGTCTTCCCTTTCCATTCCATAAAAAATTAGGAGAATTTGAATCACGTTAGTTCGGATTTCAAAACGACCGCCAGTTGTGGTGGGGTAGGTAATGCAAGATGGGGTGTTGGTAGTGATGGGGGCAAACAACTCCCTAAGAGTTGGTTCTTCCTCATTTCTGTGCGGG
This sequence comes from Chloranthus sessilifolius, assembly GCA_021018995.1. Lineage (NCBI taxonomy): Eukaryota > Viridiplantae > Streptophyta > Magnoliopsida > Chloranthales > Chloranthaceae > Chloranthus > Chloranthus sessilifolius. The sequence continues at coordinate 89,996,983 of CM037595.1, read as the reverse complement.
GCTTCATTTTCATTTACAACCATGTTGATTTGATCAGAAATTTCAACCTCAACTTCACGTCTTACTCTGTTCTCTTTGTGGTTCGAACGACAGGCACACTCGATCTCAAGATTAAAAGGTTCTAGAGGTTTCTCTCTAGAGGACCTAGTGCGCATACAAAGAACTAGAGACTTTAGAAGTTTTAACAATTCAAAATTTGTTTATTTTATTTATTTATTTTTAATTTCAAATTTTAAATTTTAAAATTCAAATTTCTAATTTTTTTTTTCAAAATTTAAATTCAAAATTCAAAATTCAAAAGTTAAAATTCGAAATTAAAATTTAAATTAAAATTCAAACTCAAAATTTAAACTCAAATTCAAATTCAAAAGTTAAATTCAAAATTAAAATTAAAATTCTAAAAAGGTAATAGAGTAAAAAAGAAATAAACTAAAAAGAAAACCTTATAAATCCTACAAATCGACAAAATCCTATAAATAAACTAAAAGGAAATAACTTAAAAGGAACCTATAAATCCTACAAATCTTTAAAATTCTACAAATCTTGAAAGACAATAAAGTAAAGATCCTAAAAAATCTTAAAGATCGTAAACTAGAAATCCTAAAAAACCTACCAATCCTAAAAAAAAATAATCTTACAAATCCAAAATTTTAAAAATTCCAAATAATTAAAATTTCAAAAGTTAAAATTCAAGATTCAAATTTTGAAATTCAAAATTCTAAGTTTCAAAATTCAAAGTTCCAAATGTAAAATTTTAATTATTTAATTATTATTTTATTTTTAGCAGGTAGAAATATTGATTTAAATCTAAAAAAATTCTTAAAATTAACTATCTATTTCCTAAAAATTTTAGATTTTCTAAATTCAATCCCCGATAATGGCACCAAAAACTTGTGATTTTAATATTATTTTAAACTCGCAAGCACTCGAATTAGATTGTAATTAGTGGGTGTAGAGTATGAAATCGTTCCTACGAGGATTGATTAGAAAATTATCAAGAGAAAATAGCAATTAATCACAAGAAAAATTATAGATCTAAGGTAATACTACACCAATTTATACTTTTAAGCAGAGTGATGGATAAAATAAGGACTAAGCAATAAAATTAAATTGACTAGGAATGAAAGAGTGGATCGGGATACTAACTCTTCTCATCTTTGGTTTATCATTTACAAAATATAGATCTAATGGTTGAGATATAATATCGTCACAAGATGCAAAACACATAAATATTAAACTGAATCAAATATTTACGAAAAATAAATTATTAAATCTACAAAACCAGATTTAAAGTATGCCCTTCCTACTGCTGCAGAGGAAATGAAGCAAAACATTCACCGTAAAAGGGACTTTTAATGATGATAAATTAATGTCGCAAAATAGTACAAAACATCTACTGTAAAAGAGAGACACCTAATGACGATGAATTAATGCCGCAAATATTATCAACAAAGAACCCGGGAGTAGATTCCCTATTGCAAATATGAGATCATGGGAGTGTGACTAGCACCTATCTTAGATGGCAATCAGAAATTTACTAATTTGGTAAGAGCAATTAAACATTAAAACCTCAAACATCTAATACACAATACATTCCAATCATCGATCTATATTTTATAAATGAATACCTCAGATGGGGTTCATTAGATCCCCATCTTCAAAAATATTTAGCTACTCATGGTAGAAATGAATAACATAATTGAAAGACAAATTAAAATAAACATTAAAATACCGTAAAATGGCTCCAATAAAATCTACAAAAGCTTTAATCCAAGCGGGTATAATCTTCCTCAGTTGTTGAAATTGAAACTAATCTAAACTAGAACTAGGAAAATATAAGAATAAAACTTGAAATTTAAAAATCAAATTTGAATTTTAATTTTCAAGGACCATTAACTCCTTTGCTCTAATATTCCTACATTTGTTGTTCTTATGCTCTTTTATGCTTTAAAATGCATCGAATGGCCAAATCTTTCTGAAATAATTAGAACTTCACAAATATGTCAGATTGCCCTCATCGGATGGTTAAATATAAGTTTAAAGGGGTGAAATATAATCATATTTCACTACTTATCACCTGCTCAGACCGCTTATGCAAGACAGCCTATGCCCACACCTACAGTGACCTTTCGCCCTTCGAATCCTACGACAGCTGGAGCACCACGAATACAACAAGCTCCACCCACTTCTTCATCTGCAATCAGTAAGTCATGCCCAAGATGCAGGGATGACATCAAGCAGTGAAGTGTAAGTGGATCATAGGTGCATGCTTCAATTGTGGCCGGATGGAGCATCGGATAAGGGACTGCCCAGAGCCGAAGAAGGACAGGACGACTTCGGCATGAGAACCCATCGATACATACAAGTGTCGCATATATCATGTCCTTATACGTTTAATCCCAATAATGGTAATTTTTTTGATTTGGATGTATGATCGGTGGTATTAGATTAGATCTTTGGCGTATGCATATGGAAATCGTAAATGCAATTAATGGTTAACCTTTGGAAATTCATAGTATAAGTTGTTGTTGTGGGAGTGGTATACTTTTCATAAATGGATAACTTTTGTTAATTGATGGTTCCCATTATTGTGGTCATGGTATGATTGATTTAATGATAAAATTCTATGTAATTGATGGTTTAAATTTGTTATGATGATGATTACTATTTCTAACGATTATCGGAACTCCAAGATAGTGGTGAATGTAATATTTTGGTGGTTATGACACACTTGGTTCAATTACATTTTCAATTTTATTTGGATTATGATTGGGAATTAATGTGTCTTGTTATGATTTGTTATGGGAATAATGGCTTATTAGTTGTAGATATTATTGTTATCAATTATGATTTTCGTTGTGGATGATGAGTGGATAGAATAGTTGTGGATAAATTGTGGAGAAGGTAGTTGTGGATATTTTCGTTGCACGTACAATTGTTAAATTAGCAGTGGCTAATTTAATGATGGATGGTTGTGGGTTTATAGTTTTAATGATGGATAGTTTCGTCATAGATAATGTGTGGTTTTGTCATAAATATTGTGTAATTTTAATTATGGATCATCGTAATGGTGGCGGATTGCCAATCTAATTGTGGATACTTTGATGTAGATATACCTTCTGTGTTGCAGGACAAATGGATTCTAAGAGGCGTTAATGGTTATTTCTGTCATAGTATCGTCAATTTTCGAGGACGAAAATTTCTAAAGGAGGGGAGAATATAACGTCCCACATTTTTGAATCATTGACGCATTCACATTCTGTCAATATGTTTGGCCTTCGCGCCACGCGTCTACTATGTTATACACCCCAAAAGTTTACGTAGTAAATTTTTGAGGATGAAAATTATTTAAGGTGAGAAGAATGTAATAGCCCAAAAATTTCAAAAACGTTGAATCGTTGACCTTTGACGAGAATGCGACTTTTTGACTGATTCGACCCAAGTTAACCATTTGACCTATGTAACGTGATCTCAAAACCCCACTTGTTATAATTAGAGTTACGCGCCAAACACATTAAATCCCAACTCTTACCCAGTGAAGAGCATATGCGTGTTTGTACAGGTTGCACACGAACTTGAGCTCGATGCTTGAATTTGGGCCCCAACCTGAATTTAACTTGAACCGAGAGTGGACTTGAGCCCAATGACCCAACCTGTCATGTGGCACCCAATCAACTATACATATTTGGCAAGGCATACGACACACTATGCATGTGTGCAACCTAGAGGCAAATTTTCTGTGAAAAATAAAAGTTTATTAATGATGAAAACTTATTGGACCAGTTGGGTGATCGATTCTAAATGTAACCCTTGCAAGTGCACAAGATCTATTGCAGTATGGCAAGAACAAGGGTGTCGAACCCATAGGGAAACGTGAATTTTAATTAATTCTTTCAGAGATTTAAAAATATCCCCAAGGAAGTACCAAGGGGCAAATTCAATTTTACCAAAAATTTATCACACTTTTCCTGAATGTAAGAAAAATAAATTAATCTAAACAACTAATTACTGATGAATCTAAGAACAATATTTAAATATGATAAAAGAATATGCTACCCCAGATTTGTACCCCTTTTCTATCATTAAAACCCACAATTTCATTAAAGCATCATTCACACCATCATTCGTCTATAGAAATGATTCGTAAAAAAATATGATCATCAATCTGGCATACCCTATCTAAAAATAATGACTCAGCCTATCATTATGGTATGAGTCATGTAAGAAGCATAGCGTATCTCATGATGTTTAGATCATAACAGTAAGTACATAATCGCTCTGCAGCCTAGATCAGTCTGTAGGTCCAGATCCAGCGATTATAGCCGTTGATACGCACAATCAACGGTCAGAACAAGCATTCAATATATTTTCAATAACACAAACTTTTAGCAAAATGATTTCATGATGACAATAATAGACTGCGGTATTAATCACAAAAAATTGCTACTTATCTAGGGATCGCATCTACTCCGATCAACTGATTTAGCCGCTCATCTTTGGTGTATGATCTCCTTGTTCATTCAAAGTCATTCCTCTTTTCATTTCTTTCAAAAGATCTTTATTTATAATGTATTTTCCTAAATACAATCTATGAATGTAAAAGAGAGACAGTGCAAATCCTAAGTACAATCTACCCAGATCAAACCCTAGAAGGAGAAGAGAAGAACTCTTAAAAAGATGCCCAGAGGAGTCTAAAATTAAAAATAATAATAATGAATAATAATCCTCCAAAATTCTCCTCCTCGAAGTATTTGATTTGGCTTTAAATAGCACTCACGTCGCAGAAGTGTCCCAACTCGAAAAGTCAGGGTCGATTAATCGACCCTATAGGGTCGATGCATCGACCCTGTAAAAATTCCTCAAAATTTGCTTTAAAGTGTCAGTTTTGTGTCTGACAGCTTTTTGTCCTCGATTAATCGACCAAAAGGGTCGATGCATCGACCTCCCAGAAATTTGTGAATTCCAGCTCGCTTTTGTATCAGACACTGCTTCGGTATTCTGGCTATAACTTTCTCTCTCAAACTTGGATTAAGGCAATTCTTGAGCCGTTGGACAACTGACAGAAAGAGCTACAACATTTGTGTTTTGACAATTTTATAATTCGGCCGTCTTGAAGGTCTAAATTGAGCTGCAAGTCGCACCAAGTTCTCGATGACCCAAAGTTGCAGTGTTTTGACATTATTTTCAGAATTCTTGGGCTGTTTCTGCACTTGGCTTGTATTTACCTGAAACACTTCAAATCTAATAATTCTTATCAGATAGTCTTTATCAGATAGCTAAATATAGATATCTAGGGGTGAAATATCATCATATTTCACTACTCATCACACCCCCAAACCTACACTTTGCTAGTCCTCAAGCAAAGCAAACTAAAGAAAATAGATGCCACTTTCGTAGGGAACACGATTGCACTTAGCATGTGTAACAAGCCTTTAAACCCCTAGGTGATCCCTAGTGGAGGAGTTGTGTCTCCTGAGGGTTTACAGTGAAGTTGCCCACAAACTTCAATACATTTTTGAAACCATCGATAAAATTGAGTTTTCAAAATATGATTTTGATAATATATATATCGTTCGAAACTCAAAATCATTAATCAATTCAACATGCGAATTCTTAATTTTAAATAATAATGTTATACTAATTATACTAATATCCATTCAAATTAGTCTAATGTTCAAATCGTTAGATAACTTATCCATTCATGCCTAAACGTGAAGTGTGTGCATACCAAAGCTAAGATTCATCCATCTCGGAACTAGTCCAAACGAAAAACCGTCGAGTCTGTTGTCTCGACTCAATCCTCACTTTAGGTATACTCTCGAAATAAAATCACTCCGATGATGGGTAAGCTTTCGCACACAAGTAAGAGATCAATACAAAACAAGCAAAAAGGTCTCACATGTTAAATGAAACACTATGTAATCAATGAATAAAACTAAATCTCATAAGAATAGATACTTATATATCCTAAGCATGTCATATCAAGTGTCATAAGTATCACATATTTACTCTCCACAAGGCAGTTACCAATGCAAGATTAGATCATGAAGGTCTTTTGTAGGGTTGTAATGGGGCTTAGGAAAGGGTAAGAAAGAGAGGGAATTAAGATTCGACATTTCTGAGAAATCGGAAAAGAAACAAACTTCTGATTTTTCTATTTCTCTTCTTTTTCTTTTCTAATCTCTCACTATTTTTTTCAATATTTTTCTATTTTTCTCAACTTTTTTTTTCTTTTTGAATTTCCTTTTCTTGAAGCACCTCATATTTTTCATTATTTTTCATAATTTTCTTTTTCTTTTTCTCCCCCTTTTTCTTTTATATTTTTGCTATACACTCTCAGTAAACACCACAACTCAGTATCTCTCCACTTACTCACTTTTTGTTTATTTTCATCCCTCGTTCCTAATTTTTCAGAAACAAGAAGGGTAAAGCTGAATTTTGAGAAATGGTGAAGGGTTAAAGGTTAACATGGCTTATCAAAGAATGTATAAAGGTAAATTTTCCAATAGGCTCAAAGGGGTATTAGAAGGATAAATTTATATGAGGTGGGGTATTTAAGCACAAACGAGCCAAAGATGGCCTTCAATCAATTCCTTAAAAGATGGTAACCTTGCCTATTTGTCTTGAGTAGATATACAGTACGTTCCAACACAATAATATGAATTTGATTTCATGCAAAGTCACAAGTCAAAATAAAATATATGAGATTGTGCAAGATAATTCGTATTCAAAGAAAACTCCGAGTTTATGTATTCACTCATCAATAACGGGAAATTAGCTCTAAAGCTCCATGGGTTTAGTCTCCACTAAGAACCTAAGATTCACCGTTCAAAATAGTTCATCGATTTCTAAGTCTTAGCTTGGTATAAGTGCAAAAGTTCTACGCATGAATATCAAAATTACCCACAAAATATCACATTAAGCTTCATTATTTTAGATACAAGTAATCAAAATCTGACATTGATATTATCAAAATTAAATTCACATGCATCATCAACTAAAGTTTGAAAATAATCGTAAAGTAATTCATGTATGATGGTTCAAAATTTTTTTTTTTTTTTTTTCATATAAAAAAATAAGAAAGTGACGCAAGATAGAGAATCATACCCCCAAACCTTTAAATGACAATGTCCTCATTGATTGAAATAAGTAACACACCCCCAAACCTATTGAAAAGTACCTCAACACAAGATCAGGTGCAGAGAATATGTGCATCAAATTAGAACATGACCAAAAATAGATTGAAGGTAATGTGGCTACACTAATTTGGAAATTAAAAATAACCTAAACTAAACTAAAAACTAATATTCTAGAACTAAACATACGAAAAGAGAAATCCTAAATCCTAAATCCTAAACTAAACCTGAGTCCAACTCCTTTAATCTGGGTCACTAAGGTGCATCGCCTCAATTTCGAACTGGGTCATCGGGTCAAACATTGGTTTAAGACGTTGCCCATTGACTTTGAAGACTTGATTGTCCTTGAGATTTCGGATCTCAATAGCACCATGCGCACTAATAGAAACAACTTGAAACGGACATTCCCATCTAGATTTCAGTTTCCTCGAGTGGAGCTTAAGTCTGGAGTTGAACAACCAAACTTTTTGTCCAATGTGGAACTCTTTCCGAGAAATTGACTCATCATGCAGCTTCTTGTACCTTTCTTTGTACATCTTGGAGTTTTCATACGCATCATAGCGTAGCTCTTCCAATTCACTTAGCTGTAGCCTTCGATTTGATCCTGCCGCTTGCATATCAAAGTTAAATCTTTTGATAGCCCAAAATGCCTTATGCTCCAATTCAACAGGAAGATGGCATGCTTTCCTGTAGATAATTCTGAACGGAGACATTCCAATTGGTGTCTTGAAGGTGGTACGATAGGCCCAAAGAGCATCAGATAGCCGGTTAGACCAATCTCTTCTATCTGGTCGCACCATCTTTTCTAAAATTCGTTTAATCTCTCGGTTCGACACTTCCACCTGACCACACTAGTCTGCGGATGGTACGGCGTTGCGACCTTGTGAGTGATGCTGTATTTCTTCATTAAAGTAGCAAAATGGCGATTGCAGAAGTGCGAACCGCCATCACTAATGATCGCTCGTGGAAACCCGAATCTGTTAAAAATATTTTCTTTCAAAAATTTGACCACAACTTTGTGGTCATTCGAACGGGTTGCCACAGCTTCAATCCATTTGGAAACGTAGTCAACAACTACAAGAATATATGAATACCCAAAAGATGGGAGAAAATGGCCCATGAAGTCAATCCCCCAAACATAAAAAATTTCAACAATCAAAATCGAGTTAAGGGGCATCATATTTCGTTTTGAAATATTTCCAAGCTGCTGACATCTTTGGCATTCTTTGCAAAATCGAGCAGTGTCACGAAAGATGGAGGGCCAGTAGAATCCGCTTTGAAGGATTTTCTGTGCGGTCTTCTGTCCTCCGAAATGGCCTCCACAGGCTTCAGCATGGCAGAAATTTATGACGCTTAGTTGCTCTTCTTCCGGTACACATCTCCTAATGATCTGATTTGAGCAGAATTTGAACAAATATGGTTCATCCTAGAAACAGTATTTTACCTGGGAGAAAAAGATATGCTTATCATTCTTACCCCATTCAGTAGGGATTCTGCCAGTGACCAGATAATTCATGATATTGGCAAACCAAGGAGCTTTCGTAGTGGTCGCATCAATTGTCATTAATTGCTCATCCAAAAAAGTGTCCCGGATAGGTTCAGGTGCAAATGATTCTTCAGGCAAAATGCAAGACAAGTGATCGGCCATAACATTCTCTACTCCCTTTTTATCTTTGATTTCAAAATTGAACTCTTGAAGGAGCAAGATCCAGCGGATCAATCTTGGTTTGGCATCCTTCTTTGCTAACAAATATTTCAATGCAGAGTGGTCTGAAAAGACCACTATTTTTGATCCAAGCAAATAAGATTGAAATTTATCGAGAGCATACACCACAACTAACAACTTTTTCTCAGTGGTGGAAAAGTTAAGCTGTGCATCGATCAATGTCTTGCTGGCATAATAAATTATGTGAGGTAATTTGTTCACCCTTTGCCCTAAGACAGCTCCGATAGCGTAATCAGATGCATCACACAGTTCGAATGGTAAAGAATAATCCAGTGGTTGGATTATCGGTGCATTTGATAAGAGCTCGCGCAATTTCAAAAATACTTTCATGCAATCCTCATCGAAGTCAAAAGAAACATCTTTGCCAAGCAGGGTACACAATGGTTTAGCCACCTTGCTAAAATCTTTGATAAATCTTTTATAAAATCCTGCATGACCCAAAAATGATCGAATTTGTCGAACATTCTTTGGTGGTGGAAAATTGGCAATTAAGTCAACTTTGGCCTTATCAACTTCAATTCCTTTCTTTGAAACAATATGTCCGAGAACAATTCCTTGTTGAACCATAAAATGGCTCTTTTCCCAGCTAAGAACAAGTTTTGATTCGACACAACGTTGCAACACTTGTGAAAGGTGATTCAAAACAGAACCAAACGTTTTCCCAAAAACAGAGAAGTTGTCCATGAACACCTCGATGAACTTGTCAATCATATCCTAAAATATGGCCAACATACATCGTTGGAAAGTAGCAGGTGCATTACATAAGCCGAACGGCATCCTTCGATATGCAAAAGTACCGTAAGGACACGTGAATGTCGTTTTCTCTTGATCAGGTGGAAAAACGGGCACTTGATTGTATCCCGAATAACCATCAAGAAAGTAATAAAAATCCTGTCCTGCTGTGACAGCCCAAATTTCGTCGCTCTGAAATCCGTGCCATCATGCACGACCCTCGAGGTCATGCACCTTATATCTATGCGGAACATCAATTAACAAGTAAAAGCCAACAATTCAAAATACCAAAGCTTTGAACTAACTAAGTCCCCGTGTTTCATCAAAGTCTAGCAACCAATAGACAGTTCCGGTCTCATGCCAATTCATGAGCAAAGGAACTGTCCCGAACCATTGGTGAAAATCATATCACCCCCGATAGTTCGTCAAAAGGAAAGTATAGTATTTAATTACATTTAAAAGAAAGGACTTGACATGCCAAGCCACGAGTACTCTCTACTCACCACTTCTAAACGTAAAGAACTTCTAAAAGAATTCCTCAGGAGGAGGTTCTAACTCTTCTCCGTTCGCGAAATCCGAACCTTTTGGATCAACGTCTCTCGAAGCCTGTGTTGCCGCGAGTGTTGCACCTGCGACGTATAGTCTAAGGGGTGAGCTACATCCTAGCTCAGTAGAGAAACGTAAAGAACATATAGATTAATTCTGACATATATGCTGTGCAGTAAAAGAAAAATACAGTTTATCTGCTGTTACTATCTGGAAGGACAATCGAAATAACTGAAGGGAAAGATGAATACAACTACTTACTTTGCATGGTTTTGTTCTTTCTCATCTTACTCGTTTAGTTGTGAATTCGGCCTAATAACTTAACTCTTTAACTTAAATAGTCCCCGAGCAATATAGCATCGAGCCCCGATGGAATACCCACCATCGTCGTCTAACTAGACAGTTATCAATTTTGTATTCCCTGGGAATACTGCCCCAAGCCCCTTTCTCCTAGGTGGCGGGGTCTACTGTTAAATCTACATCCCTGGGATGTGCTACTGTATACGGATTAACCGCCGTACCGGTCACGGATATCCTGCCGAGTCAGTCGTGGGTATCCCGCCACGTCGGTGGGGTATTCTAAACAAACCTTAAATAACAAAAATATCAAGTGTGCTTTACATGTAGTTATTCACCGTGATTGTGCTAATTTTTAATATATTAGGCCTTATCACCTTACTTTCTTTTCCCCACTGATTCTCATCTGCACCCCTGGGATGCTACTGATATATCGTATCATATAGGTATTCATCTTGTAGTTCTTGTGTCCCCTTGGGACCTCTGGCTTCATTTTCTGAAGTCTACACACGCACGCTCTATTTATGTGACATGATGAGATACTTAGTTTAGCAATTTAAATCTGTACTACACATATGCAAAATTGAACAATGTACATGTTTCGATAAGGTTCCCTACCTCAAGGCAAAACCCAGTGGTCCCTTCTCGTAGTGATGACACGTACTGATCTCACGTCAATCTACATTTCATGCGAAAGGATATGCCTTAGAATGGTCATCAGTGGTCACTAGCACTCCTAGAGCGCATAGTTCACATGAGGTATATTTGTATACATAAAAGAATTTAATTTTAGTTTTGGTACCTCGCTCGAGCGGTTGCTTAGCCTCGTTCGAGCGACCTCTTAACCTCGCTCGAGCGGTTGTGAAGCCTCGCTCGAGCGGCCTCTTATCCTCGCTCGAGCGGTTAAAGCGAGGTATCTGAAGCCTAAAGTGATACCTCGCTCGAGCGAGCTTATTCCTTCTATATGGGTCTCGCTCGAGCGAGCCCAGAACGTACTATTCTCAGATGTATATTCTGTCCTCGCTCGAGCGAGACGTTTAGATCGCTTGAGCGAGGAGCGGAAACCTTCACTCCGTGATTCTTCAATAAATCTATCCTATTTCCTTAAATCTTAAATATAATTAATCGGCCATTGCCCAAAACATTGTAGGTTATCATTAAGACATACCTAAGCACTTCTCAAGCATTATCTCTTACCTAAATCGGCGGATCTCGTAATCGGCTCGATCTAACGTTCGAATCCCTGTTACCTCGAAGAGATCTCTACGTTTCTGGTCCGACCTTCTCTCCAGGTCTTCCACCGGTTTACACTTCAACAAGGCCTTAGCCTTTCTTCTCTACAAGACTCTCCTTTCTCTTTCTCTATTTTCCTCCTCTCTATTTAGGTTAAAATTATATTACGTAGGGGAGGGCCTTCTCTCCACTTTCACTTATATAGTGAAAGGAAGGGAAAAATATAATATGTTACACACATATACACACCGTGTGTATATGTTGACCCAGGTTTCCTTGTGAACCACACATACACGTGCGTGGCATATGGCTTGTACGGTTCTGAAAATCTGGGGTTGTTACACCTGCTAACTTCTCAAGGAATTGATCGAGGAACGGAAGGGGAAAATGATCTTTTCTGGTAGCTGTGTTCAATTTTCTGTAATCAATGCAGACACGCCACCCAGTAGTTTCGCGAGTAGGGACCAATTCTCCTTCAGTAGTTTCTTTCACAGTGATTCCGGACTTTTTCGGAACGATTTGGACTGGACTTACCCATTCACTATCAGAGATCGGATAGATGATTCCAGCATCGAGTAATTTAATGATTTCCTCTAAAACGACTTCTTGCATGTTTGGATTAAGTTGCCTCTGCGGTTCCCTCGATGGTTTACTCTCATCTTCCAGATGTATTTTGTGCATACATACTGATGGGTCAATCCCTTTTAAATCAGCTAGGGTCCATCCGATAGCCTCCTTGTGATCTTTAAGCACTTTCAACAGGTCATGCTCTTGTTCTTCCGACAATATAGATGAAATTATCACCGGAAACGTTTCTCGTGGCCCCAGAAAAGCGTACTTGAGCGACTCAGGTAATTGTTTCAATTCCACAGTTGGTGGCTGCTCAATTGATGGAGTCAGCACATCCTTTCCCTCAATAGGTAATGGTTCTACCTTCGCCACATTTTCACATAAGTTATCATCTGGACATGATGAACTTGACTTATTCTCTTCTGGTTGCTTCCTTTTATATCTCTTTTCCTCATAGATGGCTAACAAAGCAGTTTCAAATTCTTCTTTGGTGAGTATCGATGGTAATGTTTCATCCACCACTTCGTCTATCTGATCGATGTAAAAACATTCGACCTCATCCTCGTTATGAAAATAGTTCATCGCATGGAATATGTTCAATATAACCTTCATGTTTCCAAAAGAAACGTCCATGACTCCCGTGCGACAATTAATGCAAGCGTTGGCAGTGGCGAGAAACGGACGTCCAAGGATGATGGGGACTTGATTAATTGATTTAACGGGTGGTTCCATGTCTAAAACAACGAAGTCCACTGGAAAGGCAAACTTGTCTATTCCAACCAAAACATCCTCGATAATACCCCTAGGTCTTCTTTCTGACCTATCGGCCAGTTGGAGTGTGACCGTCGTGGGTTTCAATTCACCCAATCCGAGGTTTTCGTACATTGAGTATGGGATTAGATTAACACTTGCTCCCAAATCCAATAACGCTTTTCCAATTGGTTGCCCACCAATGACACATGGAACAGTTGGGACTCCAGGGTCTTTCAATTTCTGTAGGGTTTCCAATTGCAATATAGAACTGACTTGATTAGTCAGGAACACTTTTTTTGAAATATGAGTACGTGCCTTTCTCTTACGAGTGCACAAATCTTTGAAAAACTTAGCGTACTCAAGAACTTGTTTGATTGTTTCAAGTAATGGAAGATTTATCTTTACTTGTTGATTGTTTTAAAGATTTCTTCCATTTTTGCCGGTCCCTTGCCCATTCTGGATGGAGGAGTTAGGCATTTAGGAATGGTGCCTTTGGGACATAAGGTGCAGATTCAAGTTCCGATTCTTTTTTACGTCCTTGTTGGACAGTTGGAAGTGACACTTCCTCTATTTCTTTTTCTTTTCCCTTCTCTCTTTCTTGCCCTTTTCTCTCTCTTTTCCTTTTTCTTTATCTTTTCTTATCTCTGATTCTTTCTCTTTCTCTGCTTCTTTCTCTTTCTCTGCTTCTCTTCCTTCATCAGCTTCCTTAGGCATTTCCACTTGATTATCAACTTCTCGCCCACTTCTCAGCACCATAACAGCTTTCAATTGTTGACTATTCGATGGTCCTTCATCAGGTGGTGCTTGGCCTCGAGGATTGTTGACGGGTTGGCTGGGAAGCCTACCTTCCTCTCGTTGACTCAGTTGATTGGCCAATTGACTGACTTGGTCCATTATCATCTGCTGAAAAGATTGCATGCTTCGCATCACCTTTTCCTCCAAATCAGAATCTTTTGAAATGGTGGCCTGAGATTGATTAAAATTCTGATTTTTTCGGTAATCAAAATTCGGATGGTAATAAGGAGGGTTCTGCTAGAAATTAGAATTCTGTTGTGGACGGAAATTTTGTTGAAAATTTTATTGTCCACTCATTGGATTGGATCTGAACTGTTGATTCACCTGTCCAGTTTGGTTTGATTCTCCCCATCCTAAGTTGGGGTGATTTTTTTATTCCGGATTGTATGTATTTGAGTACATGTTCCTACCTTGTCGCTGATATGATTGAGTCAGATTCACCTGCTCTTGAGGAGTAGGTTCATCAGAAAGAAATGACAAGGTGGTAGGGCACTCGTTAGCCATGTGACCTGGGTGGTCACAAATTGAACACACAGCGGGATTGATGGGACTCTTAGCTTGCTTAGTTGCAGCTAACAACATGTTCATTTGCTTGGACAACATATCAACCTTTATTGATAGATCTGAAGTGTTGTTATTGACATCAAATAATCCATTTCTGATCAACACATGTGATTTTGTTGCCACATCCAAATTAGTTCGCTCCATTGTCGCATTTTGGATTGAAGTTTGATATAACTTCTCAAACAATTCCCACAGCTCATCAGCCTCATTCGTGGCACACGATCCTCCGCAAGATGCATCAACCATGCGTTTGTCTTCTGGAATCTGTCAATTGTAAAAACTTTGGACTTGTTGCCACCTTGGAACTTGATGATTTGGACAACTCTTAATCAATTCCTTAAAGCGTTCCCAACATTCATGGAATGTTTCTGTAGGTTGTTGGGAAAAGAACTGGATCTTCTGACGCAACTCAATGGTTTTGGTCATGGAAAAATATTTTTTAAGAAACTGACGGTGTCGCTCTGCCCAACTCTGAATAGATTGTGGTTCTAAGGAATAGAACAACGTTTTTGCCTTATCCCTTAAAGAGAAAGGAAAGAGTTGGAGTCTAGCTATCTCATCAGTGACATTGTGGACTCTGAACATTTTGCATACCCCAGTGAATTCATTTAGATGAATGTGCGGATTTTCATTTGCTAATCCATGGAAAATTAGTAGCATTTGGATCATTGCTGATTTGAATTCATAGTGGTTTCCCTGAATGGGAGCATGCATGATACATTCCTGATCCTTGTAAAAACTAGGATCATTATAATATTCCAATGTTCTAGGGCCCTCATCAAAGTTATTGTTCCTATTATTTCCATTATTGACGTTCCCATTGTTGTTATTCTCATTTCTCTCTTGCCTTTGATCTGCCATGGCTTCAGTATGATGATATTGATTCCTCTGGATTCTACGATTTTCTCTACAAGATCTTTCGATCTTAAGATTAAACGGTTGCAGATGTGGGTGATGAGATCGAGTAAAGCTCATGCACCAACACTCACAACAAGGATTGATGAATCCACAACAAACCTAAAATATTCAACTTCAATCGATTAAAGCAAAGATTTTCAATCTATTGACACAAGCGCACAATTTTATTTATTTATTTTTTTTTTATAAATTAGATTAAAAATTCGAATTTAAAATAAATTTAAAAAAAACAAAAATTAAAAAATTAAAAATTAAAAAAAAAAAAAAAAAAAATTAAAATTCGAATTTAAATTAAAGAAATTTTTTTTTTAATTTAAATTAAAATTCAAATTTAAATTAAAGAAGAATTTTTTTTTTTAATTTAAATTAAAATTCGAATTTAAATTAAAGAATTTTTTTTTTTTTAAAATTCGAATTTCAAAAATAAAAATTAAATTCAAAAATTAAAATATAAAATTTAAATTTTAAAACCTAAAGGCAATCCTACAAAATCCTATAAAATCTTACCTAAAAGAAAAAAAGAAGAGAGAGAATAGAAAAATTCCTACAAAGACTAAAGCAAGTAGTTCCACAAAAATTAATAACTAGATTTTAGAAAATCCTAAAAGATATTTTCTAAAAGAGGAAGATAAGGAAAAAAAAAACTCCTACAAAATCTAAAATAAGAAGTCCTAAAAATCTCTACTTCCTAAAAGAATTCCACAAAAACTTACCTAAGAGAGAAAAATAAGGGAAAGAATTTTGATTTTTTTTTTTTTTTAAACACTCAAAACACAAAAATCTCTATCCGAATTAATCAAAATTTCACCGATTTACAGGCAACGGCACTAAAAACTTGATCGATTCTAAATGTAACCCTTGCAAGTGCACAAGATTTATTGTAGTATGGCAAGAACAAGGGTGTCGAACCCACAGGAAAACGTGAATTTTAATTAATTCTTTCAGAGATTTAAAAATATCCCCAAGGAAGTACCAAGGGGCAAATTCAATTTTACCAAAAATTTATCACACTTTTCCTGAATGTAAAAAAAATAAATTAATCTAAACAACTAATTACTGATGAATCTAAGAATAATATTTAAATAAAATCAAGGAATATGCTACCCCAGATTTGTACCCCTTTTCTATCATTAAAACCCACAGTTTCATTAAAGCATCATTCACACCATCATTCGTCTATAGAAATGATTCGTATTAAAATATGATCATCAATCCGGCATACCCTATCTAAAAACAATGACTCAGCCTATCATTGCGATATGAATCATGTAAGAAGCATAGCGTATCTCATGATGTTTAGATCATAACAGTAAGTACATAATCGCTCTGCAGCCTAGATCAGTCTGTAGGTCCAGATCCAGCGATTATAGCAGTTGATATGCGTAATCAACGGTCATAACAAGCATTCAATATATTTTCAATAACACAAACTTTTAGTAAAACGATTCCATGATGATAATAATAGACTGCGGTATTAATCATAAAAAATTGCTACTTATCTGGGGATCGCATCTTCCCCAATCAACTGATTTAGCCGCTCATCTTTAGTGTATGATCTCCTTGTTCATTCAAAGTCATTCCTCTTTTCATTTCTTCTAAAAGATCTTTGTTTATAATGTATTTTCCTAAATACAATCTATGAATGTAAAAGAGAGACAGTGCAAATCCTAAGTACAATCTACCCAGATCAATCCTTAGAAGAAGGAGAAGAGAAGAACTCTTAAAAAGATGCTCAGAGGAGTCTAAAATTAAAAATAATAATAATGAATAATAATCCTCCAAAATTCTCCTCTTCGAAGTGTTTGATTTGACTTTAAATAGCACCCATGTTACGAAAGTGTCCCAACTCGACAAGTCAGGGTCGATTAATCGACCATATAGGGTCGATGCATCGACCCTGCAAAAAATTCTCAAAATCTGCTTTAAAGTGTCAGTTCCGTGTCTGACAGCATTTTGTCCTCGATTAATCGACCAAAAGGGCCGATGCATCGACCTCCCAGAAATTCGTGAATTTCAGCTCACTTTTACATCAGACACTACTTCGGTAGTTTTGCTATAACTTTCTGTTCCAAACTCGGATTGAGGCGATTCTTGCGCCGTTGGACAGCTGACAGAAAGAGATACAACATTTGTGTTTTGACAATTTCATAATTCGGCCGTCTTGAAGGTCCAAATTGAGCTGCAAGTTGCACCAAGTTCTCGATGACCCAAAGTTGCAGTGTTTTGACATTATTTTCAGAATTCTTGGGCTGCTTTCTGCACTTGGCTTGTATTTACCTGAAACACTTCAAATTTAATAATTCTTATCAGATAGCCTTTATCGGATAGTTAAATATAGGTATCTAGGGGTGAAATATCATCATATTTCACTACTCATCATTGGGCCGACATATTGGGCCGACTATTTGAGCTGACCAGTTGGGCCAACCATTTGAGCCGACTAATTTGGCTGATTGATTGGGCCAACTATTTGAGCCGACTTTGGACCTTTGGTAGGTAAGCTAAGACTTAACTTGGGTGTGCTAGCTCCACACCAGACCAGAAGTCTTTTGAATGAGAAATACACCTTACTTAGGTGTATCCGTTTCACGCTAAAACTAAGTTCTTTGATAAGATCTAACACCCAAATGGGTGTATAAGCTTCACATGGAAGCAAAAGTTTCTTTTATAAAGCAAACTTCTCAAGGAAGTTTCACCCGATTTGCATTTGCCTGCATTTGTCCAGAAGAGAAAAGGAAGATAGAAGGGCTTTGAAGGAAAAAGCTCCATCCCCCATTTGTGTTGATTGATCCCATCTAAACCCGTTTTTATTTTCGTAGATTTACCGCGAGAGAAAGAGGGTGTCGACATTGACGCGTATACGATCAAAGTGAAAGAGGGCTCCACCCTTCTCAAACCCTCTTTTACATTTGAAACCCAAACTCCGTGGATCTCTCTCTAGATCATCCTATTTCATTCAAGAGAGCCGTTGGGTTGTTGGGAACATCGAGAAGATTGAGAGGTTCGATCTATGCCGCTATGATTGAAAGAATCAAAAGGTTTCAAGGGTTTCGAACCATAAAAAGGAACAAGAGGGTTTCACATCAAATCCATCGGTTTTGATCGCCGTAGAACTTGCGCGCATGCGATTAGAAGGTGAGATTTGATTTAATTTAGTGTTGATTTATGTGGATTTGAAATGCATGTGAATGAGTTTTGGGGGATTTGTACCAAGGAAGAAGAAGCCAAAATGGGTTCTGAATCTCTCAAAACCGATCGATCAGTTTTGGAATTGATTGATCGAATTTGACAGAAAAGAGGATTGTTAAAATTTTGGAAAAATCGATTGATCGATTTTTTTTTGCCTTGAAAAATCATCGTTCGATTTTGACTAAGGTGCTAACATAGTCCCGATATTTTGGCCATAACATTCTGCTCCAAACTCGGATTGATACGATTCTCATGATGTTGGAAAGAGAACAACAAACTCTATAACATTTATGAATTAACAATTTTATGAACCAAATATTTTAAAAGGTCAAGCGGCAAGTTGGGACAAGTTTCACATGATCCGAGGTTAGCACGAACTTGTCCATTCTGCCTCAATTTTGAGAAGAACTTAAAGAAACTTCGACATATGTGATTCTTTAGTTATTGACACATAGTGTGTGAATAACTATTGTGATGTAGATTAAGAATCGAAGCTGTTGATAGGACTTTGCTTTGTTTCACCCAACTTCGAGGTTGAGGTAGGGAAACTTCAATACAAACTTATATGTTTGACTCCGATTCATAGTTACTTTGAGTTAATCGAATTGAATGTGATCCTTAGAAATAGATTTTTGAAGTTGTGAACATATTGAAATCTTTGAGATATTAAATTGCATTGACTCTTTGGAAATATCAAATCATATGAATTCGTTGAATCTGAACTTAAAAATTTGAACCTTTAGATTGTTGAATCATTTGAAATTGAATCTGAGCCATGAAGTCCTTGTGGAGAAAATTCGACACACAATTGTATTTTTGACTTGAATTCATAGATGTTTTGATATGATTGAATGAAATGTGATAAGTTTGAATTGAATTTGAACTAGTATTTGAAATTCAAACTTAGGATCTTTGTGTGACAGCCCAGATTTCGGCACCCCAAAATCCATGCCATCAGCACGACCCTCGAGGCTGTGCCCCATATAATATGTGGAACACTTGGTACATCCCAATCATATAGAAAATATAATAAGAATATAGTGCAGAACATAAATCCAGTTCTACAATATACCACATCAAAACATTAATCCAAAAGATAGTTCTAATCTCATACCTCTGTATGGATAAAAGAACTAACCCGAACCATCAGTGCATTACTACGGTCAGCCAAAATGGTTCAACAAAAAAATATTACAGGTATCTTAACTCTTGCAAAAATAAACAAAACATGGCGGGACATGCCAAGCCTTAAATCTCTCCCTTACAAAATCTCAAAGTACGCAGAAAATCTCCTGGAAGAACTTCTTAGGAGGAGGCTCAGATTCTTCCCTCGGGACGTAATCTAAGTCCTCGAGATCAACCTCGCTCGCAGCAGCTCCTAACTCTGAACCTGTGATGTATAGTCAAAAAGGGTGAGCTACATTCTAGCTCAATAGGGATAATATCTGAACAGGTACATCTTTCTTACACACATATGTCTCATGACAGGAATAAAACATGAACTCATCAAGATATCTTTTCTTGAAAAGTAATTTAGGATACGATAAAACAATTAGACTGCATTTATTTCTCTATTCATGAATTAAAATGATTATTAGTTTCTCATTGATGCAACCAAACTGATTTCATGACTTAAATCATTAACTTAAATAATCCCCGAGCAATATAGCAACGAGCCCCGATGGAATATCCTCCATCATCGTTTAATCAGACTATTTTTCATGGAATCGTCCACGTCCCTATCTCATAGGCAACGACATACTACTACTATACATCCCTGGGATGTCTGCTGGTGTACGGATTAGCCACCGTACCGGTCACGAATATCCTTCCGAGTCAGTCACGGTTATACCGCCGCGTCGGTTGGGTATTCTCTGAACCTTAAATCAAATTGTGCAATACATATAGTTATTCACCGTATAATTGTGCTAATACATAATAATGCTCAGCCTGTGCATTCATATTTACTGTCTATCTCATAACGTGGATCTCTACATCCACCATACATCCCTGGGATGTCACATTATCTGCTGCATCACTGAGATGCCCATCTACTTACACATCCCTGGGATGACTTAACTCTTACATTAATCAGCTTCTTCATTCATTTGTGTACCCACGTACACCATTGTCATTACACTACTCTTTGCATTAACAATAAAACAAAACGATGTTTAAAGGAGCATGCATCTATACTCTATCACTACATAAGTGTTCGTAATAAAGTGTACTAGTTTAGATATTCCCCTACCTCAAATGCATCTCTAATCCATGGATTCTCTAGTCCGTTGAAACACTGAGCACCCCGCGACTTGGCCCAACCTAGGTATGACCAACACATGAAGAACATCTTTATAATGTCTAAACATTGGATCCAGAAGCCTAGGTCCAACCATACATAATTCACAAGTCAAAAACAACCCAAAAGCCTAAATTAACCCAAATCGAACGAATGACTCTAAATCGTTCGAACGATTTGCAAAATCGTTCGAACGGTTTCTAAATCGTTCGAACGAATTCCTAGATCATTCGAACGATTTTATTTCGTTCGAACGAATCCTTCAGAATACTATTGTTCCACTTAACAAAACCGTTCGAACGATTCTAATTCCGTTCGAACGGTTTCCAAAATCAATCGAACGAATTCTATTTTTGTTTGAACGATTTCCTTAGAAACCCCTTTTTCCCATTCAATCCCTATGACCAAATTCGTTCGAACGGATACTCATTTCGTTCTAACGACTTGCCCTTTCTCACCATGGATCAAGTTCATCATACCTTGAACTCATCTTATCCTACCCATAACCTTTTTCCACTATTTTCTTATGTCTTAGATACTAGATCCTACATTTAATAACCAAAATAAATATACAAATGATCAAGCTTACCTTCTATCGGCTGGATCCCTTGATCCCAAGCCTTAGCTCACTAGGGTTTCTCAAACCCCCAAATATGTGATCTCTCCTTTATCTTGAGTTCGATCTGCTAGCCTTTGTGAGCCAAGATCAATGATTTGCAATTAATGCATTCCTCTTCATTTCACAAAAAATCACACTCTCATTTACTCTATCCCTCTCTCTTAACTCTTCTCAACTACTCAACCAAAAGAATTAAGTCCTCTTTCCCTTTTTCTTATAACCTACCCATCTCCTTGGTGTTAAGCACCTACATCTAACAAACATATGTGTAAGGATACACACATGTCATCACATTTTATAAATTCACACACATACCCCTATTCATCTAAGTCAAACATCTTAAGTCAACAAAGTCAATGCTGTCCCGGTCCAGCTCCCGAGTAGTCGGTCCATTTCCCGAGGTGTACTATTTAGTATGAATTTTCCGAGACGTTACACTTTGAGATTTGACAGTTTGAACTATGAGTTTGAATTTGGAACTCCGAATCTGACATTGATTATGAAATCCAAATCCATTTTGAAAATGAGATTTTGAGTAGGGGAAACTCAATGCTTAATTACATTTTGACTTTGATCCATAGATGCCATGATATATGAAAATGCTTTGATTTATATTTGTATTCTTCGAAATATCGCATATAAATTTGAACTTGAAAATCCGAAGTATGAATTTTGAACTATGAACCTGAATTTAGAACTTTGACTATTGAATATTAAACCTTGAACATGATCTTTAAACGTGAACTCTGAATTGGTTTTGATATAAATTCTAAAAAATGAAATCTTTGAATTTGAACCATGAGTTTGAAATTAGAATTTCGACTCTGAAATTGAACATTTAGCTTTGAACATGATCTCCGCACTTGAATTTTCGAATATGAATTTCGTGCTCTGAATCTTTTGAACTCGGTACATGAACCTTGAATCCGTTGAACCCTGAATATGAACTTTGGACTTTGATCTCCAAAATCTGAACTAGAATTCGAATTCTAAATGCTTTGAGTCTTTTGAACTTGCGTGACGGCACACCCTTAGACCGCTTTGGCGGGATATATATACGCCCTTTGACCGCTCTGGCAGGATTTACATACACTTCTGGACATCTTTATATATCCTTGGATTGCTTTGGTGAGATATATGTTCGCCCTTGGACTGCTCTGACGAAATTTACTTACACTTCTGGGCATCTTGTACATCCTTGGACCACTTTGGTGGGTCATCTATATGCCCTTGGACCGCTCTGGTGGGATTTACGTTCACTCTTGAAATGTAAAATTTGGATTTGACTTATGAACTCTGTATTCCGAACTTTTGGTTGCAAATTCGACATTGTTTACAAATTTGTTCTGAACTCTGAAATCCAAACTCTGAATTTTGGACAATCTTGATCAGTAATTGACACCTTGGACAATCACTTTTGTTTACGCCTTGTTTTCTGCCTTTGTCAAGATTGATCAGAAATCAGAACTTAGAAAAATGAATAAAAAAATTGAATTTTATGAAACTTCAAAAATTATATCATTGACAATATGATTTGAAATTTTGTTTCGAAATGAAAATGGCCTTTGAAATCAGTTTTTGCTTTGATAAGAAAATGCCTTTGAAATCAGTTTTTGTTTTATATGAAAATGTTTTGATTTTGTCATTGAATCTATGTTTCATTATGATAAAATGTGAAATTGTATTGAGCTTTCCTCTCCCGAGCTTAGACTATTAGCTGACCCCGACTATACGTCATAGGTGCAGATCTGGATCAGGCTTGAAGAGGATCCTACAAATCATTGATTTTAGACTTGGCACCTTTTGGACTTGGTATAATGACTTTTGGACTTAGACTTGGTATATTTACGAAACTTCATAGAATTAGAATTTATATTATATATACTTTTTGTGTGTCGTAGTTTAGGTGATGGTCGGTCATCACCGGTGGTTTTATTGCGATTATTTTGTTTTAGATGTTCTGTATAGAATGAAATCATTTCTTTCTGTCATTTATTGTTACAGCTTTGATTTTCGCACTGTGTGGATATACCAAGTAAATTTTGTATTCGGATTGTTTTCTGGATCTGGCGATCCGAATTTTCCCATTTATTTTAAAGTTGAACAAAAAATCTTAGAAAATTTTGTTGGGAAAATCTGGGCTATCACACTTTTCCTGAAATCAGTTATATGAAAGTTTGACATTTGATTAAGTGTTAGAAGAATAAACCTGATATAAAATTGTTTTAGAGATGGTATAATTATAAACTGAAAATCTGCATGGTACTTAGGAAATTGTATACTTATTGGGATTTTCTTGTTTATATGCTGATTTTATTTAAACCCAAAAATCTGAAGTTTTGCATCAAAACTGAAATTTGCATATTTGATTTAAAATTTGTCTCTGAAAAATTAGCCCTTTATCAGCTTGTATGAACTAAAATTTGAATGTAACATGTTTGGTCTCTGAATTTGAAAGTCACCATTATTTCCTGATATTTTGATATTTATTCATCTGATTTGAATACCCTATATCTAAGAAGCATGAAAGTAATGCTATGAGCTTTTATGGGGCAAAACTGACACCCTGACTAGTGGTAACTATGTTATCTGATCTGAATATGTTATCTGTTCGCTGTTCTCAACTAAAATAGTAGTTGAGAAAACCACTCACTAGTCGTACTGTTAGCTATAAGGTAACCTCACAATTATATATATGTTTAAACATTTAAAATAATGGATTAGTATCTGTATGTTATTTTACTTGTGTACGAGATTAGTTTTCAACCACGTATAATCATGATTACAAATGAATTATTTGATTTGTTTGAAAAAAATAAAAAGAAATGTTATAATAATATTTTGATAATTTGAAACTATCAGCCTGTTAGTGGTTAGTCTTTAGTTATTAAATTTGGATACTTGTGGAGTATGTGGATTAGCTCTTATGATTGTTTTAACTACCTTGCAAGTTAAAGTAAGAGTTGTAGATAGAGTTCTCGGCTAGTGTTGACTAGTGAAAGCTTCTGTCTCTGGTAAGGTCATATGTATAAAGTATTGTAATAGTGAGTGACTTGGTTGTGGTAGTGTCAAAGGTTTATATCTATATTTAGTTGTCTGACTTCCATTGTTCAAAGGAGTTGTGTACAAAAGTTTAGTGAGTTGTATTACCTAGTTCTATTTAATGAATGTAAGAAAAAGTTTCTTTAGTTCTTCTGAAAATGTGATTTTTCTTCATGTCTGTGTCATGTCTCTTGTTAGAGTAAAATTTTTATTACAGGTTTCTTCAAACCCGATTGGGTCACGACTCGAGATCTAAGTGTGTAAATTTTGGGTCGTAACATTAAAAGACCAATTTAAACTTGCTCTTTTAGGTAGGCTGCTCTTTGGCTCGAAAGAGCAATCCTAAACACAACCTAAGTGTTCTTTTGTGGCTAACTACGACAAAAATGAATAATGGAAGTTACTATGCACGAGGTTAAGGAGGGAGCATGCTGGATGGGTATCGTGGAAGACTTATTCATGAGGATATAGGATTATATATTTTGAGTACTATGCACTAACTGGTTGTTCCAGACAAATGACGACCGACAAGGGACCTGATTGAGTCCGTCAACTTAGATGTTGATTAACTACAATAACCTAAGATGGTTTTTCTCATTGAATAGTAACTACGACCATAGTTGTCACAACCCAGATTTTTTTCACGATTTGTGCACGGCACGCATACACAGATAGGTATATGTGTTTCACAAGGAGACCAAAACGACCCAAATACTTTAAGTGTGTACGTGGGAAACACACTAGTATATCCCAAAAATTTTAGATATAAAAGTGAAAAGGAGAGAGAGGAGCCCTTACGTAAATCTATTCTAACCTAAATAGAGAGAAGAAGAATATAGAGAGAAAGAAGAAAAGAGCCTGGTAGAGAACTAGGGTTCGTTGAGACTTAGGTCGGCATAGGAGATCAGAGGAAACGACGGGAGGACGAACCAGGGAGGCCGGTTAACCGAGTAGATATTCAAATCATAAATCAGACCGGTGCGGTTTCATCGTCAGAGGTACGTTAAGGACATGATAGATGCCTAGGAAGGTTTTAAATAGTAGGAAAGAGGTTGGCTAAATGTTTCCTTGTATAAGATAAAGGGTAAATGATGAGTGGAAGCATATTCTCGATCTGATCGAGGGACAAAATCATTGTTCCTCGCTCGAGCGATCTAAAGAGGCTCGCTCGAGCGAGGATGAATATAGAAAAATGTGGCTCTGGGCTCGCTCGAGCGGTCCCTAAAACTAAAGGGGAGCTCGCTCGAGCGAGGGTCCACAGAAAAATTCGAAAGCTCGATTTAACCGCTCGAGCGATCTCGATTTGACCGCTCGAGCGAGGTCAAGAGACCGCTCGAGCGAGGTCAAGTGACCGCTCGAGCGAGGGCTAATGACCGCGCGAGCGAGGTCCGGTGATCACTCAAATATTGGTTTCCTAATATAAGAAACTCGGGTGTCTTACACCCCAAAAACCTTAGAGCATCCTAAAGTAAAATTCTTTTTAAATGTAGGTTGATGCATTTTAACCCTCTAAGGACAAGCGTGCTTTGAGATTCGTCGAGGTAGGGAATTCTCTAACATGTGCATTATTCGTGAACTCATATGTGTAGTGTAGTCCATTTAAATAGTGTATATTTTATAAATCCTCATGATAAGGGTGTGTGTTCCAATGTGGAAAATCCCGAGGTCCCTGTGGGACGAAAGATAATGTGGTTAAATCAAGAAAGGTGAAATAGAAGCATGGGGCATCCCGAGGATAAGAAAACAAACAGAGAAACAAAGATAACGTGATAAGGCCTAATGTAATATATTTAGCACAATCACGGTGAATAACTATATGTAAAGCACATTGATACTTTTGTTATTTAAGGTTGATTAGAATACCCCACCGACGTGGCGGGATACCCACGACTGACTCGGCAGGATATCCGTGACCAGTACGGCGGCCAATCCGTACAATTATAACATCCCAGGGATGTAGATTGAGAATAGACCTCACGCCTATGAGGAAGGGGCTCAAGATTCGGGAATACACTTAACAACTGTCTAGTTAGACGACGATGGCGGGTATTCCATCGGGGCTCGATGCTATACTGCTCGAGGATTAATTAAGTTAAGATTTAAGAGATTAGGCCAAGTTCACAAATAAACTTATAAAGAGATTAAACAAAGCCATGATAAGTAGTGATTGGAACCATTGAGTTATTCCTGTTATCCAAGTAGTTGTACATAAATGTTTTCTTGAAAATTTATGTTTTATTAAGTTACTGACATATGTGTGAAGGATGATCTATATGCTCTTTTGTTTTCCCTACGGAGCTAGGATGTAGCTCACCCTTTAGACTATGTCGGGTCATGGACTAGCGGTAATGAGAGACTTGGTGAAGTAAATCCAAGGACATCGGAGTTCGTACCCACTGAAGAGACAGAACCTCCTCCTGAGGAATTCTTCTAGGAAACCCGCTGCATATCCTAAGAGTGAGTTGAGAGAGTACTATGTATGACGTGATATGTCGAACCTCATTATTTGGAAGGTCTAAATACTGTCTTTTGGTAAACTATTTAAGAAGAATAATTGTCATTAAACTTTTGGGTATGTCCTTATGTCCATGAAGTGGCATGGAACAGGGACAGCCTTGTAGGATCAACTATCCTATAACTTCATATTTTTATTTAGAGTGTTCATGTATATATATCGAAGTTATGATATGAAATTAAGGCACGGCCTTGAAGGTCGTATGGCACGGATTTCGGGATGTCAAATTGGATCCTGATTGGTATCGAGCCTTTCTTTCCATAGTTCTGACTATCACATCATCAGAATATAGGGACTTCTGCTAACGAGATTATGAATTCTCATGCAGACCGTTATGTTTCCTAGAGGGAGAGGCCGACCCAGGGGTGGCCATGATAGGAATTTGCGCAGTGGAGATGGGTTCGTCTCACCTGCAAACAGAGTGCCGTTGGGAAACAGGGAGATTCCCGAGAGCAGTGGCCAGGGAGGAAACCAAAATCAAGCAGAGGGGCAAGATCGAGATCAGAGGGAACAAGATAGGGTGAGAGAAAGAAATGAAGAAAGAGAAGAACGCCGAGAATGATGCACACAATGGAGATCTGCTATGGCACAACAAGGCCGTCCTTGGCGATACAAGACAAGAACCAGCGAACACCTACCCCTCCAAGAGGGACTTACACCTTCAAAGGGCTTCAAAGATTCACCGAGTTTAGAAGAATGAGACCTCCCAACTTTACGATGGCCGGCCAAAAAGTTGGGAGAAATGGAGAAGGTGTTTAGTGTATTGACATGCACGGAGGATGAGAGCGTCTGCTACAAGATACATGTTAGATGGAGAAGGCTGGACCTTGGTGGAAATCTGTCATGACGAGAGCACAAGAAACTCGGATGTGCCGTGGACTTGGGACGAATTTGTAGAAGAATTCAATAAACAATATTTTCAAGTTGTGAGAAATCGATGGAGACCCAATTTTACAACTAGCACAGGGAAGAATGACCGTGAGAGAGTATGGAGTGGAATTCATGAGATTGGCTCGCTCCTGCATCACGTAATCTCACGTGATGAAAGCGAAGAGGTTCCAACAGGCTTAAGGTTGGACATACGAGGAGGTTCGCCCTTCCACTGAAAACTTATGGAGAAGTAATGAGTAAGGCATTGGTGGTTGAGGAAGAAAATAATAACCGATACCGTCCGAGAGGAACATCAAGGCGAGAAAGCATCGATCTAACAGAACGGGGGTTATGAATCGCATATAAGAAACCGAGGTTCATAACACCAAATCGAAATAGTCGCTTCGATCAAAGGGTTATGGGAGAGTGCACAACAACCGACTCATCAAAATTATCCGTTGCTGGCATCGGGGAGATCGATGAGGTATCAAGGTCCTACTCTTTCTAGCAGAGCTACAACTCCACAAGTTTTTCCGAGAGCTGCTAATTCATTTCCAAGAGAAACTTGTGCAAAATGTGGCAAGTCCCACAAAACAACCGACTGTAGGCAAGGAATGCGAGGCTGTTTCAAGTGTGGCAAGATAGGCCACATGATTAGAGATTGCCCTGAGACAGTCAAAGAAAAGACGGCTCCAACTTCCATGCCACAACCTATTCAATCTCGAAAGCACATTATTCGAGGAGAGCCTCTGTGATTACCGCCCAAGAAGCAGGGAGTGTACACGACGTTATCCAAGGTGAGGTCTCCTTTAAAATAAAGAATTTCGTTTGCAATACAACTCTAGATAATGAATGAATTTTCCATTAGGATAAATATCTATATAAGCTTATTAAACTTAAGAGTGAAAATTTTTGTATTAAGTATATGTTATATGGTATATGCATGTATTGTAGATGCTTCTGATTTATGAGAAAGGGTGCTACGAGCACATGACGCCATGAGGCCGATAGACCCAGGGTCTACCCACTCTTTCATCACCCCTAGATTTGCAAAAAGGATGAAAATTATTCCGGAAACGCTGGACTTTGTGTTATCAGTGTCCATCCCAACAGGAGAATTAGTGGACACAGAGTTAGTTTGCAAATCGGTAGTAGTAAGCATTCGGGATCACGCGGTCCACGAATTAGACGCAAATTTAATATGGTTGGACATGCAAGGATTCGACGTAATCCTTGGCATGGATTGGCTGTCCCAACATTGCGCAACAGTGGACTGCAAGGATAAAGTTGTTGTTTTCCGTCCTAACACGAGAAGATCGTTTCGATTTCAAGGGGAGAGGTCGACTCAGGTACCACTCATATCTGCAATAAGAGCAGAACGACTAATCAGGAAAGGGTGTAGTGGTTATTTGGCATTTTTGAAAGAGGATAAAGAAGAAAAGAATATTATCTCTGACATAGCTGTGGTGCGAGAATTCCCAGATGTATTCCCAGAAGAATTGCCAGGATTACCTCCAGAAAGGGAGGTAGAATTTGCGATCGACTTAGCACCGTGAACGGAACTCGCTTTCAAAAGCACCTTATAGAATGGCCCCGCAGAGTTGAAAGAATTGAAAGAACAACGCAAGAGCTCATGGACAAGGGATTCATACGACCAAGCGTGTCTCCATGGGGAGCACGGTGTTGTTCGTGAAAAGAAAGATGGGTCGATGCGGTTGTGCATCGACTACCGTAATTAAATAAAGTCACGGTGAAGAATCGATACCCGTTGCCAAGGATAGATGACTTATTCGACCAATTGCAGGGTGCAAAACATTTTTCCAAGATCGACCTAAGATCGGGTTATCATCAATTAAGAGTCAGGGCCGAGGACATTCAGAAAACGGCTTTTAGAACACCGTATGGTCACTATGAATTTTTAGTGATGCCATTCGACCGATTTAATGCACCAGTCGCTTATGGACTTGATGAATAGAGTGTTTAAACCACACTTAGACTCCTGTGGTAGTATTTGTTGATGACATCCTAATCTACTCAAAATCGAAAATGAGCATGAAGAACACTTACGTGTCGCTCTACAAACCTTAACGTCAACACCGACTATACGCCAAGCTTCGAAATGTGAGTTTTGGCTAGAAAGGTTAACTCGGGACATGTCGTCTCCAAGCATGGTGTCACTGTAGATCCCGCTAAGATCGACGCAGTAGTGAACTGGGAACAACCAAAAACCGTGACAGACATCCGAAGTTTCCTCGGACTGGCAGGTTATTATCGACGCTTCGTAGAAGGATTTTCAAAAATATCAGGACCTCTTACGAGACTTACAAGAAAGGACTCAAGATTTGAGTGGAGAGAGGCGTGTGAGAAGAGTTTTCAAGAACTCAAGAAGAGCTCACCTCAGCCCCAGTGTTAGCCATTCCATCAGGCAGTGGCGGATTTGCGATTCTGATGATGCTTATAACGGGTTGGGTTGTGTACTAAATCAATATAAAGGGTGATAGCTTACGGCTCCGCATGATTGAAAGAGCACGAAAGGAACTACCCAACACACGATCTAGAGCTAGCAGCAGTCATATTCGCATTAAAGATATGGCGACATTATCTATACGGAGAAACTTTTGAAATTTTCACTGACCACAAAAGCCTCTCGAATACTTTACGTATGAACGAATATGAGGCGGCAGAGGTGGATGGAATTCCTCAAAGATTATTGTTCTATACGGTACCATCCAGCAAAGCTACGTAGTAAGCGCCTTGAGTCGAAAGAGTTCGGCCCAAATGGCTAGACTAATTTCGGGTATACATCGATGGAAGTTGTTGGAAGATCTAGCATTGTGTGGCGCAGACATACAACCACAAGCCACAGGATCCTTCTTAGCCAACAAAACAGTGAAGCCAGTGATATTTGAACACATACGAGAACTACAGATGAAAGACCCGATTCTAACAAGGATACATCAAAATGTAATAGAAGGTACGACCTCTGAGTTTTCGATCAAGGAAGACGGTTCCTTAACATTCAAAGGCGGCTTTGCATTGGGACAACGCCTAATTACGGCGAACGATTCTTGATGAATCCCACAGGTCAAGCTATCGATCCACGGGAAGCACGAAGATGTATCAGGATCTGAAAAAGAATTATTGGTGGAGAGGTTTGAAACGAGATGTGGCAGAGTATGTGTCACGATGTTTGACGTGTCAACAAGTGAAAATCGATCATAGACACCCTGCAAGCCTATTACAGCCCTTACCCATACCGGAATGGAAATGGGAATCTATCTCAATGGATTTCATAGTCGGGTTACCACGAACTGCAAGGAGGCATAACGCCATTTGGGTGGTGGTTGATCGATTAACTAAGTCGGCACATTTCTTGCCGTACAACACGATGTACACAGCGGGAAGATTAGCAGAACTTTACATGAAGGAGATCGTTCGGCTACATGGGATTCCAAGTAGCATTGTTTCAGACCGAGACCCATTATATACATCAAAGTTTTGGAGGAAATTCCAAGAAGGAATGGGAACTAAGTTGGATTTCAGTACGGCGTTTCACCCACAAACAGACGGACAGACTGAGAGGGTCAACCAAGTCATTGAAGACATGCTTAGGGCATGTATGTTAGAATTGCAAGGATCGTGGGATCAACATCTACCATTGATTGAGTTCGCTTATAATAATAGTTTTCAGACGAGCATTGGGATGGCACCGTATGAAGCCTTGTACGGAAGACGATGTAAGTCGCCAATCAATTGGGAAGAAACTGGGGAGAAATTCGTTTTGGGACCCGAGCTACTTGAAGATAACGCTGCCATTGTCCGCATGATCAGGGAAAGACTAAAAGCGGCTCAGAGCAGACAGAAAAGTTATGCTGACATCAAGCGGACTCGTGTAGACTTTAAAGTGGGTGAACATGTGTTCGTGAAAGTATCACCGATGAAGGGGGTGATGAGATTTGGGAAGAGAGAAACTAAGTCCCGTTATCTTGGACCGTTTGAAGTTACGGTCGAGTGGGAGAAGTAGCCTACCCCATTGGTCTGCCACGATTGTTTGATCCGGTACACCACGTGTTCCACGTGTCTATGCTTAGGAAATATCTCAATGACCCTGATCACGTGCTGAGCGGCCAATCATTCGAAATGCATGAAGATATGACCATGATTGAAGAACCCGTAGAAATTTTAGATCAAAAGGAACAGGTGTTGCGAACAAAAGTAATTCCCTTAGTGCTTGTCCGATGGAAGAACCATCCGGCCGAAGAGGCAACATGGGAACGTGAGGCGGATGTTAAAGAACAATATCCTAAATTGTTCGAACTTGAAAACTGAAGGTTTCATTCGTTTGAGAATATGTAATTTCGGGTACTATGAAGACTATGTATGTTTTCTTTTGATATGTTGATTTCAAACAATGTTTGAGAAATTTTTTCGTTGAACTCTAAATTGATGAAACTAGTGATAAATTGAAACTAAATGAGCAAAAAAAAAAGTACCAGAGAAATGTTTACGGTCTGCCGAGCGACCACTTATGACCGCCCGAGCGAGCCCACATAAAATCATAGCGATAACAAATCCTCGCCGGCGAGGTATGTAGACCGCTTCGGCGATGATTTATAATCGCCGGCGAGGTATATATAATATTATGATTTCGCTCGGCGAAGCGAGGGCTAATGACCGCTTCGGCGGGCGGAACTATAAATATGAGGACCAATGCTGCTCATCTTCAAGCGAGAGAAAAGAGAGGCAATCGGGGAAAAGGTTAGGGCAGCCGTTTTCAACCAATTTTCTTCCGATTCCAAACGGATTTGAGCAATCCGATCCGTTAAGACAATTCTCCTAGGTAAACTCTACCTATTTCCTAAGGTTTTTCCTTCTTTTTGCATTATTATACTAGATGGCCTCAAGCCCGAACCCCAACAAAGAAAAGCGGATGGCGACTCGTCACCGCGCAACAACAAGGCGCCACAAACCTCTCAACAACCATCAAACCCACCCTCTAGGCCAATCACACTGGATGATTGGTGGGGATCAAAAATTTTTGAAGCCGAGTGGGAAATACACCCCTCTTGTTTCGGAGATCCGGCGTCCACCCAGTGGACATCGAACTTCATCACCAACAATCAGCTCAAGACCCTACTTACGCCGTTCGGGGATCGATACTACCCGAGGCTAGTGAAATTATTTTACCAGACCCTACAATTGAACGTTGATGAGGATGCCATACTGCTACCATCGATGGTAATGAGTTAATTTTCGATACATTTCCTCAATCATGAAATATCCTCACATCTACACCTAGCCCACTCATCCTACCACCTTTTCTCGGGAACGATTTCCAACGATAATCTCCGACATCATCGGGCGGGACCGCCGACAATCCATCACCCGATCACAATTACCGCCGCGCATGTGTCTTTTAGACATTATCTTCAAAGAGAATTTGCACCCAACCGGCCATGACCAAGCACGCCGAGATGCGTTTTTGCGAGCACTACATACCGGATTTCACAATAGGTGGATCAACGCACCTATGGTGGTCATAAAAGGCATGGCGCATGCCTACAAAAGGAATGTAAGGGTCTTTGTTCCACCACCGATCAACCGATTACCTTATGCTCGGTTGATTTCCGACTTTTGGAGTCGCGAAACGAGAAGGGAGGATTTAGGTTTCGGGACGACGAGTTGTTCCTCACCGACCAGGTCGTCCCACACCTCGCCCAGGACTGGAGCAGACATCTTAAAAGCATCCAAACCACCGTCGACAAGTAGAGAGACCGACAGGTCTCCAGATCAGCCACCCATCAAGCACCGGCAGGACCGACTACTTCCTCTACCCCGATACCGCAGCCCATACCCACTACTGACACGGGCATGATGCGGGAGATCCTTCAGCAAGGGAGGGAGATCAGTGCACGTGAGGTTCGAGGCGCTACTCATAGACCTCATGGGCCGTGCATACCATGATCTTACATGTAGCGTAGGTGCCATGAGGGACGCTATTTTTGGAGCATCTAGCTCGGCCCGACTACGAGCGCCACAGTTGGGTACCACGGCCGTCACGAGTGGACGATGGCGATGATGATGGCGAGGCGACTACGGCATTTACGGCACGGCAGCGACTATGAAGAGGATGAGGATTAGATAGTAGCAAACATTTGAACACTTGGCATGTAATATTTTGAAACTTTTGAGATGTAGGTTAAAATTTTCTTCAAACTATCGTGACATGAATGCCACAAGGTTTTGTTTGAGTAGATGATAAATATTTATGGGATAAGATATCGATAATATTTTGGTTAATTGTTTTGTTTTTGTTGTATGGAAAATTGTGGGCATGACCAACACTGGTTGCAAAATGCGGCAATTTATGTAAATTTCTGATTTGATATGCGAGTCGTATGACAGAGGTGGTACCTGGTTAAGAAAATAATATCGATTTTCGAGGGCGAAAATCTTATAAGTTGGGGTGATTGTCACAACCCAGATTTTTTTCACGATTTGTGCCTGACGACATACGAATAGGTATATGTGTTTCACAAGGAGACCAAAACGACCCAAATACTTTAAGTGTGTACGTGGGAAACACACTAGTATATCCCAAAAATTTTAGATATAAAAGTGAAAAGGAGAGAGAGGAGCCCTTACGTAAATCTATTCTAACCTAAATAGAGAGAAGAAGAATATAGAGAGAAAGAAGAAAAGAGCCTGGTAGAGAACTAGGGTTCGTTGAGACTTAGGTCGGCATAGGAGATCAGAGGAAACGACGGGAGGACGAACCAGGGAGGCCGGTTAACCGAGTAGATATTCAAATCATAAATCAGACCGGTGCGGTTTCATCGTCAGAGGTACGTTAAGGACATGATAGATGCCTAGGAAGGTTTTAAATAGTAGGAAAGAGGTTGGCTAAATGTTTCCTTGTATAAGATAAAGGGTAAATGATGAGTGGAAGCATATTCTCGATCTGATCGAGGGACAAAATCATTGTTCCTCGCTCGAGCGATCTAAAGAGGCTCGCTCGAGCGAGGATGAATATAGAAAAATGTGGCTCTGGGCTCGCTCGAGCGGTCCCTAAAACTAAAGGGGAGCTCACTCGAGCGAGGGTCCACAGAAAAATTCGAAAGCTCGATTTAACCGCTCGAGCGATCTCGATTTGACCGCTCGAGCGAGGTCAAGTGACCGCTCGAGCGAGGGCTAATGACCGCGCGAGCGAGGTCCGGTGATCACTCAAATATTGGTTTCCTAATATAAGAAACTCGGGTGTCTTACACCCCAAAAACCTTAGAGCATCCTAAAGTAAAATTCTTTTTAAATGTAGGTTGATGCATTTTAACCCTCTAAGGACAAGCGTGCTTTGAGATTCGAGGTAGGGAATCCTCTCGAACATGTGCATTATTCTGTGAACTCATATGTGTAGTGTAGTCCATTTAAATAGTGTATATTTTATAAATCCTCATGATAAGGGTGTGTGTGCGTGTTCCAATGTGGAAAATCCTGAGGTCCCCAGGGGACGAAAGATAATGTGGTTAAATCAAAGAAAGGTGAAATAGAAGCATGGGGCATCCCAGGGATGCGTAAGAAAACAAACAGAGAAACAAAGATAACGTGATAAGGCCTAATGTAATATATTTAGCACAATCACGGTGAATAACTATATGTAAAGCACATTGATACTTTTGTTATTTAAGGTTGATTAGAATACCCCACCGGATACGATCGACTCGGCAGATATCCGTGACGATGCTTGGCCAATCCAGACAATTATAACATCGGGGATGTAGATTGAGAATAGACTCACGCGCCTATGAGGAAGGGGCTCAGGCGGTATTCTGTGGAATACACTTAACAACCTGTCTAGTTAGACGACGATGGCGGGTATTCCATCGGGGCTCGATGCTATCTTGCCGAGGATTAATTAAGTTAAGATTTAAGAGATTAGGCCAAGTTCACAAATAAACTTATAAAGAGATTAAACAAAGCCATGATAAGTAGTGATTGGAACCATTGAGTTATTCCTGTTATCCAAGTAGTTGTACATAAATGTTTTCTTGAAAATTTATGTTTTATTAAGTTACTGACATATGTGTGAAGGATGATCTATATGCTCTTTTGTTTTCCCTACGGAGCTAGGATGTAGCTCACCCTTTAGACTATACGTCACAGGTCATGGACTAGCGGCGGCAGAGACTTCAGGTGAAGTAAATCCAAGGACATCGGAGTTCGTACCCACTGAAGAGACAGAACCTCCTCCTGAGGAATTCTTCTAGGAAACCCGCTGCATATCCTAAGAGTGAGTTGAGAGAGTACTATGTATGACGTGATATGTCGAACCTCATTATTTGGAAGGTCTAAATACTATCTTTTGGTAAACTATTTAAGAAGAATAATTGTCATTAAACTTTTGGGTATGTCCTTATGTCCATGAAGTGGCATGGAACAGGGACAGCCTTGTAGGATCAACTATCCTATAACTTCATATTTTTATTTAGAGTGTTCGCATGTGCTGCAATTACAGTTGGGCTGTATATATATCGGCGAGTTATGATATGAAATTAAGGCACGACCTTGAAGGTCATGCAGATGGCACGGATTTCGGGATGTCGAAATTCGGGCTGTCACAATAGTCACTAAGTCGGGGTTTGGTTATAATTCAGTGAGGTTAAAATTTGGAATAATCCAGTAAAATCCGACAAGTTTGGGGAAAAAATAGGAGAGAAAAATTAAATTTAAAAGTATAAAAATTTTGAAAATATTTAAAATCACAAAATTTTGAAAAATTTGGGAATTATTCGCGAATTTTAAAAACACATAAAAATTTATGAATAATTTGGGATTAAGTAGTAGAACCTTAAATTCTCGAATATTTGAAAATTTTAGCGATTTTTGTGAATATGACTACAACTGCTCAAGTAGAAGTTTAAGTCATGTTGGCTTGCATGCATGTGTAGGGCCATTTTTCACAAAGGGGGGACTTTCTACTTCCTCTGGTTAGGCTGTGTTATACCCAGTGAAAATGTAGAAGCTAGTTTTTGATTTTCTGTATCTGTTGTACCAAGCAACATCAAAATTTGCTTTTAAAAATAAAAACTATAGCTTATTTTGGATAAAATTTGATGTATTGAAGAAGAGGGTGCTGACTTTGGTGTAATCATTTCCTAGGAAAAGGGCTTCTTTGATGAAAAATTGTGAAATATTGCCCTAAAATAATACAGGGAACCGGTTTGAGGCACGCGGAATGTCGCTATTTTTAAACCAACATTTTCTCCCACCACTTCGACAAGGTGGTCACCAATAGGTTATAGGCAAACTTGTTCCAGGATACAACGAACTAGCTCTGTATTCTTGTGAAGTATTTGGTGAATCTGTTCACGCTATCTGAATACCAAATATTGCAATAGCGCTTTGATCAAAACCTTTAAAGACAGAATCAGAGAGAAGAAGGGAGACTCCATTGAATGTTTTTAAAATAATAATTTTATATTCCTTAAATAGAAATCAAGTGGTATGTATGTTAATACACCCTTTTCTTGAAAATGTGCTACAGACTTTCCTTCAGAAAAGACACACCACTTTGGAAAAACATTTCTTTTGAAAAGACACACCACTTTGGAAAGACACTTTATTTGAAAGGACACAACTATGAAAAGACACACCTCTTGGGAAAAGACAAGTTTAAAAAACTTTCAAATCTCCAACAATCCCACAC
Organism: Chloranthus sessilifolius; assembly: GCA_021018995.1. NCBI lineage: Eukaryota > Viridiplantae > Streptophyta > Magnoliopsida > Chloranthales > Chloranthaceae > Chloranthus > Chloranthus sessilifolius. Next base: position 89,959,476 of record CM037595.1, on the reverse strand, counting down.
TCTTCAAAAATTTTAAATAAGATATTTGTTAATTTCGAATGAGTTATAGCGGAGGAATCGTGATGCCGAAATCTATAGCGGAACACTATGGTGACGCCCATCTTATAATAGAGAGATCGTCTTTGTACTTGAAATTTTCTATTTCATGTAGAGAAACACATCATGGAGTTGAGATCGGTGATGACTCGTCTGAGCGTACTATTGAATTTGGGGCGACGTTTTGGATTTGAGTGGTTATTGTGTTTAATTTTCACACGTGAAAGTCTAGAACATGAGAATGTTGCAGTTGGCCAAAGAGATAAAACCGTTTCTTGACGTCGGCTTATGTTTCTTTTTAGTAACGAGTAAGTAAAATTTTACTTCATTTATTATTATTAATTTTCAATTTGATTGTGTTGTCTCCAAGACATATGCAATTACACTTGTTAGGATTTGTTTTGATGTTTGAAGAAACATAGACAAGATACTTTTTCAAACATTAGTTTTATAAAATTTCTTATTAATTCAATGATTATAAAGGCATACCATATTAATATGATTCATGACAATCCTAATAATTAAGATGGTTAGAATCATCTGACGTGATTTTGACTAAATCAAATGTGCTAATGATGAGATGATTGTTGGACTACTTTGATAGGTCTAACATGTGTATCATGTTACTAAAAGTGGACGTCAATGTTCTTTTCCTATTATTATGTTGTGGGGGTTGGTTCATTGAATGAGTGACAAGAAAACTTGGTAAATCTCTGTTGAGATGAGATCTAACATTCATGTGTATAAATGTGATCACATATGTGCGATTTTAATCAAATGACTGTATTTAGCTCTATGATCATTGAGTGGCCTTGATCGATTGGGCATGACGTTGAATCATTAGTAATGATCTAATTTCCATGATTTTTTGACAACATCAAGTTATTACCAAAATGATTGGTAGGATCATTTACAGATGTTCAAATAATTCTAATTAGATTATCAAATTTATTTTATAGATTTCTTAATTTTTTTTTTTAAGGAACATGATTATTATATTTCAAGCATGCATGAAACTCTGATTTCTTCTATTACATAGATATTCTATTGCATCGAGTTCATTGAAAAACTAAATTGAGCAGAAATGCTAAAAATTATTTTAAGAAGATAATGAATTTAGATTTAAAAATCTAAATTATTTGAAGATGATTTCCCTTTAATAAATGAAGTCACGATTGCACAAGCGACACTAAGAAGCAACTATAAATCTCTTTAAGTGTGTTGTTTGTACTGTCTCGCACGAGATGTTAAGAAGAAATTATGAATCTCATTGAGTGTGTTGCTTGAATCAAAATAGGTTGAGAAATGAAGTGACTTAAGGGTCTATTGGTAGATGTACCAATAAAGATTTAAGTCAAATCTTCTAAATTATCTATGAAACTTGTTTCCTTGTCAACGAATAAGAAAACACATGATTTATGGTTGTGCAACCGTGGGAATCGGGACGATCCCGTCGCGACTATACTCTCTCTAACGAAAAAAAAATAGAGTCGCTACCCGGATCCCGGGATAACTAGTTCATTTTTATGAGCACCGAAGTGCTAAAAATATGACTCTGAATCCGGTCAACACCAAAGGCTCTTGGGTAGGGGCTTCGGTTATCGATCGGAAATGTGTTAGACACCTGATCAATCCACTTAACACGGTCTCTACTAATGGCCAAAAATAAAATTAAGAAAAAGAAAAAAAAAAAGCTTCCTCTTGCCCAAAAGGGCTTAGAATCCTATTTGTGCCCCTCCGTTCCTACCGAAAAATCGGCGGCGTAACGGCACAAATGGGAGGATGGAGGGAGCTAGAAAGAGATAGGAGAAGAAAGGGGAGAGTCGGAGCTCTCGGGCCCTTGTAGCACCATAGAGGAGCCTTGCGTGGCTTGCTTTGATGAGCTCTTGAAGGCCTTGTATGGTGGAAAATTGGGTTCTAACTCCTAAGACTTGAAGCTAAGAGGTAGGGAAGGGAGGTTGGGGGATCGCACACTCCTAGGCTAAGGGTTTTGGATGCAAGAACAAACTTAAAATGAGGTTGGGAGATTCTAAAATTTGGGTAAAAATAGTGCACAAAAGGGAGGAAGAACTTCTCACTTTGAGCTCTTTCTCTCTTAAGCAAATTTCTCAACCTTTAAACAAGAGGGTGGGGGGCTCTATTTATAGGAAAAGGGTGGGTTAGGAGGTAACTTAAGAGCTAAATGAGTTTAGCAATTAGGTAATCTCACATCTAAGGATTTCTAGGGTTTTCGGAGCCTTGAAATGTGTGAGAAGGTCCTCCAATGGTGGATGATGGGGTGAGGCTTTAGGCCACTTGGAGCGTTACAAATAAGTAAGGAATGGGTGCAACAGAACTATCAAAACACACCCCAAAGGTTGAGGTAATCAATAAGTCAAACCCCAGTCACGATTTTCGGGGTAAAATCCCAGAGTTACTGTTCATATGCCTGGCGCAACTAATAGTTGCGCCACGCAAATGTACAGTAAAATAGTGTAGAACAGTGTCTGAAAGTTAGCTTGCGGGGTGGGGGCCACCTCTTAAACTTGGCGCAACTATTAGTTGCGCCAGGCTTAAAGTTTGGGAGGGTTGGCCTGGCGCAACTAATAGTTGCGCCAGGCAAAATTTATATTAGTTGCGCCAGGCAAAATTTATACCTGGCGCAACTATTAGTTGCGCCAGGCCATTTCTGGGGAGAAATAGCCTGGCGCGACTAATAGTCGCGCCAAATCCCTAGGGGGCGTACCTGAAATTACCTTCCTGCCCTCCTGGTTCGGACTGCCATATCTTCTGATATATACCTCTGATTAGGAAAAATCTTAGACCGTTGGAAAGCTGACGACCTCTACTCTTCAATTGTATAAGAGTTGGTTGTTGTAGAGGGTCGTAGCCAGTTCTGATGCACCCCTCCTCCTTATTGCTTAGGAAGGTTAGGTTAGGGTTTGAAAAGGGTCCTAAGGGTCGGGGTTGGTTTCTAGAGGTTCGGGGTAGGTTCCTAGGGTGATTCCTAAGGGTTCCATACATGCCATCCAAAGCTCGGAAATACGCCTCTTTCGAAATGTGTTTCGATCGGGCCTTGGGCCAAATTTGGGTGTCTACAATGGTTTCGGGCAGAAATGTCTGAAGAAATAGTTTATGTGCTGATAATTATAATTATGAGCAATTATGAAAAGTATTAGTCTAAAAGAAGAATTGAAATGAGTTTAAAATCATTTACTTAAACAGTCACTTACGATGAGAACCCTACCTAATATTTGTTTGATCAATATTTAGGTTCAAAGGGAAGAACAAGTTGTAAATTGGTGATGGACAAAAGGACACTACATTGATGAGAATTAATTTCTCACAAACATCTTAGGAAGGATAGTGTTTTACTTGTAATTGATAAGGAGAGATTGAACATTGCTCTTAATAGACGCTATAACACAATATGTTGAGATGTTAAAGTTATATGGGCATCTTTTATAGGTTTACCTATATAAGTGTGAGGGTGGAACCGCCTTCAATGAGATATGACTTTATCTCATAAATACTTGAAAATCAGGGTACTAGAATATGACCTAAATGTGTTAACCAATTTATTGAACACTAAATATATGAGATATATGCGTGTTGAATAGTTTCAGTTTGTTGTATAAGATTGTTAGTTCAAGACTTAGTTTCATTAAAGACCTTGACAAACTTTGAGTTATTTTCACTTATGTGAAACTTCAAGTCTGCAAGATATTTTCATTTATGCACATATTTTTGGTTTTACTCTATTTAAAATTTTTAAATAGTGGGGGATTGTTGGACATTTAAAAGTTTTAAATTGTGTCTTTTTCAAAGAGGTGTCTTTTCAAAGTTATGTGTCATTTCAAAAGAAGTGTCTTTCCAAAGTGGCGTGTCTTTTTAAAAGAAGTGTCTTTCCAAAGCGGTGTTTTTTTTTCGAAGGAATGCCTGTAGCACATTTTCATAGGAAAATGGTGCATTGACATAACACTTGATTTTCTATTTAAAGAATATAAAATCATTGTCTTCTGACAACAATGAAGTCTCCATTATTCTCTCTAATTTTGTCTTTAAAGGTTTTGATCACAACATTTTTACAATATTTGGTATTCAAATAACTTGAACGAATTTATCAAATCCTTCACAAGAATACATTGTCGGCTCGTTGTATCCTGTAATAAGTTTGTTCGTAACCTGTTGGCCTGGTGACCAGTTTGTCGAAGAAGTGGGAGCAAATATTGGTTTAAAGACAATAATATTTCTCGTGCCTCAGAATAATTTTCTTTATTATTTCAGCTCAATATTTTATAATTTTTTCAATATACAGGCAGTAGTTTTCTCTAAGTACATTTTACTTTCGTCAAATGTGTATTTGTTTCACCAAAATAAGTTGTGTCAAATATAGTTTTCACTAACTTTCCCTGGTAGTGAAACACCTCGGGAGACTTGTGTAATTACAACTTCTCTTGTATAAGATTTGGGTTGCCACATCAGTGATTATGACTGATTCTTTTTCTATCAGTTATAACTCAAATTACGGGAGACAAACAATTGGAAACCATTACTTTAACGTAAAATGTCAACTTCTCATGTAAGCACATCCTAATGTATCAAGATATCAAATCAAGTTCATGAGATAAGTTTCAGCTGTTGAATCATGTCAAACGGGTATACAGTCACTGGTGGCTGAACGTGCTATGTAGGTGTGGAGTGAGAGGGATAACGGGAGGAGAGAGAGAGAGAGAGAGAGAGAGAGACGGGGATAACGGGGGTTTGACTCAAACCTCATGTAGATAGCCTTGATTTTAGGCTTGGTGAGGAAGTAAAATTAGTTAAATTTAAAAAAAGAGTTATTCTACAATTGTTGTCTACTCATCGTGGGTGGTGGTCTGTGTCACTAGGTGACGTGTACGGATTTTTAATGCAGAGTAGTCCCTGAACATTACACAATGACACGTGTGGAGTATTTTTTGCCCATGGCGGGTGTACACCCATTGTTGACTAACTCAAACAATTGCAACTAGTGTGGAGAGATTTTAAAAGATGATGTGTAGTATCGAACATCTTCCACCATAAAAATCGTTAATTGCCTTAAATAAGAGGATAGAGATCATTTTTTATCCCATTCTTTCACACAATAGTTTTTGAGATTATGGCGCACCTATCAGACGGTTACATATTTTTACTAAAAGGTTGTAACCATTATCTAGTTAATGGTTGTAAGGTAATTTCTATAAATTAAGCATTTGGCGAATGTAAGAAAGAAGAATATATATATATATATATATACATATATGAAATATTTTGTGTTGAGATATTGGTGTCTCCATTTTGATAGTGATTCCTCTAATTAGGTGAGTGATTCCCTAATCTAGGTGATCGAGTCCCTAGTCTTGGCGTGAGTGATTCCGCTAGGTGTGAGTGATTCCAACTACTCTAGTTATTTTTATAGCCCGTACTACATCAACACTTAAGCAACATAAAAATCGGTTGGCTGCTTTAAATTAGATGATGGAAATTGTTTTTTGTTCCAATCTTCGACACAAAAGTTCTTGAGATTGATCAACACGCATCCCAAAAAGTGAACGTGAACCATGTTTAATGATACGCCATGATTACGTTCAAATGTGTGACCCTTGTAATCAACATCTGACCGTCTGATGGTAGGCTCATGATTTCAAGATCTATTAATTGTGTAGAAGATTGGGGCCAAGGAGTCAAATAGGGTATCGGTATCGGGTATTGGTCCATAGAGGACCGATACGAATCGGCCAATACGTATCGGTGCATTACATATATAACATGTTGCTCGTTGCCTCATTGAGATGAGAATGGTATAACACTGTAACAGATATGTATGGTTTACATGTGATAGGTACCTGAGTTTTTATATGGCAGAGGGAATAATATATATATATATATATATATATATATATATATATATATATATATATATATATATATATATATATATATATATAAAATATGTTTCTCTTTGCCTCATTGCGAATGGTATAGCATTGTAACAAATATGTATGGTTTACATGTGATAGGTACCTGAGTTTTTATATGGCAAAAGGGATAATGAGCCCGAGCGTAGAGATATAAATGAGCTCAACCAATGAGAAGCGGACATGTGGAAAATGTCTTTGACACTAATTGGGGTTAGCTACATCAGAGATATCTTACTGACAGAGGTTACAAGGTAGGTAGCTCAGGCTACACCTCACAACAGGAAGGGACGACAAAAAGAATGCCAAGTATGAAAGTGACTCTTTAAGGCGGTAAAGGAATTCAAAAAAGGCGCTCTCGCTACATCTCTCTCCCTCCATCTCTCTCTCTCTCTCTCTCTCTCTCGCTTCGTTGAACTTCTCAATCTCTCCGTCATAAGGCAAAGAATAGTGATAATGAATAATCAGAGGTAAGCGCTGAGTTGATATCGTTGATGCACTTATGCTCTATACAATACAACTTTGTTTGTAATTTTATGATCTATAATGTGAAAAGTTGCTACCTATAAAAAAATGTTATTTTTATAAGAGCTTATATTAAATGACTTGTTTTATCACCAAATATAGGTGATGACTTTATAGGATAAAAATCATAAAATAAAAACATTCAAAATATATAGATAGGTGTTGACGCAGACGCTTATGTGAATCAATATTGCCTCAGCATAGTCGCGCCATCGCTTCTTCTGTGAAGCGATTGCGCTTTTGTTTAAAAGCAATTGCGCCGCATTATTGCAGTGTCATCGTTTTTTTTGTTAAGCGAAGTAACGAAGCGATCTCGCTTTCGAATTGAGGCGAAATCGCTTCACTGGAAAAGTGATGGCGCTGTAATAATGAGGCGATTGCGCGGTGGTGAGAAAACAGTGACGCCTTATTTGCCCATTGTTGATCGATCTTTTCTTCTAATGCAGAGGCTATAATGGACTTGTTTGAAGAATTTAATTTAGGTGGTGTTGATTTAAACCTCACTCCTGACATTGTTTCTTTAAAAGGAGATTTTCTTGGTTGTGATTGGGATATTGAAATATAGTATTATTGTGGGGTCAGAGTGTCCGACGGAGGAGGGTTCGAGAATATCCGTGAGGAATAGAAGCCACATCTCGGGTTGAAATTCCAAACTGAAGACGAGACATATAACTTCTATAATTTATATGAGAAGAAAGTTGATTTTAGTGTTAGAAAAAGTAATACTTACAAATCGGCAAAGGGGGAAATTATAAAGAGAAAATTTGTATGTTCGTTTGAAGGTTTTAAGTGGCAAGACTAGCGAAAATTACATGCCGATATAAAGTATTCAAAAGACAACAAATGTAGATGTGAGGCAAGGTTGAAGATTAGGATTGACGAGCAAAAGTTGTGAGAGGTAATGAAATTTAGAGAGTTGCATAATCATCAGTTGTTTACACCTACAAAGGTGAAGGAATTATAATCTCATAATAAGATGAGTAGGGCAAATAAAGGTATTCGATACCACCTACAAGAAGATAGATTTTCCACTTTATTGACAAATGATAAAGACTTAAGAAAATCGACACTGGTTCATTAGGAAAGTGACGTATCCTCCTTGGGAAGTGAAATCGCCTCGTTTGGAAAGTGAGATTGCCTCATTTTGAAAGCAATATCGCCTCATTTGGAAAGCGAAATCTCCTCGTTTGGAAAGCGATATCTTCTTGTTTGTAAAGCGACATTGGTTCATTCTGAAAGCGATGCCACTTTATTAGAGAGGCGACATCGTTGCATTCTAAAAGCAATGCCGCTTCGTAATAGAGGTGATCATGTAAATTATCTTATTCTCGAAATCTTTGATGTAAAACTTCCTAGTACTCTGATTGGACTTCCATTTCAGTAGCCTTGAGAAGGGACAGAGACCTTCAGACATCGCTGGGGCGCTCTTCACATTGATCTTGTACACCCAAATTTGAGGAGCAACATATTGATTAGATTTTTATGGGCTTCATAAGAAATAAAATCTAAAATTGGAGCACAACATTGCCCTCAAAATTAGAGCACAATGTTACCTACAGGGCAATTGTTCAACCGTAAGTATTATATTCTTCCACAACCTTTGCCCTCTCTGTTATTTCCCTGTTCCTCTCCACTTTATCGACACACTGTAGCAGGTACTTGTATACCAAATCATCCCATGATTATTCATTGAAATTTGAGAGATTATCAATGAGAACGAGGTAGGGGTCGTTGTTGATGGATTTTATGCTTGGGAAGAGGATGGTGGTGAGAACGAACAACAAACAGAGCTTTAGGAAGTTATCGTCAGCACCATCAGCTATGCCATTAATGGCATCGACGATATGAGATACTTATTTATGATCATCTGGAATTCAAGAAGGGACTTAGAGGGAGGGTAATGATCAGTCACATAATATATCATTTTATCACCCTTAATTAAGTAATGCTAGGACTTAGTTTGCTACTAATAAGTTGTTGATGTATAGATATTAAAGGAAAACAGTAAAAGAGAGCCAAAGTGTTAATATTCATCAAAATGAATTCAAAAAGTAATAAAAAGACGATTGAGCGTAAGAAGACGATTCGCCACCTATTAAAAGATGAGAAATCGTATTTTACGATTGAGCGTTAATACTGAAGCTAAAGAAAAGAAAGAGAAAAAATTAGAAATCGTAATTTACGATTCTTCAAAAGACGATTCTTCATAAAGTGACAAAAGAGTAAAAAGCGATACCGAAGAAAGCGATCGTTTACTATAAAGAATCGTCTATTGAGGAAGCTATGAAAGATAGAAAATCGTGATTTACGATTTTCTAAGAAAAAAGAAGAAAAAGAATAATCGTGGATTATGATTATAATTATAGAAGCTTTCCTGTTATTTCTATTGCTGCTGATCAAGTGAAGACTATCACCACCAAGAACATAGTTAGAAGAACTCTTTAATTAGAAGTTTGGCTAATTACGGATCTGAGAAGATTAATGAAGATAGACTCTTAAGATCTCTGTTGTTGTTATCAAGGAGAGAAATCCGGAACGTATTAATTGTTGAAAGCAAGAAAGAATAAAATTAGAATTAGAGTTATATTAGGAATCTTTTATTATTTCTTTTATTAGACTTAAAACTCTGTATATCGACTCCTTATGATCTATAAATAAGAGAGTTCGATATAGGAATAATTATTGAAGAATTTCATAGCATCAATTGACAACTGAGGTATATGTTTTCTCTTGATTAAAGCAGTTTAAGATTTACAAAGTAACATCGTTCATAATTCTCTGAGGTTTTGTCTGACAACCAAGGCTGAGGAAGCTAAAAGATCAACCCTTTGGATGGTTCTACTTTTGCGTTCTAGTTTAGATTTTATTTTATTTTTAGTTTAGATTTTATATGCTTTGTAAATATTTTCGAATTTTGATTTGAACTGACCACTCAGGTTAAAGTTTGCAGATTAGTGTAATGGTTTTACTTTTCCATCTTTAATTTTTTTGAACTTGATTAAGGGCTAGATTTTAGGAGATTGTTGATTAGATTAAATCAGTGTTGAATAATTTTAGTATTTGATTGACGACCAAATTCTGGAAGGCTACAATACGGTGTAATAGTATTTTAAATTTGTAAATATCCGATAACTGAAGGTTGAGATTGACGACCTCAATCTGAAGGAGGATTATGATTTATTTTTATACAAATTAGATTAAAAAAATATTCTTTTATTCATATTTCTCCAGTAGTTTAGTTCTTAAAAGATAAAGAAAATTTTTAAAAAAGGAATATAAAAATCTATAAGAAGATAATCACTTCCTCGTGGGATTGATTCTATCACTAGTGCTATAATTTTCATTGTGCACTTGCAATGGGTTAAGGCTTGATTTTAATATAAATATATACATACTATAAGCCGGTTAGGTAACGGCGAGGGCCAGCCATTTGAAAACCAGTTATTAAGCAACCATCAAGTGGGCGAAATCTGATAGGGCCTTTCCCAAAATTTTAGACGTTTGTCCCAATCCAGAACTTGATGATGCCGTCTAAGAGGTTGTTGATGATTTTCACATCCTTCAGTGCCAAAAAGAATTGCCTGAAGACTGATTTTGAAAGTAGAGTTTTCTCTATATTCAGTTGTCTTATTATAGATCGACCGACACATTACAATGGTGCACTTAATCGTCGGAGTCTTGAGAAGTATCTTGAAAATCTGTGAATCATAAAAAGAACTTTAAAGAAGATATAAAAAAATGAATGTTGTCGCTTCCACGTTGTAGCGCTAACGCTTCATTAAAGAAGTGTTAGTACTTCGTTTAGGAAGGACGACGCCTCTATATAGCGTTGTTAACGCTTCATTAAAGAAGCGTTAACGCTTCGTCAAGAAAGGGATGACGCCTCTATATAGCGGCACTAGCGCTTCAAATTTGAAGCGAAAATAAAATAAAATGACGCTCACCTTAATTCAGAAAAGGGATAATGAGGTCGTCACTTCGCTGTGTCTTCTTACTGTGTTCGGAAAAGAGTAAAATTAAGACAAAAATCAAAAGTAATTTGTAAATTTTTAATTCACAAATTTGCCGCCTTAAATTGTCTTTTCGCACGGTAATAATGGCCATTGTAACCCTCGTTGTCAGGTGTTGTATCCCAAGACGCTTCGCACCACTTTATGCTTCAGATTCTGACAGCAGTAACTATGGTTAAAGTAGGATTAAATGATTAAAATGTAAGATGTCGCTTCAGCATAAAAGGTCCTACATGTCATGCCTCAATTAATGGGCGCATAGCCCCGGTCCTCCATATATAGAAAAGAAAAAAGTTACCCATGAAGTGAAATGAATTATGACAACACAGAAAAAACAGGAGCGGGAGTTCCAATTTCCTACTAACGAGTACCTCTTTTCGTGCCCACCTATTTACTGAAAGCACCCATGTCTCGATTGCGTCAGATCATATGATAGAGGTCGCGTTTCACCCAGCCATTTCACATAATAGATCTTGAGATCATGGTGCACCTATCCGTCTTTAAGTTATTAAATTTATGGATCACAGATATTAAAAAATGACCTTAAAATCACGTTTGAGTGTGACGTGTGCAATATGATTCAAGGGCTATTTTTGGGGATCTGTGACACATTTAATCAAATACTGACTGTATGATAGGTGCGCTATGATGTCAAGATCTATTGTGTGAAAGATCTGGGTGAAATACGACTTTCATCGTCTGATCTGATGCAATCAACGGTGTTAAAGGGGTTTGAGACGTGAGCACTTTTAGTAAAAAAGGTAGACACCAAAAGAGGAACCTTCTCCTATAGTTTTAGGGAAATTTACCTGATCGACCCTGTTTAGAGTTTGAGGCCCTGTATTTTCACCTTTACCCAAATCGACCAGCGTTTAGCCAAGCTATTTTCAGCTAGGACAAAAAGTTCGAAATACCCCTTCTTACACTTTTTTTCGTTCTACATGATTTAAAATTTTAAATATTTACATTTTTCTATATTTACGCGATGTAAAATCAGATCTACGCCGTCTTATTTGAAGGCCACATAATAAAATAGATGACACTAAAGATAGACATGAAAAAAAGGCGATATTGCCTCTTTAAAAAAAAAAAAAAATTTTTTAAATCGATGTCGACTCTTAACACAATCGGTACCGATCATTTTAAGAGTCTTCATCAACTCTTTACACAGTCGTCATCGACTCTGTACACAGTCGTCATCGATTGTAAAAAAAATTAAAAAAAAAAAAAAAAATTTATATAAAATCGATGACGACTCTGTATAGAGTCGAAAAAAAAAGAAAATAATATATATATATATATATATATATATATATATATATATATATATATATATATATATATATATATATACAATCGATGGCGACTGTGTACAGAGTCGATATCGCTTTTTTTTCATATCTATTGGCTATCGATTTTATATTGTGGCCTTCAAATCAGACGACATAGATCTCGTTTCACATCGCATAAATATAGAAAAATGCAAATATTTAAAATTTAAATTATATAGGTGTAACCTTTCTTCCTCATTCTAATCTACTAGTCTCTGACGAAAAAGGTGTATCTGGGTCGATCCAAATAGCAGATCGGAGTAGATTGGATTGAGGAGAAGACGCTGTCACCTTCGCCACCTCTGACTTTTAGAAACTGTAACAGATTAAAATGAGGAAGAAGATGATGTTTTTATGACTTAAAGAAAGGAGGTAATTTGAACTTTTTGCTATCTTGAGGGTCGGCTAGGCTCCCAACTAGTTGATTTGGGTAAAAGTGAAAATATAGGACCTCTGACATAAAAGGTGTATCTGACAGGTCGATCCGATAAATTTCCCATAGTTTTATCTCTATCGTTAATGTGTGCTTTCGGTAAACAGCTAGCAACTGTCCCGTTATTATGACAACATACCAAAATTATCACTTGTCACGTCGTTATCACAACATACAAAACGCAGCGGAAACCAAACAAAAAAAAGGTAACACAGGAAATGAGCGAAAAAGCAGGTGACCGATACCTATACATATCGGCGCCGATATGTATTGGTTGGTCAGAAAACTTATATATATTTGTATTGGCTGATATTTGATTCCTTGATTTTCATCATCTGATGATTCAAAGTAGTCAGATCTTTTACTTTGACGAGGTCAGCGCCAATTTAATTTGACTTTGTGAGAAAGGCACATCATTTTTTCTTCCCACACATCCAAAAGGAAAATAGTGCTATACATGTAGAAAAATTTACTTTATCTAAGAGTAAGAAACGCAAAATTGAGGAAAAGGTTGTGTTCACTGCTATGAGGACACTTTTTTACAAGTGACATTTTATTTTATATATCTTTATTAGCAACAGCGAATCTTTTTTTATCTTGCTATTAGTTGGTGTGTCGATATGAAACGTGGTGTGCGACTAGAAATGGTGTACACAGAAAAGAGTGGTGTGCATTAAGCAACCCTCGTACGCTAAAATAAAATGAAATAAATTTTTTATAGGCATTAGGGGACCATCGATGCATTGTTCACCTCCCGTCTCTCTCTCTCTCTCTCTCTCTCTCTCTCTTCCTGCATCCAAGTGAGAAGTACAAAGTACAAACACGTCCAAAGTACAAAAACTTCCAGTGGGGTCAAATTCTATTGTTTTTAGAAGCAAAATTACAATATATATCGCTCGGCCAAGTTTTGATATCATTTGGATAACCATAATTAAATAATAATAGTAATAAAAGAATTAGTATTAAATAGTGCTAAGTGACTTAATACTCGAGCCAATTTTTGGAATGTTTGTCCAATAGAGTCATAGCGAGTATTGTCTCATTGGTTTGCCATGATCTTATAAAGATCATTGTTGCATGATATTAGGATTAGAAAAACAAATACCATTTAAATAAACAACTACAGGTAAAACACTAACAAATCACTAGATGGCATTTGACCACTTGGAATTAGACGATATCATGGAGATCATCTCTCGATCTGATCTTTCGCATCGTAGATCTTGAGATCACGGCACCAAAGCAGGCATTCCACAAATTGATCCAAACTACCAAAGAGCGTTGGCCCTTGGGGCGATACCTAATAGCAACTCATATTAAAAAAAAAAAAAAAAAAAAATGGTCTACCCTTTTTCACTGAAGAAAACAAGTTCCCATCATCTGCTGCATGAGACTTGCCTTTTAGAGATCGATCTTCTAAGAAAAGAAAAAAGATTGCATCAATAGATAAAAAGCGGTCATGCTCATAGAGTTGACGCCAAGATAACAATCAACTTGGTAGGGTCTCTGCGGGCCAGGCTTCAGCCCTTTCCAAGGCCCGATCTGTAATAGGCCAGGCATGAGCTAAGATAAGTAGGCCGATATATAAATGGGCTAGCCCGGCCTGACCCGATTAGTAAACCGAATTGGGTATGAGCTATTTCCAAAATCCTGATTAAAAATTGACCTGTTTAAGCCTCGCCCAAATCCAGTCCGACTCGATCAATTGAGTTCTTTCATGCAAAAATTGTCAAGCCAAACCGTAGCCAAGCCATGCTCGCAATGGGCCGGGTATGGGCTAAGGAAGTAGGCCCGACTATACACGGGCTGCCCTGGTCTGACTGAGTAGAACTTGGGCTGGATATGGCCTAGCTCTTATGAGCCCAATTGTACCAACCCATTTAAGACCCGATAGAAAAACGGCCCAACCCAGCCCATTGAGACCCCTACAACTCGGGGCACAAATCCACACTAATGTTGACTTGTAATGTGGCATGCAATGTGCAAAAGCTATGGTCTTTTTAAAACCCACTTTAGATGCATCTGAATCATGCTACCTGAAGGTCTCTTCATGTTTGAATCTTTTGTTAACATATCCATCTCTACTATAAATTAGCAACGAAGTTGCATTGCTGTCAAAAGTACTTGTATCTCTTTTCTAAGTGCTTTGAGTACATAGTAAATAAAATAGAAGAGACGGCCCCTTACCATTGATGGATTCTATGGTGAAGATGTCTCCTCTTTCTGAAGGAAGGAGGATTGTTAGAGCAGCACTGAAACTGCTAGGTGGGATAGTGTTTCTTGGGTGGTTGATGCTTTGGATCATGTCTCCAACTAACACTTATCGACAGATATGGTTGCTGGAGCTCCGCGCCAAGGCTAATTCAACGTACTTTGGTGCACAAGGTTCGGATTTCTCCATCTACGTTAGAATTCCAATTGGTATCATCCTATATGAGTTTGTATCGGTCATTACAGTGTTAAAATGGACTCGTATCAGTATGTAACACCTGATACAAACTAATAACAATTTTTCTTGCCAAGAAACACTATGAAGACTAATCGGATGACGCACGTCTTGATTACATTTGTGATTTGTTATTTAATCTTCATAAACATCCGCACGACATGAATGTCAGTTTCAAATTCCATTATATTTATATCAATTCGTGTTCAACGGAAGATATGATTGTTTTTTTGTTGTTGTTGTTGCAGGATCAACCCTTTTGGTGTTCACATTTCCCATTCTTTTCATTGCGGTTTTGGGCTGTTTGTACCTTCATTTGGGAAAGAGAAGCGGTATCGGTGGTTACATTGAATCGTAAGTGGTGTATCCTAGTGATTTTTCCGTTGTATAAGTATGCGACATGGGAGCTGAGGGCTCGACTCGGTATCAGTGAACTCGTCCATGACCGAAATTCAGTCAATTCGGATATGACTCCACCTAATCACTGTGATATTTCTTTAAAACTATGCATAGTTTGTCATATCCGACTGAGTTAGCTTGACTGAATCCTTGAACCTTGACGGCATTGAGAACTTGAACAAACCCGAAAATTGAGTCATTTATACAGAAAGCACATAATAAGATAGTGATTTTGCTCGTTTGCGGCCCAATTGAAGGCTTAATTAACAAGCATCAGAAATTCGATTTTACTAAAAAATGAGTCTAGTTTTTTTTCCTTTTACTCAAGATTAATTGGCTTTGGAAAAATTAATTTAAAATTCAATCTTAACTTGGGAACAATCAGCCAGATTTCAGACTGGCCAAGTTTTTCAAAAAACTTGGCTGCCTCAATCATGTTTTTTATAAACTAGGAGTAAAATTAGTTAATAGTCTCCTCGAAAATGGAGGAGAATACATCGTCGTATTTGGACTGTATATTAATTTTTAAAATTTCAAAAATTGGGTATGCTTGTATTCGACAGATTAAGCTTAGTAGGACGCTACCACATAGTTAATTCTCCTTCAATTTCTTCTAGTTTATTTACTTGTTTGGACTTTAGATGGTACCAATTCGCCCGATGGGACAGAATTTATCCTGCTTCATATGTAAACCAACATCACCGGTATCTCTGAATAACCACCAAAATTAAAATCAATGGTCGTCTCGTGGGTATTGAAAATAAAGAGATTGATTGAAATGCTTCTTTTGCATTGTATGATGGCAGCAATGGTGAAAACCGTCTGCAAGCCTTATGGAGTCGGCCTGTGCTCGTGAAAGGACCCTTAGGAATTGTTTCTGCAACAGAACTCGCCTTTCTATCGATGTTCATTGCGCTCTTGATCTGGTCTTTCTCGGCCTACTTACAAATCAGCTTCTCCAAAATCACGGCGCAGTCTGCCCAGGAGAATGGCGAGAAAGTGTATGAAGTTCTTTTATGCAATTTCATTTCCATAAATTTTTTTACATCTTATTGGAGTCTAATTAATCAAAGAGGGTGGGTTTTGGTAGGTGGGAAGCTAAGCTCGAAAGTACGGCTCTAAGATTGGGACTGATCGGGAACATCTGTTTGGCCTTTCTCTTCTTCCCCGTCACTCGAGGATCATCGATCTTGCAACTTGTTGGGATCACATTCGAAGCCAGCATCAAGTACCATATATGGCTTGGAAATATGGTAATGACCTTCTTCACGGCGCATGGCATCTGTTATATTATTTACTGGGCTGCGACAAACCAGATTTCTGAGGTAATTAGAAATTTTGCTTGATAAAATTGCACTGAAGTAGTTTTGAAGTTTAGATATAATTATTTTTCCCACCTCCATAAGATGTTTTAACAGTCTGATCAGTTGCCTATGAAAGTGCACCATTAGGATCATCAACTTGTTGTGAGTTCTGGTACCTATGGGCATCATTTAGATAGTATACTTTGTGAAAGAATTTGGACAAATTATAAATTTCGGGTTCCTCTGTTATGTTTCAGATGCTAAAATGGGATAAAATCGGGGTTTCAAATCTTGCCGGAGAGCTGGCTTTACTCGCTGGACTAGCAATGTGGGCGACAAGCTACCAACGCATAAGGCGTCAGATGTTCGAGCTCTTCTTTTACACCCATTACGTGTACCTCCTATTCATCTTCTTCTTCGTATTACACGTAGGAATGTCCTACTTCTGCATTACTTTTCCTGGCATCTACCTCTTCTTGGTTGATCGATACTTGAGATTTTTACAATCACGACGA
The DNA here is from genome assembly GCA_021018995.1 of Chloranthus sessilifolius. Taxonomy (NCBI): domain Eukaryota; kingdom Viridiplantae; phylum Streptophyta; class Magnoliopsida; order Chloranthales; family Chloranthaceae; genus Chloranthus; species Chloranthus sessilifolius. The sequence goes on along the minus strand of CM037595.1, from coordinate 89,942,556 downwards.
AGGGTTCGATTGGTTTCTGCACGTCTTTTACCTTGTGAAACTGTTGAGCTAAACTTCTCCAAGAGCCCAGGTGAGGCTAGAATCATAAAGCATAGCCGAACATAACTTCCCATAGAAATCAAAGACCAACATCTGTGTCTATTTTTACACAGGACTGATTTATACTCCATCAAGCATCGTGTTCATCAACGTGCCAAGCGTTTCCAGTCTGCAATGGCACCCTTTCACTGTGAGCTCCAACTGCAACATGGAGCCAGAGAAGCTTAGTGTCATTATCAAAAGTGAAGGAAGTTGGTCACGAAAGCTTTATCAAACGCTTTCAGCCCCATCTTCGATTGACCGCCTCGATGTTTCTGTTGAAGGGCCTTATGGACTTACTTCAACACACTTCCTAAGGTATGAACAAGAAAATTGCTGAAGGCCAGAATGCATACAGAATAAGAAATTAGATTGAACCAATGCATTCTAATTGAGGAAACTCATTAGCAAATTAAGGCTATTTCTCTAGAAATGTAGCACAAACTGACAATGAATCTATTAACTATAATTACAGGCATGATTTTCTAGTATTGGTAAGCGGAGGTAGTGGCATTACTCCCTTCATCTCAATAATACGAGAGCTCATCTTCAGGAGTGCCACGATGAGCCACCCCACACCAAAAGTCCTCCTCATTTGTGCCTTCAAAAACTCAGCAGAGCTCACCATGCTTGACTTACTCAGCCCTGCCTTCAGCACCCAAGTGGACATTTCCCGCTTGCAGCTTCAAATTGAGGCCTTTATTACCCGGGAGAAACAGCCCACCCTTGACACCCAAAAGCACATTCGAAGCATCTGGTTCAAGCCCAGCCCATCGGACTCCCCTATTTCGGCCGTCTTGGGTCCAAATAGCTGGCTCTGGCTTGGGGCAATTATATCGACTTCGTTCGTCATGTTCCTTTTACTCTTAGGCATTTGCATCCGTTACTACATATACCCGATCGACCACAACACCAATCAGATATACTCATATTCCTCGAGATCTCTCCTAAACATGCTATTCATATGTTTCTGCATTACCATGATGGCTAGCGCAGCATTTCTATGGAGCAAGAGACATAATGCAATGGAAGCAAAGAAAATTAAAAATACGGATGCGGCAACACCCACGACTTCCCCTGGTTCGTGGTTCTACAATGCAGATCGAGAGCTCGAAAGCCACCCCCACCAGTCCATTGTTCAAGCTACTAATGTTCATTTTGGTGCAAGGCCTGATCTTAAGAGTAAGCTTATTCTACTTTCCCTTTCTTATTCCATATGAAAATATATTCGGGTTTCGTTGCAAGTTGAACTCAAATGGGTGTGTTTTCTTTACAGAGATATTATTGGAGTGTGAAGGATCAAGCATTGGAGTTTTGGTCAGTGGGCCGACGATGATGGGTCGTCATGTTGCAACTATATGTTCATCTGGTTTGGCAGATAATCTACACTTTGAGTCCTTCAGCTTTAGCTGGTGATGGTTTTATGGCTTGGCAGTGCAGTGTTAATAAACATTGAAAGAATGTTGTACCTTTGTTTAATATGTAAAATTCATGATTGTAATTATCGTGAAAGATGATGTTGTGAACTCGATCTCCCCCCTCCGACATTGTGACTCTTCCAGATTTACGGTGTTATTAGTGACATGTCCATGTAATTACTTTCATTTCTTCGGGAGGAGGGATAGTGTAATCTTGTTTGAGTTGGGTTCAGTTTGATGTTCAATTACAGAGTTTGTTCTTCACGAATGGGGTTGTACTCAATCACATAAGTCCTTGCGTCTTGATTCATGGGCTTCAGGATCTCCTCCGTGTCAGTGTCTTAGGTTGTGTATGGCATAGCACTTTGCTAGCCCCTGTCATAACAGAGTTCACCTGCTTTAGCAGGTTCCTGAATCCCGAATCTTGAGAATCAAGACCCAGAGTTCGCCTGCTTTAGTCATCCCATGGTCATCAATCCACCCACAATAAGTCTCATATAGCATTCTAATTTCAGACATGTTCTTAACACAAAACAATGTTGTCTTTTTAAAGAAGTTTTCACTTGATTAGTTAAGACTGCTAAATTCTGAATTCTTCCTAATTCTAAGTGGGTGACTTTCTAGGCCATGAAATTGGTACGGTCTGTAAGGACCTGATTGTCACACTCTACTCCAAACTCTGTGTCGATCTCCTTAGGATATTTGTGTGTCAAGATGGAGGTGTTCTTGATTGGATCAAGGTTAACTGTCTTTTTCTCTGACTTGCCCTTAAAACTGAGTTGAAAAATTGTCTAAAAACAAGACTGTGCTTTACCGCTACTATGTGCTGTCCTACACTAATAGCGAGCTGTGATACCTATCACAGCGCGCCGTGACATGTATCATAGCGCGCCGTGGGTATTGGGACAACATTTCGACCAGTTTGCTTGTTTTTTACCAAAAGGTATTTTTTATTTTATTTTTCCGGTTTTTAGGGTTTTTGATGTTTTAATATAAAAGCTTATTTTGAAAACTTAGGGTTCAAGCAAGCAAGTAAGTGCTTCTTCCTCCTTGAGCATTAAACCCTAGATTTGTTCTTCTTCACTCTTTGAATCTCTTGGTGTGTAGGCAAAATCATTTTTTACTCAAAGAGCTCTATTCTTCTTCACCCTCATTTAAAATCATTTTACTCAAGTGTTTTGAGTGTTTGTCATCCCTAGAGATTAGGGTGTTTGATAGATAACCTTGTGGGTTTCAAGGTGGTTCGTTGTGTGATCATTAACGGAAAAGAAGAGCGTCCGAATCAGAAGCTATGGAGGTGACCCGAGAAGGGATGTGGTTTTGCATTGGGTTTTGATAGGGCATGCACATTTGTCGGTATATCATTCGAACTCATTGTAATCTTTCATTTTCATAGTGGATTTGGCTTGTGGACTTAGGTCCCGTGATTTTTCCCAGAGATTGGGTTTCCACGTAATTCTTTGTGTTGTGGTAATTGTTGGCGTAACATTGTGTAATCATTAGATTAATTAGAACTAATCGAATACCGGTGAAATTCCTTAGATTGTAGGAATTTCACGGTCTCCTCCTTCTAACCAGAAGTTAGAAGTGAGCCCGAGATATGAAAGTCTTTGCCAGGTTAAGACCTTCAGAAAGGGACCCAGCCGCCTTTTCGTATATGGAAATAGGAATCCTAGGGTAATTTTTAAAATGCATTAGCTGGTACGTACACATGTATAGTTTGGAAAATAAGAGTTGTTAAGACCAGTGGCATATATAGGATTTTCGCAAAGCTAGTTAATTTTGATCGTGTGTACTTGCCAGCTGAAAATAACTTAAAATGATAAATTTGTTTTACATTACTAGCATTTATCAATATTCTGTTATGATCATCGTATGCGTCCTTTCGCATAGAGATATGCAGGTGAGGCCTCCTTATTTCACCATGGTCGGCTGTGATGAAATAGCTAGCAAGCTTGTCTTAATTTTTTGTAAAATAAAACAAAAACTACCTTTCCCGACGGTCAAAAGGACGTAATTAAATAAAATACAATTTTATACAGTGGATAATTTTTTATAGACACTTTCGCATGCAACTTCGGTGGCGCAGCATGACTGGCTGCACACAGTGGGGCGCAATCACTGTACCCAGTAATGCCGCGCCATATAAGCTGTCTGCAAAATTGTCAATCAAAATCTATCCACCGTTTATATTTATCCTTAAATAAATTAAAAGTTAATATTATCAAGAAAAAAAGCAGTAAGAGTGGAAAATGAGAACAAGCATGTAATGAAATGAGATGAAAATAATAAAGTAAAACATTATTATTACTTTTTTCCTTTCTTGGAGGTAGAATGCGAAAGATTTTTCTTAACTATTTTTGGATTCCAATTGGTAGTGTAAATCCTAACTTCAACTAGTTAACCTGAAACTAATTGGTGTTAGGGAGGGCTTCAACTTTGTACTTAAACTTGCGTTTGTGGCAGTCAGTCCACTGTCGGCGATCAGTCCGTACAGCTTACTAGGGTGGATTGCTTGGGCCCATACCCTAACAATCCCCCGCTCCAAGGAATCACCCTTGGTGACTCGAACACGGGACCTGGGGTTTTGATACCACTTGTAAATCCCAGCTTCAGCTAGTTTGCCTAAAAGCAATTGGTGTTAAGGAGGGGCTTCAACTATGTACTTAAACTTGTGTTCCTGGCGGTCAGTTAGTCGATTTTAAATTGTACCCTTGTAAGTGCACAAGATCAGTTGTAGCACGATAAAATCAAGGGTGTCGAACCCATAGGGAAACGTGAATTTTAATTAATCCTTAAAGAGATTTAAAATACCCTAGGAAGTACCAAGGGAGGAAGTTCAATTTACTAACAATTACCACACTATTCTAGAAGCAAGAAAAATAAACTAATCTGAGCAAGAACAATTTATGATAAATAAAATGACAATTTTAGGAATGATCAAGGAATTTGCCACCCCAGATTTATAACCTTTCTACCATTAAACCCACAATTCCATAGCACATCAATCACACCATCATTTATCTAGAAAAATGAATAGTAAGACAACATGATCATCGATCCGGCATACCCTATCTAAAAACGATGACTCAGCCTATCATTGCGGTATAAATTATGTAAAAAGTATAACGTATCTCAAGATTCTTAAATAACGACCATGAATATATAATCACTCTGCAGCCCAGGTCGGCTTGCAGGTACAGATCTGGCGATTATGGTCGTTGATAACATAGATCAACGGTCATAATAAAGTATTCAAAAGATATTCAATTTAAGCACGCTTTTTAAGAAAATGATTCCATGATGAAATTAAGAGACTGTGGAGTTAATCATAAAAATGTTACTTATCTGGGAATCACATTCTCCTTGAACAAATGATTTAGCCGCTCATCCTTGGTGTGCGATCTCGTTGTAAACTTGAAGCCATTCTCTTAAATATGCACTTTTTATTTATCTAAAGATCTTTTTACAATGCTTTTCCTAAATACAATCTATGATTCCACAAACTGTAAAAGGAAAGAAATGTAAAAGCCTAAGTACAATCTACCAAGAGAAAACCCTAAAAGAAAAGAAAAGATGTGAATGCTAAGAGTGAGAGAAGTGATAGAGACTAGAGATTAGAGATTCCAGATACTCAAACAAAGTCGTAGCTTTCTTTTTATATGAGCTAGTAAATCTTTTCTCTAATAACCTCAATCGATTGAGTTTTAATCCTCAATCGATTGAACTTGAATTCGAACTAAGAGGGGCAAAGTTGTCTCTCTTGTCAATCGATTGACACTTGGTTCTCAATCGATTGACAAGAGATTTTGATGCTTCTTTTAACCTTTTTGGTCAACAGTTCTTGCGTAACCTTTAATTGCCCTTTTTTACGCTCTTTAACAATCCAACAGTCAGAAACACCTGTAAATATTGAAACTACATAACCACCATCAGATGCTTTCATCGCTAGCTAAATGTAGGAATTAAGGTGCGAAATATAGTCACATTTTGGCACCGATCACACCCCCAAACCTACACTTTGCTAGTCCTCGAGCAAAGAGAATTAAAAATAACTAATAATTTAGCAAATAAAATGAATGCCACTTTCGTAGGGAACACAGTTGCATTTAGCCTATGCAATAAGCCTTTAAACTCCTAGGTGATCCCTAGTGGAGGTGTTGTGTCTCCTGAAGGTTTTCAGCGAAGATACCTACAAACTTCATAAACTGATAAATTTCAGAATTGTAACCATGCCCTTAAGTAGTTAAATGTCCGTGAAAACCTTTAAGATGCTTCTAGCCATGCTCATTTGATTAATACTCATTCAATTCAATTCATTGCTTTTTCCAATACTCATGATTCATGCCCAACATGTCATGTGTTATTATCACTGCTAAAATTCTTTCATCTGAGAATAAGTTTAAACTCGAAGTTTTTAGATTCCATGTCTAGACTCAATCCTTACCATAGGTATATACTCAAAAAATAAAATCGCTTTGATGAATAGTTTTACTTTTCACCCATATGTGAGATGAAATTACAACACAAATTAAAAAAACTCACATGTTATAAGGAAGACGGTGCATCAAAGAATTTTTAAAAGAAATCTCATTAGGAAAAATATTTGTATCTTAAGCATGCATATATCAAGCACCATAGACATTATATAATCACTCTCCACAAGGCATTTACCACTCATGATTGGATCAAGAAGGTCTTTTCTAAGGTTGTAATGGGGCTTGAGTAAAGGTTAAGAAAGAAAGGGGAAATTGGATTCAAATTTCTCTGAGAAATCTGAAAAAGAAGCACATTTGATTTTATGATTTTTCACACTTTCTTTTTCGAACCTTTCAGAAGCTTTTTCCTTTTTATCACTTTTCTCCTTCTTTCTTTTTCTTTATAACACTACTTTTACATATTTCTCTACCTCTTGCACAAAGATATATTTTCTTCTTTGCTTTCTTTTTTATTTTTCTGCCATATACTCCTTGCAACTACTATTGCCATAACTTTCTATTTCCTTTCTTGCTCTCCTTTCTAATTTCTCAGAAATTAAAGGGTAAGGTCTTTTCAAACCGGTGTGGGGTATGATTAATATAGCTCACAAGGAATATTTAAGGCAAAATCTTTCAATCGAAGCTCAAAGGGGGTGCAACAAGATAAATCAATATATGGTGGAATATTTTGGACACAAACGAGCCAAAGATGACCTTTGATCATCTCCTCTCATGATGGTAATAATACCTATTTGCCTTGAGTTTTTACACAATGATTTCTAGCACAGTACTATAACATATGCGAAATCAATAAATCGAAATAAACTATATGAGAATTCACTAATTAAGAATGAAGTTCAAGGATACTCTGAAAATTTTCAGCACTCATAAAAAATAAGGACAAATTTCCAAAGCTCTCTGGGTTTTAGTCTTTCCTTGAGATCTTAGGATTTCAAGTTTTGTACTTAATTCTCAAATTTTAGAATTAAAGCAATGTGATGGTACAAATTTTTAGTCATAGATCATGAACATCATTATTCATCATCAAAATTTATGAGCATTTATAAAACAATCATGGCATGATGACAATCTCTAAACGAATTTTCGGTCATTTACACTTCAAGGCCATGAAGCCACATTCCGAAATTTATAAGTTTTACTGCTCATCAGTCGATCGATTGACTCAATTTCCTCAATCGATTGACTGCTGCAAACTTCCAATAGGTTGATGGTCATCAGTCGATCGATTGAGACAATGGTTTCAATCGATTGACTGATACATTTTTTAAAATCCGAGAACAGCCTCCTTTTTTTTTTTTTAAATATGAAATCTACACATCTGAATCGAAAGAAATATCCCCCAAACCTGAATCGTCCAATGTCCTCATTGGCTAGATATCTGGAAAGTGAATGAGACCCCCAAACCTGTTTAAATGCAATCAAGGACCAACAGGCTGACCAGGTGAAAAGCATTGTGACCAAAATATAAAACACAAATAGTTAACTAAATTAAACTTCTAATAAACTTGTGCAATTTATTACATTTATTAAAAATTTAAGGAAAATATCCTAATTCTAAAACATAATCTCAAAATAACCTAATCTAAAACATGAAAATAAAATAAAATCTAAAGGACTCCTAAATCTAGACCCTAAAACTGATAGTCCTAATCCCTTAATCATCATTGGAAGCGCGCCCTCGCTTTGGCTGTGGGAATGCGTAGCGCCACATCTCCTCTGCAATTCCACCCTCGACGGGTGGTGGAATGGGCACTTGTGGCGGAGATGTTGGTGGGGTAGGAGGCGGCGGTACAAGTGGCGGTTGCGGGTTTATTTCCGCCCATGAGTAGGTCGGAATCAAATTCAATATTGAATAATTGCCGTCTTCGATGGAACGAGCAAAACTCAATTGGACTTTTGGATCTAAAATAAGGTCAAGATCAATGATTTCTCGCATTGACAAATCGAGCAGTTCCCGTGGCGGTTCTTGACGGAGTCTTTTTCGCGCCGGTTCCATCAATTTCTTGACTGCTGAGCGGGTACGGTACCGGATGGGAGCCATAGCAAAAACGTGGGGAGGATTGAAAGAAAATTTTTGACTAAGGTGATTTAAAAGAGTATCCTAAGAGAGGTATAAATAGAGAAAAATTTCTAAAACACGGATTCTCTAAAGACTCAAAAAAACCTCCTAAACTATGAACTCTAAGGAGACTCAAATCTCTCTATTTTCAGAGTGGAAGAGGCAATTTCTTCGGAAACATACATCAGTTAATCGATTGACCCCTGAGTGTCAATCGATTGACATATGATGTCACGTTTGATATATGGTGCACGATCAAAGCATCAACCTTGACAGAAAAGCCCTTCAGTAGGTTCACGCAATCGATTGAAATATAAGTCCCAATCGATTGATCAGTCACCGTAGACCGATAGAATTTAGACTGAAAAGCCTTTGCTGATTCGGATACTTCTTTCAAACAATTGATGTTAATTGACTGCCACCGTTGATCGATTGAAAAAGGCTTTTCAATCGATTGACTGCTTGGAAATTCTTTTTCGAAAATTTGAGAATTGAAGTTCTCAATCGATTGAGATTAAAATCTCAATCGATTGACTGATGAACATATGCACCAATCCGAGAATACATAGAAAAATTAACACACTAGAATATTCCGATTTTCATTCATTCCATCATGATTTGATTACAAAACGTGCTCCCATAAACAAAATGGCCAAAATAAAATAAAACCTAACACAAACTACAATTCACAAAATCAAAACAAACATGATCGCAAACACAAAAATAATGCAAACTTAAAAACAAACACTAACACACACAAAATAGAACACACTAAACAACATCATCATCATCATTTTCCGAATCTCCCTCTCCATCCATCGCCGCTCTCGCTCTTGCGATGAAGTCCTCAGCTTACCCTGGGAATGACTCACGGGCAATCCGCACGAGAAGGGAACTCTGAAATTGTGCACGTTGATCAATACCTCCCACAGTGGCACTCAACCCATCCATCTGCGCCTCGAGGCGAGCTATTGCTGTCTCGGGGGGGACAGAAACCCCTAAATTCTGGAAGTTCAATGCCCGAAGGGTATTGATCGATCAATTTGGGCATTGATCGATCAATCATGGATATTGATCGATCAACAAGAGAGTGATCGATCAATGACAGTTGGTGATCGATCAACAAAGGTATTGATCGATCACTGTAGGGTGTTGATCGATCAATGAAGGCATTGATCGATCAATCTGTATAAATAATTAATGAGAACAAAAGGTGGGAGTTTTTGAAAAAGGGTTAGTGATCGATCAATGAGGGCATTGATCGATCAACAGGAGGCATTGATCGATCAACCCAAGTGGTGATCGATCAATTTAAGCTGTGTTAAAAGTGAATAGAAGAGAGGTTATTGATCTCATTGATCGATCAATGATGATAGGTGATCGATCAATAAGGTGTATTGATCGATCAAATGGGCTTGTTGCAGAAAGAGAGCTAAGAGGGTGGTGATCGATCAATGAGAGGTATTGATCGATCAACAAGGGGTATTGATCGATCAATAAGAGTGGTGAACGATCAATCACCCATGTTTTATTCTGTTTTGGTTTTATGGATTAAACACCACCGGACATTGTACCGGTTAACTTTCGGACATCCCTGACACTTAAAGTACTATGTTTATGGTCTAAGATCAAACCCTGACACATTGAAAAGGCTTTGGATTTGCTTAGAAGATAAATTGATCTGAGGTAGGAGAAAATCAACTTAAACTATTTTTGAGTATGATTCCATGTTTATTTCATATCTATGCCCTGATTTCTGTTTTTACCAAGCATGTATGCATATAATGATTTCTGCTATTTTGATTTATGTTTCCTGATTCGTATTTTGAAACTTGCTTCTGATTTCTGCCATCTGATCTGTGAGGTATATATGTATGTAATTTGATGATTTAAACCAGATGATCCCCACCGACCCGGCGGTATATCCGATGCCTGGCACACTTGTGCACGCCAATCCTCGGCACAATTGCACTCCATAGATGAGGCATTGTTGCACTTTCAAAATTGTTCATGTGAACGACGATTGGTTGGGGTTTCCTATCGGACATTCCTGTTTACTCCGTGCTATATAGTCACGGGAGTTTCTTAAGTTAAATACACACAATTTAAGTTCTTTGATAATATACTTGCATAACATCTGATTTCTTGCATAAAACTTCAGCTCTTAGTTAATTCGTCATGATTATACGTTCCTGATTTGAATTCTGTTATGAGATAGCATGATCTGCATATTCATTGCGTTTAGTTGAAATTCTTCTATTGAGCTATGATGTAGCTCACCCTGCTTTCTAAATCAATTTTAGGTTCTGAGGCTGTAGCTCCCGGCACAGAGAGCGACCCAGACTACCAGCCTGATCCAGAGGCTGAGGCCGAGGACGAGGAGACAGACATACAGGCGGACGAGTTTTATCCGTAGCCTGGGTACTTGAGTCCGATGTCCTGTATTTTGACCTTTTGGATTATTGTGTGCCTGGTGGCCACTTTTGTATATATTTTTAGTAGAATTACTTATTGTAGTATTTATGCATTCTATTCGGAACCACTATCGGGAACCATTGTTTGGGTGATGGATGTCCATCACGAATGGTTCTTCTTGGTTCCTTTTTGAGAATGTGCATTCTTTTGGTTTATATAGAATTAATTGTTTTATAATTATTGTTCTTTATGTTAAATGCATTCATAAATGACCGACTCGATCTACCACTGTTGGACAGTGTCTGCTTGGTTTCCGCTATACGAGCAGACACTTTATGAATTGTCCGAGGGATCATCCAGAGTATGATCCTGGTGGCACAGATTTCTGGGTGCAGAAATTCGGGTTGTCACAGTTGGTATCAGAGCCTAGACATTAGGTTGAACTACGGGTTCAGGTTGGATTGTTTTCACAATCTATGTACTGATTAATGTTGTTGTTTTCACAATGACAGACCAGTATGGGCCCTAAGTTCAGAGGTGGGCACAGCGGAGGTAGAACAGGTCAGAGAGAGATTCCTCTGAGGGATGTGCCCGAGGTCATAGGCACGTCGAGGGGTTTGGAATTCCTCTCACATGCAAATGCGGTTCCAGTGGGACCAAGAGGAGGTAGAAGAAGAAATGAAGAAAGGATGGAGCAGGTGTTGGAAGCATTAGCTACCAACGTCGCTCAATAGACAGCTGCTTTGGCTCAACAGGCAGCTAGACCACCCCATTAGCCTAGTGGATTTGCGGAATTTAGGAGAATGAGACCTCCTAACTTCTCGGGTCAAACGGATCCCATAGAGGCAGAAGGATGGATAGAAGAGATGGAAAAGCTCTTTGAAGTATTACAGTGTAGTGACGTGGAGAAAGTGCGTTGGGCCACTTTCAAGTTGGATGGTGACGTTGGACCTTGGTGGAAGTCGGTGTCACAAAATAGACAGAGAGAGTTTCCTCACACTCCTTGGACATGGGAGGAGTTTACGGAGGTGTTTTATCACAAATACTTCCCGAAAATTGTGAGGCATCAATGGGAAGTGAAATTCATAGAGTTGAAGCAAGGCGCCATGTCAGTAAGGGACTATGGAGCGGAGTTTGATAGATTGGCTAGGTTTGCACCTCAACATGTAGCCACGGAGTTGATGAGAGCAAGGAAATTCTAACTTGGCCTGAGACAAAATTTACAGAAAGACGTCACCATGTGGGAAATGGAGACTTATGAGGGAGTCATAGCCAAGGCTCTCATAGCTGAAGAGGAGAACCAGAAACAATTCTCTTGGAGGGACAAGCAGGCGAGAGAGAGACCATTCCAAGGGCAACCTCAGGATACAGAGCAGAACAAGAGGGCTAGATTTTCTAGACCTCCAAGATACCCTACGCACTCTCGACCGGCGATTTCTTCAGGCCCGAGTTCATATCAGAGAGCAGCAACGCCTACATCTTTCAGATCATTTCACCGGATCTTCCGTAGCAGGCCTCAAAGACTCGTGGACCTTCAAGAGTCTCGTCCTTCACTCCAGCCGTGATATGTGCAAAGTGTGGGAAACCACACAAGACAGATGACTGCAGGAGAGAGACAGGGGCATGCTTCAGGTGTGGCAAGATGGACCACTTGGTTAGGAACTGCCCTGAGGAGAGCAAGGAACGGTCGAGCTTATGCCGTCACCGCGACCGATGCTCTGACATCGAATGATGTCATTCAAGGTGAGCTGAAACTGTATAGGAGTTACGACATTTGCTTCCATAGGGCACGAGCCCTGATAGACCCAGGCTCCACGCATTCTTTCGTACGGCCTCAATTTACGAAGGAATTGAGTGCCACTCCAGAACAACTAGATTTTATTTTGACAGTGTCAATTCCTATGGGTAGTGCAGTGAATGCACTCACTGTGTGTAAATCAGTAGTAGTGGCAGTAGATGATCACGAGACACGGGCAGATTTAATTTTGTTGGATATGAAGGGATTCGACATCATTTTGGGAATGGACTGGCTATCTGCTTACCATGCAAGTGTGGATTGTCTTCGGAAGATGGTAGTTTTTCGCCCTCCAAAGGAGCGATCCTTTAGATTCTTCGGAGTGAAGTCTAAGGTAGCTCCGTTGATATCCGCTATTCGAGCGGTGAGGATGATGAAGAGTGGATGCGGTGGATATATAGCCTTTCTACAAGAACAACGGGAGGAGACAAATGTGATATCCGACATTCACGTTGCATGCGAGTATCCCGATGTATTCCCTGAGGAATTGCCAGGACTACCACCAATTCGAGAGATTGAGTTTGCAATCAATTTGGTTTCAGGCACTGAACCGGTATCTAAAACTTCGTATCTGATGGCTCCAGCAGAATTGCAAGAGTTGAAGGAGCAACTACAAGAACTGCTTGACAAAGGGTTTATTCGACCGAGTGTGTCCCCTTGGGGAGCACCCGTATTGTTTGTCAGAAAGAAAGATGGTTCGATGCGTCTGTGCATTGACTATCGACAGTTGAATAAGTTGACGATTAAGAATCGTTACCCGCTTCCTAGGATCGATGATCTGTTTGATCAATTGCAAGGAGCGAGGTTCTTTACGAAGATCGACTTGAGATCAGGTTACCATCAATTACGAGTCAAGGCTGAAGATGTGGAGAAGACGATGTTCAGAACCAGATATGGGCACTATGAATTCTTAGTTATGCCGTTTGGATTGACGAATGCACTCGCATCGTTTATGGACCTGATGAATCGTGTGTTTAAACCACACTTGGACAAGTCAGTGGTTGTTTTTGTAGACGACATCCTTGTCTATTCTAAGACAAAGGAGGAACATGAAGAGCATCTACATATAGTCTTGCGGACCCTCAGAGAACACAAATTATACGCAAAGCTCAGTAAGTGTGAATTTTGGTTGAACCAAGTAAGTTTCTTGGGCCATATTGTCTCCGCCAAGGGTATAACTGTAGATCCGACAAAGATCGGTCCGTGAGCGGAAGCGACCTAAAAGCGTGTGAGAGGTCCGTAGTTTTCTTGGTTTGGCAGGATACTACAGGCGATTCGTAGAAGGTTTCTCTAAGCTATCAAGTCCGCTTACTCATCTCACTAAGAAAAATGCTAAGTTTGATTGGACTGAACAATGCGAGAAAAGTTTTCAGGAATTGAAGACGTGTCTGACTACAGCACCAGTGCTAGCTATACCTTCTGGCAGAGGAGGCTTGGCTATCTACAGTGACGCATCGTATAATGGTTTGAGTTGTATCCTCAACCAACATAAGAAGGTTATCGCATATGGCTCTAGACAGCTTAAGGAACATGAGAGAAACTACCCGACTCATGATCTGGAATTAGCAGCGGTGATCTTTGCTTTGAATATTTGGAGGCACTACTTATACGGCGAAACGTTCGATATCTACACCGACCACAAAAGCCTAAAATATTTGTTTACCCAAAAGGATTTGAATATGCGACAGCACAGATGGATGGAGTTCTTGAAAAACTACGATTGTTCCATCCAGTGTCACCCTGGGAAGGCCAATGTTGTGGCAGATGCTTTGAGCAGAAAATCTTCAGCTCAGTTGACACATCTTATCACCAGAGTACAAAGGTGGCATCTACTTGAGGACCTGGCCTTATGTGATACGCTGATTGATGTCAGAGGTTCAGGGACACTGATGGCTACCATGGTGATACGTCCCACATTGTTTGACAATGTACGTAAGCTCCAGATGATTAACGATGAACTTATGGCAATTAGAAGGGATGTGATCACAGGGATCAGACCTGATTTTACCATCAAGGATGATGGCACTTTGCTATTCCGAAATCGAATGTGCATACCGGATACAAAGGACCTAAAAGACAATTTTGGAGGAAGCACATAAGTCTACATATGCCATACATCCTGGGAGTACCAAGATGTACCAAGATCTCAAGCGAAGTTTTTGGTGGAGAGGATTAAAGAAGGATGTGGCAGAGTATGTTTCTCGGTGTTTGGTCTGCCAGCAGGTGAAAGTGGACCATCGAAATCCAGCAGGTTTGTTGCAACCATTGCCAGTGCCAGAGTGGAAATGGGAAGCTATTTCTATGAACTTTATTCTAGGATTATCGAGCACATTGAGAAAGAACAATGCCATTTGGGTTATTGTAGACAGACTGACGAAATCTGCACATTTTCTACCGTATCGGACTACATTCACAGCCAATAAACTAGCCGAGCTGTACATGAAAGAAATAGTTCGATTACATGGCATACCGGTCAGCATCGTGTGTGATAGAGATCCGCTATATACATCGCAGTTTTGGCGACGATTCCAAGAAGGCATGGGTACTAAATTGGAGTTCAGCTCAGCGTTTCATCCTCAGACAGATGGGCAGACTGAGAGAGTGAACCAGATCATAGAGGATATGTTGCGTGTATGTATCTTGGACTTTCATGGTTTATGGGATCAACACTTGCCTCTGATCGAGTTAAACACATAATATGATTGCTCGATCAAGTATCGGGATGGCGCCTTATGAAGCCTTATATGGACGCCGATGCAGATCTCCATTGAATTGGGAAGAAGTCGGCGAGAAACTTGTCTTGGGACCAGAGATCGTGGATAGTACCACCGAGACGGTTAGGGTGATTCGCGAAAGGTTGAAGATGGCCCAAAGCCGCCAAAAGAGCTATACGGATCTTCATCGGACGCAAGTGGAGTTTCAGGTATAACCAAATACGCCGATTTATTAATGGTTAAATTAAATCACTAGGGAATTAACACTTGTTTTTAGGTTGGAGACAAGGTGTTTATGAAGATCTCGCCAACCAAGGGTGTCATGCATTTTGGAAAACGAGGAAAGCTGAGTCCTCGATACATTGGACCATTTGAGGTACTCGGACGGGTTGGTGAAGTGGCTTATCGGATTGCCTTGCCACCACAGTTGGCAAGCATGCATAACGTCTTTCACGTGTCCATGCTATGCCATTACGTACGCGATCCGACTCACGTCTTGGATTTCCAACCAATAGAGCTTCAGGAGGATATGACGGTGATTGAAGAACCGATTGCTATTTTGGATCGTCGTGATCAAGTCTTGAGGACTAAGTTGATTCCACTGGTACTAGTTAAATGGAGGAATCATACGGACGCTGAAGCTACTTCGGAACGCGCAGCCGAAATTCGTGAACAATATCCATATTTGTTTACCTAATGAGAAAGGTAAATTCTTAATTATTTTCGCTTAAAGATTCGTCACCATAGTGAGGTCGTCGTGTGTGAGCAGGCATCATTTACTCGAGAAATCTCCTTCTATGGATTATCGGTATGATATACAGGTATCATTAATTTCGAGGTACGGACTGTTCGCTGTAGAAAGAGCTGACTGTGTTTACATATATAGTCTCACAGGCAGCATTGATCGATCAACACAGGTATTGATTGATCAATTTCATGAGTGATCAATCAACAAAGAGGGGTGATCGATCAATAACAAGTGAAGGATTTCACTCAAATGTTAGGCTGGTGATCGATCAATAGGAGTATTGATCGATCAATAGTGGTTCAGGTGATCGATCAACAAGGGTTAGTGATCGATCAAAATTTGCATTGGAAAGTAATCATTGATCGATCAACATAGGTAGTGATCGATCAATAAGGGTGTTAGTGATCGATCAACAGAGGATGGTGATCGATCAATGCATCGATTTAGGGCTTAAAGATGATGCATTGATCGATCAACAAAAGCATTGATCGATCAATCCTGGGGTTTAAGTTAAAGATTGGGGATTTTGAACGGTCATTTGCACGAAGCTCCCATAGTGATCGATCAAGGGTTTTGGATTCCGACCGTTCAACCATCTTCCCCACTCTTCTCCGGCCATTTCCGTCCGTTCTTCGGCTTGATTCAAGTGGACTTTACTCCATTCATTCGGTAAATCTCTCGATCCATTCATTTTGAACTCTCTTTTCGCATTTTTGGCCAAGTTTAGACCACGGGACCTCGCACGAAGAACGCTTCGCGTAAGGTACCCACGTCTCGGGCTCGTACACCGGTACCGCCCTCCTTTTCCGTTCCCCTGCCACCCGTGCCACCCATGGCACCAGTTTCGACCCTTGTTCCACCCATTCCCACACCCGTTCCGCTCCCCGTCGAGCGTGAAGTCCCCAAAACGTGGTGGGCTTCCAAAACCTTTTTACCCGAATACGTTTTTGCTTCCTCGCTTTACGAGGACCGACCCGAAATGGCTTGGGCCAGGGGTTATATCCAAAAGCTCGGGTTAAAACCCTTGCCTGAACCCTTCCACGACCATTATTGCCCACGCCTTGTGAGGCTTTTCTTCCAAAACCTACGATGGGGTGATAGTCGCAATCGACTTGTCACGACTATCGATGGTTTCGAGTACAAATTTAACCACTTCCATGTCGCGGCGGCACTTCAATGCCCGTCCGCTTATATCGAGACATGTGGCCTTGATGCCCCGTACATCAAGGAAGTCTCATACGCCGATGTGGTCACTAAGATGACCCAAGGCCAACACGGGAGGGGCCAATCCATATCTAGGGCCCAATTACCCGATCGATTGTGGATGCTTGATACGTATATCAAGTGTGCACTAAACCCCTTTTTACACAAGTCCTCGCGGACTGGAGTAGTGCAACAGGCACCATTCTCGGCCTATGAGAATCGTTGGTTCTCTATGGCAGATTTGGTCATTGAGGGCATCATCAATGCCAATGGCCTTATGTCTGAAAAGGTGAAGTCGGGGGTTAAGAAGCAAATCCCCTATGCCCGCCTCATCACCAAGCTAGTAGAGTAGTATGCCGCTCTACGCGGGGCCTACACCTTGGCTCCTCACGAGCCACGCTTGGTCGACAACACCAAGGTCTTTCAATTGAAAGACTGGACCAAGAGTTACAACCTGTTAGTACGACGACTTCCTGAGGAGGAGGAGGGCACCGCCGAGCCCATTCCGCCTACTGTCGCCGAGGGTTCGATTCCTGCCGAGCCTACATCAGGAGAGGGGGAGGCCCCACGTGACCCACCACCTCCATCTGAGGTGTCTACCCGACCGGCCCCCACTACACCCCACCGATCGATTCGTCACCCCATAGCCCATCCCCCACCATCTTCCTCCGACGACGTCGCCGCGATGCTTCGGGAGCTGGTGGAAGGCAACCAGTACGAGGTGGATGGCATGGAGGCATTCCAGCGACAGATGCATCGTCGTCTGGATTACCATGAGGGGATGCATGAGCTGGTCATGCAGCATCTGTATGCCACGACGTCCACGCCGATGATCGTCCACGCTCGTCAGCACGTTGTGGACCCGCGCGACTACCGCACCGCCACCTCGTCCTAGCAGACCTACACCTGACGAGGCCGGTCCATCCGATGTCCCCACAGGTATTACTATACTACTATACGTTACTACTATGTTACTTATCTGTCTATATCTAAACTGATCTGCTTAGCATATAAATTCTGTTTGTAGACCTAATTCTTACTGCATAATATCTCGACTGTCTGATTTTATATTTCAATCTGTTAGTCTTACAACCCATCATTGCCTAACTGCACCTCTTAGACATTTTCGAGGACAAAAATTCCTAAGGGGGGGATAATGTAACGACCCTGAAATCCAGAATACGAACCTGACTGTTTCGATCTACGTGCCCGACACGGAAATCGAGGCTGACTTAAAACTTTAGAATTAATATTAGTTAAGATAAAGTTGCACTGTGATTAGATGAGTTCACACTTGCGTTTTTGTTTTAGTCCGAGTTGTGTAAAGGGTCAATGAGACACGTTGCGCCGTAGCAACCGTGTTCGTGCCCCACACCGGAACATAAAACTAGGGGCAAAGCAAAAATATCTGTTTAGTAACTTATAAGAGAAGAAAGGGAGACTTAGGGAGAGATCCCCTTCTTCTTCTTCTTCTTCTTCTTCCCCTTGCCCTAGTAGCTCTAGTAGATAAAGGATCTGTAGCTAGATGGGTTTTCAAGAGGTTTTTTTTATAGAGAAAACAGGGTTAGCAAGATTGAGATGGTGAGTTTCCTAAGCTAGGGTATGTAGAGATCAATGGAATAAGCTTAGGTATGGTTTGTGTGTGTGTGTGAAGTCTCTGCATGCTGAACCGGAGCTAAAAGGTTGCTCGTCGGACTCGGATCGGTGATGAACTTCGAGAACTAGATCCGAAACCCTCATCCGTATCGATTTGCCGAAACCCTGAGAAGGCCCAAACAAAGGTGAGTCTGTGTGTTTAAATAGGGGCAAATGAGAAGCCCAGGTATGTACATTGATGTTGTGATAATGGTTGTTGAGAATCATTAATGAAAAATAGGAAAAATAGGGTTGGAGATGAACTCCATTAATGACAGAGTTTCTGTCATTATTGATCGATCAATGATAAGTGGTGATCGATCAATAAAGACCATTGATCGATCAATCTGTATAAGACAGAAGGAGGGGGACAGAAACCCCTAAATTCTGGAAGTTCAATGCCCGAAGGGCATTAATCGATCAATTTGGGCATTGATCGATCAATCCTGGATATTGATCGATCAACAAGAGAGTGATCGATCAATGACAGTTGGTGATCGATCAACAAAGGTATTGATTGATCACTGTAGGGTGTTGATCGATCAATGAAGGCATTGATCGATCAATCTGTATAAATAATTAATGAGAACAGAAGGTGGGAATTTTTGAAAAAGGGTTAGTGATCGATCAATGAGGGCATTGATCGATCAACAGGAGGCATTGATCGATCAACCCAAGTGGTGATCGATCAATTTAAGCTGTGTTAAAAGTGAATAGAAGAGAGGTTATTGATCGATCAATGAGTGTATTGATCGATCAATGATGATAGGTGATCGATCAATAAGGTGTATTGATCGATCAAATGGGCTTGTTGCAGAAAGAGAGCTAAGAGGGTGGTGATCGATCAATGAGAGGTATTGATCGATCAACAAGGGGTATTGATCGATCAATAAGAGTGGTGAACGATCAATCACCCCTGTTTTGTTCTGTTTTGGTTTTATGGATTAAACACCACCGGACATTGTACCGGTTAACTTTCGGACATCCCTGACACTTAAAGTACTATGTTTATGGTCTAGGATCAAACCCTGACACATTGAAAAGGCTTTGGATTTGCTTAGAAGATAAATTGATCTGAGGTAGGAGAAAATCAACTTAAACTGTTTTTGAGTATGATTCCATGTTTATTTCATATCTATGCCCTGATTTCTGTTTTTACCAAGCATGTATGCATATAATGATTTCTGCTATTTTGATTTATGTTTCCTGATTCGTATTTTGAAACTTGCTTCTGATTTTTGCCATCTGATCTGTGAGGTATATATGTATGTAATTTGATGATTTAAACCAGATGATCCCCACTGACCCGGTGGTATATTCGATGCCTGGCACACTTGTGCACCTGCTTTCAATCCTCGGCACAATTGCACTCCATAGATGAGGTATTGTTGCACTTTCAAAATTGTTCATGTGAACGACGATTGGTTGGGGTTTCCTATCGGACATTCCTGTTTACTCCGTGCTATATGGTCACGGGAGTTTCTTAAGTTAAATACACACAATTTAAGTTCTTTGATAATATACTTGCATAACATCTGATTTCTTGCATAAAACTTCAGCTCTTAGTTAATTCGTCATGATTATACGTTCCTGATTTGAATTCTGTTACGAGATAGCATGATCTGCATATTCATTGCGTTTAGTTGAAATTCTTCTATTGAGCTATGATGTAGCTCACCCTGCTTTCTAAATCAATTTTAGGTTACGGTCAGTAGCTCGACGAGAGCGACCTGCACTACCGGCTGATCCAGAGGCTGAGGCCGAGGACGAGGAGACAGACATACATGCAGACGAGTTTTATTCGTAGCCTGGGTACTTGAGTCCAATGTCCTGTATTTTGACCTTTTGGATTATTGTGTGCCTGGTGGCCACTTTTGTATATATTTTTAGTAGAATTACTTATTGTAGTATATATGCATTCTATTCGGAACCACTATCGGGAACCATTGTTTGGGTGATGGATGTCCATCACCAATAGTTCTTCTTGGTTCCTTTTTGAGAATGTGTATTCTTTTGGTTTATATAGAATTAATTGTTTTATAATTATTGTTCTTTATGTTAAATGCATTCATAAATGACCAACTCGATCTACCCTTTGTTTGGCGATTATGCGCTTGGTTTCGCTTATACTGAGCGGACACTTTATGAATTGTCCGGGGATCATCCCGAGTATGATCACGGTAGCGCAGTTTACGGGTGCAAAATCGGGTACATCACAAATAAACTTAAATAACTCCCGTGAATATAGCACGTGGTAGCCAGATTTGGTCCGATGGGTAATCCCGACCATCGTAGTTCACATGAATAATTTTAAGAATGCTACAATGCCTCAATTACAGAGTGCAATTGTGCCGAGGATTTCCAAGCAGATGCACGAGTGTGCCAGAAATGGATATACCGCCGAGTCGGTGGGATTCATCAGAATATTAAACCATAAATCACATGCAGATATATCTTATTGAATGGGAATCAGATAACAGATATCAGAGTTATCACACACATGCTAGACATATCTGGACGGTAAAAATTTAGACTATGCAGTCAAATACAGAAAATTCGGAACCATGAGATAAAAAATTAATACAATTTTAATTGAATTCCCCTACCTTAGGTCAGACCTCTTCTAAGCAAATCCAAAGCTTTTCAAGGCGTCATGGTTTGATCCTAGACCATAAACATAGTATTCTGCATGTCAGGAATGTCAGAACGTGAACTGGCACGATGTCTAGTGGTGCTTACTTTACAAAAATCAAAATAGGCAGAAACAGGGGTGATTGATCGATCACCACTCTTATTGATCGATCAATCCCTCTTGTTGATCGATCAATGACCCCGTTGATCGATCAATCCTCTCTCAACCTTTAACTGGCAACAAAGTCAATTGATCAATCAATAACCTCTATTGATCGATCACCACTCATCATTGATCGATCAGTCCCTCTTGTTGATCGATCAATAATCTCTTTTCTCCTCACTTTAGCACAGCCAAAATTGATTGATCACCTGCTTGGTTGATCGATCAATGCCCCCTGTTGATCGATTAATAGCCTAAAATCTCAATTTTTGCACCTTCTGTTCACATTTAAAATTTATACAGATTGATTGATCAATGCCTTCATTGATCGATCAATGTGATCGATCAATGCCCTTGTTGATCGATCACTACCAGTCATTGATCGATCACCCTCTCTGTGATCAATCAATACTCAGGATTGATCGATCAATCCACTAATTGATCGATCAACACCCTTCGAGCATTGAACTTCTGGAAATTTCAGGGCTTCTGTTCCCTTCTGTAATATCCCCGATATTTTAAACCTATTTTCGTTTACCTCGATAAGCGTGCCCAAAAATAATTATGTTATTTTATGAGTTTTTTTGTTAGTATTGGTTATGATGAGGGACATGACCAAAGGATTTAATTATGAGGTGTGTATAGGTCAGGAAATCAAAGACGTACACAATAAGGTTTATATTTGTGTTTAACGCCGGAGGTTTTGCAAAAATAAATGGATAAGTTGTAAAATTGAAATATCTAGATTTTTGTAAGCTTTGTTTTAATATTATAAAGAGAGAGAGAGAGTTAGAGAAAATATACTTCTCTCTTCCGGTTGGAAAACATAGGAAACTCTTTGGGGCTGCTTTTGATCTTTAGATCTAGAGAGTTAGAGAACTCCTCTTCCCATCTCAACCATTAATAAGCCTTGAGTTAGTACCGGGATCTGTTTGAACTATTGAAGAGAAAGAGATAAGGAAAGGGAGAAGTTCTCTGTGATTTCGTTGTGGGCGAGGCAATGTCCACCTCGTTGTGAATATGGGTGATTTGAAGATCGAACCATTGAAATTTGGAGATTGGTTCCTTGTGTGAATCGGTGCAATGGGATCAACGGTTTAAGCTACAAGAGGTAGGTCGTTGAAACCTCCATGTAAATTTAATTATGTTTTGTTTAGAGTAACATATATGTGTGAAATAAAGAAGAGGTTTAGCTGTGAAAAAGATCGGAAAAAGAACCGTGAATGTCAAAGTGCACAGCCACAGAACACAGGAAATTCGACTGTCGATTTCAAAATCGACTGTCGAAATTGGAATTCGACAGTCGATTTGAAAATCGACTGTCGAATTGATGAATTAGGGCCTGATGCAGAATTTGGGAATTCGATGGTCGATTTTGGATTCGACCATCGAATTTCAAATTCGACCCACGAATTTGAATTCGAGGGTCGAATTCTGTCCTGTTTCTGGCATTCAAATTTTTGTTGGATTTTTGATCCGCAATCTCTTAGTTTGATTTTTTTTGGTTTTATATTAACACTGAGAGTGTTAATATATGTAGGTTTTGACTGTTGAGAGTCCTTGGTGAGGATTTGTTTTTGTGCTTGATTGGAAGCTCTTGATAAGGTAGGGGAACCTTGTATTTTATTTGCATTAAATTGTAAGTAAAAATGTTTCTTTGTTAAAATAAGAAGTATAATTTGGAAATTCAGTTGCACTGCGGCATGAATAAAACTCGATTTTATGACACAAATTTGAAAATTTGGAAACCTTGTTATAACTAAGAACTTTGCAAATTGAACCTCGTAACCTCGATTAAATCTTGAATCGAACTTTTGAATCGAGAACTTCCAAAATCGGTATTATGTTATGAATATAAGTATTGAAATCGTTAGCATTTGCATTTGATTTGAGGTACGCCGTAACGATGCCCTAGATTCTACCAAGTGTTGGACGGTATAACTTTAGCAAGTTTCCCTCATAGCGTAGGGGCTTGTTGCATTGAAAAAGGGTTCATGAACGACGATGGTCAGTAGGGTTTCCCATCGGTAATGCACCTTGCTCTCATGCTATAGGAAATTTGAGAGATAAAATTAAGTTATAAATTTAATATAAGAAGCATGCTCAGTCAGAAAATTTCGAACACATCAGATTCATGTATTCAGTCTTAACTCAGGATTAGAACTGGAGATTTCGTTTGCAAAGCATCATTTGAAAACCATATTTGATCCGAATTCTGTCCTTTGAAAAACCTTTACTTATAATGAAATGCAAATAGATCTGTTTCCTCTATTGGGCTTTGTTGTTAGCTCACCCTCGACTATACGTCACAGGTGCTGAGACTGATCTGGGATCGGAAGATTTGGAGGATTCTGACTATATTCCTGAGGAGGAATTAGATTTACCTGCTGAGGAGTTCTTCCCTTGATCTCTAGATCCTATATTTTTGGTATTTTGTTTGAATATTGTTTTGAATATTGGGCCCTAGGCCTTATTTTGTTCTTCTGATATCACTTGAGGAACCATCATCGAGGACCATTAGGTTAGGTGTTGGATTGGCCATCACCGTGGTTCCTTTTGGTTCCTCATAGTGATAGATTTGTTATATAAAGCTTTTGATGTATGGTTTATCTCTACTTTGCCTGCTTTTAGATCATTGTGATGTGCCCATTTTGAATACGGCTTATTGAGAAATCAATAAGTTGATGAACCGCTTTTCCTATCTGTAAGGATTGGAAAAGTCGGGTCGTAAATCTGCTCTAGGTTCAGAGTCTTAGGACTAGGGATAGATTGTCTTGACAATCTTATTGATCAATTGTTATTGTTTTTCAACAATGACAGATCAGCATGCCTCCGGGTTTCAGAGGCAAAGGCCGAGGTAGAGAGGGACCACGCATGACTCACCTTGAGGAGATCGGTGAGGGTGTAGGTACCTCACGTGGCGAGAGAAGAGTTGCCACAAAGTGCGAATCAGAGGCCACAGGAGCTGGTAGGCCCAGAGGAGAAATGTGGACCAGTCTTTGGCCTTGGCCACTAACATGGCTCAGCAGCTGCAGCCATTGATAGGCAGACAGAGATCTTTGGCGGCCGGACATCGGCCAGGAGGATTCGAGTTGGGAGGATGAGACCTCCTACATTCTCGAGCAGCGGATCCTATGGAAGCCGAGGCATGGCTGGATGAGATCGAGAAGATATTTGAAGTGTTACGATGTACATTTGAGAAAGTACGCTGGGCATCTTTCAAACTTTTGGGCGAGGCTAGCCCATGGTGGAAATCTGTTTCTAGGATGAGAGAGCAGGACTACCCTAATACTCCATGGACTTGGGCAGAGTTTGTGGAGACGTTCAACGATCAATATTTTCCTAAGATCGTCATCGTCATCGATTGGGAAGTCCAGTTCATCGTGAAACAGATGAGATGTCTGTCTTGTATGTATGGCGAATTTGATAGACTTTCCGATTTGCACCCTTGCATGTGGCCCGAGCTGATGAGAGCTCAGAAATTTCAGAGAGGTTTGAGGCCGAACATTCAGGAAAGGGTGTCGATGTGGGAAATGGAGACGTATGCCGGCGTTATGTCCAAGGCCCTCATAGCAGAGGAGGACATTCAAAAACAATACTTGAGGCGAGAGCAGGGAAATAAAAATCGGTTTGGCCAGGGACAGCAGAGTGCTTCAGGGCAGGTGAACAAAAAGCCGAGGTTCTCTAGACCTCCTCCCTACCCTAGTCAGCCATCATACTCTAGAATTTGTTGCTTGGGACCCGATGCGTCTTCATATCAGAGACCGCAGAGTTCGTCACCAGGACAACCATTCAGAGCTGGGGGCACTACTGTGAGTGGAGCTTCTGCGACTCAAGGTTCAACGAAAGGATCAGCTGTTACTCCTGTTTCTACTCCACTGTGTGCAAGATGTGGGAAAACACATAAAACAGAGGATTGCAGACGGAACACTGGAGCATGCTTCAGGTGTGGACAGGTTGGTCATATGATCAAGGATTGTCCTGTTGTTGAGAAAGAGGGCCGGACTCTACGGCGGTCTCTGTGATCGACGACCTACTGATTCAAGGTCGGGTTTTTATGCAAGCGTCGAATGAAGTTGAGATGTCATTTATGCATTGATTCAATTATTATTGTTTAAAATTTGAATTCAAGGCAATTATGTTGAACCACATAGAAATCATTGCATATAATTAACAAAACTTTTTAACTAAAGGTACCCTTATGATGAGTAGTCGAGATGACATGGATAAAATTGAAGCACAGTACTTATAGACCACAGGTCTACACACTGTTTATTACTCCTTCTTTCTCGGAGAAGTTAGAATTACTCCGAACCCCTTGCTTTCATTCTAGATGTCAAGATTCCTACGGGAGTTCGGTGTGCCTTGTCTGACATGTCGATCGGTCATTGTGATGATTGATGAGCACGAGACATTGACCGACATGATTACGTTGAGCATGGAAGGGTTGACGTCATTCTCGGAATGGATTGGTTGGCGACTTATCGCATGCGGCGTGGTGTCTTCGGAAGATAGTGACCTTCCAGCCGCCAGAAAATCCTTCCGATTCTGAGTCAAATCAAGGTTGCGTAGTTGGTTTGACCTTTAAAGTCGGCGTATGATGAAGAATGGTTGCGGTGGGTATCGCCTATTTGCAAGATTTTACCAGAAGAAGAACGACTTGGCTCTTATCAAGGTGGTTTGCGATTATCGATGTCTTTCCGGAGGACTTACGGATTACCACGTAGAGATTGAGTTTGCGATTGAGCTAGCGAAGATGCGAACCGTTATCTAAAGCTCCATATCGGATGGCGCTTTCTTTGAGTTGAAGGAGCTTAAGAGCAACGAGAGCTGTTAGACAAAGGCTTTATGACGAGTGTTTCTCCTTGGGGTGCACGGTTCTATTTGTGAAAAGAAGGATGGATCGATGCGTACGTGTATCGATTATAGGCGACTCAACAAGATGACGATTAAGAATCGTTATCCTCTTCCGGATAGACGACTTGTTTGATCAATTGCGAGGTGCAAGGTTCTTTTCAAAGATTGATGCGGTCGGCTATCACCAACTCAAGATCAAGGCGGAAGATATATCCAAGAATGCGTTTGGACGACGCGTTATGGCCACTATGAGTTTCTAGTGATGCCATTTGGATTGACGAATGCGCCTGCATCTTTCATGGACCTGATGAACAGGGTGTTCAAACCACATCTTGATAAATTTGTGGTAGTTTTCGTAGATGATATCCTCATCTATTCGAAAACCAGAGAGGAGCATGTACAACATCTGAAGATAGCTCTTCAAACACTCAGGGACCATCAGTTGTATGCCAAACTCAGTAAGTGTGAGTTTTGGCTTGAGCAGATTAGTTTCTTGGGACACGTAGTCTCTGAAGCGGGTATCTCAGTGGATCCTACAAAGATAGATTACGTGGTGACATGGGAACAACCTCGGCGATTCTGATTCTAGAGGTCCGAAGTTTCCTTGGTTTGGCAGGGTACTATCGGCGATTTGTCGAGGGTTTTTCAAAGATATCAGGTCCACTTACACAGCTCACAAGAAAGAATGCTAAGTTCGACTGGACAGAACAGTGTGAGCAGAGTTTTCAGGAGTTAAAGCGTCGCTTGACTACAGCACCAGTGCTTGCTATACCTTCAGGCAGTGGAGGTTTTGCAGTATATAGTGATGCTTCCTATGGCGGACTAGGCTGTGTGCTTAATCAACACGAGCGGGTCATTGCTTATGGTTCTAGGCAGTTGAAGGACCATGAAAGAAACTATCTGACGCATGACTTAGAGCTAGCAGCAGTTATATTCGCGTTGAAGATCTGGCGACATTACCTCTACGGTGAAGTTTTTGATATATTCACCGATCATAAGAGTCTCAAGTACCTCTTCACTCAAAAGGACTTGAATATGCGGCAGCGACGGTGGATGGAGTTCTTGAAGGACTACGATTGCTCGATTCAGTACCATCCGGGAAAGGCAAATGTCGTTGCTGATGCTCTCAGTAGAAGGTCTTCAGCTCAGTTATCACATCTTGTGAGCCGGATTCGTGATGGAAGCTATTGGAAGATATGGCTTTGGGCAGCTCACGGTTTGATGTAAAGGCTCGGGAGCATTGATGGCTACTCTTGTACTACGCCCTCGCTCTTGAGAATATTAGAAAGCTTGAGATGACCGATGATGAGCTCATGGCAATCGGACGAGATGTCGAGAATGGCGATGAAAGACTTCTCTATCTGACGGATGGAACCTTATTATTTCACGCGACCGTGTATGTGTACCGTCGAATATCGAGCCGGGACACCATTCGGAAGAGGCTCACAAATCCATGTATGCCATACATCCCTGGTAGCACCAAGATGTATCGGGACTTGATGAAGAGTTTCGTGGCGAGGTTTGAACGCAGACGTCGGCGAGTATGCGTGTCGCGGTGTTTGGTTTGTCAGCGAGTTAAGGTTGATCATCGAATCCTGCGGTCTATTGCAGGCCTTTACATGCACGAGTGGAAATGGGAAGCCATTTCGATGGATTTTATACTCGGATTGCGAAGACACGAGAAAGAACAATGCCATCTGGTCATTGTAGATCGACTAACCAAATCTGCTCATTTCTTGCCATATAATACCACCTATCTGAGACTTGCGAGTTATACTTAAAGGAGATTGTTAGGCGCATGGGATGCAAGCCGATGTTGTCGATCGAGACCCGTTGTTTACTTCACATTTTGGCAAAGATTTAGGAAGGCATAGGTTCTCGTCTTGATTTTAGTTGCGTTTCACCCACAGACGGATGGCGGACCGGTAGCGTGAACGGATCATTGAGGACATGTTGAGAGCATGTATGTTGGATTTTCACGGGTCATGGGACCAACACTTGCCTCGATAGAGTTCGCCTACAATAATAGCTTTCAGCTAGCATTGGTATGGCTCCGTTCGAGGCTTTATATGACGGCGGTGTCGATCACCGTTGAATTGGGAAGAAGTGGGTAGAAGCTCATTATTGGACCTAAGATAGTTGAGCGCACAAGAGACGGTTCGGTTGATCTGTGACGACTCTGAGTAGCTCGAGTCGTCGGAAAGAGCTACGCCCGATCTCAAGAAGGCGACACGTGGATTTTGAGGTTGGCGAGAATGTCTTTGTTGGATTTCGCCTCGAAAGCGTTATGAGGTTGAGCGAGGAAGTTGAGTCCTCGATGCGTTGGGCCTTTTGAGATATTAGGCGAGTCGGAGGTTGCTTATCGAGTGGCGCTACCGCCACAATTGTCTAGCATGCACAACGTCTTCCATGTGTCGATGCTTCGTCGATACATACGTGACCCGACTCACGTGCTTGATTACCAACCCATTGAGCTTCAGGAGGGTTTGACGGTGATTGAGGACCGATTGATTTTGGATCGCATGAGGCGAGATCCTACGCACTAAAACGATTCCTTTGGTTCTTGTACAATGGAGGAATCATACACGGAGGAAGCCACTTGGGAGCGTGAAGCTGAGCTCCGGGACCAATTTCCGAGCCTTTTTGCTTAAAATTTTATATTTCTCACCTTGTGTAGATTGTGTAATAATTTGACATTTATGTGTACCTATTGGTTTTATATATACATATAAATATTTCTGTGAGAAATTTTGGAGGATCAAGGTATTTTTTCTTGAGTGGGTCTATATCGAAATCCTACATTATAGAAATCGGAAAAAAATTTTTGGGCCTTGACCCAATTACGGTATGCTACTCACTATAGGTCTAGTGACCTAAATTAGGTCTATGGTCACTTACCTATTTGGACATTCTTGAACCATTTGGCCTTGACATGTCATGGTCATGGTCCAAAAATATACTTTCGATTTGTAACTTTTCCACGAGTCCAATGGAGACCGGACTTGCTATTTTCCTTCACAACAAATTTTTAAGTTTATTTTAAGTAAAACTTTTAGTCCAAATTGACATATGACATATAGCTATTATCATGGAAATTTTGCATGAAATGGACACACAAATGATCCATTTGGACCCAAGGTAATGCCTTAAAAATGTCAAAATTTTGAAATTTTGAAGACCTCAGACACTTGAAAAATCGAGGGTCGATTTTTCTGCATTGATTATAGGCATTTTAAGGCCAAATTTAGGCCTGAGAAATTTTCAAAAAAAATCGAGTGTCGATTTTTGAATCGACGGTCGAATTCCAATTCGACCCACGAATTTGAAATCGAGGGTCGATTTTCTCGATTTAAGTGGGGCTCCTATTTCGGGCTCTGTTATTTTTTTGTTGATTTTCTGTGGGTTTAGGCTTAGGGTTTTGGGCGATTTAGTGGTTTTTAGGGTTTTCATCATTCTTTTTGCCAAACTCGAAGGGGTTTTCACACGGATTACACCAAGGATTTGGATTTCACTCTTAGGAAATCGGATTTGGGGCTTTTCACAAGGTAACTCCTCCCACGCCCCAATTTAATTGCAATTTATTGCATTTTACATGGGTTTTGTTACATTTTTGTTCATTGTTCAAATGGGGCCTAAGAAGGCCACCCCTATTAACCCACCTCCAAGAGGCCGGCTTGGTGGTTCCTCTAGCCGCCCTACACAGACTGAACCACCTCGGTCGGTTCCACCACCTTCTCGACCCACACCATCATGCCCCCTCAATGCACAGCGGCAATGAATTTTGGAGCATCAAGGGCTTACGCCAATGAGTATGTTTTCACGGGAATTGTTGACCAACAAACTACCTACGGGTGAATACCTTGAAAAAGCCCATTCTTCTCTGCTTTGAATTTAGTGCCCATTTTATCCTCGTTTAGTGCTTTGTTTTACCAACATATGCGCCTTGAGGGCGGAAGAATATTTACACTAAAATTGATGGGCGGGATTATATTTTTGACTTAGATGACATGGCTGTGGCACTACGTTGCCCGTTGAAATACTCTAAAACAATGGGATTAGGTCCTCCCTTTCCCAAACCAGTCCCTTCTCACGAGGTAATGACTCAAATGGCCTTAAGGCGTCCAGGGTCCAGTAGGTCCATTGTTCGCACATATGCGAGAATCTATGTGGATTTTGGATAAAATTTTAAGACTACCCTTTACCCTCTTGGACATAAATGGCGCGGTCCCTCCAGCAGATTTTATTTCTTGCTTTTAAAGAGCGATGGTTTAGTGCTCTGAGGTACTTTTAAAGGGCTTATCAAGGCGTGAGAAAATGGGAAAGCAAATCAAGACGCCGAAGAAGGGCATTCCCTATGCCCGTTTAATTTCTATCATGATTGAAAATTATCAAGCGGGTCCCGAATATGACATTTCTCCTACCGAACTCAAGTCTACTGCTGGTAGAAAGATGTATAAACTGGTCAATTGGGGTCAAACCTACAGTCGCCTTGTGAAACCTCTTAAAGAACCAGCAGTTCCTGATGCGGATGCACGTGATGGCGATGAGATCTGCTCATGTTACCCCTCATTTACGAGCGATATCCTTACGCTCTCGGAGTTCACCTGACGGATGACCGCGATGAGCCATCGATTCAGAGCTCACCCACCACACCGCTCTGTCGTCGAGTTGGATGTCCATGGCGGCGCTCTCTCTTACCTGATGCAACATGCCTTTCCGATGACTACACCAGTATATGGCGATATCCGAGCTTGATATCGCCTTCGACATCGGGCGCCGATACTAGTATTCCTCCTTGACCCACTGATGCGGTGATGATCTTGCTGTTGTGATGGTGTTTCGGATCGGGTCCATCTATTGAGTATGCTTGGTAGAGGGGTTCTTGATTTATTTTTTCACTATCGATGCATACTTATTATGACTTGGATTATTAGGACCTGGTGGTCCTTCTTTTATTTTTACACTACGGATTATTAGGACCTGGTGGTCCTTCTTTTGTTATCCTTTATTTTTCTGTCTTTGCGTGGTTTTAGATCCCTTGTTTAGCCTTGTTTGTATATATGGATCATTCGCATGAGTTTACTTTTGCATCTATTTTGGTAAATATTTCTTTTAGACACTTGTGTGGGTTTATATGCCGATTCTACATGTTGGTTTTGATACCTTTTGATCTCTTTATGGCTTCATGCGTCACTTTGTGCATCGGTCTCCGTACGTGACACTTGGGAATAATGGGCATCCATGTAGGGATGCAATCCACTATGGCTTTTTCATGCCACATGCAGTACATCCATGTTACTACGGATCCCATCCCTTGGCTTACGTGCCCTGTGGGATCGTACCACGGTGCCCATGTTTTCTCTTCTTTTATTATGCAGTTGCATCATGTTCAATTTTCGCTGAAAATTCCTAAGGAGGTGAATGTAATATCCCGATATTTTAAACCTATTTTCGTTTACCTCGATAAAGCGTGCCCAAAAATAATTATGTTATTTTATGAGTTTTTTTTATTAGTATTGGTTATGATGAGGGACATGACCAAAGGATTTAATTATGAGGTGTGTATAGGTCGTGAAATCAAAGACTTACACAATAAGGTTTATATTTGTGTTTAACGAATAAATGGATAAGTTGTAAAATTGAAATATCTAGATTTTGTAAGCTTTGTTTTAATATTATAAAGAGAGAGAGTTAGAGAAAATATACTTCTCTCTTCCGTTGGAAAACATAGGAAACTCTTTGGGGTGCTTTTGATCTTTAGATCTAGAGAGTTAGATAACTCCTCTTCCCATCTCAACCATTAATAAGCCTTGAGTTAGTACCAGGATCTGTTTGAACTATTGGAAGAGAAAAGTGATAAGGAAAGGGAGAAGTTCTCTGTGATTTCGTTGTGGCTGAGGCAATGTCCACCTCGTTGTGAATATGGGTGATTTGAAGATCTGAACCATTGAGTGGAGATTGGTTCGGTGTGTGAATCGGTGCAATGGGATCAAGCGGTTTAAGCTACAAGAGGTAGGTCGTTGAAACCTCCATGTGTAAATTTAATTATGTTTTGTTTAGAGTAACATATATGTGAAATAAAGAAGAGGTTTAGGCATGTGAAAAGATCGGAAAAAGAACCGTGAATGACAAAGTGCACAGCCACAGAACACAGGAAATTCGACTGTCGATTTCAAAATCGACTGTCGAAATTGGAATTCGACAGTCGATTTGAAAATCATTTGTCAATTGATGAATTAGGGCTCGATGAATTTGGGAATTCGATGGTGATTTGGATTCGACATCAATTTCAAATTGACCACAATTTGAATTCTTTGTTGGATTTTTGATCCGCAATCTCTTAGTTTGATTTTTTTTGGTTTTATATTAACACTGAGAGTGTTAATATATGTAGGTTTTGACTGTTGAGAGTCCTTGGTGAGGATTTGTTTTTGTGCTTGATTGGAAGCTCTTGATAAGGTAGGGGAACCTTGTATTTTAGTTGCATTAAATTGTAAGTAAAGACCGTTTCTTTGTTAAAATAAAGTATAATTTGGAAATTCAATTTGCACACAAAGATGAATAAAACTCGATTTTATGACACAAATTTGAAAATTTGGAAACCTTGTTATAACTAAGAACTTTGCAAATTGAACCTCGTAACCTCGATTAAATCTTGAATCGTAACTTTTGAATCGAACTTCCGAAAATCATTATGTTATGAATATAAGTATTGAAATACGTTAGCATTTGCATTTGATTTGAGATGCGTCGAGCGATGCCCTAGATTCTACCAACCGTGTTGTGGTATAACTTTGGCGCAAGTTTCCCTCATAAGCGTAGGGGCTTGTTGCATTAGAAAAAGGGTTCATGAGCAGCGATGGTCGATGGGTTTCCCATCGGTAATGCACCTTGCTCTCATGCTATAGGAAATTTGAGAGATAAAATTAAGTTATAAATTTAATATAAGAAGCATGCTCGATCGAAAATTTGAACACATCGATTCATGTATTAGGTCTTAACTCGAGGATTAGAATGGAGATTTCGTTTGCAAAGCATCATTTGAAAACCATATTTGATCCGAATTACAGTCCTTTGAAAACCTTTACTTATAATGAAATGCAAATAGATCTGTTTCCTCTATTGGGCTTTGTTGTTAGCTCACCCTCGACTATCGTCACAGTCTTTGAGGCGATGGGATCGGAAGATTTGGAGGATTCGACTATATTCACGAGGAGGAATTAGATTTACTGAGGAGTTCTTCCCTTGATCTCTAGATCCTATATTTTTGGTATTTTGTTTGAATATTGTTTTGAATATTGGGCCCTAGGCCTTATTTTGTTCTTTTGATATCACTTGAGGAACCATCATCGTGAACCATTAGTTTAGGTGTTGGATTGGCCATCACCGGTGGTTCCTTTTGGTTCCTCATAGTGATAGATTTGTTATATAAAGCTTTTGATGTATGGTTTATCTCTACTTTGCCTCTGTTTTAGATCATTGTGATGTGCCGGCTTCTGTTTGAATACGGCTTATTGAGAAATCAATAAGTTGATGAACCGGCTTTTCCTATACCGTAAGGATTGGAAAAGTCGGGTCGTCACACCTTCTTTGTCTTATACAAATTGATCGATCAATGACTTTCATTGATCGATCACCCAAGTATTGATCGATCAATCTTGTCATTGATTGATCAATAATGACAGAAACTCTGTCATTAATGGGGGTCATCTATCTTCCTTATTTTTGACCCATTCTCATTAATGGTTTCTTGCAACCATTAATACACACACACACACATATATAAGGGCTCTTATTTGCCCATATTTAAAAGCATAGGCTCACCTTTGCTTGGGCCCTTTTTGGGGTTCTGACAAAAAGGTCTGAAAGGGTTTCAGATCTGGAACTCGAGCTATATCGCCAATGTGACTCCGATAAGGACAAAATCGGCTTAGGTTTAGCACGCAGAGGCTTCACACACGCCTAAACCATACTTGAGCTCATCCCATTGAACTCCACATACCCTTTCTAAGATTTACGCACGATCTCGGTACCTCTAACCCTCTTTCCTCTTAGAGTGCACTCAAATCCCAACCTAGCTACAGACTCTTAGCTCAAGAGTAAGGGGAAGAAGAAGAAGAACACCTCTCTCCCAAGTCTCACCCTTCCCTTATAAGCTACGTAAACTGAAATATCTTTGATATTTCAGTTTAGACCCTAATTTGCACTCCGGTGTTAAGCACCTATACGAACCTCTATGGCGTAATGTGCTACTTCAACACCCTTCACAACTCAGACTTAAACGAAAATGCACGTGTGAATTCATCTAACTACGGTGCAACTTTATGTCAACTAATATTAATTATAAATTTTCAAATCGGTCTCGATTTTCATACCAGGTACGTAGATCGAAACAGTCAAGTTCTTGTTCTAGATTTTAGGGTCGTTACTGTTTTTCTATCCCAAAAACCCTTATTTTAGGGACTATCAAATTACTTATCCAAAGAAGTTAGTATTTGGTACCCGACTTATGCACCATTTCCATTTGCCATATTGGGAAAAAAAAAATACCATGCATATGGGCCAACAGTAATAAAATCCCAGAGCCCAACTTGTCTATTTAATTGGGCTGGCTTGACTTGCCAGTTTTATCAAGAGGCCTACAAAATGAGCTTGAAACTAGATGGAAGCTAGCTAGGTTGTGAGCCAGCTTGGTCCATTGATGTCCTAGGAAGGGGGTTAATCTATCTTTCTCCCAACAAATGGGAAATGATCAAGTCAATATGTTAAACCAAATATCCTCGTCAACCATTGGATAGAAGAGAATCTTGACTGCATATCATCTTATAAGAATAAAAATCGTAGAAGTCAAGATTCCTTTCTATCCAATGGTAGTAAAACTGGTTGAACACGAACTGAGGTTCAACTTGGTTAGCC
Source organism: Chloranthus sessilifolius (assembly GCA_021018995.1). Lineage (NCBI taxonomy): Eukaryota > Viridiplantae > Streptophyta > Magnoliopsida > Chloranthales > Chloranthaceae > Chloranthus > Chloranthus sessilifolius. The sequence continues at coordinate 89,907,425 of CM037595.1, read as the reverse complement.
CTTACCATTACCCCTGCAAACATAGTTATCAAATTTAGCGATTTTTTGAAAAATCATGTATTAATCGCGTTTTTTGGAAATTTTGTTTCTTTCACGATTATAACGGGTTTTGTCAAAAACCAAAAAAGGCGATTAATTGAAAAAAAAAAAAAACACGTGATTTCAGCATTTTAAATGTGAGTTTTTCACTCCAATAATAAGGATCGAGTTAAGGGTTTCCGTAAGCGGGTCACATTGATTCCTCAATTTCTTCAATTTTTTTCATTGATTTTTTCCCATTTCTTTTCCCTAGCTTCTTGATTTTTCCGTAACCATGCCTACAAATATAGTTAAACTTTAGGCTAGGAGTGAAAATAACCTGTCACAGATGAATTTTCATAAATAAATGTGCACCTGATACTTAGTACTAAGAGAGAGGTGATACGCTACAAACGAAAAGGAGATTCATGGATACTTAATTCTGAGCACAAATCAGTGAAGATTCAAAAGCGTAACAGCTGTGGACCTCTTGAGGATTTGACCATTTTGAGAGAAAAGATGGTGATGGCCGAAAGACCATGAGAAAGAGAGGGATAGAGGTGAGTTCGTGAATTTTCAATAAATCACCAATTTATCGTAATTTTCGTACTTTTTGAAAATCCATTTTAATTCGTGATTAAATCAATAGTCTAAGAAATCACAATTTTTTCAAGGAGTACTTGGCAATATCACTAAGAATGAGGGCAATGGTCTGGTCCAACTAGGTTGAACCAGATTTCAAGTCCAACCATTATTCACTGTTTATGGCAGAATTTTGACTTTCATGGTTTTCACTTTTTATATAGGATGACGTGTAGTCAAGATTCTGTTATTACCAAGGGCTGCAAATGTGGTTGAACTCGAAATCTGGTTAACCTGGTTGGACCTTGCCATTGCCCGTAACAGTGACATAGATAGTTTTTTTGTAAAATTTCCAAAATGCCCATTAATCTCTTATTATTTGGTGTAATCTTTTTTTTGGTATAATCTCTTTACCATTAATTCTAAAGAAAACAAAGAGGTGGGTAAATGATTTTATTTTTTTAACCCTCTTATGAAATCTCTAAATATATAACTATCCACCTGTATTGCTCTCCCTAATGTGCTGTTAACGGTATCGTTTTACTAGTTTGAACAAAAACGGAAAAAAATTGTTACTAACTCTTTTTCAAAACACCCAAGCTTCTGTTGTTAAAATTAATCATTGTATACAAGCTGTACCAGATCACCAATCCATATCCCATAGTTGTACTAAATCATAAATATGAAGGTGCATTGCTCTCAAACTAATACTCTCTCTCTCTCTCTCTCTCTCTCTCTCTCTCTATAGCGCATAGAAGATAGAAGAGAGAAGCCCCATACCATTGATGGATTCAATGGTTGAGAGGTCTCCTCCTCCTCATCATCATCATGGAGGAAAAAGGATTGTTAGAGCATCACTGCAATTTCTAATTGGATTAATGGTTCTTGGGTGGGTGATGCTTTGGATAATGAAGCCAACTAGTACTTTCCGGAGTTCGTGGATGCCGAAACTTCGTGCCAGGACTAATTCGGCGTGCCTTGAGTATAGAAGGTTCGGCTTTTTCTAGCTATGTAGATTGTATGTTTTAGGCGAGGCTTAGAAATTTGATCAAAGCCCACATTTCTTCATTGCAATATATATGAGTTTGTATCAGCCATTCAGTGTTGATACGGACTGTCACTACAAAAAATAAGACTAGTAGCGGCGGCTAAAAACCCCCGCTATTAACAAAAAAAACTATTAAAGGCTATTAAGACTATTGGGACGAGGGTATTAGCGACAGTGTTTTTGTTAATAGCGGCAGCCACTAATAGTCTTATTTTTTGTAGTGTGTCTTATTATGTATCATCCGATATGACCGATAACCGTTCATCATGCATGCCTTGAGCCATGATTTTCTCTTGACCATCTTGATCCATGATTTTTCACTATGGGATCCTTGTGCGCATGCTTCACTACGCATCAAATGCATCCATGAAGCCCATATATCTAGAGGGTTCGGATTTGCCCATTAATGCGCTAAAATAAAAAATGGCGCTCATTAATTAATTGCTAAACGGTTGGTGATTATTCCTGTAATAAACCATGCATGTATTTGGCAGTGACTTTAGCTATCTTGTTTTTTTTTTTTTTTTTTGATGAATACTTTAACTATCTATTGGCGCGGCATCATGCCACATGTGCCAACAGTTGCATTTTCAGATTTACTTTTATTTATAATAACAAATCAGTGTTCCATTTGATTTTGTACTTTTGTCTTAATTTTGTGGTCGTTGTTGGTGTTGCTGTTGCAGGCACAAACCTTTTGATCTTCACATTCCCAATTCTTCTTAGTGCAGTCTTGGGCTGCTTGTACCTTCATTTGGGAAAGAATAAAGGAGATGATTATGATGAATCGTAAGTAGCTATTGATTTTTCCATGGCATAAGTATTTAATGGGAACTTAGCAAATACCGGAGACGCATCTATGGCCAAAACTGAGTCAATTCGGACGGGAGATGAAAAAATTGAGTCAATTCTGATACACGGTAATTAAAGGTGCAAACAGGTTGGTCGACCTGGTGGATTTTTCAGACCAGACCTGCTAAGCGTCAGGTTCAAGTCGAAAATCTTGACCTGATACATAAGCAGGTCCAGTTCAGGTTAGATCCATTCATAATCCGAACCCGAGCTGGCATCTGTTTGTTGTAACATACACACACACAAATATATTTACATTGTTTGAAATGATGAAGAGATTGGTTGAAATGATTTTGTTGCATTGTTTGACGGCAGCAATGGAAAAAATCAACGTCGGGCTGTATGGAGACGGCCCGTGCTCATGAAAGGACCTTTAGGCATTGTCACCGCAACTGAAGTCGCCTTTTTATTCATGTTCATTGCACTCTTGATCTGGTCTTTCTTGATGTATTTACTCAATAGTTTCTCCAAAATCACAGTGCAATCTGCGCAGGAGAATGGCGAGATAGTGTAAGAGATTCTTCTTTTATGCAATTTTCATTTCATATGATTTTGTTGCATCTTGTTAGAGTCCAATTAATCGAAGAGGGTGGGGAAATGCAGGTGGAAAGCAAAGCTTGAAAGTGTAGCTCATAGATTTGGAGTGATCGGGAACATTTGTTTAGCCTTTCTCTTCTTCCCTGTAGCTAGGGGATCTTCAATCTTCCCACTTATTGGGTTAACATTCGAAGCCAGCATCAAGTACCACATATGGCTTGGAAATATTGTAATGACCCTCTTCACGGCGCACGGCATAGGTTATATTATTTACTGGATTACGACGAATCAAATTTATGAGGTACTTACAAATTCTGAAGATTTAGTGCATTCTAATAGTACTCAATTTTATTTATATGGAGGTACGTACACATGGAGTTCCATGTGGCACCCATATCATTGTTTTAGATCATCTTCAAAAACAGAAAATTTTCAAAAATTCATGTTCACCATGAGTTTTTTTAGGCTTGAAATCTAGACGATTGAAATCAATTAATGTCTGATGACTTCTATCTTTTGGATTACTTTTTTGAACTGATCTCAACAGTGCACCTGAGCTCCTATAACATTGGGGTACCTTACATGGGCTCTACATATACGTAAATATATATGATCTTTTATAATTTTATTTCTGTAAAAGATGTGAACAAATTTGATGGGAAATAGCCACATAAAAGATGTGCACCAATTTCATGATTTGGATCGTCAAATTGGTGCAATTTTTGGACTATGGAAATCACAGTCATCTAATTAGCTCGAACAACTTGAAAATTTTCCGAAAAAAGAATTGAACTAAAGAATTTCTGGTTGCTCTGTTGTGCTGCAGATGCTAAAATGGGATAAAATAGGGGTTTCAAATGTTGCCGGAGAGCTTGCTTTACTCGCTGGACTAGCAATGTGGGTGACAAGCTATCCACGTATAAGGCGCCGGATGTTTGAGCTCTTCTTCTACACTCATTACCTCTACCTCCTATTCGTCTTCTTCTTTGTATTACATGTAGGAGTGAACACCTTCTACATTGTTCTTCCTGGAATCTACCTCTTCTTGGTCGATCGATTCTTGCGATTTTTACAATCCCGACGAAGGGTTCGAGTAGTTTCAGCACGTCTTTTACCTTGTGAAACTGTCGAGTTGAACTTCGCCAAGAGCCCAGGTGAGGCTAGAATCATAAAAAATCGTCGAATATTATTTCTCGTACAAACAATGAAAAGAGCAACATCTGATATTTCATTTCACAGGGTTGATTTATGCTCCATCGAGCATCGTGTTCATCAAAGTGCCGACCATTTCTGCTCTGCAATGGCACCCTTTCACTGTGACCTCCAACTGCAACATGGACCCAACGAAGCTTACTGTCATTATCAAGAGTGAAGGAAGTTGGACGCGAAAGCTTCACCAAACGCTTTCATCCCCATCTCCAATTGATCACCTAGATGTTTCCCTCGAAGGGCCTTATGGACCTATTTCAACAAATTTCATAAGGTATGAAATTGGGTTCCCTACATATGCTAGAAATGTAGCAAAGTATGAAATCATTTGGACGGAACTAACCCTAAATCTGGTAACTACCACTACAGGCATGATTTACTAGCTTTGGTGAGCGGAGGAAGCGGAATTACTCCCTTCATCTCGATAATACGAGAGCTCATCTTCCGGAGTAGCACGACGAGCTACTCGACACCAAAAGTTTTCTTGATTTGTTCCTTCAAAAACTCTGTAGAGCTACGCATGCTCGACTTTCTCCTCCCCGCCGTCAGCACTATAGTTGACATGTCCCGCTTGGATCTTCAAATTGAGGCCTTCGTTACCCGAGAGAAAGAGCCCACCATTGAGAGTCAAAAGTGCATTCAAAGTGTATGGTTCAAGTACTGCCCATGGGATACCCCTGTCTCGGCGGTCTTGGGCCCAAATAGTTGGATCTTCCTTGGGGCGATTATCTTCACTTCCTTCGTCATGTTCTTGTTACTCTTAAGCATTCTCACCCACTACTACATATACCCAATCGACCACAACACCAATAAGATATACCCGTATTCCTTGAGATCTCTCATAAACATGCTAGTGTTATTGTTTTGTATTGCCGCGACGGCTAGCATAGCTACTCTGTGGAACAAGAGGCATAGTACAAAGGAAGAACGAAAAATTCAAGACGTCGATGAGGCAATACCGACAAATTCACTTAATGCGGTGTTTGAAAACGAAGATCGAGAGCTCGAGAGCCTCCCTCATCAGTCCATTGTCCAATCTACTAATGTTCACTATGGTACAAGGCCTGATCTAAAGAGTAAGCAGATTCATCTGTCTCTTATTTATGACATTTTACCAACCATATTCAAATGAAAATATACTAGAGTTTTGTCGGGAATTGTGTTTTCTAGCATTTTGCTTAGAGAACTCATGTGGGCATGTTTTTGTTACAGAGATGTTATCAGAGATTGAAGGATCGAGCATCGGAGTTTTTGCCAGCGGGCCGAGGACGTTGGTTGATGACGTTGCAGCCATTTGTTCATCAAGTTTGGCAGATAACCTATACTTTGAGTCCTTCGACTTTAGCTTGTGATGGTCTCATGACCTATCCTCATTGGTTGATTTTGAAAGTATTAGACGCCAAGCTCAAACGCCCACTAACACCTTAAAACATTGAGTTGTACCTCTTCCATCACCAATTGATTTTGGTGAGTAGCACAATGGGGTATATGATCCTACAGAAAGAATGTTCTCCCTTTGCTGTAATATGTAAAATTAATGGTTAATGGAAAGAGGCAAGTTAGAGATTTGGGTTTCATTAATCAATCCTTTGAGGCAATAGTTTTATTTTTTTTATCGATAATTAGAAATTATTATTATATATATATATAGCTAAAGAAAAAGCCAGAAAGATACTAGCAGAGAACCTAGAGAAACTATTACCTAAAACTTAAAGAAAAACCTCATAACCATGTCACCTGTTGGGTATGAAGAATTTGAATCGTTGATCGTTTCCCTATCGCCACATAATTGCCAAGGGAAGGGTCCTTAGGTTGGTGATCGCTTGATTCATTGAGGTTTTTCCACAAGCATCTATCACTTGATCTTTGACTTTAATGCTTTGGGATCCCTTGTAGGAGTTTAACCACACCTTAAATCCCTATATACAAATTGGATGTTAAGCCTATATATAGAGAATGCATGGATATACCCATCAATGCTAAAGGAGGAATTACCCTCTTTAATCATGTAACGATGGGTGATTAATCACAATAATATATATATATATATATATATTTCCGACTAATAGTCAATGAGTATTGAATATCCATTGATGAGATCCCATGACAACATATACCAACATCTCCCACTTGGTCATGAGGATCAAAACAATATGTCATAAGGTTTTATTATTTCAGGATTTACTCATTATGAACACATACTAGTAGTGAGGTCTTACATGCTACAGCGGAGTTGTCCATCATGACAAAATTATCTCAGTCATGAGGTTTTGCACGTCAAAAAGGATTTATCCATCATGACAAAATTTTCGTATAATAGGATCTTATACACTACATTATTATGTAGTTTGCATACCTTCGAACCCTTTATATATACTATCTTCCACCAATGTACGAACCCATTCATTAGTTTGGAATAAAAAACACCTTTGATCATGGATATTTACATGCTAAGTTAATCATCCATGATAAAAATTAAGTGTTTGAAATTATTTGACTTAGGCGTCCCCAAGTCCCAATAAATTATAATGCATGAAAATAATTTTTGCACGTACTCTCTTTAAACGAAAAGGGAAAATAGAAGGTAAATGGCCTACCTTTAAATTTCTTACTTACATCTTAGATGTAATACTTCACATTTATGTGCTTATCATTAAAGTATCAAATCCATAATCAATCGAGTTTCAATCATACTTCTAAAAAAAATTATGCATACAGGTTCGTCTTTTACCTTGTGAAACTGTCGAGTTGAACTGTGCCAAGAGCCCATGTAACGACCCAAATTTTCTACATGAAAATCCGTGCCATTAACATTCGTGTCATAAGCAGCAATGCTTAAATCCTAATATGATGATAAATTATTTGAGAAAATATGAGCCATTTTTGTTTTAAAAAATAATATTATAAAAATATTAATCGAGTTATTTATTAAACTGAAATAAATAGTTTTAACATCCATAAATGAAAATATTAATCCAAAAATACTACCGATGATGGTCGTACGTCACACAAACAGTGGTTCTTACATTAATAAATGTGAAAAGCAATGAATAAATATTCTAACGAAAATTTATTGAGTCGTATCAAGTCTTAATCAAAGAAGGATAAAATTCTTCAAGTGGGAGATCTTTCTCGTCTTCAGGCATGAAATTGGGATCTTCTAACTCAAGATCCTTGTCAACGTTTGTACCTGCAACATATAGTGTTGGGGTAAGCAAAAATTTTCACGGTGCTTAGTAGGGAGGAGTTAATTACCCTTCATGCATGACTTGAAACATTTAATTAACTAGTATGCACAACATCTATCGAATCAATGTGACGATAATTTAGAGATAGATATATCATAAGACATGGGAAACCTAGCAAATTTTATGATTATGAGATAAAGATCTTCAAAGGTTATGTGTCCAAAATTCTACACATAATTTATTTATTATAAAATTAAAGTGCCTTCATATTTCGTGAAACATACCTGTGAGAAATTGACTAATCTCAGTAACACATGTCTTGTATTTCTTGCATGACTTAAATACTTAAGGTAATTTTCGCACACATAGGTGCAAAAAACTAAAGTAATAATTACACCGATGGGGATCTCGTCCATCGTCACCCATGAAAATTATTCACGATTAGCCGTAGCCCCTACTCATCGAGGTGGCTCGTGCTTGGTCTGTGTCGTGACATGACATGATGGGATCCTATTTAAAATCGAAAATCACACATGTATAATGATTGTTTGTCTTTATCGTACATATATTTATAATTCTTGACTTGCCTTGCCCACTACGTGAGAAAGCCAAAAAAACGACTGCCTTAAACAATTAATTTTTTCGAAAAAATGACTGTCCTTGTGATTGTTTTTAAAAAAACGATCGCTTAACAGGTTGTAAAAAAATAGTGATTTTTTACTCATATGACGATCGTTTATGAACTTCAACAATGATTGCTCTTAACAGTCATAGAAAAAAAAACGACTAATTTGGGTAGTCATTATTTTATACAAATTAAAAAAAAAAAACACTATATTTTAATAAAAAAAAAATTTACGCCGACGATTTTTATGTAATTTTTTTAATGTGGTAAATTGCCTTCTAACATATTCAAGTACTACTTGCCAATATAGGGATGCTACGCGCACACCAATATTTTATTGGCGCACACCACTTGATGAATTTCCTTATAACACACCAATTGTTACCAATTACACATCAATAAATAAAAATAGTTTTACTTTGTAACAATGTATAAATGCCTGCTTTTTCGTTGGACAATCTCAGAGAGCAGTGAGTCCTTTTTCCTAAGCCTTCTCTGTTGTTTTTTAGTTTTACAGCCATATGACTTTTTTTACCCTTTCATTGGACATTGCATAGAAAGAATTCAAATCAAATTTATTTCATGAATCAATCCTCTCTTCTATGGCAGCAAAAGTAGCATTAAAAAGCTTGCAATCCTCGAGTTCCGTCTCCGTTGTCGCTCCAACCTTTATAACGACAACTCTACTAGAAAGCTTAGTGATTCTCTCAGCCAGCTTCTTGAAATCGTAAACAAAGTCGATCTCAACCAGCTCTTTCTTTCTATGTGCAATTCTAGCCTGAATCTCGTCTTTAGTTGTTGCATCAGCTATAATGGTGGTGGTGTCCTTGGTAATGGTCACCTTACTTGCCACACCAAGCTGCAACCGTACCTGAAAATGCAAACAACAATAAGAAATCAAGCACACTAAAATGTTAATGAGTCAAGATGATAGGAGAACAGAAACGAAAATGCATTTGCTCACTAGAACCCTCAATTAAGCACTTCAAAATCCCTTAAATCAAAAGTAATTCACTAGAACCCTCAATTAAGCACTTCAAAATCCCTTAAATAAAAAGTAATTAGTTTCATAAATAACAAACTAAGCATGTTACCATGAAATATTCTTATTTGAGGCAACCTATATCATCAAATGTTTCAATATTTCAACAAATTTTAGAAAAATACAAAAAGACCATTACCAAAATTATATCAAATTGATAGATTATTATTGATATTATATTATTCTGAAAAAAATGGTGTATCCTTTATCAATCAATTGTTTGATATTAGTTGAAACTTTTCAGTGCAGGTTTTCGAAACAGAATAGACTTTATGACCAGTATCAATCTCTCCTTGGGCCTTTTTCATTTTGGAGGGGTTCTGCATTATAACAGCTCACAATAAGTTTTAGAATGAAGTCCAATTTGTGAAAAAATGCCTGCCAATAAAACCAGGACAGTGCATCTATATGAAGCTATATGAAATTAATTGGACAATTTCTAAATATTAGTCATGGAAATACATACTTGGGCAAGTAGAAAAATAACCTGTAAGAAGCTGCATTGTTGTTTCATGTCCAACAATAAGCATAGTCATCAGATCATCTCTAAACTGTAAAACTAAATAAATAAAATTAAAATAAAAAAAGTTGTAAGAGGCTATCAGAGAAAACCCATCATATGAGGAGCACAAATAGGAATCAGAAAACCTAATTTTACCCTGAAATCTTCCAGGAGTGCTTAGATATCACCATTGAGAAACATTAAAGTTTTACATGTCGATCATCAACATTAAAGTTTTACCCTGCATATCAACCAGAAAGCATAGTAAACTTGCTTCCTGAAAGTACAGTCCAGAGAAAAAGTGATAACTTGATTATTTTCTTACAAGTCTATTTTGTTGGATATTTAACAAAATAAATATTTATTATTATTAATTTAATAATATTTATTTATTAGTTTATTTATTAGTTTGTTTATCTTTAAATGGTTCCTTATATTTATTGGTTTCATGAATAAAAGATGCTGTCAATACTTGAACCTTCAACCTTCAAGTCAAAATGACTTGAATTTTGAATTAATATTGGAGAGAAACTTTTTCCACCATAAATTTAAAAGTGGTACAAATGTTGTCTCACCTCACTATTTTACAAGAAATATTTATGGCTTATACATAAAAACTTACCTTCCATATTGTTTGGCTTGACGAGAGGAACATAGCTCATAGCGGTGCATGCGTGTGTGTGTGATGTGCGAATGGCACAATTGACGCTTTTCAGGCACACTTTGGACTTCGCACGACCGCATAGTCGCGAGGAGCTTGAGGAGCCATTCCTATTTTATCTGAGATGGTCCGATCGGTTGACTTATTGACTGGGCACGGATTGGCTCCACACATGTGCATCGCATGTGGCAATCGACTTGTTGACAGCAACGCATGTGTGCCCGTGGTAGTTCCCGACCGTCCATGGAAGCAGTCGGATTCAGACAAGTCAGTTAATGACTGTTGAAACACAAAAAATTGTAACTATTCAATTGTGATCGTTGGATCTTTGCAATCATTGATCGGATCGATCAGGGCCATCGATTGCAAGCAACCGACAGGCACAATCGCCCTTGAAAAGAGGCTCCGAAAGCTATAAATAGATGCTAGAGGAGGGATTCCAATCACTTGTAATTTGAATCATACATCCGAGCTCTTAGAATTGGTGCCAACGAGCATTCTACTTCTTCTGATTACTGCAGCGTGTGTGTATGAATCGGTGCTTCATTGTATCTTAAAGGTGAATTTACCATAATCCCGTTGCATATAGGGGGCAAATATTGTCTTAAAGACAACGATCTAATCGTACCTTGAAGCTAAATTTCTGATCATTTTTCTATCAATTTTTGTGCAACTCTCTAACAATTTTTAAATAATATTTTATGACACAAAAGATGATAGAACTCTCCAACACGAAGATCACGAAACTCGAATGCTTTAATAGCACAAATTTCAAACAATGACAATCAAAAGTACATTTCCTACTCACAACCTTAAAAGTCGCATACGTTCTCACTATGGACTCACCACCATCGGAACATGAAGATGAAATACTTGAAGAAGGTAGAATTCGTACGAAATGAAAAAGCGATAATTACACATGCAAAGGCTATATTCTCATCGCTCTTGCCGATTCTCTTTTTGATGTTTATAAAATTTACAAAACTGCAATTAAAGGAGATATGGAAGGCTCTTGAACGGAAGTACAAAGTAGAAGAAGCTGACGTGCGCACATACTTAATAAGTGAGTTATTTAATTTTAAGATATATGATTCTAACCTATTTTATAGCAAGTGTACTAGATGCAGATTATTTTCAATAATCTTGTGGCGGAAGGAAGCACAATAGATGAAGGTTTTCAAGTCTCCGCGATTATTTAAAAATTACCGTTATGATGAAAAGATTACCGTAAGAGTTTGAAATATACGAAAAAGATCATACTATGGAGAAACTCTTGACTCATCTTCGCATAGAAGAAGAGGCTCGTCTATGTGACAAGGAGGAAGAAAAAATCGAACTTTTCTCCAATGCTTACATTGTTGAAGATGTATCCACATCGAATAAGAAGAACGAAGGAAAGAACTTCAAACTTAAGCTGAATAAGAAGAATTTCTAGAGAGGACAATTCAAGGAAAAGGCAAAGAATGGTACTTATTTTTATTACAAGAAACCCGATCATTTCAAACGTGATTGCTGAGAATTCTTGAAGAATAAAAATTAGGTAAATATTGTGGGTGAAGAAGATCTCATTGCGGTGATCTCCGAAGTTAATATGGTAGATGGTGGAAATGAATGGTGGCTCGATTCTGGAGCTACTAGGCATGTGACCTCTGATAGGAATAATTTTATATCCTATGAGAAGGCTCATGATGGACATGAATTGTTTATGAGAAATTTTACTACTGCCAAAGTGGTAGGCCACTGCAAAGTTGTTCTAAACTTTACTTCGGAAAAATCTGTTATCCTAAATGAATGAATCTTGTATCGGCATGTATTCTGAATAAATATGTACTCAAAATTATGATCGAATTCGATTCCATTATACTTTCTAAGAAAGGAATGCTTGTAGGCAAGGGATATGTTTCTTATGGAATGTTTAAGTTTAATATCAATGAGAAATCTGCTTCTTCGGTTTATATGTGTGACTCAATTTATTTATAACATAATGATTAAGGCATTTAAATTTACGTTCTATGGATATATAATATGGTTAAATTAGGAGTTCTTCCTAAAATACATATAAATTATAGTAAAGATAGATGAAGTATTTGTATCCAATCTAAAATGACTAAGAAGCCATTTAAAAGTATTGAAAGACAATCTAAACTATTAGATTTAATTCATACTGATTTGTGTAGTTTGAATAACATTACTACTAGAGAAGGAAAAAGATATTTCATCACTTTCATTGATGATTATTCTAGATTTATATATGTTTTCCTTCTTCAATTAAAAGAGGAATCATTTAGTAAATTTATGTCTTATAAGGCGGCAGTGGAAAATCCGTTAGATTTTAAAATTAAGGTATTATGATCGGACAGGGGAGGTGAATACATGTCACATGAATTTTCAGATTTTTATGACAAGTATAGAATTATTCATGAAGTCATCACTCTATATTCTCCTCAATCAAATGGTATTATTGAAAGGAAAAATTTCTAGTAGAAATGGTAAATTCTATATTAACAAATTGGTTTGAATTCTAATTTATGGGGAGAAGCTTTACTAACTACATGTTATATTTTAAATTAGATACCTTTTAAAAAATTTTCTAATACTCCATATAAAATTTGAAAGAACAAACCTCCTAAATTATATTATTTAAAAGTATAAGATTGTAGAGCATTAGTTAGGGTACTTAGTTATAAACATACAAAATTAGGTCCTAAAGCCATTGAATGTATTTTTGTGGGATATTCTATTAATAGTCCTATTTACAGATTTTTAGTATGTGAGTATAATAATATTTTTAAAAAAGATTTAATTTTTGAATCAAAAGATGCAGTATTTTATGAGAATAGTTTCTCTACTATTCCTAAACCTCTTGCATCCTCTAACTTAAATGAATCTTTTAATTCTCCTTATCTCTTTAGTAGTGAAGATGAAAAGATGGAACTTAGAGGAAGTAAGAGACTTAAGAAAGCCACCGATTTTGATTCAGATTTTTATGTGTATCTTATAGAAGGAATCAGAAATGAGAAAACTAAGAAAATGAAGTTTATTTTTAATATCGATAACCAAAACTCGCACTTGTTGAGCTTGGCGTACAATTGGTGTTCACGTAGAGTCTGTAGGGCTATTCTAAAGTGCTTCTCATGCTCTTCCTCTGATTTTGAATAGATCAAGATGTCGTCAATAAACACTACGACACAAGAGTCTAGGTGTGGTTTAAACACCCTATTCATCAGATCCATGAATGACGCTGGGGCATTTGTCAACCCAAACGGCATCACTAAGAATTCATAGTGTCTGTACCGAGTCCTGAATGCAGTCTTCTGAATATCGTCTGCCTTGACTCTCAACTGATGGTATCCAGATCTAAGATCGATCTTGGAAAAGTACCTCGCTCCTTACAGTTGATCAAATAAGTCATCTATCCTAGGTAAAGGATATCGATTCTTAATAGTGAGTTTGTTCAATTGCCGATAGTTAATGCATAGCCGCATTGACCCATCCTTCTTCTTTACAAACAAGACCGGTGCTCCCCATGGAGACACGCTCGGTCTAACAAACCCCTTGTCCATCAGCTCTTGTAACTGCTCCTTAATTCCTTCAACTCAGCAGGAGCCATTCTATATGGTGCTTTAGATACAGGCTCCGTTCCTGGTGCTAAATTGATGGCGAATTCCACTTCCCTTTCTGGAGGTAATTCGGGTAATTTCTCTGAAAATACATCTTCAAATTCTCGCACCACGGCTATCTCGGAGATAACATTCTTCTCTTCTTTATGCTTCTTTAAGAATGCCAAGTATTCACTACACCCTTTTCTGATCAACCGTTCGGCTCTGACTGCCGAGATAAGTGGCATATGCGTCGACCTCTCTCCTCGAAATCGAAATGATCTCCTCGTGTTGGGTCTGAAAATAACGACCTTGTTCTTGCAATCTACCGTCGCACAGTGAGTCGACAGCCAATCCATGCCAAGGATCACGTTGAATCCTTGCATGTCTAACAGAATTAGGTTCGCCGGTAGTTCAAAGACGTCTCCATCCATAATTCTCACGATCACAGAGTTGTAACCCTTTTCGATATCAACCGATTTCCCAGTAGGAATAGTCACGGTTAACACAAAGTCTAACTCCTCTGGGTTAACTTTCATCCTCTTTGTGAAGCGAGGAGTAACAAATGAGTGGATAGACCCCGGGTCTATCAACACTCGAGCTTCATATGTCACATCGCTTCCCTTCTTATAGATTTGTAATGTACCTAATCATACATACACATATATATATAGTGTTTATCATCATACTAGAACTTATTATATGCAGTTTCTTTTCTATTTTCTTTCTTTTCTAGGTCTTTAATCTATCATTTTAACTATACTTGATTGAATTTAATTCATCAAATCTTTAGGTATTTTAATCTGACAAAACTCACCTCAAGAAATCCCTTAAAGGATTGATTCGTTGGGTTTGATGGCTAGGGTTCCAGCTTTTCGCTTCAACGGCACCTCATGCGTTGAATCCAGCATTCAATGCTCTAATCTCCTCTTGATTTGCATTAACTCCTAGCTCAATAACTCATCTTGGTTTCTCCCTCTCTCTCTCTCTTCTTAACTCTCTTTCACCAACCAAATAAAAGCAACCTACGTTTATTAAAACCCTTTTATCCTCTTTCCAGCTTGTGTATTAAACACATACACCAGAGATAGGTGTACTTGACCACTAACTCACACTATACACTACACTTAGGTCACATTGACATCACATCAATTTATCCCTTCATGAGTCCCTCCTGTTTGACCATCACTTAGTCAAACCCACGACCAGTCGGGCACAGATCCCGAGGTCACTGCTTAACGCACAAATTTTTGGGATATTACATCTTACTTTTAGGTACAGACTTAGAAAGTATTCAAAATATAAAAGTTTCTTAGCTTCAAAATTTGATATGAAAGACATGGGTGAAGCCGATGTAATTCTTGAAATAAAATTATTTAAACAAGATAATAATATTATTTTATCTCAGTCACACTATATAGAAAAGGTGTTAAAGAAATTTAAACATAATAGAAAATTAGCACCAACACCTTTTTGAGCTGTGATTTTCCCATCAGATCATGCTCTGGAGGATCTCCTGGACAAATCAAAGTGTGTCTACTCGTCTAGCAAAAATCAGAGCAGACACGGTCCAGTAGTAGCAGATCGAGTCATCATATAAGGCATTTAAAAGAAAGTAGAAATAAAATAATGCATATATATAAAATAAAAGAATATACATCCTCAAAAAGAAACCAAGAAGAATCACTGGTGATGGACATCCATCACCCAAAATAATGATTCCCGATAGTGGTTCCTATAGAATGTATAATAATACAAATAAATATCTATAATAAATAATACAGAAGGTGGCCACTAGATGCATAAATAATCTAAAATATAATACAGAACCCAAAATACAAGACTAATATACCCAGGCTAAGGGTAAAACTCGTCGGCCTGGATATCAGTCTCCTCGTCCTCAGCCTCAACCTTTGTCTCTGGCTGATATTCCAAGTTGTTCTCGGTGCCCGGTGCCCGGTGCCCGAGCCTCAGAACCTAAGACACAAAGTCAGGAGTGAGCTAACCATCTAAGCTCAATAGAAAAAATTCAATCAAATTTGCATCTTAATTGTAAAACATGGTTGCGATGACCTATGTATAAGACATGAGATAAATGTCTGAGTATGAGCAGATGTAGACAAATAATTAGATATGCAGAATAATCAGAATGCAGAACTGGCAATAACAAACATAAACCTCGGAGTTTTCAGGATTCTATGCATACAGTATTTAATGACTTAAAATAGTATACTTAAGTAACTCCCGTGAATATAGCACGTGGTAGTCAGATGTGGGCCGATGGATAATCCCGACCATCGTCATTTAATGGACAATTTTAGAAATACAATAATGCCTCATCTAAGGAGTGCAATTGTGTCGAAGAAATTCCAAAGCAGATGCACGAATATGCCAGGCACGGATATACCGCCAAGTCAGTGGGATTTCTCATATTATTAAACTTAAAATCGCATGCATACTTATCATAATAACAGGAATCTGGTGACAGATATCAGATAGCAGGAATCAGATGTGATGGAACTTTCATGCATATGCAAGACATGATTTGGGAAACAAAATCAGAACATGTGGTAGAACACAGAAACTATGAACCCATGAGATCAAAAATAAATGCAAGCTCGGTTGAATTTCCCCTACCTCAGATTAGACCTTTCTAAGCAAATTCAAACCTTTTTAATGCAACACGGTTTGATCCTAGACCATAGACATAGTATACTTATTGTCAGAGATGTCAGGACATCAACTGGTACAGTATCCAGTAGTGTTCTACCCATAAATTCAAAACAGCAGAAACAGGGGTGATTGATCAATCAATATCCTTGTTTGATCGATCAATCATCCAATTTGATCGATCAAATACCTCATTTGATCGATCAATCTCCCAAATAATTCACATGGAACAGAGGGAATTTGATCGATCAACTTCCTCGTTTGATCGACCAATCCTCAAATGTGATCGATCAATTTCCCCATTAATCGATCAATCAAGTCAGACCTATTTTTCTCAAAATTTCCTACCTCTTGTTTGCACACTTAATTATAAAATTTGATCGATCAATTTCCTAATTGATAGATCAATCTTTCACATTGATTGATCAATGTCCCCATTGATCGATCATTCCCATACTTGATCAATCACTCTCTGGTGACCTATCAACCTCTCATATTGATCGATCAACCTTCAAATTTGATCGATCAAATCTCAATTTGATCGATCAATCACAGTCGGGCTTGAACTTCCAGAAAAACATACCTACTATTTCATTAAATGAATATAAGATTTGATCGATAAATCCTTCACATTGATCGATCAATCCCAGACTTGATCGATCAAATAACTAATTTGATCGATCAAATATGATAGTTTCTATCATAAATACTGATCATTGTTCTTAACCTATTTTCATCTTTGATCTTTAATGATCCCTAACAACCACTCATACACATCCATTTACACATTTATGAGGTCTTAATTTTTACAATTTTAACCTAATAACTCACCTATTTAATATCGCTTTTGAGTTCTCGGCGAATGCGATCCGAAGAGGGTTTTGGATCCAAAATCAGAAATTTATTGCCGTCATGACTTGGAAGAACAAATGCGTGGCTCCACTTCAACACGCAGTGATAGTACACATCTTCGCAGAATAATTACGACGTACCGACGTCGATCTAACACTCTTAGCTCAATAATCACCAACCTAGGTTCTCTTCTTTGTTTGTTTTCACACACCAGCACCTCAGAACAGCAACCTAGCTATAGATTCTCAGGAAACAAGAAGAAGATGAGAGGTAGGTATTCTAACATTCTTTCTTCTCTTATGAGCTAAGAAAATAAAATATCCTTGATATTTCAGTTTTCTCCTAAACTTAAGCTCCGGTGTTAAGCACATGTATATCTTTTCCGGCGTACCGCGCCTCATCAAGGACTTACAAGACTCGGACTTTCACAAGAAGTCACACACGACTCTATCTATCCGTAGATAAATATTATTCTCCATAATATTAATTTAAAATTTAAAATTTTTAATTTATCTCGATTTCCGTATCGGGCGCGCTTATCAAAGCAGTCGAGTTCTATTCTGAATTTTAGGGTCATTACACCTTTTGATCCAAATGTAAAATTAAAATCCAATGACAGCAAAAGTGTATCTCAATTAAAATATTCTAGAGTAATTGATAGTTTGATGTATGCTACTCATTGCACTAGACCCGATATTGCTTATGCAATAGGGAAATTAAATAGATATACTAGTAATCCTAGTTATGAACATTGGAAAGCAATTAGTAGAGTATTAAGTTATCTTAATAAAACTAATGATTATGCATTACATTATGTTGGTTATCCTATTGTACTTGAAGGATATACAAACGTTAGTTGGAACAATGATACAGATGAATCAAGGTCTACTAGTGGATGAGTATTTACTCTTAGAGGTGCCGCAGTTTCTTGGAGATTAAAGAAACAAACATGCATAATACATCTAACTATGGAATCAGAATTTATTGCTCTTGCGACAAGGAGCAAGGAAGCAGAGTGGTTAAGAAATTTACTATTAAAAATTTCTATTTGGCCTAAGCCTATGTCACCAATCTCTTTATTCTGTGATAGTGAAGTTACACTATCTAAAGCTTATAGTAAAATTTATAATGGAAAATCTAGACATATAAGTCTAAGACACAGTTATATTAGTCAATTGCTTCGTAAAGGAGTAATTACTATCAATTCAATACGGACATTTGCAAATTTAGCGAATCCATTTACAAAAGGTTTTACAAGAGATGTGATTATTAAAACATCAGAAGGGATAGGTTTAAAGCCTAATAGATTACATTACCTATGATGGTAACCCGACCTATTTTCTGAAATCCAAAAACTAAAGGTTCAATGGGAAAAATAAATCATATGTAGTGATTACACCTTATTAAAAAGTGTGAGTATACAACTCCAACCATTTCAAGTAATAATGTGGTACTTGTAATGTAAGGAAGAGGTTGAGATAATTCCCTTAATCAGTTTATAACATATAATGTTGACCTATATGAGTTACGAAGTGTGACCGCTTCGAAGATAGATAAAGGCTCTTCTTGAATACAACTCATGAATACCGATGTATATGCACAAGGCCATAAAACGTGTTGGCTGTTAAAATGAAATAAAATTTAGATTACTTATGTGTATGATATATCCAATTGATTATACAAGAAAATTAGTTCAAGAATTTAGATCACTAAAGTTCTTTATCTACTTTGATGTATTATCACTAAGTGAAGGTTCAAATTCTTAAAACGCCTTCATTTATACATATATATACTGTCCTTGATTATCATATTTCAAATTGACCTATTTAAAAAATAGAGGAATGTTGATATTTATTTTATAAATAGGGGTGGAATGTTGGATATTTAATAAAATAAATATTTATTATTATTAATTTAATAATATTTAATTATTAGTTTATTTATTAGTTTGCTTATCTTTAAATGGTTCCTATATGTTTATTGGTTCCATGAATGAAAGATGTTGTCAATACTTGAACCTTCAACCTTCAAGTCAAAATGACTTGAATTTTGAATTAATATTAGAGGGAAACTTTTCCCACCATAAGTTTAAAAGTGTTACAAATATTTTGTCCCACCCCACTATTTTATAAGAAATATTTATGGCTTATATATGAAAACTTATCTTTCATATTGTTTGGCTTGATGAGAGAAACATAACTAATAGAGATTGTTCACCGTCGTACACGCGCACGTGTGCGATGTGCGAATGATGCAATTGGTGCTTGTAAGGCGCACTTTGTAATTTCTCGCGAGGAGCTTGAGGAGCCTTTCCTATTTGATCTGAGATGGTTCGATTAGTTGACTTGTTGACCGGGCATGGATTGCCTCCACACATGTGCATCGCATGTGCCAATCGATTGACTTGTTGATCGGGCACTGCAGTGCATGTGCCCGTGGTAGTTTCCGACCGTTCATGGAAACGGTCGGATTCGGACAAGTCAGTTAATGACTGTTGAAACACCAAAAGTTGTAACTGTTCAAATGTGACCGTTGGATCGTTGCAACCGTTGATCGGATAGATCAGGGCCCTCGATTGCAAGCAACCGACAGGTACAACCGCCCCTGAGAAGAGTCTTCGAAAGTTAAAAATAGAGGCTAGAGGAGGGATTCCAATCACTTGCAATTTTGAATCATACATCTGAGCCCTCAGAATTTGTGTGCTAAACAGAGCATTCTGTGTCTTCGTTTCGTTGGGTCGCACACTACAGTGCAACGTAGTATGTGACAAATCGGTGCCTCGATGAGTAATAAAATATGATCATATTTTACCCTTTAAGCCTACATTTAGCCATTCGATGATCGACATATTTGTGAAGTTCTAATTGTTTCAGGAAGATTTGGCCATTGGATGCATTTGGAAGCATAAAAGAGCATAAGAATAATAAACGTATGAACATTGGAGCAAAGGAGTTAATAGTCCTTGAAATTTAAAATTCAAATTTGATTTTTGAATTTCAAATCTAGAGCTGAGACCCTATTTAAGCAAACTAGAGAATTGATTTTAAGGGACTTTTATCTTAGCTTTTATTTTTTCTTTTTCTAAGAATTTTCAGCTTTCTTCCAGTTCCTTCTTCCATTTTTCAGGTTTTGTTCTTGCATTTTCCTAGTTCTAGTTTAGATTAGTTTCAATTTCTGCAACTGATGAAGATTGTACCTACTTGGATTAAAGCTTTTGTGAATTTTATTGGAGCCATTTTATGGTATTTTAATATTTATTTTAATTTTTCTTTCAATTATGTTATTCATTTCTAACATGAGTAGTTAAATCCTTTTGAGAATGGGGATCTAATGACCCATCCGAGATTTTCATCTATGCTACTATAGATCTGTGGTTAGGATATTATGTTATCATAGATGCCTTGATCTTTAATGCCTTATTATTCTTGCCGAATTAGTAAATTCCGATTGTCATCTAAGATAGGGGTGCTAGTCCCACTCCCATGATCTCGGATCTACAATAAGGAATCTAATCCAGGTTCTTTGTTGATAATATTTGCGGCATTAATTCATCGTCATTAGGAATCTCTCATTTGTGGTGAAAGTTTTGTCCTATTTTGCAGCATTAATCTGTTGTCATTAGAAGTCCCTTTGACGGTGAATGTTTTACCTCATCTCTTTTAGGGCAGTAGGAAGAGCATACACTTAGAGTTGGTTTTGTGGATTAAGTGAAATATTTTCCGTAAACATTTGATTTAGTTCAATGTTTATGTGCTTTGCATCTTGTGATGGTATCATATCTTAATCGTTAGATCTGTATTTCATAAATGGTAAATCAAGGATGGGAGGAGTTAGCATCCCGATCCTTTCTTTTATTCTTCATTTAATTCAATTTTACTGCCAAATCTTCATTTCTCATTAAAATCTCAAAAATCTGTAAACTAGTGTAGTATTGCTTTAGATCTATAGTTTCTTTCTTTGGATTAATTGTTATTTCCATTTCATTTCCTATAATTTTCAAGCCAATCTTCGTGGGAACGATCTCGCACTCCATTAATATATGCTACCTCTGATTCGTACGCTTGCGAGTTTAAAACAAGATTTAATTTCATAACAGCTTCATCGAGGCTTCATTGTATCCTGGAGGCGAATTTGCCGTAATCCCGTTACATATAAGGGGCATATATTATCTTAAAGACAGCGATCTAATCGTGCTTAGAAGCCAATTTTCCGATCGTTTTTCTATCAATTTTTGTGCAACTCTCTAACATATTTAATGTCCAAACAACAACACTCTGACCAAAATTTGTCTAGGTACTTTCGTTTAAGTATCACATTACATACAACTCAGTTATATAAAAATCCACCATGTTAGCTGAGTATTTGAAAAAATCAGCCGAGTGAGTATGGAAATCTTTTGGCAGATTAATTAACATGTTCATCTAAGGACAGAAACAGACTATGTATGAAGGGTGGAGACGCTAGTGAAGATCTGGAGGGAAGCACTGAGAAGGGGCATATAGGATTAAAAGTTACTTAGAGCTTAGCGCTGATCAGAAACAAGTGGAGAAATAGGACTTAGATCATTGTTATGTTGCCGGCTTCTGTTTGTTTTTTATTATTCTATGCTTTGCTTCTGTCTTTAGATCATTGTTATGTTGCCGGCTTCTGTTTGTTTAGGCTTAAGGAGAAATCAATAAGTTGATGAACCAGCCTTTCCTATACCTTAGGGATTAGAAAAGTCGGGTCGTCACAGGGTTCTAGTAGTTGTGCTAATGAGTTTTGACCATTCTCTCTTTTTCATCTTGACTACTGCCTTTCTATATGAGATCTTTATCTTGGTTGTGACCTTTTTTATTTTTGGCTGCGACATAGAAAAGCCAACACCCACTTGGGCTGCTTATCTAATACTAAGGCCCTGTTTGGCAAAATTACATTCCAAAAGCACTTTTCATGGGAAGTCATCTATTTGAATGAAAGAAACTTGTCTAAAATATAATGTACTTGTAGTAGAAATATGGGTTTGCTGCTTCTCAAATTGGTGTTGTGAGAAGCAACATTAGGCTGCTTCTCCAAAACACTATTTTCAGAAACAGGAAACACCAATTTCAGCTAGAGGTGGATCATATTTAGAACAAGTTTCTCTTATTCCAAAGATATGCTTTCCATCGAAAAGTGGCTTTAGATGCAACTTTATCAAACAGGCCTAAGTTTTACCTAATGCTAACCATGCTAACCCTCCTCCCAACTTGCACCCAAAAACCACTCTCCACCAAAATAACTTCTGCAATCTATGGCAAAATCAAAGCACCATGAAAGAAAATCTCTACATCGTAAGTCGAACATCTCTTGCCTCCCATGGAAGAAAATCTTGGCCCCCCCTGCCTTTACTTATAATAAGGGTATGCTAGATAGAAGATGTAAGGTCTCCTCTACTGATAGTAAATTTTTATATATTTTTAGGGTCTTTGTTTTTTTAAGCTCAAGATCTTACTAGGTGAAAAAGTTTAACTAAATGGGCTATTAAGTAGCAGCCATTGATTAGTTAGGGCCACTGTCAGAGTTGGGAGTCGACAATAAATCGGCAAAAGTATTAATACGGTAAAAAATGGGTCAAAATTGGAAAAAATAAAAAATAATTCAAGAAAAAATATATATTTTTTAAAATATATCCTAATATATTTCAAGTTAAAGATAACGGTTTTAATAAATAAAATCGTACAAAATAAGCAAAACCTAAAAGTTTTTTTATGAGCAAAATGTACAAAATAGTACAAAACCTAAATGGTTTTTTCATACAAGTGAAAAAATAAATAAATAAATCGGACAGCATCACATCATTGCTGATTAATCTGCCAAGTCACTGACTCAGCCGATTAATTGGTAATTGTAATGACCCGAAAAATCTGAACCCGAACCTGACTGAAATCGTGTGCATATCCGGCACGGAAAACAAGGTCACCTTAAAAATATTAAATAAATAATTTAAACATGTTTGAGATACTGTGTGTGTAAAGGAATCAAGTTAAAAGATTTAATTTAAGCCTTTAGTAGATGAGTCATGCACCGACTCACCGGGTGCCGCTCAACACCAAAACCAAACTCTATTTCAAGTGGATAAGCCTAACACACTTTTGCAGTGTTATTGCTTCGCACCAAAACCAAGCCCTCTAGCTAATTAAATGACAAAGCTTCTCAAAGAAGCTTCACCCGGTTGCAAGCTTTGGAGTTTGGATTTCTAGTGAGAGAAAGAAGAGAAAACTCCCGCCCTTCTTAAGATTTCGACGACGAGATCGTAATCGCGCCGCAATATTTGCATTATTCACGAAGAACTCGACGCCGATTAACGCTTGAATCCCGCCTTTGGTGAATTTCGACCGCTCAAACCCCTTTTCTTTAGAAACCCCATTTTTCAAGAAGCGTTCCACCTCGTGATCGCTAACCAAGCGTTGAATAGGTTCAGATCGATACGTGGATCATTGAAGACTTCATCTTGAATACGAGGTGATCAATCGTTGTGAAATCGCCGTAGAGATCCGGAAGTTTCGTTTCGAAACCCTTTTGGACAACGATTCTTAAAGGCGCGAAATCGATCGAAAAAATGTTAGTTTTCTTTGATTTTAATGGTTTAGATTGCAGAATAAATCATTATTTTAGTTTAGTGTGGATGTGTGTGTGATTCGATGAATATCATTGAAGATTTGGATGAAAATAGATCAAAAATGACAAAACCTTATGGTTGTGCATTTCTGAAGGTTTTGATCGATCAATTGGGTGATTGATCGATCAAAATTGGGTATTAATCGATCAATCTGGGTGATTGATCGATCAAATTTGGTATTGATCGATCAATTTGAGTGATTGATCGATCAAATTATATATACAATTAGGAAAACAGCAAGTTTAGTTGCTGGAAGTTCATTCCCGACAGCATTGATCGATCAATGTGATGTGTTGATCGATCAATGGTGAAATTGATCGATCAATGTGATGGTTGATCGATCAAGGGTGAAATTGATCGATCAATGTGGTATTGATTGATCAATATGATGTGTTGATCGATCAATTTGACTGTGCCGACACTGCTTCAGTGTTTTGGCCATAACTTTTTACTCCGAAGTTAGATTGATGTGATTCTTGCGGCATTAGAAAGAGGACAACTAAATATACAACTTTTATGAATTAACTAATTAATGAGTAAATTTTTTTATAATAAAAATTGAGCTGGAAGTTTGGCCAAGTTCTAAGTTAGCACATTTTGACTGAAGTATCGATATAGCTTCGGTATGTTGGCCATAACTCTTTGTCCCGAACTCCGATTGATGCGATTCTTGATGCGTTGGAAAGAGTATGACGAGATCTAATTCTTTTATGAATTAACTAAATCTTTAATCAAATGTTTTGAGGGTCAAAATAAAGTGGGAAGTTGGGTCAAATTTCAAGTCAACACGAAATTACCCATTTCCGTCTCGGTTTTGAGAAAACACTTAAATACGTCAATATTATTAATAATTAGGATCAATTTTTATACATCATAATGTGTGTGATGTAGACTAAGAGTGGAGGCCATGGATAAGAACTTTTGGATTTCTTTAGAACGACGTTGGATTTGCTTAGAAAGAGGTCTGACCTGAGGTAGGGGAAAATCAACCTAAACTGTTTTTTAGTATGATTTCATATTTATTTCATATTTGCGCCCTGATTTCTGTTTTAACAAGCATGTAAGCATATCATAAATTCCTGCTATCTCTGATTTCTGTTTTCTTATTTGTATTCTGAAACCTGCTCCTGATTTCTGCTATCTGATCTGTGAGGTTTATGTGTGTATATGATTTGATGATTTAACCAGATGATTCCCACCGACCCGGCGGTATATCCGAGCCTGGCACACTTGTGCATCTGCTTGTAATCCCTCGACACAATTGCACTCCATAGATGAGGCATTGTTGCAATCTAAAATTGTTCATGTGAACGATGATTGGTTGGGATTTCCTATCGGTAAATTCTTGTTTACTCCGTGTTATATATTCACGGGAGTTTCTTAAGTTAGAAAATAAATACAATTTAAGTCACTGATTATATATTTGCATAACAGCTGTTTCTTGTTTACAAACTCAGTATTTACTTTGATTTTATCTGTTTATACATTCTGATTTGATTTCCTGCTTTGAAATATCATGTCCTGCATATATTGAGTTATGATGTAGCTCACCCTGTTTCCATTAACATTTTAGGTTCTGAGGCTAGAGTTCCTAGCACAAGAGCGACCCTGCCTACTAGCCTGATCTAGAAATTTGAGGCCGAGGACGAGGAGATTGACGTCCAGGCGGACGATTTTTATCCTTAGCCTGGGTATACAAGTCTGCTATTTTTGAGATTTTGTGTAAACCTTTGGATGATTGTGCGCCTGGTGGCCACTTCTGTATTTACTTTCTGTAGATATTTTCTTCCTTTTATAGTATTACTATACATTCTATTGGAACCATTATCAGGAACCATTGTTTTGGGTAATGGATGTCCATCACCATTGGTTCTTCTTGGTTCCTTTTTGGGAATGTATATTTTTATATATTTAGATACATGTTTATTTTATTGCTTCTTTCTATTTTAAATGTCTTGTGATGACTCGATCTACTACTGCTGGACAATGTCTGCTTGATTTTCCGCTATACGAGCAGACACTTCGTGATTTGTCCTGGGGATCATCCAGAGTATGATCTTGATGGCACGGATTTTCGGGCGCAAAAATCCGGGCTGTCACAGTAATATAGTCGGGTTGACTGCAAGTTGCCGACTTTTTTTCGATTTTTTATCAAAGTTGGAGACTTATGTTATACTATGGTTAGAGTTTTTCTACCCCAAAAAACTTTAGGGACTATCAAATTACATATCCAAAAAAGTTAGTATTTGGTACCCGACTTATGCACTATTTCCATTTGCCATATTGGGAAAAAAAAAATACCATGCATATGGGCCAACAGTAATAAAATCCCAGAGCCCAACTTGTCTATTTAATTGGGCTGGCTTGACTTGCCAGTTTTATCAAGAGGCCTACAAAATGAGCTTGAAACTAGATGGAAGCTAGCTAGGTTGTGAGCCAGCTTGGTCCATTGATGTCCTAGGAAGGGGGTTAATCTATCTTTCTCCCAACAAATGGGAAATGATCAAGTCAATATGTTAAACCAAATATCCTCGTCAACCATTGGATAGAAGAGAATCTTGACTGCATATCATCTTATAAGAATAAAAATCGTAGAAGTCAAGATTCCTTTCTATCCAATGGTAGTAAAACTGGTTGAACACGAACTGAGGTTCAACTTGGTTAGCCCTTACCATTACCCCTGCAAACATAGTTATCAAATTTAGCGATTTTTTGAAAAATCATGTATTAATCGCGTTTTTTGGAAATTTTGTTTCTTTCACGATTATAACGGGTTTTGTCAAAAACCAAAAAAGGCGATTAATTGAAAAAAAAAAAAAACACGTGATTTCAGCATTTTAAATGTGAGTTTTTCACTCCAATAATAAGGATCGAGTTAAGGGTTTCCGTAAGCGGGTCACATTGATTCCTCAATTTCTTCAATTTTTTTCATTGATTTTTTCCCATTTCTTTTCCCTAGCTTCTTGATTTTTCCGTAACCATGCCTACAAATATAGTTAAACTTTAGGCTAGGAGTGAAAATAACCTGTCACAGATGAATTTTCATAAATAAATGTGCACCTGATACTTAGTACTAAGAGAGAGGTGATACGCTAAAAACGAAAAGGAGATTCATGGATACTTAATTCTGAGCACAAATCAGTGAAGATTCAAAAGCGTAACAGCTGTGGACCTCTTGAGGATTTGACCATTTTGAGAGAAAAGATGGTGATGGCCGAAAGACCATGAGAAAGAGAGGGATAGAGGTGAGTTCGTGAATTTTCAATAAATCACCAATTTATCGTAATTTTCGTACTTTTTGAAAATCCATTTTAATTCGTGATTAAATCAATAGTCTAAGAAATCACAATTTTTTCAAGGAGTACTTGGCAATATCACTAAGAATGAGGGCAATGGTCTGGTCCAACTAGGTTGAACCAGATTTCAAGTCCAACCATTATTCACTGTTTATGGCAGAATTTTGACTTTCATGGTTTTCACTTTTTATATAGGATGACGTGTAGTCAAGATTCTGTTATTACCAAGGGCTGCAAATGTGGTTGAACTCGAAATCTGGTTAACCTGGTTGGACCTTGCCATTGCCCGTAACAGTGACATAGATAGTTTTTTTGTAAAATTTCCAAAATGCCCATTAATCTCTTATTATTTGGTGTAATCTTTTTTTTGGTATAATCTCTTTACCATTAATTCTAAAGAAAACAAAGAGGTGGGTAAATGATTTTATTTTTTTAACCCTCTTATGAAATCTCTAAATATATAACTATCCACCTGTATTGCTCTCCCTAATGTGCTGTTAACGGTATCGTTTTACTAGTTTGAACAAAAACGGAAAAAAATTGTTACTAACTCTTTTTCAAAACACCCAAGCTTCTGTTGTTAAAATTAATCATTGTATACAAGCTGTACCAGATCACCAATCCATATCCCATAGTTGTACTAAATCATAAATATGAAGGTGCATTGCTCTCAAACTAATATTCCTCTCTCTCTCTCTCTCTCTCTCTCTCTCTCTCTCTCTCTCTCTATAGCGCATAGAAGATAGAAGAGAAGAGAAGCCCCACATACCATTGATGGATTCAATGGTTGAGAGGTCTCCTCCTCCTCATCATCATCATGGAGGAAAAAGGATTGTTAGAGCATCACTGCAATTTCTAATTGGATTAATGGTTCTTGGGTGGGTGATGCTTTGGATAATGAAGCCAACTAGTACTTTCCGGAGTTCGTGGATGCCGAAACTTCGTGCCAGGACTAATTCGACGTACTTCGGTATAGAAGGTTCGGCTTTTTCTAGCTATGTAGATTGTATGTTTTAGGCGAGGCTTAGAAATTTGATCAAAGCCCACATTTCTTCATTGCAATATATATGAGTTTGTATCAGCCATTCAGTGTTGATACGGACTGTCACTACAAAAAATAAGACTATTAACAAAAAAAACTATTAAAGGCTATTAAGACTATTGGGACGAGGGTATTAGCGACAGTGTTTTTGTTAATAGCGGCAGCCACTAATAGTCTTATTTTTTGTAGTGTGTCTTATTATGTATCATCCGATATGACCGATAACCGTTCATCATGCATGCCTTGAGCCATGATTTTCTCTTGACCATCTTGATCCATGATTTTTCACTATGGGATCCTTGTGCGCATGCTTCACTACGCATCAAATGCATCCATGAAGCCCATATATCTAGAGGGTTCGGATTTGCCCATTAATGCGCTAAAATAAAAAATGGCGCTCATTAATTAATTGCTAAACGGTTGGTGATTATTCCTGTAATAAACCATGCATGTATTTGGCAGTGACTTTAGCTATCTTGTTTTTTTTTTTTTTTTTTGATGAATACTTTAACTATCTATTGGCGCGGCATCATGCCACATGTGCCAACAGTTGCATTTTCAGATTTACTTTTATTTATAATAACAAATCAGTGTTCCATTTGATTTTGTACTTTTGTCTTAATTTTGTGGTCGTTGTTGGTGTTGCTGTTGCAGGCACAAACCTTTTGATCTTCACATTTCTTCTTAGTGCAGTCTTGGGCTGCTTGTACCTTCATTTGGGAAAGAATAAAGGAGATGATTATGATGAATCGTAAGTAGCTATTGATTTTTCCATGGCATAAGTATTTAATGGGAACTTAGCAAATACCGGAGACGCATCTATGGCCAAAACTGAGTCAATTCGGACGGGAGATGAAAAAATTGAGTCAATTCTGATACACGGTAATTAAAGGTGCAAACAGGTTGGTCGACCTGGTGGATTTTTCAGACCAGACCTGCTAAGCGTCAGGTTCAAGTCGAAAATCTTGACCTGATACATAAGCAGGTCCAGTTCAGGTTAGATCCATTCATAATCCGAACCCGAGCTGGCATCTGTTTGTTGTAACATACACACACACAAATATATTTACATTGTTTGAAATGATGAAGAGATTGGTTGAAATGATTTTGTTGCATTGTTTGACGGCAGCAATGGAAAAAATCAACGTCGGGCTGTATGGAGACGGCCCGTGCTCATGAAAGGACCTTTAGGCATTGTCACCGCAACTGAAGTCGCCTTTTTATTCATGTTCATTGCACTCTTGATCTGGTCTTTCTTGATGTATTTACTCAATAGTTTCTCCAAAATCACAGTGCAATCTGCGCAGGAGAATGGCGAGATAGTGTAAGAGATTCTTCTTTTATGCAATTTTCATTTCATATGATTTTGTTGCATCTTGTTAGAGTCCAATTAATCGAAGAGGGTGGGGAAATGCAGGTGGAAAGCAAAGCTTGAAAGTGTAGCTCATAGATTTGGAGTGATCGGGAACATTTGTTTAGCCTTTCTCTTCTTCCCCTGTAGCTAGGGGATCTTCAATCTTCCCACTTATTGGGTTAACATTCGAAGCCAGCATCAAGTACCACATATGGCTTGGAAATATTGTAATGACCCTCTTCACGGCGCACGGCATAGGTTATATTATTTACTGGATTACGACGAATCAAATTTATGAGGTACTTACAAATTCTGAAGATTTAGTGCATTCTAATAGTACTCAATTTTATTTATATGGAGGTACGTACACATGGAGTTCCATGTGGCACCCATATCATTGTTTTAGATCATCTTCAAAAACAGAAAATTTTCAAAAATTCATGTTCACCATGAGTTTTTTTAGGCTTGAAATCTAGACGATTGAAATCAATTAATGTCTGATGACTTCTATCTTTTGGATTACTTTTTTGAACTGATCTCAACAGTGCACCTGAGCTCCTATAACATTGGGGTACCTTACATGGGCTCTACATATACGTAAATATATATGATCTTTTATAATTTTATTTCTGTAAAAGATGTGAACAAATTTGATGGGAAATAGCCACATAAAAGATGTGCACCAATTTCATGATTTGGATCGTCAAATTGGTGCAATTTTTGGACTATGGAAATCACAGTCATCTAATTAGCTCGAACAACTTGAAAATTTTCCGAAAAAAGAATTGAACTAAAGAATTTCTGGTTGCTCTGTTGTGCTGCAGATGCTAAAATGGGATAAAATAGGGGTTTCAAATGTTGCCGGAGAGCTTGCTTTACTCGCTGGACTAGCAATGTGGGTGACAAGCTATCCACGTATAAGGCGCCGGATGTTTGAGCTCTTCTTCTACACTCATTACCTCTACCTCCTATTCGTCTTTTTCTTTGTATTGCATGTAGTGAACACCTTCTACATTGTTCTTCCCGAATCTACCTCTTCTTGGTCGATCGATTCTTTGCGATTTTACAATCCCGACGAAGGGTTCGAGTAGTTTCAGCACGTCTTTTACCTTGTGAAACTGTCGAGTTGAACTTCGGCAAGAGCCCAGGTGAGGCTAGAATCATAAAAAATCGTCGAATATTATTTCTCGTACAAACAATGAAAAGAGCAACATCTGATATTTCATTTCACAGGGTTGATTTATGCTCCATCGAGCATCGTGTTCATCAAAGTGCCGACCATTTCTGCTCTGCAATGGCACCCTTTCACTGTGACCTCCAACTGCAACATGGACCCAACGAAGCTTACTGTCATTATCAAGAGTGAAGGAAGTTGGACGCGAAAGCTTCACCAAACGCTTTCATCCCCATCTCCAATTGATCACCTAGATGTTTCCCTCGAAGGGCCTTATGGACCTATTTCAACAAATTTCATAAGGTATGAAATTGGGTTCCCTACATATGCTAGAAATGTAGCAAAGTATGAAATCATTTGACGAACTAACCCTAAATCTGGTGACTACCACTACAGGCATGATTTACTAGCTTTGGTGAGCGGAGGAAGCGGAATTACTCCCTTCATCTCGATAATACGTGAGCTCATCTTCCGGAGTAGCACGACGAGCTACTCGACACCAAAAGTTTTCTTGATTTGTTCCTTCAAAAACTCTGTAGAGCTACGCATGCTCGACTTTCTCCTCCCCGCCGTCAGCACTATAGTTGACATGTCCCGCTTGGATCTTCAAATTGAGGCCTTCGTTACCCGAGAGAAAGAGCCCACCATTGAGAGTCAAAAGTGCATTCAAAGTGTATGGTTCAAGTACTGCCCATGGGATACCCCTGTCTCGGCGGTCTTGGGCCCAAATAGTTGGATCTTCCTTGGGGCGATTATCTTCACTTCCTTCGTCATGTTCTTGTTACTCTTAAGCATTCTCACCCACTACTACATATACCCAATCGACCACAACACCAATAAGATATACCCGTATTCCTTGAGATCTCTCATAAACATGCTAGTGTTATTGTTTTGTATTGCCGCGACGGCTAGCATAGCTACTCTGTGGAACAAGAGGCATAGTACAAAGGAAGAACGAAAAATTCAAGACGTCGATGAGGCAATACCGACAAATTCACTTAATGCGGTGTTTGAAAACGAAGATCGAGAGCTCGAGAGCCTCCCTCATCAGTCCATTGTCCAATCTACTAATGTTCACTATGGTACAAGGCCTGATCTAAAGAGTAAGCAGATTCATCTGTCTCTTATTTATGACATTTTACCAACCATATTCAAATGAAAATATACTAGAGTTTTGTCGGGAATTGTGTTTTCTAGCATTTTGCTTAGAGAACTCATGTGGGCATGTTTTTATTCTGAGAGATGTTATCGAGATTGAAGGATCGAGCATCGGAGTTTTTGCCGGTGACCGAGGACGTTGGTTGATGACGTTGCAGCCATTTGTTCATCAAGTTTGGCAGATAACCTATACTTTGAGTCCTTCAGCTTTAGCTTGTGATGGTCTCATGACCTATCCTCATTGGTTGATTTTGAAAGTATTAGATCCCTTTACAACGTGGGCCCGTGGGTGGCTGCCAAGCTCGAAACGCCCACCCAACACCTTAAAACATTGAGTTGTACCTCTTCCATCACCAATTGATTTTGGTCGGAGTAGTAGCTCAATGGGGTATATGATCCTACAGAAAGAATGTTCTCCCTTTGCTGTAATATGTAAAATTAATGGTTAATGGAAAGAGGCAAGTTAGAGATTTGGGTTTCATTAATCAATCCTTTGAGGCAATAGTTTTATTTTTTTTATCGATAATTAGAAATTATTATTATATATATATATAGCTAAAGAAAAAGCCAGAAAGATACTAGCAGAGAACCTAGAGAAACTATTACCTAAAACTTAAAGAAAAACCTCATAACCATGTCACCTGTTGGGTATGAAGAATTTGAATCGTTGATCGTTTCCCTATCGCCACATAATTGCCAAGGGAAGGGTCCTTAGGTTGGTGATCGCTTGATTCATTGAGGTTTTTCCACAAGCATCTATCACTTGATCTTTGACTTTAATGCTTTGGGATCCCTTGTAGGAGTTTAACCACACCTTAAATCCCTATATACAAATTGGATGTTAAGCCTATATATAGAGAATGCATGGATATACCCATCAATGCTAAAGGAGGAATTACCCTCTTTAATCATGTAACGATGGGTGATTAATCACAATAATATATATATATATATATATATATTTCCGACTAATAGTCAATGAGTATTGAATATCCATTGATGAGATCCCATGACAACATATACCAACATCTCCCACTTGGTCATGAGGATCAAAACAATATGTCATAAGGTTTTATTATTTCAGGATTTACTCATTATGAACACATACTAGTAGTGAGGTCTTACATGCTACAGCGGAGTTGTCCATCATGACAAAATTATCTCAGTCATGAGGTTTTGCACGTCAAAAAGGATTTATCCATCATGACAAAATTTTCGTATAATAGGATCTTATACACTACATTATTATGTAGTTTGCATACCTTCGAACCCTTTATATATACTATCTTCCACCAATGTACGAACCCATTCATTAGTTTGGAATAAAAAACACCTTTGATCATGGATATTTACATGCTAAGTTAATCATCCATGATAAAAATTAAGTGTTTGAAATTATTTGACTTAGGCGTCCCCAAGTCCCAATAAATTATAATGCATGAAAATAATTTTTGCACGTACTCTCTTTAAACGAAAAGGGAAAATAGAAGGTAAATGGCCTACCTTTAAATTTCTTACTTACATCTTAGATGTAATACTTCACATTTATGTGCTTATCATTAAAGTATCAAATCCATAATCAATCGAGTTTCAATCATACTTCTAAAAAAAATTATGCATACAGGTTCGTCTTTTACCTTGTGAAACTGTCGAGTTGAACTGTGCCAAGAGCCCATGTAACGACCCAAATTTTCTACATGAAAATCCGTGCCATTAACATTCGTGTCATAAGCAGCAATGCTTAAATCCTAATATGATGATAAATTATTTGAGAAAATATGAGCCATTTTTGTTTTAAAAAATAATATTATAAAAATATTAATCGAGTTATTTATTAAACTGAAATAAATAGTTTTAACATCCATAAATGAAAATATTAATCCAAAAATACTACCGATGATGGTCGTACGTCACACAAACAGTGGTTCTTACATTAATAAATGTGAAAAGCAATGAATAAATATTCTAACGAAAATTTATTGAGTCGTATCAAGTCTTAATCAAAGAATTCCCAGTAAGGATAAAATTCTTCAAGTGGGAGATCTTTCTCGTCTTCAGGCATGAAATTGGGATCTTCTAACTCAAGATCCTTGTCAACGTTTGTACCTGCAACATATAGTGTTGGGGTAAGCAAAAATTTTCACGGTGCTTAGTAGGGAGGAGTTAATTACCCTTCATGCATGACTTGAAACATTTAATTAACTAGTATGCACAACATCTATCGAATCAATGTGACGATAATTTAGAGATAGATATATCATAAGACATGGGAAACCTAGCAAATTTTATGATTATGAGATAAAGATCTTCAAAGGTTATGTGTCCAAAATTCTACACATAATTTATTTATTATAAAATTAAAGTGCCTTCATATTTCGTGAAACATACCTGTGAGAAATTGACTAATCTCAGTAACACATGTCTTGTATTTCTTGCATGACTTAAATACTTAAGGTAATTTTCGCACACATAGGTGCAAAAAACTAAAGTAATAATTACACCGATGGGGATCTCGTCCATCGTCACCCATGAAAATTATTCACGATTAGCCGTAGCCCCTACTCATCGAGGTGGCTCGTGCTTGGTCTGTGTCGTGACATGACATGATGGGATCCTATTTAAAATCGAAAATCACACATGTATAATGATTGTTTGTCTTTATCGTACATATATTTATAATTCTTGACTTGCCTTGCCCACTACGTGAGAAAGCCAAAAAAACGACTGCCTTAAACAATTAATTTTTTCGAAAAAATGACTGTCCTTGACAGTTGTTTTTAAAAAAAAACGACTGCCTTAACCAGTTGTAAAAAAAATAGTGATTTTTTTTACTACTGTACATGACAGTCGTTTATGAACTTCAACAATGATTGCTCTTAACAGTCATAGAAAAAAAAACGACTAATTTGGGTAGTCATTATTTTATACAAATTAAAAAAAAAAAACACTATATTTTAATAAAAAAAAAATTTACGCCGACGATTTTTATGTAATTTTTTTAATGTGGTAAATTGCCTTCTAACATATTCAAGTACTACTTGCCAATATAGGGATGCTACGCGCACACCAATATTTTATTGGCGCACACCACTTGATGAATTTCCTTATAACACACCAATTGTTACCAATTACACATCAATAAATAAAAATAGTTTTACTTTGTAACAATGTATAAATGCCTGCTTTTTCGTTGGACAATCTCAGAGAGCAGTGAGTCCTTTTTCCTAAGCCTTCTCTGTTGTTTTTTAGTTTTACAGCCATATGACTTTTTTTACCCTTTCATTGGACATTGCATAGAAAGAATTCAAATCAAATTTATTTCATGAATCAATCCTCTCTTCTATGGCAGCAAAAGTAGCATTCTGAATCTGAAGCTTGCAATCCTCGAGTTCCGTCTCCGTTGTCGCTCCAACCTTTATAACGACAACTCTACTAGAAAGCTTAGTGATTCTCTCAGCCAGCTTCTTGAAATCGTAAACAAAGTCGATCTCAACCAGCTCTTTCTTTCTATGTGCAATTCTAGCCTGAATCTCGTCTTTAGTTGTTGCATCAGCTATAATGGTGGTGGTGTCCTTGGTAATGGTCACCTTACTTGCCACACCAAGCTGCAACCGTACCTGAAAATGCAAACAACAATAAGAAATCAAGCACACTAAAATGTTAATGAGTCAAGATGATAGGAGAACAGAAACGAAAATGCATTTGCTCACTAGAACCCTCAATTAAGCACTTCAAAATCCCTTAAATCAAAAGTAATTCACTAGAACCCTCAATTAAGCACTTCAAAATCCCTTAAATAAAAAGTAATTAGTTTCATAAATAACAAACTAAGCATGTTACCATGAAATATTCTTATTTGAGGCAACCTATATCATCAAATGTTTCAATATTTCAACAAATTTTAGAAAAATACAAAAAGACCATTACCAAAATTATATCAAATTGATAGATTATTATTGATATTATATTATTCTGAAAAAAATGGTGTATCCTTTATCAATCAATTGTTTGATATTAGTTGAAACTTTTCAGTGCAGGTTTTCGAAACAGAATAGACTTTATGACCAGTATCAATCTCTCCTTGGGCCTTTTTCATTTTGGAGGGGTTCTGCATTATAACAGCTCACAATAAGTTTTAGAATGAAGCCCAATTTGTGAAAAAATGTCTGCCATTAAAACCAGGACAGTGCATCTATATGAATCTATATGAAATTAATTGGACAATTTCTAAATATTAGTCATGGAAATACATACTTGGGCAAGTAGAAAAATAACCCAGGTAAGAACTGCAGCTGTTGTTTCATGTCCAACAATAAGCATAGTCATCAGATCATCTCTAAACTGTAAAACTAAATAAATAAAATTAAAATAAAAAAAGTTGTAAGAGGCTATCAGAGAAAACCCATCATATGAGGAGCACAAATAGGAATCAGAAAACCTAATTTTACCCTGAAATCTTCCAGGAGTGCTTAGATATCACCATTGAGAAACATTAAAGTTTTACATGTCGATCATCAACATTAAAGTTTTACCCTGCATATCAACCAGAAAGCATAGTAAACTTGCTTCCTGAAAGTACAGTCCAGAGAAAAAGTGATAACTTGATTATTTTCTTACAAGTCTATTTTGTTGGATATTTAACAAAATAAATATTTATTATTATTAATTTAATAATATTTATTTATTAGTTTATTTATTAGTTTGTTTATCTTTAAATGGTTCCTTATATTTATTGGTTTCATGAATAAAAGATGCTGTCAATACTTGAACCTTCAACCTTCAAGTCAAAATGACTTGAATTTTGAATTAATATTGGAGAGAAACTTTTTCCACCATAAATTTAAAAGTGGTACAAATGTTGTCTCACCTCACTATTTTACAAGAAATATTTATGGCTTATACATAAAAACTTACCTTCCATATTGTTTGGCTTGACGAGAGGAACATAGCTCATAGCGGCGGTTCACCGCTGTGCATGCGTGTGTGTGTGATGTGCGAATGGCACAATTGACGCTTTTCAGGCACACTTTGGACTTCGCACGACCGCATAGTCGCGAGGAGCTTGAGGAGCCATTCCTATTTTATCTGAGATGGTCCGATCGGTTGACTTATTGACTGGGCACGGATTGGCTCCACACATGTGCATCGCATGTGGCAATCGGTTGACTTGTTGACCGAGCACGTGCAACGCATGTGTGCCCGTGGTAGTTCCCGACCGTTCATGGAAACAGTCGGATTCAGACAAGTCAGTTAATGACTGTTGAAACACAAAAAATTGTAACTATTCAATTGTGATCGTTGGATCTTTGCAATCATTGATCGGATCGATCAGGGCCATCGATTGCAAGCAACCGACAGGCACAATCGCCCTTGAAAAGAGGCTCCGAAAGCTATAAATAGATGCTAGAGGAGGGATTCCAATCACTTGTAATTTCGAATCATACATCTGAGCTCTTAGAATTCGGGTGCCAACCAGAGCATTCTGTCTCTTCGTTTCGTTGGGTCGCACACTACAGTGCAACGTAGTGTGTGACAGATCGGTGCTTCATTGTATCTTAAAGGTGAATTTACCATAATCCCGTTGCATATAGGGGGCAAATATTGTCTTAAAGACAACGATCTAATCGTACCTTGAAGCTAAATTTCTGATCATTTTTCTATCAATTTTTGTGCAACTCTCTAACAATTTTTAAATAATATTTTATGACACAAAAGATGATAGAACTCTCCAACACGAAGATCACGAAACTCGAATGCTTTAATAGCACAAATTTCAAACAATGACAATCAAAAGTACATTTCCTACTCACAACCTTAAAAGTCGCATACGTTCTCACTATGGACTCACCACCATCGGAACATGAAGATGAAATACTTGAAGGAGGTAGAATTAAATGCGAAATGAAAAAGCGATAATTACACATGCAAAGGCTATATTCTCATCGCTCTTGCCGATTCTCTTTTTGATGTTTATAAAATTTACAAAACTGCAATTAAAGGAGATATGGAAGGCTCTTGAACGGAAGTACAAAGTAGAAGAAGCTGACGTGCTTTATAAGTGAGTTATTTAATTTTAAGATATATGATTCTAACCTATTTTATAGCAAGTGTACTAGATGCATTATTTTCAATAATCTTGTGGCGAAGCACAATAGATGAAGGTTTTCAAGTCTCCGATTATTTAAAATTACCGTTATGATGAAAAGATTACCGTAAGAGTTTGAAATATACGAAAAAGATCATACTATGGAGAAACTCTTGACTCATCTTCGCATAGAAGAAGAGGCTCGTCTATGTGACAAGGAGGAAGAAAAAATCGAACTTTTCTCCAATGCTTACATTGTTGAAGATGTATCCACATCGAATAAGAAGAACGAAGGAAAGAACTTCAAACTTAAGCTGAATAAGAAGAATTTCTAGAGAGGACAATTCAAGGAAAAGGCAAAGAATGGTACTTATTTTTATTACAAGAAACCCGATCATTTCAAACGTGATTGCTGAGAATTCTTGAAGAATAAAAATTAGGTAAATATTGTGGGTGAAGAAGATCTCATTGCGGTGATCTCCGAAGTTAATATGGTAGATGGTGGAAATGAATGGTGGCTCGATTCTGGAGCTACTAGGCATGTGACCTCTGATAGGAATAATTTTATATCCTATGAGAAGGCTCATGATGGACATGAATTGTTTATGAGAAATTTTACTACTGCCAAAGTGGTAGGCCACTGCAAAGTTGTTCTAAACTTTACTTCGGAAAAATCTGTTATCCTAAATGAATGAATCTTGTATCGGCATGTATTCTGAATAAATATGTACTCAAAATTATGATCGAATTCGATTCCATTATACTTTCTAAGAAAGGAATGCTTGTAGGCAAGGGATATGTTTCTTATGGAATGTTTAAGTTTAATATCAATGAGAAATCTGCTTCTTCGGTTTATATGTGTGACTCAATTTATTTATAACATAATGATTAAGGCATTTAAATTTACGTTCTATGGATATATAATATGGTTAAATTAGGAGTTCTTCCTAAAATACATATAAATTATAGTAAAGATAGATGAAGTATTTGTATCCAATCTAAAATGACTAAGAAGCCATTTAAAAGTATTGAAAGACAATCTAAACTATTAGATTTAATTCATACTGATTTGTGTAGTTTGAATAACATTACTACTAGAGAAGGAAAAAGATATTTCATCACTTTCATTGATGATTATTCTAGATTTATATATGTTTTCCTTCTTCAATTAAAAGAGGAAACATTTAGTAAATTTATCTCTTATAAGGCCGTAGTGGAAAATCCGTTAGATTTTAAAATTAAGGTATTATGATCGGACAGGGGAGGTGAATACATGTCACATGAATTTTCAGATTTTTATGACAAGTATAGAATTATTCATGAAGTCATCACTCTATATTCTCCTCAATCAAATGGTATTATTGAAAGGAAAAATCGGACTCTAGTAGAAATGGTAAATTCTATATTAACAAATTCTGGTTTGAATTCTAATTTATGGGGAGAAGCTTTACTAACTACATGTTATATTTTAAATTAGATACCTTTTAAAAAATTTTCTAATACTCCATATAAAATTTGAAAGAACAAACCTCCTAAATTATATTATTTAAAAGTATAAGATTGTAGAGCATTAGTTAGGGTACTTAGTTATAAACATACAAAATTAGGTCCTAAAGCCATTGAATGTATTTTTGTGGGATATTCTATTAATAGTCCTATTTACAGATTTTTAGTATGTGAGTATAATAATATTTTTAAAAAAGATTTAATTTTTGAATCAAAAGATGCAGTATTTTATGAGAATAGTTTCTCTACTATTCCTAAACCTCTTGCATCCTCTAACTTAAATGAATCTTTTAATTCTCCTTATCTCTTTAGTAGTGAAGATGAAAAGATGGAACTTAGAGGAAGTAAGAGACTTAAGAAAGCCACCGATTTTGATTCAGATTTTTATGTGTATCTTATAGAAGGAATCAGAAATGAGAAAACTAAGAAAATGAAGTTTATTTTTAATATCGATAACCAAAACTCGCACTTGTTGAGCTTGGCATACAATTGGTGTTCACGTAGAGTCTGTAGGGCTATTCTAAAGTGCTTCTCATGCTCTTCCTCTGATTTTGAATAGATCAAGATGTCGTCAATAAACACTACGACACAAGAGTCTAGGTGTGGTTTAAACACCCTATTCATCAGATCCATGAATGACGCTGGGGCATTTGTCAACCCAAACGGCATCACTAAGAATTCATAGTGTCTGTACCGAGTCCTGAATGCAGTCTTAAAATATCGCCTTGACTGACTCAATCGATGGTATCCGATCTAAGATCGATCTTGGAAAAGTACCTCGCTCTCTTACAGTTGATCAAATAAGTCATCTATCCTAGGTAAAGGATATCGATTCTTAATAGTGAGTTTGTTCAATTGCCGATAGTTAATGCATAGCCGCATTGACCCATCCTTCTTCTTTACAAACAAGACCGGTGCTCCCCATGGAGACACGCTCGGTCTAACAAACCCCTTGTCCATCAGCTCTTGTAACTGCTCCTTAATTCCTTCAACTCAGCAGGAGCCATTCTATATGGTGCTTTAGATACAGGCTCCGTTCCTGGTGCTAAATTGATGGCGAATTCCACTTCCCTTTCTGGAGGTAATTCGGGTAATTTCTCTGAAAATACATCTTCAAATTCTCGCACCACGGCTATCTCGGAGATAACATTCTTCTCTTCTTTATGCTTCTTTAAGAATGCCAAGTATTCACTACACCCTTTTCTGATCAACCGTTCGGCTCTGACTGCCGAGATAAGTGGCATATGCGTCGACCTCTCTCCTCGAAATCGAAATGATCTCCTCGTGTTGGGTCTGAAAATAACGACCTTGTTCTTGCAATCTACCGTCGCACAGTGAGTCGACAGCCAATCCATGCCAAGGATCACGTTGAATCCTTGCATGTCTAACAGAATTAGGTTCGCCGGTAGTTCAAAGACGTCTCCATCCATAATTCTCACGATCACAGAGTTGTAACCCTTTTCGATATCAACCGATTTCCCAGTAGGAATAGTCACGGTTAACACAAAGTCTAACTCCTCTGGGTTAACTTTCATCCTCTTTGTGAAGCGAGGAGTAACAAATGAGTGGATAGACCCCGGGTCTATCAACACTCGAGCTTCATATGTCACATCGCTTCCCTTCTTATAGATTTGTAATGTACCTAATCATACATACACATATATATATAGTGTTTATCATCATACTAGAACTTATTATATGCAGTTTCTTTTCTATTTTCTTTCTTTTCTAGGTCTTTAATCTATCATTTTAACTATACTTGATTGAATTTAATTCATCAAATCTTTAGGTATTTTAATCTGACAAAACTCACCTCAAGAAATCCCTTAAAGGATTGATTCGTTGGGTTTGATGGCTAGGGTTCCAGCTTTTCGCTTCAACGGCACCTCATGCGTTGAATCCAGCATTCAATGCTCTAATCTCCTCTTGATTTGCATTAACTCCTAGCTCAATAACTCATCTTGGTTTCTCCCTCTCTCTCTCTCTTCTTAACTCTCTTTCACCAACCAAATAAAAGCAACCTACGTTTATTAAAACCCTTTTATCCTCTTTCCAGCTTGTGTATTAAACACATACACCAGAGATAGGTGTACTTGACCACTAACTCACACTATACACTACACTTAGGTCACATTGACATCACATCAATTTATCCCTTCATGAGTCCCTCCTGTTTGACCATCACTTAGTCAAACC
Organism: Chloranthus sessilifolius; assembly: GCA_021018995.1. Classification (NCBI taxonomy): domain Eukaryota; kingdom Viridiplantae; phylum Streptophyta; class Magnoliopsida; order Chloranthales; family Chloranthaceae; genus Chloranthus; species Chloranthus sessilifolius. The sequence continues at coordinate 89,865,589 of CM037595.1, read as the reverse complement.
CACGACCAGTCGGGCACAGATCCCGAGGTCACTGCTTAACGCACAAATTTTTGGGATATTACATCTTACTTTTAGGTACAGACTTAGAAAGTATTCAAAATATAAAAGTTTCTTAGCTTCAAAATTTGATATGAAAGACATGGGTGAAGCCGATGTAATTCTTGAAATAAAATTATTTAAACAAGATAATAATATTATTTTATCTCAGTCACACTATATAGAAAAGGTGTTAAAGAAATTTAAACATAATAGAAAATTAGCACCAACACCTTTTTTGGCAGCCCAGATTTTCGCACCCGAAAACTTGTGCCATCAGGATCATGCTCTGGAGGATCTCCTGGACAAATCAAAGTGTGTCTACTGCTCAGCAAAATCGAAAGCGTATACGGTCCAAAGAGTAGCGTATCGTCATATAAGGCATTTAAAAGAAAGTAGAAATAAAATAATGCATATATATAAAATAAAAGAATATACATCCTCAAAAAGAAACCAAGAAGAATCACTGGTGATGGACATCCATCACCCAAAATAATGATTCCCGATAGTGGTTCCTATAGAATGTATAATAATACAAATAAATATCTATAATAAATAATACAGAAGGTGGCCACTAGATGCATAAATAATCTAAAATATAATACAGAACCCAAAATACAAGACTAATATACCCAGGCTAAGGGTAAAACTCGTCGGCCTGGATATCAGTCTCCTCGTCCTCAGCCTCAACCTTTGTCTCTGGCTGATATTCCAAGTTGTTCTCGGTGCCCGGTGCCCGGTGCCCGAGCCTCAGAACCTAAGACACAAAGTCAGGAGTGAGCTAACCATCTAAGCTCAATAGAAAAAATTCAATCAAATTTGCATCTTAATTGTAAAACATGGTTGCAGAATATGACTCAGACAGATAAGTAATACAGAGTATGAACAGAACTGGACAGATGTAGACAAATAATTAGATATGCAGAATAATCAGAATGCAGAACTGGCAATAACAAACATAAACCTCGGAGTTTTCAGGATTCTATGCATACAGTATTTAATGACTTAAAATAGTATACTTAAGTAACTCCCGTGAATATAGCACGTGGTAGTCAGATGTGGGCCGATGGATAATCCCGACCATCGTCATTTAATGGACAATTTTAGAAATACAATAATGCCTCATCTAAGGAGTGCAATTGTGTCGAAGAAATTCCAAAGCAGATGCACGAATATGCCAGGCACGGATATACCGCCAAGTCAGTGGGATTTCTCATATTATTAAACTTAAAATCGCATGCATACTTATCATAATAACAGGAATCTGGTGACAGATATCAGATAGCAGGAATCAGATGTGATGGAACTTTCATGCATATGCAAGACATGATTTGGGAAACAAAATCAGAACATGTGGTAGAACACAGAAACTATGAACCCATGAGATCAAAAATAAATGCAAGCTCGGTTGAATTTCCCCTACCTCAGATTAGACCTTTCTAAGCAAATTCAAACCTTTTTAATGCAACACGGTTTGATCCTAGACCATAGACATAGTATACTTATTGTCAGAGATGTCAGGACATCAACTGCATGATCCAGTAGTGTTCTACCCATAAATTCAAAACAGCAGAAACAGGGGTGATTGATCAATCAATATCCTTGTTTGATCGATCAATCATCCAATTTGATCGATCAAATACCTCATTTGATCGATCAATCTCCCAAATAATTCACATGGAACAGAGGGAATTTGATCGATCAACTTCCTCGTTTGATCGACAATCCTCAAATGTGATCGATCAATTTCCCCATTAATCGATCAAGTCAGACCTATTTTTCTCAAAATTTCCTACCTCTTGTTTGCACACTTAATTATAAAATTTGATCGATCAATTTCCTAATTGATAGATCAATCTTTCACATTGATTGATCAATGTCCCCATTGATCGATCATTCCCATACTTGATCAATCACTCTCTGGTGACCTATCAACCTCTCATATTGATCGATCAACCTTCAAATTTGATCGATCAAATCTCAATTTGATCGATCAATCACAGTCGGGCTTGAACTTCCAGAAAAACATACCTACTATTTCATTAAATGAATATAAGATTTGATCGATAAATCCTTCACATTGATCGATCAATCCAGCAATCGATCGATCAAATAACTAATTTGATCGATCAAATATGATAGTTTCTATCATAAATACTGATCATTGTTCTTAACCTATTTTCATCTTTGATCTTTAATGATCCCTAACAACCACTCATACACATCCATTTACACATTTATGAGGTCTTAATTTTTACAATTTTAACCTAATAACTCACCTATTTAATATCGCTTTTGAGTTCTCGGCGAATGCGATCCGAAGAGGGTTTTGGATCCAAAATCAGAAATTTATTGCCGTCATGACTTGGAAGAACAAATGCGTGGCTCCACTTCAACACGCAGTGATAGTACACATCTTCGCAGAATAATTACGACGTACCGACGTCGATCTAACACTCTTAGCTCAATAATCACCAACCTAGGTTCTCTTCTTTGTTTGTTTTCACACACCAAAGACCTCGTAACAAAGAACCTAGCTATAGATTCTCAGGAAACAAGAAGAAGATGAGAGGTAGGTATTCTAACATTCTTTCTTCTCTTATGAGCTAAGAAAATAAAATATCCTTGATATTTCAGTTTTCTCCTAAACTTAAGCTCCGGTGTTAAGCACATGTATATCTTTTCCGGCGTACCGCGCCTCATCAAGGACTTACAAGACTGACTTTCACAAGAAGTCACACGACTCTATCTATCCGTAGATAAATATTATTCTCCATAATATTAATTTAAAATTTAAAATTTTTAATTTATCTCGATTTCCGTATCGGGCGCGCTTATCAAAGCAGTCGAGTTCTATTCTGAATTTTAGGGTCATTACACCTTTTGATCCAAATGTAAAATTAAAATCCAATGACAGCAAAAGTGTATCTCAATTAAAATATTCTAGAGTAATTGATAGTTTGATGTATGCTACTCATTGCACTAGACCCGATATTGCTTATGCAATAGGGAAATTAAATAGATATACTAGTAATCCTAGTTATGAACATTGGAAAGCAATTAGTAGAGTATTAAGTTATCTTAATAAAACTAATGATTATGCATTACATTATGTTGGTTATCCTATTGTACTTGAAGGATATACAAACGTTAGTTGGAACAATGATACAGATGAATCAAGGTCTACTAGTGGATGAGTATTTACTCTTAGAGGTGCCGCAGTTTCTTGGAGATTAAAGAAACAAACATGCATAATACATCTAACTATGGAATCAGAATTTATTGCTCTTGCGACAAGGAGCAAGGAAGCAGAGTGGTTAAGAAATTTACTATTAAAAATTTCTATTTGGCCTAAGCCTATGTCACCAATCTCTTTATTCTGTGATAGTGAAGTTACACTATCTAAAGCTTATAGTAAAATTTATAATGGAAAATCTAGACATATAAGTCTAAGACACAGTTATATTAGTCAATTGCTTTTAAAGGAGTAATTACTATCAATTCAATACGGACATTTGCAAATTTAGCGAATCCATTTACAAAAGGTTTTACAAGAGATGTGATTATTAAAACATCAGAAGGGATAGGTTTAAAGCCTAATAGATTACATTACCTATGATGGTAACCCGACCTATTTTCTGAAATCCAAAAACTAAAGGTTCAATGGGAAAAATAAATCATATGTAGTGATTACACCTTATTAAAAAGTGAGTATACAACTCCAACCATTTCAAGTAATAATGTGGTACTTGTAATGTAAGGAAGAGGTTGAGATAATTCCTTAATCAGTTTATAACATATAATGTTGACCTATATGAGTTACTTAAGTGTGACCGCTTCGAAGATAGATAAAGGCTCTTCTTGAATACAACTCATGAATACCGATGTATATGCACAAGGCCATAAAACGTGTTGGCTGTTAAAATGAAATAAAATTTAGATTACTTATGTGTATGATATATCCAATTGATTATACAAGAAAATTAGTTCAAGAATTTAGATCACTAAAGTTCTTTATCTACTTTGATGTATTATCACTAAGTGAAGGTTCAAATTCTTAAAACGCCTTCATTTATACATATATATACTGTCCTTGATTATCATATTTCAAATTGACCTATTTAAAAAATAGAGGAATGTTGATATTTATTTTATAAATAGGGGTGGAATGTTGGATATTTAATAAAATAAATATTTATTATTATTAATTTAATAATATTTAATTATTAGTTTATTTATTAGTTTGCTTATCTTTAAATGGTTCCTATATGTTTATTGGTTCCATGAATGAAAGATGTTGTCAATACTTGAACCTTCAACCTTCAAGTCAAAATGACTTGAATTTTGAATTAATATTAGAGGGAAACTTTTCCCACCATAAGTTTAAAAGTGTTACAAATATTTTGTCCCACCTCACTATTTTATAAGAAATATTTATGGCTTATATATGAAAACTTATCTTTCATATTGTTTGGCTTGATGAGAGAAACATAACTAATAGAGATTGTTCACCGTCGTACACGCGCACGTGTGCGATGTGCGAATGATGCAATTGGTGCTTGTAAGGCGCACTTTGTAATTTCTCGCGAGGAGCTTGAGGAGCCTTTCCTATTTGATCTGAGATGGTTCGATTAGTTGACTTGTTGACCGGGCATGGATTGCCTCCACACATGTGCATCGCATGTGCCAATCGATTGACTTGTTGATCGGGCACTGCAGTGCATGTGTGCCCGTGGTAGTTTCCGACCGTTCATGGAAACGGTCGGATTCGGACAAGTCAGTTAATGACTGTTGAAACACCAAAAGTTGTAACTGTTCAAATGTGACCGTTGGATCGTTGCAACCGTTGATCGGATAGATCAGGGCCCTCGATTGCAAGCAACCGACAGGTACAACCGCCCCTGAGAAGAGTCTTCGAAAGTTAAAAATAGAGGCTAGAGGAGGGATTCCAATCACTTGCAATTTTGAATCATACATCTGAGCCCTCAGAATTTGTGTGCTAAACAGAGCATTCTGTGTCTTCGTTTCGTTGGGTCGCACACTACAGTGCAACGTAGTATGTGACAAATCGGTGCCTCTGATGAGTAATAAAATATGATCATATTTTACCCTTTAAGCCTACATTTAGCCATTCGATGAGGGTAATCTGACATATTTGTGAAGTTCTAATTGTTTCAGGAAGATTTGGCCATTGGATGCATTTGGAAGCATAAAAGAGCATAAGAATAATAAACGTATGAACATTGGAGCAAAGGAGTTAATAGTCCTTGAAATTTAAAATTCAAATTTGATTTTTGAATTTCAAATCTAGAGCTGAGACCCTATTTAAGCAAACTAGAGAATTGATTTTAAGGGACTTTTATCTTAGCTTTTATTTTTTCTTTTTCTAAGAATTTTCAGCTTTCTTCCAGTTCCTTCTTCCATTTTTCAGGTTTTGTTCTTGCATTTTCCTAGTTCTAGTTTAGATTAGTTTCAATTTCTGCAACTGATGAAGATTGTACCTACTTGGATTAAAGCTTTTGTGAATTTTATTGGAGCCATTTTATGGTATTTTAATATTTATTTTAATTTTTCTTTCAATTATGTTATTCATTTCTAACATGAGTAGTTAAATCCTTTTGAGAATGGGGATCTAATGACCCATCCGAGATTTTCATCTATGCTACTATAGATCTGTGGTTAGGATATTATGTTATCATAGATGCCTTGATCTTTAATGCCTTATTATTCTTGCAATTAGTAAATTCGATTGTCATCTAAGATAGGGTGCTAGTCCCACTCCCATGATCTCGGATCTACAATAAGGAATCTAATCCAGGTTCTTTGTTGATAATATTTGCGGCATTAATTCATCGTCATTAGGAATCTCTCATTTGTGGTGAAAGTTTTGTCCTATTTTGCAAAAGATTAATCATTGTCATTAGAAGTCCCTTTGACGGTGAATGTTTTACCTCATCTCTTTTAGGGCAGTAGGAAGAGCATACACTTAGAGTTGGTTTTGTGGATTAAGTGAAATATTTTCCGTAAACATTTGATTTAGTTCAATGTTTATGTGCTTTGCATCTTGTGATGGTATCATATCTTAATCGTTAGATCTGTATTTCATAAATGGTAAATCAAGGATGGGAGGAGTTAGCATCCCGATCCTTTCTTTTATTCTTCATTTAATTCAATTTCTTATCTTCATTTCTCATTAAAATCTCAAAATCAGAACTAGTGTAGTATTGCTTTAGATCTATAGTTTCTTTCTTTGGATTAATTGTTATTTCCATTTCATTTCCTATAATTTTCAAGCCAATCTTCGTGGGAACGATCTCGCACTCCATTAATATATGCTACCTCTGATTCGTACGCTTGCGAGTTTAAAACAAGATTTAATTTCATAACAGCTTCATCGAGGCTTCATTGTATCCTGGAGGCGAATTTGCCGTAATCCCGTTACATATAAGGGGCATATATTATCTTAAAGACAGCGATCTAATCGTGCTTAGAAGCCAATTTTCCGATCGTTTTTCTATCAATTTTTGTGCAACTCTCTAACATATTTAATGTCCAAACAACAACACTCTGACCAAAATTTGTCTAGGTACTTTCGTTTAAGTATCACATTACATACAACTCAGTTATATAAAAATCCACCATGTTAGCTGAGTATTTGAAAAAATCAGCCGAGTGAGTATGGAAATCTTTTGGCAGATTAATTAACATGTTCATCTAAGGACAGAAACAGACTATGTATGAAGGGTGGAGACGCTAGTGAAGATCTGGAGGGAAGCACTGAGAAGGGGCATATAGGATTAAAAGTTACTTAGAGCTTAGCGCTGATCAGAAACAAGTGGAGAAATAGGACTTAGATCATTGTTATGTTGCCGGCTTCTGTTTGTTTTTTATTATTCTATGCTTTGCTTCTGTCTTTAGATCATTGTTATGTTGCCGGCTTCTGTTTGTTTAGGCTTAAGGAGAAATCAATAAGTTGATGAACCAGCCTTTCCTATACCTTAGGGATTAGAAAAGTCGGGTCGTCACAGGGTTCTAGTAGTTGTGCTAATGAGTTTTGACCATTCTCTCTTTTTCATCTTGACTACTGCCTTTCTATATGAGATCTTTATCTTGGTTGTGACCTTTTTTATTTTTGGCTGCGACATAGAAAAGCCAACACCCACTTGGGCTGCTTATCTAATACTAAGGCCCTGTTTGGCAAAATTACATTCCAAAAGCACTTTTCATGGGAAGTCATCTATTTGAATGAAAGAAACTTGTCTAAAATATAATGTACTTGTAGTAGAAATATGGGTTTGCTGCTTCTCAAATTGGTGTTGTGAGAAGCAACATTAGGCTGCTTCTCCAAAACACTATTTTCAGAAACAGGAAACACCAATTTCAGCTAGAGGTGGATCATATTTAGAACAAGTTTCTCTTATTCCAGCATATGCTTTCCACTGAAAAGTGGCTTTTAGATGCAACTTTATCAAACAGGGCCTAAGTTTTACCTAATGCTAACCATGCTAACCCTCCTCCCAACTTGCACCCAAAAACCACTCTCCACCAAAATAACTTCTGCAATCTATGGCAAAATCAAAGCACCATGAAAGAAAATCTCTACATCGTAAGTCGAACATCTCTTGCCTCCCATGGAAGAAAATCTTGGCCCCCCCTGCCTTTACTTATAATAAGGGTATGCTAGATAGAAGATGTAAGGTCTCCTCTACTGATAGTAAATTTTTATATATTTTTAGGGTCTTTGTTTTTTTAAGCTCAAGATCTTACTAGGTGAAAAAGTTTAACTAAATGGGCTATTAAGTAGCAGCCATTGATTAGTTAGGGCCACTGTCAGAGTTGGGAGTCGACAATAAATCGGCAAAAGTATTAATACGGTAAAAAATGGGTCAAAATTGGAAAAAATAAAAAATAATTCAAGAAAAAATATATATTTTTTAAAATATATCCTAATATATTTCAAGTTAAAGATAACGGTTTTAATAAATAAAATCGTACAAAATAAGCAAAACCTAAAAGTTTTTTTATGAGCAAAATGTACAAAATAGTACAAAACCTAAATGGTTTTTTCATACAAGTGAAAAAATAAATAAATAAATCGGACAGCATCACATCATTGCTGATTAATCTGCCAAGTCACTGACTCAGCCGATTAATTGGTAATTGTAATGACCCGAAAAATCTAAACCCGAACCTGACTGAAATCGTGTGCATATCCGGCACGGAAAACAAGGTCACCTTAAAAATATTAAATAAATAATTTAAACATGTTTGAGATACTGTGTGTGTAAAGGAATCAAGTTAAAAGATTTAATTTAAGCCTTTAGTAGATGAGTCATGCACCGACTCACCGGGTGCCGCTCAACACCAAAACCAAACTCTATTTCAAGTGGATAAGCCTAACACACTTTTGCAGTGTTATTGCTTCGCACCAAAACCAAGCCCTTTAGCTAATTAAATGACAAAGCTTCTCAAAGAAGCTTCACCCGGTTGCAAGCTTTGGAGTTTGGATTTCTAGTGAGAGAAAGAAGAGAAAACTCCCGCCCTTCTTAAGATTTCGACGACGAGATCGTAATCGCGCCGCAATATTTGCATTATTCACGAAGAACTCGACGCCGATTAACGCTTGAATCCCGCCTTTGGTGAATTTCGACCGCTCAAACCCCTTTTCTTTAGAAACCCCATTTTTCAAGAAGCGTTCCACCTCGTGATCGCTAACCAAGCGTTGAATAGGTTCAGATCGATACGTGGATCATTGAAGACTTCATCTTGAATACGAGGTGATCAATCGCTAGAAATCGCCAGAGATCCTAAGTTTCGTTTCGAAACCCTTTTGGACAACGATTCTTAAAGGCGCGAAATCGATCGAAAAAATGTTAGTTTTCTTTGATTTTAATGGTTTAGATTGCAGAATAAATCATTATTTTAGTTTAGTGTGGATGTGTGTGTGATTCGATGAATATCATTGAAGATTTGGATGAAAATAGATCAAAAATGACAAAACCTTATGGTTGTGCATTTCTGAAGGTTTTGATCGATCAATTGGGTGATTGATCGATCAAAATTGGGTATTAATCGATCAATCTGGGTGATTGATCGATCAAATTTGGTATTGATCGATCAATTTGAGTGATTGATCGATCAAATTATATATACAATTAGGAAAACAGCAAGTTTAGTTGCTGGAAGTTCATTCCCGACAGCATTGATCGATCAATGTGATGTGTTGATCGATCAATGGTGAAATTGATCGATCAATGTGATGGTTGATCGATCAAGGGTGAAATTGATCGATCAATGTGGTATTGATTGATCAATATGATGTGTTGATCGATCAATTTGACTGTGCCGACACTGCTTCAGTGTTTTGGCCATAACTTTTTACTCCGAAGTTAGATTGATGTGATTCTTGCGGCATTAGAAAGAGGACAACTAAATATACAACTTTTATGAATTAACTAATTAATGAGTAAATTTTTTTATAATAAAAATTGAGCTGGAAGTTTGGCCAAGTTCTAAGTTAGCACATTTTGACTGAAGTATCGATATAGCTTCGGTATGTTGGCCATAACTCTTTGTCCCGAACTCCGATTGATGCGATTCTTGATGCGTTGGAAAGAGTATGACGAGATCTAATTCTTTTATGAATTAACTAAATCTTTAATCAAATGTTTTGAGGGTCAAAATAAAGTGGGAAGTTGGGTCAAATTTCAAGTCAACACGAAATTACCCATTTCCGTCTCGGTTTTGAGAAAACACTTAAATACGTCAATATTATTAATAATTAGGATCAATTTTTATACATCATAATGTGTGTGATGTAGACTAAGAGTGGAGGCCATGGATAAGAACTTTTGGATTTCTTTAGAACGACGTTGGATTTGCTTAGAAAGAGGTCTGACCTGAGGTAGGGGAAAATCAACCTAAACTGTTTTTTAGTATGATTTCATATTTATTTCATATTTTGCTCGATTTTGCTTTTAACAAGCATGTAAGCATATCATAAATTCCTGCTATCTCTGATTTCTGTTTTCTTATTTGTATTCTGAAACCTGCTCCTGATTTCTGCTATCTGATCTGTGAGGTTTATGTGTGTATATGATTTGATGATTTAACCAGATGATTCCCACCGACCCGGCGGTATATCCGAGCCTGGCACACTTGTGCATCTGCTTGTAATCCCTCGACACAATTGCACTCCATAGATGAGGCATTGTTGCAATCTAAAATTGTTCATGTGAACGATGATTGGTTGGGATTTCCTATCGGTAAATTCTTGTTTACTCCGTGTTATATATTCACGGGAGTTTCTTAAGTTAGAAAATAAATACAATTTAAGTCACTGATTATATATTTGCATAACAGCTGTTTCTTGTTTACAAACTCAGTATTTACTTTGATTTTATCTGTTTATACATTCTGATTTGATTTCCTGCTTTGAAATATCATGTCCTGCATATATTGAGTTATGATGTAGCTCACCCTGTTTCCATTAACATTTTAGGTTCTGAGGCTAGAGTTCCTAGCACAAGAGCGACCCTGCCTACTAGCCTGATCTAGAGGCTGAGGCCGAGGACGAGGAGATTGACGTCCAGGCGGACGATTTTTATCCTTAGCCTGGGTATACAAGTCTGCTATTTTTGAGATTTTGTGTAAACCTTTGGATGATTGTGCGCCTGGTGGCCACTTCTGTATTTACTTTCTGTAGATATTTTCTTCCTTTTATAGTATTACTATACATTCTATTGGAACCATTATCAGGAACCATTGTTTTGGGTAATGGATGTCCATCACCATTGGTTCTTCTTGGTTCCTTTTTGGGAATGTATATTTTTATATATTTAGATACATGTTTATTTTATTGCTTCTTTCTATTTTAAATGTCTTGTGATGACTCGATCTACTACTGCTGGACAATGTCTGCTTGATTTTCCGCTATACGAGCAGACACTTCGTGATTTGTCCTGGGGATCATCCAGAGTATGATCTTGATGGCACGGATTTTCGGGCGCAAAAATCCGGGCTGTCACAGTAATATAGTCGGGTTGACTGCAAGTTGCCGACTTTTTTTCGATTTTTTATCAAAGTTGGAGACTTATGTTATACTATGGTTAGAGTTTTTCTACCCCAAAAAACTTTAGGGACTATCAAATTACATATCCAAAAAAGTTAGTATTTGGTACCCGACTTATGCACTATTTCCATTTGCCATATTGGGAAAAAAAAAATACCATGCATATGGGCCAACAGTAATAAAATCCCAGAGCCCAACTTGTCTATTTAATTGGGCTGGCTTGACTTGCCAGTTTTATCAAGAGGCCTACAAAATGAGCTTGAAACTAGATGGAAGCTAGCTAGGTTGTGAGCCAGCTTGGTCCATTGATGTCCTAGGAAGGGGGTTAATCTATCTTTCTCCCAACAAATGGGAAATGATCAAGTCAATATGTTAAACCAAATATCCTCGTCAACCATTGGATAGAAGAGAATCTTGACTGCATATCATCTTATAAGAATAAAAATCGTAGAAGTCAAGATTCCTTTCAATCCAATGGTAGTAAAACTGGTTGAACCCGAACTGAGGTTCAACTTGGTTAGCCCTTACCATTACCCCCAAACATAGTTATCAAATTTAGCGATTTTTTGAAAAATCATGTATTAATCGCGTTTTTTGGAAATTTTGTTTCTTTCACGATTATAACGGGTTTTGTCAAAAACCAAAAAAGGCGATTAATTGAAAAAAAAAAAAAACACGTGATTTCAGCATTTTAAATGTGAGTTTTTCACTCCAATAATAAGGATCGAGTTAAGGGTTTCCGTAAGCGGGTCACATTGATTCCTCAATTTCTTCAATTTTTTTCATTGATTTTTTCCCATTTCTTTTCCCTAGCTTCTTGATTTTTCCGTAACCATGCCTACAAATATAGTTAAACTTTAGGCTAGGAGTGAAAATAACCTGTCACAGATGAATTTTCATAAATAAATGTGCACCTGATACTTAGTACTAAGAGAGAGGTGATACGCTAAAAACGAAAAGGAGATTCATGGATACTTAATTCTGAGCACAAATCAGTGAAGATTCAAAAGCGTAACAGCTGTGGACCTCTTGAGGATTTGACCATTTTGAGAGAAAAGATGGTGATGGCCGAAAGACCATGAGAAAGAGAGGGATAGAGGTGAGTTCGTGAATTTTCAATAAATCACCAATTTATCGTAATTTTCGTACTTTTTGAAAATCCATTTTAATTCGTGATTAAATCAATAGTCTAAGAAATCACAATTTTTTCAAGGAGTACTTGGCAATATCACTAAGAATGAGGGCAATGGTCTGGTCCAACTAGGTTGAACCAGATTTCAAGTCCAACCATTATTCACTGTTTATGGCAGAATTTTGACTTTCATGGTTTTCACTTTTTATATAGGATGACGTGTAGTCAAGATTCTGTTATTACCAAGGGCTGCAAATGTGGTTGAACTCGAAATCTGGTTAACCTGGTTGGACCTTGCCATTGCCCGTAACAGTGACATAGATAGTTTTTTTGTAAAATTTCCAAAATGCCCATTAATCTCTTATTATTTGGTGTAATCTTTTTTTTGGTATAATCTCTTTACCATTAATTCTAAAGAAAACAAAGAGGTGGGTAAATGATTTTATTTTTTTAACCCTCTTATGAAATCTCTAAATATATAACTATCCACCTGTATTGCTCTCCCTAATGTGCTGTTAACGGTATCGTTTTACTAGTTTGAACAAAAACGGAAAAAAATTGTTACTAACTCTTTTTCAAAACACCCAAGCTTCTGTTGTTAAAATTAATCATTGTATACAAGCTGTACCAGATCACCAATCCATATCCCATAGTTGTACTAAATCATAAATATGAAGGTGCATTGCTCTCAAACTAATATTCCTCTCTCTCTCTCTCTCTCTCTCTCTCTCTATAGCGCATAGAAGATAGAAGAGAAGAGAAGCCCCACATACCATTGATGGATTCAATGGTTGAGAGGTCTCCTCCTCCTCATCATCATCATGGAGGAAAAAGGATTGTTAGAGCATCACTGCAATTTCTAATTGGATTAATGGTTCTTGGGTGGGTGATGCTTTGGATAATGAAGCCAACTAGTACTTTCCGGAGTTCGTGGATGCCGAAACTTCGTGCCAGGACTAATTCGACGTACTTCGGTATAGAAGGTTCGGCTTTTTCTAGCTATGTAGATTGTATGTTTTAGGCGAGGCTTAGAAATTTGATCAAAGCCCACATTTCTTCATTGCAATATATATGAGTTTGTATCAGCCATTCAGTGTTGATACGGACTGTCACTACAAAAAATAAGACTAGTAGCGGCGGCTAAAAACCCCCGCTATTAACAAAAAAAACTATTAAAGGCTATTAAGACTATTGGGACGAGGGTATTAGCGACAGTGTTTTTGTTAATAGCGGCAGCCACTAATAGTCTTATTTTTTGTAGTGTGTCTTATTATGTATCATCCGATATGACCGATAACCGTTCATCATGCATGCCTTGAGCCATGATTTTCTCTTGACCATCTTGATCCATGATTTTCACTATGGGATCCTTGTGCGCATGCTTCACTACGCATCAAATGCATCCATGAAGCCCATATATCTAGAGGGTTCGGATTTGCCCATTAATGCGCTAAAATAAAAAATGGCGCTCATTAATTAATTGCTAAACGGTTGGTGATTATTCCTGTAATAAACCATGCATGTATTTGGCAGTGACTTTAGCTATCTTGTTTTTTTTTTTTTTTTTTGATGAATACTTTAACTATCTATTGGCGCGGCATCATGCCACATGTGCCAACAGTTGCATTTTCAGATTTACTTTTATTTATAATAACAAATCAGTGTTCCATTTGATTTTGTACTTTTGTCTTAATTTTGTGGTCGTTGTTGGTGTTGCTGTTGCAGGCACAAACCTTTTGATCTTCACATTCCCAATTCTTCTTAGTGCAGTCTTGGGCTGCTTGTACCTTCATTTGGGAAAGAATAAAGGAGATGATTATGATGAATCGTAAGTAGCTATTGATTTTTCCATGGCATAAGTATTTAATGGGAACTTAGCAAATACCGGAGACGCATCTATGGCCAAAACTGAGTCAATTCGGACGGGAGATGAAAAAATTGAGTCAATTCTGATACACGGTAATTAAAGGTGCAAACAGGTTGGTCGACCTGGTGGATTTTTCAGACCAGACCTGCTAAGCGTCAGGTTCAAGTCGAAAATCTTGACCTGATACATAAGCAGGTCCGGTTCAGGTTAGATCCATTCATAATCCGAACCCGAGCTGGCATCTGTTTGTTGTAACATACACACACAAATATATTTACATTGTTTGAAATGATGAAGAGATTGGTTGAAATGACTTTGTTGCATTGTTTGACGGCAGCAATGGAAAAAATCAACGTCGGGCTGTATGGAGACGGCCCGTGCTCATGAAAGGACCTTTAGGCATTGTCACCGCAACTGAAGTCGCCTTTTTATTCATGTTCATTGCACTCTTGATCTGGTCTTTCTTGATGTATTTACTCAATAGTTTCTCCAAAATCACAGTGCAATCTGCGCAGGAGAATGGCGAGATAGTGTAAGAGATTCTTCTTTTATGCAATTTTCATTTCATATGATTTTGTTGCATCTTGTTAGAGTCCAATTAATCGAAGAGGGTGGGGAAATGCAGGTGGAAAGCAAAGCTTGAAAGTGTAGCTCATAGATTTGGAGTGATCGGGAACATTTGTTTAGCCTTTCTCTTCTTCCCTGTAGCTAGGGGATCTTCAATCTTCCCACTTATTGGGTTAACATTCGAAGCCAGCATCAAGTACCACATATGGCTTGGAAATATTGTAATGACCCTCTTCACGGCGCACGGCATAGGTTATATTATTTACTGGATTACGACGAATCAAATTTATGAGGTACTTACAAATTCTGAAGATTTAGTGCATTCTAATAGTACTCAATTTTATTTATATGGAGGTACATGTGCATGGAGTTCCATGTGGCACCCATATCATTGTTTTAGATCATCTTCAAAACAGAAAATTTTCAAAATTCCTGTTCACCATGAGTTTTTTTAGGCTTGAAATCTAGACGATTGAAATCAATTAATGTCTGATGACTTCTATCTTTTGGATTACTTTTTTGAACTGATCTCAACAGTGCACCTGAGCTCCTATAACATTGGGGTACCTTACATGGGCTCTACATATACGTAAATATATATGATCTTTTATAATTTTATTTACGTAAAGATGTGAACAAATTTGATGGGAAATAGCCACATAAAAGATGTGCACCAATTTCATGATTTGGATCACAAATTGGTGCAATTTTTGGACTATGGAAATCACAATATCTAATTAGCTCGAACAACTTGAAAATTTTCCGAAAAAGAATTGAACTAAAGAATTTCTGGTTGCTCTGTTGTGCTGCAGATGCTAAAATGGGATAAAATAGGGGTTTCAAATGTTGCCGGAGAGCTTGCTTTACTCGCTGGACTAGCAATGTGGGTGACAAGCTATCCACGTATAAGGCGCCGGATGTTTGAGCTCTTCTTCTACACTCATTACCTCTACCTCCTATTCGTCTTCTTCTTTGTATTACATGTAGGAGTGAACACCTTCTACATTGTTCTTCCTGGAATCTACCTCTTCTTGGTCGATCGATTCTTGCGATTTTTACAATCCCGACGAAGGGTTCGAGTAGTTTCAGCACGTCTTTTACCTTGTGAAACTGTCGAGTTGAACTTCGCCAAGAGCCCAGGTGAGGCTAGAATCATAAAAAATCGTCGAATATTATTTCTCGTACAAACAATGAAAAGAGCAACATCTGATATTTCATTTCACAGGGTTGATTTATGCTCCATCGAGCATCGTGTTCATCAAAGTGCCGACCATTTCTGCTCTGCAATGGCACCCTTTCACTGTGACCTCCAACTGCAACATGGACCCAACGAAGCTTACTGTCATTATCAAGAGTGAAGGAAGTTGGACGCGAAAGCTTCACCAAACGCTTTCATCCCCATCTCCAATTGATCACCTAGATGTTTCCCTCGAAGGGCCTTATGGACCTATTTCAACAAATTTCATAAGGTATGAAATTGGGTTCCCTACATATGCTAGAAATGTAGCAAAGTATGAAATCATTTGGACGGAACTAACCCTAAATCTGGTAACTACCACTACAGGCATGATTTACTAGCTTTGGTGAGCGGAGGAAGCGGAATTACTCCCTTCATCTCGATAATACGAGAGCTCATCTTCCGGAGTAGCACGACGAGCTACTCGACACCAAAAGTTTTCTTGATTTGTTCCTTCAAAAACTCTGTAGAGCTACGCATGCTCGACTTTCTCCTCCCCGCCGTCAGCACTATAGTTGACATGTCCCGCTTGGATCTTCAAATTGAGGCCTTCGTTACCCGAGAGAAAGAGCCCACCATTGAGAGTCAAAAGTGCATTCAAAGTGTATGGTTCAAGTACTGCCCATGGGATACCCCTGTCTCGGCGGTCTTGGGCCCAAATAGTTGGATCTTCCTTGGGGCGATTATCTTCACTTCCTTCGTCATGTTCTTGTTACTCTTAAGCATTCTCACCCACTACTACATATACCCAATCGACCACAACACCAATAAGATATACCCGTATTCCTTGAGATCTCTCATAAACATGCTAGTGTTATTGTTTTGTATTGCCGCGACGGCTAGCATAGCTACTCTGTGGAACAAGAGGCATAGTACAAAGGAAGAACGAAAAATTCAAGACGTTGATGAGGCAATACCGACAAATTCACTTAATGCGGTGTTTGAAAACGAAGATCGAGAGCTCGAGAGCCTCCCTCATCAGTCCATTGTCCAATCTACTAATGTTCACTATGGTACAAGGCCTGATCTAAAGAGTAAGCAGATTCATCTGTCTCTTATTTATGACATATTTTACCAACCATATTCAAATGAAAATATACTAGAGTTTTGTCGGGAATTGTGTTTTCTAGCATTTTGCTTAGAGAACTCATGTGGGCATGTTTTTGTTACAGAGATGTTATCAGAGATTGAAGGATCGAGCATCGGAGTTTTTGCCAGCGGGCCGAGGACGTTGGTTGATGACGTTGCAGCCATTTGTTCATCAAGTTTGGCAGATAACCTATACTTTGAGTCCTTCAGCTTTAGCTTGTGATGGTCTCATGACCTATCCTCATTGGTTGATTTTGAAAGTATTAGATCCCTTTACAACGTGGGCCCGTGGGTGGCTGCCAAGCTCGAAACGCCCACCCAACACCTTAAAACATTGAGTTGTACCTCTTCCATCACCAATTGATTTTGGTCGGAGTAGTAGCTCAATGGGGTATATGATCCTACAGAAAGAATGTTCTCCCTTTGCTGTAATATGTAAAATTAATGGTTAATGGAAAGAGGCAAGTTAGAGATTTGGGTTTCATTAATCAATCCTTTGAGGCAATAGTTTTATTTTTTTTATCGATAATTAGAAATTATTATTATATATATATATAGCTAAAGAAAAAGCCAGAAAGATACTAGCAGAGAACCTAGAGAAACTATTACCTAAAACTTAAAGAAAAACCTCATAACCATGTCACCTGTTGGGTATGAAGAATTTGAATCGTTGATCGTTTCCCTATCGCCACATAATTGCCGAGGGAAGGGTCATTAGGTTGGTGATCGCTTGATTCATTGAGGTTTTTCCACAAGCATCTATCACTTGATCTTTGACTTTAATGCTTTGGGATCCCTTGTAGGAGTTTAACCACACCTTAAATCCCTATATACAAATTGGATGTTAAGCCTATATATAGAGAATGCATGGATATACCCATCAATGCTAAAGGAGGAATTACCCTCTTTAATCATGTAACGATGGGTGATTAATCACAATAATATATATATATATATATATATATATATATATATATATATATATATATATATATATATATTTCCGACTAATAGTCAATGAGTATTGAATATCCATTGATGAGATCCCATGACAACATATACCAACATCTCCCACTTGGTCATGAGGATCAAAACAATATGTCATAAGGTTTTATTATTTCAGGATTTACTCATTATGAACACATACCAGTAGTGAGGTCTTACATGCTACAGCGGAGTTGTCCATCATGACAAAATTATCTCAGTCATGAGGTTTTGCACGTCAAAAAGGATTTATCCATCATGACAAAATTTTCGTATAATAGGATCTTATACACTACATTATTATGTAGTTTGCATACCTTCGAACCCTTTATATATACTATCTTCCACCAATGTACGAACCCATTCATTAGTTTGGAATAAAAAACACCTTTGATCATGGATATTTACATGCTAAGTTAATCATCCATGATAAAAATTAAGTGTTTGAAATTATTTGACTTAGGCGTCCCCAAGTCCCAATAAATTATAATGCATGAAAATAATTTTTGCACGTACTCTCTTTAAACGAAAAGGGAAAATAAAAGGTAAATGGCCTACCTTTAAATTTCTTACTTACATCTTAGATGTAATACTTCACATTTATGTGCTTATCATTAAAGTATCAAATCCATAATCAATCGAGTTTCAATCATACTTCTAAAAAAAATTATGCATACAGGTTCGTCTTTTACCTTGTGAAACTGTCGAGTTGAACTGTGCCAAGAGCCCATGTAACGACCCAAATTTTCTACATGAAAATCCGTGCCATTAACATTCGTGTCATAAGCAGCAATGCTTAAATCCTAATATGATGATAAATTATTTGAGAAAATATGAGCCATTTTTGTTTTAAAAAATAATATTATAAAAATATTAATCGAGTTATTTATTAAACTGAAATAAATAGTTTTAACATCCATAAATAAAAATATTAATCCAAAAATACTTAATGACGTCACACAAACAGTGGTTCTTACATTAATAAATGTGAAAAGCAATGAATAAATATTCTAACGAAAATTTATTGAGTCGTATCAAGTCTTAATCAAAGAATTCCCAGTAAGGATAAAATTCTTCAAGTGGGAGATCTTTCTCGTCTTCAGGCATGAAATTGGGATCTTCTAACTCAAGATCCTTGTCAACGTTTGTACCTGCAACATATAGTGTCGGGGTAAGCAAAAATTTTCACGGTGCTTAGTAGGGAGGAGTTAATTACCCTTCATGCATGACTTGAAACATTTAATTAACTAGTATGCACAACATCTATCGAATCAATGTGACGATAATTTAGAGATAGATATATCATAAGACATGGGAAACCTAGCAAATTATATGATTATGAGATAAAGATCTTCAAAGGTTATGTGTCCAAAATTCTACACATAATTTATTTATTATAAAATTAAAGTGCCTTCATATTTCGTGAAACATACCTGTGAGAAATTGACTAATCTCAGTAACACATGTCTTGTATTTCTTGCATGACTTAAATACTTAAGGTAATTTTCGCACACATAGGTGCAAAAAACTAAAGTAATAATTACACCGATGGGGATCTCGTCCATCGTCACCCATGAAAATTATTCACGATTAGCCGTAGCCCCTACTCATCGAGGTGGCTCGTGCTTGGTCTGTGTCGTGACATGACATGATGGGATCCTATTTAAAATCGAAAATCACACATGTATAATGATTGTTTGTCTTTATCGTACATATATTTATAATTCTTGACTTGCCTTGCCCACTACGTGAGAAAGCCAAAAAAATGACTGCCTTAAACAATTAATTTTTTCGAAAAAATGAGTATCGCCAGCAGTTGTTTTTAAAAAACGCTTTAATCAGTTGTAAAAAAAATAGTGATTTTTTTTACTACTGTACACGACAGTCGTTTATGAACTTCAACAATGATTGCTCTTAACAGTCATAGAAAAAAAAATGACTAATTTGGGTAGTCATTATTTTATACAAATTAAAAAAAAAAACACTATATTTTAATAAATAAAAAATTTACGCCGACGATTTTTATGTAATTTTTTTAATGTGGTAAATTGCCTTCTAACATATTCAAGTACTACTTGCCAATATAGGGATGCTACGCGCACACCAATATTTTATTGGCGCACACCACTTGATGAATTTCCTTATAACACACCAATTGTTACCAATTACACATCAATAAATAAAAATAGTTTTACTTTGTAACAATGTATAAATGCCTGCTTTTTCGTTGGACAATCTCAGAGAGCAGTGAGTCCTTTTTCCTAAGCCTTCTCTGTTGTTTTTTAGTTTTACAGCCATATGACTTTTTTTACCCTTTCATTGGACATTGCATAGAAAGAATTCAAATCAAATTTATTTCATGAATCAATCCTCTCTTCTATGGCAGCAAAAGTAGCATTCTGAATCTGAAGCTTGCAATCCTCGAGTTCCGTCTTCGTTGTCGCTCCAACCTTTATAACGACAACTTTACTAGAAAGCTTAGTGATTCTCTCAGCCAGCTTCTTGAAATCGTAAACAAAGTCGATCTCAACCAGCTCTTTCTTTCTATGTGCAATTCTAGCCTGAATCTCGTCTTTAGTTGTTGCATCAGCTATAATGGTGGTGGTGTCCTTGGTAATGGTCACCTTACTTGCCACACCAAGCTGCAACTGCATTCAAAAATGCAAACAACAATAAGAAATCAAGCACACTAAAATGTTAATGAGTCAAGATGATAGGAGAACAGAAACGAACATGCATTTGCTCACTAGAACCCTCAATTAAGCACTTCAAAATCCCTTAAATCAAAAGTAATTCACTAGAACCCTCAATTAAGCACTTCAAAATCCCTTAAATAAAAAGTAATTAGTTTCATAAATAACAAACTAAGCATGTTACCATGAAATATTCTTATTTGAGACAACCTATATCATCAAATGTTTCAATATTTCAACAAATTTTAGAAAAATACAAAAAGACCATTACCAAAATTATATCAAATTGATAGATTATTATTGATATTATATTATTCTGAAAAAAATGGTGTATCCTTTATCAATCAATTGTTTGATATTAGTTGAAACTTTTCAGTGCAGGTTTTCGAAACAGAATAGACTTTATGACCAGTATCAATCTCTCCTTGGGCCTTTTTCATTTTGGAGGGGTTCTGCATTATAACAGCTCACAATAAGTTTTAGAATGAAGCCCAATTTGTGAAAAAATGTCTGCCATTAAAACCAGGACAGTGCATCTATATGAATCTATATGAAATTAATTGGACAATTTCTAAATATTAGTCATGGAAATACATACTTGGGCAAGTAGAAAAATAACCCAGGTAAGAACTGCAGCTGTTGTTTCATGTCCAACAATAAGCATAGTCATCAGATCATCTCTAAACTGTAAAACTAAATAAATAAAATTAAAATAAAAAAAGTTGTAAGAGGCTATCAGAGAAAACCCATCATATGAGGAGCACAAATAGGAATCAGAAAACCTAATTTTACCCTGAAATCTTCCAGGAGTGCTTAGATATCACCATTGAGAAACATTAAAGTTTTACATGTCGATCATCAACATTAAAGTTTTACCCTGCATATCAACCAGAAAGCATAGTAAACTTGCTTCCTGAAAGTACAGTCCAGAGAAAAAGTGATAACTTGATTATTTTCTTACAAGTCTATTTTGTTGGATATTTAACAAAATAAATATTTATTATTATTAATTTAATAATATTTATTTATTAGTTTATTTATTAGTTTGTTTATCTTTAAATGGTTCCTTATATTTATTGGTTTCATGAATAAAAGATGCTGTCAATACTTGAACCTTCAACCTTCAAGTCAAAATGACTTGAATTTTGAATTAATATTGGAGAGAAACTTTTTCCACCATAAATTTAAAAGTGGTACAAATGTTTTGTCTCACCTCACTATTTTACAAGAAATATTTATGGCTTATACATAAAAACTTACCTTCCATATTGTTTGGCTTGACGAGAGGAACATAGCTCATAGCGGCGGTTCACCGCTGTGCATGCGTGTGTGTGTGATGTGCGAATGGCACAATTGACGCTTTTCAGGCACACTTTGGACTTCGCACGACCGCATAGTCGCGAGGAGCTTGAGGAGCCATTCCTATTTTATCTGAGATGGTCCGATCGGTTGACTTATTGACTGGGCACGGATTGGCTCCACACATGTGCATCGCATGTGGCAATCGGTTGACTTGTTGACCGAGCACGTGCAACGCATGTGTGCCCGTGGTAGTTTCCGACCGTTCATGGAAACAGTCGGATTCAGACAAGTCAGTTAATGACTGTTGAAACACAAAAAATTGTAACTATTCAATTGTGATCGTTGGATCTTTGCAATCATTGATCGGATCGATCAGGGCCATCGATTGCAAGCAACCGACAGGCACAATCGCCCTTGAAAAGAGGCTCCCAAAGCTATAAATAGATGCTAGAGGAGGGATTCCAATCACTTGTAATTTCGAATCGTACATCTGAGCTCTTAGAATTCGGGTGCCAACCAGAGCATTCTGTCTCTTCGTTTCGTTGGGTCGCACACTACAGTGCAACGTAGTGTGTGACAGATCGGTGCTTCATTGTATCTTAAAGGTGAATTTACCATAATCCCGTTGCATATAGGGGGCAAATATTGTCTTAAAGACAACGATCTAATCGTGCCTTGAAGCTAAATTTTTGATCATTTTTCTATCAATTTTTGTGCAACTCTCTAACAATTTTTAAATAATATTTTATGACACAAAAGATGATAGAACTCTCCAACACAAAGATCACGAAACTCGAATGCTTTAATAGCACAAATTTCAAATAATGACAATCAAAAGTACATTTCCTACTCACAACCTTAAAAGTCGCATACGTTCTCATTATGGACTCACCACCATCGGAACATGAAGATGAAATACTTGAAGAAGGTAGAATTCGTACGAAATGGAAAAGCGATAATTACACATGCAAAGGCTATATTCTCTCATCGCTCTTGCCGATTCTCTTTTTGATGTTTATCAAATTTACAAAACTGCAATTAAAGGAGATATGGAAGGCTCTTGAACGGAAGTACAAAGTAGAAGAAGATGACGTGCGCACATACTTAATAAGTGAGTTATTTAATTTTAAGATATATGATTCTAACCTATTTTAT
Source organism: Chloranthus sessilifolius (assembly GCA_021018995.1). Taxonomy (NCBI): domain Eukaryota; kingdom Viridiplantae; phylum Streptophyta; class Magnoliopsida; order Chloranthales; family Chloranthaceae; genus Chloranthus; species Chloranthus sessilifolius. The sequence continues at coordinate 89,842,456 of CM037595.1, read as the reverse complement.
AGCAAGTGCACTAGATGCAGATTATTTTCAATAATCTTGTGGCGGAAGGAAGCACAATAGATGAAGGTTTTCAAGTCTCCGCGATTATTTAAAAATTACCGTTATGATGAAAAGATTACCGTAAGAGTTTGAAATATACGAAAAAGATCATACTATGGAGAAACTCTTGACTCATCTTCGCATAGAAGAAGAGGCTCGTCTATGTGACAAGGAGGAAGAAAAAATCGAACTTGTCTCCAATGCTTACATTGTTGAAGATGTATCCACATCGAATAAGAAGAACGAAGGAAAGAACTTCAAACTTAAGCTGAATAAGAAGAATTTCTAGAGAGGACAATTCAAGGAAAAGGCAAGAATGGTACTTATTTTATTACAAGAAACCCGATCATTTCAAACGTGATTGCTGAGAATTCTTGAAGAATAAAAATTAGGTAAATATTGTGGGTGAAGAAGATCTCATTGCGGTGATCTCCGAAGTTAATATGGTAGATGGTGGAAATGAATGGTGGCTCGATTCTGGAGCTACTAGGCATGTGACCTCTGATAGGAATAATTTTATATCCTATGAGAAGGCTCATGATGGACATGAATTGTTTATGAGAAATTTTACTACTGCCAAAGTGGTAGGCCACTGCAAAGTTGTTCTAAACTTTACTTCGGAAAAATCTGTTATCCTAAATGAATGAATCTTGTATCGGCATGTATTCTGAATAAATATGTACTCAAAATTATGATCGAATTCGATTCCATTATACTTTCTAAGAAAGGAATGCTTGTAGGCAAGGGATATGTTTCTTATGGAATGTTTAAAGTTTAATATCAATGAGAAATCTGCTTCTTCGGTTTATATGTGTGACTCAATTTATTTATAACATAATGATTAAGGCATTTAAATTTACGTTCTATGGATATATAATATGGTTAAATTAGGAGTTCTTCCTAAAATACATATAAATTATAGTAAAGATAGATGAAGTATTTGTATCCAATCTAAAATGACTAAGAAGCCATTTAAAAGTATTGAAAGACAATCTAAACTATTAGATTTAATTCATACTGATTTGTGTAGTTTGAATAACATTACTACTAGAGAAGGAAAAAGATATTTCATCACTTTCATTGATGATTATTCTAGATTTATATATGTTTTCCTTCTTCAATTAAAAGAGGAAACATTTAGTAAATTTATCTCTTATAAGGCCGTAGTGGAAAATCCGTTAGATTTTAAAATTAAGGTATTATGATCGGACAGGGGAGGTGAATACATGTCACATGAATTTTCAGATTTTTATGACAAGTATAGAATTATTCATGAAGTCATCGCTCTATATTCTCCTCAATCAAATGGTATTGTTGAAAGGAAAAATCGGACTCTAGTAGAAATGGTAAATTCTATGTTAACAAATTCTGGTTTGAATTCTAATTTATGGGGAGAAGCTTTACTAACTACATGTTATATTTTAAATTAGATACCTTTTAAAAAATCTTCTAAAACTCCATATAAAATTTGAAAGAACAAACCTCCTAAATTATATTATTTAAAAGTATAAGATTGTAGAGCATTAGTTAGGGTACTTAGTTATAAACATACAAAATTAGGTCCTAAAGCCATTGAATGTATTTTTGTGGGATATTCTATTAATAGTCCTATTTACAGATTTTTAGTATGTGAGTATAATAATATTTTTAAAAAAGATTTAATTTTTGAATCAAGAGATGCAGTATTTTATGAGAATAGTTTCTCTACTATTCCTAAACCTCTTGCATCCTCTAACTTAAATGAATCTTTTAATTCTCCTTATCTCTTTAGTAGTGAAGATGAAAAGATGGAACTTAGAAGAAGTAAGAGACTTAAGAAAGCCACCGATTTTGATTCAGATTTTTATGTGTATCTTATAGAAGGAATCAGAAATGAGAAAACTAAGAAAATGAAGTTTATTTTTAATATCGATAACCAAAACTCGCACTTGTTGAGCTTGGCATACAATTGGTGTTCACGTAGAGTCTGTAGGGCTATTCTAAAGTGCTTCTCATGCTCTTCCTCTGATTTTGAATAGATCAAGATGTCGTCAATAAACACTACGACACAAGAGTCTAGGTGTGGTTTAAACACCCTATTCATCTGATCCATGAATGACGCTGGGGCATTTGTCAACCCAAACGGCATCACTAAGAATTCATAGTGTCTGTACCGAGTCCTGAATGCAGTCTTCTGAATATCGTCTGCCTTGACTCTCAACTGATGGTATCCAGATCTAAGATCGATCTTGGAAAAGTACCTCGCTCCTTACAGTTGATCAAATAAGTCATCTATCCTAGGTAAAGGATATCGATTCTTAATAGTGAGTTTGTTCAATTGCCGATAGTTAATGCATAGCCGCATTGACCCATCCTTCTTCTTTACAAACAAGACCGGTGCTCCCCATGGAGACACGCTCGATCTAACAAACCCCTTGTCCATCAGCTCTTGTAACTGCTCCTTCAATTCCTTCAACTCAGCAGGAGCCATTCTATATGGTGCTTTAGATACAGGCTCCGTTCCTGGTGCTAAATTGATGGCGAATTCCACTTCCCTTTCTGGAGGTAATCCGGGTAATTTCTCCGAAAATACATCTTCAAATTCTCGCACCACGGCTATCTCGGAGATAACATTCTTCTCTTCTTTATGCTTCTTTAAGAATGCCAAGTATTCACTACACCCTTTTCTGATCAACCGTTCGGCTCTGACTGCCGAGATAAGTGGCATATGCGTCGACCTCTCTCCTCGAAATCGAAATGATCTCCTCGTGTTGGGTCTGAAAATAACGACCTTGTTCTTGCAATCTACCGTCGCACAGTGAGTCGACAGCCAATCCATGCCAAGGATCACGTTGAATCCTTGCATGTCTAACAGAATTAGGTTCGCCGGTAGTTCAAAGACGTCTCCATCCATAATTCTCACGATCACAGAGTTGCAACCCTTTTCGATATCAACCGATTTCCCAGTAGGAATAGTCACGGTTAACACAAAGTCTAACTCCTCTGGGTTAACTTTCATCCTCTTTGTGAAGCGAGGAGTAACAAATGAGTGGATAGACCCCGGGTCTATCAACACTCGAGCTTCATATGTCACATCGCTTCCCTTCTTATAGATTTGTAATGTACCTAATCATAGATACACATATATATATATATAGTATTTATCATCATACTAGAAATTATTATATGCAGTTTCTTTTCTATTTTCTTTCTTTTCTAGGTCTTTAATCTATCATTTTAACTATAATTGATTGAATTTAATTCATCAAATCTTTAGGTATTTTAATCTGACAAAACTCACCTCAAGAAATCCCTTAAAGGATTGATTCGTTGGGTTTGATGGCTAGGGTTCCAGCTTTTCGCTTCAACGGCACCTCATGCGTTGAATCCAGCATTCAATGCTCTAATCCAGCTTTGGCAGCCCAGATTTTCGCACCCGAAAACTCGTGCCATCAGGATCATGCTCTGGAGGATCTCCTGGACAAATCAAAGTGTGTCTACTCGTCTAGCAAAAATCAGAGCAGACACGATCCAGTAGTAGCAGATCGAGTCATCATATAAGGCATTTAAAAGAAAGTAGAAATAAAATAATGCATATATATAAAATAAAAGAATATACATCCTCAAAAAGAAACCAAGAAGAATCACTGGTGATGGACATCCATCACCCAAAATAATGATTCCCGATAGTGGTTCCTATAGAATGTATAATAATACAAATAAATATCTATAATAAATAATACAGAAGGTGGCCACTAGATGTACAAATAATCTAAAATATAATACAGAACCCAAAATACAAGACTAATATACTCAGGCTAAGGGTAAAACTCGTCGGCCTGGATATCAGTCTCCTCGTCCTCAGCCTCAACCTTTGTCTCTGGCTGATATTCCAGGTCGTTCTCGGTGCCTGGTGCCCGGTGCCCGAGCCTCAGAACCTAAGACACAAAGTCAGGAGTGAGCTAACCATCTAAGCTCAATAGAAAAAATTCAATCAAATTTGCATCTTAATTGTAAAACATGGTTGCAGAATTTGACTCAGACAGATAAGTAATACAGAGTATGAACAGAACTGGACAGATGTAGACAGATAATTAGATATGCAGAATAATCAGAATGCAGAACTGGCAATAACAAACATAAACCTCGGAGTTTTCAGGATTCTATGCATACAGTATTTAATGACTTAAAATAGTATACTTAAGTAACTTCCGTGAATATAGCACGTGGTAGTCAGATGTGGGCCGATGGATAATCCCGACCATCGTCATTTAATGGACAATTTTAGAAATACAATAATGCCTCATCTAAGGAGTGCAATTGTGTCGAAGAAATTCCAAAGTAGATGCACGAATATGCCAGGCACGGATATACCGCCAAGTCAGTGGGATTTCTCATATTATTAAACTTAAAATCGCATGCATACTTATCATAATAACAGGAATCTGGTGACAGATATCAGATAGCAGGAATCAGATGTGATGGAACTTTCATGCATATGCAAGACATGATTTGGGAAACAAAATCAGAACATGTGGTAGAACACAGAAACTATGAACCCATGAGATCAAAAATAAATGCAAGCTCGGTTGAATTTCCCCTACCTCAGATTAGACCTTTCTAAGCAAATTCAAACCTTTTTAATGCAACACGGTTTGATCCTAGACCATAGACATAGTATACTTATTGTCAGAGACGTCATGTCACAACCTCAGATTTTTGAGATAAGTGCACGACATGCATTACACATAGGTATATGTGTTTCACAAGGAGACCAAAACGAATCAAAGACACTAAGTGTGTACGTGGGAAACACACTAGTATATCCCTAACTTATAGATATAAAAGTGGAAGAGAGAGAGAGGAACCCTAAACCTTACGTAATTCTATTCTAACCTAAATAGAGAGAAGGAGAATATAGAGAGAAAGAAGAGAAGAGCCTAGTAGAGAACTAGGGTTCGTTGGGACTCAAGTCAGCAAAGGAGATTAGAGGAAGAGACTGGAGGAAGAACCTTGGAGGCCTGTTAGCCTAGTAGATTTTCGAATCGTAAATCGAACTTGTGCGTGACTCATAAATGCGTAGAAGACATGATAGATGCCTAGGAATGTTTTAAATAGTAATGAAGAATGTTGGTGAATGTTTTTTTATGAGATTAAGGTAAAATGAAGGAAGGAAGCATGTTCTCGATCCGATCGAGGAACAAAATCATCGTTCCTCGCCGAGCGGTCTAAAAGGCTCGCCGGCGAGGATGAACAGAGGAACATCTAAGTCTGGGCCCCCTCGAGCGGTCCCCAAACCTAAAGGGAAGCCCGCGCGAGCGAGGGTCCACAGTAATACTCCGATGGCTCGATTTAACCGCTCGAGCGACCTCGATTTAACCGCTCGAGCGAGGTCAAGAGACCGCTCGAGCGAGGTCAAGTGGCCGCTCAAGCGAGGTCTGGTGACCACTCGGATCTTGGTTTTTCGAATACAAGAAACTTGGGGGTCATACACCCCAATAATGCTAGTGATTGTTCTAAACCTATTTTTGAAATGTAGGTTGATGCATTATAACCCTCTGACGAGCGTGCCTTGAGATTCGTCGAGGTAGGGAATATTCTTGAAACATGTGCATTATCCCGCGAACTCATATGCGTAGTATAATCTATTTAAATAGTCACATATTTCATGAACCCTCATGATAAGGGTGTGTGTGTGTTACAACGTGAAAATCTTGAGGTCCCCAGGGGACGAAAAATCATGTAGTTCAATCAAAAGAGGGTGCAACAGAAGTATGGGGCATCCCAGGGATGCAGATGAAAACTAACAGAGAAACGAAGGTAATGTGATAAGGCCTAATGTAATATAATTAGCACAATCACGGTGAATAACTATATGTAAAGCACATTGATATTTTTATTATTTAAGGTTGATTAGAATACCCCACCGACGTGGCGGGATACCCACGACTGACTCGGCAAGATATCCGTGACCGGTACGGCGGCCAATCCGTACATTTATAACACATCCCAGGGATGTAAATTGAGAATAGACCCCGCCACCTATGAGAAAGGGGCTCAAGATTTCGGGAATACATATAACAACCTGTCTAGTTAGACGCGGCGATGGCGGGTATTCCATCGGGGCTCGATGCTATATTGCTCGAGGACTACTTAAGTTAAGATTTAAGTGATTAGGCCAAATTCACAACTAAACTAATAAGGAGATTAAACAAAACCATGCTAAGTAACGACCAAAATCATTGGGCTATTTCCTGTTATTCAAATTGTTGTCCATAAGTGATTACTTTATAATTCTAGGCTTGTTAAATTACTGACATATGTGTGAAGGTTGATCTATATGTTCTTTTTGTTTTCCCTACGGAGCTAGGATGTAGCTCACCCCTTAGACTATATCGTCGCAGTCCGGGACTAGCGGCGAAAGACTTCGGAAGAAGAAAGATCCAAGGGCTTCGGTTTCGTGCCTAAGAGTCGAACCTCCTCTGAGGAATTCTTCTAGGAAACCCACGCATACTTTGAGAGTGAGTTGAGAGAGTACTATGTATGGCTTGGTATATCAAGCCTCTTTATTTCGAATGTTTTAATTACCATTCCTTGACGAACGCCTAGGATGAATGTTATTACTAAACATTTGGGTAAGTTCTTATATCCATGAATTGGCATGGGACAAGGACACATTGATTATTTTGTTGAGTTTTTTGTGTAGCTATGAGTGCTTCAATCACGCTTTTGGATTGTATATACCAATGTTTGTGAGAACGGGCACGGCCTTGAAGGTCGTCTTGATGGCACGGATTTCGGTTACTCAAATCCGGCCGCCATCCTTGGTATCAAAGCCTTTTCTTTCCGTGTTCGACTATCATATCGCGAATATAGGGACTTTTACTAACTAGATTATGGATTCTCATGCATCGTTATGTTTCCTAGAGGGAGAGGCCGACCAGTGGGTGGTCATGATAGGAATTCTTGATGAAGAGAGATGGGTTTGTCTCACCTACAAACAGAGTGCCATTGGGAAGCAGGAGATTCCCGAGGAAGCGGTGGCGAGGAGGAAACCAAACTCAAGCGGAGGAGCAAGATCTAGATGACAGGATCGAAATCGGAGGAACAAGATAGGATGAGAGAGAAATGAAGAAAGGGAAGAGCGTCGAGAATGATGCACACAATGGAGACCATGGCAGCGCCATGGCACAACAAGCGTCCTTGGCGGCGCTCTACTACCACAACCTGGCGAACACCTACCCCTCCGATTGGGACTTACACCCTCGGTGGCCTCGGCATTCACCGAAGTTCGGAAGAATGAGACCTCCAAACTTTTCGAGACAACCAATGGCCGGGAAATGGAGAAGGTGTTTAGCGTACTGACATGCACGAAGGATGAGAGCGTCCGTTGGGCGGCATATATGTTAGATGGAGAAGCTGGACCTTGGTGGAAATCTGTAACAGCCCGGATTTCCGTTTCCAGAAACCCGTACCGTTAGGATCATACTCTGGATGATCCCGGATCGATCACACGTATCCGCGCGTATAGCGGAAGCTAGGTGGACACATCCGAGCAGCTGTAGTCGGAGTCAACCAATTTCTACACTAAATACACGTCAACAACATTTAAATGTAAGGAAGAACATACACATTCCCAAAAAGGAACCAGGAAGAACCATCGGTGATGGACGTACATCACCCAAACAATGGTTCCCGATAGTGGTTCCGAAATGGAATGTGGACTAACATAAAATAAATAAATGTAGAACTACATATGTTTATACAAAGGTGGCCACCAGGCACACAGTAAATCCAAAAGATCAAAAGTACAAAATGTGCATCAATACCAGTTAAGGATAGAACTCGTCACTTTGAACGTCTGCTCTCTCGTCTTCGCCGCCTCGGATCCCCGATAATCCGGATCGCTCTCAAGAGCACGCAAATTTTAACCTAAAGATTTCAGAAAGCAGGGTGAGCTACATCCTAGCTCAGTAGAAGAATTTCAATTAATTTACATCTAAATTATTAAACATGATTGCAGAACATATCTTAGATCGACAAGTGAAACGAAACTGAACAGATATAGATTGATGCTCAAACATGCAGGAAATCAGAATGCATAACTGGCAAAAGTAAACTGAACTCCGGAATTAGCAAGATGTCAGGCTTATTAGATTTAACTGCCTTAAATCTTACATATCTCTAACATAAGTTACTCACGTGTATATATATCACGTGGTAGCCAGATTTGTGCCGATAGGAAACCCCAACCAATCGTCGTTCAATGAACAATTTTCAGGAATGCAATAATGCCCCACACATGGAGTGCATATTTTGCCGAGGATTTTCAAGCAACTGCACATTGTGCAAGAATCGGATATACCGCCGAGGCGGTGGGGATCGTCAATATTAAACCTCAAATCAAATACATACTTATTACCTCATGAATCGATTATCGGAGCAGATTATCATAGCAGTTATCGGAAGCGATTATCGAGCATATGCAAAAAGAATGCAGATATCGAGAATACGGAATCGAGTTTAATGCATATGCGGGCATGCTTTAATCGAGAGATAGAATACGATGTTAAGATATCATGCAATTAAATTTAGATACACTTTAAGTTGAATTTTCCCTACCTCGATCGGTTTATCTTCTAAGCAAATCCAAAGCTTTTTCGGACGTGTCGTGGTTTATCCTATACCATATGCAGACATTAAGTGTTAGGAATGTCGGAGAACTACCCACAATAACAATATCCGGGGTGTCTACTTCATGAAGTCAAGACAGACAAAAACAGGGGTGAGTGATCGATCACCACCCACTGTAGATCGATCACCACCCACTGTAGATCGATCACCACATTGGTGCTCGATCACCAACCTCCATATTTCTTCCTCAACACAGGCAAGGGTGGACGATCACCTCCTTGGTGATCGATCACCAACTCTTCTGTAGATCGATCACCACCTTGGTGATCGATCACCACAGCAAATTTCAAAAACTCCTCCCTCTGTCCTCATTAATGTTTATACAAATTGATCGATCACCACCTTGGTGATCGATCCTGCTCTATGTAGATCGATCACCACCTTGGTGATCGATCACTGACTCATTGTAGATCGATCACCACCTTGGTGATCGATCACCACCTCAGCCTCAACTTCTCAAATCTCTGGGGTCTCTGTTCCCCTTAAGCTTATACAGATTGATCGATCACCAGCCCTTGGTGATCGATCACCAACCCTCAGTGATCGATCACCACCCTTTGGTGATCGATCACCAATGACAGTAAAGCTGTCATTAATGGAGTTCACCTTCCTTCCATTTTTGCTCTCTCTCCATTAATGGTTGTGCAATCACCATTAATACATCATAAACATACCCTTTAAACTATTCATTTAACCCTATTTAACACACACATCTCACCTTGTTCGTGGGTTTCTTGGGGTTAAGAATGACCAAAAGAGGGTTTCAAACCTAGATCTCGGAGCTCTCCCTCGATCCGGATCCGGCGAGAAGCTCTTCAGCTCTGGTTCGTCAGATCAAGGTCTCTCACACCAATCTTAAACCCCAGGTAACTCAATCACTTAGGTCCAGCTCCTCTAGCTTAGAAATCCCTCATCTTCTCTCTTGCTAACCCTTTTCTTCTCTCACAAGGGACCTCTTTCACACTTTCTTAGCACAGTCTCCAACCTATGGAGCACGTAGGGCACGGGGATGAAGGAGAAGAAGAGTGAAAGTCTCTCTCCTTTGTCTCTCTTCCTTCTTCTATAAGCTACCCCCTCAAAACAGAATTTCTGTTTTGCCCTTGGTGTCCTCTCATAGAAGCACGAACACGCTTGCTTTTGCGCAACGTGTTCCACCTACCCTCTACACATCTCGGATCTAGATGAAATTTCACACGTGATCTCCTCTCATCGCGGTGCCACATTATTTAAACTAATATAACCTTAAAGTTTTTGAATCAACCTTGGTTTCCGTGCCGGGCACGCGAATCAAAGCAGTCAGGCTCGTGTTCTAATTTTCGGGGTCGTTACATTATCCCCCCCTTAGGAATTTTCGTCCTCGAAAATGTCTAAGAGGCGCATTCAGGGCTTTGTAGTTCTAAAACTCACCTGCTAAACTAATACGAAATTTGGTCTACGTGTCATGCGGGTAATTAAAACACTTACGGATTTATACATATATCAGGCATGAAAATGAAAGTCTTAACAGAATTTATGAGGCATGCAATGAATATAAATAGAATGTACACATACAATTAACTACTAGGTATGATAGCATGGTAATACCTGCGGGGACATCGGATGGGCCGGCGTGATCAGGCGTCGTCACGGACGCTGGGGCCGGTGAATGATAGTCGCGTGGATCCACCACCTGTAGTGGCGGGCGTGCGATCATCGGCGTGGACGTCGTGGCATAGAGGTGCTGCATGACTAGCTCATGCATACCCGCGTGATAGTCCAGACGACAATGCATCTGTCTCTGGAACGCCTCAACGCCATCCAGTCTCACGTGGATGCGGCGATTGCTCTCCACCAACTCGCGAAGCATCGCAGTGACGTCGTCGGAGGAAGACGGTGGGGGAGGGGGCGGTGCGTGACGAACTGATCGGCGGGGTGGAGAGGCTGGTGGACAGATGGCTCTGGGCCGGGTGGTAGGTCTGTGGTGTCTCGCCCTCGTGGTCGCGGGCACATCATGTGATCCTACCTCTGATGAGGTGAACCCTCGGCTCTGACAAGGGGGACGGGCTCGGCCGCGCCTCTTCCTCCTCGGGAAGACGCAACCAACAAGTTGTAGCTCTTTGTCCGGTCTTTCGGTGAAAGACCCTAGTGTTGTTTTCAAAGCGAGGCTCGTGAGGAGCCAAGGCGTAGGCCTCGCGTGGCACATCTTGCTCTCAGCTTGGTGACGAGGCGTGCATAGGGGATCTGTTTCTTTGCTCCAGATCGCCCCTTCGCAGACATCAGGTCATTGGCATTTATGATGCCATCTATGACCAGATCTGCCATAGAGAACCAGCGGTTCTCATAGGCGGAGAATAGTGCCTGTTGCACTACTCCGGTCCGTGAGGACTTGTGCAGGAAAGGGTTGAGGGCACACTTGATGTAGGTATCAAGCATCCACAACCGGTCAGGTAGTTGGGCCCTAGAAATGGCTTGGCCCCTACCGTGTTGGCCTTGGGTCATCTTGGTGACCACATCGGCATAGGGTACCTCCTTGACGTAAGGAGGCTCGAGGCCACTGGTCTCAATGTACGCGGACGGGCATTGAAGTGCCGCCGCGACGTGGAAATGGTTGAATTTATATTCAAGGCCATCGATGGTTGTGACGAGTCGATGGCGACTATCACCCCATTTGAGGTTTTGAAAGAAAAGCCGCACAATACGTGGGCAGTAATGGTCATGGAAGGGCGCGAGTAAGGGTTTAAGCCCTAGCTTTTGTATGTAACCCTTGGCCCAAGCCATTTCGGGTCGGTCCTCATATAGTGAGGACACAAAAACGTATTCCGGTAGGAAGGTTTTGGAAGCCCACCAGGCGTTGGGGATTTCACGCTCAATAGTGAGCGATGCGGATCTTGAAGGCAGGCGAGGTAGTCGAAGCCGGTGCCATGGGTACTTGCAGACGGCGGATTTGGAATAGAAGGCGATGCGAGTACGAGCAGGATGTGGGTACCTTACGCGAAGGATTCTTCGTGCGTGGTCCCATGGTATAGATTGGGGTTAAAATGCGAAGAAAGGAATCAAAGATCAAGGAAATGGAAGATTTACCGGTGAATGAGGCGACGCACACTCAAATCGAGCCGGAGAACGAACGAAATAGCCGGAGAATAGTCGGAAAGTGGTTGGGGAAGGTCGGAAACCGCAAGCCCTTTCGTCTCTTGCAGTTGTGATGTTGCAAATGACCTTTCAAACTCCCCCTCTCTTATAACTTAACGCCCATTGGTGATCGATCACGGCCTCTTGGTGATCGATCACCAAGGAATCTTTAAGTTCCAAACCCGCCTCATTGATCGATCACCAAGTGTGTAGATCGATCACGGGGTCTCTTGTAGATCGATCACCACTGTGTAGATCGATCGATCCGCCTATTGGTGATCGATCACCAGCTTGGTGTAGATCGATCACGGCTGACAGGAACACCACCTTTCATCTGTTCGATCTCCCTAATATTGACGGTCTGGATTTTGAGACTACTGATTCATACACGCCATATAAAGTGTTCCAAAAAGAGAAATTCATCAAGTATATGCTCACACACCAATTTATAATCACGGCAACGAATTCCTAGATGAAGTATCGAGACTTACCTTCTCATCAGGTGAACAGATGCGGATACTGTTCACGGATTTCGGTTGCTCTCTCCCAAGTAGCTTCGGCGTCGGAATGATTTCTCCACCTAACTAGTACCAGCGGGATTAATTTAGTCCGCAGGACTTGATGTCGACGATCTAAAATAGCAATCGGTTCCTCAATCGTCGTCATATCCTCCTGAAGCTCTATTGGTTGGAAATCCAAGACGTGAGTCGGATCACGTACGTAATGGCGTAGCATGGATATGTGGAATACGTTATGCATGCTTGCTAACTGTGGGGGTAAGGCGATCCGATATGCTACCTCGCCAACTCGTCCAAGTACTTCAAATGGTCCAATGTATCGAGGACTTAGCTTCCCGCGTTTCCCAAAACGCATGACGCCCTTGATTGGCGAAATTTTCACAAACACCTTGTCTCCAACCTGAAAACAAGGGTCAATTCCTTCGTAGTTAAATTTTTAACCATGGTCATATCATTAATGTAATTGATTATACCTGAAATTCCACTTGTGTTCGGTGAAGATCGGCATAGCTCTTTTGGCGACTTTGGGCCATCTTCAACCTTTCACGTATTACTCTTCTTATCGTTTTGGTGGTACTATCTACCATTTACGGTCCCAAGACAAGCTTCTCAGATTTCTTCCCGAGTTCAATGGAGATTTGCATCGGCGTCCATATAAGGCTTCATAAGGTGCCATCCCAATGCTCTCGATGATAAATTTGTTATTGTCGCGAACTTCGATCAGAGGTAAGTGTTGATCCCATGAGCCATGAAAGTCTAACATACATGCTCGCAACATATCCTCTATGATCTGGTTCACTCTCTCAGTCTGCCCATCTGTCTGAGGATGAAACGCTGAGCTGAACTCCAATTTCGTACCCATGCCTTCTTGGAACCGTCGCCAAAACTGCGACGTATACAGAGGATCTCTATCACACACGATACTGATGGGTATTCCATGTAATCGAACTATTTCTTTCACATATAACTCGGCTAGTTTATTAGCTGTGATTGTAGTCCGATATGGTAGGAAGTGTGCAGATTTCGTCAAACGATCAACAATAACCCAGTCTGCGTTGTTCTTTCCCAGTGTACTCGGTAATCCTAAAATAAAGTCCATAGAAATGGCTTCCCATTTCCACTCTGGTACTGGCAAGGGTTGTAACAAACCTGCTGGATTCCGATGATCTACTTTCACTTGGCGGACCAACACCGAGAAACATACTCCGCCACATCCTTCTTTAACCCTCTCCACCAAAAACTTCGTTTGAGATCTTGGTACATCTTGGTGCTACCCGGATGTATAGCATACGTAGATTTATGCGCTTCTTCCAAAATTGTGTCTTTTAGATCTTTGGTATCCGGTATGCACGTCCGATCTCGAAATAGCAAGGTGCCATCATCCTTAATAGAAAAATCAGGCCTTATCCCATTGATCACATCTCTTCTAATTGTCATAAGCTCGTCATCGACCATTTGGAGCTTTCGTATATTATCAAACAATGTGGGCCGTATCACAATGGTGGCCATCAAAGTACCTGAACCCTTAACATCAATCAACGTATCACATAAGGCCAGGTCTTCCAATAAATGCCACCTTTGCACTCTGGTGATCAAATGTGCCAATTGAGCTGAAGACTTCCTGCTCAAAGCATCCGCCACCACATTGGCTTTTCCAGGGTGATACTGGATGGAACAATCGTAGTCCTTTAAGAACTCCATCCACCTGCGCTGTCGCATGTTCAAGTCTTTTTGTGTAAACAAGTACTTTAGGCTTTTGTGGTGGTGTAGATGTCAAGGTCTCACCATATAAGTAGTGCCTCCAAATTTTGAGCAAAGATCACCCTGCTAATTCCAAGTCATGAGTGGGTAATTCTTCTCATGTTCCTTGATTGTCTAGAGCCATGGCGATAACCTTCTTATCTTTGGTTGAGGACGCAACCTAACCGACTATATGATGCATCGCTGTAGATAGCAAAACCTCCTCTGCCAGAAGGTATAGCTAACCTTTGGTCTTTGTAGTTAATTAACCGTGTCTTCAATTCGGAAACTCTTCTCGCATTGTTCGTCCAATCAAACTTAGCACTTTTCTTTGTGAGTGAGTAAGCGGACTTGATAGTTTAGAGAATCCTTCTACAAACCGCTTTGTAGTATCCTCGCCAAACCAAGGAAGCTACGGACCTCATCCTTGTCTTATTGTTCCCAATTCACAACCTCGATCTTTGTGGGATCTACCCGTTATACCTTTATGCGAGACAATATGGCCTAAGAAACTCACTTGGTTCAACCAAAACTCGCACTTGCCGAGCTTTTATAATTTGTGTTCTCTAAGGGTCCATAAAACCACATGTAGATGTTCTTCGTGTTCCTCCTTTGTCTTGGAATAGACAAGAATGTCGTCTACAAAACAACCACCGACTTGTCCAAGTGTGGTTTAAATATCGATTCATCGAGTCCATAAATGATGCGGTGCTTCGTCAATCCAAATGGCATAACTAAGAACTCATAGTGCCCATATCCGGTTACAACGCCGTCTTCTCCACATCTTGACCTTGACCCGTAATTGATGGTAACACGATCTCAAGTCAATCTTCGTAAGAACCTCGCTCCTTGCAATTGATCAAATAGATCATCGATCCTAGGAAGCGGTAACGATTCTTAATCGTCAACTTATTCAATCGCCGATAATCAATGCATAAGCGCATTGAGCCGCCTTTCTTCGGACAAACAACACCGGTGCTCCCCAAGGAGACACACTTGGCGAATAAATCCCTTTGTCAAGCGGTTCTTGCATTGTTCCTTCAACTCTTGCAATTGCTGGAGCCATCCGATACGGAGCCTTAGATATCTTGGTTACGTGCAGGAGCTAAATTAATTGCAAACTCAACCTCTCTAACCGGTGGTAATCCGGGCAATTCTTCCTAAATACATCGGGATACTCACACACACGGGAATATCGGATAGCACATTTGTTTCTTCCGTTGTTCTTGTAGAAAAACCACATATCCGCAACCATTCTTCATCATCTTTTCCGCGAATCGCGGATATCAACGGAGCCACCTTAGATTTTTCCCCAAGGAATCTAAATGATCGTCGCTAGGTGGACGAAAAACCACTATCTTCGAAGGCAATCCACACTTGCTGCAGCAGATAGCGATCCATTCCCATAATGACGTCAAATCCTTTCATATCCAACGAGAATCAAATCACGTGTTTCGTGTTCTTCCACCGCCACTATCATCGACTTGCACACGGTGAGTGCGTTCACGCGATACCCGTGGAACCGACATCAAAATAAAGTCTAAGCGTGCAGGTGGCACCCAATTTCTTAGTAAATTGAGGTCGGATGAAAGAGTGCGTGAGCACTGGATCTATCAAGGCTCGTGCTCAGTGAAAGCAAATGTCGCAACTCCTATACAATTTCAGTTCACCTATCGCCAATTTCAATGTTATCTCAACGTCTTAACTATGCATGCATATACTATTTACATCATAATTACTCAACAATTTCTATATTTTTTCAAAATTCTTAATTAGATATCACTAAACCACATTCATTGAATCTCAAATCATACCTTGGATGACATCGTTCGATGTCGAGCATCGATCATGATGACGGCATAAGCTCGACCGTGGACTATTGGTCGAGATGATCTCTGTTTTGATACCGATCCTGCCCGCTCCTTACTCTCCTCAGGGCAATTCCTAACCAAGTGGCCCATCTTGCCACACCTGAAACATGCCCCGGTATCTCTCCTACAATCCTCCGTCTTGTGTTGTTTCCCACACTTTGCACAAACCACGGCCGGAGTAAAGGATGAGATCCTTGAAGGTCCCTGTCCCGAGGCCCTTCTACGGAAGATCCAAATTGGTCCGAATGATCTAGAAGAAGTAGGTGCCGCCTCTGGTAGGAACTAGGACCCAAGATATCGCCCGATTAGAGTGTGTAGGTATCTCGGAGGTCTAGCAAACCTAGCCCTCTTGTTTTGTTCCGTGTCCTGAGATTGCCCTTGAAATGGTCTCTCTCTCGTCTGCTTGTCCCTCCAAGAAAATTGTTTTTGGTTCTCCTCTTCAGCTATGAGAGCCTTGGCCATGACTCCCTCATACGTCTCCATTTCCCACATGGCGACGTCCTTTTGTAGATTCTGTCTAAGGCCAAGTTGAAACTTTCTGGCCCTCATCAACTCTGTGGCTACATGCTGAGGAGCAAACCTAGCCAACCTGTCAAATTCATAGTCTCTCGACATGGCGCCTTGTCTCAATTCTATAAACTTCACTTCCCACTGATGCCTCACAATTTTCGGGAAGTATTTGTGGTAAAACACCTCCGTGAACTCCTCCCATGTCCAAGGAGTGTGAGGGAATTCTCTTTGTCGATTTTGTGACACCGACTTCCACCATGGTCCGGCGTCACCATCAAGTTTGAAAGTGGCCCAACGCACTTTCTCCTCATCACTACATTGTAGTACCTCGAAGAGCTTTTCCATCTCTTCAATCCATCCTTCCCTCAATGGGATCCGTTTGTCCCGAGAAGTTAGGAGGTCTCATTCTCCTAAACTCCACTTAAACCCACTAGGTGATGGGGTGGTCTAGTACTGTTGTGAGCCAACGTGGTTGTTTGTTGGCTGACGTTGGTAGCTAATGCTTCCAACACCTGCTCCATCCTCTCCTCATTTCTTCTTCTTCCTCCTCTTGGTCCCACCGGAACCACATTTGGTTGCGAGAGAAACTCTAAGCCCCGCGACGTGACCTCTGGCACATCCCTCAGGGGAATCTCTCTCTGTCCTGCTCTACCTCCACTATGCCCTCCTCTGAACTTAGGGCCCATACTGGTCTGTCATTGTAAAAACAACAACATTGATCAGTACATAGATTGTGAAAACAATCCTTTCTAAACCCGTAGTTCAACCTACGCCTAGTCTTCGATACTAATCAGAATGACCCGGATTTCCGTTCCGTAAACCCGTCGTTAGGATCATACTACGGATGATCCGGATCGATCTGCACGTATCCATGGCATAGCGGAAGCTAGGTGGACACATCCGAGCAGCTGTAGTCGGAGTCAACCAATTTCTACACTAAATACACGTCAACAATATTTAAATGTAAGGAAGAACATACACATTCCCAAAAAGGAACCAGGAAGAACCATCGGTGATGGACGTACATCACCCAAACAATGGTTCCCGATAGTGGTTCCGAAATGGAATGTGGACTAACATAAAATAAATAAATGTAGAACTACATATGTTTATACAAAGGTGGCCACCAGGCACACAGTAAATCCAAAAGATCAAAAGTACAAAATGTCGGGCATCAATACCCAGGCTAAGGATAGAACTCGTCCGCCTGAACGTCCGTCTCCTCGTCCTCTGCCTCGGCCTCGGGATCCGGCTGATAATCCGGATCGCTCTCAGTACCGGGCACTGCAGCCTCAGAACCTAAAAGATTTCAGAAAGCAGGGTGAGCTACATCCTAGCTCAGTAGAAGAATTTCAATTAATTTACATCTAAATTATTAAACATGATTGCAGAACATATCTTAGATCGACAAGTGAAACGAAACTGAACAGATTGATGCTCAAACATGCAGAAATCGTAATGCATAAATCGGCAAAAGTAAACAATCAACTCCTAATTAGCAAGATGTCAATTAGATTTAAATGACTTAAATCATACATATCTCTAACTTAAGTAACTCCCGTGTATATATATCACGTGGTAGCCAGATTTGTGCCGATAGGAAACCCCAACCAATCGTCGTTCAATGAACAATTTTCAGGAATGCAATAATGCCCCACACATGGAGTGCATATTTTGCCGAGGATTTTCAAGCAACTGCACATTGTGCAAGAAACGGATATACCGCCGAGTCGGTGGGGATCGTCTGAATATTAAACCTCAAATCAAATACATACTTATTACCTCATGAATCAGATTATCAGAGCAGATTATCATAGCAGATTATCAGAGCAGTTTATCAGAGCATATGCAAAACGAAATGTAATCGAATCACGGGAATCAGAGTTTAATGCATATGCAGGCATGCTTTCGAAAATCAGAGATAGAATACGATGTTAAGATATCATGCAATTAAATTTAGATACACTTTAAGTTGAATTTTCCCCTACCTCAGATCAGTTTATCTTCTAAGCAAATCCAAAGCTTTTTTCGACGTGTCAGGGTTTATCCTATACCAAATGCACGCAGACATTAAGTGTTAGGAATGTCGGAGAACTACCCGGCACAATATCCGGGGTGTCTACTTCATGAAGTCAAGACAGACAAAAACAGGGGTGAGTGATCGATCACCACCCACTGTAGATCGATCACCACATTGGTGCTCGATCACCAACCTCCATATCTCTTCCTCAACACAGTCAAGGTTGATCGATCACCTCCTTGGTGATCGATCACCAACTCTTCTGTAGATCGATCACCACCTTGGTGATCGATCACCACAGCAAATTTCAAAAACTCCTCCCTCTGTCCTCATTAATGTTTATACAAATTGATCGATCACCACAGCAAATTTCAAAAACTCCTCCCTCTGTCCTCATTAATGTTTATACAAATTGATCGATCACCACCTTGGTGATCGATCACCAATACCCTTGTAGATCGATCACCACCTTGGTGATCGATCACCAGACTCATTGTAGATCGATCACCACCTTGGTGATCGATCACCACCTCGGGCCTCAACTTCTCAAATCTCTGGGGGTCTCTGTTCCCCTTAAGCTTATACAGATTGATCGATCACCAGCCCTTGGTGATCGATCACCAACCCTCAGTGATCGATCACCACCCTTTGGTGATCGATCACCAATGACAGTAAAGCTGTCATTAATGGAGTTCACCTTCCTTCCATTTTTGCTCTCTCTCCATTAATGGTTGTGCAATCACCATTAATACATCATAAACATACCCTTTAAACTATTCATTTAACCCTATTTAACACACACATCTCACCTTGTTCGTGGGTTTCTTGGGGTTCCGGCAATGACCCGAAAAGAGGGTTTCAAACCTAGATCTCGGAGCTCTCCCTCGATCCGGATCCGGCGAGAAGCTCTTCAGCTCTGGTTCGTCAGATCAAGGTCTCTCACCAATCTTACACCCCAGGTAACTCAATCACTTAGGTCCAGCTCCTCTAGCTTAGAAATCCCTCATCTTCTCTCTTGCTAACCCTTTTCTTCTCTCACAAGGGACCTCTTTCACACTTTCTTAGCACAGTCTCCAACCTATGGAGCACGTAGGGCACGGGGATGAAGGAGAAGAAGAGTGAAAGTCTCTCTCCTTTGTCTCCCTTCCTTCTTCTATAAGCTACCCCCTCAAAACAGAATTTCTGTTTTGCCCTTGGTGTCTGCTCCGGTGTGAAGCACGAACACAGTTGCTTTTGCGCAACGTGTTCCACCTACCCTCTACACATCTCGGATCTAGATGAAATTTCACACGTGATCTCCTCTCATCGCGGTGCCACATTATTTAAACTAATATAACCTTAAAGTTTTTGAATCAACCTTGGTTTCCGTGCCGGGCACGTGAATCAAAGCAGTCAGGCTCGTGTTCTAATTTTCGGGGTCGTTACAAAATCCGTTTTGCGAACAAGAGCACAAGAAACTCCAGATATGCCGTGGACTTGGGACGAATTCGTAGAAGAATTCAATAAACAATACTTTCCTGAAGTTGTGAGGAATCAGATGGAGACCCAATTTTTACAACTAGCGCAGGGAAGGATGACCGTGAGAGAGTATGGAGTGGAATTCATGAGACTGGCTCGCTTCGCCCCAGACTACGTAATTTCAGACGTGATGAAAGCGAAGAGGTTCCAACAGGGCTTAAGGTCGGACATCCGAGGAGGGGTTGCGCCCTTCGAGCTGAAAACCTATGGAGAAGTAATGAGTAAGGCATTGGTAATCGAAGAAGAAAACAATAACCGATGCCGTCAGAGGGAACAACAAGGTAGAGAAAGCATTGATCCAAGCAGGACGGGGAGTTATGAATCGGTATATAAGAAACTGAGGTTTCTGGCACCGAATCAGAGACAATCGTTCTAGACAGGGTATGGGAGAGCTGCACAACAAGCTACTCATCAAAGTTATCCGTTCGGCATCAGAGACCGATGAGGTATCAAGGTCCTGCTTTTCAAATAGGCTACAACTACACAAGGTTTTTCGAGAGCTACTTCATCACCAAGGAAATTTGTGCTAAGTGTGGCAAGTCTCACAAAACAACAGTGAGGCTATTTCAAGTGCGGCAACATAGACCACATGATTAGAGATTGCCACAGAGAGTTAAAGAAAAGACGGCCCCAACTTCCATGCCACAACCTATTCAATCTCAAAGCTTTGTTATTCGAGGGAGAGCCTCTGTGATTACCGCCAGAAGCGAGTGTACACGACATCATCCAAGGTGAGATTTCTTTTAAATAAAGAATTTTGGTTGCAATACAATTCTAGAAGAGAATGGGCTTCCATTAGGATAAATATATATACAACCGTTGTTGAACATTAGAACAAAAAAAAAAGGAAATTTTATATAGTATATGTTAAAATGCGTATATGTATGCTTTATAGATGCGTTACAAATCTATGAGAAAGGGTGCTTTCAGCACATGGCCTTGCAGTGTTGATAGGCCCAGGGTCTCCCCACTCCTTCAACACTCCTAATTTTGCAAAGAAGAAGAAGATTGTTAGGAGCCTTTGGACTTTGTGTTATCGTGTCCATCCCAGGAGAATTAGTGGACACGAGTTGAGTCGCAAATCGGTAGTAGTAAGCATTCGGGATCACGTTGTCCCACGAATTAGGCAAATCTAATATGGTTGGACATGCAGGATTCGATGTAATCCTTGGCATGGATTGGCTGTCCCATCCTTTGCGCTAGCGATGGATTGCAAGGATAAAGTTATTTATTTTCCGTCCCTATGCGAGGATCGTTTCGATTTCAAGGGGAGAGATCGACTCAGGTACCACTCATATCTGCAATCAGAGCAGAACGTTTAATCAGAAAGGGGTGTAGCGGTTATTTGGCATTATTGAAAGAAGATAAAGAAGAAAAGAATATTATCTCCGAGATAGCAGTGGTGCGAGAATTCCCAGATGTATTTCCAGAAGAATTGCCAGGATTACCTCCAGAAAGAGAAGTAGAATTTGCGATAGACTTAGCACCAGGAACGGAACCTGTTTCAAAGGCACCTTATAGGATGGCCCCTGCAGAGTTGAAAGAGTTGAAAGAACAATTGCAAGAGCTCATGGACAAGGGATTCATACGACCAAGCGTGTCTCCATGGGGAGCACCAGTGTTATTCGTGAAAAAGAAAGATGGGTCGATGCGGTTGTGCATCGACTACCGCCAATTGAACAAAGTCACGGTGAAGAATCGATATCCGTTGCCAAGAATAGATGACTTATTCGACCAGTTGCAGGGAGCAAAACATTTTTCCAAGATCGACCTAAGATCTGGTTACCATCAGTTAAGAGTCAGGGCCGAGGACATTCAGAAAACGGCTTTCAGAACACGGTATGGACACTATGAATTTTTAGTGATGCCATTCGGATTTAATGCACCGCGTCGTTATGGACTTGATGAATCGAGTGTTTAAACCACACCTAGACTCCTGCATTATAGTGTTTGTTGATGACATCCTAATCTACTCAAAATCGAAAACGGAGCATGAAGAACACTTACATGTCGCTCTACGAACCTTGCGTGAACACCAACTGTACGCCAAACTCAGCAAATGTGAGTTTTGGCTAGAAGAGGTTAGCTTTTTGGGGCATGTCGTCTCCAAGCATGGTGTCACTGTAGATCCCGCTAAGATCGAGGCAAGAGGAATCGGGAACAACCAAAAATCGCGATGTATATCCGATGTTTCTGGACCGCGTTATTATCGACGCTTCGTAGAAGGATTTTCAAAGATATCAGGACCTCTTACGAGGCTTACAAGAAAGGACTCAAGATTTGAGTGGAGTGAGGCGTGTGAGAAGAGTTTTCAAGAACTCAAGAAGAGACTCACCTCAGCTCCAGTTTTAGCCATTCCATCGGGCAGTGGAGGATTCGGAGTTTATAGTGATGCTTCGTATAACGGGTTGGGTTGTGTACTAAATCAATATAAAAAGGTAATAGCTTACGGCTCCAGACAGTTGAAAGAGCACGAAAAGAACTACCCAACACACGATCTGGAACTAGCAGCAGTCATATTCGCATTAAAGATATGGCGACATTATTTATACGGAGAAACATTTGAAATTTTCACTGACCATAAGAGCCTCAGATACTGTTTACGGAAACGAATATGAGGCGTAGGTGGATGGAATTCCTCAAAGATTACGACTGTTCCATACAGTACCATCCAGGCAAAGCTAACGTAGTGGCCGACGCCTTGAGTCGGAAAAGTTCGGCCCAGCTGGCTAGTCTAATTTCGGGTATACATCGATGGAAGTTGTTGGAGGGTCTAATGTTATGTGGCGCAGACATACAACCACAAGCCACAGGAGCCTTCTTATCCAACATATCAGTGAAACCAGTGATATTCGAACATATACGAGAATTACAGATGAAAGACCCGATTCTAACAAAGATACATCAAAATGTAACTGAAGGTATTACATCTGAGTTTTCAATCAAGGAAGACGGTTCCTTAATATTCAAAGGGCGACTTTGCATTCCGGACAATGCCGAATTGCGGCGAACGATTCTTGATGAATCTCACAAGTCAAGCTATGCTATCCACCCGGGAAGCACGAAGATGTATCAGGACCTGAAAAAGAATTCGTGGAGAGGTTTGAAACAAGATGTGGCGAGTACGTGTCACGATGTTTGACATGCCAAGTGAAAATCGATCATAGACACCAGGTGCCTATTACCTTTACCCATACCGAATGGAAGTGGGAATCTATCTCAATGGATTTCATAGTCGGCCTACCGCGAACTGCAAGGAGGCATAACGCCATTTGGGTGGTAGTCGATCGGTTGACTAAGTCGGCACACTTCTTGCCATACAATACGATGTACAATGGGAAGATTAGCAACTCTATATGAAAGAGATCGTCTGCTTACATGGGATTCCAAGTAGCATTGTTTCGCATCGACCCGTTATATACATCAAAGTTTTGGAAGAAATTCCAAGAAGGAATGGGAACTAGGTTAGATTTTAGTACTAAGCGTTTCACCCACAAATGCATTGACAGACTGAGAGGGTCAACCAAGTCATTGAAGACATGCTTAGGGCATGTATGTTAGAATTGCAAGGGTCATGGGATCAACATCTACCATTGATTGAGTTCGCTTATAATAATAGTTTTCAGACGAGCATTGGAATGGCACCGTATGAAGCCTTGTACGGAAGACGATGTAAGTCGCCAATCAATTGGGAGGAAATCGGCGAGAAATTTGTTTTGGGACCTGAGCTACTTGAAGATAACGCTGCTATTGTTCACATGATCAGGGAAAGACTAAAGGCGGCTCAAAGCAGACAGAAAAGCTATGCTGACATCAAGCGGACGAGTGTAGACTTTAAAGTGGGTGAACATGTGTTCGTGAAAGTATCACCGATGAAGGGAGTGATGAGATTTGGGAAGAGAGGGAAACTAAGTCCCCGCTATCTTGGACCATTTGAAGTTTTGGGTCGAGTGGGAGAAGTAGCCTACCGCATTGGTTTGCCACCATTGTTTGATCAGGTACACAATGTATTCCACGTGTCGATGCTCAGGAAATATCTGAATGACCCTGATCACGTGCTGAGCGGCCAATCATTCGAAATGCATGAAGATATGACCATGATTGAAGAGCCGGTAGAAATTTTAGATCGAAAGGAACAGGTGTTGCGAACAAAAGTTATTCCCTTAGTGCTTGTCCGATGGAAGAACCATCCGGCCGAAGAGGCAACATGGGAACATGAGGCGGATGTTAGAGAACAATATCCCAATTTGTTCGAAATTGCCAACTGAATGGTTTTATTCTTTTGAGAATATGTGATTGCGGGTACTATGAAGGCTATATATATATATATATTTTCTTTTAAAGATATATTGACTACAAACAATGATTGAACCACTTTACGTTGAACTCTTATCTAATGAAACTAGTGATGAGAATTGAAACCAAAAACGAGCAAAATGGTACCAAAGAAATGTTTCTGGTCGCGCTCGAGCGACCACTTATGTTCGCTCGAGCGAACTACATAAAATCACACTTCCTCTCGCTCGAGCGATAACTATTCCTCGCTCGAGCGAGGCATTTCGACCGCTCGAGCGAGGCATTGTGACCGCGTGAGCGAGACATTTTTGCCGCTCGAGCGAGGCATTGTGACCGCGCGAGCGAGACATTTTTACCGCTCGAGCGACGCATTATAACCGCTCGAGCGAGGCGGAACTATATATATGGCGGAGGGCCAGACGCCTATTCATCTTCAAGCGAAAGGGAGAGGAGACGAGCAACGGGTTAGGGCAAGCGGTTTCTAATATTTTTCGACCGATTCCAGCCAGATTTGGACAATCCGATCCGTCAAGACTACTCTCCTAGGTAAAATCTACCTATCCCTGAAATCTTTCTTTTCCTTCTAAACCTTTTATATACTAGATGGCTTCGAGCCCAAACCCCCAACCTAAGAAACGGATGGCGATTCGGTCGCCACCGGCGCGCAACAAAGCGCCACAAACCTCCCAACCATCATCAAACCCGCCCTCCACTCCAATCACATTGGATGATTGGTGGGGAGCCAAGACTTTTGAAGCGGAATGGGATATACATCCCTCATGTTTCGGGGATCCGACGTCCACCCAGTGGACATCAGACTTTCTCACTAACAACCATCTCAAGACCACCTTCGCCATTCGGGGATCGGTATTACCGAGGCTAGTGAAATTGTTTTACCAAACCTCAACGAACGTCGATCGAAGACGCTTATACTCATAATCGATGGTAATGAGTTATCTTCGATGTGCCGCCATTTCCTCCATCATGAAATGCCCCTTCATCTCCACCCCTAGCCCTCTCATCCTACCACCTTTTTCTGGGAACGTAGATTTCCCGCCGATCATCTCCGACATCACTGGCGGCATATCCGCCTCTGGACAATCTATTACCCGATCATAACTACCACAGATGTGGCTTTTTAGATATTATCTTTAAAAGAATCTACACCCAACCGCCATGATCAAGAACGCCGAGATGCGTTTACTGCGCCCTACACACCATTTCATAATAGGTGGATCAACGCACCTATGGTCATCATAAAAGGCATGGCGATGCCTACAAAAGAAATGTAAGGTGCCGCCCCTCCACCCATCAATCGACATCAGATGCTCTGCTGATTTCCGACTCTTAGACTCACGGAATGGGAAGGGAGGATTTAAGATCCGGGAGGACGAGTTGTTCCTCACTGATAACGTCGTCCCCTACCTTGCCCAAGACTGGAGCCGAAACCTTAAGAGCCTGCAAACCAGTGTCAACAAGAAGAGAGACGTCAGGTCTCCTGATCAACCACCCATCAGGTACCGGTAGGACCGACCACTCCCTCTACCTCGGCCCACACATACCCACTACCGACACGGGCATGATGCGAGATCCTTCAAGAAGGGCGGAGATCAGGTTGCATCGTGAGGTTCCAGGAGGCGCTACTTATCGACCTCATGGGCTGCATACCCACGCCTTACATGCAACAAGACGGCAAGCGATGAGGATGCTATTTTTGGAGCGCCAAGCTCCGCCCCTACAAGGAGTGCCACCGGTACCACCCCGGCCACGGGACGATGAGGATGGGGATGGCGAGGACGACGACGACGACTACGAGGAGGATGAGGACTAGATAGTAACGTAAATTTTGAACACATTACATGTAATATTTTGAGGCATTTGTAAGGAGGTGGGTTCTTGGTCAAAATCTTTTCAAACTATCGTCACATGAATGTCACAAAGTTGTTTTTTGTGAATGATAAATATATATGGAATGAGTATAGCGATGATGACCCCTTTCATTTATGTGAAAATTTGTAGGCATGGCCAATGCTTGTTGCTGCGAAATGCGACAACCGTTTAATTACTGTTTTGGATATGTGAGTCGTATAACAGAAGTGGTACCTGTTTAAGAGAATAACATCGATTTTCGAGGACGAAAATCTTATAAGTTGGGGTGATTGTCACAACCTCAGATTTTTGAGATGAGTGCACGACATGCATTACACATAGGTATATGTGTTTCACAAGGAGACCAAAACGAACCAAAGACACTAAGTGTGTACGTGGGAAACACACTAGTATATCCCTAACTTATAGATATAAAAGTGAAAGAGAGAGAGAGAGAGGAACCTTTACGTAATTCTATTCTAACCTAAATAGAGAGAAGGAGAATATAGAGAGAAAGAAGAGAAGAGCCTAGTAGAGACCTAGGGTTCGTTGGGACTCAAGTCAGTAAAGGAGATTAGAGGAAGAGACTGGAGGAAGAACCTTGGAGGCCTGTTAGCCTAGTAGATTTTCGAATCGTAAATCGAACTTGTGCGTGACTCATCGTCAGAGGTACGTTAAAGACATGATAGATGCCTAGGAATGTTTTAAATAGTAGGAAGAATGTTGGCTGAATGTTTCTTTTTATGAGATTAAGGTAAAATGAAGGAAGGAAGCATGTTCTCGATCCGATCGAGGAACAAAATCATCGTTCCTCGCTCGAGCGATCTAAAAGGCTCGCTCGAGCGAGGATGAACAGAGGAAAATATAACTCTGGGCTCGCTCGAGCGGTCCCCAAAACTAAAGGGAAGCTCGCTCGAGCGAGGGTCCACAGTAATACTCCGATGGCTCGATTTAACCGCTCGAGCGACCTCGATTTAACCGCTCGAGCGAGGTCAAGAGACCGCTCGAGCGAGGTCAAGTGACCGCTCGAGCGAGGTCAAGTGACCGCTCGAGCGAGGTCAAGTGGCCGCTCGAGCAAGGTCTGGTGACCACTCGGATCTTGGTTTTTCGAATACAAGAAACTTGGGGGTCATACACCCCAATAATGCTAGTGATTGTTCTAAACTTATTTTTGAAATGTATGTTGATGCATTATAACCCTCTACGAGCAGGCGTGCCTTGAGATTCGTCGAGGTAGGGAATATTCTTGAAACATGTGCATTATCCCGTGAACTCATATGCGTAGTATAATCTATTTAAATAGTCACATATTTCATGAACCCTCATGATAAGGGTGTGTGTGTGTGTTACAACGTGAAAATCTTGAGGTCCCCGGGGGACGAAAAATCATGTAGTTCAATTAAAGGAGGGTGCAACAGAAGTATGGGGCATCCCAGGGATGCAGATGAAAACTAACAGAGAAACGAAGGTAATGTGATAAGGCCTAATGTAATATAATTAGCACAATCACGGTGAATAACTATATGTAAAGCACATTGATATTTTTATTATTTAAGGTTGATTAGAATACCCCACCGACGTGGCGGGATACCCACGACTGACTCGGCAGGATATCCGTGACCGGTACGGCGGCCAATCCGTACATTTATAACACATCCCAGGGATGTAGATTGAGAATAGACCCCGCCACCTATGAGAAAGGGGCTCGCGATTCGTGGAATACATATAACAACTGTCTAGTTAGACGATGATGGCAGGTATTCCATCGGGGCTCGATGCTATATTGCTCGAGGACTACTTAAGTTAAGATTTAAGTGATTAGGCCAAATTCACAACTAAACTAATAAGGAGATTAAACAAAACCATGCTATGTAACGACCAAAATCATTGGGTTATTTCCTGTTATTCAAATTGTTGTCGATAAGTGATTACTTTATAATTCTATGCTTGTTAAATTACTGACATATGTGTGAAGGTTGATCTATATGTTCTTTTTGTTTTCCCTACGGAGCTAGGATGTAGCTCACCCCCTTAGACTATACGTCGCAGGTCCAGGACTAGCGGCAACAAAGACTTCGGAAGAAGCTGATCCAAGGGCTTCGGTTTTCGTGCCTACAGAAGAGTCAGAACCTCCTCCTGAGGAATTCTTCTAGGAAACCCGCTGCATACTTTGAGAGTGAGTTGAGAGAGTACTATGTATGGCTTGGTTTATCAAGCCTCTTTATTTCGAATATTTTAATTACCATTCCTTGACAGAACGCCTAGGATGAACTGTTATTACTAAACATTTGGGTAAGTTCTTATGTCCATGAATTGGCATGGGACAAGGACTGCCTTGCGACACCTTGATTATTTTGTTGAGTTTTTTTTGTGTAGCTATGAGTGCTTCAATCACAGTTTTGGATTGTATATACCAATGTTTCGTAAGGAACCCGGGGCACGGCCTTGAAGGTCGTGCTGATGGCAATTTCGAGTTACGAAATCCGGTCATTACATGTCGACATCAAGCCATATCCGATGATGTTCTACCCATAAATTTAAAACAGCAGAAACAGGGGTGATTGATCAATCAATATCCTTGTTTGATCGATCAATCATCCAATTTGATCGATCAAATACCTCATTTGATCGATCAATCTCCCAAATAATTCACATGGAACAGAGGGAATTTGATCGATCAACTTCCTCGTTTAATCGACCAATCCTCAAATGTGATCGATCAATTTCCCCATTAATCGATCAATCAAGTCAAACCTATTTTTCTCAAAATTTCCTACCTCTTGTTTGCACACTTAATTATAAAATTTGATCGATCAATTTCCTAATTGATAGATCAATCTTTCACATTGATTGATCAATGTCCCCATTGATCGATCATTCCCATACTTGATCAATCACTCTCTGGTGACCTATCAACCTCTCATATTGATCGATCAACCTTCAAATTTGATCGATCAAATCTCAATTTGATCGATCACAATGGGCTTGAACTTCCGTAAAACATACCTCATCGTTTCATTAAATGAATATAAGATTTGATCGATAAATCCTTCACATTGATCGATCAATCCGCACTTGATCGATCAAATAACTAATTTGATCGATCAAATATGATAGTTTCTATCATAAATACTGATCATTGTTCTTAACCTATTTTCATCTTTGATCTTTAATGATCCCTAACAACCACTCATACACATCCATTTACACATTTATGAGGTCTTAATTTTTACAATTTTAACCTAATAACTCACCTATTTAATATCGCTTTTGAGTTCTCGGCGAATGCGATCCAAGAGGGTTTTGGATCCAAAATCGAAATTTATTGTCATCATGACTTGGAAGAACAAATGCGTGGCTCCGCTTCAACACGCAGGATAGTACACATCTTCGCAGAATAATTACGACGTCACTCTTAGCTCAATAATCACCAACCTAGGTTCTCTTCTTTGTTTGTTTTCACACACCTGCACCTCAGAACAACAACCTAGCTATAGATTCTCAGGAAACAAGAAGAAGATGAGAGGTAGGTATTCTAACATTCTTTCTTCTCTTATGAGCTAAGAAAATAAAATATCCTTGATATTTCAGTTTTCTCCTAAACTTAAGCTCCGGTGTTAAGCACATGTATATCTTTTCCGGCGTACCGCGCCTCATCAAGGACTTACAAGACTCGGACTTTCACAAGAAGTCACACACGACTCTATCTATCCGTAGATAAATATTATTCTCCATAATATTAATTTAAAATTTTTAATTTATCTCGATTTCCGTATCGGGCGCGCTTATCAAAGCAGTCGAGTTCTATTCTGAATTTTAAGGTCATTACACCTTTTGATCCAAATGTAAAATTAAAATCCAATGACAGCAAAAGTGTATCTCAATTAGAATATTCTAGAGTAATTGATAGTTTGATGTATGCTACTCATTGCACTAGACCCGATATTGCTTATGCAATAGGGAAATTAAATAGATATACTAGTAATCCTAGTCATTAACATTGGAAAGCAATTAGTAGAGTATTAAGTTATCTTAATAAAACTAATGATTATGCATTACATTATGTTGGTTATCCTACTGTACTTGAAGGATATACAAACGTTAGTTGGAACAATGATACAGATGAATCAAGGTCTACTAGTGGATGGGTATTTACTCTTAGAGGTGCCGCAGTTTCTTGGGGATAAAAGAAACAAACATGCATAACACATCTAACTATGGAATCAGAATTTATTGCTCTTGCGACAAGGAGCAAGGAAGCAGAGTGGTTAAGAAATTTACTATTAAAAATTTCTATTTGGCCTAAGCCTATGTCACCAATCTCTTTATTCTGTGATAGTGAAGTTACACTATCTAAAGCTTATAGTAAAATTTATAATGGAAAATCTAGACATATAAGTCTAAGACACAGTTATATTAGTCAATTGCTTCGTGAAGGAGTAATTACTATCAATTCAATACGGACATTTGCAAATTTAGCGGATCCATTTACAAAAGGTTTTGAAAGAGATGTGATTATTAAAACATCAGAAGGGATAGGTTTAAAGCCTAATAGATTACATTACCTATGATGGTAACCCGACCTATTTTCTGAAATCCAAAAACTAAAGGTTCAATGGGAAAAATAAATCATATGTAGTGATTACACCTTATTAAAAAGTGTGAGTATACAACTCCAACCATTTCAAGTAATAATGTGGTACTTGTAATGTAAGGAAGAGGTTGAGATAATTCCCTTAATCAGTCTATAACATATAATGTTGACCTATATGAGTTACGAAGTGTGACCGCTTCGAAGATAGATAAAGGCTCTTCTTGAATACAACTCATGAATACCGATGTATATGCACAAGGCCATAAAACGTGTTGGCTGTTAAAATGAAATAAAATTTAGATTACTTATGTGTATGATATATCCAATTGATTATACAAGAAAATTAGTTCAAGAATTTAGATCACTAAAGTTCTTTATCAACTTTGATGTATTATCACTAAGTGAAGGTTCAAATTCTTAAAACGCCTTCATTTATACATATATATACTGTCTTTGATTATCATATTTCAAATTGACCTATTTAAAAAATAGAGGAATGTTGATATTTATTTTATAAATAGGGGTGGAATGTTGGATATTTAATAAAATAAATATTTATTATTATTAATTTAATAATATTTAATTATTAGTTTATTTATTAGTTTGCTTATCTTTAAATGGTTCCTATATATTTATTGGTTCCATGAATGAAAGATGTTGTCAATACTTGAACCTTCAACCTTCAAGTCAAAATGACTTGAATTTTGAATTAATATTAGAGGGAAACTTTTCCCACCATAAGTTTAAAAGTGTTACAAATATTTTGTCCCACCTCGCTATTTTATAAGAAATATTTATGGCTTATATATGAAAACTTATCTTTCATATTGTTTGGCTTGATGAGAGAAACATAACTAATAGCGATTGTTCACCGTCGTACACGCGCACGTGTGCGATGTGCGAATGATGCAATTGGTGCTTGTAAGGCGCACTTTGTAATTTCTCGCGAGGAGCTTGAGGAACCTTTCCTATTTGATCTGAGATGGTCCGATTAGTTGACTTGTTGACCGGGCATGGATTGCCTCCACACATGTGCATCGCATGTGCCAATCGATTGACTTGTTGATCGGGCACTGCAGTGCATGTGTGCCCGTGGTAGTTTCCGACCGTTCATGGAAACGGTCGGATTCGGACAAGTCAGTTAATGACTGTTGAAACACCAAAAGTTGGAACTGTTCAAATGTGACTGTTGGATCGTTGCAACTGTTGATCGGATCAATCAGGGCCCTCGATTGCAAGCAACCGACAGGTACAACCGCCCCTGAAAAGAGTCTTCGAAAGTTAAAAATAGAGGCTAGAGGAGGGATTCCAATCACTTGCAATTTTGAATCCTACATCTGAGCCCTCAGAATTTGTGTGCTAAACAGAGCATTCTGTGTCTTCGTTTCGTTGGGTCGCACACTACAGTGCAACGTAGTATGTGACAAATCGGTGCCTCTGATGAGTAATAAAATATGATCATATTTTACCCTTTAAGCCTATATTTAGCCATTCGATGAGGGTAATCTGACATATTTGTGAAGTTCTAATTGTTTCAGGAAGATTTGGCCATTGGATGCATTTGGAAGCATAAAAGAGCATAAGAACAATAAACGTATGAACATTGGAGCAAAGGAGTTAATGGTCCTTGAAATTTAAAAATCAAATTTGATTTTTGAATTTCAAATCTAGAGCTAAGACCCTATTTAAGCAAACTAGAGAATTGATTTTAAGGGACTTTTATCTTAGCTTTTATTTTTTCTTTGTCTAAGAATTTTCAGCTTTCTTCCAGTTCCTTCTTCCATTTTTCAGGTTTTGTTCTTGCATTTTCCTAGTTCTAGTTTAGATTAGTTTCAATTTCTGCAACTGATGAAGATTGTACCTGCTTGGATTAAAGCTTTTGTGAATTTTATTGGAGCCATTTTACGGTATTTTAATATTTATTTTAATTTTTCTTTCAATTATGTTATTCATTTCTAACATGAGTAGTTAAATCCTTTTGAGAATGGGGATCTAATGACCCATCCGAGATTTTCATCTATGCTACTATAGATCTGTGGTTAGGATATTATGTTATCATAGATGCCTTGATCTTTAATGCCTTATTATTCTTGCCGAATTAGTAAATTCCGATTGTCATCTAAGATAGGGGTGCTAGTCCCACTCCCATGATCTCGGATCTACAATAAGGAATCTAATCCAGGTTCTTTGTTGATAATATTTGCGGCATTAATTCATCGTCATTAGGA
Source organism: Chloranthus sessilifolius (assembly GCA_021018995.1). Taxonomy (NCBI): domain Eukaryota; kingdom Viridiplantae; phylum Streptophyta; class Magnoliopsida; order Chloranthales; family Chloranthaceae; genus Chloranthus; species Chloranthus sessilifolius. The sequence goes on along the minus strand of CM037595.1, from coordinate 89,809,472 downwards.
ATCTCTCATTTGTGGTGAAAGTTTTGTCCTATTTTGCAGCATTAATCTATTGTCATTAGAAGTCCCTTTGACGGTGAATGTTTTACCTCATCTCTTTTATGGCAGTAGGAAGAGCATACACTTAGAGTTGGTTTTGTGGATTAAGTGAAATATTTTCCGTAAACATTTGATTGAGTTCAATGTTTATGTGCTTTGCATCTTGTGATGGTATCATATCTTAATCGTTAGATCTGTATTTCATAAATGGTAAATCAAGGATGGGAGGAGTTAGCATCCCGATCCTTTCTTTTATTCTTCATTTAATTCAATTTTACTGCCAAATCTTCATTTCTCATTAAAATCTCAAAAATCTGTAAACTAGTGTAGTATTGCTTTAGATCTATAGTTTCTTTCTTTGGATTAATTGTTATTTCCATTTCATTTCCTATAATTTTCAAGCCAATCTTCGTGGGAACGATCTCGCACTCCATTAATATATGCTACCTCCGATTCGTACGCTTGCGAGTTTAAAACAAGATTTAATTTCATAACAGCTTCATCGAGGCTTCATTGTATCCTGGAGGCGAATTTGCCGTAATCCCGTTACATATAAGGGGCATATATTATCTTAAAGACAGCGATCTAATCGTGCATAGAACCCAATTTTCCGATCGTTTTTCTATCAATTTTTGTGCAACTCTCTAACATATTTAATGTCCAAACAACAACACTCTGACCAAAATTTGTCTAGGTACTTTCGTTTAAGTATCACGTTACATACAACTCAGTTATATAAAAATCCACCATGTTAGCTGAGTATTTGAAAAAATCAGCCGAGTGAGTATGGAAATCTTTTGGCAGATTAATTAACATGTTCATCTAAGGACAAAAACAGACTATGTATGAAGGGTGCAGACGCTAGTGAAGATCTGGAGGGAAGCACTGAGAAGGGGCATATAGGATTAAAAGTTACTCAGAGCTTAGCGCCGATCAGAAACAAGTGGAGAAATAGGACTTAGATCATTGTTATGTTGCCGGCTTCTGTTTGTTTTTTATTATTCTATGCTTTGCCTCTGTCTTTAGATCATTGTTATGTTGCCGGCTTCTGTTTGTTATGGCTTAAGGAGAAATCAATAAGTTGATGAACCAGCCTTTCCTATACCTTAGGGATTAGAAAAGTCGGGTCGTCACAGGGTTCTAGTAGTTGTGCTAATGAGTTTTGACCATTCTCTCTTTTTCATCTTGACTACTGCCTTTCTATATGAGATCTTTATCTTGGTTGTGACCTTTTTTATTTTTGGCTGCGACATAGAAAAGCCAACACCCACTTGGGCTGCTTATCTAATACTAAGGCCCTGTTTAGCAAAATCACATTCCAAAAGCACTTTTCATGGGAAGTCATCTATTTGAATGAAAGAAACTTGTCTAAAATATAATGTACTTGTAGTAGAAAAATGGGTTTGCTGCTTCTCAAATTGGTGTTGTGAGAAGCAACATTAGGCTGCTTCTCCAAAACACTATTTTCAGAAACAGGAAACACCAATTTCAGCTAGAGGTGGATCATATTTAGAACAAGTTTCTCTTATTCCAGCATATGCTTTCCTCTGAAAAGTGGTTTTTAGATGCAACTTTATCAAACAGGGCCTAAGTTTTACCTAATGCTAACCATGCTAACCCTCCTCCCAACTTGCACCCAAAAACCACTCTCCACCAAAATAACTTCTGCAATCTATGGCAAAATCAAAGCACCATGAAAGAAAATCTCTACATCGTAAGTCGAACATCTCTTGCCTCCCATGGAAGAAAATCTTGGCCCCCCCTGCCTTTACTTATAATAAGGGTATGCTAGATAGAAGATGTAAGGTCTCCTCTACTTATAGTAAATTTTTATATATTTTTAGGGTCTTTGTTTTTTTAAGCTCAAGATCTTACTAGGTGAAAAAGTTTAACTAAATGGGCTATTAAGTAGCGGCCATTGATCAGTTAGGGCCACTGTCAGAGTTGGGAGTCGACAATAAATCGGCAAAAGTATTAATACGGTAAAAAATGGGTCAAAATTGGAAAAAAAAATAAATAATTCAAGAAAAAATATATTTTTTTTTAAATATATCCTAATATATTTCAAGTTAAAGATAACGGTTTTAATAAATAAAATCGTACAAAATAAGCAAAACCTAAAAGTTTTTTTATGAGCAAAATGTACAAAATAGTACAAAACCTAAATGGTTTTTTCATACAAGTGAAAAAATAAATAAAAAAATCGGACAGCATCACATCATTGCTGATTAATCTGCCAAGTCACTGACTCAGCCGATTAATTGGTAATTGTAATGACCCGAAAAATCAACGAACTCGATCGAAATCGTGTGCATATCCGGCACGGAAAACAAGGTCACCTTAAAAATATTAAATAAATAATTTAAACATGTTTGAGATACTGTGTGTGTAAAGGAATCAAGTTAAAAGATTTAATTTAAGCCTTTAGTAGATGAGTCGTGCACCGACTCACCGGGTGCCGCTCAACACCAAAACCAAACTCTATTTCAAGTGGATAAGCCTAACACACTTTTGCAGTGTTATTGCTTCGCACCAAAACCAAGCCCTCTAGCTAATTAAATGACAAAGCTTCTCAAAGAAGCTTCACCCGGTTGCAAGCTTTGGAGTTTGGATTTCTAGTGAGAGAAAGAAGAGAAAACTCCCGCCCTTCTTAAGATTTCGACGACGAGATCGTAATCGCGCCGCAATATTTGCATTATTCACGAAGAACTCGACGCCGATTAACGCTTGAATCCCGCCTTTGGTGAATTTCGACCGTTCAAACCCCTTTTCTTTAGAAACCCCATTTTTCAAGAAGCGTTCCACCTCGTGATCGCTAACTAAGCGTTGAATAGGTTCAGATCGATACGTGGATCATTGAAGACTTCATCTTGAATACGAGGTGATCAATCGTTGTGAAATCGCCGTAGAGATCCGGAAGTTTCGTTTCGAAACCCTTTTGGACAACGATTCTTAAAGGCGCGAAATCGATCGAAAAAATGTTAGTTTTCTTTGATTTTAATTGTTTAGATTGCAGAATAAATCATTATTTTAGTTTAGTGTGGATGTGTGTGTGATTCGATGAATATCATTGAAGATTTGGATGAAAATAGATCAAAAATGACAAAACCTTATGGTTGTGCATTTCTGAAGGTTTTGATCGATCAATTGGGTGATTGATCGATCAAAATTGGGTATTAATCGATCAATCTGGGTGATTGATCGATCAAATTTGGTATTGATCGATCAATTTGAGTGATTGATCGATCAAATTATATATACAATTAGGAAAACAGCAAGTTTAGTTGCTGGAAGTTCATTCCCGACAGCAATGATCGATCAATGTGATGTGTTGATCGATCAATGGTGAAATTGATCGATCAATGTGATGGTTGATCGATCAAGGGTGAAATTGATCGATCAATGTGGTATTGATTGATCAATATGATGTGTTGATCGATCAATTTGACTGTGCCGACACTGCTTCAGTGTTTTGGCCATAACTTTTTACTCTGAAGTTAGATTGATGCGATTCTTGCGGCATTAGAAAGAGGACAACTAAATATACAACTTTTATGAATTAACTAATTGATGAGTAAATTTTTTTTATAATAAAAATTGAGCTGGAAGTTTGGCCAAGTTCTAAGTTAGCACATTTTGACTGAAGTATCGATATAGCTTCGGTATGTTGGCCATAACTCTTTGTCCCGAACTCCGATTGATGCGATTCTTGATGCATTGGAAAGAGTATGACGAGATCTAATTCTTTTATGAATTAACTAAATCTTTAATCAAATGTTTTGAGGGTCAAAATAAAGTGGGAAGTTGGGTCAAATTTCAAGTCAACACGAAATTACCCATTTCCGTCTCGGTTTTGAGAAAACACTTAAATACGTCAATATTATTAATAATTAGGATCAATTTTTATACATCATAATGTGTGTGATGTAGACTAAGAGTGGAGGCCATGGATAAGAAATTTTGGATTTCTTTAGAACGACGTTGGATTTGCTTAGAAAGAGGTCTGACCTGAGGTAGGGGAAAATCAACTTAAACTGTTTTTTAGTATGATTTCATATTTATTTCATATTTGCGCCCTGATTTCTGTTTTAACAAGCATGTAAGCATATCATAAATTCCTGCTATCTCTGATTTCTGTTTTCTTATTTGTATTCTGAAACCTGCTCCTGATTTCTGCTATCTGATCTGTGAGGTTTATGTGTGTATATGATTTGATGATTTAACCAGATGATTCCCACCGACCCGGTGGTATATCCGAGCCTGGCACACTTGTGCATCTGCTTGTAATCCCTCGACACAATTGCACTCCATAGATGAGGCATTGTTGCAATCTAAAATTGTTCATGTGAACGATGATTGGTTGGGGTTTCCTATCGGTAAATTCTTGTTTACTCCGTGTTATATATTCACGGGAGTTTCTTAAGTTAGAAAATAAATACAATTTAAGTCACTGATTATATATTTGCATAACAGCTGTTTCTTGTTTACGAACTCAGTATTTACTTTGATTTTGTCTGTTTATACATTCTGATTTGATTTCCTGCTTTGAAATATCATGTCCTGCATATATTGAGCTATGATGTAGCTCACCCTGTTTCCATTAACATTTTAGGTTCTGAGGCTAGAGTTCCTAGCACGAGAGCGACCCTGCCTACTAGCCTGATCTAGAGGCTGAGGCCGAGGACGAGGAGATTGACGTCCAGGCGGACGATTTTTATCCTTAGTCTGGGTATACAAGTCTGCTATTTTTGAGATTTTGTGTAAACCTTTGGATGATTGTGCGCCTGGTGGCCACTTCTGTATTTACTTTCTGTAGATATTTTCTTCCTTTTATAGTATTACTATACATTCTATTGGAACCATTATCAGGAACCATTGTTTTGGGTAATGGATGTCCATCACCATTGGTTCTTCTTGGTTCCTTTTTGGGAATGTATATTTTTATATATTTAGATACATGTTTGTTTTATTGCTTCTTTCTATTTTAAATGTCTTGTGATGACTCGATCTACTACTGCTGGACAATGTCTGCTTGATTTTCCGCTATACGAGCAGACACTTCGTGATTTGTCCTGGGGATCATCCAGAGTATGATCTTGATGGCACGGATTTTCGGGCGCAAAAATCCGGGCTGTCACAGTAATATAGTCGGGTTGACTGCAAGTTGCCGACTTTTTTTCGATTTTTTATCAAAGTTGGAGACTTATGTTATACTATGGTTAGAGTTTTTCTACCCCAAAAACCCTTATTTTAGGGACTATCAAATTACATATCCAAAAAAGTTAGTATTTGGTACCCGACTTATGCACTATTTCCATTTGCCATATTGGGAAAAAAAAAATACCATGCATATGGGCCAACAGTAATAAAATCCCAGAGCCCAACTTGTCTATTTAATTGGGCTGGCTTGACTTGCCAGTTTTATCAAGAGGCCTACAAAATGAGCTTGAAACTAGATGGAAGCTAGCTAGGTTGTGAGCCAGCTTGGTCCATTGATGTCCTAGGAAGGGGGTTAATCTATCTTTCCCCAACAAATGGGAAATGATCAAGTCAATATGTTAAACCAAATATCCTCGTCAACCATTGGATAGAAGAGAATCTTGACTGCATGTCATCTTATAAGAATAAAAATCGTAGAAGTCAAGATTCCTTTCTATCCAATGGTAAACTGTTGAACACGAACTGAGGTTCAACTTGGTTAGCCCTTACCATTACCCCTGCAAACATAGTTATCAAATTTAGCGATTTTTTGAAAAATCATGTATTAATCGCGTTTTTTGGAAATTTTGTTTCTTTCACGATTATAACGGGTTTTGTCAAAAACCAAAAAAGGCGATTAATTGAAAAAAAAAAAAAACACGTGATTTCAGCATTTTAAATGTGAGTTTTTCACTCCAATAATAAGGATCGAGTTAAGGGTTTCCGTAAGCGGGTCACATTGATTCCTCAATTTCTTCAATTTTTTTCATTGATTTTTTCCCATTTCTTTTCCCTAGCTTCTTGATTTTTCCGTAACCATGCCTACAAATATAGTTAAACTTTAGGCTAGGAGTGAAAATAACCTGTCACAGATGAATTTTCATAAATAAATGTGCACCTGATACTTAGTACTAAGAGAGAGGTGATACGCTAAAAACGAAAAGGAGATTCATGGATACTTAATTCTGAGCACAAATCAGTGAAGATTCAAAAGCGTAACAGCTGTGGACCTCTTGAGGATTTGACCATTTTGAGAGAAAAGATGGTGATGGCCGAAAGACCATGAGAAAGAGGGATAGAGGTGAGTTCGTGAATTTCAATAAATCACCAATTTATCGTAATTTTCGTACTTTTGAAAATCCATTTTAATTCGTGATTAAATCAATAGTCTAAGAAATCACAATTTTTTCAAGGAGTACTTGGCAATATCACTAAGAATGAGGGCAATGGTCTGGTCCAACTAGGTTGAACCAGATTTCAAGTCCAACCATTATTCACTGTTTATGGCAGAATTTTGACTTTCATGGTTTTCACTTTTTATATAGGATGACGTGTAGTCAAGATTCTGTTATTACCAAGGGCTGCAAATGTGGTTGAACTCGAAATCTGGTTAACCTGGTTGGACCTTGCCATTACCGTCCCGTAACAATAGTTTTATAGATAGTTTTTGTAAAATTTCCAAAATGCCCATTAATCTCTTATTATTTGGTGTAATCTTTTTTTTGGTATAATCTCTTTACCATTAATTCTAAAGAAAACAAAGAGGTGGGTAAATGATTTTATTTTTTTAACCCTCTTATGAAATCTCTAAATATATAACTATCCACCTGTATTGCTCTCCCTAATGTGCTGTTAACGGTATCGTTTTACTAGTTTGAACAAAAACGGAAAAAAATTGTTACTAACTCTTTTTCAAAACACCCAAGCTTCTGTTGTTAAAATTAATCATTGTATACAAGCTGTACCAGATCACCAATCCATATCCCATAGTTGTACTAAATCATAAATATGAAGGTGCATTGCTCTCAAACTAATATTCCTCTCTCTCTCTCTCTCTCTCTCTCTCTCTCTCTCTCTCTCTCTATAGCGCATAAAAGATAGAAGAGAAGAGAAGCCCCACATACCATTGATGGATTCAATGGTTGAGAGGTCTCCTCCTCCTCATCATCATCATGGAGGAAAAAGGATTGTTAGAGCATCACTGCAATTTCTAATTGGATTAATGGTTCTTGGGTGGGTGATGCTTTGGATAATGAAGCCAACTAGTACTTTCCGGAGTTCGTGGATGCCGAAACTTCGTGCCAGGACTAATTCGACGTACTTCGGTATAGAAGGTTCGGCTTTTTCTAGCTATGTAGATTGTATGTTTTAGGCGAGGCTTAGAAATTTGATCAAAGCCCACATTTCTTCATTGCAATATATATGAGTTTGTATCAGCCATTCAGTGTTGATACGGACTGTCACTACAAAAAATAAGACTAGTAGCGGCGGCTAAAAACCCCCGCTATTAACAAAAAAAACTATTAAAGGCTATTAAGACTATTGGGACGAGGGTATTAGCGACAGTGTTTTTGTTAATAGCGCAGCCACTAATAGTCTTATTTTTGTAGTGTGTCTTATTATGTATCATCCGATATGACCGATAACCGTTCATGCATGCCTTGAGCCATGATTTTCTCTTGACCATCTTGATCCATGATTTTTCACTATGGGATCCTTGTGCGCATGCTTCACTACGCATCAAATGCATCCATGAAGCCCATATATCTAGAGGGTTCGGATTTGCCCATTAATGCGCTAAAATAAAAAATGGCGCTCATTAATTAATTGCTAAACGGTTGGTGATTATTCCTGTAATAAACCATGCATGTATTTGGCAGTGACTTTAGCTATCTTGTTTTTTTTTTTTTTTTTTGATGAATACTTTAACTATCTATTGGCGCGGCATCATGCCACATGTGCCAACAGTTGCATTTTCAGATTTACTTTTATTTATAATAACAAATCAGTGTTCCATTTGATTTTGTACTTTTGTCTTAATTTTGTGGTCGTTGTTGGTGTTGCTGTTGCAGGCACAAACCTTTTGATCTTCACATTCCCAATTCTTCTTAGTGCAGTCTTGGGCTGCTTGTACCTTCATTTGGGAAAGAATAAAGGAGATGATTATGATGAATCGTAAGTAGCTATTGATTTTCCATGGCATAAGTATTTAATGGGAACTTAGCAAATACCGGAGACGCATCTATGGCCAAAACTGAGTCAATTCGGACGGAGATGAAAAAATTGAGTCAATTCTGATACACGATAATTAAAGGTGCAAACAGGTTGGTCGACCTGGTGGATTTTTCAGACCAGACCTGCTAAGGGTCAGGTTCAAGTCAAAAATCTTGACCTGATACATAAGCAGGTCCGGTTCAGGTTAGCTCCAATCCTAATCCGAACCCGAGCTGGCATATGTTTGGTACACACACACAAATATATTTACATTGTTTGAAATGATGAAGAGATTGGTTGAAATGATTTTGTTGCATTGTTTGACGGCAGCAATGGAAAAAATCAACGTCGGGCTGTATGGAGACGGCCCGTGCTCATGAAAGGACCTTTAGGCATTGTCACCGCAACTGAAGTCGCCTTTTTATTCATGTTCATTGCACTCTTGTTCTGGTCTTTCTTGATGTATTTACTCAAAAATTTCTCCCAAAACACAGAGGAATCTGCGCAGGAGAGCGAGATAGTGTAAGAGATTCTTCTTTATGCAATTTTCATTTCATATGATTTTGTTGCATCTTGTTAGAGTCCAATTAATCGAAGAGGGTGGGGAAATGCAGGTGGAAAGCAAAGCTTGAAAGTGTAGCTCATAGATTTGGAGTGATCGGGAACATTTGTTTAGCCTTTCTCTTCTTCCCTGTAGCTAGGGGATCTTCAATCTTCCCACTTATTGGGTTAACATTCGAAGCCAGCATCAAGTACCACATATGGCTTGGAAATATTGTAATGACCCTCTTCACGGCGCACGGCATTGGATATATTATTCTTTGGATTCATCAAATTTATGAGGTACTTACAAATTCTGAAGATTTAGTGCATTCTAATAGTACTCAATTTTATTTATATGGAGGTACGTACACATGGAGTTCCATGTGGCACCCATATCATTGTTTTAGATCATCTTCAAAAACAGAAAATTTTCAAAAATTCATGTTCACCATGAGTTTTTTTAGGCTTGAAATCTAGACGATTGAAATCAATTAATGTCTGATGACTTCTATCTTTTGGATTACTTTTTTGAACTGATCTCAACAGTGCACCTGAGCTCCTATAACATTGGGGTACCTTACATGGGCTCTACATATACGTAAATATATATGATCTTTTATAATTTTATTTCTGTAAAAGATGTGAACAAATTTGATGGGAAATAGCCACATAAAAGATGTGCACCAATTTCATGATTTGGATCGTCAAATTGGTGCAATTTTTGGACTATGGAAATCACAGTCATCTAATTAGCTCGAACAACTTGAAAATTTCCCGAAAAAAGAATTGAACTAAAGAATTTCTGGTTGCTCTGTTGTGCTGCAGATGCTAAAATGGGATAAAATAGGGGTTTCAAATGTTGCCGGAGAGCTTGCTTTACTCGGTGGACTAGCAATGTGGGTGACAAGCTATCCACGTATAAGGCGCCGGATGTTTGAGCTCTTCTTCTACACTCATTACCTCTACCTCCTATTCGTCTTCTTCTTTGTATTACATGTAGGAGTGAACACCTTCTACATTGTTCTTCCTGGAATCTACCTCTTCTTGGTCGATCGATTCTTGCGATTTTTACAATCCCGACGAAGGGTTCGAGTAGTTTCAGCACGTCTTTTACCTTGTGAAACTGTCGAGTTGAACTTGCCAAGAGCCCGTGAGGCTAGAATCATAAAAATCGTCGAATATTATTTCTCGTACAAACAATGAAAGAGCAACATCGATATTTCATTTCACGGGGTTGATTTATGCTCCATCGAGCATCGTGTTCATCAAAGTGCCGACCATTTCGCTTCTCGCAATGGCACCCTTTCACCGTGACCTCCAAGCGCAACATGGACCCAACGGCTTTGTCATTATCAAGAGTGAAGGAAGTTGGACGCTAAAGCTTCACCAAACGCCATCCCCATCTCCAATTGATCACCTAGATGTTTCCCTCGAAGGGCCTTATGGACCTATTTCAACAAATTTCATAAGGTATGAAATTGGGTTCCCTACATATGCTAGAAATGTAGCAAAGTATGAAATCATTTGGACGGAACTAACCCTAAATCTGGTAACTACCACTACAGGCATGATTTACTAGCTTTGGTGAGCGGAGGAAGCGGAATTACTCCCTTCATCTCGATAATACGAGAGCTCATCTTCCGGAGTAGCACGACGAGCTACTCGACACCAAAAGTTTTCTTGATTTGTTCCTTCAAAAACTCTGTAGAGCTACGCATGCTCGACTTTCTCCTCCCCGCCCATGTCCCGCTTGGATCTTCAAATTGAGGCCTTCGTTACCCGAGAGAAAGAGCCCACCATTGAGAGTCAAAAGTGCATTCAAAGTGTATGGTTCAAGTACTGCCCATGGGATACCCCTGTCTCGGCGGTCTTGGGCCCAAATAGTTGGATCTTCCTTGGGGCGATTATCTTCACTTCCTTCGTCATGTTCTTGTTACTCTTAAGCATTCTCACCCACTACTACATATACCCAATCGACCACAACACCAATAAGATATACCCGTATTCCTTGAGATCTCTCATAAACATGCTAGTGTTATTGTTTTGTATTGCCGCGACGGCTAGCATAGCTACTCTGTGGAACAAGAGGCATAGTACAAAGGAAGAACGAAAAATTCAAGACGTCGATGAGGCAATACCGACAAATTCACTTAATGCGGTGTTTGAAAACGAAGATCGAGAGCTCGAGAGCCTCCCTCATCAGTCCATTGTCCAATCTACTAATGTTCACTATGGTACAAGGCCTGATCTAAAGAGTAAGCAGATTCATCTGTCTCTTATTTATGACATTTTACCAACCATATTCAAATGAAAATATACTAGAGTTTTGTCGGGAATTGTGTTTTCTAGCATTTTGCTTAGAGAACTCATGTGGGCATGTTTTTGTTACAGAGATGTTATCAGAGATTGAAGGATCGAGCATCGGAGTTTTTGCCAGCGGGCCGAGGACGTTGGTTGATGACGCGTTACCATTTGTTCATCAAGTTTGGCAGATAACCTATACTTTGAGTCCTTCAGCTTTAGCTTGTGATGGTCTCATGACCTATCCTCATTGGTTGATTTTGAAAGTATTAGATCCCTTTACAACGTGGGCCCGTGGGTGGCTGCCAAGCTCGAAATGCCCTCCCAACACCTTAAAACATTGAGTTGTACCTCTTCCATCACCAATTGATTTTGGTCGGAGTAGTAGCTCAATGGGGTATATGATCCTATAGAAAAAATGTTCTCCCTTTGCTGTAATATGTAAAATTAATGGTTAATGGAAAGAGGCAAGTTAGAGATTTGGGTTTCATTAATCAATCCTTTGAGGCAATAGTTTTATTTTTTTTATCGATAATTAGAAATTATTATTATATATATATATATCTAAAGAAAAAGCCAGAAAGATACTAGCAGAGAACCTAGAGAAACTATTACCTAAAACTTAAAGAAAAACCTCATAACCAAGTCACCTGTTGGGTCTGAAGTATTTGAATCATTGATCGTTTCCCTATCGCCACATAATTGCCGAGGGAAGCGTCATTAGGTTGGTGATCGCTTGATTCATTGAGGTTTTTCCACAAGCATCTATCACTTGATCTTTGACTTTAATGATTTGGGATCCCTTGTAGGAGTTTAACCACACCTTAAATCCCTATATACAAATTGGATGTTAAGCCTATACATAGAGAATGCTTGGATATACCCATCAATGCTAAAGGAGGAATTACCCTCTTTAATCATGTAACGATGGGTGATTAATCACAATAATATATGTATATATATATATATATATATATATATATATATATATATATATATATATATATATATATATATATATATATTTCCGACTAATAGTCAATGAGTATTGAATCTCCATTGATGAGATCCTATGACAACATATACCAACATCTCCCACTTGGTCATGAGGATCAAATCAATATGTCATAAGGTTTTATTATTTCAGGATTTACTCATTATGAACACATACCAGTAGTGAGGTCTTACATGCTACAGCGGAGTTGTCCATCACGATAAAATTATCTCAGTCATGAGGTTTTGCACGTCAAAAAGGATTTATCCATCATGACAAAATTTTCGTATAATAAGATCTTATACACTACATTATTATGTAGTTTGCATACCTTCGAACCCTTTATATACACTATCTTCCACCAATGTACGAACCCATTCATTAGTTTGGAATAAAAAACACCTTTGATCATGGATATTTACATGCTAAGTTAATCATCCATGATAAAAATTAAGTGTTTGAAATTATTTGACTTAGGCGTCCCCAAGTCCCAATAAATTATAATGCATGAAAATAATTTTTGCACGTACTCTCTTTAAACGAAAAGGGAAAATAGAAGGTAAATGGCCTACCTTTAAATTTCTTACTTACATCTTAGATGTAATACTTCACATTTATGTGCTTATCATTAAAGTATCAAATCCATAATCAATCGATTTTCAATCATACTTCTAAAAAAAATTATGCATACAGGTTCGTCTTTTACCATGTGAACCTGTCAAGTTGAACTGTGCCAAGAGCCCATGTAACGACCCAAATTTTCTACATGAAAATCCGTGCCATTAACATTCGTGTCATAAGCAGCAATGCTTAAATCCTAATATGATGATAAATTATTTGAGAAAATATGAGCCATTTTTGTTTTAAAAAATAATATTATAAAAATATTAATCAAGTTATTTATTAAACTGAAATAAATAATTTTAACATCCATAAATGAAAATATTAATCCAAAAATACCACCGATGACGGTCGTACGTCACACAAACAGTGGTACTTATATTAATAAACGTGAAAAGCAATGAATAAATATTCTAACGAAAATTTATTGAGTCGTATCAAGTCTTAATCAAAGAATTCCCAGTAAGGATAAAATTCTTCAGGTGGGAGATCTTTCTCGTCTTCATGCATGAAATCGGGATCTTCTAACTCAAGATCCTTGTCAACGTTTGTACCTGCAACATATAGTGTCGGGGTGAGCAAAAAATTTCCCGGTGCTTAGTAGGGAGGAGTTAATTACCCTTCATGCAGGACTTGAAACATTTAATTAACTAGTATGCACAACATCTATCGAATCAATGTGACGATAATTTAGAGATAGATATATCTTAAGATATGGGAAACCTAGCAAATTTTATGATTATGAGATAAAGATCTTCAAAGGTTATGTGTCCAAAATTCTACACATAATTTATTTATTATAAAATTAGAGTGCCTTCATATTTCGTGAAACATACCCGTGAGAAATTGACTAATATCAGTAATACATGTCTTGTATTTCTTGCATGACTTAAATACTTAAGGTAATTTTCGCACACATAGGTGCAAAAAACTAAAGTAATTATTACACCGATGGGGATCTTGTCCATCGTCGCCCATGAAAATTATTCACGATTAGCCGTAGCCCCTACTCATCGAGGTGGCTCGTGCTTGGTCTGTGTCGTGACATGACATGATGGGATCCTATTTAAAATCGAAAATCATACATGTATAATGATTGTTTGTTTTTATCGTACATATATTTATAATTCTTGACTTGCCTTGCCCACTACGTGAGAAAACCAAAAAAACGACTGCCTTAAACAATTAATTTTTTCGAAAAAATGACTATCCTTGACAGTTGTTTTTTTAAAAAAAACGACTGCCTTAACTAGTTGTAAAAAAAATAGTACTACTGTACACGACAGTCATTTATGAACTTCAACAATGAGTGCTCTTAACAGTCATAGAAAAAAAAACGACTAATTTGGGTAGTCATTATTTTATACAAATTAAAAAAAAAAATACTATATTTTAATAAAAAAAAAATTTACGCCGACCATTTTTATGTAATTTTTTTAATGTGGTAAATTGCCTTCTAACATATTCAAGTACTACTTGCCAATATAGGGATGCTACGCGCACACCAATATTTTATTGGCGCACACCACTTGATGAATTTCCTTATAACTCACCAATTGTTAGTAACTACACATCAATAAATAAAAATAGTTTTACTTTGTAACAATGTATAAATGCCTGCTTTTTCGTTGGACAATCTCAAAGAGCAATGAGTCCTTTGTCCTAAGCCTTCTCTGTTGTTTTTCAGTTTTACAGCCATATGATTTTTTTTACCCTTTCATTGGACATTGCATTGAAAGAACTCAAATCAAATTTATTTCATGAATCAATCCTCTCTTCTATGGCAACAAAAGTAGCATTTTGAATCTGAAGCTTGCAATCCTCGAGTTCCGTCTCCGTTGTGGCCCCAACCTTTATAACGACAACTCTACTAGAAAGCTTAGCGATTCTCTCAGCCGGCTTCTTGAAATCGTAAACAGAGTCGATCTCAACCAGCTCTTTCTTTCTATGTGCAATTCTAGCCCGAATCTCGTCTTTAGTTGTTGCATCAGCTATAATGGTGGTGGTGTCCTTGGTAATGGTCACCTTACTTGCCACACCAAGCTGCAACCGTACCTGAAAATGCAAACAACAATAAGAAATCAAGCACACTAAAATGTTAATGAGTCAAGATGATAGAAGAACAGAAACGAAAATGCATTTGCTCACAAGAACCCTCAATTAAGCACTTCAAAATCCCTTAAATCAAAAGTAACTAACTAGAACCCTCAATTAAGCACTTCAAAATCCCTTAAATAAAAAGTAATTAGTTTCATAAATAACAAACTAAGCATGTTACCATGAAATATTCTTATTTGAGACAACCTATATCATCAAATGTTTCAATATTTCAACAAATTTTAGAAAAATACAAAAAGACCATTACCAAAATTATATCAAATTGATAGATTATTATTGATATTATATTATTCTGAAAAAAATGGTGTATCCTTTATCAATCAATTGTTTGATATTAGTTGAAACTTTTCAGTGCAAGTTTTCGAAACAGAATAGACTTTATGACCAGTATCAATCTCTCCTTGGGCCTTTTTCATTTTGGAGGGGTTCTGCATTATAACAGCTCACAATAAGTTTTAGAATGAAGCTCAATTTGTGAAAAAATGTCTGCCATTAAAACAAGGACAGTGCATCTATATGAATCTATATGAAATTAATTGGGCAATTTCTAAATATTAGTCATGGAAATACATACTTGGGCAAGTAGAAAAATAACCCAGGTAAGAACTGCAGCTGTTGTCCAGCAATAAGCATAGTCATCAGATCATCTCTAAACTATAAAAATAAATAAATAAAATTAAAATAAAAAAAGTTGTAAGAGGCTATCAGAGAAAACCCATCATATGAGGAGCACAAATAGGAATCAGAAAACCTAATTTTACCCTGAAATCTTCCAGGAGTGCTTAGATATCACCATTGAGAAACATTAAAGTTTTACATGTCGATCATCAACATTAAAGTTTTACCCTGCATATCAACCAAAAAACGTAGTAAACTTGCTTCCTGAAAATACAGTCCAGAGAAAAAGTGATAACTTGATTATTTTCTTACAAGTCTATTTTGTTGGATATTTAACAAATAAAAATATTTATTATTATTAATTTAATAATATTTATTTATTAGTTTATTTATTAGTTTGTTTATCTTTAAATGGTTCCTTATATTTATTGGTTTCATGAATAAAAGATGCTGTCAATACTTGAACCTTCAACCTTCAAGTCAAAATGACTTGAATTTTGAATTAATATTGGAGAGAAACTTTTTCCACCATAAATTTAAAAGTGTTACAAATGTTTTGTCTCACCTCACTATTTTACAAGAAATATTTATGGCTTATACATAAAAACATACCTTCCATATTGTTTGGCTTGATGAGAAAACATAGCTCATAGCGGCGGTTCACCGCTGTGCATGCGTGTGTGTGTGATGTGCGAATGACACAATTGACGCTTTTCAAGCGCACTTTGCACTTCACACGACCGCATAGTCGCAAGGTGCTTGAGGAGCCTTTCCTATTTTATCTGAGATGGTCCAATCGGTTGACTTATTGACTGGGCACGGATTGGCTCCACACATGTGCATCGCATGTGGCAATCGGTTGACTTGTTGACTGAGCACGTGCAACGCATGTGTGCCCATGGTAGTTCCCGACCGTTCATGGAAACAGTCGGATTCGGACATGTCAGTTAATGACTGTTGAAACACAAAAAATTGTAACTATTCAATTGTGATCGTTGGATCTTTGCAATCATTGATCGGATCGATCAGGGCCCTCGATTGCAAGCAACCGACAGGCACAATCGCCCTTGAAAAGAGGCTCCAAAAGCTATAAATAGATGCTAGAGGAGGGATTCCAATCACTTGCAATTTCGAATCGTACATCTGAGCTCTTAGAATTCGTGTGCCAACCAGAGTATTTTGTCTCTTCGTTTCGTTGGGTCGCACACTACAGTGCAACGTAGTGTGTGACAGATCGGTGCTTCATTGTATCTTAAAGGTGAATTTGCCATAATCCCGTTGCATATAGGGGGCAAATATTGTCTTAAAGACAACGATCTAATCGTGCCTTGAAGCTAATTTTCTGATCATTTTTCTATCAATTTTTGTGCAACTCTCTAACAATTTTTAAATAATATTTTATGACACAAAAGATGATAGAACTCTCCAACACGAAGATCACGAAACTCGAATGCTTTAATAGCACAAATTTCAAATAATGACAATCAAAAGTACATTTCCTACTCACAACCTTAAAAGTCGCATACGTTCTCACTATGGACTCACCACCATCGGAACATGAAGATGAAATACTTGAAGAAGGTAGAATTCGTATGAAATGGAAAAGCGATAATTACACATGCAAAGGCTATATTCTCATCGCTCTTACCGATTTTCTTTTTGATGTTTATCAAATTTACAAAACTGCAATTAAAGGAGATATGGAAGGCTCTTGAACGGAAGTACAAAGTAGAAGAAGCTAACGTGCGCACATACTTAATAAGTGAGTTATTTAATTTTAAGCTATATGATTCTAACCTATTTTATAGCAAGTGCACTAGATGCAGATTATTTTCAATAATCTTGTGGCGGAAGGAAACACAATAGATGAAGGTTTTCAAGTCTCCGCGATTATTTAAAAATTACCGTTATGATGAAAAGATTACCGTAAGAGTTTGAAATATACGAAAAAGATCATACTATGGAGAAACTCTTGACTCATCTTCGCATAGAAGAAGAGGCTCGTCTATGTGACAAGGAGGAAGAGAAAATCGAACTTGTCTCCAATGCTTACATTGTTGAAGATGTATCCATATCGAATAAGAAGAACGAAGGAAAGAACTTCAAACTTAAGCTGAATAAGAAGAATTTCTAGAGAGGACAATACAAGGAAAAGGCAAAGAATGGTACTTATTTTTATTACAAGAAACCCGATCATTTCAAACGTGATTGCTGAGAATTCTTGAAGAATAAAAATTAGGTAAATATTGTGGGTGAAGAAGATCTCATTGCGGTGATCTCCGAAGTTAATATAGTAGATGGTGGAAATGAATGGTGGCTCGATTCTGGAGCTACTAAGCATGTGACCTCTGATAGGAATAATTTTATATCCTATGAGAAGGCTCATGATGGACATGAATTGTTTATGAGAAATTTTACTACTGCCAAAGTGGTAGGCCACTGCAAAGTTGTTCTAAACTTTACTTCGGAAAAATCTGTTATCCAAAATGATGTAGTTTATATTCCTGAAATCCGAAAAAATCTTGTATCGGCATGTATTCTAAATAAATATGTACTCAAAATTATGATCGAATTCGATTCCATTATACTTTCTAAGAAAGGAATGCTTGTAGGCAAGGGATATGTTTCTTATGGAATGTTTAAGTTTAATATCAATGAGAAATCTACTTCGTCGGTTTATATGTGTGACTCAATTTATTTATAACATAATGATTAAGGCATTTAAATTTACGTTCTATGGATATATTGTAAAGACCCGTATTTTGAACCCGAGTTAGACTGACCCTGTGTGTGTACTCGGCTCGGCAACCGACGTCACCATTTGTTTTGGATTTTTATCTAGATGTGATTGTGCGGACAGATTTTAATTTAGAGCCCATTTGGACCCTCGTGCGAAAATTGTGCACTGACCTCGGTGTAGCCGCTCAACACCGGACTTGAGTTTTAAAATTAGAAGTGTATAATACATAAGATGTGTGTGTGTGTTTTACTTTGTGAGCAATCCTATTATAAGAAGGAATTGCATTCCCGTATTATACTAGGTTTTGTTAAGAGAGGATAGTTACTCAACCGTGTGAAACTCCTTCTTCTCTCTTCTTCAATCATCGTAGGAGATCGGTTTAGAAAACCTCCTTCTCTAGAACCTTCTTTGTTGAAAACACTTAAACCTTAGAAAGAACTTGAATCAACCTTGGATTCGTAGTTGGCTATTAGGAGAGGTTGAGATCATTGGTGGCGTGTTGGAGTTGTCTCTGTGAACTCGTGGGATCGATCGCGGCGCGAATCGTTGAGGAAACCCGTCGGTTTTTATCATCGCTCGAGCAAGGTATCACCGAACTCCGACATTGCCTTAGTATTTTAGTCATAACTTTTTATTCCGAACTCTGATTAAGACGATTCTTTTTGCGTTGAAAAGCTAACAGAAAAAGCTACAACTTTCATATTTTGACCAACTCATGAATCAATCGTATTGATGGTTAAAAAAATATGAGAATGTTACGTCAAATCGCTCGAGCGAGCTATTATCATCGCTCGAGCGAGGTATCACCGAACTCCGACATTACCTTAGTCGTTTAGTCATAACGTTTTATCCCAAACTCCGATTAAGACGATTCGTTTTGCGTTGGAAAGCTAATAGAAAAAGCTACAACTTTCATGTTTTGACCAACTCATGAATCAATCGTCTTGATGGTCAAAAAAATATGAGAATGTTACGTCAAATCGCTTGAGCGAGCTATTATCATCGCTCGAGCGAGGTATCACCGAACTCCGGCATTGCCTTAGTATTTTAGTTATAACTTTTTATCTCGAACTCCGATTGAGACGATTCTTTTTGCGTTGGAAATCTAATATAAAACTCTACAACTTTCATGTTTTGACCAACATATGAATCAATCGTCTTGATAGTCAAAAAAATATGAGAATGTTACGTCAAATTCTAGGATTGGCGCAACTTGCCTGTTTTGACTTGTTTTTGAGGAAACGCTTAAATAGGTCTATATTATTAGTAATTAGAGTTTATCTTAATACATGAACATATATTGTGATGTAGATTGAGGGCGAGAGGCCATCAATAGGACCTTGCTTGACTTCGCATAACTCCGAGTTTTAGGTAGGAGAATCTCATCTTTACAGTATTTTATTTTAATTCGCATGGATATTTTAAATTAAAATCTTTGAACTTGCATATGCCATTGAAATCACATCTGTAGATTGAAATTGATATGAATGACTAAAAATCTAAATCTACGAATCCACGAAACGAATACGCTTAAGCTCTGAAGATCTGAAATCAAGAACCTGAACTATGTATAAGAGACTTCCATCTGATTATATTAGTATCTGCATTTGTTTTATGATTGACCTGAACGACCCCTCAAAAATTTCTGAACAACTTTCTGGCACAAGTTTCCCTCATTACGCAGGGGCTTGTTGCATCCTGAAAATGGGTTCATGAACGACGATGGTAGGTAGGTTCCCATCGGCTATATTCCTGCTCTCGAGATATAGTTTACTCGGGAGGTATTTTAAGTTGAGGATTAAGTCATGAATTACTGAACTTTGCATATAGAAGTTAGAGAAACTAAGACAACAAACACGCATACATTCTTGAAATCTGTTTCACACATTTAGAAAAAAATCTTACATATGATTTCCGCACCTAACTTCAGTTTATAATCTGCTAATATGTTTGACAAGCTATATTTCGATATTAGTTTTGAAAGCATGTTAGTTAAAGTAAAATGCCAGATGTCTTTCTTCATCGAGCTTTGTTGGTTAGCTCACTCCGACTATATCGTCATGTGTTCGAGAATTGGCGTGGCTATTCGTGTGTGAGGTGATCCAACTACGCTTCGAGGAAGAGCTTGAGGTTCCTCGAGGAGTTTTTCGATATAGAACTTCTTGATTTTGTTATCTGTGGTAAGACTTAGACTTGAATTTGTGGGCCCATTTTAGTTGGATACCATAGTTTTATATTTGACGTTGATTTCTGTTATGAGCCATGTTTCGATGATGGTCGGCCATCGTCGGTGGTTCTTTACTTTTAATTGCTTTCGCATTTATTTTAGCTATGGATATTTATTGCGCTTTACTCTGATATGTGCCTTGTTTGTCCGCTTATCGTTTATTCGATAGGTTGGCGAACCGCCTTTCTATACCGAGGATTGGAAAAGTCGTTATCACAGTTGGTATCGAGCCATGGTTTTAGATTCTCTAAGGACCCATGAGAACTACGTGACCCGATGCATTAGCATCGAGTCATGTCGTTAGGTCCGAGAATCACTAATCTTGTTTTGTAATTGTCTTTACAATCAATGTTGGTGATGTTGTGGTGTTCACAATAACGATCGATATGGCCCCAAGATTTAGAGGCGAGGAGGCGGTAGGGCGGTGCCTTTAGAGGACATTCTGAAGGTGTCGGTACATCAAGGAGTTGCCTTCATCCGGTTCTAATCACGGTCCCTATAGGAGCCGGAGTTGATAGAGGTCGGGGTGAAAGAATGGAACAAGTGTTGGAAAGTCTGCCACCAACATTGCTCAAACAGATCGCATCTATGGCTCGTGATCACTAATCGCCGACAAGCTGATTTCTGCGGACAACAACAACAATCATCGAGTTTGCGAATTCGGGAGGATGAGACCTCCAAATTTTTCTTGTGACAGACCGACCGATGGAAGTCGAAGGTTGGTTGGATGAGATGGAAAAAGATCTTGAGGTGCTTGATTCACGATGTCGAGAAGGTTAGATGGGCAACCTTCAAACCGGATGGACATTTGGACCATGGTGGAAGTCCGTGGCTGAACAGGAGCGAGGAGTTTCCCAATACTCCTTGGACATGGGCTGAGTTTATCGAGGCGTTCAACGATCGATGCTTTCCCAAGATCGTTAGGAATCGGATGGAAGTTCAGTTCATCGGTGAGCGAGGGGACAATGTCGGTCGTGCGTGAGTATGGAGATGAGTTCACGCGATTTTCAAGGTTTGCACCTCAACATGTGGCCACCGATATGATGAAGGCGAGAAATTTTCAAATTTGGGTCTTAGGCCGAGTATCTGAGAAGCGTGGCTATGTGGGAAATGGAAATATATGGAGGAGTATCTTGTCAAAGGCCCTCATAGCGAGGAAGAAATTCAAAAGCGGTTTTTGAGAAGCGGTCGGCCGAACAAGGATGGGGGTTGTACAAAGGCGATCAGTACTTATGAAAATAAGAGGGCCAAGTTTACAAAGCCGCCAAATGAACCTTACTCAACCATTTTCTAGACCAACATTTTCTTACGGACCGACCCCTTATCAGATTGGCGACATCATCAGTGCAATCCGTCGACCGGTGAGTTCTAATGCTAGTAGAGCTTGATGGTGAGGATCCTCTAGTGCACCATCTTTTGTTTTGGTCACTATGTGCCTAAAGGTGGAAACCACACAAGACCGAGGATTGTAGGAGGAACACTGGAGCGTGTTTTCGGTGTGGCGCAATCGGACACATGGTTAAGGATTGTCCTCAGGAGGACAAGGGAAGAACTAGTTCAGCTTCTACTCAAAGATCGACCCGACCTACTGTTCAAGGTCGAGCTTATGCCGTGATGGCTCAAGAAGCCGAAACGTCGAACGACGTGATCCAAGGTATTATTAAAAGTTGAGATGTCTTCTTATTTTATGTGTTATATATAATTGCTTGATATTTAATAAATTTTGTTAATAAGTTATGGATGAATACACATGCTTAGAAACTTTTAATTGAAACGCTTGTCTAAACTAAGGTACCCTTTTTATGCATCGGGGGAGCGATGTAAGCAAAACCGAAGCGCGAGTGTTGATAGACCCTGGGTCTACACATTCTTTTGTTACTCCATTGTTATTTGAAGTTGGGAATCATTCCCAAGGCCCTTGATTTCATCTTGGCAGTGTCAATTCCTACGGGCAACTCAGTGAGCACCGATACCATGTATCAATCAATGATTGTGATGATCGAAGACCACGAGACAGTGGCTGATTTGATCATTTTGAGCATGGAAGGTTGACGTGATACTAGGGATGGATTGGTTATCTACTTACCATGCGGCGTGGATTGTCTTCAAAAGATTGTAACATTCCGAGAAGAAAATCTTTTCGATTTTTTGAGTCAAATCTTGTGTGATACCGTTTATCTACGCCATTCGAGGCCGTATGATGAGAGGCAGGTGTTATGGTTATCGGCCTACTTGCAAGATCATAAGGAGGAGAAGAAAATATTACAAATATTACATTGCTTGCGAGTATTGGATGTTTTCACGAAGATCTAGGATTACCACGGGGAGATTGAGTTTGCGATTGAGTTAAGTGAGTCTTGAACCCGATGTCAAAAGCTTCAAGTATCGAATGGCGCTGCAAAATTGAAAGAGTTGAAGGAACGACTTCAGGACTGCTAGATAAGGGCTTTATCAGACCGAGTGTGTCACCCTGGGGAGCACCGGTTCTATTTTTAAAGAAGAAAGACGGCTCAATGCGGCTTTACATCGATTTCCGCCAGCTAAATAAGTTGACAATTAAGAACCGTTATCCACTTCCAAGAATTGATGATCTGCTCGATCCATAAGGAGCAAGGTTCTTCTCAAGATCGACTTGAGGTCGTGCTACCATAAGTTGAAAGTTAAGTGAAGACATTCGTAACCCGATATGGGCACTACGAGTTCTTGGTCATGCCATTTGGGTTGACAAACGCACCCGCGCCATTTATGGACTTGATGAACCGGATATTCAAGTCACATTTGGACAAGTCTGTAGTAGTTTTTGTAGATGACATCCTCATCTATTCAAAGACGCAAGAACGAGTGGCTCTACAAACCCTTAGAGACCATCAGTTATATGCAAAACTTAGTAAGTGTGAGTTTTGGCTTGAGCAAGTCAGTTTCCTAGGCCATGTTATCTCTGAGACCGGTATTACAGTTGACCCAGCAAAGATTGAGTCAGTGATGAATTGGGAACAGCCAAAGACCATTCTGAGGTTCGTAGTTTCCTCGGTTTGGCGAGGATACTAGAAGGTTTGTGGAGGGCTTCTCCAAGATATCAGTCCTCTTACACAACTTACGAAGAAGAATACTAAATTTGATTGGGCCGAGCAAAGGTGAGCAAAGTTTTCAGAACTCAAGAAACGATAGACTATGCGCCAAGATTTGCTATACCATCGAGGGAGGCTTTGCAATATACGGTGATGCATCATATGGGGTTTAGGTAGTGCTTAACCGTAATGAGAGAGTCATTGCTTATGGGTCTAGACAAATGAAAAAGACCATGAGAAGAATTACCGACGCATGATCTTGAGTTGGCATGATTTTTGCTCAAGATCCGGAGGCATTACCTTTATGGGGAGACCTTCGATATTTACCGATCATAAGAGCCTCAAGTATCTCTTCTCACAAAAGGAGTTGAATATGAGACAGTCGATGGATGGACTTCTTGAAAGATTATGATTGTACCATCCAAGACCACCCCGGAAAGCAAACGTGGTATGGCGCGTTAAGTCAAAAGTTCTTCGCTTTCGCATTATCACATCTCACCACAAGGGTGCAACGATGACATCTTTTGGAAGATATGGCTCTAAGTAGCATGAGATTTGACGTAAAAGGTTCGTGCATTAATGGCTATTACCGGTGATTCGTTCGACCCTCTATGAGAACATTCGCAGACTTCAGATGACGGATGATGAACTTATGGCTATCAGACGGGATGTGATTGGGGGAAGCAAAATAAATTTTTCTATCAAAGATGATGGCACTTTATTGTTTAGAAACCGGGTATGCGTACCAACTAGTACTGAGCTTCGGGACACTATTTTGGAAGAGGCTTATAAGTCTATGTACGCTATTCACCCTAGCAGTACCAAGATGTACCAAGACTTAAAGAAAAGCTTCTGGTGGAGAGGTTTAAAGAAAGATGTCGCTGTGTATGTCTCGAGATGTCTTGTGTGTCAACAAGTAAAGGTAGATCATCAAAATCTGGCAGGACTGTTGCAACCACTACCGATACCTGAGTGGAAATGGGAGGCTATTTCTATGGACTTTATTTTGGGATTGCCAAGAACATTAAGAAAATACAATGCCATCTGGGTCATTGTGGATCGATTGACTAAGTCCGCACACTTCCTTCCTTATAATACGTCGTATACCGCCAACAAGCTCGCAGAATTATACATCAAGGAGATAGTTAGGTTGCATGGTATACCGGTCAGTATCGTCTCCGATAGAGACCCGATGTACACATCTCAATTTTGGCAACGATTTCAAGAAGGAATGGGCTCTAGGCTCGATTATAGTACAGCATTCCATCCTCAGACCGATGGGCATCGAGAGGGTGAATCGATTATAGAAGATATGTTACGTGCTTGCATGTTGGATTTTCAGGTCATGGGACCAACATTGATCGAGTTTGCCTACAATAATACATTGTTAGCTAGCATCGGCATGGCACCGTACGAAGCTTTGTATGGAAGACGATGCAGGTCTCCGCTTAATTGGGAAGAAGTGGGTGAGAAACTCATTTTAGGTCCCGAGATCGTGGAGAATACAACCAAGACAGTTCGGTTAATCCGTGAGAGACTACGAATTGCTCAAAGTCATCAGAAGAGCTACGTTGATCTGAAAAGAAACCATGTTGAGTTTAAGGTGGGAGATAACGTATTTGTCAAAATCTCTCCTACAAAAGGCGTGATGCATTTTGGGAAGCGTGGGAAGCTGAGTCCGCGCTATGTTGGACCTTTCGAGGTATTGGGCCAAGTCGGCGAGGTTGCCTATCGAGTAGCCTTGCCACCGCAGCTATCGGAAATGCACAACATGTTTCATGTGTCCATGTTACGAAGATATGTTAAGGACCCGACTCACGTATTGGACTACCAGCCCATTGAGCTCCAAGAAGACCTATCCTTGGTTGAGGAACCGATACGAATTTTGGATCGTAAAGAACAAATCTTACGGACAAAGAACATTCCCTTAGTACTCGTGAAGTGGCGGAACCATTCTTCAGAGGAAGCCACATGGGAGCGTGAAGCGGATTCGCGAGAAATTTCCACAACTTTTCGAGTGAAGGTATATTGTAAACTATAGTTATGTAAGAAAACCATACGTACCTTTAAATTCTTGAATTTGCTTCTAAAAAAAAAAAAAAAAAAAAAAAAAAAGGAGAATTTCTTCAAATTTTTCAATGTTAAATTGGTTCATAACATCGATGCTTTACATATATATCTATAACGATCACACAATAAAATCTTAAATGTCATATTTATTCATTCTCGGTTAGAACCGTATGTCTGTTGGAACCCGTGTCATCGCTAGAACATGTTACCAGTGCACGTGATCATGCTTTTGAATAAGTGTTCGATTCGACATCCGAAATTTACTGCTCAAATAATTACCAAAAGGGTGAGGTAGGTGTGTGTGCTAGGTTTGTGTCATGGTGAAGTATATTTCAGCACGTGACACTTGGGAAGGTATGCATCCATGTACGGATGAAATCCTCTATGGCGATGGGATGCCACACGCAGACATCCGTTACTACGGATCCCGACCCTTGAAAGCGTGCTTGGTGAAGCCTACCGCATCGCGATCAAAGTTCTTTGACTTTAGACTGTTTGATTTTGCTTTATCTTTGGTGTTAGGATAAGGACTTACCAGATTCGGTTTAGCTATCCATATATTTTCGAGGACGAAAATTCCTAAGGAGGGTAGAATGTAAAGACCCGATTTTGAACCCGAGTTAGACTGAGTGTGTATTCGCCGGCAACCGCGTCACCATTTGTTACGTATTTCTATCTAGATGTGATTGTCCGGACAGATATGAATTTAGAGCCCATTTGGACCCACGTGCGAAAGTTGTGCACCGACCTCGGTGTAGCCGCTCAACACCGGACTTGAGTTTTAAAATTAGAAGTGTATAATACATAAGATGTGTGTGTGTGTTTTACTTTGTGAGCAATCCTATTATAAGAAGGAATTGCATTCCCGTATTATACTAGGTTTTGTTAAGAGAGGATAGTTACCCAACCGTGTGAAACTTCTTCTTCTCTCTTCTTCAATCATCGTAGGAGATCGGTTTAGAAAACCTCCTTCTCTAGAACCCTCTTTGTTGAAAACACTTAAACCTTAGAAAGAACTTGAATCAACCTTGGATTCGTAGTTGGCTATTGGGAGAGGTTGAGATCATTGGTGGCGTGTTAGAGTTGTCTCTGTGAACTCGTGGGATCGATCGCGGCGCGAATCGTTGAGGAAACCCGTCGGTTTTTATCATCGCTCAAGCAAGGTATCACCGAACTCCGACATTGCCTTAGTATTTTAGTCATAACTTTTTATTCCGAACTCTGATTAAGACGATTCATTTTGCGTTGGAAAGCTAATAGAAAAAGCTACAACTTTAATATTTTGACCAACTCATGAATCAATCGTCTTGATGGTTAAAAAAATATAAGAATGTTACGTCAAATCGCTCGAGCGAGCTATTATCATCGCTCGAGCGAGGTATCACCGAACTCCGACATTACCTTAGTAGTTTAGTTATACCTTTTTATCCCGAAGTCTGATTAAGATGATTCTTTTTGCGTTGGAAAGCTAATAGAAAAATCTACAACTTTCATGTTTTGACCAACTCATGCATCAATCGTCTTAATGGTCAAAAAAATATGAGAATGTTACATCAAATCGCTCGAGCGAGCTATTATCATCGCTCGAGCGAGGTATCACCGAACTCCGGCATTGCCTTAGTATTTTAGTCATAACGTTTTATCTCGAACTCCGATTGAGACGATTCATTTTGCGTTGGAAAGCTAATATAAAAATCTACAACTTTCATGTTTTGATCAACACATGAATCAATCGTCTTGATAGTCAAAAAAATATGAGAATATTACGTCAAATTCTAGGATTGGCGCAACTTGCCTGTTTTGACTTGTTTTTGAGGAAACGCTTAAATAGGTCTATATTATTAGTAATTAGAGTTTATCTTAATGCATGAACGTATATTGTGATGTAGATTGAGGGCGAGAGGCCATCAATAGGACCTTGCTTGACTTCGCATAACTCCGAGTTTTAGGTAGGAGAATCTCATCTTTACAGTATTTTATTTTAATTCGCATGGATATTTTGAATTAAAATCTTTGAACTTGCATATGCCATTGAAATCACATCTGTAGATTGAAATTGATATGAATGACTAAAAATCTAAATCTACACGAATCACGAAACTGATCGCTTAAGCTCTGAAGATCTGAAATCAAGAACCTGAACTATGTATAAGAGACTTCCATCTGATTATATTAGTATCTGCATTTATTTTATGATTGACCTGAACAACCCCTCAAAAATTCCTGAACAACTTTCTGGCACAAGTTTCCCTCATTACGCAGGGGCTTGTTGCATCCTGAAAATGGGTTCATGAACGACGATGGTAGGTAGGGGTTCCCATCGGCTATATTCCTGCTCTCGAGATATAGTTTACTCGGGAGGTATTTTAAGTTGAGGATTAAGTCATGAATTACTGAACTTTGCATATAGAAGTTAGAGAAACTAAGACACTGAAACACTGCATCTGTTCTTGAAACTGTTTTCACACATTTAGAAATAAATCTTACATATGATTTCCGCACCTATATTCAGTTTATTATCTGCTTATATGTTTGACAAGCTATATTCCGATATTTATTTTAAAACCATGTTAGTTAAAGTAAAATGCCGTAGATGTCTTTCTTCTACTGAGCTTTGTTGGTTAGCTCACTCCGACTATACGTCACAGGTTCAGGAATTGACGTGGCTATTCAGGGCTGTGAGACTGATCCTGACTACGTGCCTGAGGAAGAGCTTGAGGTTCCTCCTGAGGAGTTTTTCCCAATATAGAACTTACTGATTTTCTTATTTGTGGTGAGAGTTAGACTTGAATTTGTGGGCCCATTTTAGTTGGATACCATAGTTTTATATTTGACATTGATTTCTGTTATGAGCCATGTTTCGATGATGGTCGGCCATCATCGGTGGTTCTTTACTTTTAATTGCTTCCGCATTTATTTTAGCTATGGATATTTATTGCGCTTTACTCTGATATGTGCCCTGTTTGTCCGGCTTATCGTTTATTCGATAGGTTGGCGAACCGGCCTTTCCTATACCTGAGGGACTGGAGAAGTCGAGTCGTCACATATATAATATGGTTAAATTAGGACTTCTTCCTAAAATACATATAAATTATATTACAGATAGATGAAGTATTTGTATCCAATCTAAAATGACTAAGAAGCCATTTAAAAGTATTGAAAGACAATCTAAACTATTAGTTTTAATTCATACTGATTTGTGTAGTTTGAATAACATTACTACTAGAGGAGGAAAAAGATATTTCATCACTTTCATTGATGATTATTCTAGATTTATATATGTTTTCCTTCTTCAATTAAAAGAGGAAACATTTAGTAAATTTATCTCTTATAAGGCCGTAATGGAAAATCCGTTAGATTTTAAAATTAAGGTATTATGATCGGATAGGGGAGGTGAATACATGTCACATGAATTTTCAGATTTTTATGACAAGTATAGAATTATTCATGAAGTCATCGCTCTATATTCTCCTCAATCCAATGGTATTGTTGAAAGGAAAAATCGGACTCTAGTAGAAATGGTAAATTCTATGTTAACAAATTCTTGTTTGAATTCTAATTTATGGGGAGAAGCTTTACTAACTGCATGTTATATTTTAAATCAGATACCTTTCAAAAAATCTTCTAAAACTCCATATAAAATTTGAAAGAACAAACCTCCTAAATTATATTATTTAAAAGTATAAGATTGTAGAGCATTAGTTAGGGTACTTAGTTATAAACATACAAAATTAGGTCCTAAAGCCATTGAATGTATTTTTGTGGGATATTCTATTAATAATCCTATTTACAGATTTTTAGTATGTGAGTGTAATAATATTTTTAAAAAGGATTTAATTTTTGAATCAAGAGATGCAGTATTTTATGAGAATAGTTTCTCTACTATTCCTAAACCTCTTGCATCCTCTAACTTAAATGAATCTTCTAATTCTCCTCATCTCTTTAGTAGTGAAGATGAAAAGATGGAACTTAGAAGAAGTAAGAGACTTAGGAAAGCCACCGATTTTGATTCAGATTTTTATGTGTATCTTGTAGAATGAATCAGAATTGAGAAAACTAAGAAAATGAAGTTTATTTTTAATATCGATAAAGATCCTCAAACATTTGATGAAGCTATTAAGTCTATTGATTCTGCATTTTGGGAAGAAAGCATAAATGATTAAATGGATTCTATCATGTCCAATAATACTCTAGAATTAGTAGATTGACCATAGGGATCTAAACCTGTAGGTTGTAAGTGGATATTTAAAAGAAAACTTAATCCTCGTGGCACTATAAATAAATTTACGGCTAGACTTGTTGCCAAAGGTTTTAGATAAAAATATGGTATTGATTATTTTGAGACCTATACTCCAGTGGCTAGGATTTCTTCCGTCTAGATATTATTTGATCTTATTTTTATATATAAACTTCAAGTTCATCAAATGGATGTTAAGATCGCCTTTTTAAATGGTGAATTTGAAGAGGAAGTATATATGAATCAATCAGAGGGTTTTATCATGCAGGGACATGAAAATAAACTTTATAAACTTATGGGGTCTCTATATGGTCTAAAACAGGCTCCTAAAGAGTGGCATAAAAATTTTGATAATATTATTTTATCATATGGATTCAAAATTAATGAATCAGATAAATGTATTTATAGTAAAATATTAAACGTTAAAGGTATAATAATTTGTCTATATATAGATGACCTCTTATGTGACAGCCCAGATTTCGACACCCAGAAACCCGTGCCATCAGCACGATCCTTTAGGCCGTGCCCCAAGACTATGTACAGAATATTGGTATAACAAGTAATATTAAGATAAAATGGAACAAATACTATACGATGTGGAAGTAACTTTCTATTCTAAGTGTAAACTCAAAAGACAGTTCTACTTTCATGCCACTGCATGAAAAGAGAACCGATCCGAACCATCAGTGATAAACAGATCACCCCAGATGGTTCGCCAAAATATTTATATCAATTTAATTACATTTCCCAAAAATAAGGTTTGACATACCAAGCCGCATAGCAAGCTCTCAAAACTCACTCTATCAAAGTGCTCAGCAGGGTCTCCTAGAAGAAGTCCTCAGGAGGGGGCTCCAACTCGTCTCCAGGCACGTAATCCGAATCACCCGGCTAAACGTCTCCTAAAGCCTTGGCCGCTGCTAATACTGGACCTGCGACGTATAGTCTAAAGGGTGAGCTACATCCTAGCTCAATAGGGAACAACACAATGAACATATAAGTCAAAATCTCACATATATTCCATGATATTCTAAGCATGATATATCTATACATTTGCAGTAAAATAGTTTAAAAGATGATGATTATGCCTTGAAGTTTACTGGTGGTTTACATGTTTCATTTATTTTCAACTGTTCAAGAATTACACTAGTTAGGCCTAACGAAAAACTTAAATCTTCAACTTAAGTAGTCCCCGAGCAATATACCATAGAGCCCCGATGGAATACCCACCATCGTTGTCTAAATGGATAGTTGATACATGTATTCCCTGGGAATACTACCCAAGCCCCTATCTCAATAGGCGGCGGGGTTAAATCTCATCTCAATATCCCTGGGATGTGCTTACTGTGTACGGATAAACCTCCGCACCAGTGTACGGATTTCCCGTCGTACCGGTCACGGATATCCTGCCGAGTCAGTCGTGGGTATCCCACCACGTCAGTGGGGTATTCTATTCAAACCTTAAATAACAAAAATAACATGTGCTTTACATATAGTTATTCACCATATAAAAGTGCTACTTTATATCAGTTAGGCCTTATCAGTAGTTATTCGATCTTACTTACATCCCTGTGATGTCTAAATTACTCACATCACACTGATGCCTTTATCACTTTCTCATCCCCTGGGGATGCCTCATTTTCATTAGATTACTTGGTCTCAGTTACTCGCATCACACAGACGCCTTTATCACTTTCTCATCCCCTGGGGATGTCTCTTTCTCATTTACTTTCTTGGTGTCACACACGCACCCGTTTTACAAAGATTTACTCAATTAAAATATTTTCAAATTTGAGTTCTATATCACTACATACATGCTCTTGCAATTAAAGTACATGTTCAAGGTATTCCCTACCTCAAGTCTCTGAAGGTCCAAGCATCAAGGTCCCACGCGGCTCCTTATGCTTGCTCCCACACGTACCACCTATGGTACACTATAACAAATGCAATATATCACTAAAGATGCAATAGAGAAGGTCCTAGACCCTCCATGAACCTCAAGGTCCAATTAAAAATTCAAGTGAAACTGCCAAAATCGATTAATCGATTCCCAAAATCGATTAATCGAACCCTAAATCGACTAATCGAAATCCAAAATCGATTAATCGATCCCAAATCAATTAATCGAAATCCCCAAAATGGTAAAGTTGATTCTCAAATCGAGTAGTCGAAAGTCCGAAATCGATTAGTCGATCCCTAATCGATTAATCGAAATCCAAAATCGATTAATCGATTTCCCAAATCGATTAGTCGATTTCCCCAAGTATTTTCTCTCCAGCCACTAGAGGTACCCAGTCGATTAGTCGGTTTCCAAATCGATTAATCGAATTTCAAAATCGATTAATCGATTTCCAGATCGATTAATCGAAATCGGGCATCCTTGTTTTTTCAACTTCTAGACCAAAATCGATTAATCAATTTTCAAAATCGATTAATCGATTTGGCCAGACTCAGCCCCTTTTCGAGCTGTTCTTCCCAAATCCCTTTCTTTTTCTATTTTCTTTCTTTTCTAGGTCTTTAATCTATCATTTTAACTATACTTGACTAAATTTAATTCATCAAATCTTTAGGTATTTAAATCTAACAAAACTCACCTCAATAAATCTCTTAAAGGATTGATTCGTTGGGTTTAATGGCTAGGGTTCCAGCTTTTTGCTTCAACGGCACCTCATGCGTTGAATCCAGCATTCAATCATCTAATCTCCTCTTGATTTGCATTAACTCCTAGCTTAATAACTCATCTTGGTTTTTCCCTCTCTCTCTCTTCTTAACTCTCTTTTACCAACCAAATAAAAGCAACCTAGGTTTATTAAACCCTTTTATCCTCTTTCCAACTTGTGTGTTAAACGCATACACCAGAGATAGGTGTACATGACAACTAACTCACACTATACACTACACTTAGGTCACATTGACCTCACATCAGTTTATCCCTTCATGACTCCCCCCTGTTTGGCCATCACTTGGTCAAACCTACGACCAGTCAAGCACAGATCCCGAGGTCACTGCTTAACGCTCAAAATTTTGGGATATTACATTCTCCCCACCTTAGGAATTTTCATCCTCGAAAATGAACTCGACGGTGTGTCTATGGGTCCCCCCCCATCACACGCAGTTGAGCGTAGATACCCGCTCGTGAAAAATTAACTAGGTCACTACACGATGCAAGAAGGAAAACAATAGCGCAAGCGAATGTAAAATTTCAATTTTCATTTCATCGATTCCAAAAAGTTTACAATGTTGTTCATGTCTCATTAATTACAAAACACACACTTAATTACAATATGAACTTAATCAGAAAGTCATCGACAAAACCTAAAATATGGACTCCAGCTCAAGCTCCCTCTCGATCAAGTGGTACTGAGTCCGGTGTTGTGACTCGAAAGCGGTGGTGGTGACTCATCTCACTGGCGTGGTGGTGCAGAGGCGGATGCAGCGATGAGAGGTACTCATGTGAAAAGCTGCACCTGAGTGAAAAGCGGTCCGGCCCGTAGTCCACGCCTCCTCCTGCGTGAGGCGCTGCTGATAGTCCAACGGATAGATGTACCGCATGGTGTGGTACATCAAGAAGTCCATCCGCCGGTTCATCATCTGGTTGTTGGCCTCCATCAACACGTCCTCGATCGTAGGCACAGGGTGAGCTACCCGGCGACGGTATGATGATGTAGGTGTGGCAGCCGCTGACTGCGAGGGTGGCGTAGCGGATGTTGTAGGAGGCGGCACTATGGGCTGCCTCCTAGCTGGCACTGAGGTTTGAGATGGGGCTCCCTCAGCGGGTGGAATGACAAGTGGTGCTCCCCCTACTGGAGGGTCCTGCTGTGGTGGTGGGGTTGGTGGTGGTGCTACTGCTGGCCCATTAATTAGTAAGGCCCTCTTCAACAACCTATAGCTACGACCCCATAAAGCGATGGAGTAGTGCTTCACGCGGTCCGTAGCCCTTTCCTCAAGAGGCGAGATGGCATACCCTGGAGAGTTAGAATAGCACTCCAGCATGCTCGAAATGAGGCGAGCGTACGGCATCTTCTCCTTAGGCCTCAAATTGCTCTTCATCAACTTCCCTTTTATATATCTCATCCCCTCCAAAATGATCATGGTGGCGTCGAACCAACGGCCGTAGAATGCCGCGTATAGGGCCTGTTGAACCAACTCCACCCTCTCGGTATCGTGACGCATCGGGTAGAGATTGCACTTGATTATAAAATCAAGCATCCACATGTATTGGGGCAAATCGACCCTCCGAATTGACGATCCGGACCCCTTCTTTCCATTGGTCATCTCGGTCATAATTTCCTCAAACCTCACCTCTTCCGCAAATGGTGGGAAGAGGGTGGTCTCAGGCACGAAGTCCAAATAACACTCGAGGGCTTCGTGAACGTGGCAATGGGTGAAGGTGTAGTCACGACCATCAATCTTGGTCGTAACTATGTCATCGGTCGGGCCCTCCTCCAAGCCCTGGTAAAATAGCCGTACTAGCCTACGGCAATAGCATCCATGGAGTGGCTTTAACAGGTTGCCGAGGCCCGCTTTGACCAAATAGTTCCTAGCCCATTTGGTCTCGCCTTCGACGTCGGGGTCGGTAAACAAATTTTCATCAATAATGTATTCATTTTCAAAGCTCTTTGGCGCCCACCATTCATTTGATTGGGGCAAGTTTACGGGTGGTGACGGTGTCGGTGAAGACTCGCGCGAAGATGCGCTCGTCAAACCGGATGTGGTATCCAATGACGACGATGATGGGGTTCTTACGGGCGATGGTGTTGGTGGTGGTGGTGCGGCGTTCTTACACCAGACCGGGAGCTTCGAAGCTGCTTGCTTCGTGGTCAAGCGAGTTCGAGGTGGCATATTGGTGAAAAATCAATAAAAACTAGGGTTTAATGGCTCAAATTGAAGAAAAAGCTCGGATCTAGGGTTTACCTTAGGTATTCGATCTCAAACGGCAACGACTTCGATCTAAAATCAATCCTAAACCACAAAACCCTAAAATTTTCAAATGGGGAGAAATCCCCCTCGTTTTATATATACAGGCCTGATTCGATTAATCGATTTCTAAAATCGATTAATCGATTTCCAAAATCGATTAATCGATTTCCAAAATCGATTAATCGATTTCCAAAATCGATTAATCGATTTCCAAAATCGATTAATCGAAATCGTGGTCACTTAAATTTCTAGGCTTTCCAGTTCACTGGCGTGTGCCAGTCAATTAATCGATTTACCAAAATCGATTAATCGAATTTCACTTCGATTAATCGAAATCGCAAAGTCCTTAAATTTTTCTAAAATTCTCAAGTCACTGACATGTTTTAGTCGATTAATCGAATCCCAATCTCGATTAATCGAAATCCAAAATCGATTAATCGATCCCCAAATCGATTAATCGAAATCACACTTAAGTAATTTTCTGAACCTCCACTCAATCTTTACTGACTAGCGTATGCCAGTCGATTAGTTGACCAAAAATCAATTAATCGAATTTCCAAATCAATTAATCGATTTGAAAATCAATTAATTAGTTTTCATCAGAAGTTCACAATTTTCTTACTTTTATGTCTCTTTTGTTTTCTTGGTAAAATATGACCAGTTGGTTACTGATTTTGTGAAGCATGACTTCACAGCCATTTCGTGGCAACGATGGATCTCAACTACGCATTCAACACTGTAATGAGGAACACGGTGTTGATCAAAATTCTCTCTACTGAATATATTGATCAAAGGTCCACATTGAATTACAACACATGGTTTACATCCGCAAACATACTTGCGGTAATACAATTTTGACTCTCAAGCTGTCGCAAACAAGTCCGGATACTGTTCTTTCATGTCGGCCTCTCGTTCCCACATAGCTTCTTCGATCGGATGATTCTTCCATCGAACAAGCACTAATGGAATCACTTTTGCCCGCAACACTTGTTCCTTTCGATCCAAAATCTCCGCCGGTTCTTCGATCATGCTCATATCCTCATGCATCTCAAATGATTGGCCGCTCAATACGTGATCAGGGCCATTAAGATACTTCCTAAGCATAGATACGTGGAACACATTGTGTACTTGATCAAATAACGGTGGCAATCTAATGTGGTATGCAACTTCCCCTACTCGACCCAGAACCTCAAATGGTCCAAGATAGCAGGGACTCAACTTCCCTCTCTTTCCAAATCTCATCACCCCCTTCATAGGTGACACTTTCACGAACACATGTTTACCCACCTTAAAGTCTACACTCGTTCGCTTGATATCAGCATAGCTTTTCTGTCTGCTCTGAGCTGCTTTGAGTTTTGCCCTTCATACGAACATAGGTGGCATTATCTTTAAGTATTTCGGGTCCCAAAAAAAATTTCTCATCGGTTTCTTCCCAATTGATGGGCGATCTACATCGCCATCCATAAAGAGCTTCATACGGTGCCATCCCAATGCTCGTCTGAAAACTGTTGTTGTATGCAAACTCAATCAACGGTAGGTGTTGATCCCATGATCCTTGCAGTTCTAACATGCACGCCCTAAGCATGTCCTCGATGATCTGATTGACCCTCTCCGTCTGCCCATCGGTTTATAGATGGAATGCTGAACTGAAATCTAGTCTTATTTCCATTCCTTCTTGAAATTTCTTCCAAAACTTTGATGTATATAATGGGTCACAGTCGGAAATAATGCTACTCGAAATCTCATGGAAACGAACGATCTCTTTCATATATAGCTCTGCAAGTCTTCCCGTCGTGTACATCATGTTGTAAGGCAAGAAGTGCGTTGACTTGGTCAATCAATCGACCACTACCCAAATGGCATTGTACATCTTTGTAGTACGCGATAGCCCAACGATGAAGTCCAAGAGATCGATTCCCACTTCCATTGCGGTATTGGTAGAGGCTGCAATAATCCCGCAGGGTGTCTATGATCGATCTTCACTTGTTCGCACGTCAAACATCGTGGCACGTACTCTGCCACGTCTTGCTTCAAGCCTCTCCACCAGTCATTCTTTTTCAAGTCTTAGTACATCTTTGTGCTACCTAGGTGAATCGCATAGTTGGATTTGTGAGATTCATCAAGAATTATTCACCGTAGATCGACATTGTCCGGAATGCAGAGACTACCCTTGAATAATAAGGAACCATCCTCCTTGACCGAGAACTCAGATCTAATGCCTTCAGTTACATCTTGACGAATCTTGGTTAGCGTCGGGTCTTTTATCTGTAGCTCGTGGATATGCTCAAATATCATCGGTCTCACTAATATATTAGCCAAGAAGGCTCCTATGGCTTGCGACTCAATATTCACATCATACAGTGCCAGATCTTCAAACAACTTTCATCGGTGCATACCCAAAATCAAACTAGCCAATTGAGTTGAACCCTTCTGACTCAAGGCATCGGCCACTACATTAGCCTTGACTGGATGGTACTGTATGAAACAGTCATAGTCCTTGAGGAACTCCATCCATCTGCGCTGCCTCATGTTTAGATCTTTCTGTGTAAACAGATATCTGAGGCTTTTATGATCGGTAAAAATCTCAAAAGTCTCACCATACAAGTAATGTCTCCAAATATTCAGCACAAAAATGACCGCTGCTAATTTCAGGTCATGCGTCGGATAATTCTTCTCATGCTCTTTCAACTGTCTCGACCCATATGCTATAACCTTTCTGTGTTGATTAAGCACGCAGCCCAAACCATTATATGAAGCATCACTATATACTGCGAACCCTCCACCGCCTGAAGGAATCGCTAATACTGGAGCTGAAGTGAGTCTCTTCTTGAGTTCTTAAAAACTCTTCTCGCATGCCTCACTCCATTCGAATCTTGAATCCTTCCTTGTAAGCCTCGTAAGAGGTCCTGATATCTTTGAAAACCCCTCAACAAAATGTCGATAGTAACCCGCTAATCCAAGGAAACTACAGATGTTGGTCACGGTCTTTGGTTGCTCCCAATTGACCACTGCTTCTATTTTTGCTGGATCTACAGTGACACCATGCTTTGAGACGACATGTGACGACCCGACTTTTCTAATCCCTAAGGTATAGGAAAGGCCGGTTCATCAACTTATTGATTTCTCAATAAGCCGTAACAAACAGAAGCCGGCAACATAAACAAAGATCTAAAGACAGAGGCAACATATAGTAATCCAATAATAAAAGCTTCATATAACAAAATGAATATATCACTGTGAGGAACCAAGAAGAACCACCGGTGATGGCCAATCCGATCACCTAAAATAGTGGTTCACAATAATGGTTCCTCGAGTGATATCAAAAGAACCAAAATTAAGGCCTAGGGCCCAATATTCCAAAATAATATCCAAACAAAAATACCAAAAAGAAAACACAGGATCTAAGATCACGGAAAGAACTCCTCAGCTGGTATATCCAAATCCTCCTCGAGAATATAATCGGACTCCTCCGGATCCTCTGACCCAAGGTCAGTCTCAGTACCTGTGACGTATAGTCGAGGGATGCTAACAGCCAAGCTCAATAGAGAAAACAGATTTATTTGCATTTCTTTATAAGTAAAGGTTTTCAAAAGACGGAATCGGATCAAATATGGTTTTTCAATGATGCTTTTCAAAGTAAATCTCCAGTTCTAATCCTGAGTCAAAACTGATAATATAATCTAAAGTATTCAAAATGTTCTGATTTAGCATGCTTCTTGTCTTAAATTTATAACTTAATTTTATCTCCCAAATTTCCTATAGCATGAGAGCGGACTACGTGACCGATGGGAAAACCCTACTGACCATCGTCGTTCATGAACCCGTTTCTAAAGTGCAACAAGCCCCTACGCTATGAGGGAAACTTGCGCCAAAGTAATACCGTCAACACAGTTGGTAGAATCTAGGGCATCGTACTTATGAACCCTAAATCAAATGCAAATGCTAACACATATCAAAGCTTATTATTCATAACATAATTCTGATTTTTTTAAAGTTCTGATTCGAAGTTCTGATTCAAAGATTAACTGAGGTTCTGAGGTTCAAATTGCAAAGTTCTTAGTCATAATAAGGTTCCAAATTTTCATATTTGTATCATATCTTTTAGGTTTTATTTATGCTGTGAATTCCAAAACTAATGCTTCTTAAAAGGAATAGTCGGAACAATTTATGCTTATAAATTGATGCAAATAACAAATAGGGTTCCCCTACCTTAACAAGGAGTATTCAAAACCATGCACTAGCAGTCCTCAACAAGGACTTCCAACAATCAAAACCTACATATATTAACACTCTCAGTGTTAATATAGAACAAGAATTTCAACCCAAAAGCTTGCTGAGAAAAATAATCTGAAAAATTTCGAATGCCAAATACAGGACAGAATTCAACCATCGAATTCAAATTCGTTGGTCGAATTTGAAATTCGATGGTCGAATTTGAAATTCGATGGTCGATTTCAAATTCGACCATCGAATTTCAAAACTGTTCATCAGTCACAAAATATAAAAATCGACCCTCGATTTTCAATTCGATGGTCGATTTCCAAATTCGACCATCGAATTGGAAATCGACCCTCGAATTCCACAAACTGGCTTCAGGCACAAAAAAACATATTTCGACTGACTTTTTCAAATCGATGGTCGAATTCCAAATTTGACAGTCGATTTTCAAATCAACAGTCGAATTTCTCAGGGTCTCTGGCTGCTAACTTTTTCAAGTCCGGGCTCTTTTCCTCATTTTTCCACCAAAGCCTTCTTATCCAAAAATAAAACACCACACACCATTCTAAACATAAATCGAATCCAAAAGACAAAAGGATGTTTAAAGGCCTACCTCTTGTAGTTTAAGCTGTTGCCTCCGTTGTACCAAAGCACGCACCGGAACCAATCTTCGAAGTTCAAAGGCTTAAATCTCCAAAACAGTTCATCATTCAAATGAGGTTGTCACTGCCTCAGCCACAACAAAATTATATAGAACTGCTCACTCTCCACATCTCTCTTCTCTTTCAATAGTTCAAACTGATCCGAAATCAAATACAAGGCTAACTATTGGTTGAGATGGGGAGAGGAATTCTCAAACTCTCTAGATCAAGGATCAAATGAGGCAAAGCCTTAGAGCTTAAATTTCTAACGAGTGAGAGAAGTGAAACTTCTCTTTCACTCTCTCTTATAACCAAAAGCTAGTAATAAAAATATCTAGATTTTTATACTTTTAACTTATCCACAAGAGTTGAAAACCTATCCGGTGCTAAACACAAACACCAACGTTATTGTGTAAGTCATTGCTTACGTGACTTACACACATCTTCCGACAATTTCCTTTTGCCATTATTCTTATCATATCCTTAGCTCACCAAAAATCTAAAAATATTCTACAATATTTCTCGAACACGCTTACCGAGGTAAATGAAAATAGGTCAAAATATCAGGGATATTACATTCACCCCTCCTTAGGAATTTTCGTCCGCGAAAATGGAAGGAAGAGTCGCCATACAACAAAACGAAAAGAAAACATGGGTCACCATGGGCCGATCCCGCAGGGCACGCAAGCCAAGGGATGGGATCCGTAGTAACATGGATGTACTGCATGTGGCATCAAAAGGCCATAGTGAATTACATCCGTACATGGACGTCCACACTCCAAGGGTCACGTGCCAGGAGACCGATGCACAATGACGCATGAAAGCCAGATAGAGAATCAAAACCCACCATAACAAACAAGGAAAACAAAACGATAGAGAGAGTCAAAAGCACACCGATAGTACATGACAACAGAACAAAAGCTAATCCACATAGGGAGGACACAAGAAGAATAAACATAACCACAACATAAAAAAAATAGCACAATAGAGAATATAGAAGAAATGAAAACCCACAAAGTATGTCAAATCCATAGAAGAGATATATACAAGCCAAACAGAGATAGTATCCAACCACATCGCAAAAACAGAAATATAAAAGATAACAAAAGAAGGACCACCAGGTCCTGAATAATCCATGCTGTAAAAAAAATAATACAGACCCATAACATCCAAAATAAACCAGTACCCCCCCCCAACGTAATACTCAAAAAGCCCCCACTGTAGAGGGACCCGCCTGATCCGGATCATCAATGCGCTCACCAACACCGTCACCCGCATCCTCGCCAGCCGTAGGAGGCATACTAGTACCAGCGCCCGATGTCGAAGGGCAATATGCTGAAGCACGTATGTCCGCCATATAGGTCGTGTAATCCTCGAGAAACGCGTGCTGCATCAGGTAAGAGAGAGTGCCGCCATGGACATTCAACTCCTGACGCATAGAGCTGGTATGCTGGGTGAGCTCCTGAATCTGGTGGCTCATGGCGGTCATCTGTCGGGTGAACTCTGAGAGCGTAAGGATGTCGCTCTGTGGGGGCTGAGGAGGTGCAGGGGCAGCTGTGTCAGGGGCAGAATGAGTAGGGTCCTCATCATCATCGCTAGCTGCATCAGGTACCGCTGCATCTTTTGGAGTCTTCACAAGTAGACTGTAAGTTTGACCCCAATTGACCAGGTTATACATTTTTCGACCTGCGGTGGATTTGGGTTCAGTAGGAGGGATGTCATAGGCGGGGCCCGCTTGGTAGTTCTCAATCATCACCGAAATTAATCGAGCATATGGCATACTCTTCATCGGTTTCTTCACATGTTTACCCATTTTCTCCCGTGCCTTTACAATCCTTTTTAAAAGGACTGCAGGAGCACTAAACCAGCGCTCCTTATAAGCAACAAATAAAATTTGTTGTAGGGGACCTGTGCGCTCAGACTGATGACCAAAAGGGTAAAGGGTGGCCTTTAAAATTTTGTCCAATATCCACATGGACTCTGGCATATAGACCGTGACAATGGATTTACCGAACCCATGACGACCTTACGTCATTTGGGCAATCACGTCCTCAAAGCGGACTGGTTTGGGGAAAGGAAGACCTAACCCCATGGTTTTGGAGTGATTTAAAGGGCAGTGCAGTGCCACAGCCATGTCGTCGAGATCAAATGTATAATCTAGGCCATCAATTTCCGTGTAAATTTTCTTCCCGTCCTCGAGGCGCATATGCTGATAAAACAGGCGCACGAGACGGGGATAAAAGTGATCACTAAATGAGGTGCATAGGGAGGTCAACTGGGCTTTTTCGAGGTATTCACCCGCCCATTGAGTGGTTGTTTGCTGATCAAACAACTCCGGGTGAAAAATATACTCAGTGGTGAAGCCTTTAATGCTCCAAAATTCATTGGGTTGTTCAGGCATTGGAGAAATAGAGGGTGGTATGGGCTTTGGGGGTGGTGGAGCCGAATGTGTAGGCTAGTCGGCCTGTGGGGCTGATTGTGGTGATCGGCTTGAGGAACCCGCTTTGGAAGCAGGCCTCTTAGAGGTAGGGTTTCGAATTGGAGCTTGTTTCTTAGGTCCCATTTTACAATAATAAAAAAAATCTCCACAGAAGACAAGAAAAACAGAACTGCTCAAGAGAAATGGATCAAGGGTTACCTTGTGAAGAGCCCCAAATCGGGTTTTCCAATGATTGAAAACCAAAGGTCTTTGTGCAATCCAAGTGAAACACCCTTAGATTTCGGTCATCATTGATGAAAAACCCTAAAATCGCCAAAAACCCCCAAAACCCTAAGCTCAACCCTCTAAGTTGGAACCCGAAATGACAAAAGAAATTAAAAGCCCACACTTAAATCGAGAAATTCGACCATCGATTTCAAATTCGATGGTCGATTTGAAAATCGACAGTCGATTTTCTCAGAAACACCTCAGGTCCTGTTTTGGCTGAAAATTGCTTGTGACCTTTTATAAAAATTCGACCATCGAATTTCATTTTCGACAGTCGAATTTTGTCATACTGTGGCCTTTAAAATTTTTCAAAATTTTTGGAATTCAAACCATACCATTGGGTCTAAATGGACCTTCTTTGATCCCATTTCATTCCCATCACCT
Source organism: Chloranthus sessilifolius (assembly GCA_021018995.1). Lineage (NCBI taxonomy): Eukaryota > Viridiplantae > Streptophyta > Magnoliopsida > Chloranthales > Chloranthaceae > Chloranthus > Chloranthus sessilifolius. Next base: position 89,766,839 of record CM037595.1, on the reverse strand, counting down.
TATCTGACCATGACCGCAATATCACAGCCGAAATTTGTGTAGAAAAGTTAAAGAACAGGCTAAGCAATTTTGGCCAAACTACTTCATATAGTCATTCGAAAAATAACAAGTCCGGGTCTGGTCGGGCTCGCAAAATTTTCAAGATTTCCACAACGCAACATAAAAACAAAAACTGTTAAGTATGTACAAAATAATATATATATAGGGCCATGACATCAGTATCAAGGCCAAATGGCTCAGTGAAATTTAAGGAAGTAGCTAACTATAGGTCCAATTTTATTTCACATGGCCAGTAGTGTGGAACATACCAGGTTTAGGCCCAAAATTATTGAATTTTCCATAATGTAGAGACCTTTAAATATGCACAAATTAATTTGTATATTGGACCGCCAAAAATTACTCGCCAAATTATTTGTATAAAATCAGTAATTACATCAAAATTCAAGGGATCATACATTGAACACATAATTTCTCAAAATTTAATCAAAAAGGGTCGGAAATTGGTCTCGGAGCTCAGCTTCACGCTCCCAAGTGGCTTCCTCCGGTGTATGATTCCGCTATTGCACGAGAACCAAAGGAATGCTTTTAGAGCGTAGGATCTGCTCCTTGCGATCCAAAATCCGAATCGGGTCCTCGACCACCTTCAAACCATCCTGAAGCTCGATGGGTTGGTAATCAAGCACGTGAGTCGGGTCACGGATGTATCGACGCAGCATCGACACATGAAAGACATTGTGCATGCTAGATAATTGCGGTGGTAGCGCCACACGATATGCAACCTCGCCGATTCGGCCTAATACCTCAAAAGGCCCAACGTACCGAGGACTCAGTTTCCCTCGTTTTCTGAACCGCATAACGCCGTTGGTAGGCGAAATCCGAACAAAGACATTCTCGCCAACCTGAAAAATCAATTATTAGGGCCCGATTTCACATGGAATTTATACCAAGTGAAGAAATACTCATTGACATATCAAAAGCTACCTGAAAATCCACGTGTCTCCGTTTGAGATCGGCGTAGCTCTTTTGATGACTCTGAGCTACTCGTAGTCGCTCGCGTATTAGCCGAACCGTCTCGGTAGTGCGCTCAACTATCTCAGGTCCAATAATGAGCTTCTCACCCACTTCTTCCCAATTCAACGGTGATCAACACCGCCGTCCATATAAAGCCTCGAACGGAGCCATACCAATGCTAGCCTGAAAGCTATTGTTGTAGGCGAACTCGATCAGAGGCAAGTGTTGGTCCCATGACCCGTGAAAATCCAACATACATGCTCTCAACATGCCCTCAATGATCTGGTTCACGCGCTCGGTCTGGCCATCCGTCTGTGGGTGAAATGCCGAACTAAAGTCAAGACAAGAACCCATGCCCTCCTGAAATCTCTGCCAAACATGTGAAGTAAACAACGGGTATCGATCAGACACAATACTAGCCGGTATCCCATGCAGTCTAACAATCTCCTTCAGGTATAACTCTGTAAGTCTACTGGAGGTATACGTGGTATTGTATGGCAAGAAATGAGCAGACTTGGTTAGCCGATCGACAATGACCCATATGGCATTGTTCTTCCTCAGTGTCTTCGGCAACTCGAGTATGAAATCCATCGAAATGGCTTCCCATTTCCACTCAGGCACAGGTAAAGGCTGCAATAGGCCTGCAGGATTCTGATGATCAACCTTAACCTATTGACAAACCAAGCACCGCGATACATACTCAGCGACGTCACGTTTCAAACCTCGCCACCAGAAACTCTTCATCAAGTCCTGATACATCTTGGTGCTACCAAGATGTATGGCATACATGGATTTGTGAGCCTCTTCTAGAATGTTGTCCCGAAGCTCGGTACTCGACGGTACGCATACCCGGTTGTGAAATAGGAAGGTCCCATCTGCTCGGATGGAGAAATCCTTCTTGCTGCCATTCTCGACATCTCGTCTGATTGCCATCAGCTCATCATCGGTCATCTGAAGCTTCCGAATGTTCTCGAAGAGCGTAGGACATAATACAAGTGTAGCCATCAATGCTCCCGAGCCTTTTACATCGAATCGTGAGCTGCCCAAGGCCATATCCTCCAAAAGCTTCCATCTCTGAATCCGACTAACAAGATGTGACAACTGTGCTGAAGACCTCCTACTAAGAGCATCAGCAACGATATTTGCCTTTCCCAGATGGTACTGAATCGAGCAATCGTAGTCCTTCAAGAACTCCATCCATCGTCGCTGCCTCATATTCAAGTCCTTTTGAGTGAAGAGGTACTTGAGACTCTTGTAATCGGTGAATATATCAAAGATTTCACCGTAGAGGTAATGTCGCCAGATCTTCAAGGTGAATATAACTACTGCTAGCTCTAAGTCATGCGTCGGATAGTTTCTTTCATGGTCCTTCAATTGCCTAAAACCATACGCAATGATCCGCTCGTGTTAATTAAGCACACAGCCTAATCCGCCATAAGAATCATCACTATATACTGCGAAACCTCCACTGCCGGAAGGTATAGCAAGCACTGGTGCCATAGTCAAGCGACATTTTAGCTCCTGAAAGCTCTACTCACACTGCTCTGTCCAATTGAACTTAGCATTCTTTCTTGTGAGCTGTGTAAGTGGACCCGATATCTTCGAGAAACCCTCGACAAATCGCCGATAGTACCCTGCCAAACCAAGGAAACTTCGGACCTCTGTAACTGTCGTAGGTTGTTCTCATGTCACCACAGAATCTATCTTTGTAGGATCCACTGAGATACCCGCTTCAGAGACTACGTGGCCTAAGAAACTGACCTGCTCAAGCCAAAACTCACACTTACTGAGTTTGGCATACAACTGATGGTCCCTGAGTGTTTGAAGAGCCATCTTGATCACATGCTCCTCTCTGGTTTTCGAATAGATGAGGATGTCATCTACGAAAACTACCATAGATTTATCAAGATGTGGTTTGAACACCCTGTTCATCAGGTCCATGAAAGATGCAGGCGCATTCGTCAATCCAAATGGCATCACTAAAAACTCATAGTGGCCATAACGCGTCCGAAACGCAGTCTTGGATATATCTTCCGCCTTGATCTTGAGCTGGTGATAGCCTGACCTCAAATCAATCTTCGAAAAGAACTTTGCACCTTGCAACTGATCAAATAGGTCATCTATCCACGGAAGTGGATAACGATTCTTAATCGTCATCTTGTTGAGCTGCCTATAATCGATACACAGACGCATCGATCCATCCTTCTTTTTCACAAAAAGAACCGGTGCACCCCAAGGAGAAACACTCGGTCGAATGAAGCCTTTGTCCAACAGCTCCTGAAGCTGTTCCTTGAGTTCCTTCAACTCAGCAAGCGCCATCTGATATGGAGCTTTAGATAACGGTTCGGTACCCGACGCTAGCTCAATCGCGAACTCAATCTCTCGGTCAGGTGGTAATCCAGGCAAGTCCTCTGGAAAGACATCAGGATAATCGCAGACCACCTTGATAAGAGCCAAGACATTCTTCTTCTCTGAAGAATCTTACAAATAGGCCAAATACCCACTGCAACCATTCTTCATCATGCGCTCAGCTTTAATGGCTGAAACCATCGGCGCAACCTTGGATTTTACTCCACATAATCGGAAGGATTTTCGCTTTGGCGGTTGGAAGGTCACTATCTTCCGCAGACAGTCCACGCTCGCGTGATAAGCTGCCAATCAATCCATTCCGAGAATGACGTTGAAACCTTCCATGCTCAACGTAATCATGTCGGTCAATGTCTCGTGCTCATCAATCATCACGATGACTGACTGACATGCTGTATCAGTGCATACTGAACTTCCCGTAGGAATCTTGACGTCCAAAATGAAAGCAAGAGATTCAGGAGTAATTCCCAACTTCTCTGAGAAGGAAGGAGTAATAAACGAGTGTGTAGACCCAGGGTCTATAAGTACTCGCGCTTCAATTTTATCCATGTCGTCTTGACTACTCATCATAAGGGTACCTTTAGTTAAAAAGTTTGTTAATTATATGCAATAATTCCTATGTGGTTTAACATAATTGGCTTGAATTTAAATTTAAACAATAATAATTGAATCAATGCATAAATGACATCTCAACTTTAATGATATCTTGGATGACGTCATTCGACGTTTGGGCATCCTGTGCAGTCACCGCATAAGCCCGACCTTGAACTGTAGGTCGCGTCGACTTCTGCGTAGAGACTGTCGTAGTTCGTCCTTTCTCAACAACAAGACAATCCTTGATCATGTGACCAACCTGTCCACACCTGAAGCATCCTCCAGTGTTCCGCCTGCAATCCTCTGTCTTATGTGGTTTCCCACATCTTGCACACACTGGGGTAGAAACATGAGTAACAGCTGATCCACTCGTAGAACCCTGAGCCACAGAAGCTCCACTCGCAGTAGTGCTCCCGGCTCTGAAAGGTCGTCCTAGTGACGAACTCTACGGTCTCTGATAGGAAGACGTCACTGGTCCTGAAACAACAGCCGGTCTAGAATATGATGGCTGACTAGGGTAAGGAGGAGGTTTAGAGAACCTCAGCTTTTTGTTCACCTGCTCTGAAGCACTCTGTTGTCCCTGGCCAAACCTATTTTTATTACCCTGCTCTCGCCTCAAGTATTGTTTTTGAATATCTTCCTCTGTAATGAGGGCCTTGGACATGACGCCAGCATACGTCTCCATTTCCCACATCGACACCCTCTCCTGAATGTTCGGCCTCAAACCTCTCTGAAATTTCTGAGCTCTCATCAGCTCAGTGGCCACGTGTAGAGGTGCAAATCGGGAAAGTCTCAAATTCTGAGCCATACTCGCGCACCGACATCTCATTCTGTTTCAATTCAATAAATTAGACCTCCCACTGATTACGTACGATCTTTGGGAAGTACTGATCGTTGAATGTCTCCACGAACTCTGCCCAAGTCCATGGAGTATTGGGGTAGTCCTGCTCTCTCATTCAGGAAACAGACTTCCACCATGGGCTGGCCTCGCCCAAAAGTTTGAAAGATGCCCAGCGTACTTTCTCGACATCGGTACACTGCAACACTTCAAATATTTTCTCTATCTCATCCAGCCATGCCTCGGATTCCATAGGATCCGTCTGCCCTGAGAATGTAGGAGGTCTCATCCTCCTAAACTCTACGAATCCTCCTAGCTGATGTCTAGCAGCCAGCATCTCGGTCTGCTTGGCCAATGGGCGCTCATTGGGCCATGTTAGTAGCCAAGGCTGCCAACACCTCGTCCACATTCCCTCTGTCTTACCTAGCAGCTCCCAAAGGATCTGCATTAGGGCCAGAAGCAACTCGCCCTCTACCATATGAGGTGCCTACGCCCTCATCTATCTCCTCAATGCGAGCTGTACGAGGTCCCTCTATACCTCAGCCTCTGCCGCTAAACCGTGGAGGCATGCTGATCTGTCATTGCTAAATAAAAACAATAACCATAGATCAGTAATGAATTGTTAGAAATAATCTAACCCCTAGTCCTAAGACTCTGAATCTAGAGCCTTGCTCTGATACCAACTGTGACGACCCGACTTTTCCAATCCCTAAGGTATAGGAAAGGCTGGTTCATCAACTTATTGATTTCTCAATAAGCCGTAACAAACAGAAGCCGGCAACATAAACAAAGATCTAAAGACAGAGGCAACATATAGTAATCCAAAAATAAAAGCTTCATATAACAAAATGAATATATCACTGTGAGGAACCAAGAAGAACCACCGGTGATGACCAATCCGATCACCTAAAATAGTGGTTCACAATAATGGTTCCTCGAGTGATATCAAAAAAACCAAAATAAAGGCCTAGGGCCCAATATTCCAAAATAATATCCAGACAAACATACCAAAAAGAAAACACAGGATCTAAGATCACGGAAAGAACTCCTCAGCTGGTATATCCAAATCCTCCTCGAGAATATAATCGGAGTCCTGCGGATCCTCTGACCCAAGGTCAGTCTCAATACCTGTGACGTATAGTCGAGGGTGAGCTAACAGCCAAGCTCAATAGAGAAAACAGATCTATTTGCATTTCTTTATAAGTAAAGGTTTTCAAAAGACGGAATCGAATCAAATATGGTTTTTCAATGATGCTTTTCAAAGTAAATCTCCAGTTCTAATCTTGAGTCAAAACTGATAATATAATCTAAAGTGTTCAAAATGTTCTGATTTAGCATGCTTCTTGTCTTAAATTTATAACTTAATTTTATCTCCCAAATTTCCTATAGCATAAGAGCGGACTACGTGACCGATGGGAAAACCCTATTGACCATCGTCATTCATGAACCCATTTCTAAAGTGCAACAAGCCCCTACGCTATGAGGGAAACTTGCGCCAAAGTAATACCGTCAACACGGTTGGTAGAATCTAGGGCATCGTACTTATGAACCCTAAATCAAATGCAAATGCAAACACATATCAAAGCTTATTATTCATAACATAATTTTGATTTTTCAAAGTTCTGATTCGAAGTTCTGATTCAAAGATTAACTGAGGTTCTGAGGTTCAAATTGCAAAGTTCTTAGTCATAATAAGGTTCCAAATTTTCATATTTGTATCATATCTTTTAGGTTTTATTTATGCTGTGTATGACAGAATTCCAAAACTAATGCTTCTTAAAAGGAATAGTCGGAACAGTTTATGCTTATAAATTGATGCAAATAACAAATAGGGTTCCCCTACCTTAACAAGGAGTATTCAAAACCATGCACTAGCAGTCCTCACCAAGGACTTCCAACAATCAAAACCTACATATATTAACACTCTCAGTGTTAATATAGAACAAGAATTTCAACCCAAAAGCTTGCTGAGAAAAATAATCTGAAAATTTTCGAATGCCAAATACAGGACAGAATTTGACCATCGAAATCAAATTCGTTGGTCGAATTTGAAATTCGATGGTCGATTTCAAATTTGACCGTCGAATTTCAAAACTGTTCATCAGTCACAAAATATAAAAATCGACCCTCGATTTTCAATTCGATGATCGATTTCCAAATTCGACCATCGAATTGGAAATCGACCCTCGAATTCCACAAATTGGCTTCAGCCACAAAAAAACATATTTCGACTGTCGATTTTCAAATCGATGGTCGAATTCCAAATTCGACAGTCGATTTTCAAATCGACAGTCGAATTTCTCAGGGTCTGTGGCTGCTAACTTTTTCAAGTCCGGGCTCTTTTCCTCATTTTTCCACCACAGCCTTCTTATCCAAAAATAAAACACCACACACCATTCTAAACATAAATTGAATTCAAAAGACAAAAGGATGTTTAAAGGCCTACCTCTTGTAGTTTAAGCCGTTGCCTCCGTTATACCAAAGCACGCACCGGAACCAATCTTCGAAGTTCAACGGCTTAAATCTCCAAAACAGTTCATCATTCAAATGAGGTTGTCACTGCCTCAGCCACAACAAAATTATATAGAGCTGCTCACTCTCCACATCTCTCTTCTCTTTCAATAGTTCAAACTGATCCGAAATCAAATACAAGGCTAACTATTGGTTGAGATGGGGAGAGGAATTCTCAAACTCTCTAGATCAAGGATCAAATGAGGCAAAGCCTTAGAGCTTAAATTTCTAATGAGTGAGAGAAGTGAAACTTCTCTTTCACTCTCTCTTATAACCAAAAGCTAATAATAAAAATATCTAGATTTTTATACTTTTAACTTATCCACAAGAGTTGAAAACCTATCCGGTGCTAAACACAAACACCAACCTTATTGTGTAAGTCATTGCTTACGTGACTTACACACATCTTCCGACAATTTCCTTTTGCCATTATTCTTATCATATCCTTAGCTCACCAAAAATCTAAAAATATTCCACAATATTTCCTGAACACGCTTACCGAGGTAAATAAAAATAGGTCAAAATATCAGGGATATTACACGACATGTCCCAAAAAGCTAACTTCTTCTAACCAAAACTCGCACTTGCTGAGCTTGGCGTACAATTGGTGTTCACGTAGAGTCTGTAGGGCTATTCTAAAGTGCTTCTCATTCTCTTCCTCTGATTTTGAATAGATCAAGATGTCGTCAATAAACACTACGACACAAGAGTCTAGGTGTGGTTTAAACACCCTATTCATCAGATCCATGAATGACGCCAGGGCATTTGTCAATCCAAACGGCATCACTAAGAATTCATAGTATCTGTACCGAGTCCTGAATGCAGTCTTCTGAATATCGTCTGCCTTGACTCTCAACTGATGGTATCCAGATCTCAGATCGATCTTGGAAAAGTACCTCACTCCTTACAGTTGATCAAATAAGTCATCTATCCTAGGTAAAGGATATCGATTCTTAATAGTGAGTTTGTTCAATTACCGATAGTCAATGCATAGCCGCATTGACCCATCCTTTTTCTTTACAAACAAGACCGGTGCTCCCAATGGAGACACGCTTGATCTAACAAACCCCTTGTCAATTAGCTCTTGTAGCTGCTCCTTCAATTCCTTCAACTCAGCAGGAGCCATTCTATATGGTGCTTTAGATACAGGCTCCGTTCCTGGTGCTAAATTGATGGTGAATTCCACTTCCCTTTCTGGAGGTAATCCGGGTAATTCCTCCGAAAATACATCTTCAAATTCTCACACCACGGCTATCTCGGAGATAACATTCTTCGCTTCTTTATGCTTCTTTAAGAATGCCAAGTATTCACTACACCCTTTTCTGATCAACCGTTCGGCTCTGACTGCCGAGATAAGTGGCATATGCGTCGACCTCTCTCCTCGAAATCGAAATGATCTCCTCGTGTTGGGTCTGAAAATAACGACCTTGTTCTTGCAATCTACCGTCGCACAGTGAGTTGACAGCCAATCCATGCCAAGGATCACGTTGAATCCTTGCATGTCTAACAAAATTAGGTTCGCCGGTAGTTCAAAGACGTCTCCATCCATGATTCTCACGATCACAGAGTTGCAACCCTTTTCGATATCAACCGATTTCCCAGTAGGAATAGTCACGATTAACACAAAGTCTAACTCCTCTGGGTTAACTTTCATCCTCTTTGTGAAGCGAGGGGTAACAAATGAGTGGATAGACCCCGGGTCTATCAACACTCGAGCTTCACATGTCACATCGCTTCCCTTCTTATAGATTTATAATGTACCTAATCATACATACACATATATATATAGTGTTTATCATCATACTAGAAATTATTATATGCAGTTTCTTTTCTATTTTCTTTCTTTTCTAGGTCTTTAATCTATCATTTTAACTATACTTGACTGAATTTAATTCATCAAATCTTTAGGTATTTAAATCTAACAAAACTCACCTCAATAAATCCCTTAAAGGATTGATTCGTTGGGTTTGATGGCTAGGGTTCCAGCTTTTCGTTTCAACAGCACCTCATGCATTGAATCCAGCATTCAATACTCTAATCTCCTCTTGATTTGCATTAACTCCTAGCTCAATAACTCATCTTGGTTTCTCCCTCTCTCTCTCTCTTAAAAACTCTCTTTCACCAACCAAATAAAAGCAACCTAGGTTTATTAAAATCCTTTTATCCGCTTTCCAGCTTGTGTGTTAAACACATACACCAGATATAAGTGTACATGACCACTAACTCACACTATATACTACACTTAGGTCACATTGACATCACATCAGTTTATCCCTTCATGAGTCCCCCTTGTTTGACCATCACTTGGTCAAACCTACGACCAGTCAGGCACAGATCCCGAGGTCACTACTTAACGCTCAAATTTTAAGCCTCCTGAGTTGTGACTGCGTAGGCTCTCCCTTAGACGATCAACTTCCTTGCTTGTATCGGTCGTGGTATAGGAGCTGAAGCCGTCTTCCCTTTGTTCACGTCGGGGCAATCTTTGATCAAGTGGCCCACCTTGCCGCATCAAAAACAATCCCGAGTACCCATCCTACAATCCGTTGTCTTGTGAGACTTGCCACACTTGGCACAAGTCTCACCAGATGTGAAAGAAGCTACTCGTGAGAACCCCTGTGTAACCATAGCTTCAGTAGTAATAGCAGGGCTCTCAATTTTACTTTCTATTCTAAGTGTAAACTCAAAAGACAGTTTTACTTTCATGCCATTGCACGAAAAGAGAACTGATTCAAACCATCAGTGATAAACAGATCACCCCAGATGGTTCACCAAAAGAATTATATCAATTTAATTACATTTCCCAAAAAATAAGGCTTGACATACCAAGCCACACAACAAGCTCTCAAAACTCACTCTATCAAAGTGCTCAGCAGGGTCTCCTAGAAGAAGTCCTCAGGAGGGGGATCCAACTCGTCCCCAAGCACGTAATCCGAATCACCCAGATCAACGTCTCTCGAAGCCTCGGTCGCTGCTAATACTGGACCTGCGACGTATAGTCTAAAGGGTGAGCTACATCCTAGCTCAATAGGGAACAACACAATGAATATATAAGTCAAAATCTCACATATATTCTATAATATTCTAAGCATGATGTGTCTATGCATTTGCAGTAAAACAGTTTAAAAGATGATGATTATGCCTTGAAGTTTACTGGTGGTTTACATATTTCATTTATTTTCAACTGTTCATGAATTACACTGGTTAGGCCAAAAGCAAAACTTAAATTTTCAACTTAAGTAGTCCCCGAGCAATATAGCATCGAGCCCCGATGGAATACCCACCATCGTCGTATAAATAGATAGTTGATACATGTATTCCCTGGGAATACTACCCAAGCCCCTTTCTCAATAGGCGGCGGGGTTAAATCTCATCTCAACATCCCTGGGATGTGCTTACTGTGTACAAATAAACCTCCGCGCCGGTGTACGGATTGGCCGTCGTACTGGTCACAGATATCCTGCCGAGTCAGTCGTGGGTATCCCACCACGTCAGTGGGGTATTCTATTCAAACCTTAAATAACAAAAATAACATGTGCTTTACATATAGTTATTCACCGTGTAAAAGTGCTACTTTATATCAGCTAGGCCTTATCAATAGTTATTCAATCTTACTTATATCCCTGGGATGTCTAAATTACTCGCATCACACTGATGCCTTTATAACTTTTTCATCCCCTGGGGATGCCTCATTTTCATTAGATTACTTGGTCTCAGTTACTCGCATCACACAGACGCCTTTATCACTTTCTCATCCCCTGGGGATGTCTCTTTCTCATTTACTTTCTTGGTGTTACACACGCACCCTTTTTACAAAGATTTACTCAGTTAAAATATTTTCAAATTTGAGTTCTATATAACTACATACATGCTCTTGCAATTAAAGTACATGTTCAAGGTGTTTCCTACCTCAGGTCTCTGAAGGTCCAAGCATCAAGGTCACACGCGGCTCCTTATGCTTGCTCTCACACGTACCACCTATGGTACACCATAACACATGCAACATATCACTAAAGATGCATTAGAGAAGGTCCTAGACCCTCCATGAACCTCAAGGTCCAATTAAAAAGTCAAGTGAAACTGCCAAAATCGATTAATCAATTCCCAAAATCGATTAATCGATTCCCAAAATCGATTAATCAAAATCTAAAATCGATTAATCGATCCCAAATCGATTAATCGAAATCCCCAAAATGGAAAAGTCGATTCTCAAATCGAGTAGTCGAAAGTCTGAAATCTATTAGTCGATCCCAAATCGATTAATCGAAATCAAAAATTGATTAATCGATTTCCCAAATCGATTAGTCGATTTTCCCAAGTCTTTTCTCTCCAGCCACTAGAGGTACCCAGTCGATTAGTCGATTTCCAAATCGATTAATCGAATTTCAAAATCGATTAATCGATTTCCAGATCGATTAATCGAAATTGGGCATCCTTGCTTTTTCAACTTCTAGACCAAAATCGATTAATCGATTTGGCCAGACTCAGCCCCTTTTCGGGTTGTTCTTCTCAAATCCCTTTCTTTTTCTATTTTCTTTCTTTTCTAGGTCTTTAATCTATCATTTTAACTATACTTGATTGAATTTAATTCATCAAATCTTTAGGTATTTAAATCTAACAAAACTCACCTCAATAAATCCCTTAAAGGATTAATTCGTTGGGTTTGATGGCTAGGGTTCCAGCTTTTCGCTTCAACGGCACCTCATGCGTTGAATCCAGCATTCAATGTTCTAATCTCCTCTTGATTTGCATTAACTCCTAGCTCAATAACTCATCTTGGTTTCTCCCTCTCTCTCTCTTCTTAACTCTCTTTCACCAACCAAATAAAAGCAACCTAGGTTTATTAAAACCCTTTAATCCTCCTTCCAGCTTGTGTATTAAACACATACACCAGAGATAGGTGTACATGACCACTAACTCACACTATACACTACACTTAGGTCACATTGACATCACATCAGTTTATCCCTTCACGAGTACCCCCTGTTTGACCGCTTCGAAGATAGATAAAGGCTCTTCTTGAATACAACTCATGAATACCGATGTATATGCACAAGGCCATAAAACGTGCTGGCTGTTAAAATGAAATAAAATTTAGATTACTTATGTGTATGATATATCCAATTGATTATACAAGAAAATTAGTTCAAGAATTTAGATCACTAAAGTTCTTTATCAACTTTGATGTATTGTCACTAAGTGAAGGTTCAAATTCTTAAAACGCCTTCATTTATACATATATATACTGTCTTTGATTATCAGATTTCAGATTGACCTATTTAAAAAATAGAGGAATGTTGATATTTATTTTATAAATAGGGGTGGAATGTTGGATATTTAATAAAATAAATATTTATTATTATTAATTTAATAATATTTAATTATTAGTTTATTTATTAGTTTGCTTATCTTTAAATGGTTCCTATATATTTATTGGTTCCATGAATGAAAGATGTTGTCAATACTTGAACCTTCAACCTTCAAGTCAAAATGACTTGAATTTTGAATTAATATTAGAGGGAAACTTTTCCCACCATAAGTTTATAAGTGTTACAAATATTTTGTCCCACCTCACTATTTTATAAGAAATATTCATGGCTTATATATGAAAACTTATCTTTCATATTGTTTGCCTTAATGAAAGAAACATAACTCATAGCGATTGTTCACCGCCGTACACACGCACGTGTGCGATGTGCGAATGACGCAATTGGTGCTTGTAAGGCGCACTTTGTACTTTATCGCGAGGAGCTTGAGGAGCTTTTCCTATTTGATCTAAGATGGTCCGATTAGTTGACCTGTTGATCTGGCATGGATTGCCTCCACACATGTGCATCGCATGTGCCAATCGATTGACTTGTTGATCGGGCATTGCAGTGCATGTGTGCCCGTGGTAGTTTCCGACCATTCATGGAAACGGTCGGATTCGGAAAAGTCAGTTAATGACTGTTGAAACACCAAAAGTTGTAACTGTTCAAATGTGATTGTTGGATCGTTGCAACCGTTGATCGGATCGATCAGGGCCCTCGATTGCAAGCAACCGACAGGTACAACCGCCCCTGAAAAGAGTCTTCGAAAGTTAAAAATGGAGGCTAGAGGAGGGATTCCAATCACTTGCAATTTCGAATCCTACATCTGAGCCCTCAGAATTTGTGTGCTAAACAGAGCATTCTGTGTCTTCGTTTCGTTGGGTCGCACATTACAGTGCAACGTAGTATGTGACAGATCGGTGCCTCTGATGAGTAATAAAATATGATCATATTTTACCCTTTAAGCCTACATTTAGCCATTCGATGAGGGTAATCTGACATATTTGTGAAGTTCTAATTGTTTCAGGAAGATTTGACCATTGGATGCATTTGGAAGCATAAAAGAGCATAAGAACAATAAATGTATGAAATTTGGAGCAAAGGAGTTAATGGTCCTTGAAATTTAAAATTCAAATTTGATTTTTGAATTTCAAATCTAGAGCTAAAACCCTATGTAAGCAAACTAGAGAATTGATTTTAAGGGACTTTTATCTTAGCTTTTTTTTTCTTTTTCTAAGAATTTTCAGCTTTCTTCCAGTTCCTTCTTCCATTTTTCAAGTTTTGTTCTTGCATTTTCCTAATTCTAGTTTAGATTAGTTTCAATTTCTGCAGCTGATGAAGATTGTACCTGCTTGGATTAAAGCTTTTGTGAATTTTATTGGAGCCATTTTACGGCTTCTGTTTGATTTACGGCTTATTGAGAAATCAATAAGTTGATGAATCGGCCTTTCCTATACCTTAAAGATTGGAAAAGTTGGGTCGTCACATTGATCTATGAACGTCACTTCCTCGCTTCATAATTGGATTGGACATAATGGCAGGACATCTCACAGATGTAACACAGATTCTCTCTGTGTACTTTGCATCAGAGATGGTACCCACTGTTTTCATCCAAATCCGATGGAGGCAAAGCTCTGCTAGCACCATAAATGTGTTCATGTTATTTCGTCATTAACTTTCTAATAGTCAACCACAGAGTAACCAGTGGCCTTTTTTCACACTAAATGTGCAGTGTGCCCATATCGTGATTCAAATCTCATGACTACCAAGCTGTAACTTAAGCTAATACACATTAGAGGTAGTTAATTTAAGTTAATTATTTTGAAAGTTGGCCCCTTCTAATGTGTGTTAAGCAATGTTAAATAAGCAGCGAAGCTTTGTTACTTAAGCAGAAAGCTAGCCCCATACTCAGAGATCAGAGTGGCCTTTTTAATTAAGCAGAAAGTTGGCCCCATAATCAGAGTGGCCATTTTAATTAAGCAGAAAGCTGGCTTGATATAAGTGAAGGGTGAATCATAATTGTTAGGGCAGCTCATATTCACATGCCAATATAATCACATCTAAAATGTAGGAGCTGATTAGATGTACAAATATCACCAAAGCTGAAAAAGTGAGCTTTTACGCATGAATGATTATTGGATATTTCTGTTCTGAACTTAATTATAAAAATGGGGATTGAAATCCTTGTTCTGAACTTAACCATGAGTGCACCATCATACATCTGGGATGTTAATTAGACATGATACACTGTTCCAAGTGATTCTCAAGGTGTGTGCCAACATGGCCCATGATCTGAGATATCGAATTGAAGATTGCAACGAATAAGATTAATAAGTAAAAAGGGACTTGGAACAAATAGATATCATATATGCATATATCCATATAAGTAACTCTATTTTAACCTTTTGAAGTACAGTAAGATAAATAGGGATGCAAGTTCGGTGTACCGATTCAGTTCAGTACACTACAAATCAAAATCGAATCAAAATATATCCGTTTCGGTACACCAAATTCCTCAACCACAAAATTCGTTCCGGAACCGGAACCGAAACCGAATTTTTCAGTGTTCGGTTTGCATCGGTTTGGGTTCAATGGGAAAAAAAATCAAAAATGGGTGCAACCAGCAATTTCCTAGTTGCGCCCATTTTCTATTTTTTCAAAAAAAAATTCTTGAACCCAAACTAGGGATGCAGGTTCGGTGTACCGAACCGAACCGAACCCGATTTTTTTGGTTTGGTACACCCCAAACATAAACGAAACCCATTCAGTTCGGTTCAATTTTTTTTTCTAAAACCGAAACCGATTAGGTTCGGTTCGGTTTAAGTAAAATACCTATTTTTAAGGTAATTTTTTCAATTTTTTCAATTTTTTATGGTTTTTTCATGAGTTTTTTCGATTTACTCAACCAACTCCCTCGATTTGCGGTTTCAAGCCATCCAAACCGAACCGAATTGGGGTTCTGTTCGGTTCGGTTCGGTTTGGTTTGTGTCGGGTTTCGGTGCGTAACTACTTAAGCTTGGGTTGGGTCAGTTTGGGTCAAGTCAGGTCTGATTTGGTCTGATACCAGTTCAATCCGACCCATTTAACACCGGTTCAGCCCGATTTGGTTCGGCTTAATTCAGGTTGCCTCATGCCCAACCTAACCAGATTGATCAAGCTTAAAAATACTCTGCTCAGGCAGGTCGAGTATGAGGTCGAACCGTACCTATGATAGCACTGAGTAACAACTTTTTATTCACAAAACATAGTCAATTATATGTTGGTGTAAGATTTGGATTTTCAAATAACGCCTAGGAGATGTTATTTATAAATCCACTTTTTTACAATACAGACATGAATTTTTAAATTCCGGTGGATTTACCAAATCCAAATCTAAACACAAAAAGGTGGAGCCAAACGGTGGATTTGGATTTAGGAGATCCGAATCCACGTTCCCAAACACAGCCTTAGTAGCAGAATTTGAGGGATCTAGATCTCCTAGTTATTGTGAGCTGCGGTCTGCGTTACAAAGGATACATAATGCTGGCTCTCTGAGGTGGGTCATGCTCATGCAAATTCTAGAAGAAAGTTGTCGAAAGTTGAAATTGAAACATTCTTCTTCGTGAAAGATATTCCTCCTCATACCTACCAGGTGGTCTTTGCGTCTCCTTTCAAAATTGTGTCCTTAGCTACCAGGTGGTCTTTGTGTCTCCTCATACTTATCATGCTCATACTTATCATTCTTCTTCTTTGTAACGAAATTGTGTATTCCATATGAAAAGTAGTAATTTGATAAGATTCTGCCTCTTTTTTATCTTTGAAATTTCCGTCATCGTTCTGTCACTTTCCTAACTTTGCGTTCGTCTTGTAACTAAGGTGATCTTTGTGTCTCTTTCTTGACTTCATGTCCCCCTTTCACCCTGAATTCAATGTCAAGTGACTTTGCGTTGTCCATAGTCACCCTAGCTGTGACGGCCCGATTTTCCCCACACCAATTTCTAGGGAAAATCGATCTGTCATTCGGAACATCAGAAAAATTTTTGTTTCATATATACAGATGGAAGGAAATCAGAAGAACATATATCATATGGCAATAATACGATTTCATTCTATACATAACATAGAACTAGAACCCAAATAAGCCACCGGTGACTGCCAATCGTCACCTAAACAGTGGTATAAACTATAAAATATATACAGAGATCTAATCCTAAAGATGCACCAAGTCTAAAGTATAAAATTTCACACTAAACCGAATCTAAAGGCAATGCACTACGAAAATTATTCTTCGGGCGGAAGATCTTCTTCTGGTATGAAGTCATGATTGGCTCCCAAGCACGCGGTCCTGATCAATGTCTGCGCCTGTGACACATAGTGTTATGGTGAGCTAATAATCTAAACTCAGTAGAAAAAAGTTCGAGAAAAGTGAGAATAATATCTTAAAACTTTTAAATAAAAAAAAGATAGGGTTGTTAAGCTCACACACACAAAAAGTATTTACCTACCCCACTTAATTAGAAAATGTTACCTAAACGTAATGTGACAGCCCGGACTTCTGTGCTCAGAAATCCGTGCCATCAGAATCATACACTGGATGATCCCTAGGACAAATCACACAATATCTGTATATAAAGCGGAATTATACAGATACAATCCCACAGCGGCAAGCAGAGTCATCTAATGAATCAATCTAATAGTAAGAACAATAGAGAAATCTTCATTTATAAATGTAAAAAGTATACATTCTCAAAAAGGAACCAAAAAGAACCATCGGTGACAGCCATCCATCACCCAAACAATGGTTCCCAATGATGGTTCCGATAGAATGTATAATAACACTATAAAAGAAATAAAATATATACAAAAATTAATACAAAAGTGGCCACCAGGCACACATAATCCAAAGTCTCCAAACAACATACAATCCCAAAAATGTCCAAACTATACCCAGTCTATGGGTAAAAGTCGTCAGCTGGGGTGTCCGTCTCCTCGTCCTCAACCTCACTCGTGGATCAGCCGATAGTGCAGGTCGCTCGTAACCGGGAGCTACCGCCTCAGAACCTAAATGTTTACAAAACAGGGTGAGCTACATCCTAGCTCAATAGAAGAATTTCAAATAAAATTGCATTCTAATTGTATAACATGGTCATCAAAGAACAAAACTGAAGATATGCAACAGACGTATAAAACATGAGACATTTATCCAAAACAGTACAGAATTGATGAATACAACATATAATGACTTAGTGTAGTATACTTAAGTAACTCCCGTGAGTATAGCACGTGGTAGCCAGATTTGGTCCGATGGATAATCCCAACCATCGTCGTTCACATGAACAATTTCGGAATTTGCAACAATGCCCCACACATGGAGTGCAATTGTGCCGAGGATTACAAAGCAAATGCACAAGTGTGCTGAAGCGGATATACGCCCGAGTCGGTGGGATTTTCTTGAATATCAAACCTCAAATCACATGAATACTTATCATACTTAACAGAATTCAGATTTCGGATACGGATATCAAATGTCGGATCACGTTCATAAAAGAATACTCATACATATGCTAAACATGCTTTTTAAAACAGAACTAAACTATGCTGAGATATGCATGACAGATGTAATCCATGAGATCAAAAATAAATACAATTTCGGTTGAATTCCCCTACCTCGGATCAAGCTCCTTCTAAGTAAATCCAAAGCTTTTTCAAGGCATCTTAGTCTGATCCTAGACCATAAACATGTTACTCTAGGGAGACAGTGAACTGGCACAATGTCCAGTGGTTCTTACATAGACATTTTCTAACTGTCTGAAAACAGGGTTTATTGATCGATCAATACCTTGTTGATCGATCAATGAACTCTTCATTGATCGATCAACACCCTTGTTGATCGATCACCAAAGCACCCACTGCTTGTATATTTTGTACACCATTGATCGATCACCATGTTGGTTGATCGATCAATGGGTTCTGTATTGATCGATCACCACCACTGTTGATCGATCAATACCTTGTTGATTGATCGATCAATACCTTGTTGATCGATCACCAATATTAACCCAAAATTCCTCAACTCTCTGCCATTAAGGTTACTTTACTGTGTATACAAATTGATCGATCACCATGTTGGTTGATCGATCAATGCCACACTCAGTGATCGATCAACACCTTGTTGATCGATCAATTCCATACCCAGTGATCGATCAACACCTTGTTGATCGATCAACAATGACGAATTTTCAGTCATTAATGGAGTTCACCAACCAAATTTTTCTAACTTATTTTTCTTCCAAAAATTCATAAAAATCTTAACTGTTCTTATAGAACCTATACTTAGGGCATCCAACTACCCATTTTTAAACAAGAGAGCTCACCTCTATGTGGGCCCTTTCGGGGTTTCGGCAAACACTCCGGATGAGGGTTTCGGATCAAGCTCTCGGAGTTTATCACCGATCCGAGTTCGACGAGCAACCTTTTAGCTCTGGTTCAGCATGCACACACACAACCCATACCTAAGCTTAATCCATTGGTCTCTACATACCCTAGCTTAGGAAACTCACCTTTCAATCTTGCTAACCCTGTTTTTATACAAAAACCCCCTTGCAAACCCACCTAGCTAAAGACTCCGTAGCTGTTAGAGTAACTAGGGCAAGGAGAAGAAGAAGAAGAAGAAGGACTTCCTCTACCTCTCCCTTCCTTCTCTTATAAGCTACCAACTGAAATATCTTAGATATTTCAGTTGCTTCTCAAATCTTTAATTCGGTGTGAAACACCAACACGTCGATGCGGCGTAGTGTACCGTCTCGACATCGTACTCGACTCGGATCGAAACGAGTTTTCATACGTGAACTAACCTACTTATAGGCTAATACTATTTCCATTAATATTAATTCCAAAGTTTTAAATTTTCTGTCTCGATTTCCGTGCCGAACACGTACATCGATGCGGTTAGTTTCTGGTTCAAATTTTCTGGGTCATTACACGTAACCTCCCTCTAACAAAGATAAATTTAATCATTTCATTTATTGGTGTGCATTTAGCAAAGTTTGGTGTGCTTTAAAAAATTTATTCAAATGGCGTGCATGAAGACTTTTTGCATGTGCACGTAACAGCCCTCGATTAGAAAGTACAAAAATATGAAAAGTAACGATTTATTTAAACAGTCTTTGAATATATCATAATTGTACTTTTTGAAAATCCATTTTAAGTCGTGATTAAATCAATAGACTAAGAAATCAAGATTATTTCAAGGAGTAATATAAAAAGTAACGGTTTATTTAAACAGTCTTGAATATATCGTAATTTTACTTTTTGAAAATCCTTTTTAAGTCGTGATTAAATCAATAGACTAAGAAATCACAATTATTTCAAGGAGTACTTGGCAATATCACTAACAATGCGGGCAATGGTTAGGTCCAATCAGGTTGAATCGGATTTTGAGTCCAACCAATATTCACTTTTTATGGGAAAATTTGGACTTTCGTGATCTTCACTGTTTATAGGATGACGTGCAGTCAAAATTCTCTCATTACCAAGGGTTGCAATTGTGGTTGAACTCAAACCTCACCATTGCGGATAACAATGATATGGATAATATTTTTGTAATATTTCCAAAATGTCTATTAATCTCTTATTATTTGGTGTAATCTTGTTACCATTAATTCTAAAGAAAACAAGGAGGTGGTTAAATGATTTTATTTTTTTAACCCTCTTATGAAATCTCTAAATATAGAACTATCCATGCACTCCCTAATGTGGTGATAACGGTATCGTTTTACAAGTCTGAACAAAAACAGAAAAAAATTGTTACCAACTCTTTTTCAAAACACCCAAGCTTCTGTTGTTAAAATCGTTGTGTACAAGCTGTACCAGATCACCAATCCATAGCCCATAGTTGTACCAAATCATAAATATGAAGGTGCATTGCTCTCAAACTACTTATATTCCTCTCAAGCCCCACATACCACTGATGGATTCAATGGTTGAGAGGTTTCCTCCTCCTCATCATGGAGGAAAAAGGATTGTTAGAGCATCATTGCAATTTCTAATTGGATTAATGGTTCTTGGGTGGGTGATGCTCTGGATAATGAAGCCAACTAGTACTTACCGGAGTTCGTGGATGCCGAAACTCCATGCTGGGACTAATTCAACATACTTCTGTATAGAAGGTTCAGGTTTTTCTAGCTATATATGTAGTTTGTATGTTTTAGGCGAGGCTTAGAACTTCGATCAAAGCCCATATTTCTTCATTGCAATATACATGAGTTTGTATCGTCTGGTCAATGTTGATACGGACTGTCATTACAAAAAATAAGACAACTAACAGTGGCTAAAAACCGTCGCTATTAATAAAAAAATTTATTAAAGGCTATTAAGACTATTAGCGACGAGGGTATTAGCGACAGTTTTTTTGTTAATAGCGGTAGTTTTGGCTGCCGCTAATAGTCTTATTTTTTGTAGTGTGTCTTAGTATGTATCATTCGATACGACCAATAACCATTCGTCATGCCTTGAGCCATGATTTTCTCCCGCCGGTCTTGATCCGTGATTTTTCACTATTGGATCCTTGTGCACCATTGTGTTTTTGTATACATCAAATGCGTACATCAAGCCCATATATCTAGAGGGTTTGGATTTTTCCATTAATGCTCAAGGAAAAATGGTGCTCATTAATCACTAAATGGTCGGTGATTATTCCTGTAATAAACCATGCATGTATTTGGCTGTGACTTTAACTATCTTTTTTTTCTTTTTTTTTATGAATACTTTAACTATCTATTGACGGGGCATCATGCCACATGTACCAACAGTTGCATTTTCAGATTTACTTTTATTTATAATAATAAATCAGTGTTCCATTTGATTTTGAACTTTTTTCTTAATTTTGTGGTCGTTGTTGTTGTTGCTGCTGCAGGCACAAACCTTTTGATCTTCACATTCCCAATTCTTCTTACTACAATCTTGGGCTGCTTGTACCTTCATTTGGGAAAGAATAAAGGAGATGATTACAATGAATCGTAAGTGGCTATTGATTTTTCCATGGCATAAGTATATAATGGGAACCCAGCAAGTGCCGGAGACGCATCTATGGCCAAAACTGAGTCCATTCGGATGGGAGACAAAAAAATTGAGTCAATTCTGATACATGATAAATGTGCAAACAGGTTGCGTCGACCTGGTGGATTTTTCAGACCCGACCTGCTAAGGGTCAGGTTCTGGTCGAAAATCTTAACCTGATACATAAACAAGTCCGGTTCAAGTTAGCTCCAATCCTAATCTGAACCCCACCTGGCATCTGTTTGCTCTAACATACACACACACACAAATATATTTGCGTTGTTTGAAATGATGAAGAGATTGGTTGAAATGATTTTGTTGCATTGTTTGATGGCAGCAACGGTAAAAATCAACATCGGACTTTATGGAGACGGCCCATGCTCATGAAAGGACCTTTAGGCATTGTCTCCGCAACCGAAGTCGCCTTTTTATTCATGTTCATTGCACTCTTGATCTGGTCTTTCTTGATATATTTACTCAATAGTTTCTCCAAAATCACAGTGCAATCTGCGCAGGAGAATGGCGAGACAGTGTAAGCGATTCTTCTTTTATGCAATATTCATATCATATGATTTTCTTGCATCTTGTTAGAGTCCAATTAATCCAAGGGGGCGGGGAAATGCAGGTGGGAAGCAAAGCTTGAAAGTGTAGCTCATAGATTTGGAGTGATCGGAAACATCGGTTTAGCCTTTCTCTTCTTCCCTGTCGCTAGGGGATCATCGATCTTCCCACTTATTGGGCTGACATTCGAAGCCAGCATCAAGTACCACATATGGCTTGGAAATATCGTAATGACCCTCTTCACGGCGCACGGCATAGGCTATATTATTTACTGGGTTATGACGAATCAGATTTATGAGGTACTCACCAATTATGTAGATTTAGTGCATTCTAATAGTACTGAATTTTATATATATAGAGGTACATACACTTGGAGCTCCATGTGGCACCCAACTCATTGTTTTAGATCATCTTCCAAAAACAGAAATTTTTCAAAGATTCATGTTCACCATATGTTTTTTGACGCTTGAAATCTAGAATATTGAAATCAATTAATGTCGGATTTCTATCTTTTTGATTACTTTTTTGAATTGATCTCAATAATGCACTCGAGCTCCTTATGACACCAAAACAATGTTTCGGGCGCCACTGAAGGTCCACGTGGACGTAATGATACAATCATTGTATTACATTGGGGTACCTTACATGGGCTCTACATATACGTAATAGCCGCATCAAAGATGTGCACTAATTTTATGCTTAGGATCGTAAAATTGGTGCAATTTTGGCGCTATGGACATCACAATCAACTAATTAGGTCGAACAGCTTGAGAATTTTCCGAAAAAATATTTGAACTAAAGAATTTCTGGTTGCTCGGTTGTGCTGCAGATGCTAAAATGGGATAAAATAGGGGTTTCAAATGTCGCCGGAGAGCTTGCTTTACTCGCTGGACTAGCAATGTGGGTGACAAGCTATCCACGTATAAGGCGTCGGATGTTTGAGCTCTTCTTTTACACTCATTACCTCTACCTCCTATTCGTCTTCTTCTTTGTATTACATGTAGGAGTGAACACCTTCTACATTGTTCTTCCTGGAATCTACCTCTTCTTGGTCGATCGATTCTTGCGATTTTTACAATCCCGACGAAGGGTTCGAGTGGTTTCAGCACGTCTTTTACCTTGTGAAACTGTCGAGTTGAACTTCGCCAAGAGCCCTGGTGAGGCTAGAATCATAAAACATCTCTGAATATTATATCTCATACAAATTATGAAAAGGACAACATCTGATATTTCATTTCACAGGGTTGATTTATGCTCCATCAAGCATCGTGTTCATCAAAGTGTCGACCATTTCCGCTTTGCAATGGCACCCTTTCACTGTGACCTCCAACTGCAACATGGACCCAACGAAGCTTACTGTCATTATCAAGAGTGAAGGAAGTTGGACGCGAAAGCTTTATCAAACGCTTTCATCCCCATCTCCAATTGATCACCTAGATGTTTCCCTCGAAGGGCCTTATGGACCTATTTCAGCAAACTTCATAAGGTATGAAATTGGGTTTCCTAAGTATGTTAGAAATGTAGCAAAGTACGAAATCATTTAAACAGAACTAACCGTAAATCTGGTACCTACAACTACAGGCATGATTTGCTAGTTTTGGTGTGTGGAGGCAGCGGAATTACTCCCTTCATCTCGATAATACGAGAGCTCATCTTCCAGAGTGGCACTACGAGCTACCCGACACCAAAAGTTGTCATGATTTGTTCCTTCAAAAACTCTGTAGAGCTACGCATGCTCGACTTTCTCCTCCCCGTCGTCAGCACTATAGTTGACATGTCCCGCTTGGATCTTCAAATTGAGGCCTTCGTTACCCGAGAGAAAGAGCCCACCATTGAGAGCCAAAAGCGCATTCAAAGTGTATGGTTCAAGTACTGCCCATGGGACACCCCTGTCTCGGCGGTCTTGGGCCCAAATAGTTGGATCTTCCTTGGGGCGATTATCTTCACTTCCTTCATCATGTTCCTGTTACTCTTAAGCATTCTCACTCACTACTACATATACCCAATCGACCACAACACCAATAAGATATACCCATATTCCTTGAGATCTCTCATAAACATGCTAGTGTTATTATTTTGTATTGTCGCGATAGCTAGCATAGCTACTCTCTGGAACAAGAGGCATAGTACAGAGGAAGAACAAAAAATTCAAAACCTCGATGAGGCAATACCAACAAATTCACTTAATGCTTTGTTCGAAAATGAAGATCAACAGCTCGAGAGCCTCCCTCATCAGTCCATTGTCCAATCTACTAATGTTCACTATGGTACAAGGCCTGATCTAAAAAGTAAGCTTATTCATCTTTCTCTTCTTTATGACATATTTTACTAGCCATATTCAAATGAATTGTGTTTTCTAGCATTTTGATTAGAGAACTCACATGGGCATGTTTTCGTTACAGAGATGTTATCAGAGATTGAAGGATCAAGCGTCGGAGTTTTTGCTAGCGGGCCGAGGACACTGGTTGATGATGTTGCAACCATTTGTTCATCATGTTTAACAAATAACCTACACTTTGAGTCCTTCAGCTTTAGCTTGTGATGGTCTCACGGCCTATCCTCATTGGTTGATATTGAAAGTGTTAGATCCCTTTACAACGTGGGCCCGAGGTGGCACCACACTCAAAACGCTCTCTCAACACCTTAAAACATTGAGTTGTACTTCTTCCATCACCAATTGATTTTGGTCAGAGTAGTAGCTCAATGGGGTATATGATCCTACAGAAAAAATGTTCTCCATTTGTTGTAATATGTAAAATTAATGATTAATGGAAAGAAGGAAGTTAGAGATTTGGGTTTCATTAATCAATCCTTTGAGGCAATAGTTTTCTTTTTTTTTTATCGATAATTAGAAATTATTATTAAACAGAATAAAAAAACACAGCCAGAGAAAAAGCCAGAAAGGTACTAGCAGAGAACCTAGAGAAACTATTACCCAAAACTTAAAGAAAAACCTCATCCCTAAGTCACATGTTGGGTCCGAAGAATTTAAATCATTGATCGTTTTCTTATCGCCACTTGATCGCCGAGGGAAGCGCCATTAGGTTGGTGATCGCTTGATTCATTGAGGTTTTTCCACAAGCATCTATTACTTGATCTTTGAATTTAATGCCTTTGGATCCCTTGTAGGAGTTTAACCACACCTTAAATCCCTATATACAAATTGGATGTTAAGCCTATATATAGAGAATGCTTGGATATACCCATCAATGTTGAAGGAGGAATGACCCTCTTTAATCACGTAACGATGGGTGATTATATATATATATATATATTTCCGACTAATATTCAATGAGTATTGAATCTTCATTGATGAGGTTCCATGAAAACATGTACCAACACCTCTCACTTGGTCATGAGGGTCGAATCAATGTCATACGGTTTTATTATTTCAGGATTCACTCATTATGAACATATTGCAGTATTAAGGTTTTACACGCTAAAGCGGATTTGTCCATCACAATAAAATTATCTCAATCGTGAGGTTTTGCACGCCAAAACGGATTTATCCATCATGACAATTTTTGTATAATAAGATCTTATACACTATATTACTATGTAGTTTGCACACGTTCGAACCCTTTATATGTACTATCTTCTTCCACCAATATACAAACCCATTCATTAGTTTGGAATAAAAACACCTATGATCGTCACTACAAAAAATAAGACTATTAGCGGCAGTTTTTTGTTAAAAAAATTGCTGCTATTAGTTCTATCGCTACCAAAAACTGCTGCTATTAGTCTTACCGCTACCAAAATTTTGCCTTAACAGTAAGTGTTGCTAAAACACCTTATTTTTGTAGATATTTACACGCTAAGTTAATCATCCATGATAAAAATTAAGTGCTTAAAATTATTTGACTTAGGCGTCCCCAAGTCCCAATAAACTATAATGCATGAAATAATTTCTGCATGTACTCTCTTTAACAAAAAGGAAAAATCGAAGGTAAATGATCTACCTTTAAATTTCTTACTTAAATCTTAGATGTAGTACTTCACATTTATATGCTTATCATTAAAACATCAAATCCATAATGGATCGAATTTCAATCATACTTCTAAAAAATGTTACGCATACAAGTCCGTCAGTTATTTCAAAATTTCAAATCTTTATGAAGTGTTTTATCTAAACAACATAAAAAGGTATCTCATAATAGTCCCGAGAGTCAATTTCTTGAGCAATTGAGGAAACAAAACCCCCAATAACTCCAAATGAGAGAACATAATCCGAGGTAGAATTTCTATATCTTTATTCCTCAAGAAATCTCAACAATTGTATTAGCTAATTGACTATATTCATATTAGGCGCTTGATCATGACATTGTTAGCTACTTTTTGGCACTCCAAAGAAATGAGATTCAAGCTGAGCTAAATACAAAAACCTCTATTGGTCGCTGATCCTTGTATCTCTTATATACTTTTTAAAATCAATTGATCAAAATAAGACTCAATATTATCGGTAGATTCAGCGAATAGATAGCTATAAAGATATTCTGAGGTAATTTACAATTAGATTTTCACGCTCTGACGAATTTTTTACCTTGTTAACAACAACAATAGTTTAGCCCAATTATATTAAATTTCTATGGCTATAGTTGATTAAAACAGGTCAGTATTCAATATATAAACTCTTTACTCTTCGAGAAACATTCCCACTTTTTCACAGGTATCTAGTATCGAAGCTATCCATTAACTGTTCAAGTCCATAGTCTATGTAACGTGCACACTATATATATATATATATATATATATATATATATATATATATATATATATATGCATTCCGTTATCTCTAATACTTTTCTGAGTGTTTGACATCCAATCACATCAAAATATTCAGCATACTCATTAATCATGTTTGATATCCAATCACATCTAAATATTCAGCATACTCATTAATCACATTCATAGTATAAAATTTAAGCATAGTCTGATCAAGTAACATAGTCCACAATTTACCACAAAATTATTAAAAGTTTATGGCTTATAAAACAGATTTTTTCTCGGAATGGACTACCTTGTTGCCCCGCACAACCATAGAAGACGATCTTCAACACAATATAAAATTGATTCCAAATTTTCAATGCCTCCACCTCAATTTTAAAAATTCATCGCCTTAGAGTGGTCGCAAAGCCCAATCTATTGTGGCAGTTTTCAATTATGGCACCATTCAACCTAGGCATTAGAAGAGATTGATTAGTAATATATTGAAAATTCAGGTGTTATATAAAGCACCACAAATTCTTTCTCACTAAAATCTTTTTTTTTTTAAATAGAAAAGCGGAGTTGGAGGGACCCCTACCCTATTTCAGCCCAAACAAAAAATATTACATATGATAGAAATTACAATGTAAATCTTTTAAAGAAAAACAAATTAGAGGACTAGGAACTTCGAAAAGACTCCACCTGACAACATTACTTGCATCAGCGCGCTCCATTATGTGCCAAGTAATCCGCACACTTATTGCATTCCCTCCACACATGAGGAAACTGGCAATCAAGCCTATTTAGCAAATGAACAATGTTAGTCACCAGAATAGAATATTTACAAGGATTAGCCCAATCTCCTTTGAGGATTTTAATTGCCCCAAGAGAATCAAATTCACTGATAAGCTTCATAATATTGAGATCTTTCGCATTTCTGAATGCTTAGAGAATTGCTTCTAATTCAATACCGAGGATGTTATTGAGATCAGATGGTCTAAAGAAACATTTGACCACATTATTGTGATGATCTCTAAAAATGTCTCCTATACCTGCACTTTTATTGATGAATGATCCATCCATATTAACCTTGATCCTCCTGCTATCTTGAGCGATCCATCTCCATATATTTGGATTTGAGCAAGGAATTCTTCCTCATTAAAATCCCTACAGTGACCTTCTATTGATTTCATACTTTACGTCTGCTTCCTCCCTTGAATTAATAAGGTGACGATTGGTGGGTGAGATTTATTACCCTATGTTTCAATTTATGTGAATGTTTTGTTCTTTGGAATTTATTTTCAAAGTGTTCCTCCTCACCTGTCATACTCTCTCTCATTTGGTTGGCTGTGCCCTATGGCATCATAAAAAATAAACATATGAGACTAATGGTCCATTTAAAGCAAAGGTAATTGGTCGGCCAAGTACTTCAGTGGCGTTTGGAACAATAGGCAACTAGTTAATAGTAATTAATTCGGCTAATAATGGTTCTTTTACACTTTTTTTTTATGTAACGGTACCATCTCGATTTGCATTTTTTTTTATTACAAGTGAAAAATATGAGTTGGTGACGACCAAGGTATCAAAACTCGGTCGACACCGATACGTATCGGTTTTGCAACTCGATTTATCTATACGTATCGGCCGATAAGTACTTGTTTGAGCTGAGTTTTGGAGTTTAAAAAAAATATAATAATAATAATAATAATAATAATAATAATATATATATATATATATATATATATATATATATATATATATATATATATATATAAGGCCGATAAGTATCAACATCGGCCGATTCATATCGGTTCTCTATGGACCGATACCCGATACTGATTCCAAGTTTGACACCTTGGTGACGACCAAATCCAAGGGCCACAAAGGATTAGATCTATCATCGCCTTGATCAGATCAAATCTAAAAGCCACAATTTATTGCAGTTGTCATCTCCTCAGGGTAGAAAAAAATGAAATCCGAAAACCGAGCCTTTCAAACGGACTGAAAACTGACCAAGAACTGACCTGATTTGGCCCGATTCGGTTTCGATGACTGGAAACCAAAGACTAGTCAGGTAGGATGAGAAAACCGAAAAAGAACCAAAAAATGAAAAAAACTAGAAAAA
The DNA here is from genome assembly GCA_021018995.1 of Chloranthus sessilifolius. Classification (NCBI taxonomy): domain Eukaryota; kingdom Viridiplantae; phylum Streptophyta; class Magnoliopsida; order Chloranthales; family Chloranthaceae; genus Chloranthus; species Chloranthus sessilifolius. The sequence continues at coordinate 89,737,783 of CM037595.1, read as the reverse complement.
TATGAAGAAAAATCGAAAACCGACCCAAAATCGGATCGGATCGGTTCTGTTCGGTTCGGTTTGGGTGGGTGAAAAGTTTGGTTCACCGAAACCGAAATATTTCGGTTAGGGTTCAGTTAACCGAACTTTTCACCCACGCAAACCGCACCAAACCGATCCGATTTTTGTTTTGGTTGGTTTGGTTTGGTTTTTTATTCTTCATATTTTTTTCAGTTTTTTCTATTTATGATCAGTTTTCTCATCCTACTGGACCAATTTTCGGTTTTCAGTGATCAAAACTGAAACTGAACCGGGCCGAATTGGTTAGGTTTGGTGTCGGTTTCCAATCAGTTTCGGACTGATTTGGGAAGGCTCGGTTTTCGGATTTCAAAATTTTTTGGGTTTATAATTATGCATAACTACGCATCATGGAGTAATTTCTTTGGTAATTACGATATGAGGTAATATATTTCCTAACTACACATTGTCTGGTAATTATCCCTTCTTTTTTACAATTTTCTCATTTAAATTAGTCTCTTAGCTGTTATTCAGCGTTAGCATACACGCAGATGGTCTTAAAGGGCATAATTATAAAAGAGAGAATTACATAAACCCATCTGATCTAACTGGTTAAGATAACATTAGAAATGGTCAAACCCATTTGATCTAATCAAGACATTTTATGTGTTAAGTGGCAATGGCAACAAAGATGGGCCCTGTTGGGAGCGTCTCCTACCATCACGCCTTCAAATAGATTGCTAAAGATCTTACATCATTTATTTTATTGTTTATGATCTTCGAAATCTCTATACTGGCAAAGTGATTTATCATCAATTGAAAAGCTATAGGTAAAAAAAATCACACTTTTTGAGATATTCCAACCATCCGGTCAATATACTACAATATCAATGGTTGTTTTTAAATTTAATGGCTGATATTAAAGTTCACCGATCGAATGGTTTACATCTACTTATAAGCATGATCCTTTGGTTGGGACATGTTCCAACATTGGATTGTCACTTAAGATATTTAGATTGATCATAAATATGTGCCACATGGGATAATGATAAATCATACTTTAATAGTGTGAGATGAAAAGCGACATTTTAATGGTGGAAGATCACTTAAACACCATTTAAATGCTGGTCTGGAGCCATTATCCTAAAAATGTAATGTCTCATTTTCAGGGTACAGATTAGGCTGTTTATATCTATCTATGTGATTTTCGAGCCCATTGTAATTTAATATATGAAGTTATAAACTATTATCTTAATTACTTAAATTACTGAGAATTTTAAAATAAAAATTAATTAATTAATTAAAAAAATAAAACAAAAAAGTCTCTTCTCCAAGTATTCCTTCTACTTTTCATGCCCAAAAGTGGAATCCTGAAAAGTCGTGCCAAAACAGGGTATATGAGAAATGCACTGAAGAGATGGGCTTACCATCCAATTCACTATGCAAAAATCCTTCTGGTGTATTGAAAATGGCCAGAAAATAATGCTTCTACTAGACCCGTGGTGTTCTTCTGATCCCCTTATAACATTGGTGTCACAAAATGTTCCCTTAGACAAAACTATTAAATGTTGCATCATTGGTGGAAATTAGAATGTCGATGAAGTTGTCAGAATAGCTAGGGCGTTTATGGGTGCCACCATTATCAATAGCAAACCCTGAACTGATGGTGAAGACAAGAATATCTGAGAGCTCACTCCTAATGGATAATTCACTTCGACCTCCTGTCACGGGATCACTCGTCCAGCAGTATCAGCCTGTGCGGCACCTAACGCTCGATGCGCTAAGTCAACCTAATTCAACTCACAACTGAGCAACGCAGTACGGATTCCCGGATATTATGAAAAGTATAATGCTTGGCATGTTCAAGCTTCAACTCGACCCCTGCGTTAGTACTTCACCTGCAAAACAACACAACAGGGCAGGGACGGCGATAATGACGGAGAATGTGATAGGCAGTGATAATTATATGGTTAGCCCCCTCTGGACAAAGACCCGCACCGCGAGGGTGGTTGGAAGCCACCCCAAATACGATGACCCTAGTACACGATGTAACTAGAGCAACCAAGTACCAAGCAATGCCTGAATGTACATACTCAAGCCCACAAGGCTAATGCACGTGTTGGGTCGGGGGACTTGAGCTCATGTCCCCCTATATAAAGGTAAAACAGTAATATAGGCAAAATAACGGGAGGATGTCAAATATATTGGTTTGACATACTGCCCACATGGCACACATCACCCGCACCAATATACCCATGACGCCCCATATCTCCCCATATTACCGTGTCACAACCGCATCGCATGCCCTATTGGCACAGTGTTGTGACCCAACGTGCCACCATGTCGCCTACCCTCGTGGCTCACGACCAAAGTTCTCGGAGTACCTATGACGAAGCCCTCATGATTTTGGTGACGCGTCTGTGATGTTCCAGCTTCAACCCACTAATGTTTGATGCACTAGTGACACAAGTGGCCCTGCGGTTCGCCCGGATGGCTGTGCTGCGAGCCCCCAACACATCCTCCCTCACTTAGTTCTGTCGACGCCCCCGTCGACGCGCTTCAAGCACCTCTTAAAGCTACTTGGAAGGAAGGTATAAAAATGGCCATGTTGCCCAGCACTGATGTGACCCCTAACGTTTCATGTCGGAAGTCACTAGCGTTCATCCACCTCAGATCGACCCTCTATCTCAATGTGAGGCCTTCGTAGCCAACAAGCATCGAGCATAATTCAATTCCCTCAGCTGCTTGAAAGAAAGTTCCTGAACTTTCCAACTTTTGGCTAAACAGAGATGGAATCAAGGGAGTCGCTTTCCCTCAGTTGTGTTGGCACTGTCGTTGTTATCTCCGTTTCTTGAACTGTATACTGTCACTCGGTATACTAAACGGCACGGAGTGGTTGCGTAGCTTCAACACGTGGTTACCCATGACCACCATTTTCATATCTTCGATTGCCTTAAGATGATCTACCTGTAATAGTTGACCAAACTCCAAAAATTGACCATTGCTCGATCAACCATCCTGCAACTGTCTAACCCTGGATTGCACGAACTTTCAACAAATCTATGTTGATATTTCCTCCCCCAACATGGTGCTCGAATCACAAAATGAGAGCACTTCCTTCTTCGCATTAAGCCGATCCGCTCGCACTACACTGAAGACGGTCTGAAGGTGGATGAGATGTTCTTTCAACATGTTGTACACAAAAATATCCCTCTGATATCCCACCACGAACCCGTCGAGGTAGACCTGGAACAACTTATTTCATCGGGGTGTAGAATGTGTCTATCATCATGCAAGTAGTCTCACCTTCATCTCTTTCGACTGCTCTAACCTAATAGTAGCCAAATTTCCAATCTAGCTAGCAAAGTATCTCGCACTGTCTTTCGGACACTGGATACTTGTTATTTGACGGTGAGCTTGCCCCAAAATCAGTAACCTAAGGCTACCGTCATGCCTCATCTGTAAAGGGACTGGAAGTCATGCAAAGGGGCTCCTCCCTAAGAATACACACAGAACCGAGGTACAGCATGAGTATAACTCTCGCGAGTTGTTATAGTTCTAGCCCAGTGATCACCTAACAACCGTCCATTGGCATGACCATGAAGTTAGACGTTCTTGTCCACAATCTGAACTTCGCAAATACGACGTTTGCTATCTCAGTAATGGGACGTGCTTCGGAATTCATGGCCTTCATTTGGCTGGAATCTTGCTCTAGTTTTAGTCCCAAGCAACTTGCTTCACTACCCTAGATGAAGTTATGTGTCGCGCCCGTGTCAACCATGGCACGAGTATTATGCTCGTTGATGCACATGTCGACATACATCAAACCTTTGGGGTTAGCTGTGTTCCCCTCCACAACTTGTCCCGCGATGGCATTCAGTAGCCTGCATGCCTCTATTCTTGGTTCCATTGTGGCAGTAGATGAAGCACTTGTAGAGATTTGAAGAGTATTCAAGGACTGTTTCTGCGAGCTATCTGTCACCCAATGTGGCCCTCCACATAGAAAGCAACCTGACTCTGGCGCTTTGTTGGACGACTCGGATGACTTAGCATAAGACTCTTTACCACGCGACTTCTTATCGTATGATCCATTCTTGCCTCCTTTGTTGTCTCCGATCGGGTTCTTCTAAACATCTTTATTCTCCTGTGGCTTCTTGTCATTCTAGCCCATCAGTCCAAAATCGATCAATTGATCCGCTGCAGCTTGCGCGACTGCCAGATCCTGTACCCCTCTTTGCTGCAATTCTGTCTGTGCCCATGGCCTCAGACCTTCGAGGAAGGATAAGAACTTGTCCTTTTCGGGCATGTCCTTGATGTCCAACATCAAGGCAGAAAACTGCTTCATGTATTCTCGCACCGTATTTGTGTGCTACAGCTTCCGTAGTTTGTGTAGGGCGATAAACTCGACATTTTCGAGCAAGAACTGAGCTTTTAACTCTCTCTTCATATCTTTCCATGTGTCGACGACGCAGCGTCCACACTGCATATCCTCGTATCTCGTACGCCACCATAATTTAGCATCTCCCTCGAGATATATGGTCGTTGTGACCACCTTCATGGATTTTATGGTAGGTGGAACGATATGAAAATAGTGCTCCATGTCCCACAAGAAAATTTTCAACTCTTTAGCATCACGAGCTCCCCCAAAGCATCGCGGCTCTAGTATTTTCATCTTTTGCGGGGCCTCGGGTTGGAGCACCTCCCCAGAACCTATAGCCCTCATTAGGACATTGACCTTTGCCGGCAGGTCTTCGATCTGCATATGAAAGGCTTCGACAATGACCCTTGTGTCCTTAGCAATGATCTTCACGCTCTCTGCTAACGTGACGTGGTTGTCATCTAGCCTATTCAGCCGTTCTCCATAGCCTGTTACAAGCTCGACCACGAAATTTATCTGTTCCACCTGAGTTTTCAGATCGTCCAAACATTCTCCTGTCATGCGCCCTCCACTCGCCTCTTCCGTGTCGGTCATTTTCGATGGCTCTGATATCAAATGTCACGGGATCACTTGTCAACAGTGTCAATGTCATGATCTGAATTTTATACCTTTAATACACCTAAAATATGTGTATGTGCTTAATACCGTATTCCCCGCATATCTTGAGTTTTCAAAATATTTTATCTAAAAATGCATGTTTTGGTTTTTCAAGCTTTTATATTTATTTTCGTCATTAATGAACACAAGTTATGTGGTAGCCTATTGGTTAAATGCTTTAAATTCTAGATAAGAGGTCTAAGGATCAAACCTTATTATGTGTCCTTTAAACCTCTATTTTAGACTTTGAGATAAAAGCCTATACACTCTTCCTTATTGTGTTGGCTTAACACCAGATAATCTCCAAAGTCTGATAAATAAGTATCTTACGGAGAACCTTAAATTATAAGCTCATTTAGAGTTCTTCTTAAGAATAGAGCCGTCAGAGACCCTAGAGACCTTAGAGAAGAAATTCTAGATTTATCTTCCTAGAACCCTTCTTTTGGAAGTGCGGTGAGACGTTGGCGTATATTCTAAAGCGGCCTTCACCTTCTTCTAAAATCATCATCATTGTTGGGATCTGAATCTAATCGTGGTGGTATGATCGATCTAGGTATGGAGAAATCATGCTTTCCATTGATCTTAAAATATTATTTTTTATTAATAAATTTTTATATAAATTAGTGATTTTATTTCATAGATAATGATGGAATGATTAAATGAATGCATGCTATGATTAATAGATTTTTAATATTAATGATGTTGGGTTAAGAATAAGTCCGATTAAATTCCACCATGTGATTTGATGTATTTTGAGGCGTGCTCACTGATTGAAATCAATCGATTGACACCTAAAAGCAATTTCCGTGAATTTCCGCCAAACTTTACATCAGATACTGCCTCGGTATTTTGGTCATACCTTTCTATCCCGAACTCGGATTGAGGCGATTCCTATGGCGTTGGAAAGCTGGCGACGAGCTCTACAATGTTTGTGTTTTATCCAGTTTCTGAATCTGACATCTTGAAGGTCAAAATTGAGCTGCAAGTAGCACTAAGTTCCCGATGACCCAAAGTTGCAGTATTTTGATATTATTAATTCTTGGGCTGTTTTACGCACCATGATCGTATGATATGCACTGTAATATTTATGCACCATGATTGTGTACACTTTGATATTTACGTACCATGATTAAATGCACTTAAATGCATATGTAGTATGATATCACTCTCATGCACTTTATATGTCCCATGATGATCTATATAATTCACAATCAAGATATGTAAAATACGATGAAATGTCAAACCATGATTAATGAGCATTAGACCCAACATCTTGTACCCGATAAAGTCTAAGAAGGTATTAGACCCAACATCTTGTGTAAGATGGAGTCTAACTGAACAAGAGTATGATGAGCATGATTCAGCCCAACGTCTTGAGCGGGACGGAGTTTGACATGTAATAAATAACATGATTCATTAGACCCAACGTCTCGAGCATGACGGAGTCTAACTAACAAGTGATAAGCATGATTAAGACCCAACGTCTTGAGCGTGACGGAGTCTAACGTGCATTAAATGACAAGAAAGATGAAATTAAAAGATATGATGCATTCATGTAATATTATTATATATGTTTACGTTCAGTTCATTTCAGCTTAGTGAAATTATACATGCCACATGCACACATACATGAAATATATCGAAATATTATATGGCTAGGATTAATATTTTATGCTTCAATGGATTGCATGTCTGGTCCATACAAGTGTAAACTTACACCCCTTGTTTATGCGGGTGACTAGATAAGACAGGTGTTGCCAATGACAATGTATGGGTCTATGGCGATGAGACGACACGTGGTGCTCAAGAAACTGGACTGAATGGCGTTGATGGCTTCGTGGCCTAATTAGCTATTTTCCTTTCTAGTTATTGGTAATTTTAAATAAATGGGACATTAATCAGTTAGTATTTTATCTAAACTATTTAAGCTTTAATTATGTTGGACTTGTTATTGGAATAAGAACATTATCATGAGTTTTATTTAGATTAATTAATGTTTTAAAGAAATTTTATCTTCCGTTGTTTAAGGTGCTTTTATCGCCTTATTATGTTTCTATGGTTCTTGAAATTGAAGGTACGGTCTAAGATCTTACAATTAAGAGGTTGTGAGATCTCGAATTAGCTTCTGGATCGGACTGTGCGACACCTAACTCAATGCTAAAATCGACTAATTCAACTCTGGCGAGAAGCGGTCGGATTCTCAGATGCTACGAAGAGTATGATGCTTTGCCTGTTCAAGCTTCAACTCGACCCCTGCGTTTGTACTTCACCTACATAAGAATCCGCCTGTAAACCATGTCCGACCTAAACGCCTCACCTGAATCTCTCTCTCTCTCTCCAAAATCAGACTTGTTACTCCTCTTTCGACGATTCCTTGTCTCCGTTAGAGAGAGAGAGAGAGAGAGAGAGAGAGAGAGATTTAGGTAAGGCTTTTAGGTCGGACATGGCTTAGAGGCGGATTCTAACGTAGGTGAAGTACTAATGCAGGGGTCGAATTGAAGCTTGAACAGGCCAAGCATCAAATCTTTGTAATATCCGTGAATCCGCACTGCGTTGCTTAGTTGAGTTGAATTAGGCTGACTTAACGCATCAGGCGTTAGGTGTCGCACGGGCCAACACTGCTGGACGAGTGATCCTGTGATACTCTGCTTGGAACTCCTTAAAAGCCAACTATGACATTAGTCCGATTTGGAAAGATTTGTGGAAATATCTCATCCCAACGAAAAGGAAGGTTTTTAGTTTGAAAGTCTTCCATTTTGCAGTGTTTGTGGACTCCATATCAAGACTCACAAAATTCTCATTGCCTCCAGATGCAATCTATACCTCAGGAATGAGGAAACTCTTTAGCATGCATTTCTCCATTACCCTCTTACTGCTAAAGTGTGTGACCACTTTACAAATATTTTTCAAATCCCTAATCCTGGTACCAACATGTTCCTCGAAGTTAAATGTTGGTGAAACCTCAAGAAGAAAAATCAAGTTGATAACATTAGATGCATGCTTCTACGGATTCCCCATTGGTGTGTTTGGCAAGCTCGTAATAGAGCTAGATTTGAGGGGATTAAAGCTTCTGAAGAAACTTTGATCCGCTTTGCAACTCAATGGATCCACCAAAAGGATGGTATCAATTTGACAATCATGAACAATTTCTCTTCTTTGGAACACAGTTTAAATAGTTTTGGCTTATCTCGTTGGCTCCCGATCATACTCAAAATTACTTGGACTAAATGGACTAATCCGAATCAAAGATACAAGCTCAATGTCGACGACTCTAGCTCTAGCGATTCGTCCAATAGTGCTGGCAGAGGCATCATTTAATTTGTAGTGTATCTGGTGAATTTTTTTGTGCATTTGCAAACTACTATGGAATTGGTACCAATAATGTAGTCGAAGCGAAAGCTCTTTTGGATAGAATAACAATAGCAAACAATATGGTTCTCTTTCCTCTCTGTATTGAGTCTGATTCAAAGCTTTTGGTAAACATTTTTTCTGATAGCAGTTATCCTTGGAGAATTGAACCTATCATCAAAGAGTATCGGTCTCTCCTATCATTTTTCTCATAGTCGATCGATCAATCACATTTTTAGAGAAGCGAATAGAGTCACGGGCTCCCTAGCTGATTTTACAAATGCCAACTTGAATTCTACAATTTTTATAACTTCAAGGGTTTGTCCTCTTCCTACCCGCCTGTGTCTCCATGATGACATACTCATTCTTCCCAATGTTGTTATTAGTTTGTAATTTGCTCTTGGGATTTGGTTGTTAGAACAACTTGTTTGAGGAGGTGATGAATTTTTTTGTTTATTGTATCTTTTTTTTGTTTAATGCAATTGCTCACTTAGTATATATATATATATATATATATATATATATATATATATATATATATATAATCAAAGAAAAGGGCGCTGCTACAAGCACCTCACTCTTTGCTAACTCCACACCAAACTAATCTTTATCAATTGCACACCAATTGATTAAGTGATCATCCCGGCACTGCTTTGACACGAAGAGGGATTTCCAACATTTGACAATGATACCAAGAAAGGCTCCAACAGTGTGAATTTTGCAGAGGCCAGGATAAAATATCCATGGAGGTACTTTTTTCACCAACTACACCCCACTAAAAGATCAAAAAGTTAGTGTGTACTTACTAAAAATGAAAATGGTGTTTCCTTAGCAGCACAAAAAACGTTTTTCTAGGATTTATATTACAATGGGCGAACCGTTAATGCTCCGTGGACGTCCGAACTGACTGCAATTGAGGTTTGGATGGACTTTGAAATGCGTGAAAGTTCGTATGCGTCACAAGTTTGTACAAACGTGCAGTTGAACTTCCCTGCCAAGATGATCGGACGCCCATAAATTTGTCTGGCCATGTCAAGTCCGGCATGAAGCATCTGCTCCGACCATAGTTATAAATTTCATTTTTGACAATATTTTGGTAGGGGGTTATTTCGATTCATTTCGGATAAATATCGAGAAAATTTCGAAAAGTTTAGGAAAAATTTTGGAGAGTATAAAAAATATTAAATATAAATTATATTTAAACTTTTTAAAAATTTTATTTATTATTTAAAAAATAACAAAAATTAGAAAAGGTTTATTAATTTTGATGAAATTTCGTTAATTTTGTCGAAATTAATGAAATTTCAGCGATTTCGAAGAAATCATCGAAATTTCGCTGAAAGTTTCGCCCCACTCCTATTTCGGCAAATTTCAAATAAATTTCTCACTACGATTCTGACCTTGCAGTCGAGTTGACTGAAAGGTTGGGTCAGTTCGGGAAAAAATTGTGTCCCATCGGATGGATTCGACCGGAAAGTCTGAAACAAGGATTTTGAACATGGATGGGGTCGAGTTGGCAGGGCCGGCCCTAGGCATAGGCCCAAGAGACAATCACATAGGGCTCCCAAATTTTATGCATGTTTTACCTAAAAAATAGGGCTCCCGACCCTCCAAAGATGTAACCCAGTTCAATATGTGTAGCAGGACCCCATTTTAGGTACTTGCCTAACGCCCTCAAATCTCAGGGCTGGCCCTGCGAGTTGGGTATATACTCTTGACCCGTCAGCGGTCATAATGGGTCGGGTGTGTATTAGGGGTGTATTTGGTTCAGTTTGGTCGATTGTGGACAAAAACTACAAATCTAATCGGTTCTAATCGGTTTCTAAATATTCAAACCAAACCAAATTGTCCAATTGTTGAACCAAACCAACCCGATTCGAAACAGTTTCGGCTTCGATTTGGTTCAGTCAATTTCAGTTTTCCTATAAGTTCTATTTAGCTCGAGTTGATTAAACACACAAAATGTTTTTCATGTACAAATTTAATATGTCCAAGATATTCTCGAATTTATTGAGCCTTAAATTCCCGAATTCTTTTTTATGGATAAGATGTACAAGGTATCCCCTCTTATATATCTACATGAACCTTATCTTGAGACATACATAGATTTTGATCCTCTGGTCCAACCATTAAAAGCAGTCTCATTCTTATATATATATATATATATATATATATATATATATAATCGGTTTAGTTCGGTCAGTTTCAGGTTGGGAAGGCTTGGAACCGAAATCAAATAAACTTTTTGATTTTTTTTTTGGCCAAACAAAACCCAAGCCAAAACCTGTCCAACCGGACTAAAATCTGCGGTTCGGTCCGATTTGGTCCGTTTGGTCGGTCCGGACAAACAATGCACAGCCCTAGCTTGTGTGTACCCTTCTCTTATACCATGTGTTAGAATACTCCTCAGTCCAACTGTGTTTGACACTCAGGCCGATCACCGCCGTCCATTAAGCAGGATACCATTGATCTATACTGTTCTTATAGCAGGATACGATGCTGGATCACAATATAAAAATCTCAAAAGATAGATACAATGATGACCAATCTGATGAGAGCTTCAACTACTCTCTCTAAATCAGACATTTTCGACAGTTCAAATCAATCTGAAAGAATGCATTGATCGTATTGGATTACACTAAGCTTAGGGCTATGTGCATGTGACTAATTCTATGGTGATCTTACATAACTGGATGGTTTGTAATTGATAATCTCATGTGCCAGATGTACGGTAAAGATGAGCAGCGGCGTATTATTCTTTATTAAGGCTAGTGTATACGCTATGTAACAACTCCTTTTCAGGAACCCACCGTCTAAACACTAAACTCTAAAGTCAATTCTGCCTTTCAATGTGTGCTACAGCTATTACCGTGAGTTTCTTAATCTCTTGACAGGCATCATCAGGTTGTAAAGCTTATGAAGCATTTTTTTGGCATTTATTTATGTCAAAAGATATTGGTACCATATTTGAAGGCTCCTGAATTCGTTGTGAACCAGATTTCATTTCCGGCAATATTTCGGTAGGAGCAAAGTGACAAATTTCGTTTTGGCAATATTTCGTTTGGGAGTCATTTCGTGAAATTTTGAAAACATTTTAGAAAATTATTGAGAAAGTGAATATATATATATATATGGGCCCGGTTCCGTCCTTCATGGGAAGACGGTCACCGTCCTCCAAGGTTCGCGTCGAGATACACATGGCACCCAAAACATTCTTTGGTTGCCACGTCAAGCACGAGTGAATGATTTAGACTAATTTTAAAAAAGAAAATTTTAAAAATATTTTTTAAAAGCATAAGTCAGCATTTGACTAATTTCAATGGTCTACATTTCACGGCTCGAAAAACGCATGATAGAGATGAGTTTTCAAAATTATTTTTTTCTAAAAATAACCTAAGCACTACACTTGAGGTCCATGTGGCATTGAAACAATGTCTTAGATACCACATGGACCTCCACCTGGAATATAAAGGGCATATGGGTTGGAATAGATGGATGAATATATGCATTCCAATTCTGGATCACCTGCCACGTGGCAAGTGATCCCAAAACAACACCCATTTTCGGATCATGTGCCATCTGGCATGTGATCTAAAAAAAATTTAATTTGTTTTTTCAATGGTCAAAGTTTGGATATCGCCCCACATATTTTGTTCATTAAATTTTTCCTCCTTTGACCATATTTTGGACGGTAAATATGCATCGAATTGTTTTCAAATTTTTGAGTGACCTCTGATCATGTATAGACAAGGTTTCATCTCACCCGATCCACTTGATAGTTTCCACATGGACCCCACCTGCTTGGAATGCATGGATCCACCATTCCAACTCAAATCACCGGGCATATATATATATATATATATATATATATATATATATATATATAGAGAGAGAGAGAGAGAGAGAGAGAGAGGGGATCGGAGATATGCACCCGGGCGTAGAGATATCTCTATGTCAATTGATATGGGCGCGACATGTAGCGCCTTTTTTGTGAAGTGATGGGTGGCATGGGAACCACTTTACTAACTAGAGTTACACTTTTAAAATATTTTAAAGGTTAAATGCTCTTCCAACCGTCATTTTTTACTTTTTAAAGTCTCTTTTCTCTTTCTTCTCTCCATTTTTTCAAGAAATTATTAGAGTTACTTTTTCAGGTATATTTTTACTCAAAAAATAGGAGCGCCCAGTAGTGAAGCGTTAGCACCTTAGCAGCGAAGCGCTAACACCCCGATAGCAAGGCGTTGATACCCCGGCGCTGAGGTGCCAGCTCCGGGGTGTTGGCGCCTCTATATCGAGGTGTCGGCGCTTCCCTAAAAAAATTAAATTGGGGTGTTGGCGCCTTTATATCGAGGTGCTGGCGCTTCAATAAAAATAAAAAAAAATTAGCAAAGCATAGAGGCGCTGGCGCCTCGGTGCCCCTTAAAAAAATAATAATTTTTTTTCAAAGCCTCCGCACCTCGATATAGAGGCACCGACGCCCCTAAAATGAAGCGCCTACGCCCCAATTTTTTTTTAGCGAAGCACCGACACCTCGACATAGAAGCGCTGACATCTCGACACCGAGGTGTTAGCGCCTTCCTATCCGATCGCCGCTTATTTGCTAGGTGTTAGCGAAATATACTTGAAAAGTACGTCTAACACTTTCTTAAAAAAAAAATTGGAGAGAAAAAAGAAAGAGACTTTAAAAATGCTTTTAAAAACATCAAGAATGATCGCTAAAAGGAAATATAACTTTTTAAAATATTTTAAAAGTTTAACCCTGATTAATAAAGTGGGCCCATGCCACCCATCACTTCACCAAAAAGGAGCTATGTGTCGCACCCATATCAATTGGCATAGAGATATATTTTTTTCCCTTTCTCATATATATATATATATATATATATATATATATAACAACCCGGATTTTTTTAAATATTTTTTAATGGTATTAGATGTGTTTTACACTATGCACAGTGTTAGCACTCCACACCATAACCTATCTGTGCAACCGTGGATTTCATCAACCCGTCGCGACGATGCGCTCAAAAAATGGAGTCGCCACCCAGAACTTTCGGTGCCTCGAGATACCCAAAACACTACAAAAAAAAAATACTACTAGCAGCAGCCATAAACTGCCGCTATTAACAAAAAAATTGTCGCTAATACCCATGCTGCTAATAGTCGTAATAGTTTTTTTGCTAATAGCGGCACTTTTTTGCTACAAAAAACTACCGCTAAGAGTCTTATTTTTTGTAGTAAAATTAAGATCGTGTGCATCGAAGTGCTAGATTAGACTCTGAATTATCGGTCAATGCTAAAGTCTCTAGGTAAGGACTTTGATTATCAATCGGGAAGGTGTTAGACACCCGATTGCCCCACTCGTAAGCAGTCTCTACTATGGCCAAAAACAAATATAAAAATGAGCGGCACTTCCTCTTTGCCCGAAGGCACACCGATCCTATTGGGCTCTCCGTAAACACCAAAGTTTCAGCTACATGACGATCCAAATCTTAGGATAGAGGAAAAGCAAATGAAGAATGTAGAGGAATAAAGGGGAGAGTCGGACCTCTCGGACCCTTGTAGCACCGTGGTCAGAACTTCACGTAGATGCGACACCGGTGAGCTTCCGATAGTAAATGAGTTAGATATGAGTTTTTTAACTAGCTATGGCTTGGGAGCTAGAGGATTTGAAATGATGGAATGAGGGAGCTAAGCTAAGGTTTAGAGGCTTAGGAAAGATGGGGATGGAAGTATAATGGCAAGGGAAGAACTAAAGTTTTATGGCTTTGATGGGTCTTTGCATGGGAATGGGAAGAGATTTATGTAGAGTTTCATCTCTTGGATTATAAAAGTCCTTAAACAAGAAGGGTAGCTCTCTATTTATAGAGAAAGGGTAGATTAGTGAGTGGTTAGGTCACTAATGGGTTTAGGAATTAGGTAATGAGAAATTTGTGATTTTTAGAGTTTTTAAGAGCTTGAGGAAGAGAGAAATAGATTTTAATGGTGGATGATGGGGTGATAACTTAAATAGCAAAAGGGTAATACCTAAGGTTGGGAAGGGCATTTGGATCCTAAAGAAATAAACCCCAAGCTTTAGGATGTTCCACAAGTCAAACTCCCAATTTCCAAATCAACCATTTAAAAAAAAATGGGTTTTTTGAGTTTTGAGCAGTTAGGACCCGTGTTGGACAAGAACCACCCTATATAAAAAATAATAATTTTTTTGTTTTTGTTTTACTCATGCCCATTGGATGCATTGGCTCAAGCTATCCCAAAACGATATAATATAATAGTCAATCGGAGTTTTCTATCAAAAGTTATAGTCATCGAAAGTTCGAGGGCCACACAACATCACGAATCCATGAAATGTCATCTTTTGGGGTCTTAGGCCTTCGTGGGCCGACTAGTGGGCTCGGGTTAGGTCCAGCATGGGCCTAATGGGTTCAGTTTGAGTTCTATAGGTCTAGTTGGGGTTTCTAAGAGTTAGGGAAGGGTTCTAAGGGTCCGAGAAGGGTTCTAAGGGTCCGAGAATGGTTTCTATGGGTTTGGGTTACTTTCACTAGTGATCGTATGCCAAAAAAAGAGACAATCAAAGAGGCCCAAGGCTAACACTAACGAATCTGCCATGTTCAAAAAGAACCTCAAATATCAAAATGAAAGAAAGAAAAACGTAGAAAGTAGCGGAAGCCCAAATAATTGGGAAAATGTTCATTCCTTAAATGGAGAGTAGCAGAAGCTCAGTATGTTGGAAAAATATTTGTTCCTCGAAAAGAGTATAGAAGAAGCCTAGTATATTTGGGAAAACGTCTGTTCCTCGGATGGAGAGTAGCGGAAGCCTAGTGTATTGAGAAAACGTTCATTAATCAAAATGATTGATGAAGCATGATGTTTGAGTTATATTTTGAACAAGACAACCCCGCGAGTGGGAGGGTGATCAACCCATACTTAAAGATTAGCGTAAAGCAATAACACAAAGATCCAATGGTTTGTGGCGAATCTCATGAGGCATTGATTGTCCCACTGTTTTGATACTAGTTCTCCTACACGAGGTAAGGTTCGGAGTGTTTGAGCAAACTCATCGACCCCGAAGTTAATTTAGCACAACTACCCGAGCTGAGCGAATATTGATGTCGCAATGCTTTTTAGGAATGTGTGCAGCTTTTGACAATGATCTTACAAACATATCAACTATACAGAAATATGGACCCATTAGGGGCGATAAATAATAAAGGGGGATGGAAGTCCGGACCCAGATCCTGTCCGGGTACCATTTACAGGAACAACGACCATCCTATGAATACTCAGACGCATGACGTACACTTTATAGTGACACCGTGCATGTTTTTAAGTCTGCAACTGAGAACAATCACTGGAAAAGATCTCTTCTGTATCCATGTTTGAACATAGTTGTTCGATATGTAATTTCATTTTTGACATGGTAGTCTTAACTAATGTTCAATCACTTTGATAATGGAGGTACTCGGACATCAAACCCCGTAGGACGCATGCCCAAGTTCTTAGACCAAGAGTCTACTCCTGCGAAACAGCTCATGACGAATCCAAAGTTAAAACACTCAAGTTCATATGAACCCAA
Source organism: Chloranthus sessilifolius (assembly GCA_021018995.1). Classification (NCBI taxonomy): domain Eukaryota; kingdom Viridiplantae; phylum Streptophyta; class Magnoliopsida; order Chloranthales; family Chloranthaceae; genus Chloranthus; species Chloranthus sessilifolius. The sequence continues at coordinate 89,721,827 of CM037595.1, read as the reverse complement.
AAATGTTGGAGTGACCAGAACAAAGAAATGACGGCTTATGCCTAACTTTGATTAGCACGGGTGCCCCTACTGAGGTAGGGTTCGAGGTTTTTGAGCGAACTCAACAACTCCAAACTTTTAATTTAGCACAATAACTTGGGCGGAGTAAATATTGATCTCGAACTGCCTTTTGAGATGTGTGCAATAAAAATGTATCATGGATCATCATGACCTAGAGTTCTCAATTTCATACAATATTGAACGGATCGGGCCAAAATTGGGTGTCCATAGAAGGAGACACCTAATCTTGGTCTCCACCAATAATGATCTTACCAACGAACAACTATACATAAACATGTACTCATAAGGGGCAATGAATAACAAAGGCGATGGAAGTCCTGAACCAGATTGTGTACAATTTACAGTAACAAACGACCATCCAATGAATACCTAGACACATGGGATACACTTTACAAGGATACCGTACAAATGCAGATTTTAAGCTTACAACCGAGAACGAGCCCTTCTACATGCATGTTTGAACATAGTTGTTCGATATATAATTTCATATCTGGCAGATCGGTCCTAACCAACTATTGACCTTTCGATAACGGAGTTATTCGGACCTCCAAACCCGTAGGGTGCATACCCAGATAGCGTAGTCTAAGAGTCTACTCTTTCGAAATAGTTTATGACGAATCTGAAGTTAAGATACTCAAGTTCATATGAATCTAAAAACTAGAGCGATAAACGCAAAGAATTGACGGTTGAATAAATCTGATCAAAACATGAGTTGTTTGACCGTGATTGACATTGTTGCCCCTACTTTAAAGTAGGATCCAAAGATCCAAGGGGAACCTTAAGCTTAGGACATTGATTTAGCACAGCTACGTTGCTGAAAAAATATTGACATTTTACCACATTGAAGTACGCATGTGTGTGGATAGTGACAAAAAGCACAATGAAAACACAGAAGTATTTTTTTCTTTTTCCTCTTCTTTTTCTCTCTTTTTTTTCATTTTTTTTCATTTTTTTTTATTTTCTTTCTTTCATTTTTTTTAATAGACCGAATGCCTCAAGTGATTGGTGAGATGCTTCATCTGATCCGTCCACAGCCCTCGTTGAAATGGAATATTCTGGCAACTCAAGAGGTTGTTTGATTCGAGGGTTTGGGCCATTTGATGTTCCTGTGCATTCTCGAGAAAACGTTAGCGCTTTTTTATTTATATAGGTAACAAAATAGAAGAAGCAGACTTTTGCCTACATTTTTTTTATTTTTTCTTCAACAAATATATATATATATATATATATATATATATATATATATATATATATATATATATATATATATATATATATATATATATATATATATATATTCTTTTTCTTTCTTTTCCCTCTTTTTTTTTGGGACAAAGGTGCAATGCGGCACATATGTACATGAACATAAAAAGGAGTAACAATACATTTTTTTCATTTTTTTTTGGAAGATGAAAAGAAAGTGGTCGTTATCATGATATTTAGATTGGAAGGGCTTGTGGCTCAAAATCGTTTGATTTTTTTTTCCATCATTGCCTTGATCAGTTTAGGCACTTTGGGGCATTCGCTAGCCTTCTAAGATTAGGGTGTTCAACCCTCGAAATTGATTCAACCTTTTATTATGCCTTAAAACGGCCCAGTAAGTGTATGTCTGATTGCAACAAACGTCTAAGGACTTTGAAATACAATACTTGTATTTTCAAAAACTTTCTGCCCCTTCTTTTTTTCTTTTTTTCTTTTTTACTTTTTTCAGAATTTTTTTCCTCACACCGCCCAAGATGAGTTTTTGTCATGCCCATTATTATCGTCTTTTTTACCCTTAGTGCCCTTTCAATTTTTACTACATCCATGGGTATTTTGCCTTTTTATTCCAGGCACCTTTTCAGGTTTTCACCTAGTTCACACAAACTCGCTCTTTTTACCCATGGCGCCCTTGCGGGTTTTCGCCATATCCATTTTACTTTGAGCTTGTAAAATCTTTTTTTTTCTTTCTTTCTTCTTTTGAAGACCAAAGGACATAGACGTCGATTCCGTCATAATCAGATGGACAAAGTTTCTTTTGTTGTCTCTCAGCTAGGCTTGTGCTAACTTAACAGATATTATGACTGCTCGTAGACCTTAAAGAGGGCTTTCTTCAGGGATGCATTGTGGCCATGGGTTGAAAGGGATAGGTTAAAAAATTTTGAAGGTATTTTCAGGTTTGAAGGTCCTTTTGATTGGGTTCCCGCTGTTATAATACACTTCTTCCTTGGGGAATTTTTACAATACATGACCCATGATTTTTCTATTTTTTTTCTTTTCTATTTTTCAGACATCTTTTTTTAGGATTTTCTCTTTTCCGGTTTTTTTTTTTTTTTTTTTATGATAACTCCTTCGCTTCTTGCTTTGGGAGTTCCTCTTTTCTCTTTTTTTTTATTGGTTACACACATTTTTTTTGCTTTCTCTGGGAGGGGTTTATGAAAGAAAGGCTATTAGCTCAAATTGGGTAACAAAGGGTATCAGCATTGAGGGACGTTTTTTTGACTATTTGGCTTTGAAATGATGGCTTCTTTCAAGGGGTCCTTAAACAGTCACGTATCTATTTTAATCAACACTTACCCTACCGCAGGATACTATGAGTGGAATCATCGTACATACCCCACATTGATTGGTTCAGGAAAATGATTTCCGTCCATTTGTAAAATGAGACTAGGCATGTGCCTTAGGGGATCCTCTCTAATGATATAACGTTGTTCCCTGTTGAGAGTACCATCGAACAAAGTGGTTGCATCTTGATTGCTAAGTTCAAAAATTGGTGGATAGAGTCAACTGCAATAAAACTCCTTTGCTGGTAAAGGGGATAGCTTCTGATGAGTTTATGCCCCTGGTGGGCCAACTGATGTATTCTTCATTGGCGATTCATCGGCAGAATTTTGAGAAATTATGGATGACCAATGTGTCATCTCCTGGTTCTCTGACTTGAAGTGCATGCCCCTGCCTAATTTGTGTATTAATGTATGAAGAGAATCACCGAACGAACGTGTACATGGGAGCTAATCGCTGAATTTTTTTATTTTTTTTTGGAGGTAGAAGTTCAATGTTGATCTATTGATTTGAATGCTTTGAGATGATGAGTGAACTCCAATTTCATCGGAATCTGAATTCTTCGATTTACAAGCCTTGCTCCGGATTTTATTCTTTGCTGGAGCATTGTCCAAATGAGATAGTTCTTCTTGAGATTAGGTGAGAACATTCCGGAACTGTCTAAGGTAATCAATCAAGTCGCCTCTTTCCTTTGGAGACAAAATACCCACATCTTTGTTGGCTTTGATTACTCCTTAGAATTTAGTTTTGTTCCTTGGTATCCTCCATGATGGGGATAGGCACAAGCGCATATGGAGCCAACAAGTCCGTTCCATTCCAAGAACCTTCATGAAAATAGTTAAAAGCGAGCGGTTTCAACCAAGTTCAACCCTTAAGATTATTATGTTGTTTTTTTTTTTAATTTTGAAAAAAGATTTTTTTTCCTTTTTTTCTTTTTTTTCTTTAAAAATTTTTAACATAATTAAACTATTTTCTTTCACTTGGCCCTTGGCAGGATTAGAACATTTATACAATTACGCCTGCCAAGGGCTCCTCAAAATATCAACTACCTCAACATATTTTGATTAGGGTGATGTGTCGCCTAGATGATGAGTGAGACAAATTCCCTCAATGACACCATACCTTTGTTACTTACCTATGGGGAATTTGGCATCGCAGAGGCGTGGCCATTTATTTGGATTGGTTAGGCTTGGAGAACTGAGTGGTGCCTGCAAGCGTTGAATCCTCGCATAAGATTCCTGATACGACCTGTTGGCCTATTCAGAAAAGGGTGGTACGACTTGGAGAGCTCGGTCCGTGAGTTATTGAGGGAAAGGTTAAATGACCTTGGCTTCAAAATAACCAAGGATGATAGGAATGACATCCATGGTCCCAAGTTTATGATGGTGAATGAGGATGATTTGTATGGCTTTGAAAGGATAGACATGAACGCTTTTAGGTTTCATCTTTGGGGGAATCTTGGATTTATTAAACTGATTGATTTTGGATTAGCGGGAATGGCGGATTTTGGATTATGGGGGATGAATGCCCTTAGATGTTGGGAAATGGATGGGTGACGGAATGATCCCTGAGGATCATAGATAACACAATTGAGATGTTTAGAGGCAAACTCCTCCTCCTGAATCATTGGTGGGGCGCCGACCATTTCCTGAAAACACAATTGCCTCAATCGCAAAATAGAAGAAGGTACGGTGATTTCCAACTTTGAGGATCCAAGGGCCAATTCCAATCAGGTATTACACTTTTTGCTTTCAAGTGCTCTCGTACTCATGATTGAGGTCCATCATCTGGTGATCCTAAATTTCGAGTTCGGATTTGTGCAAGAGACCCAAGAATTTAACCCTAATTCATCGTTTATCATCACCACATCATGCGATCCCAGTCATCATGAAAGTATCATTTCCCAATCTCGTCGAAGCCTCGACATTAAGAGTGATAGAAAGAATCTTGGCATTGGATATAGGTGGGGTGCTTTGGACATTGCGGACCCATGGATGGCCTAAATGTGGAGTGGACTTGACAACCATGATTCCCATGGGCTTGGCATGAAGCTTGACATTGATGTCACCCACTATCAGTCTCATTGGGCTTCTTGATGCCCCAGTACATGGTTCCATACATAAGTTGAGACCGATAAAATACATGCTGAAAGTCAATCCTGATCCTTCACTGCCCCTTTTTTATGATTTGGAGGGGTTCAAAATTGTTCAGGCCTTTATATGAAACCATTTGGCCATTGGGAGCACTGGTATTCTTTTGCCCCTTGGCTGCGAGAGTTAAGTCTCCATTTAGAAGATTTTCTTTGACCAGCGCATTGGGCATTTCCAAAGGCATTATGGGCTGACTCTCAACGGCCGTCTAGACCTGTATCTCCTTCGACACTAGTGCCTCTTGGCTTTCGAGTAACCTCTCTAAAGAGATCGTGAGGAGTTCATTGACCTGCTCCATTTTTTTATGAGTGGAGGCGTGCGTCTCCTTGGGACGCCTTTGCCTTGGTCCCTCATCCTCATCTCGATCCAATGCCTCCTCGGGTTCATCCGACGATTACAAAATCATGGTAGAATTTGACATTCTCATAGGGCTTTGGATTAGATGAAGGCAAAGGGCCTTTGAATTGGTGTCTCCAAGTCTTCATGGGTTGCTCATGTGATTTCTGAGATGCATTAATAGTTGGCATGAATGAGAAACAATTTAGTAGGTCCAGGATTGGACCTTCACATTGCATTGTTTTGAGAAGTGATGACTTGAATATGTTAGCTCAAGATCGTCATCTTCAAATGTCTCGTCCTCGTCTTCTTGATCATCAAAGAACCACTCACCATCGATGATATCCTCATTAGTAGGCAATCCGATAGCTTGACCTTTTGGGGGTGAGGGAAAATATTCTGCCAGATTGAGAGCTTTCATGCGAGACTCGCTTTTGCTTGTGAGCGATCTTAAGGAAGATGTCACTTGTTTTGTGCTCCTGCATGGAATTATCTCAAATCGGCAATCACTCACTTTCTTGGACAAAGGAATGTCACTTTTCACAGTTACAAATTGAGATGGGTCAAAAGGCTTTTTGGATTCAAATTCACTACCCAAATCCTCTCTGAGTCGATGTCCACTATCCAAGGAAATGGTTTACACTTGGAGGAAGGTTTTGTGATGCTTGGGTAGGGCCAAAGAATGATTGAAGATATTGAGTTTGAGGGACGGGGCTAGGGGCTTAATTTTTCCTTTGGTTGAGCATTGGAAACTATTGGAATTGCATTGGTTGGCTTAATGGGGATTGGGTTTGATATTGATTGGTTGGAGGATATTTGAATTGGTTTTGGGAAGATTGACTTTGAAATTGGGTACATTGGTCATATTGGGTTTGGGTTTGATTGAATGGGGGTTGAGAAATAGGTTGTGGATTCGGTTGAATTGGGCATTGGTAAATGGGTTGTTGAGGGGATTGAATTGAGTATTGGTAGTGAGGGTGTTAAAAGGTATTGGGATGGTGGAATTGGGATTGTTGATATTGGTTGGAGATGGGTGTGAATGGTTGGGTAGTGAATTGGGACCCAAAATGACTTTGATTCATCTCAAACTCAAACTGACCAACAAAGTCCTTAGCACGAATTGCAAAGATCTACTCCTTGTGAAGGAGTTCAATGATGGATGACCCCCTTTTTTTTTGTTCTTTTTTTCCTTAGAATTTTGGTTCTTTTTTAGTTTTTTTATTCTAATTCTTTTGACCTCTTTTTTTTGTGCTTTTTGGGGCCTTGGAACTCCCTTCTCGGATGGTGTTAACACCCCCAAAGCTTCCTACGGCGGGACCGGGATGCCCCCTTAAGAATCAAAGAGAAAATCTCTTGATCTTTAAGTGCACAAATTTCTACGTGATATCCCGATCTCTCGAAAGACCAAATAAAAGGGTGATCTCTTTTGGCCGGCGAGAGCGTTTGAACACTTAGGATGTAGGAAGTATCAGGGATCTCAAAACCAATGTACGCAGGGGGGTCGGGATACAAGGCCGATTCGATTCCACTAACGCGCTCCCCATGATTTTAGGGTTAGTAACAAATTCGGTCACCCACCTGATATACCTCCGGCGCGAGTGCCTTTTCAAACACCGGATGGGGTGGTCCTTTTCAAGATCATCACTACTAGGGCTGCCGCTCTACTTGGGACTGGATTGGGTGTATCATAGCCTAATTTCTCCCTTCCCCCCCCCCCACCTTGAAAAAGCTACCCACAAGAAACGAAATTATGATGTCCCATCTTGGTTCATTTTATCATTCAATTTTAAGGGAGATTCGCTTAAGTCCAAAAATGAGGCTTTCACCACCATTCATAAATTCGGGCTATGAGAGTCCCGTGCCGCCACTACGGGCCGACGTTCAAGGGTGAAATATGACAAGTAGTAAGAAAATTGACCGGGCCAATTAAGCGACTAGGCGAAAATGTAAATGACGATAAATTAATCTAATTATCAAAACGGCTTAGGTGGTAAATGACGGAAAATTAAATCTAATTATCAAGTAACCCTCCAAACTGCTAAGGTGGTAAATGACGGAAATTTAAATCTAATTGTCAAGTAAACCGCCAAACTGCTAAGGTGGTAAATGACGGAAATTTAAATCTAATTGTCAAGTAAACCGCCAAACGGCTAAAGTGATAAATAACGGAATCATAGGGGTAATGCGAAATCATAAGGGTGAGTAAAAGAATATAGAATCGTAGGGGTAAGTAGTAAGCAAAACTAAAAATTAATAAAAACATATACAAAGGAGGCCAAAACATCAAAGAGAAGTTTTAAAAACTATCTCAGTGGAGTCACCATTTGTGCAACCGTGGATTTCATCAATCCGTCGCGACGATATGCTCAAAAAATGGAGTCGCCACCCAGAGCTTTTGGTGTCCCGAAATACCCAAAATCAAGATTGTGTGCACTGAAGTGCTATTCTTGACTCCGATTTACCGATCAACGCCAAAGCCTCTAGGCAAGGACTTCAGTTATCAATCGGAAAGGTGTTAGACACTCGATTGACCCGCTCGTAAGCGATCTCTACTATGAAAAAAATAAATATAAAAATGAGCGGCACCTCCTCTTGCTCGAAGGCACACCGATCCTATTGAGCTCTCCATAAATATCGAAATTTCGATAGCGTAACGGCTCAAATTTAGAATAGAGAAAAGGCAAATAAAGAAGGTAGAGGAATAGAGGGGAGAGCAAGAGCTCTCGGGCCCTTGTAGCACCATGGTCGGATCTTCACTTGGATGCAACACCGGTGAGCTTTCGATAACAAATGGGTTAGATATGGGTTTTTTAACTAGCTATGGCTTGGGAGCTAGAGGGTTTGAAATGATGGAATGAGAGAGCTAGGCTAAGGTTTGGAGGCCTAGGAAAGATGGGGATGGAAGCATAATGGCAAGGAAAGAACTAAAGTTCTAAAGCTTGGACGGGTCTTTGCTTGGGAATGGGAGGAGATTTATGTAGATTTTCTTCTCTTGGATTTCAAAAATCCTTAAACAAGGGGGGTAGCTCTCTATTTATAGAGAAAGGGCGGATTAGTAAGTAGTTAGGTTACTAATGGGTTTATGAATTAGGTAATGGGGACTCTAAGGTTTTTGGGGTTTTTAAGAGCTTGGAGAAGAGAGAAATGGGTATTAATGGTGGATGATGGGGTGATAAATTAAATAGCAAAAGGGTAATACCTAAGGTTGGGAAGGGCATTGGGGTCGTAAAGAAACAAATCCCAAGCTTTGAGATCGTCAACAAGTCAAATTCCTAATTCCAAATCAACCATTTGTAAAAAAAATGAGTTTTTTGAGTTTTGAGAAGTTAGGGCCCGTGTTGGAGAAGAACCACCCTGTATAAAAAAATAAAATAAATAAAATAAATAAATAAATATTATTTTTATTTTTACTCATGCCCATTGGATGCATCGGCTCAAGACACCCCAAAACGATATATTATAATAGTCAATCAGAGTTTCTATCAAAAGTTTAAGGGCCGCACAACATCATAAATCCGTGAAATGTCATCTTTTGGGGTCTCTGGCCTTTGTGGGTAGACTTGTGGGCCCGAGTTAGGTCCAATATGGGCCCAATGGGTTCAGTTTGGATTATATGGGTCTAGTTGGGGTTTCTAAGATTCAGGGAAGGGTTCTAAGGGTCCGGGAAGGGTTTCTATGGGTTCGGGTTGCTTTCTAAGAATTCGAAAAATACTATCAAAAGCTCAAGAGTACACCTTTCTCGAAGCATGTATTGATCGTGCCTTGAGCCAAATTTGGGTGTCTACACTATCCTATTTTAGAAAACTCTATTTAAGTACGTAAGTATTTTCTTATTCTAATCTTTTGAGAAACTCAAGCCGTCTCTTATTCTCTTCTTTTCTTAATAAACCCTAGCCACTACAACTCCTTCTCAACTCACCGTTCCTAAAACTCTCTAATCTTCACTAAACCCCCGTGTGTTCTTCCACAAAAATCACTGTGACATCTTTCGTGCATCAAGATCGAAAAGGAAGGAATAGAGGAAATCTCAGACTAGCTATCGTGCTGAATGTCGATCTATACAACCCAAATCACCGTAGATCTATCGTTCATGCCTCAACAAGTGAGTACCTATCAATCCATTATGTTCTTTTCAGATCTCATTACGTAGAGCACGTTTGATCGCATATTGACGAGCTAAATAAATGAACTAGATATTTTTTTATAAATATTAATATAAAAGAGAAAGAAATGGCAAACCCTAATTGTGATTTTGTTTTAATTAAACTTTTTGTTCTTTTTTTTCCTATTTGAATATTATTTTCGAAATCCCAATATTTGCAAATATATCTGAAACCGATTGATCAATTTCTATTTACGATCGATCGATTTTGGATCGAATCGATTCGGTATATTTTTTACATATATTCGATCGATCAACTCTGTACTAGTGATCGATCGATTTTGAACCGAATCGACTTTACATATTTTCTATATAAATTTGATTGATTGATCGATAATATATCCACTTTATAATTTCGACCGATTGATTTCAAAACTGATCGGTCAATTTCGAACCAAACGAATGACCTATTAAATTCGATCGATCGATTAAAATTTTCAATCAATCGATTCTCATCCGAACAGACAATGAAGTTTATTTTATATTTTCTATTGATCGATCTCAAAACCGATCGTTCGATTCTTCAACATGATAATACCCATTTTTAATATAATTCAATGTATGCACCTTTTACGCTCTTTTATACACTCGATTGAGACTCGACCCCCTAGGATTTTGACCCTGATTTCATACCCAACTCGAGGTCTAAGGTTTCGAAATATCAATGTCTTTTGGCAGAGTATCACATACTCTACCTCGATTCATCACGACCAAAACTTTTAGTGCATGCTAATCATAAGAACGCTTTGATCGATGGTCGTGATTTACCTCACTTTAAATTTCAATATCTTTCTATTTATGTAATAAATTATAGTAATATATATATATATTAATTTTATTATTTCAAAGCGACATCTTCGACAACATGAAGAGTTAGAAATTTGATGCCCTCGTGAAAATCGAACTATGATCTCTACATTCTCGAATTAACACTAATAATTACCATATTCTATATTTATATTGAAGTGATATATAAATATATATACGTATAAACATAACAAAATCTCGAATGTAAAATCTTTCATTAAGTAAGATAGTTCTATATTTTCATCTAGTATGTTGTACGAATTATGGATATGTTAGATCATATGTACGCAAGTGTATAAGATCATGCCTAAGCTTGAGCGTGATGATTCACTAAGATAGTATCAAAGCAAGAAATTCATCGTATTCACATATCTCATAACTCATAGTGGTATAGGATATTATGAGGAGTATAGTGAGTGTAGATTCAATGTAACGTCGTATACGGTGGCATATGCGGTGACCCTATCACTCCCGAATTTTAATATGATAGGATAGAATAAGAGTTAAGATATGAGGTTCGACCCTTAGGCCTTAGTTGTTATAAGATTTTTTTTTTTGGCCTCTTGAAACTCGAAATATAGGCATTCATGTACGATGCAATACCTCTTTGGTAGTATGGACTACCACACGAAGTACATCCAGGTTAATACGAAACTCATTCCTTGGGAAGCATGGTTTAGTGAAGTTACCGCACTATAGCTCGTCTTAGATGTAAGTTGTAAGATTATGATGAGTATGAGTAAGGTAAAATAAGATACGAATATGATAATAAGGCACCGTTGTGTAGGCCAACATAAGATTAAGAACTTAAGTCTATACGTTTCGTTCCTTACGTAGCCACTGTAGGGCTTACAACGTCTTACAACCAAAACGGGTCTCTGGAAAAATAGTAAGAGTACCTTATGAGTTACGATTGGCTAAGTCTCATAGGTTGAATGGGGTGTATGAGTTTGTATGGAGGGCGTTATGTTGTGATGGCAAGCTACTATGGTGACCCTCACATGATAAGCTCGAGCAGCGACTCTAGCGCAAGTCGTATTAGGATTTATGAGTATATAGGTATGCTCATGCGATGTACAAACACATGCGACGATAAAAATAAGATATGTTATGTTATAAAATATGATGAGGTACGTTATGACTGGAGTGTGTGTAGGTCATGGTCTTGCATTATGATATGATATGAACTCTACAATACGTAAGAATTTATTATTTTCTTTCTTCAGTTCTATTGTTATACTATTATTATTACTCACGAGATGCACCCACAATGCACCTGAGTGATGTAGTGGATTGGTGGTGTATTCACTAAGTTGCACGTTGTTTAGCAACTTAGCCCTCGTGGCATTCATTTTTTCAGGTGATTCTATCGACGGAGTGAACGTTAGCTATTTTGATCATAGTGGCGTTGACTTCATTGACCCGACAAACGTAAAGTACCAGGAGCCTTGGGAGGGCAATGACGCTGAGTACCAGGACTTTAGTGTTGATTTGGATTCGAGTGCCGACTATTGACAGTTGTAATTTCGTTACTGAGATTCGTTCCATACAATTTTTGTTATTTATAGGCTTGTATAACGGATTTGTTTCTGATTTCTATTTCCTTTTGAATGAGATATTTCATGAATTTTTATCGCAATTATCTTTTATTTATGACTACCTTTATTTCATTCTTTTATTGTTGGATTTACGGATTTCTTTGAACTATATTTGCATGAAAACTCTGATTATGTGTATGTCCGTTTAGCGTATCTGAGATGCGTAGGAGTCATAACTTAAAATTCTAAGCCTCTCGAGATGAGATAAAATTTCGGGTCGTGACAATAAATCTTATTTATTATTTAAAAATAACTAAAAATAAAAAAAATCATTATTATCAGCTATTTCGAATAAATTACCGACGCCGAACGATTCGTTTAACCATTGTTTGATGAATCTTGGAGAAATTTGTCACTTTGCTTGAATCTCTATTATGGACCCTTTTTAGTAGGGCCCATAATACCACTTTTCCTTGTATCAAGGATCAAAACTTTGGCCGAAATGACCGAAATTTCGGCCGAAATTATTGGTTTCGGTCCCCACCGAAACGATAATTTGGGACCAAAATTTCGGTCATAAAATATATGGGGTTGAAATTATCAGCCGAAATTTCGGCCGAAATTCAAAATTTCGGTTTCGGTCCCCTCCAAAACCGAAACGAAAACCGAAATTTTGATCCTTGCCTTGTATTATTAACAGCATCTCCAACATAGACGCTATCCCACCCGATAAAGCCATTTTGGCTATCCAAATGATAAAAAATGTGCTTCAACAAAGAAGCTATCCCACCCTTCAAAATAGATGGTTGCTACACTAATAGCTAAATTTAGCTATCACTCTAACAGTAGCTAAACATTAAAATAATATTTTCTTTTAAGAATAATTATCTTTCTCTCTCCTCTCTCTCTTTCTTATCTAGTAGTAAACTAGTAAAATAAAAATAAATCGCACCGAAAGCCGAGGGTCCCGAATCGGACCAAACCACACCGAAACCCGACACAAACCGAACCGAGCCAAACCCCAATTCGCTTCGGTTTGGGTGGCTTGAAAGCAAAAAAAATCCTAAAAAATTAAAAAGTAGGTATTTTACCTATACCGGATCGCACTGAAACCCAACACAAACTGAACTGAACCGAACCCCAATTTGGCTCGATTTGGGTGGCTTGAAAGTGAAAAAAAACCCCAAAAAACCAAAAAATATCCTAAAAAAATAATAAAAAGTAGGTATTTTACCTACACCGAACCAAATCGATTTCGGTTTCAGAAAAAAAAAAATTAAACCGAACCGTACTGAACCCCAATTCAGTTCGGTTTCGGTTTAGGTGGCTTGAAGTCGAAAAAAACCCAAAAAAATGAAAAGAAACTGTAAAAAAATAAAAAAAAAAAGTAGGTATTTTACCTACACTGAACTGAACCAAATCGGTTTCGATTTCAGAAAAAAAAAAAAAAAATTGAACCGAACCAAATGGGTTTCGATTCGGTTTCAGGTGTACCGAACAGAACACCGAAAATTTCGGGTTTGGTTCAGTTCGATATACCGAACTTACATCCATAAGTATGAGTAATAAAATATAATAAAACAAGAATAAAGAATAATATTTTAAAGAAAAGAGTAACTAAAATAGAGTGTCTATAGGGATAATTTTTACTATAATATTAGCTAGCTAAATTTAGCTCTCCTTACAGGAGATGCTCTAAGAAAGTGTGACTATAGTGTCCAACCTTTTTATTACCGCCCAGATACTCCGTTTCCTTTACGAATTGTTGGTTTATTTGCAGCCAACAAAACTTATCGTGCAATCTACAAGTGAGTTGCATTGATAGATTTATGGTAGCAAATAAACTGAAATAAAATAACAGTACCTCTAAATGTACTCATCAAATCTTTGCAAGCTCAAAACCATCTGACTGCTTTATATCAGATGATGGAGTTCATTTTTCATCCTAATCTTCTTCGCAATAGATCTTGAGGTCGGGGGCATATTATCAGACGATTAATTTTTTATTTCAAATGACATACATCCCAAAAAAGTGACCTTAAATTCTAGTTTGAGAGTGATGAGAGTCACATAATTTTAATGCCCCTTTTTTGAGATGTGTGCCTCATAAAATAAAAACCCGATCGTCTAATAGTACGCTCATGATCTCAGATCCATTGTGTGAAAGCTTGGGACGAAAAATGATCTCTATAACGGCGAGGGTATTTAAAAGTCCTCATAAAACAAATCCTAACTTTATTTTGTTTGCAAACCATAAACTTCAAGTGTAACACTTTGCGATGAGTTACAAAGAAAAAGTAGTGAGCTACAAATAAAACCACCTTAATAAGAAAAAGTGTGCACGCCTTTGGAATCGGAGAAACTTGCCTTGCCACCACTTTTAACAAAAACGACTGCTTTAAATGAGACGACAGAGATTATTTTCCGTCCTCATCTTTCACATAAGATTTAGAGATCACGACACCAAACAGTTAAATGTTGATGCCATATAACATACATCTCAAAAAGTATTCCATCATGGACGTATCATCAAACATGATAACTTTTTATATGTGTCCAACTTGAAATGAACATTTGATCATATGATGCTACACCCTATTATCTCACAATTTACATTGTGGAAGAATGAGATCAAAAAATTATCTCCATCCTCCGATTCAAAGCACAGGTGAAAACCTTGGTGGCATTATATAAAATTCTTTGATTGCAAAAACTGATACATGAGAAAAGGTATCTTTTTAAAAGGGTAATAGCTTGAGAGTACTTGGCAGCAAAAAATTTGAGCACCAAAAACACCAATTGGTGCTTGTTGCCCGGGATCTGCGCAAATAATTGCTGTTTCACATCGTCACTAAGTAGGGTCCAAGAATAATTTGACAAGGTTAAACTTCAGAAAAATCCAGTAGAAATCGGCAAGCTCGAGAGGGAAATTTAGAGAAAAAAATACGATTAAAAAGTATAAAAAGAGTTTCAAATTATTAAAAATCACAATTTATTGAAGAAATCATCAATTAGGAAAACTTGGAGAAAAAAATAAGATTAAAAACTATAAAAAGAGTTTCAAAATATTAAAAATCATGATTTATTGAAGAAATCATCAATTATGTTTGAATTATTCCCCAAATTTAGAATATTTTTAAAAACACCTGAGTTTTTTATAAATTCATGATTAATTCGTAGAACCTTAAATTCGTGAATTATTCGCAATCAAACCATCCAAGTTGCACACCTGTGGATCAATCTGGACCGTAGAAAAGGTAGGACGGGCAGAATTCAACTGCTCAAGCTGATTGAACCTATAAATGGACTGTCAATACAGATATTGAAAATGCAAAATAAGCAGAAAAGTTGACTGTTAGATCACCCAGCCCGAACGCCAAAGAATTTCTATGCACATAGAAGCAAATTTGTATGCGCAGTACAAGTGATCTTTTCTCATAATATGAAAAAGCAAAAGCATTAAAGTGATTAAACACCACAAAAAGGAAGGACAAATTTGTCATTTTACAGCATAGACCAATAATAAAGTGTAACTTTTTTTTTGTGGATGTACAGGACCTTGTCCCACGTAACATCTTTAAGTCATCGAATCCGGAGGGGGGTAGCTCACTTGGTCAGGCCTTGGGTTTGCTCCCCAATGGTCACCAGTTTGAGTCCCCTCAGGGCCACTGATCGTTAGCTACAGGGCCCGTGGGATTAGTGCGCGAAAGCTGGCCCGGACACCCACGGATAAAAAAAAAAAAAAAAAAACATCTTTAAGTCATCTCTCTCTCTCTCCATCCTCAGCAGAATTCAATAGAATTCAATCAATGGAGTCTCTCCAAAACCAAAAGAAGCTTTTTGCTGTTCTCCTCTGCTTCTCCTTTGTTCAGTTGATCTCATCAGATTACAGTCCCATAGATAAATATTTCATCAACTCTGGATCAACTGAAAACGCCACCCTCGACACCCGTGTTTTCTTCCCAGACTCCAAGAATTCCAGCTCAGTCAATCTCTCTGCAACTCCAAATTTATCCCTCAAAGATCCAACTCCATCTCGAAACTCGTCAGCAATATACCACACTGCAAGAATTTTTACAAACCAATCCTCTTACGAGTTCGATATCCAGAGCAACGGCACTCACCTGCTACGCCTCCATTTTTTCCCTTTTACTTCTGCAAATTAAGATATCCGCTCTGCCGTTTTCAATGTTTCGGCTCTTCGATTCTTACTGTTGAAAGATTTCAGTGTTTTGAACAAAACCCAAGTCATAAAAGAGTACTTAATTTGGCTAGAAAGAGGCAAACTCTCGATTGTGTTTATGCCTTCAGGTAATTCTTCGCTAGCCTTCATCAATGCCATAGAAGTCTTCTCTGCTCCTGATGATCTCCTAACCACTTCTCCACGCCTCTTAAACGAGACAGGTTTCAAAATTTTGATGATTTATCAAAACAGGCACTAGAGACTGTTTATAGAATCAATATGGCAGGTCCTGAAATCACCCCTCTCAATGACACTGTATGGAGAACATGGATTCCTGATGATAAGTTCCTCCATTTTTATCGTTCTACGGTAGCCGTGCTTTATCCCGGAGAGATAAAGTACCAGAAAAGAAACACGAGCCAGGAAATCGCTCCCGATAAAGTTTATGACTCTGCCCGGAAAAAGTATTTTATACCATATAGCAATAATCAGCTTTTCAATATGACTTGGGTTTTCAATGTGAGTCGAGGTTATAAATACCTGGTTCGGATGCATTTTTGTGACTTCAATAGCTCTTCTCCAACCGATATGGATTTTGATATCTTCATTGGCGATGGATTGGCGTTTCAAAATCTGCGCCCTGCTGACTTCACCAATAGAACGCTTGCTGTACCTTTCTACATGGACTTTGTCACAGAGCGTGATGAATTGGGGGTCATGAAGATAAAGCTTGGTTCTACTTCAGATTTGAGTAATCCTATAGATTTCAATGCTACATTAAATGGGTTAGAGATCATGAAGATGAACAACTCGATGGATGCATTAGATGCAGAATTCGATTTGAATTCGGCCATGCCACATGGGTCGAAGAGTAAGAAGCCTCATTTAATTGTTCTAATTGTTTCAATTCTCAGCAGCCTTGCTCTTGTGATCTTGTTGATATTTATCGTATTGATGGTGCTCAAACGTCAGAAATCGCTAAAAAAATTGAAGAAAACTAGATCGGTGTGGTCACCAAAGCCTTTGGATGTAGGGAATTCACAGAGTCTAGGAAGTAGACTCTCAGAGAATCTTGGCCTACAGATATCTTTTGCTGGCATAATTTCCGCAACCAACAATTTCAACGAGAATTCCCTCATAGGTTCTGGAGGGTTTGGTAATGTTTATGAAGGGATTCTTGCAGATGGAAGAAAAGTTGCAGTGAAACGGCGTGCAAAGGAGTCTTCACAAGGCCCTCAGGAGTTCCAGAATGAGATCATTATATTATCCCAAATACGCCATCGGCATCTAGTTCCGCTAATAGGCTACTGCACAGAAGGATCGGAAATGATATTAGTTTATGAGTTCATGGAAAACGGGCAACTGAGAGAACATTTATATGGCTCGGATCGGCCTTGTTTGTCTTGGAAACAAAGGCTCGAGATCTGCATCGGCTCTGCACATGGTCTTCACTACCTCCACACTGCTGCTTCATTGGAAATCATACACCGTGACGTGAAGTCCTCAAACATTTTGCTTGATGAGCACCACTCGGCTAAGGTTTCTGATTTTGGCATCTCTAAGCTGGGGCATCATATGGATCAAACCCATGTGAGCACCAACATCAAAGGGAGTTTCGGGTATCTCGATCCTGAGTACATTAACAGCCGCCACCTCACGCAGAAATCAGATGTGTATTCATTTGGAGTCGTGCTTCTCGAAGTCCTGTGTGCGAGGCCTGCACTAGATAACTTGCTTCCGGGGGAGCAGATGAACTTAGCTGAATGGGCAATGCATTGTAAAAAGAGAGTGATGCTCGAATCCATTATTGATCCCCAAATTGCAGGTAACATAAATCCACATTCTCTACGGAAATTCGTGGAGGTTGCAGAAAAATGTTTGGCGGAGCACGGAGTTAATAGGCCTACAATGGAAGACGTAATGTGGGACTTAACATATGCGCTCCAACTCCAAGAGGCGGAAATGCAAAAAGAATCTTTTGAAGATAGCAATAACAATGTGATGGGGATTCCATTACTATCTGTTTGATGAATGCCTTCTAGCAGCATACAAATTGAAAGAGAGAGTAATTCAGAAACGAGCGACAACAGGTCAGATTTAACCACGAACCAGGTTTTCTCACAGCTGATAACCAATGATGGGCGATGATCAGCTTTCCCTAACGCTACGAAGCTTGTTCAGTAGATGAGGAGAATTTTAGTGTAATTGTGAACCTAAAATGAAGCTTTCTTTTCTTTGTTATATTCCAATATGTGCTAAAGAATACTTTTGGAGACTGATTGGTGCTAGTTTGAAGTATGTAAATACCCCCCACAACCATAATGAATGCATTCCACATTTTCTTGCGAATTGGTGCACATCTGTTGATCAAAGTCTCCCAACCCCTTAAAAGATTGAGTTGTGTCTCTTCTATCACCAATTGGTTATGGTCGGAATGATAGCTCAATAGGGTATAAGATGCTACGAGGTGGTATCAGAGACAGGTCAGGTGTTCAAGTCCCGCTCGGGTGGTACTAGTGCGGGGTTGATTGTTGGGTCCCTGTACAACTCTTGTGGGCCTGCATTTTGGCGGGGGGGAGGGGGGTACACTCAAAACGCTCTCCCGACACCTTAAAACATTGAGTTTTGGTCAGAATGGTAGCTCAATGGGGTATACGATCCTACACTGTAGATACCTACATTAAAACATTTAGTTCTGGTCAGAATGGTAGCTCAATGGGGTATACGATCCTACACTGTAGATACCTATTGGATAGGTCATACCCTAAAACAGTATCAAGATGCTCGTAAACTTATGTTTACTGAGAAAGGAGGGGCTGTCAGATTTTATGGCTGCCAAGTGCTCAAGATAATCCATTTTAACCCACTTGAAAAGCCAAACCACAGGACTCAAACTCATTATTATATCTGGGTGTTTACATTTTTTTTTTTCAGTTAAGCTTGAGGTTGAGCGGTCAACCATTCATTTAAACCAAAGTAAATCTCTACAATCTGTAGTGTTTACAGTTGCTATCTCTATCCAAAATTACAATGATACCTGGGTGGTTTCTGTAACCCACACTAACTTAATTTTAACCATAAGATTAGAATAACTAAACATCTGAACCACAAGTTATTGCAGAAGAGCAGGCTCTTGTGATTTTTCGACTACATAAATTACAGAAACAAAAGTATATATCACCTTCTTTAAATCTTTGAATTATGGTGTTCCACCCAAAAAATGTTTTTTTTTTTAATATAACTTTATTGAAAGGAAAAATAGTCAGAGTACATGCCCGTTGAGCAAGGTGATTAATAGGATAAAAGGAAAAAGTTCGACTGAATATATCAAGGAAATTAAACAACAAGAGGATAAAAGGCAAAACTGACTGAGTATATCAACGAAAATCAAACAAAATAGGGATCAACTGTGGGGTATTTAAAATTTTATACTACTTGTGCATGTGGAATACTCCCACCACGTTTGCAAATTTTTTTTGGCACTTGGTGCATGAAATGAAGAGTTGGGTCTAAGGCTTGGAGCCTTCACCCAGGGGGAACCCAATTTTGTGCTACCCATGCAATTTGACACGCATGCTAGTTGGGTCAGGTATGGACGGGCACGTATGGTGCGGTGCAACTAAAGTTTTTTTTTTTTTTAAATAATTTTAATTTTTGACCAACCGTTTTAAACCGCTCGGATTTGATGGTTGTGTCTATTTTTGAAGGGTGTTTTGGCAACCCCTAAAAGGGTTGTTTTATCCGAAGTGATGCCTTTTGCACCTTTTCTCTTGGCACTTAGATCTACTACCGTTGTGTGAACAGTGGTAGATCTATGACCATACATTACCATAAAGGTGTCTTAACACCTCTTGATTATCTGTATAAGGAGTCAATTGCACATGGTTTTTCACACAATTCGAAAGTGCTCTCTCTCTCTCTCTCTCTCTCTCTCTCTCTCTCTCTCACACACACACACACACACACACACACACACAAAATTATGCATCAGAGCTTATTAACGATATTCTGGAGTTCTGAGAAGCATGAACGGATTCGCCAAATCCTTCACAAGAGTGTGTATCTCCTTTCTTTTTTGTTTTAATATGTTTTAACTTTGTTATCGTCTCAAAAAAAAAAAAAAAAAAAGAATACAAAGCTGATTCGTTGTATCCTAGAGCCAGTTTGTTGAGAACCATTGGTGATCACTTTACAAAGTGGTGGGGCAAATATTGGTTTAAAGGCAGCGATATTTATCGTGCCTTGGATTGGATCGTTGCATTAGTGCAATCATTTTCGTCCCATTTCCATAGCTCCCCTCTTATTTTTTTCCAACATCAACTCCCCACAAGCTACAGCAGAAAAGTGTTATCATTCTCTAGCGATACACGATCCACTGCATCCTAGCAAGCGCACCAGATCAAATTGGCCGGATCTCAGAAATTGAAATAATTCATCAAAAACAAAGATCTTTACCTTTAAGTTGACCTAACCATGAATGTCTATGGATACATATTGTCTGTAAGTGTATCAAAAGCTAGCTGAAAGGTGTACAAGATTATTTGTCTTCATCTCCACACACCCAATGCACATGAGTGGAAAGAGAGAGAGAGAGGGAGAGAGAGAGAGAGGTAAGGGTTAGATTTTTAGACATTGCATAGAGGGTAAAAGACATTTATGCTCATCTATTTGTTTCAATTTAGAATTAATAGCAACATCTAAGAGACCAGAGGGCATCTCACTCATCTTTTTAAAATTTAGCCTCTGATATTCAGCCTTCTTGCATTATAATAGTAAAGAGGAAGATTACAAATAAGACTGGAAAACAAAGGAAAAACAAATAAATTATGTTTTTTTCTGATAATCGTGTATAAATGAGACCAAAATGGTAATTTTTTTGGAAAATTGGACTTTTCTTGTTACACAGATCATATTGAGTCTGTATACCATTGAGGACAATTGTAAAACTTCCCATGTATGTTAACCACACAGTGAAATCATTACAGCAATAAAATTCCTTTGTTACCGAAAATTTTGGTTCGTATCATGAGGTTGACATGGAGCTGAGGAGGGAAAGGGCGAGAATGAAATTGGAATATCTTGAACAGGTAATGTAAAGCCCATGATTTAGTTTTAGTATCGTGCTCTGATACTTCTACATTAACGTAAAATGTGCTTTTTTTTATCTTAAAGAGACACAGAGATAATAGGAGAGAGTAAAAAGTTCAAATACCCGATTTTCAGAGATGCTCCTTGATTGATCTTACTGTCAAAGAGCTCCTCGCCTCCTTGTTTCCGATGACCTTAATGAATCAGTTATGCCTTCATTACATGGTCTTTACAACAAATCACATATCAAACAAGAAGCACCAGAGAGTAAAACCGGGGGAATGTTTAATAACATAGAAAGTTTAATTGTTCATTATAATTTGATCGTTATTTTTTAATTGTACAAGTGACAAAATGGTCATAAAAAAATGCAACGTTTGTTACAGGTGATGAAAAAGTCACAAAGAATGCAGTGTCCCATCACCGAGAAAAAAAAATAATCAAATGTCTGTTTATATGGACCAGACAAGAAAATGAGTGTTTGTTTATGTGGAACCACAAGAATGTTTATTGAGCCATTGTATGGTGCCTGGAGAATAGATCTCTAGTTAAAACATTTGATTAAAGAAATTTGAATAAATAAGATTTCAGACATTTCTAGTTAAGAAATTTGATAAAGCATTCTAACATAAAATAAAATCTGAGTAAATAAGAATTCCAATAAGTCATTCAGTGATAAAGGCGCTCTCAAAGAACTTGTCACCCTGACAGAGTACTATTTCGGATGACGACAAAACGTACTGTCTGATCAATAAATCAGTTTCTTAGACATAAAAGAAGTTTCAGGTCTAAGAACCCGACAAATAAAACACACATCTGTTTGTACGGACGATACAAACCAATATTCACAGGTGCACCAATACGGATATGTATCGTCTTGCTGTCGGAGACGAGCAATAGGAGCTCCGGTATTGAGATTGTAAACCTTGGTAACACTTCACAAGTAGGTCATGTTTGTGTGATCACCATCTTTGGCTTTCTGACGTATAGGAGAGACTTTAATTTAGTTCTCTTAATGGCCATCAAAAGTAAAAAAATTGAGTAGATGTTACTACAGTTGACCATCTGGCAGCCTCGGATCCTGTTTTGCAAAATCTTGTCAAGATTGAAAGATTTCAAGGTTTACAAACTGGAGCATGGATGTGATACAATTTTGCACTGTTGGATCTAAATTCAAACGAAATTCTGAGACTTCATTATATCTTTCATTCGGTTATTGGCATGTCCATGGAGTAGTGTCACAACAGAGGGCAAGTGTTCAACTTTATAGGGTCTACTAAGGTTTATCATAGCTTTTTAGTTGGTGCTTTATCTCCCTCTGATATGTTCTAATTCAGCAATTAGCAAAATTAACTGAAGACCAAATACCACTATAACTGTTTTTAATGTTTGTTAACAAGATACTTCAGTTGATTTCTGATTTTTTGCACATGATTATCCGAAAACCGAACCATAGGTACCACAGGATCCTGATTATCAATTTTCTATGATTGTCAACACTTTTTCCAACACCTTTTTTTTACTTAATCATATTTACCTTATGACCGCTAGTGCGGCCAACAGAGATCACCATCATTCTTATCATCGTCGCCTCCTTGTCCCATCTATCCCACAGAAATAACTATTTTATTTTATTTTTTTGGATGGGAAAGTTGGGATAGAGCCGGAGACCTAAAGGTTGCAATATTATCAACCTTCCATTGAGCTACATGCCCTACCGCAACTATCCATTTAAAACAACTTTTAAATGTTGGCGTGCCACTAGTTAGTTGTTAGGGTGTGTGTAGTTTTGGTAGGTGTTGTGGCGCGGAAGCTCTCAAATTAACCAGCGATCTCACGATGAATGAACAAATAAGAATGCAAAATAAAATAAAATCAAACACTATCACATAAGAGACAATATTTACGTAATTCGGCAATTTGCCTACGTCCATGGACAACGATGATTCACTATATTGATGATTCCATAAGAATACAAAAACACTCAAGTCTCACCAAAACTCTCCACAAAACCCTAGATAGGTTTACCAAAGTGATACCGTATATCAATGTGTTTGGTAAGAGAATGATATACGTGATTCTTTGCTAAGTAAATAACACACTGGCCATTGCAGAACACATCAACACTAGCTTGTGCGATCCCCAAATCACCAACTAAGCCATGAAGCCACAATGCTTCTTTCACTGCCTCAGTTACCATAGTGACAAATTTCGTTTTCGGTAATTTTTCGGTGGGGGGTCTTTTCCGTACATTTCGGATTAATTTCGATACCTTTCGGAAAAAATTCGGGAAAGTTTCATGGATTAAAAATATATAAAAATATATTTAATAATTTTTTTAAAAATTATTACAATATATACTAAATTACTAACATATTTAAAATTTTAAAAAATAAAATTTTTAAACATAAAAAATATATAAAAATAAAAATTACCGAAATTTCACCAAAAAATACCGAAATTTTCATTTGACCCCCTTTTCGACGAATTTCACAAAATTTCGTCTAGTTTCAGCGAAATTTGTCACTATGTTTGTTACCGTCATATATTTTGCCTCTTTAGTAGACAAAGTCATTGTATCCTGTAACATCGACCTCCAGCTAATCAGACCACCTAATAGTGTAAACACATATCCCATTGTATACCGATGCTTATCTAAATCACCCACGTAATTTGAATCTACATAACCGCATAACTGATGATCTGTACCACTGCGAAAAACCAACCAGACATTCATGGTATCGTGTATGTATCTCATAATCTATTTCATTGCTTGCCAATGCTCCTTGCCCGAATTAGGCATATACTTACTAACCACGCTAACGGCCTGTGAAATATCTAGTCGAGTGCACACCATAGCGTACATCAAGCTACAAACCGCACTCGCATAGGGAACACGAGTCATGAACTCACGCTCCTCATCCGTAGTAGGAGACATGTTAGCCGAAGACGAAAGTGAGCTACTAATGGAGTACTCACTGCCTTTGAGTTCTCCATCCCAAACCGTAAGAGTACCTTCTCCAGATAACTCTTCTATGTCAGACACAACTGCCCTTTCTTTATGTCTCTCTGAATCGCTATCCCAAGAATCTTTTTCGCTGCGCCAAGATCCTTCATCTCAAACTCCATACCAAGTTGAGATTTCAACTTGTTGATCTCCACCATGCACTTTGCAACTATGAGCATGTCATCAACATATAAGAGAAGATAAATAAATGAGTCATCCGCTAGCCTTTTAAAGTAAACACAGTTGTCGTATTCACTTCGAATATAAATGTAGTCCACCATGAACGTGTCAAACCTCTTGTACCACTGCCTCGGCGATTGCTTCAACTCGTACAAAGACTTCTTCAGTTTACACACTAACCTCTCTTCTCAAAGAGACTTGAACCCTTCAGGTTGGTTCATATGGATCTCCTCCAAATCACTATGTAGAAACGTCGTTTTCACATCGAATTGCTCTAAAGTCTAGCTGTGCTACAATTGACAACAAAACCCAGATTGAAGTGTGTTTCATGACCGGTGAAAACACCTCATTGTAATCAATGCCTTTTGCACATAGCCCTTTTCTACCAACCGTGCCTTGTACCTTGTACCACTACTTTTCGGAGAACCCTCTTTCTTCTTATAAATCCACTCAATCACTCTCTTACCCATAAGTAACTCTGTCAATTCCCAAGTTTGATTCTTGTAAAGAGAATCCATCTCTTCACCCAATGCAGCCTTCCACTCCCGTGCGCATCTTCCACTGACCGCATCCTTGAATGAAGACGGCTCATTATCATCCAACGTCAACGTGTAGGCGACCATATCCTCGTAACCGTAGCGAATTGGTGCTCTACATTCCTTTTGGGTCTTCCACACGCTAAGGATTGCTCTGGCTCTCTCTCTCAACTGTTTATACACTTGAAATTTTTACACCTTTTTTCTGATGTACTAACTGTAAGAGTTTCTAAGTCCACCTCAAACTGATCTTCAGTCACATGTCTAATTTTCATGCTCTGTTTGCTAGAAGTTGGCATAACAGATTCATCAAAGGTCGCATCTCTATTGATCACAACCTTATTCAACTCGGGACACCATAACCTATATCCTTTCACGCCATTTGCATACCCTAAGAAAGTCATCTTCTTAGTTCTTGGGTCAATTAAGTTGTGCAACCAAAGACCCTCAATGCACTATAATCTGTCGGCTTCCCTGACCACATCTCAATTAGGAGTCTTGCACTCTATTGTCGTAGATGGTGATTTGTTTACTAGATAGCACGCCGTACGGACTGCCTCAGCCAAGAACTCTCTACCCACCCAATCCCACATTAAATAAGATACATCTTGCATTTTCAAGTACAGATCTATTCATGCGTTCTGCTACCCCATTTTGTTGCGGTGTATTCCTCACTGTGAAGTGGCTAGCAATACAGTTCTCTTCACAAGACTCCACGAACTGTCCACTAGTGTACTCATTACCATTATCGGTTCTCAACCGATTGGCCTTCCTTCCAGTCTGGTTCTTAGACAGTATTTTCCACCTCTTAAAATTTTCAACACTTCATCCTTACTCTTCATCATGTAGATCCATACATACCGAGAGTAATCGTCGATGAAGGAGACGAAGTACCTAGCATCACCTTTAGAAGAGCCCTTTAAAGGCCCCATACTTCAGAATGTATATAATCCAGTGTGCGTTTTGTACTGTGAACCGTTGTGTTGAACTTAACACTGTACTATTTTCTGAAGACACAATGCTCACAAAAGTCAACTTTGTCAGCCTTTACACTTTTCAACAAGCTCTGCTTGCTCAACTCTGTCATCCCTCTTTCTGACATGTGCCCTAGGCACATGTGTCACAGCTGTGAAGAGAACAAACTGCAATCATTTGATGTAGATATCGTTGCTCCACCTGTCATTGTACTCCCTGATAGAAAGTAGAGGTTCCCAACCTCTTTTCGCTTTCAGCACAACTAGAAATCCCTTTGTCACCTTCAAAACTCCACCTTGAGCTACAAACTTGAGCCCATTGGAGTCTAGTGTACCAAGCGATATGAGGCTCTTTTTCAGTTTCGGAACATGACGTACATTAGTTAATGTTCTCACAACCCCATTGTGCATCTTTATTCTAATACTCCCAATTCCAACTATTTTGCAGGTCATATAGTTACTCATCAAAACTGTTCTACCTCTTTATAAGACATGAATCAATCCCTATTTGGACACATGTGGTAGGAGCACCCTGAATCAAGTATACATGCATTTTGTGAGTATTTATTAGAAATCACTAACAATACTTTCTCATCATCATCCGAAACTTGTTTGGTTATACCAGCCTCATCCATGACCTATTTTTATTTTTTATCCTGAGCATCGTCCATCTTAGTTTGTAACTGAGGGCAACGCCTTCTTATGTGACCCTTCTCGTGATACTTGTAGCATTTTACAATCGTTCTATTTCTATATTTAGATTTGGACATTGATCTACCCCTTCCAGATTTACGGTCCCCTGATCTCCCCCTAACCAACAAGTCATCTGCTTGTGTATCACTATCTGAACCTTTCTTCCTCATGTCGTTACAAAGCAGTGTCGATGTAATCGACTCTAATTCAATAGTAGCCTTCCCATAGAGCAGCGTAGTAACTAGGTGCTCATAGGAATCGGGAGGGAAGACAAAATCAATAGTGTTTTGTCTTCATCCCTAATCTCTTCACCAACATTTAATAATTCAAATATAATTCTATTGAATTCATTAAGATGTTCGTTGAGAGGAGTACCTTCCTTCATGTGCAACTTGTACAATTGCTTCTTGAGATACACATGACTCGTCAGAGATTTCGTCATGTAGAGACTCTCCAATTTAGCCCGCAACGGGGTCATCGAGTTCTCCCACATGACATTGTACGTAATGTCCTTCGCTAGACGTAGCCGAATCGTACTACAGGCTTGAAGTTCAAATTCTTCCCAATCACCATCGGGCATATCCATTGGCTTACCCGTAAGCCCTTTCAATACCTTGTGCAGCCCTTATTGAATCAAAATATCTCAGACTAGTACTTGCCACAAGCCGAAATTAATCTTTCCATCGAATTTCTCAACCTCAAACCTCGCATTCAAAACTGTTGCGGACTTCGATGCCATCTTCGATCGTAGAACAAAAACCTAATGGCTCTGATACCAATTTGTTACACGGAAACTCTCAAATTAACCAATGATCTCACGATGAACGATCAAATAAGAACGTAAAATAAAAGAAAATCAAACACAATCACACAAGAGAGAATATTTACGTGGTTCGGCAATTTCCCTACGCCCACGGGCAACGATGATTCATTATGTTGATGATTCGATAAAAATACAAGAACACTCAAGTTTCACCAAAACGCTCCACATAACCCTAGATAGGTTTCCCAAAGCTTTTTACGACACCTAATTCGTCCAAGAGCTTTCCCTTATATAGACGACACAAATCCTACGTCTACTAAAAGAGAAACTAGCCAAATACGGAGTGTAAACGCAATTGGATCATCGCGGGTCGCTCAAGCGGGAACCAAAGTGCTCGAGCTACTTAGACCAAAGAAATCACCCTTAGAATAGTGCACTAGTCGCATGAGCGACTTACACCAGTAAGTTTTTCCCTAAAAGACGTGTCATCTTGCTCAAGTGATAATCAAGGTCGCTTGAGCGACCCAACCAAAGTTAGAGCCTAAATACAACAGGTGTAATATGGTATATATGTTTTGCATGGGATCCTGGTTTAAATATGCATATATACTAATTAAAGGGGGATGAGCTACAACTCTCGACCCTAATTCTCTCTCTTTCTTCTTTTTCTACTTAACCCTAACTCTAATCAATCTATGAAAAATACTTGGTACCAAAGCATCCGTCATCTTGTGGATCCCTGCATGCCCATCTGTACTTGCAGATGTCAACATTGGTGTGCTGACGTCATTGTAGACACCTCATTTCGACTGTTCAAAAAGAAGGAAAAAATGACTCAAAACCTCAAAGCAAGCAGATACAATTCAAGAAAAGGTGGAAATTCACAAAAATCTGGAAAATTTTGAAAGTAACTTCATATGCTACTGAAATGGACATGTTTCGAATTCAGTCGAGAATCAAACCTCAAAGTTGAGATTCTACAAGGTCACGGTATATATCTAAACTGGTTAAATGAGAAGTAGAGAATAAATAAGATATAAAATTATGTATTCGTGGAATTAAATTGAACAAGAATGACACATAATATTGCAGAAATTAAGCTCTGTTGGATGGCAGAGTGACAGTATTTTAAGCATTAGAACATTGTAATTATAGACTACAGTATCAAAAAACTAGGTCACACTATATGTATTTAAACTGGTTAAATGAGAAATAAATAATGAAAAAGATCTAGAATTATGCATTTGCAAAATTAAAAACTCAACAATAATTACACATAATATTGCTGACTTTAATCTCTGCTGGATAAAAGTGTGTTAGTATTTTGAGCATTTACACGTTACAACGAGAATAAACAGAACACATTGCTCTTGTGCTCCTATAAGAACTGAGCAAACTGGAAGTAAATAAACACATAGTCCAGAGAACACATCACCCATTATAGAGAAAATCTTTCAGATAGGCTTCTCGAATTTTCTAAAAGGAAATGTAGGTTACCCAGATGATAAAAATGACTTGATTATCCATTGACCATTGGATTTCCCGCAACTATCTGCCTTCATTAGTTAACAATTGGGAGAAAACATGGGCTGTCATTATGTCCGGGCTCCCATCGCTCGTTTCGGCAGTATTATTATTCTCAATTCTTGTACTATTAGACGGAACCCGACGAACTGTAGGTATGGTGGATTCAGTTGCACAGGTAGTGCTATCTTCGTATGGTTCCCGGCGCATTGCAGTCTCTTGGAGTTGCAGTGCATATTCCAAATTCCACAACACATCACCCATTGTAGGTCGGTCAACACCATAGTCAGCCAAACATTTTTGTGCAGTCTCTCCGAATTTCCTCAGCGAATTGGAATTAATCTTACCCGCGAGTAGCGGATCAATAATCTGCTCGAGTGAACCCTTCTTTTGCCGGTGCATCGCCCACTCAGCTAAATTCACCTGCTTCCTCGGAAGCGAATTATCAATAGCAGGCCTTGCACAGAGGACTTCAAAAAGTACCACTCCAAATGAATACACATCTGACTTATCTGTAAGCTGCTGCCTTCTGAAATACTCCGGATCGAGGTACCCGAAGCTACCCTTTACATTGGTGCTCACATGGGTCTGATCTAAAGAAGGTCCTGATCTTGAGAGACCAAAATCAGCAACCTTAGCCAAAAAGTTCTTATCAAGCAATATGTTTGCTGACTTAATGTCACGATGAATGATGCCCTCGGCGGCACCAG
Organism: Chloranthus sessilifolius; assembly: GCA_021018995.1. Lineage (NCBI taxonomy): Eukaryota > Viridiplantae > Streptophyta > Magnoliopsida > Chloranthales > Chloranthaceae > Chloranthus > Chloranthus sessilifolius. The sequence goes on along the minus strand of CM037595.1, from coordinate 89,692,575 downwards.
TGTGAAGGTAGTGGAGACCCTTTGCCGACCCAATGCATATCTCAAGCCTCTGCTTCCAAGACAAACAAGGGAAATTTGACCCATACAGATGATTTTGTAGGGTCCCGTTTTCCATGAATTCATATACGAGTATCATTTCCCCCTGTTCTTCACAATACCCGATTAAAGAAACAAGATGGCGATGGCGGATTTTAGATAAGACTCTAATCTCCGTCAGGAACTCTGGAAGACCCTGCCTAGACCCAGGCATGCCCCTCTTCACGGCGACTTTCGTCCTGTCTCTAAGAACCCCTTTATAGACTTTACCAAACCCACCTGAACCAATAACCCAATCGTTGTCGAAATTGTTAGTTGCTAACTGTATATCGGCAAAAGATATCTTTAGGCCAAGATTTAAGTTTGGCACAGTGGAGACACTGGTCCTTGCAGTAAATCTACTATATGAACTCCCTCCATATTCATGCAATGTTGACCATCCCAATGTGTCCGAAGGTTCCGGTTTGGGTTTTTTCTGCTTCCGCCATTTAATAGCCGAAATCAATCCAACTACCAACAAACCGATAAGAGCACCAACTCCAAGAACCAAATCCACAACGAGCCCAACAGGCTTCTTCGTTTCGTTATGTCCATCAGAAAACGAACCTATACCGTGCAGTTTCATGATCTCCAACCCATTCAGTATAGAATTGTTAGAGTGATCATTGGGGCCAATGCTTATGCGTAAAACCCCCGAACTCCCGTTACGAACAATGAAGTCGATGTAGTAAGGCGCGGCAAGATAGGGGAATGTGAGATAAGAAAGATCAAGATTTTCATATGCAGTAGACCCATCTATATAAACATTGAAATATAACAGATTTAGTGACATACTAACTATGTCGCAGAAATGCATCCGAACGAGGTGCCTAAACCCCGAACTCACTGGAAACTCCCATGTTATATTGAGATCCTGAGCTCTAGTACTGCTACTTGTATTCAACTGTTGGGCAGTACTGTATACGTTATCAGGTGCGATTTCCCGGTTCAACCCGACGTCATCGTACTTAATCTGCCCGCCAAAATTAGCAGTCTTCGCAGCGGACTTCGTGATCAGGTATGTGTCATCAGGGATCCAATCCCTCCAAAGAGGATCAGAAGAAGGTGTGATCTCCTGACCACCCACATTGATCCTATGAATGGTTTCTACCACCTGTTCTAACAAACCATCCTCTTTACCCAATGGATTAACAACCCTCGCGGTGTCAGCGAGGAGATCGTCCGGCACTGAAAAGACTTCTACGGAATTTACAAATGCGAAAGAAGACGATTTACGAGAAGGTGAAAATGCGATTACCAGCTTTTCAGCCCCTCCTAATTTAACAAAAAACTCCTTTACCAATCTGGTTTTTTGGTTGGGGACACTGAAATCGATCAAAATGGGAAACCCAGAAACCGAAACATCGAAATTTGCAGAGCTGAGATCATAATTTGGGGAATTGAAAGGTGAGAAATGGAGACGTACCAGATTAGTACCGTTTGTCTGCTTGATTGGGAACTCGTAGGAAGAAGGTTCTGTGAAAATTCTGGCTGTACTGTATAAATCTGATGAATTTGCATATGGGTTTTGATTTTGGACTGAGATTCTTGGATTTGCAGAGAGATGAACTGATTTTGCATCTAAATCTCCAACGAAAACACGAGAATCGACAGTGGCGGTTCCACTAGCCCCACAGTTGATGAAGTATTCATTAACAGGAGTGTAAGCAGAAGAGAAAGATTGCAAAAACCAGAGGCGGAGAATAAAAACTACTGTAAAATTTAAATGGTTTTGAAAGATCCTCATGAATATTCTCTGTTTTTCCTTCTTTTCTTGTATAAAAATATGGGTGTTTTAATTTTGTAGGAGGGATGAATCTGTGAGTTTGATATACTGAAATTAAATTATATAGATAGGTATCCAGGAGTTGAATCAGCTTGGACTGCAGTGGAATCTGTTCACAGAAATATAAATTTTTGGAATTCTTTTATGTGCGAAAGTTTTGTTTGCGTAGCATTATTTGCACCCATTTTTTTTCCAAAGAACACATGCATTTTCACCACAAAAAATCGTTGGTTGTCTTGAATCAAAAAATGGAGAATGGAGATCTTTTTTCGTCACAATCTTCCACACAATAAATCTTAAAATCATGGCATACCTATTAGACTCCCACATGTTGATCCCATGCCGCACACAACCCCAATAGTGACAGTAATTATGGGCATAACATGAAAAAGGGCTCTCAAGTCATTTTCAAGAATGTGAATCACGTGAAATCAAGATCTGATTGTTTGATAGATATGCCATGATCTCAAGATCTATTATGTGAAAGATTGAGAAGAAAAAAGATTTCTATCACCTGATTCAGGGGAGTCAACAACTTTAAATGAAAGAAATGCGTGTTTTATTCACATGAAAAATGAGTGCAAATAATGTTACCATTTTATGGATAATTAATGTAAGAAAATTGAGTTAGATGGGTGGGTACTGGGTACATCAGTTATTTGCTTTTGAGCTGTTAGGAACTTGTGAGAAGAAAACAAAGGTGATGGTTGACAAAATGCAGCGACTGCATCAGAAGATTATGAACGATATGAAGCATCATTGAGACCTATTAAAGGGTTGATTTCACGAATTTCAGGGAAGCTGTGGGAGATCCAATGAGTAAAGTCAAATTAGGATTAATTGCAGGCTTACACCTACTTTTGTTTTTAGTTGAGCCAGGTAGTATTTGGTGCATTTTCCTAAGCACAATCTGTGATGCTTGCGCTGTGGTACAATTGGCTCTATTATAAAATTCTCCAAATTAATAGAAATTTTGGAAAAAATCATTATTCAATTTCAAACGTTTATCGGTGTGATACATTATTTGTTATAATTGTAAATTGTTAATGCATGAGACTACTTATTTTATTATTTAAAGATTATTATTATACCGATTGAGTGGTAGCTCAGTTGATATCCTCCCTCTTTCTAGGGCTTGAGATTGTGAATTATAAATTTCACGTTTGTTACTCCCTTATATTAATAAGGTGAGTATAATTGTGAGATTTATTCTTTTATATATCACTCAATATTAATATTTTATCATATGAAATTTATTCCCCAAGTACTGTGTTAACGAAAAATGCATAGTTATTATTATTTTCACGAGATCGGAGACTATACACTCAGGGGCTAAAAAGATGACACATGGCACACATTTCCCCAAAGCAAATTGTGGTTACCTTCTCTAACAAGATGACATGTGGCACACATCTTAAGAAATGGTTTTTGAAGAATTGTTTTAAAAATCTGATTTTTTTTTTATATGATATAGACCAGTTTCTCATGTGCACTATGTACTTTAATTAGTGCACTTATGAGGCACTTACTGAACATGAAACGAACCATTACACTTCCTAAAGAAGTAATTGAGTGCACTTACAATGCATCAAATTTCATTTATTCCATCTGTAAATGCATTTTTGGGAATGGATCACTCATCTTCATCTGACATTTCACCCATGATGATTTTACTATAATTATAGAACATGAAGTGCAATATTCATTTCACATGTTTTAGCATATATGGTGCACTTAGTGAGATTAATAGCATTCCTCAAAGTCCACTGTAATTCAATTAATGCATTTTACATCTTTAGAGGGGAGAGGTCTCGAGATGATGGGCTTTAGAGAGGACTGGCGTCGATTTTGGCGCTTGATTCTTCAGCGACGCTCCGACGTAGATACCCTTTTGGGGTTTTAAAACGAAGACGCTTTTTTTTTTTTTTTGATATGGCCATTCGGCTAAGACAGTCTCGAAAACCGAGGAACAGGCATGCATACACATATGACAGTTGCGGAGCAGCATGAGGGAGCACCAACTACAGTGGTGAGGGTTAACTGATAAAACCCAACCCACACCTTGTAAAGATAAGAGTGGGTGAGAAACAATATGAAAGACGAGTATCGAACCCACGACCTACTCTCTCACAATGGAGGGAGTGTACCAACTGGGCTAATGCCTCATTGGTAACGAAGATGCCTTTTAGATTTTCGAGTTCGATTCTACTTTTGAACCCTGTTTCAAAACCCTTAACTCAGGTTACCCTATCTGGCTTAGGTTAAGGTGCTATGTGTCAGCTTGCTAGCACTTGGGCGTAGAGAAATCTCTAAGATCAGGCTTATACTCCCCAAAGCTTTTCACAATTTCCGGAAATTTTATAAATTTTGCTGAATTAAACCAAACTGACACAACCGAATGATTGCCGAATCTTACCATGGTTTCTATGACAATAGGTACATGTCGTTATCTATCTGAACTTTTTAGATGGTGGGCTGGTGATAATTGTGTGATAACATGTAAATTGTACCCCCTAGATGGATGATCCTGACTGTATGATCAAACCCTGCAGTTGGACGGTTCTGATGACCTTTGGTGGAATGGTTAGAATCGTTTGATCACTAAGTCATATGCCCGCGACTCAATGCAACTTGGATGGTTTTAGTTAACAACTTTGATGACCCAATATTTTTTTAATGATATTATCATCTAATCCATTCTTTGAGGGGTTAAATATCTTCACAGATTTTAGGGCACCTTTGGGGCTAAATGTGTGGGTGACGAGTTGGGTTGGTGAAGGGATTTAAGATAAGATTTGTTAAGCAAAAGAGTTGGTAGTAGGGATATAAGATGGCAATGCCCTTGGGTATGTTTGAAATCAACGATAGTGTCGTAAAGTGGTAATTTACAGATGAAAAAGTTTGTTTGATGCACTTTCCTCAAATGCGTTAAGCAATTTTTTATTAAACGCGTACACCTTGTTACTTGGGCCTCCTTATGGGACATGTCATCTGAAACCACCATGTGTTTTTTATTTTATGCCTACTCTCAAGATCTATGGTCCAAAAGATTGAATTAAAAAACAACCTCCAACATCTTATTTAAAACAATTAAAATTCATCTAAATTAAGGATGAATTGGATTCACTTGGTAGCTGTGAATTGTAGATGGTGGTTGACTGCTTTGACTCAAACCATGGAGAATGGAGGTCCCAATCGTTTGCATCAAAGATCTTTAGATCACGATGCACCTATTGATGTTCATGATGATTCCCTGTGGCATACATTTCAAAACGCGACCGAGTATCAAGTGAATTAAGGCACGATCCACTTATATAATACTAATCTATATACTACTATTAAAGTAAAAATAACAGATGAAAGTGTTTATCAATTTAGCACTTTTGTTCTTAAACTATCCCTAACTAACCTTATCTACCCCTAAATCACCCTATATCCCGTTATATTTTATATTCAAAATTTTATCAAATTTATGATAAGAACCATCACCGTTCCACTTGGTCACCGACTAAACATTACAATTACTCATTAAAAAAATGGAACTCTTATACAAATAGAACTCCTTTTACAAAGTCGCATCAATCGAATTGGAGAGAAAATTTCCAATGACCTGAATCGTAGAGAAGAGGAGAAACTCAAAAGAGAAATCCATGTTTTACTTGAGCGGGAGGAACTGATGTGGCACCAAAGGGCTAAGCATTTGTGGCTTAAGTACATTGATAAGAACACTAAATACTTCCACTCAGCTGCGACGCAAAGAAGGAAAACATATCATGTATATTGTCGGCCTCACTAATGAGAATGGAAGATGGAGAAGTTCTAGGGAAGAAGATGAAACGGTTATCACAACTCATTTTACCAAGCTCTTCAAATCTGTAGCACCGACTTGGATTGATGAGGTCCTCATTGGAATCCAAAATAAGATCACAACAGAACAAAATGAATGGTTGGTTCGTGAGTTCACGCCGGGGAGGTTCGAAAAGCTCTATTCCAGATGCACCTCATTAAAGCTCTTGGCCTGGATGGAATGTGTTAGGACTACAAGTAATATGTGTAGTGTGTGTGCATAGTAAATTTGAGAGTATATGTAATAATTTACTCACTTAATATAAAAGCTAGTGAAAGAATCCAAGTCACTAAGCCTTCTCTGTACTACTCTCTCTCTCTCTCTCTTTTACCTTCCTAAACCTAAGCCTAATACCACCAATCTCTTCTTGGTATCAAAGCCAACCTAAACCCTTGCAACTATTTCCTTCCGCAGACTCCTTGTTCATGTCGGACTCACGTTAGCCGAGTCAACTCAGTTGCTAAGATTCTCCCGAAATATGTTAGGGTTTGGGTCGGTTTTTATTGTGATTCTTTTCTTCTTCTTGGACAAAATGATCTGAGGTGTCCTTGGATTTTTGAAGGGTTCTTTTATGAATATTCTCTGAGGTTGTTGTTTGGTGCTTGAGTCTAAGGAAGCTTCCATTCTTCATTTGCTATCAATCGCAACAGGTGGCAACGAATTTGGTGGCGTTTGAATATTTTGTAGCGATTTTACATATTCAGTGGTGGCTTCTCTCTATTGCCTGATCACATCCATGTTCCCCAAGGCAAATTCATAATTTTTTTTATGGGCTAATACTGTACCAAAACCTCTCGTGAAAGCTTGTTTTATAAGCTGTAGATGATTCTGCAGATTTTTTGGGTGAAATCTGCTCTGAAACCAAAGTTGTTAGTGTTTTGGAAAACCTGATGCTCTTCTACGCAACACTTCTAATTCAGATTGATGTTAGCAACAGCTTTGTAAGTCGGTGGATTTATTTTTAGCTTTTAGTTGTCATTATGGTTATGGATATGATTGCTTGTGCTGGTCTCCATTGTATGAGTTGTGAAATCTTTTTTGAGTTGCTTGTGTTACCCATTGACTATCACGTGATTTCTTCCCCACTGCTGGCGTAGTGTTGGTTGCTACTATTTTCGGGTCTAATGTCACTTGATCGTTTTTAAAGAAGAGTGTCCTTTTTTGGGGCAACATGACCGAGGGTTATAAAAATATGAGTAGTGAGAATTTACTCACTACCATAACTACTTTGAAGCTGAATTTCAGCAATTACTTAGAAAGGAAAAGGGCAATTATGCTCTATATTCAAGGTCGTATGAAAATGAGATTGTTGACTGAATCTACCCCAAGACCTGAGACTAATGTAGTTGATGCTGAGAAATGGGATGCAAGTAATGCGATTATTCTTGGCTGACTTTTTCATTCAATGGATCCCTCTACATATCGGACCTTCATGTTTTATGACTCTGCTGCTAAGCTTTGGGACAAGTTGGCAGATACTTTTGCTCTCTCTAATCATGACACAAGAATTTATCAACTCAAGCAGATGATTGCTGAGTGCAAACAGAAGGATTCTTCTATGGGGGAGTACTACAACACATTACAGAGTATGTGAGAGGAGCTCAGTCACTATGAGCCTCTTTCAAAGTTTGGGGAAGATGCTACTGTTAAGCTGGCTAAGCGCTATGAGCGAGATCGGATTTATAAATTTTTGGGTGGCCTTCGTTCTGATTATAAGCAGACCCGTACACAAATTCTCACTACCAGGCCACTTCCCACTCTTAGCACTGTTTATAGGATACTTCTTACTGGGGAGCAACATCGCCATGTGATGGCTTCTAGTGATCCAACCACTTCTTCTTCTCAGGAGCATGCTGCCTTTGCATCTGATATTCGCCCTCCTGTTGTTAGGGAAGGGGGAGATATAGAGGAGGTAGACGAGGCGTGGTAGCCGAGGAGGTCGTTCGTTCCTCACATGTTTTCACTGTGATTTTTTGGGACATGATCGTGATCACTGTTATCGTCTTCACGATTATCCAGAGGTTTATCGGCCTAGATTTTCTATATTTTCTCATACTGCTGCTACTGATTCTCCCAGGATGTTTATTAGTTACTTGAGCTCCCTTTGATCCCACGTAACGGAGTTATTTCGATCATATGAGCTTCATGCCTCAAAGCCTCCTTCTACAGATCGTCCAGGGACTTCTGCATCTGCTTCTGAGCCACCAAGTACATCTTATTCATCTACTTTTGTTACGACTACTAGTACTACTCCTAGTTGGGTTATTGACTCAAGGGCCATTGATCATATGACGAGTGAGTCTCAGGGTTATTCTCTCTATTCTCCCTCTTCTTCTCCTACTCAGGTTCGCATTGTTGATGGTTCTTCACTCCCATTCTAGGAGTTGGGACTATTCCTATATCTTCTTCTTTATCATTATCTCATGTTTTACATGTTTCTCAGTTTTCTACTAATCTTCTATCTGTTAGTAGCATTATTAAGAAACTAAACTGTTGTGTGGTCTTTTACCCTACTTACTGTGTATTTCAGGAGCTTACTACGAAGAGGATTGTTGGTAGAGGAGTTGAGAAAGGAGGATTGTACTGCCTGTTGGCTGAGTTTAACACACCTACCGCTGCTGTTGTTGATGGACCTACTGCTGCTTCCCCTTTTATCTTTTCTTGTTCTGTTCGTGTTAGCCTTGATAATTTACCTTTGGGGCATGCCAAACTTGGCCATGTCAGATTTCAAAACTTATGTTCATTGATTCCAAGTTTTAAATCTTTTTATAATTCCATTAAATTTTAATGTGATGTTTGTCAACTCTTGAAACATGTAAGACATTCCTATCCATCGAATATGCATAAATCTGATGCTTCATTTCATATTGTGCACTCTGATGTGTGGGGTCCATCCCCAGTTATTTCAGTTGATGGTTTTTTATATTATATTACTTTCGTTGATGATTGCACTAGGTGTACATGGCACTATTAGTTGAAAGTTAAAAGTGAAGTCATTTCTAAGTTTTAAGAATTTTATGCCCTTATTAGAACTCAATATGGTTCTACTGTGAAAATTTTACAGTCTGATAATGGAGGGCGTATACGTCTCAATCCTTTGTTGATTTCCTGGCAATACATGGCATTATTTATTAGCTCTCCTGTCCTTATACTCCACAACAAAATAGTGTTGCTCTGAGCGTAAGAATAGACATCTTTTAGGATTGACTCGGTGCTTACTTTGTCATATGTATGTGTCGAAACCTTATTGGTCCTTGGCACTACGTAGTGTCTGCTTTCTTATGAATTGCACCCCATCTAGGGCTTTAGCGGGTCATATTCTATATCAGACTCTTAGACCCGCAGATCCTCTCTTTTCTGTTGAGCCTCATTCATTTGGGTGTACTTATTTTGTCCAAGACCTTCGTACTGCTCGAGAGAAATTGGATGATAAAGCTATCTGATATCTTTTCGTTGGGTACTCTATTGTTTCTAAAGGATATCGTTGTTATGATCCTCATACTCATCGATTTTATACTTCCATGGATGTCACCTTTTTTAAGGATGCTCCTTACTTTCATAAGGATCGTCATACCCCTACCCCTGCCCCTCCTCTCCTTTTGTCTGCACTTAAGGATCTTACTGTTTCTCAGCAACAAAAGGGGTTGCTTACTTATGTCCAATGCAGGTGGCGTGTTCCAACCGTAGCAGTGCCTCCTCCAACATCATCTGTAGTGGTGACTTCAGCTCCTATCCCTGATCTAGGTCATATTTATTCCTCATCTTCTACTAATGATATGGATATTCCTATAGCACTCAGGAAAGGGGGTTTGCGATCGGGTGACCCCTTATCATCTTGCCAATTTTGTTTGTTATCAAGACTTCTCTCTCACCTACCAGGCCTTTCTATCTGCTATTAACTATGAGATGATCACACGGATTGTTCATGCTACCGTTGACAATCCGTCTTGGCTGGCTGCCATGGTCAAGGAGATGGATGCCCTATAGGCCAATCATACATGGGACATGGTTCCTCTTCCATCAGGAAAGAACACTGTTAGATACAAGTGTGTCTTTGCTATCAAGCACAATCCATATAGCACTATTTCTCGGTATAAGGCTCGACTTATTGTAAAAGGATTTACTCAAACCCATGGGATCGATTATGAGACTACCTTTGCTCCCGTAGCCAAGTTGACTGATGTTTGTGTTCTCTTAGCTTTTGCTGCCATGTAGGGTTGGCATTTATATCAGCTCGATGTGAAAAATGCATTTCTTTATGGTGATCTTCTTAAGGAGATTTATATGGATCCCCCTCCTTGTTTCTTGCTTCAGGGGGAGCCTACAAATGTCGGTCAATTTCAAAAATTAATTTATGGGTTGAAGCAGTCACTTAGGGCATGGTTTCAGCGGTTTAGCAGTGTTGTTGATTTGGGGCTCCAGAGATGTCACTTTGATCACACAGTTTTCATTCACTCTAGTTCCTTTGGCTGTGCGATTCTTATAGTTTATGTAGACGATATTATTCTTACTGGTGGTGATCATGTCTTTATCAGTTGGACTAAAAGTGAATTAGGCAGAATATTTGAAGTTAAAGACTTGGGGAACCTCAAATACTTTCTTTGATTAGAAATTACTAGATCTCATAAAGGGATATTTGTCTTTCAGAGAAAGTATGTCATAGATTTATTGCGTGACACTAGTATGCTTGGTTGTAAACCAGCTACCTCACCCATGGATCAGAAGTTTTCAATTCATGAGAAGGATGGTGATTTACTTCCCGATCCACATGAGTACTAGAGATTGGTGGACAGATTAATTTATCTTATTCTCACTAGACCTAACATCACGTTCGTTGTTAGTCTTGTGAGCCAGTTTATACATGCTCCTTGTACTGTCTATCTTGTTGTCGTCCATCGCATTCTTAGGTATATTAAGTCCAACCCGGGGTTTGAATTGGTATATCGTGCTTGTGGTCATATGAGCATTTCTGCCTACACTGATGTCGATTGGGCTGGATCCATCACTGACCGTCAATCTACTTCTGGTTATTGTATTTTTCTGAGGGACAACCTGGTTGCATAGAAGAGTAAGAAGCAGGCAGTGGTGTCCAAATCCAGTGCAGAAGCCGAGTATAGGGCTATAGCACATGGCACTTGCGAAATGTTTTGGTTACGCTCTTTACTATTTGAGCTTGGGTATCCTATTTTAGATTTTGTTCTTCATCATTGTGACAATGAGGCAGCTAAAAAGATAGCTTTTGATTATGTCCTTCATAAGAGGACCAAACACATTGAGATTGACATTCATTTTGTTCGAGAAAAAGTATGGGACAAGACACTTACTTTGATTGATGTTACATCCTCTCAGCATCTTGCAGATATTTTGACTAAAGTCGTTGAACCTAGTACTGTTAGTGATATTGTTGTCAAGTTAGGCATGGTTAATATGCATGCTCCGGCTTGAGGGAGAGTGTTAGAAATACAAGTAATCTACTATACAGTATGTGTGCATAGTAAATTTGGGTATGTAATAATTCACTCGCTTAATATAAAAGATGGTGAGAGAATCCAACTCATTAAACCTTCTCTCTACTACTCTCTCTCTCTCTTTTTCCTTCCTAAACCTAAACCTAATACCACCAATCTCTTCTGTATGCCCCCTCTTTTTTTCAGTCTTACTAGTCAATTGTTAGTGATTCTATTGTCAATTTTGTTATTGAGTATCTTAATGGTAGTTTGAACTTGAAGGGCATTAACCGTACTCATGTTATTCTCATTCCAAAAATCAAAAAACCAAAAACCTATCTCAATTTCGTCCAATTAGTCACTACAATGTATAATATAAGATTATTGCTAAAGTCCTTGTGAATTGCCCTAAGAAGATTCTCCCAAAGATTATTTCTGAACCGCAAAGTGCTTTTATTCCCGAGAGAAGCATATCCGATAACTCTCTTATTACATTTGAAGTGAGTCATTTTCTTAAAAATAAACGTCAAGGTAAGAGAGGGTGGTGCTCTTTGAAGTTAGATATGAGTAAGGCATATGATCTAGTCAAGTGGGCCTTTCGTGAAAAGAGCCTCAAAAAGTTGGGTTTTGTCTCTCATTGGGTTGAGCTAATTATAGGGTGCATCAAAACAGTATCTTATGAATGGTCATGTGTTAAGTGTTGCCTCAGAGAGGTCTTAGACAGGGGGACCCTCTTTCCCCTTATTTGTTTATTGTGTGTGCCGAGGTCTTCTCAAATCTTCTCTCTTCCATTGTCAAATCGGGTAAAATCTTTGGTGTGAGTGTGTAGGGGTGCCCCCGTCATTTCTCACCTACTCTTTGCCGATGATAGTCTTATTTATCATAAGACAAATGAATCCAAATGTTAGGAAATAGTGAACATCCTTAGGCTTTATGAGGATGCGTCGGGTCAAAAAATCAATTATGACAAAGCAACGATATCCTTTAGCTCTAATGTTCAACATGTTTTGCGAAATAAAATTTTCAATATCTTTCAGATCAAAGGTACCTCTTCACAGGATAGATACTTGGATCTACCTATGGTTATAGGTAGATCGAGAAAAGCGGCTTTTGAGAGCATAATAGATAGAATCTGGAATAAGCTTACGGGGCTGAAAAGGAAGTTCTCATCAAGGTTGTGGTGCAGGCGATACCCACGTCATGATGAGTTGTTTTAAGCTCGCAATATCTTTACTCAAAGAGATATCCTGTAATGACCTGAGTTCTCAGAATCTAATTTATGAGATCTTAGGTCATACCATCACATACCATGAAACATGATAGCAGAAATTAAAGCCCCCAGAGTGAATTTAAGCAGCAGAAAAGAAGCTCACAATAAATAAATAAAATTACATCAACGCCCATGACAATCTTCTTGTTCCAATAATCAAGTCTATTGTAATTAATGTCTAAACAACTTAAGTAAACCCTTAATTATTCATAGTTCCATGAAAATGAGAACAAAATATTGATGAAAATAAAATAAACAGCTACTACAAAGCCCTCATCGCCATCCATCTAAGGTCCTTGAACAACGTGTGCGGTCTCATCACCATGCGTCCATACATCATCATCAGCTACACCTGCCTCATCTGGCCACCCACATCAACAAGAGGTATAAGTTTACACTTGTATGGACCAGACATGCAATCCTTTAAAACTTATATATATATATATATATATATATATATATATATATATCATCGCAAAGTAGTCATTTCTATAATTCATGAGTGTATGCATGTGGTAAGCATAATTTTAATAATCTGAAAGGAATTGAAACATAACATGTAAATCATTATTGCATGAATTTGTCTTCTCTTTTAAGTTAAACTTTTATACGTCTCCCTCAAGACGTTGACTTTTAGATTCCGTCCCTATCAAGATGTTGGGTCTAATGAGTCCTTATTCTCATGTTATTAAACTCTGTCCCCTATCAAGACGTTGGGTTCAATTAATCACATTGTTTATTACTTGTTAGACTCTGTCCCCTATTGTGACAGCCCGAATTTTAGCACCTCGAAACCCGTGCCATCAGCACGATCATCTTGACCGTGTCCCTTAGCTATGCATGAAACATTGGTATATCAAGCAATGAATTGAATTGAAATAGTAAATGAAGCTGCGAAATTAAATTACTATATAAGCATTTCTCAAAAATACAGTTCTACCCTCATGCCTCTACATGAACGGAGAGCCGATCCGAACCATCGATGATAGCTAATCATCACAGATGGTTCGCCCAAAAGAATTATCCCAAATCTATACATATACATTGTTTAATCAAAACAAGGCTTGACATACCAAGCCGTATAAAAATCTCTCAAAACTCTCAAAGCTGCACAACGGAGTCCTCTAGAAGAAGTCCTCAGGAGGTGGCTCCAACTCGTCTCCAGGTGCAAGGTCCGACTCACCGGGGTCAACGTCTCCTGAAGCCTCGGCAGCTGCTAATAGTGGACCTGCGCCGTATAGTGAAAAGGGTGAGCTACATCCTAGCTCAATAAGGAACAGAACACAGTTGAACATATAAATTACCACTCACATATATTCCATGATATGCCATGCATGATGTGTCTATGCAGTTACTGATGAAAAACAGTTGAAAAGAATCACATTCTTACTGGTAGTTTACTCATGTCTATTACATATTTATGAATGATGCTGAAAAGGCCTAAAGCAAATTTAAACTTTCAACTTAAATAATCCCCGAGCAATATAGCATCGAGCCCCGATGAGATACCCATCATCGTCATCTATATAGACAGTTTTAAAAGTATTCCCTGGGAATACAAATAGTACCCAAGCCCCTTTCCCCTGGGGATTGATGGTGGGGTTTCACTTGTCTCAACTCAACACCCACAGGTGTGCCCTCAGATCTGGATAAGCCTCCTTGGCCTACGGTTTTCAAATCCGTATCGGTCACGGATATCCCGCCACGGTGGGTCGTGGATATCCCTCAAATAACAAAAGTATCAGGTGCTTTACATATAGTTATTCGTCGTGTAAGTGTGCTATCTTATATCAGTTAGGCCCTATCAAACATGATTCAATCTTGGATACATCCCTGGGATGTATCCATTCACTTGCATCACCCTGATGCTCTTATCTCTTTACTTCCTCATCCCCTGGGGATGGCTCATTATAATTACTCTTATTGATGTCACACACACACACTTTTCACAAACTCTTAAGCAATAAAATATTTTGAATGGAATTCTATATCACTACATACATGCTCTTGTAAAATAAAGTACATGTTCAAGGTGTTCCCTACCTCAAGTCTCTGTTTGATCATGCATCAAGGTCCCACGTGGCTCCTTTGTGCTCAAGCTCACACGTACCACCTATGGTACCACATAACATGTGAAATACATCACTAAAGATGTAATAAAGAAGGTCCAAGACCCTCCAAGAATCTTAAAGTCAAACTCAAAAGTCAACATAAACTGGCACAGTCGATTAATCGAACTCCAAAATCGATTAATCGAATCTGATTCGATTAATCGATTTCCAAAATTGATTAATCGAAATTCAATATCGATTAATCGAGATTCCCATTCGATTAATCGAATTCCCATTCGATTAATCGAATTTCTCTATTCTATCCAGTCGATTCTCAATTCGAGTAATCGAGTTCCCAAAATCGATTAATCGATCCCAAATCGATTAATCGAAACTCTAAATCGATTAATCGAACTCTCATTTCGATTAGTCGATTTCCCCAAGCTCTTTTCTTTTCTCCACTGGAGTTCACTGTAGGTTCCCAGTCGATTAATCGATACCCAATTCGATTAATCAAAATTCAAAGCCGATTAATCGAAACTCAATTCGATTAATCGAGATCGGGGTCCTCTGACTTTTCAACTTCTTGGCCAAAATCGATTAATCGAAACTCAATTTCGATTAATCGAAATGGCCAGATTTAGCCCCTTTTGGGCTGTTCTTCCCAATCTTTTTCCCTTTCTTTTTTCTTCATTTTTCTAAGCCTTTATCCTATATTTTCACCCATTTCTAACTACAATCTAACTTTTCAATCTATGCATTTAATCTACAATAATTTTACCTTCAATCAATTTCAAATTGATTTAAATCAAGTGGTTGGAAAGGCTAGGGTTCTAGCTTTGGCTTGAACGGATTCCCCGCGTTGAATCGGCCTCTTTAATGCTTGAATCACCCTTCCAATCACTCACAATCACTCCTTGCTCAACCTTCTTTACTCCTCTCTCTCTCTTCTTTACTTCTCTCCCAACAACCGAAAACATACAATTTAGGGTTATTAAACCCTTTTATCTCTCCTCTCACTTGTGTGTTGAGCACATGCACCGCGATAGGTGTATGTGACCTCAGATTTACATCACACACCATATAGTCACACAAATTATCACATCTCTTCCGCTCATCACACTCTATGCTAACTATTTAACTCCTAATTGGTCAAACCCATGACCAATCAGGCACGGATCCCGAGGTCACTGTTTAACATGATTTTTCAGGATATTACATCCTCCCCACCTTGAGAATTTTCGTCCTCGAAAATAACCCAAAGGTGCGTAGGTCTGGGTCCCCCCCCACACTCTCAGGTGAGGCGATCCAGTTGACTCAGATGTATCCAGGTAATTACACGAATGCAAGCATAGAATATAATGTTACGAAAATGAAGAATTTACACCAAAATTTTGATTTCTATTTATATCTGAAAATTTTTACAATGCGCCAATAAGTTGGCATACAAAATATAGATGCATACAATAACAACTCAAAAATGAGAGCACGAGGCTCATGCAGTCCCCTCGTCAGTCGGTGGTGGTCTTTGGGCCGGAGCTACTCAATCTATGGCGGTGCTATGAAATTTGTGGTCTGTGAAGTTGGCTAACTGCTCTTGGTGGTGAAGTCTGTGGTAGCTGGGTGGTCGGAGGCAACGACGGCTATTGTAAGTGCGACGTCTCGGTCGGCGGAGCTGATGTAGAAGTGGAAGGACCAGCGCCGGTAGTTGCGGTGGTCGAATGGAAGACGGGACCTCTGTGGAAGGCGGTCTGTCCTGCAGTCCACTCCTCCTCCTGAGCGAGGTATCGCTGGTAGTCCAACGGGTAGATGTAGCGGAGGTTATGGAACATAAGAAAGTCCATCCTCTGGTTCATCCGCTTGTTGTTGGCCTCCATGCGTGCCAACACCTCGTCAATGGTAGGACCGGATGGAGCTGCGCCCCGGCGGTATGATGAGGTGGGTGTAGCGGGCGCGGAGTGAGCTGGCGGTGTCGGTGAGGCTGTGGTATGAGAGGTAGCCCTCTCCACTGATGGCTCGGCTGGGTGTGCCCCACCCACGGGTGGGTCCTGATGTGGTGGTGGGGGTGGTGGTGGTGCTACTGCTGCTGCTGCTGCTGGAGCCGGTAGAGTCCGCTTTAGCAAGTTATAGCTACGGGTCCATGAAGACTTCAAAAACGTCTTCACTCGGTCCGTTGCCCGCACCTCGTGGGGCGATATGGTGTAGGAGGGATCGTCGCAGTAGCACTCCAACATGCTCGAGATGAGCCGAGCATAGGGCATCTTCTCTTTGGGCCTTAAGTTGCCCTTCATTAACTTTCCCTTAATATATCTCATCCCCTCGAGGATGAGCATGGTGGCGTCGAACCACCGGCCACAGAAGGCCGCATACAGTGCCTGCTGCACCATATCTATCCGCTCGGTGTCGTGCCGCAACGAGTAGAGGTTACACTTGATTATGGAATCAAGCATCCACATGTAGTGGGGAAGGTCGACCCTCTTGATGGAGGATCCCGACCCCTTCTTCCCGTTGGTCATGCGGGTCATGATCTCTTCAAACCTAGGGTCCTCCTCAAAGGGTGGGAATAGGGTGGTCTCAGGGGTGAAATCGAGGTAGCACTCGAGCACCTCGTGTATGTGGCGACGGGTGATCGTGTATTCTCGACCCTCTATGTTGGTCAAGATCACGTCGTCGGTAGGGCCATCGGTAAGGCCCTGGTAAAACAACCTCACCAATCTAGGGTAGTAAGAACCCCAGATTGGTTTGAGAAGGTTGCCGAGACCGGCATTCCTAAGATAGTTGCGAGCCCATTGGGTCTCGCCCAGTACATCGGGATTTGTGAAGAGGGTAGGGTCAATGAGGTACTCGACCTCAAAGGTCTTTGCGGCCCACCACTTATTGGGTTGTACCACGTTAGTGGGTGGTGGCGGCATAGGGGTAGACTCGCGTGAAGACCCGCGCGAAGACGCGCTTGTCGACCCGGACGTGGTGTCCGATGTCGATGGTGACGAGGTCCTCACGAGTGATGGGGTAGGTGGTGGTGGTGCGGCATTCTTATGCTGAACCGGAAGCTTAAAGGTTGCCTTCTTCGAAGACAACTGGGTTTTGGGGGGCATTTTTTTTTTTTTGGTAAAATGGCAAAATCTAGGATTTTCTCTAACTCAAATTGAAAGAAAAAGCTAATTTTAGGGTTTATCGTGGGTTTCGGATGCGCTAGCACGTGAATCCGATCTGAAACACCAACGAATGTGCAACCCTAGGGCGTCGGATGGTTGGAGAAGAAGGAGAAGAAGAAGCACCCAAAATCCGAAAAGCTCAAATGATTTCAAATGTGGAGTGAAATCCCCAATTTCATATATATAGGACCCGGCTCAATTAATCAAAATCCAAAGTCGATTAATCGAGATTCAAAACTAGGTTAAGCCGCGTGAAATCGATTAATCAATTTCCAAAATCGATTAGTCGAAAGTCAAAATCGATTAATCGAAATCGTATCCGTTTAAAAATTCAAGTTTTAGAGCTCACTAGCGCGAGCCAGTCGATTAATCGAAATCCATTTCGATTAATTGAAATTTCAAAATCGATTAATCGAAATTCACTTCGATTAATCGAAATCGTGCAGTCCTTTCCAAAATTTTCAGGATTCCTTAAGTTATTCGATTTGTTGAACTATGGTTCGATTAATCGAAATCTCAAATCGATTAATCGAATTTTCACATCGATTAATCGAAATCGTTTCTCTGACTTCAAATTTTCATAAGTCCCTTAAGTTATTCGATTAATCGAACTTCCAGTTCGATTAATCGAAATCGTAAATTGATTAATCGAAACCTCCTCGACTAATCGAATTTTAGTAATTCCCTCTAAATTCTTCTAACATTCCCAATCTGTTCGATTAATCGAACATGCAATTCGATTAATCGAAAACCTAAATCGATTAATCGAAATCGAAATCGATTAATCGAAATTTCATTCTATATATTTTCTCACTCTTACTCAAGTTTCCAGTCACTGGCACATGCCAGTCGACTAATCGAACAAAATCGATTAATCGAAATTCCAAATCGATTAATCAATTTGAAATTCGATTAATCGGTTTCGCCTAATTTCTGTAGATTTTCAAGTTCTTTGTTTATTTGATTTCTCTTGTAGTTTATGACATCAAGTGATCCTTAGTTCTACAAAACACATCCTCAAGGTCATGTGTATATAAAATTTTGTTCCTTTATCATACTTTGATCAAAACTTCCATTGAATTACAAGTATTGTTGAGATTCCACAAACATGTTTGCGGTTTACACTGGATTTTCAAGTCGTTGGAAACAAGGCTGGATATTGTTCTTTCACATCGGCCTCTCGTTCCCATGTAGCTTCTTCGTTTGGATGATTTTTCCATCGAACAAGCACTAAGGGAATCACTTTAGTGCGTAATACTTGTTCCTTTCGATCCAAGATTTCCACTGGTTCCTCTATCATGCTCATGTCCTCACACATCTCCAAAGGTTGACTTCCTCACACATGAGATGGATCGTTCACATACTTTCTGAGCATTAATATGTGGAAAACGTTATGTACCCGATCAAATAGCGGTGGTAAGCCAATGCGATACGCAACTTCACCTACGCATCCCAAAATTTCAAATGGTCCAATATAACGGGGACTTAACTTCCCTCTCTTGCCAAATCTCATTACGCCTTTCATAGGCGACACATTCACAAACACGTGTTCACCCACTTTATAGTAGACACTAGTCCGCTTGATGTCGGCGTAACTTTTCTGTCTGTTCTGTGTTGACTTCAGCCTTTCTCTGATTATTCGAACGACAGTGGCGTTGTCTTCAAGTAGTTTTGGCCCTAAAATAAATTTCTCACCTGTTTCTTCCCAATTGAGGGGTGATTTGCATTGTCGTCCATACAGAGCTTCATACGGTGCCATGCCAATGCTCGTTTGGAAACTATTGTTGCATGCGAATTAGATCAACGGTAGATACTCATCCCAGTATCCTTGCATATCCAGCATGCACGCTCTGAGCATGTCTTCTATCACTTGGTTCACTCGTTCTGTCTGCCCATCAGTTTGAGAATGGAAAGCTGAGCTAAAATCTAGTCGTGTTCCCATTCCTTCTTGAAATTTCTTTCAAAACTTGGACGTATATAGTGGATCACGATCTGAAACTATGCTGCTTGGAATCCCGTGTAGTCTTACAATCTCCTTCATGTATAAGTCTACCAGTCTTCCTGCCGTATACATCTTATTGTACGGCAAAAAGTGCGCTGATTTGGTCAATCGATCCACGACGACCCAAATGGCATTGTGTCTCTTGGCAGTACGCGGCAATCCAACAATGAAATCCATCGAGATCGATTCCCACTTCCATTCTGGTATTGGTAAAGGCTGTAATAGTCCAGCCGGATGTCTATGATCAACCTTCACCTGCTGACAAGTCAAACACCGTGACACGTATTCGGCCACGTCTTGCTTCAAACCTCTCCACCAGTAGTTCTTTTTCAAGTCTTGGTACATTTTGGTGCTACCAGGGTGGATAGCATAATTTGACTTATGAGCTTCATCAAGAATCGTTCGTCTTAGATTGGCATTGTCCGGAATGCAGAGACGACCTTTGAACAATAAAGAACCATCTTCTTTTACTGAGAAGTCCGGCCTGATGCCCTCAATCACGTTTTGATGAATCTTTGTTAATGTCGGATCTTTCATCTGTAGATCGTGGATATGCTCAAATATTACTGGCTTCACTGATATGTTAGCCAAAAAAGATCCTGTAGCTTTCGACTCAATATTCGCATCATAAAGTGCCAGGTCTTCCAATAATTTCCACCGGTGCATACCCAAAATCAAACAAGCTAACTGAGCTGAACCCTTCTGACTCAAGGCATCGACTACTACGTTCGCCTTGCCTGGATGGTACTGTATAGAACAATCATAATCCTTGAGGAAATCCATCCATCTGTGTTGTCTCATGTTGAGCTCTTTCTGTGTAAACAGGTATCTGAGGCTCTTATGATCGGTGAAAATTTCAAACGTCTCACCATACAAGTACTGTCTCCAAATTTTCAGCGCAAAAATGACTGCTGCTAGCTCCAAGTCATGAGTCGAGTAATTTTTCTCGTGTTCTTTTAGTTGTCTTGATCCGTAAGCTATCACCTTCTTGTGCTGGTTGAGCACACAACCTAACCCATTGTATGACGCATCGCTGTACACTGCGTATCCTCCACTACCTGAAGGAATCGCTAGCACTGGAGCCGAAGTGAGTCTCGTTTTGAGTTCTTGAAAACTCTTCTCGCATGCCTCACTCCACTCAAATCTTGAATCCTTTCATGTTAGCTTCATGAGAGGTCCCGATATCTTTGAAAACCCCTCGACGAAACGTCGATAATAGCCTGCTAAGCCCAGAAAACTTTGGACATCGGTCACTGTCTTTGGTTGCTCTCATTTAACCACTGCTTCGATCTTTCTTTGGATCTCTCTGTGATGCTTTGAGACAACATGTCCCAAAAAGCTAACCTCTTCCAACCAAAACTCACATTTGCTGAGTTTGGCATACAATTGGTGTTCACGTAGCATCTGTAGAGCAATCCTCAAATGTTCTTCGTGTTTCGTCTTGGATTTGGAGTATATCAAGATATCATCAACGAACACTACGACGCAAGAATCCAAGTGTGGTTTAAACACTCGATTCATCATATCCATAAACGACGTCGGAGCATTCGTCAACCCAAACGGCATCACAAGGAATTCATAGTGTCCATACCGTGTCCTGAAAGCTATCTTCTGAATGTCCTCTGCCTTGACTCGCAACTGATGGTATCCAGATCTCAGATCGATCTTGGAAAAATACTTTACTCCTTGCAGTTGATCGAACAAATCGTCAATTCTAGGCAAAGGGTAGCGGTTCTTCACAGTGAGCTTGTTCAATTGTCGATAGTCAATGCATAGTCGTATTGACCCATCTTTCTTCTTGACAAATAAGATCGGTGCTCCCCATGGAGACACGCTCGGTTTGACAAACCCCTTGTCCATGAGCTCTTGCAATTGTTCTTTCAACTCCTTCAACTCGGTCGGAGCCATTCTATATGGCGCCTTCGAAATAGGCTCCGTTCCCGGTGCTAAGTCAATAGCGAATTCCACTTCTCTCTCTGGAGGTAATCCAAGCAATTCTTCTGGAAACACGTCGGCGAAGTCTCGCACAACTGCTATCTCAGAGATGATATTCTTTTCTTCCTTGTCCTATTTTAAGAAAGCCAAGTATCCACTGCAACCCTTTCGGATCATTTTCTCGGCCCTTACTGCTGAGATCAGTGGCATAGGTGATGACCTCACTCCTTGAAACCGAAATGATCTTCTTGTGTTGGGTTTGAAAATGACGACCTTGTTCTTGCAATCGACTGTTGCACTGTCCTGCGCCAACCAGTCCATGCC
Source organism: Chloranthus sessilifolius (assembly GCA_021018995.1). NCBI lineage: Eukaryota > Viridiplantae > Streptophyta > Magnoliopsida > Chloranthales > Chloranthaceae > Chloranthus > Chloranthus sessilifolius. The sequence continues at coordinate 89,670,683 of CM037595.1, read as the reverse complement.
AAGGATCACATCAAATCCTTGCATGTCCAGCAGTATCAACTTTGCTTCCAATTCATGCACCTCTAGGTCTCGAACTGCTACAATGACAGATTTACAAGCTAATTCCGTGTCTACTAACTCTCCAGTCGGAATAGACACAGATAGGACGAAGTCCAACACCTCTGGAATAATCTTCATCCTCTTAGCAAAACGTGGAGTGACGAATGAGTGGGTAGACCCTGGGTCTATCAACACTCTCGCGTCATATCCAACAAAGCATCCCTTCTCATATATAGTTAAAGTACCTATAGTATACATACATACATACAGTAATTTACACATTAATTTACACCCCTAATTCAATTATAAATTTAGTGTTTAGCAAAAGAAACTATACTATTCCTAGTGAATGCACCTTCTCTATCTAAAATTTTAATGAAATTGAAAATTCTTTACTTTAAAAGAGTTTCACCTTAGATGACGTCATGCACATTCCCTGCTTCCTGAGCAGTGACTGCATAGGCTCTCCCATGAAAGACCGGTTTCCGTGCTTGAATGGTGTCATTAGTCTTCTGCTTGAAGCCGTCTTTCCTTTATCAGTCTCGGGGCAATCCTTTATCAAGTGGCCCACCTTGCCACATCGGAAAGAACCCCTAGTCCCTGCTCTGCAATCCACCGTTCTATGAGGCTTGCGACACTTGGCACAAGTCTCTCAAGGCACGGAAGAAACTGTACGAGAACCCTGTGTGATAGTAGCGCCAGTAGACATGGCAGGGCTCTCATAGCGTAAAGGTCTCCCCGACGCAAGTAATGGAAACCTCTGTTGGTGTTGCTGTTGCGCCGGCCTTCCGAAACCCCCTTGGAACTGTGGTCTCTGATTTTGGGCCACGAACCTCGGCTTTTTGTTCACCGGTTCGTAATTCCCCGATCTTCCTTGATCATTTCCTCCTCTCTGTTGCTCTCTCTGTCTATATCTATTTGTATTTTCTTCTTCCACAACCAGTGCCTTGCTCATGACCTCTTCATAGGTCCTCAACTGAAATGGAGCTACTCCTCCTCTAACCTCAGGGTTCAAACCTTGCTGAAAGCTTTTGGACTTCATCACATCGGTAGTGACGTAATCCGGGGTAAAACGGGCAAGCCGTAGAAACTCCACCCCATATTCTCTCACTGTCATTCTTCCTTGCACTAATTGTAGAAATTGTATTTCAAGCTGATTCCTTACCACTTCCGAAAAATATTATTTGTTGAACTCCTCAACAAACTCCTCCCAAGTCCAGGGCAACTCCGGGGTCTCCTGAGCCCTAGTCTGTATCACGGACTTCCACCAAGGCCCGGCCTCCCATCCCAAAGATGTGCCCATCTCACACTCTCATCTTCCGTGCATGTCAGCACGCTAAAGACCTTCTCCATTTCCATCAGCCAATTTTCAGCTGCCATCGTGTCTACCTGCCCTGAAAATGAAGGAGGTCTCATCCTCCTAAACTCTATAAAGGATGAGGGCACAGACAGTGCGGTTCCTACAGGTGGTGTAGGTGGCTGTTGTTCTCTCGCTGCATGAGCTGCATAGGATGCGGCTTGTTGTGCCATGGCAGCTGCCATGGTCTCCATGGTATGCATCATCCTTTGTCGCTCCTCTCTGTCCTCTTGTCTTTCTTTAACTCTCTCTTGTTCTCTTTGATCTTGATCCTGACGATCTCAATCCTCATCATCATGCTGTCTACTACTACTGCCCCCTGGGGCCTCGGTACCTTCTAAAGGCACTCTATTGGTAGGAGAGATGTAATCATCTCCACTACGCAGACTCCTCTGTTGGCCTCCCCTTGGTCGGTCTCTTCCTCTAGATGACATTGACGGCTACAATTGAAACTAAAGTCTCGTTAGCAGAAGTCCCTATGTTCTGACAAAAGAATGATTGCCAGAATTGCTAAAGAAATAGCTTTGATACCAACTGTGATAGCCCGGATTTCAGCACCCCGAAACCCGGCCATCAGCACGATCATCTTGACCGTACCCCTTAGCTATGCATGGAACATTGGTATATCAAGCAATCAATTGAATTGAAATAGTAAATGAAGCTGCGGAATTAAATTTCTATATAAGCATTTTTCAAAATACAGTTCTACCCTCATGCCCCTACATGAACGGAGAACCGATCTGAACCATCGACGATAGCTAATCATCACAGATGGTTTGCCCAAAAGAATTATCCCACAATCTATGTATATACATTGTTTGATCAAAACAAGGCTTGACATACCAAGCCGTACAAAATCTCTCTAAACTCTCAAAGCTGCACAATGGAGTCCTCTAGAAGAAGTCCTCAGGAGGTGGCTCCAACTCGTCTCCAGGTGCAAGGTCCGAATCACCGGGGTTCTCCTTAAGCCTCGGCAGCTGCTAGTAGTGGACCTGCGACGTATAGTCTATAGGGTGAGCTACATCCTAGCTCAATAGGGAACAGAACACAGTTGAACATATAAATTACCACTCACATATATTCCATGATATGCCATGCATGATGTGTCTATGCAGTTACTGATAAAAACAGTTGAAAAGAATCACATTCTTACTGGTAGTTTACTCATGTCTTTTACTTATTCATGAATGATGCTAAAAAGGTCTAAAGCAAACTTAAACTTTCAACTTAAGTAATCCCCGAGCAATATAGCATCGAGCCCCGATGAGATACCCATCATCGTCATCTATATAGACAGTTTTAAAAGTATTCCCTGGGAATACAAATAGTACCCAAGCCCCTTTCCCCTGGGGATTGGTGGCGGGGTTTCACTTGTCTCAACTCAACACCCCTGTGGTGTGCCTACTATATATGGATAAGCCTCCGCACTGGCCTACGGTTTCGCCGCCGTATCGGTCACAGATATCCTGCCGTGTCAGTCGTGGATATCCCGCCACGTCGGTGGGGTACCCTATCAAACCTCAAATAACAAAAGTATAAGGTGCTTTACATATAGTTATTCACCGTATAAGTGTGCTATCTTATATCAGTTAGGCCCTATCAAACATGATTCAATCTTGGATACATCCCTGGGATGTATCCATTCACTTACATCACCCTGATGCTCTTATCTCTTTACTTCCTCATCCCCTGGGGATGGATCATTATAATTACTCTTATTGATGTCACACACACACACTTTTCACAAACTCTTAAGCAATAAAATATTTTGAATGGAATTCTATATCACTACATACATGCTCTTGCAAAATAAAGTACATGTTCAAAGTGTTCCCTACCTCAAGTCTCTATTTGATCATGCATCAAGGTCCCACGTAGCTCCTTGTGCTCAAGCTCACACGTACCACCTATGGTACCACATAACATGTGAAATACATCACTAAAGATGTAATAAAGAAGGTCTAAGACCCTCCAAGAATCTTAAAGTCAAACTCAAAAGTCAACATAAACTGGCACAGTCGATTAATCGAACTCCAAAATCGATTAATCGAAATTCAATATCGATTAATCGATTCTCAAATCGATTAATCGAGATTCCCATTCGATTAATCGAATGGGAATTTCTCTATTCTATCCAGTCGATTCTCAATTCGAGTAATCGAGTTTCCAAAATCGATTAATCGATCCCAAATTGATTAATCGAAACTCTAAATCGATTAATCAAACTCTCATTTCGATTAGTCAATTTCTCCAAGCTCTTTTCTTTTCTCCACTGGAGTTCACTGTAGGTTCCCAGTCGATTAATCGATATCCAATTCGATTAATCGAAATTCAAAGTCGATTAATCGAAACTTAATTTGATTAATCGAGATCGGGGTCCTCTGACTTTTCAACTTCTTGGCCAAAATCGATTAATCGAAACTCAATTTCGATTAATCGAAATGGCCAGATTCAGCCCATTTTGGGTTGTTCTTCCCAATCTTTTTCCCTTTCTTTTTCCTTCATTTTTCTAAGCCTTTATCATATATTTTCACCCATTTCTAACTACAATCTAACTCTTCAATCTATGCATTTAATCTACAATAATTTTACCTTCAATCAATTTCAAATTGATTTAAATCAAGTGGTTGGAAAGGCTAGGGTTCCAGCTTTGGCTTGAACGGATTCCCCGCGTTGAATTGGCCTCTTTAATGCTTGAATCCCCCTTCCAATCACTCACAATCACTCCTTGCTCAACCTTCTTTACTCCTCTCTCTCTTATTTACTTCTCTCCCAACAACCGAAAACATACAATTTAGGGTTATTAAACCCTTTTATCTCTCCTCTCACTTGTGTGTTGAGCACATGCACCGCGATAGGTGTATGTGACCTCAGATTTACATCACACACCACATAATCACACAAATTATCACATCTTTTCCGTTCATCACACTCTATGCTAACTATTTAACTCCTAATTGGTCAAACCCGTGACCAATCGGGCACGGATCCCGAGGTCACTATTTAACGTGATTTTTTGGGATATTACACCTATCAAGACGTTGGGTCCAATTAATCACATTGTTTATTACTTGTTAGACTCCGTCCCTATTAAGACGTTGGGTCTAATCAAGCACAATACCAATTTATCATTCAAAATCATTCAAAATCATAAATCATAGTAAAAACTTTACAGTGCATACGGTTACAACTATTGTGCAGATACCTTAACATTTAACCCAATTATTGTAAAGGAGGTTAGCCGGTATCACGAACTTCTGTCCCTGAATTCATGGACGTCCGTCAAATTAACTCATTCTGGACAGAGTTCTTGAGAAGCATGGACGACCGTCCTAAAGCCATGGACGTATGTCCTAAAGTTGCGTCCTGGAGCTTCAGAACTTGCGAAGAACACAAACGTTTGTCTTACATTCACGGACATCCATTCTGAGTTGCTCGGATGATCCAACCCGATTTTTGAGCCATAAACATCAACATCAATGAGAAACTATCTTAGCGTGCTTCACATCTAATCAATATCATTTATTATTTGTGCAATAACGACATTATTTACTATAAAAAAATCTAAAGGAAGGCATGATTTCTCCATACCTTGAACTTATGTAAAAGCGGATCTACTAGTCTCAATTGGGTTCCTCACCACGAAGATGACTCTTGCAGGATGAGAAGTATGCTTGAGAATTCAATGCAAAAGTCTTGTCGATCTTCCAAAAAGAAGATCTCTAGAAAAGAGGATCTACAATCTCTTCTCTTAAGGTTTCTAAGGTTTCTTATGAGGAGAACTCTATTTTTAAGAAAAACTCTAAATGAAATTATGATTTAGGGTTTTTTTCATATTAAGTCTTTTACTTAACTTCTTAGGAAATCATCTAGTGTTATGATAACATACCAAAGAAGGATGTATAGGAATTTAAATGAAAGTCCAAAATAAAGGTTTAAAACTCATATACCAAGGTTCAAACCTTTGAACCCTTGTCTCTAACTCAAGCCTCTAACTAGTAGGCTACCACATAACTTGTATCAATTAATTGCATAAATAAATATAAGAGTTTGAAAGCAAAACAAATACTTAATTAAAACCTTGAAAATTCTAAGCATGTGGGAGATACACTAATAGACATATACATGGTAAACATGTGTATTCAAAGACATAAAATCTGGATCACTACATACCCTCTATCATAGCTAATTCTGGTGGGGACGGAATGGAAAGGATCACAGCTTGCATTAGATGAATTGGGGAGAGTTATGCGTTCCAAAGAATAATGGTGGCTTGGGATTTTAAAATCTCGTAGCTTTCAATACTGCAATGTTAGTGAAACAAGTGTGGAGAATACTTTCAAATTCATCTTCTCTCACTAGTTGTATGCTAAAAGCTAAATATTTCCCTAGATCCTCCATCTTCGATGCAAAATAGGGAAGAAACGCCTCTTTCACTTGGTGTAGCATCATCTTGGCTAGAGATATTGTTGAGAAGGGGGACTGTATATATGGAGAGTAGAGTGGGCAAATCGATTAAAATTTGGCATGATAGGTGGATCCCGAGAGCTTAAACATATAAAGTGAAATTTTTGGGTAATCGATGATATAATTAGTGAAAATATACAATCACAATCACAAAATGAACACAAGCGATTTTAACGTGGAAAACCCTATCATAGGTAAAAACTATGGGATATATCTCAGATCCAAGGTAAATAATTAACTATGAAAAATAAATTTTTACAGTGCTTATGAATGAAATGCTCTATTACTCATCTCACCAACAAAAATCGCATCCCACAATCATCCCTTTCACAGTATAAAGTTATCGCCTTCAACCGTCAACTTTCACGATGGTCCACTCGATTCACACGAGCCAACTACAAACTTGAAACACCAAGATCTACCTCCAATCACAGGGGCAAAGTTTTCTTTGAGATTTAGAATAACACTAAAATATCTCAAAGAGAAGGGCAATGGGAATTCTTGAGAGAATTTTTTTAAGTGAAGATCTTTCCCCAAAAACCCATGGCTTCCCGAATCACAAACTTCTCTTTTTAACCATCGGGACACGGATGTCTGTGAATCACTCACGGATATCCATGAGTCACTAACTTCCCTAATCGTTGGGATACGGACGGCCGTGAATCACTCTCGGATGTCTGTGACCACGGATGTTCATGATCACAGATGTCCGTGACCATTAAATGTACTTGACATTCTGACACATGTTGGGAGCATTCTGATAAAATAACTTATATAAAGTTATCTCCCCAAGAGGTAATTGTCATCAGCTATGTTGGATCTAGTGGTGGATAGTCCTAGGCGCTGGAATGAGGGGGATATGCGTGAATTTCTTCAAGATGAGGATGTGGAGGTCATTCTGAGTATTCCCATACCCAAATGTTGAAAAGGAAGACAGAGCAGCTTGGGCGCTTGAAAGAGATGGCAAATTCTCGGTAAGAAGCGTCTACAAATTAGCTCAATTAGCTCTTACGGAGGAAATTAAGGGAAGGGGATCAGCCTCTTCTAGTGCTGATGTGAGTAACATTTTTTGGAGGGATTTAGGAGTTGCCACATATCAAATAAGGTCAAAATTTTAGCTTGGAGGGCCTGTTAGAATATTCTCTCAGTTAAGGCTTTGCTACACAATAAAATAGATAGTATATCCCTGAAGATGTATTTGCTGCCCATGCTCTCAGAGACTGCCCTAAAGCGGAGATATGCCGGTTTAGCTCATCTTTGGGTGCTCGGACTCACGATTTTTAAGGACTGGATTTTAAAGAACGGACCATCGAGTTTCATAAAAGTTTCGGGAAGTCATAATTAGACAGATTTTTCATCATTCGTGAGCAATTTGGAATGAAAGAAACCAGGTCTACTATGGAGCTAAGGCGAAAGATCCGAGCACTATAACTAGGAACGTTGAAAATTACCTTGCTGAGTTCCAACAAGCTATTGAAAAAGATGCAATCAAATCCCCTCCCTTACCACCCTCTGCTGTTGCTTGGACTCCCCCAGTGGAGGACCGATTCAAAGTAAATTTTGATGGGGCCTAGTGTGAAGCAGAAAAATCGGTAGGAATCGGTGTGATAATTCATAATCATGAGGGGATGGTTCTTGCATCTATGGCAAAATAACTGTCCAAATATTTCAAAAGCCGATCATTGTGAGGCTTTTGCGTTTCTTGAAGCTTCTCTTTTTGCTTACCAATGTGGATTCCAAGATGTGGTTTTTGTAAGGGTTTCTTCTCATGTGATCGATGAGGCTAATAGCAAAGAGAGGGACTTCTCGGATCTATCATTCCTGATTGAAGATAAAAAAGATAGTTTGATTTGCTTCAGGTCTTATTCATGTTCTCATGTTAAGAGAACAACAAATGCAGCAAACCATTTATTCTCAAAGATCGGCTTGAGAAAAACTTGTGATGAGATTTGGATGGAGGATCCCTCCTCGAATTCATGATGTAATAGCCTCTGATTTTTCAGTGGTTTTCTCAAATGAAAATTTTCATTATAAAAAATAAATAAATAAATAAATAAAACTCCTTTTAACCGATGATTCTTTTAGTGCAAACTAATTATTCTACTGTCATTGATTGGCTTAAATCAGACAATGAGGATCATTTTATGGTATAATTTTCCATATAATAGATCTTGAGATCATGAGCATACGTCACTCAATTTGTTATTCTATGTGGTACACATCCCAAAATGTGATTGAAAATCATGGTTGAGCATGATGTGTGTTATGACTTTCAAGTAATTTTTGGGATGTGTATCACGGTAAATCCTTCTTTTAATAGGTATGTTGGGCTCAAACCTACGACCCTGTGCTTGCAATATTGTCAACCTTCCATTGTGCTACAATTTTGTTGGAATAAAAAATTTACTGTAAGATGATATACCATTGAATTTTTAAGAGCGTCATGGTAAAAAATATCATGATTGTTTGAATCAGACGATAAAGATCATTTTTCATCCCAATCTTCAACGTAATGGGTCTTGAGATCATGGGTATATCAGAGAGTTAATTATTTGTTCCACATGGTACACAAAATACATTACATTAAGTGATCTAAAATCAAGTTTGAAGATGATGTGTGCCACATAGTTTCGATCACTTATGTGCGCCGTGGACCCAGAGATTTTATGTCTTGTGGTTCACCATTAATCTTAAGATCCATTGGCTCAAACCAATCATTGATTTTTCGATTGTGGTGCGCATAGAGATCTGGTTCATGTAGATACAAGGATCCTTTAAAAGAAAGACTTGGTATTTGGGGGACCTTTGCTTAGTGAAAATACCATCTAAGCCATTTAATATGAAGGTCATGACGTAAAAATCTTTAATGTAAAAGATTGGTACAAAACACAATCTAATATATGACTCGAAACGGTCAACCATTGAATCAGATCAAAGCCATTCATTGTGTTGAGTTGTATGATAGAGATTTAAATATGGTGTCCCCATATTTAAATCAACACGAACGCACGTGCACTTTTACTAGTTCTACAAAAAGTGACCGGAATCTTTAATGCGCAAGACAACCGGGAAAGCTAGCTAGCACACCCAATGGGATGACTTGCTTGATGGTGAAGACTGAAGAGAGCAGGGTGAACAGATTATGTGTCCGCGATGCGTTCCATAAAAGGTCTGAGAGAGGAGCTCAGGTTAGTATATAAGTCCATGTTCTTCATTCCTTCATTGATAATTTTACTTTCAATGGAGGCTGTTCTATAGTGTGTACGCAACTCCGCATGTATTGGACTGATTATGTTCTCCTTGTTAGCCTTGCATATGGACCTCGTACAAGTGGGACGGGTCGGGTCGGAATGTAGTTGGATTGAGTCAACCCATTATTTAACCAGAACCCAAACCCGACCCGACCCATTTATTGAAATCCTCAAACACGATCTAACCCAACCGAAGTTTTTGCTAATTGGATCAGGTCAAGGTCAGATTGGGAAAACTCAGGCTAAATATAAGATAGAGAGTTGGGTCAAACTGGCCCAGATTAGGTTGGTTTTTGGTCAAGAAACCTCAACTTGAATCCACCCATTTAATAAGGGCCCAACTATCCCCATATTTACCCACCGGGCTCCCAAGTTGATGAAATGACCCAGCTGGGTCTAAGGCCCTCAACTATCCCCCTATTTAACATATGGGTCAAATTTTAGCCTGACCTGGCGGGCCGAAAATCTGAACCCTAACCCAACTTGTGGCGAGTCTGGTCGCTTGACTTGATACGTCAGGTCGACCTGAAATTGATATGAGATTAATGCTAAGCAATCACAAATGAATGAATAGTGGCTTGTAACTATTCTAAATGATGCCCATCATTTCTACTACACTCAATCAAAAAAATTACGCCAATCAAAGGGGTTTTTTCTAGAAAATCAAATAGCACTTTAATATGGATTGATAAGAGATATGAACAAAGGCCAATGCATCAATATTACAGTGCATCGATGGTATTGTTCAAAGCCGTTCTCTCTCCCCACGTCACCCATTTTTTGTCCACGTGATTTGGCTCAATCTCACCAACGCGTGCGGGGGCGTATTGGATTTGTCCCATATCGGCTGTGGGCAGGCCCTTCTTGGGCTCTTTATCTTGGGCAAATCTCACCTTATAAGCCGATTTTGTGAGGTTGAGTTAGGCCCCTTGGATTTCTTATGATGGTATCAGAGCTGGTATTTCTCCACTCTACATCATCCAATTCAATCGTCCACGTGATTTGGTTTTGCTCAATCCCACCAACATGTGCAGGGGCGTGTTAGAATAGTCCCACATTGCCTGTGGGCTTAGAGGTCTTGAGCTTTATATAATTTGGGCACTCCTCACTTTAAAAGTCGGTTTTGTCAAGTTGAGTTAGGCCCATTAGATATCTTATCACCAAACTTACATGTTACAAGATGAGCTGGGTTTTCCATATTTGATTATTTGAACTTTCTCTTTATATAGTGTAGTATATGATTGCCATATAGGATACTAGATTACGCTACCGAAAAAAAAAAAAAATTGGATTACACCGTTCAATAGTTAGTCTTTTAAGCATTTACAGGTTCCAACAGAAAATAGCACACATTATACTTTGGTTCCTACTTCCTACAAGAACCGAACAAACTAGAAGTATACAAACACAGAGGCTAAGCACCCTTCATATTTTGGCTATTACAAACAAAATGCAGAGCAAACCAAGTGATCAACAAGGATGTTATGGCCGAAGCATAACAGAAGCAGCAAGTGACACTATAGAGAAATACGTTGACCATACCAACTTTTGATCATCTATCAAGCATCTAGTCCCATTCTTTGCTTCTTACTTAACAATATGATCACCAATTATCTGCCTTCATTATTACACAATTGGGAAAATACTTGGCCTTTCTTTATGTCAAGACTCCCGTCACTCTTTTCGGTACTACTACTATTCTCAGATCTTATGTCATCAGGCGGAGCACGGGGAACTGTAGGTATGGAGGACTCAAATGTGCAAATATTGCTGTCTTCGTAAGTTTCTCCAAGCATTGCAGTCTCTTCGACTTTCAGTGCGTGTTCCAATTTCCACAACACATTACCCATTGTCGGCCTGTCAACACCATGCTCAGCCAAACATTTATTTGCAGTCTCTCCGAAAATCCTCAGCGAATTGGAATTGATGTTACCCACTAGTAGGGGATCTATAATCTGCTCGAGTGAACCCGTTTTTTGCCAGTTGGTCACCCATTGGACCAAGTTCACCTGCTCCTTCGGGAGCATATTATCTACAGCGGGTCTTGCACAGAGGACTTCAAAAAGTACCACTCCAAATGAATACACGTCCGACTTTTCTGTAAGCCTTTGTCTTTGGTAGTACTCCGGGTCGAGATACCCGAAGCTACCTTTGATGTTGTTGGTGCTCACATGGGTCTGATCTAAACCAGGCCCTGATCTCGAGAGACCAAAATCCGCAACCTTAGCAACGCAGTTCTTATCAAGCAAAATGTTTGCCGACTTAACGTCACGATGAATGAAGCCCGCCGGTTCAGAGCCAGTGTGGAGGTAGTGAAGACCCTTGGCCGCCCCGATGCATATCTCAAGCCTCTGCTTCCAAGACAAAGAAGGGAAGTTTGAGCCATACAGATGCTCTTTTAGTGTCCCGTTTTCCATGAATTCGTAGACCAGTATCCTCTCCTCCTCTTCTTCACAATACCCAATCAAAGAAACAAGATGGCGATGCCGCATCTTAGATAAGACTGCGATCTCTGTCTGGAATTCCAGAATGCCCTGCTGAGACCAAGCCATGCCACGCTTCACGGCGACTTCTGTTTTGTCTCGAAGAACCCCTTTATAGACTTTACCAAACCCACCGATACCGATAACCAAGTCATTATCAAAATTCTTAGTTGCCAACTGTATATCAGCAAAAGATTTCTTTAGGCCTAGATTTAAATTCGACCGGGGGGATGCACCTGCCCTTTTCAATCTATTATATGTACTCCCTCCAGATCCAAAAGATGGTAAACATCCCAAAGCATCTGTAGGTGTTGGTTTCAGTTGCCTCCGCTTCCGCCATTTAATCACCAGAAGCAATCCAACTACCAACAAGCAGATAAGAACACCAACTCCGAGAACCAAACCCACCATGAACCCAATAGGTTTCTTTGATTCGTTACCGTCATCAGAAAACGAACCTACGCCATGCAATTTCATGATCTCTAACCCATTTAGCATAGCATTGTTAGACTGATCATTGGGGTGAATGGTTACTCGTAAAACCGCCGAACTATTATTACTAATGATGAAGTCGATGTAGCGAGGGGTTGCGTGAGTTTGGTAAGTGAGACGAGCGAGATTAAAATTTTTGTATGCAGAATACCCGTCGATATAGACATTGAAAAGACCTACAGCCATACTACCAATATCACAAAAATGCATCCGAACAAGGTGCCTAAAACCTGAACTCACTGGCAACTCCCAAGTTAGATTGAGATCCTGAGCTTTAGTATCATTACTTGTGTCCAATTGTTGGGCAGTCTTGTAAACATCATCCGGGGCAATTTCGCTGCTCAACAATGCATCATAGTTAATCTCCCCAGTGTAGTGAAGCTGCTTTGCGGCAGACTTCGTAATCAGGAATTCGTTATCAGGAATCCAATTCCTCCATAGAGGATCAGAAGAAGGTGTGATCTCTTGACCACCAACATTGATCCTATGTATGGTTTCTAACACCTGTTCCAACAAACCAGCCTGTGTACCCAATGGATTAACACTCTTGACCTTGTCGGCGATGAGATCGTCCGGCACAGAGAAGACTTCTACAGCATTAACAAACGCGAGAGATGAATTAGCCGAAGGCGAAAATGAGATTATGATCTTTTCAGCCCCTCCTACTCTAACAAAGAACTCCTTTACCAAGCTGGTTTTTTGGTTCTGAACACTGAAATCGTGCAAAAGGGAGAACCCAGATGCTGAAACGTTGAAAACTGCAGAGCTGAGATTGAAATCAGGAGACGCGAAAGCTAAGAAATGGAGACGTAGCAGATGACTACCGTTGGTCTGCTTGATCGCGAACTCATACGACGAACGTATGTGAAAAACTCTCGCCGTGTGGTAGATATCTGACAAATTGTGTGATGGGTATTGATCTTGGACAGAAATTCCTGGCTTTGGAGAGAGGTGAACAGAGTTTGCATCCGAGTCTCCGACGAAATCCCGAAAATCAACGGTGGCAATTTGGCTCGACCCACAGTTGATGAAGTATTTATTAACAGGAGCGTAAGCTGATGAGGAAGATTCGAAAAATGAGAAGCAGAGGAGAACACTTACAGTAAAACTTGAGCAATTTTTGAAGATTCCCATGATCATTCTCCGCTCGTCCTTTTCTTATAAATATGTTTTTGATTCAGCAGCATGAATTATTAGTTGATACAATGACGCAAGTTGTATACATATCCAGGGGTTGATTCAGCTTGGACTGCTATCTGGTTATGGAAAATGAATGTTTTTGGCATTTTTTAAAGAAATTGTTACTCCCATATTGTTACAAACACGTCACTCAAAAAAATCTTCCCCATTTTAAAGGTGTTCACACCAACAAAATCTCTTTCATACCTACGTACATACCAATCAAATCAGGAATCCCTGAGCCGGCTTGAATGGTTGTATCACTTGTGCATATATAGGGATGCAAGTTTTAAACCGAAACCCGAATTCAACCAAAAAACCGGCCAAACTGGACTGAAACGATTCAATATCGAACCGAACTGGACCAATTCCAGTTCTGTTCGATTTGGGTGGCGGAAACCAAAAACCAATTAGGTAGGATTAGAAAACCAAATATTTTGTGGAAAAACTTGAAAATTGAAAAAAGTAAAGAAAAAAATGGTTTTGAAAAAAAAGCCCAAACCAAACTGATTAGGTTTTTTCGGGTTTCAGTTTGTGAAATTGAAAAAAAAAAATTTGAATTGAAACCGATTTGTTTCTGTTCAGTTTTGGTTCATGCTGAACCGGAACGAAAACCGAAATTTTCCGGTAAAGCTTAAATAGTGTAGCTGTAACAAAAGTTGGTGGGAGCAACAGTTTCCTTTTTTCATTAATATGATCAACATGGAATGCCGTTAACGCGGTGAGGATGTCACCTTTATTTGCGCTTTTGGGTTGATTGATATGATAAGAATACAAAGGTGGTGGAGAGTGTTCTCACTTGGGATGCATCACAAGGTTGTGAATTGCCTCCCATACCATTGAATAATCAAAAGCTAATTTTTCCCCATGGCAGGGAAACCGTGGGACCAATTTTATAATACTGCCCCTGTCACTGTTTTGGTCTTAGATAGGTACAGGGCTCTAACTTGAAGGATGATGAGTACTGAAATATGATGATATTTCACCCCTAAATATTTATATTTAGCTGTCCGATAAAGGCTATCTGATGAGAATTATTAGATTTGAATTGTTTCAGGTAAATACAAGCCAAGTGTGGAAAACAGCGTAAGAATTCTGAAAATAATGTCAAAACACTGTAACTTTGGGTCATCGAGAACTTGGTGTGACTTGCGGCTAAATTTGAACCTTCAAGACGACCGAATTATGAAATTGTTAAAACACAAACGTTGTAGATCATTTCGTCAGCTTTCCAACGGCGCAAGAATCACGTCAATCCGAGTTCGGGACAGAAAGTTATGGCTGAAATACCGAAGAAGTGTCTGATACAAAAAGTGTGCTAAAATTCACGGATTTCTGGGGGTCGATTAATCGAGGAGAAGGAGAGTCTGACACGGAATTGACTACTTTAAAGTTGATTTAAACCTTATTGAGTCGATTAATCGACTCTAAATTGGCGGCTATGGAGACTTCTGCGACCGGGAATCTATTTAAAGCGACTCAAACATTTCGAGGGAGAATTAGAAATTAGGGAGATAGGAGATTAGAGTTTTAGTTTTTTGCTTTTCTTTTTCATAGTTAGACATAGAAATAGGGAGTTATTATTTATTCCTTTTTGAGAGCTTTGTTCATTTAATTTCCAGTACTCATTCCTCCAGTTTATTATATTTTTGCTCAAGTTTATTCCTGCATTAATTTCGTTTCTGAAGATCATCGTACTTTTGGATCAAAGTAATTTATATTAAAGTTTGAGGTATTTTTAATTCATTAAATTAATGTTATTTTTCCTTCCTCATTTATTTATGCCATTTAATTACAATATGTGTGGCTAAATTCATAAGGATGGGGGATGTACTTTTAATAATATAAATTTAGGATTAAAATATGAGATCTTATTTTATAGTTGTTATGCTATCAAGAACGGATGAAATCCCCGCCACTAACCGGGATCGCGTGTGCCGAGCCATACCCGAGATCTCAGATTTATGACGGCAATTATACCCAATCATTGTTATATGGTCTTTTTGCTTTCATCGTGTGGATCTAATTACGATTATGATCCAGGATCGAGTGTGCCGAATCATGTCCTGGATCTTGGATCTGTAATGGTAATTTTATCTTAATTACTCCCTAATATGAAATCGAGTGTACCGAGTCATGCCCTTGATTTCAGATCTATGGTGGTATTATTGTTGAAATTTTTACCCACTCTGTGGATGATTTTTATTTGAACCTGAGATCAAGTATGCCGAGCCATGCCCTTGATCTCAGATTTATATATGAAAATCATCTAAGTCCTGATTGCAGGGATGCAACGTGGAACCTATCGGGGTTTTTGACCATTTATCTTCCATAAAAGATATTTGTTCTCAATGGTATATCTCATAGTTTAATCCGTAGATTTGTATTATGGGAAGAACGGACCAAAGATGGGAGGATTTAGTATCTTCATCTTTATCTTTATTTTTGAATTATCAGTTAAGTTTTAGTTTCTAGTTAGTAATTATCATCTCATCAAACCACCTAAATCATAAGACTGGTAGAATACTGTTAGATCTTAGTAGATTTCTGAAATTGCTTGTCCTTTTAGATCTTTCAAAATTAGTCCTCGTGGGAACGATCTCGTACTCCGCACCCACTATATACAATCCGATTCGTGCACTTGCGAGTAAAACATTACAATTAAAAATATCACATCAAAGGACATAGTGACCTAAGCAAAATTAGCTTTGTTATAACCCTAGTCACCAAATTTGCTGATTTTTTGAAAATTTTGTGACTTTGAGATTCTATGAAGTACTACAATAATATTCTCAATTTTTTTGAAAAATCATGTTCTTGAAATGGTACCTTTGTTTGCGCATATAGGTTTACGAAAGCAACCCCTACATTCGAAACCCCTTGAAATTCATTGACGGCTTGGAATCAGATAATGGAGATTGAATTTACCCCAATCTTTCACATAATGGATCTTGTAATCATCATACGGTCAATTGTGTATTTCACATGGCACAAATCCCAACACAATGGCCCTAAAATCATGTTTGAGCATGATGTGTGCCATGTGATTTTAGGGCCACGTTTTGGGGATTTGTGCCACATGGACTCAAAAACTGACTGTATGATGGTATGCTCACGACCTCAAGATCCATTGTGTGGAAGATGGGGGTGAAAAACGATCTTCATCATTTGATTTCAAGCAATTAATGGGTTTAAAAGGGTTTTAGAGTGTAGATGCTTTCAATAAACCTATAGGGACCAACAGTGGTACCCTTTTAAAAAGGGTGTAACTACTTGCACACGAGATTTGTATTGTTGTACATAATTTTAAAAGAAGACTTTGTATTTTCAACATTTAAGCCGTTTATGATGTAAAGATTTTTGTTGTCCAAGATCAAGCGGAAAATGATGTCTAGCATTTGATTTAAAGTAGTTAACCACTGAATCATATGATGAGCTTTGACTATCTTAAGATTGTGTTTCGTGCCAATATTAGGCACTAACGATCTTTACATCACGGCCCTCAAATCAAATTGCTTAGATGATGTTCCAAATGGCATAAATCCCAAAAGTAACAAACTTTTCTTTTTAAATTATGTGCAATGGCACAAACCTCGTGTGAAAATAGTTGCTCCCATTAAAAAATATAAAATTAGTGATTAATTTATAACTATTTCGATAAATCTAGACGTTTTTCAATATTTCTTAAAAAATTTCACACTTTTTCATGTTATTTTTGAATTTTTTGTCCAAGTTTTCTATGAACTTTTAACCTTGCCAAACTCTTGCGAAACCCAGATTTGGTAACTATGATTATAACAAGTTAAGGTAGAGATAGAATTCAGTGTTTAATCTTGAACACAATCCATAATGCTTGGGTCATCCATGTCGTACATTCGACACATGATGTCATTGATCGGAACATTTTAGATGGTAGGCAGTAGGTGATCAATTAGCGACACGAAACTTTCATCGACTAAATTGATGATCATAACTAGCTTTGATGACTTGTAAGAGCACCCACACGATAACCGCAGTTATGATCATCGATCTAGTTGACATAATTTTGGTGGCACCACTTGATCACCTACACCCTACCCCCTCTCTTAAAAACCCTAAAATGGTAATTTCAGAAAAAAAAAAAAAAAAATCCGAAAATGGCAGCTTTCAGCTTTTGAAAAGAAACTTTAGAATCAGTCACAATATAATTTTACTACTTGAAACTTCATCATCAACTTTAGCAAAAAAAAAAAGAACTTTTGAAAAAGAAAAGAAGTTTGAATCTCAATTATATCACTTAAAGATAGAATTATGCGCCGCCGGGCCAGTGCACTAAAGAGACTTGCATGAGTCATAAATAGTTTTTAAGGCTTTTATGAGCAAATCTCTTGTTTCTTCCTACACACCGGAAAAGAAAATAGAGTGGTGTGCAGAGAGCAAAACTTGTTGTGCACATAGGAAAAGATAATTTCATTTAACTATCGAAACAAAAAATTAGGAAAAGTTTGTGTGCACCCAAAAACTGCTGTGAACACAACTTTTGATAAGTGATACATATTTTGGACCATCATGAGCAACAATAAAGGAAAATTTGTTATCATTGATTTTTTTCTTAGTTTGTGTGCCTGTAGCAAAAACTGGGGTGCAGCTAGAAATGATGTGTGGGGAGAAAAAGGTGTGTGCGCAAAGCAATGCTCTTCTGTTTCATGAGCTAGTCACCAATCGGAGCATTATCGGCAGCTTTTGAAAAGGAACATGCGAATCGACGCCAACATTATTTAAAGTTAGTATTACGTGACCGGCCTATGCACACAGATTGCATCGACTATGATTATAAACTGTAGTCGCCAAAATTAGAATACAACAATGATTCGACAAGGGCCAAGGAACTCAGATCCTACGTAATATCAGAAACGTAATATCAGAAACATGTATCGAATCCAAAATTTGTAAGATCAATGCCTTTATTATTGTTGAGTAGCTTTGCTAGCATCCATAAAATCTTCAAGGGCACCTACGGCCAAAATCATTGATTGCCGTGAATCACACAATTGAGATCACGTGTCGCTTCAATATACCACAAATAAATCATGAGATCATGGTACACCTATCATACGGCCATGTCTAGATTTTACATGATACATATCCCAAAAACGTAGCTCTAAAGTCACGTTTGAGCGTGATATGAGCCATTTAATTATAGGACTATTTTTTGGGGATATATCTCATGTGAAATCGAAAAAAGACCGTCTGATAGGTGCGTTATGATCTCAAGATCCATTGTGTGGAAGATTGGAACAAAGCATGATCTCCATCCTTTAATTTAAGGAAATCAATGATTTTAGGCAAAGGTGCCCTAGAAGATTCCATAGGTGCAGGCGCTATTAAAGCTACCCTTTATTGTTAGGGCATGGGAATTTATTTTGTCATTTACCCTAGTTCACTTTCATGGGGTCTAGGATCCTCTTTGAGGAAGATTGGCTATTATCAAATTGGATTTAAATTTTCTTTATTTATATATTTTTGTTTCACTATGCTAATAAAAGAAAATTAAGGGGTGGTTCCTCAAGAAAAAAGTTTCAAAATATCACTTGAGATGATTTTAGACCTGTTTATAGGAGGTTCGAAACAACCCTTAAATAAAGGATTAAAACAACGCAAGCACGAAAAGGCAGGAGATGAGAAAAGCCAATAAAGACATGGAGGGAAGCAATCATAAGCGAATGAACTATTGCATAGAAACGAGGAGTTAGAGAGACGAGAGCTCACAGCCAATACAAAATAGATGAGAAAAGGCTATGATTAATTGATGATAATGATACAATTTTTGTTTCATTTTGTCTTTGGTGATAGGAGTATTTAATGATTCTTTCAGAGGATGGTATGTCACTTTAATAAAAGGGTTTTAATTTTTTTTAAAGGTACCAATATTTGCAATGGATACTTTGTATTTGCAATCAGAATATTCACATGTGAGAGTTGTTGATTGCCTTCAATCAAACAATGGAGATCGTTTTTCTTCCCAATCTTCCAGACAATAGATATTAAGATCATGCCCCACCTATCAGATGGTCAAATGTTGATTCTATGTGGCACACATCCTTAAAAGTGATCGTGATCATAGGCGTACCATGAGATAGGTTTTTGGGTCGCTTTTTGGGATGTGTACCACATTAAATCCACATTGAGAGGTAAGCCATGATCTCAAGATCAACTGTACGGAAGTTTGGGATGAAAAATGATCTCCATTTTTTTATTCAAGTGCAAAAACCTTGGTCATAAATAAAGAATTTTAAAATTCAGATAACCTTTTAAAAATATTACTTTTTATTTTCTCATATTCATATATGAGATACCCATTACAACAAGGGAAATCTTATTCCAAATAAGATAATTTTTTTTAGTTTTTAATAAGGATTGACCTTAGTTTCTATGTTTAACCACCGTACTCTCTTCTAAAGAAAGTGTTCAACATACTCTTATTTTACTAAGTATACCTGTTAATCTCGAAATCCCTTGCTCTCCAGACCCATCAGGGTTGGCGCAGTTAGTAGAGCACTTTGATTTGTTTCTAATAAGTCATGGGATCGAGTGTTGGCGTCTCCCTTCTGCGATAACAGAAAGGTGTGTAAATCGTGAAATACTCGTTATACGGTGGGGTAGGGGCGAGGGCATCCCTTAAGGATTAGTACAAGCGTAAACTTGGGATTACCCTAAGTTTAAAAAAAAAACAAAAAATCCCTTGCTCTCCAAGCTTATCAATATGTTTTCTTACAAGTTTGTTTTAAATTTCTACAATTTTCCAATGTTCCTTCTAGTTTTTTTAGGCCTTCATCTTCTGTATGAGAAATTAAAATACGAAAAATGGGAAGATGCATCCAAATGCATGGTGTGAAAAATCGTGCGTTCAAATGGTAGGTCATGTGATGTCTAGTTACATCACATCTTTAAGGGTTCAACCAGTCTCTTACGTTTTAAGGGAAAAAAAGACTTTTGGCTCTTGAATTCATTAGTTAAAATTTGTGATTCGCCGATCAAACATAGTGTATTGAAATTTTGAGCCAAATTTTAAGAAAGTAATTTACAATTAATGGATTTTGGGTCCGGAGTTGATACATATTGGATATGTATCGGCCAAATTGGTCAATATTAATATATTAATATATTAAAATTATAAATAATAAAAAATAATTCAAAAAGATTCAAAAGGCTTTTTCGATATTATGTCTGATTTACATCACATCCATATCAGCCATATCTACTGATATTAATCGATAAGGTATAAATGTCGGTCAGTATAAGCATAGTCACCAAATTGGGGTTCAGTAATAATTCGGCGAGGTGAAAATTCGAAAAAAATCCGGCAAATCCGGAAAGTTCGGGAAAATATTCGGAGGAAAAATCGGTGAGAAAATTTTTAAAATAAAAAGATTTAAAATTATAAAAAAAATTTAAAAGTTTAGTAAGTCACAACTTTTTTGAAAAGTTCAGGAATTATTCACGATTTGTTGTGATTAGGCGAATTTTCAAAAAGTTCATGAATAATTTAGGATTAATTTGGGGGACCTTAAATTTGCGAATTAATAAAAAATTTGGCGATTTTTGTAACTATGAGTATAAGCGGATATTTATAGTTATGTTAGATTGAGAGGTTATATTTAGGACATGCCTAACCGAATGCATGACGACCTAATCCAATACATGGGGCTCCCAATTGAAAAAAGGGTACGGGTTTTTGCAACCAAAGATTTGATCTCCACAACTTATGGCTCCACCGTTAACACTATTGACTGCTTTGAATTATATGATAGAGATCATTTTTCGTCCCAATCTTCAACACGATAGATCGTGAGATCATGGCCCACATATCAAATACTCAGATGTTAATTCCACGTGGCATACATCATCAAAGTGATCATGGCGTACTATGTAAGATATTGCATGGAAGTACTCAAAGTAATCAACGATTTCACGATGAACGATCAAATAAGAACGCAAAATAGAGGAAATCAAGCGCAATCACATAAGAGATAATTCTCAAATTAACCAATGATCTCACAATGAACGATCAAATAAGAACACAAAATAAAGGAAATCAAACACAATCATACAAGAGGCAATATTTACGTGACTCGACAATATGCCTACGTCTACGGGCAATGATAATTCACTATATTGATGATTACACAAAAATGCAAGAATACTTAAGTCTCACCAAAGCTCTTTATAAAACCCTAGATAAGTTTATCAGAGCTTTACAAAGATATCTCAACCTTACAATTCGACCAAAAGCTTTCCCTTCATATAAAGACTCAAATCCTACTTCTAACCCAAGAGAAATTGACCAAATATAGAGTCTACACCCAACTGGGTCGTCGCGGATCACTCGAGCAATAACCCAAGTTGCTCGAGCGACTTAGACCAGAGGAATCGCCCAATGCGACAGCGCACTGGTTGCTCGAGCAACAATCAAACTCGCTCGAGTGACAACCAATGCCGCTCGAGCGAGCCAACCACATTAGAGCCACATTACAATAATTCTCCATCTGACTCTAAGTTTCACCATGTACTCTTTCTTTTAATCATCATTGTACTCGTATTATTGCTGCCACTAGCGCCCCGATGGCGCTCAAACCTGTTGAACATTGATCAAATCCAAATAATATTTAGATTTGACCACCGATACCACCTTTGTCATCATATCTACAGGATTGTCCTTTGTACTCACCTCCTTCAAAGATATCTCGTCATCTTTGATTACTTCCTTTATGAAGTAATACCGTATATCAATGTGCTTGGTACGAGTATGATATAAGTGATTTTTTGCTAAGTAAATAGCACTCTGACTTTCGCAGAATACACCAACACTTTTCTATGCGATCCTCAAATAACCAACTAAGCCATGAAGCCATAATGTTTCTTTCACTGCCTTTGTTACCGTCATATACTCTACCTACATAATAGACAAAGCGATTGTATCCTGTAACATCGACCTCCAACTAATCAGACCACCTGATAGCATAAACACCTATCTCGTTATAGACCAACGCTTATCTAAATCACCCGCATAATCTGAATCTTCATATCTACATAACTGATGATTTATACCACTGTGAAAAATCAACCTGATATCCTTGGTACCATGTATGTACCTCATAATCTTTTTCACTACCTGCCAATGCTCATTACCAGGATTAGCCATATACCTGCTAACCACATTAATGATCTGTGAAATATCCCATCGAGTCCACACTATAGTGTATGTTAAGCTACAAACCGCACTCACATAGGGAACACCAGTCATGAACTTGCACTCCTCATCTGTAGTAGGAGACAAGCTAGTCAAAAGATGGAAGTGAGCTGCTAATAGAGTACTCACAACCTTTGAGTTCTCCATCCCAAATCGTGAGAGTATCTTCTCCAGATACCTATTCTATGTCAGACACAACTGCTCTTTCTTTCTGTCTCTCTAAATCTCTATCCCAATGATCTTTCTCGTTACGCCAAGATCCTTCATCTCAAACTCCATGCTAAGTTGAGATTTTAACTTGTTGATCTCCACCATACTCTTTGCAGTTATGACATGTCATCAACATGCAAGAGAAGATAGATAAATGAGTCATCCGCTAGTCTTTTGAAGTAAACACAGTTGTCGTATTCACTTCGAACATAATTTTGGCCCACCATGAATGTGTCAAATCTCTTGTACCACTGTTTCGACGACTGCTTCAACCCATACGAGGACTTCTTCAGTTTGCACACTAACCTCTCTTCTCCGGGAGACTTGAACCCTTAAGGTTGGTTCATATAAATCTTATTCTCCAAATCACTATCTAAAAATATCACTTTCACATTGAGTTGCTCCAACTCTAAGTTCAACTGTGCTACAATTGACAACAAAACCCGAATTGAAATGTATTTCACGACCGGTGAAAATACCTCATTATAATCAATA
This sequence comes from Chloranthus sessilifolius, assembly GCA_021018995.1. Taxonomy (NCBI): domain Eukaryota; kingdom Viridiplantae; phylum Streptophyta; class Magnoliopsida; order Chloranthales; family Chloranthaceae; genus Chloranthus; species Chloranthus sessilifolius. Next base: position 89,647,481 of record CM037595.1, on the reverse strand, counting down.
CCTTCCTTTTGCGCATAGCCTTTTGCTACTAACTGTGTTTTGTACCTTGTACCACTATTTTCATCTTTCTTCTTATAAACCCACTTACACCCAATCGCTTTCTTTCCTTTAGGTAACTTTGTTACTTCTCAAGTTTGAATAGTATAAAGAAAATCCATCTCTTCACCCATTGCAGTCTTCCATTCTCATGCACATCTACCATTGATTGCATCCTTGAATGAAGATGACTCATTATCATCTAACGTCAACACGTAACCGATCATATCCTCATAACCGTAGCGAATTGGTGCTCTCGCATTCCTTTTGGGTCTTCAACCTGCTAAGGATTGCTCTGGCTCTCTCTCTCAACTGTTTCTACACCTTTCTCAAATGTAATAACTGTAAGAGTTTCTAACTTCACCTTAAACTGATGTTCCGCTACCTCTCCAATTTTCATACTCTCTTTATTAGAGTTTCGCATAACAGATTCATCAAAAGTCACATCTCTGTTGATCACAACCTTATTCTGCTGTGGACACCATAGCTTGTATCCTTTCACGCTATTTGCATATCCTAAGAAAATTGCCTTCTTAGCTCTTGGGTCAATTTTACTATCTCTGACGTGAAAGTAAGTTGTGCAACCAAATACCTTCAATGTACTATAATTTGCAGGCTTCTCTGACCACATCTCAATCGGGGTCTTGCACTCTATTGTCGTAAATGGCGATTTGTTTACTAGATAGCACGTTGTACTGACTGCTTCAGCCCAGAAATCTCTACCTAATCCCGCATTGGATAACATACATCTTAAACCTTTACTATCGCATTCTTGGTACAATCGGAACCTCAAACATGCAATCGTACCAGTATGTAAAATTTAAAACATAAAAAGAATAGAAATTTATTAAACACTTATCTGAAATTTACGAAAGATCCCAGCCTGGAAACGTTTACCCTTACATCGATCGAATGACCTTCATCATTGCTAAATCGATCATCTCTCGATGATTACAATTAATCTCACACTTTTCCAGAACTGAAACTACCCTAAACTACGAACTCAGACATTGAAAAGCCCTCTAGAAAAGCTGTGTTGAAAGGATTCATAAAGCCTAACCCTAGGGTCCTTATTTCTAGATGTATAAGGCTTTAGAACAATGTTACACGACAAGTAACCTAAGAAATCAGCTAGAGAAGAAGAATCCGAAGAAGATCTCGAAAGCCAGAGAAATCACAGCCGAAAGACCTTTCTTTTCGCACAAAAATTCTATCTCGCCCGATCGAAAGTGAAACTCGATCAGTCAAGGTCTTCATCCTCTCCAAGTCGCACTCCATTTGCCTTTATCTTTAATTCTCAACTGGTCGAGTTGCTCTTGAACGGTCCAAGGCTTCAGTTCTTCTTTGTGCAGGGCTTCAGGCTTGACTGATCGAATCTGGACTTTGACCGATCGAGATTATATAAAAAAGTATATAATTCTCCACTGTTTGGTTTGGACCGGTCGAGTTGTTCTAGACCGGTCCACTTTGATAATTTTGAAGCTCTTTCATATTCGACAGGTTGAAAATGCTATTTCTATTGATCCATTTAACCATTGTTCTTCTTCTTCTTTTCGTTCTTCAACCATTCTTTACTGAGTGATCTTGACCGGTTGAGAATGCAATCTCGACCGGTTGAGAATGCAATCTCGACCGGCTGAAATAACCATTTTTTCTCTTCTTCAACTGGTTCTCTTGGGGTTGCCTTGCCAAAGCTTCGAGTTTCTTCTTAGTTTGGTCTTTTAACTATTTTTGCATTGATTCAGCCTTTGAACCTATTGCACACAACATGCACTAAATCCAACCATTTGTAGTTAAGTGAACAAGGTCGAGATTTTGACATAAATTATATCATTTTGAAGGCCGATCACACCCCCAAACCTCAACTTTGCTAGTCCTCGAACAAAGGCAAAATATAAAAACATAGCCTAAAAGCGAAAACTAAAACTAACCTAATAATATACAAACTAATCTATAAAGTAAAAGCCACTTTCGTAGGGAACATGATTTCATTTAGCATATGCAACAAGCCTTTAAACCCCTAGGTGCTCCATGGTGGAGGAGTTGTGTCTCTTGAGGGTTTACAGTGAAGGTACCCACAAACTTCCAAAACAGTTTTCGAAACCATCGGTAAAATGAGTTTTCAAAAATGGTTTTCAACCGCTTGACCTTCCTTCCAGTCTGGTTCTCAAATAGTATTTTTCACCTCTTGAAGATTTTTAACACCTTATCCTTACTCTTCATTATGTAAATTCATACATACCGAGAGTAATCGTCGATGAAAGAGATGAAATACCTGACACCACCTTTAGAAGGAAACTTTCAAGGCCTCCATACATCTAAATGTATATAATCCAGTGTGCCTTTTATAGTGTGAACCGCTGTGTTGAACTTAACTCTGTACTATTTCTCGAAGACACAATGCTCACAAAAGTCAACTTTGTTAGCCTTTACACCTTTCAACAAACTCTACTTACTCAAATCTGTCATCCCTCTTTCTGACATGTGTCATAGGTGCATATGCCGTAGTTGTGTAAGGTAGGGCTCTCAATGGGTCATGTCAACCCAGATTTGGGCCCGCACCCGGCCTGAAAAAGTGGTATTTTTTATTAAGCAAATCCGGCCCGATATCCGAGCGGTGCTAAGCATGTTGCAACTCAAATAAATCCGGGTCGGGCTTGGGTTGAGTGTTGCAACATCCGTCCCGCACCAAGCCTGGATATTTTATATATATTTAAAATTATAATTTTTTTTATATAGTTAAATATGATTTACTTAAATGCCCTGAGATTAAATCGTTGAACGGTTTAAAGTTGGAGCATTTAAGCCAAAAGCGCAATAACCTTGTGCATATATTTTTTGGTTAGACAAATTGGATGGCTTAATTTGTTTTCAAGCAACCGTTGCATAGCTTTTTAGCCACATAACTTGGATGACTTGTTAATTTATTTTCAAGCAATCGTTGTCCGTTATAACCATTGTGCAATAATTTAAAATAAAATATTTGAATAAAATCATATACCTGAGCCTTTATAATGGTAATATAATTATTTAATTAAATTTTTAACCTTTATCAAACTTTTATTAGAAAAAAAATAACCCAACCCAATTTTATTGAAAAAAATAATCCAAAAAAAATAGCCCAACCAAATTTTATTAAAAAAAAATGAAAAAAGCACGGAAAACACCCAAGCCCGCACTTTCGGTGGGGCGAAATGAGTACATCATAGCCCGAGTTAGGGCAAGGCTGAAAAAATTAGAAACTCAGCCCTGATAGGTTAGGGCCGGATTGAACCCCAACCCGCCCTAATCCGGCCCATTGAGAGCCCTACTGTAGGGGATAAATTGCTACCATCTGACGTAGATACCGCTGCTCCACCAATCGCTATACTCCCTGATAGAAAGTAGAGGTTCCCAACCTTTTCTGCTTTCATCACAACCAGAGATCCCTTTGTCACCTTCAAAACTCCACCTTGAGCTACAAATTTGAGCCCATTGGAGTCTAGTGTACCAAGAGATATGAGGTTTTTCTTCAGTTCCAAACTATGGTGTACATCAGCTAATGCTCTTACAATCTTATCGTGCATCTTTATTCTAATACTTCATTTTCTAACTGTTTTGTAGGTCATATTATTACCTATCAAAATTGTTCCGCCATCAACCTCTTCATAAGATGTGAACCAGTCTCTATTTGGATACATGTGGTAGGAACACCCTGAATCAAGTATCCATACATTATATGAGTATTTATCAGAAACCACTGACAATACATTCCCATCATCATCTAGAGCTTGTTTGGCTATACCAGCCTCATCAACGATCCTTTTCTGCTTCTTATCTTGAGCATCGTCCCTCTTAGTTTGTAACTGACGGCAATGTCTTCTTATGTACGTGACTTTTCTCATGACACTTATAGCATTCTACTATTTTTCTATTTTTGAATTTAGATATAGACTTTGATCTACACTTTCCATATTTATGGTTCTTTAATTTTTTCCTAACTAATAAGTCATCTGCTTGTGTATCACTATCAGAACCTTTCTTTCTCATGTCATTACAATGCAGTATCGTTGTAACTGACTCCAGTTCAATAGTATTTTTCCTATAGAACAACGTAGTAATTAGGTGCTTATAGGAATCGTGGAGGGAAGACAAAAGCAATAGTGATTTTTTTTCATCTTTAACCTCTTTTCCAACATTCAATAATTCAGATATTATTCTATTGAATTCATTAAGATATTCATTGAGAGGAGTACCTGTGTTCATGTGCAATCCATGCAATTGCTTCTTAAGATATAGACTACTCGTCAGAGATTTTGTCATATAGAAACTCCAATTTGGCCCACAGCGCGGCCGCCGAGTTCTCTCGCATCACATTGTACGTAATCTCATTCGCTAGACATAGTCAAATCGTACTACACGCTTGAAGTTTGAATTCTTTCCAATCACCATCGGACATATCCGTCGGCTTACCCGTAAGCTCTTTCAATGCCTTGTGCGGCCCTTGTTGAATCAAGATATCCCGAACTTGTACTTGCCACAAGCCAAAATTAATGTTCTCGTTGAATTTCTCAACCTCGCATTTGAAACTTTTATAGACTTCGATGCCATCTACGATCGTAGAATAGAAACCTAATAGCTCTGATACCAATTTGTTGTATAGAAGCTCTCAAATTAACCAATGATCTTACAATAAACGATTAAATAAGAACAAAAAATAGAGTAAATCAAATAAGAGACAATATTTACATGGTTCAACAATATGCTTACTGATGTGATATTTTAATGTATGTTTTACTCGCAAGTGCACGAATCGGTTTGTATATAGTGGGTGCAGAGTACGAGATCGTTCCCACGAGGACTAATTTTGAAATATCTAAAAGAGACCAACAAATTCTAAAAATCTATGAAAATCTAATAGTATTCTACTAATTTTATGATTTGAATGGTTGATAGGATGGTGATTAATGACTACCAAAAATAAAACGTAATTGATTATTCACAAATAAAAAATAAAGATAATGATAAAGATGAAGATACTAAATCCTCCCATCTTTGGTCCGTTCTTCCCATAATATAAATCTAGGGGTTAAATTATGTGATGAAATATGAGTAACAAAATCTCTTTATGGAAGATCTATGGTCAACACCCTAATAGGTTCCATGTTGCATCCCTGCAAATCAGGACTTAGATAATTTTCATATATAGATCTGGGATCAAGGGTACGGCTAGACACACATGATCTCAGGTTCAAATAAAAATCATCCCTAAAGTGGGTGAAAATTCCAACAAGAATACCACTTACAAATCTGAAATCAAGGGCATGGCTCGGCACACTTTATTCAGATTAGGGATATTTAAGATAAAATTACCATTACAGAACCAAGATCCGATGGCTCGATCCCGAACATAATCATAATTAAATCCACAAAAACACAAAGACCATAACAATGAGAAGATAGAATACCTATCACAGATCTGAGATCCCGGGCATGGCTCGGCACACGCGATCCCGGTTAGTGATGGGGATTTCATCCATTCATGATAGCACAATAACCATAAATTAAAATCTCATATTTTAATCCCTAATTTATATTATTAAAAGCACATCCCTCGGATGGGAATCATTAGATCCCCATCTCTATAAATTTAGCCACACATATTGTAAAGAATTGACATAAATAAATAAAGACGGGAAAATAACATTAATTAAAATTACCTCAAACTTCAAAATAAATTACGTTGATCCACGGATGATCTTCAGAAAATTAATGCAGGAATAAACTTTGAACAAAATTTAGGAATGAGTACGGAAAAATTAAAGAACAAAGCTCTCAAAAAGAAATAATAAAACTTCCCTATTTCTAGGTCTAACTATGAAAAACAATGGCTAAAAATTAAGAACACTAAAAACTAAAACTCTCTAAAAAAACTCTAATTCTAATCTCCAATTTACTACCTCTAACTAATTCCTCTTTCTGAAGTGTTTGAGTCCCTTTAAATAGACCCGTCGACCACCTAAAAAGTCCCAAAAAATAGGTTTTCTGTGTCAATTTCGTGTCAAACTTAAACTCTGGCTCGATTAATCGACCCCGTAAATCCGTGAAATTCAAAGACTTCTTCTTGGTTCAGACACTGCTTCGGTATTTTGGCCATAACTTTCTATCCCGAACTCGGATTGAGACGATTCTTACGCCGTTGGAAAGCTGACGAAAAGATCTACAACTTTCATGTTTTGACAATTTCGTAATTCGACCGTCTTGAAGGTCCAAATTTAGCCGCAAGTCGTACCAAGTTCTTGATTACCCGAAATTGCAGTGTTTTTGCATTATATTCAGAATTCTTGCACTGTTTTCTATACTTGGCTCATATTTACCTGAAACACTTCAAATCTAATAAATCTTATCAGATAGCCTTCATCGGACAGCTAAATATAGGTATTTAGGGGTGAAATATTCTCATTTTTCAGTACTCATCACTTACGTCCACAAATAACAATAATTCACTATATTAATAATTACACAAGAATACAGGAACACTCGTGCCTCACTAAAGCTCTTTACAAAACCCTAGAGAGGTTTACCAGAGAGCTTTGCAAAGATATCTCAACCTTACAATTCGACCAAAATCTTTCCCTGTATATAGAAGACTCAATTCCTACTTCTAACCCAAGAGAAACTTGCCATATACGGAGTCTACACGCAACTGGGCACTCGCGAGTCGTTTGAGCGATAACCAAAGTCGCTCGAGCGACTTAGACTAGAGGAATCGCCCAATGCAACAGTGCACTAGTCGCTCGAGCGACAACCAAACTCACTCAAGCGACTTTCATCCGAAAGTTTGCCTTTGTTGAATGCTCACCTCGCTCCAGCGACAACTAATGCCGCTTGAGCGAGACAACCAAGTAAGAGCCACTTTACAATATACGATTGGGACGAAAAATGATCACCATCATATGATCTAAGGTAATCAATGGTATTAATGGTGGAACCATCAGTTGCGAGATCGAATCTAAGATTGCAAAAACCCGTACCCTTACAAAATAAAAAGTGAAGAGTGGGGTTAGCAAAAAGTATTGGTTTACGGCATTCGATAAGGTCATGCTCAAGTGTGGTTCATTCTCAAGAGTGAACTAGTCATTCTCCTTATGCCAAAAAATTGGTAATATATCTATAATGTGAACACTATGTTTTTCTGCTAGCACACAAACGAAGAAAAACAAAGTGTGTGAACATAGCAAAATGTAGTGTGCGTCTAATTTTTATTTTATTTTATTTAATTAAAGGATACAAAATTAGGAAAAGTCAGCCAAATGTTGCCTATGAGCACAATGTCTTCTAATAACTACGAAATTAATATTTTAATGAATGCTTAGGGCTTATAGTCACAAAAATGCCAGTGTTTTTGAAAAAAATGCATTTAGAACACTACGTGAAAAAGCCAAAAAAATCACTGTCTTTGACAGTGGTTCTTTTCAAAAAAACCACTGCCCTAATCAGTTGTAAAAAAAGCAGTGGTTTTTTTTTACCACTATACACGGCAATGGTTTATGAACTTCAACAACGACTGCTCTTAACAGTCAGAAAAAGCACCACTGCTTTTAACAGTGGTTTTTTTTATGCAAATTTTTTTTTTTTTTTTTAAATGCAATTTTTATATTAAAAAAATCTTTTTATGCAATTTTTTTAAAAATACTATTTTTTTAATGAAGTTTTTTAATGTTTTTTTTTAATGCTTTTTTTTAATGCAATTTTTTTAATTCAATAACCCCATTACAGAGTAGAGAATTTAGCATGGAGAAATGGCCAACTGGGTGATGGGCCCATGTAAAAAGAGAAGGAAAACCCATATTCACAGCAAATAAATGAGCCTCTCAGGCCTCGTTAATGTCGTTACTATACAATATAAATTCCAAGAATAATAAATAGCACCTCAGTTCTCTGCCCTCTCTTCCTCATGAATCTCCGGGACCCTGTGTCAGTGAAAAAAACTGTTTATCACATTTGCATTACAAACCAAACTCAAAAGAAGAAATTAATGTTACAATTTCATCTTTCTTCATCTCCATCTTTATCTAAATCTCCATGACTAGACTTAGAAATCTTCATTTACGGGTTGAAAAGGCAAAATGCAACAACGAGATGCAACTGTGTGGAGATCTTAGCCATGGTTTGGGAATTTTCGTATCGGGGGAACGATAGCCATGGAAGACTATAGTGACCACTAGCTTTCGATCGACAGCTCACAAAACAGCAAAATAACATAAAGTTATAAACGCAATAACAGCTATTGATCCACCCGATGATTACAATCAACTTGCCACTTGTCTTTGAATGAGAACCAGGAAGAATATTTCCAGCGGAAGATAGCCCATCCAAGCTCCCTGCATCATTGCTCATCTTCATGATCTCTAATCCATTCAGCTACAATACAATGAAAACACAGCTCATTTGGACCATTATAACGCCAACATGAAAAATACTTTGTGTCATCAGATGATGGTGTCTGGACTTTGGGCTGTACATGGCAACAAAAAATTCATGTCTTAATCACCAAGATTTAAAAATTACAAAGAGGAAGGCCATAGTTGAATTAAGAATTTAAGAGACAATTATAACAAAGTTTCTAGGGGAAGAATGATTACTTGCATTGTTGGTCCCACCTTTTTTGAGTAGCTTTTAAGAATTCCCTTTTTAATTTTGTGGATAAGCAAATAATTAATTCCTGCAATGGTGATTGATAATAATAGCTTCTTTTACTTTCATATTTCTGAATTCATTTATTAGCTAAGGAATCATTTTCCCATTGCTCGAACAATTGAAAATAATCATTCTGATATCACAGTATATGTCAAAAGCAACACTCTGATTTGTCTGCAGGGAGATATAATGTATCAAAGTTAGTGATAACCCATTAATTCTTTAAAAAATAATCAGGTTATACAGTGGCTGATTCAGTAAGAAAATTGAAAAGTAAAAAAGGATATTTTTCCTTCAATGTAGTGCAAAGCCAGCGCTGGCCATACATGTTGCGCTCATTAGTTTGGACGACAACCAAAACTACAGCACTGAAAAACACCTAGAAGTTAGTGTGGTGAAGTCATCTTCACCAATTAGTAATTGCTAAATTATCCAAAAGCTGGAAAGTACTATGAATATAGAACGTTGTTTAACGCCTATAATGGAACAAATCAACAAGCGAACTTACTTCAAGGGAAGTATTTGGCTCTATGTTTGATCCAAACATTGATACAGTTATGTAGCTAAGATAATATTGAGATGCTACTGAACCGAACATTTGAGGCTCTACAGTGTTTGCATTCATCTTGATGCTTCCACTATCTTCCAAATCTTCCATCATAAATGCTAAGACAATACTATAATTAATTAGATGATCTCTCCACACCTACATCCTTCAAATTCAATGGTTTGGAAACAAGGAGGACCCTGTTTCATTGGCCATTAAGGGAAATAAAAAATATTATATACCAAAGGAATAAGGGCAGATGAGCACCCATAAACAGATTAGAGGCATGATTGTACCTAAATGAGGTGGAGGTTTGATGGTTACGGAAGAGTGCTGATCGACACTACTGTCCCCGATTTCGCTGCCGACGATTTGGGTCTGCTATCACCTATTTTGTCGCCGTTTTGGAATGAGAGAGACAGTGAGAGACATGCTGCTGATTTGTAGAATGAAGTGACAATTTTCATTACATCGCAGTTCTAGGTGCTGCCGATTTTGTTTCTGTAATATTAAAGTTTCAAAAGTAGTACAACATATCTGAATTTAATGTGCAAAAAGGCAATGTTGGAACTAAGTTTACTTGAGACTCTTTGAACTATTCTGGTAGTTTCTTTCGACGTGGCCTCTTTCTCCACAACGATAACACTTTCTTCCAATCTCCAGCTTTGCAATCGCGAGCCCATTGGCCATCAATGCCACAATTAAAGCAGCGACTAGATCCAGGAGGAGGACCTTTGCCCAGATACTCTCGAGAACCTCCACTTCCACCTCCTCCTCCTCCTCCTGATCCACGTGGTCCCTAATTCTAGAGTCATTCATATTGTTATTGTGTTCATGCTCATCAAAAATAAAAAACAAATATTCAAAATTAAAAGAAGAAACAAAGCCAACTACTCCATACACAAATATATAAACATATAAGAGCTGAAACTAAATTTAACTTATCAATATGTCTAAGCTACTTCCCTGCCTACTGCACTATGCAGACGCATAAGCAGAATTGAAGTGATATTAGTTTCATAAAGAGCGCACATAGAAAAGCCAATACAAACTTTTAGCATACTTACAAAAAATGGGAAAAAAACAATATACTATGGAAGACAGCAAAAAGAACAAGAAATGAAATAGTACAAGTCATCCTGATAGGAGCTCCTGATAGGAGCTTCAACATTGCCATCACCCTAGAAGAGACCTCTCTTTTATCCCCCAAAAAAAGCCAATGCAGAAAAAAAAAACCCGACCATGGGAGTTTAACAGTTGCAAGATCAAAGCATCATGATGAGGCTTAACTCCCCATCTTCTAGTGCATATAGCAACAGCTAAGGAGGAAACATCCTCAATAAAAGAATCTTGGAAAACATTTGCGATATCTTCTTCAATTCTCTTCAGAAGGAATTTTTATGAGTTTGCTTATTCTCAAACAACCTTTGATTTTGTTTCTGCCACAAATAGTAAATTGTGCTTTTAAAGGTCATTCGAATTATATCCTTTATAATCCTATCACCGTGATATCCATGTAAATGATCAGCTTCATCAACCACGGACCCTATCGCATTTATCGAAAGGTTGCACCTTGCGAGAACCGACTGCGACTCCCAGCTTAAGTAAGCGCATTTAAAAAAAAATGATCCTTCTCTTCACATGACCAGCATAGCATGCATCTAAATGGTAGTATCATTCCATGTTTGACCAAATTCTCTATAGTAAATTTTCAGTTTATAGCCAGCCATGCTATAAAGGAATGTCGTGGGATTTCATCCTTCTTCAAAATTACATCGTTCCATTTGAATTTCTCATGGTGTTCATCGTAACATTCCATGCGCATTTGAGGAAGGTTCCCAGATCATTTGATCTTCCTTTACATCATAAGGGATAGGTTCGTTCCACTTGAATTTCTCATGGTGCTCATCATAACATTCCAAGCGCTTTTGAAATTGAAGGCACCAGATGAGGAAGGTTCCCAGATCATTTGATCTTCCTTTATGTCATAAGGGATAAGTTCAGCCTATATTTTTTTCCTTACCGATTACATTCTGGCTGTGATGAAGAGTGATTTTTTCCAACCATTTCCTTCTACCATTCTAGATAATTTGATGTTTGGGTTGCCATCAAACTAATAATCACCAAAAAATGGTAGATTTGCCATCCCCAATAATAACGTGGATATGTTTCAGCGCATCCTCATGCACTTGGAGTATTCCATTCCAAGTCAAAGAGGAATCAACTGGTTTTGCACAGCTCCACAAGTCACCATTTCAACAGATGCTTTGGTTTTAGTAGTCGATAGGGAGTCATTAACAAAAGCAAGATTCCAAAATAACTTTACCAAATGTGTTTTGTTCCAGTCTCTTATTCTTCGAAGCTATTCCACCTTCTTCAATTGGTCTACATACTCGGTTACTACTAATCAGGTACATTGAGCTTGCAAGAGATGTCACTTCCATAGATATCTAGACAAAATAGTTTCAATCATCTTGATGACCCATCTGGGGAGGAAAAAGGATGCACTCCAATAGAGCTAGAAGCTATTCAAAACAGAAAATTAGCTCACCACTACCAGCATAAGATAGGAAATTTGACTTCCATATTTCTAGTCTCTTCTGAATATGATCAACCAGTGGTTGGCAGAGAGTGCGTCATCTTGCTTGAGAATATGGGAAGCCCCAAGTATCTAATGGGCAGGGTTCCTTCAGTAGATTTCAGGAAATCATTAATTTCACTCATGTTATCACAAGCTGCACTACGGAAAACACTACCCTTGTTGACATTAGCTTTTAAGACCAGATAATTGATAGAAATCGTCAAGTAAATTCCTAATGCTTCTAGTTGATTTAATAGTCATTTGAAAAAAGTAAAATGTCATCCACAAAAAGCAAATGGAGACAATAAGAGCATTCGGGAAAGAAGGTACCAAAATGTCTCCCCTTAAGATTCATTCCTCTGTGATGAATGCAAATGCTTCCACAACTAGAATGAATAAATATAGAGATAGCGGAACTCCTTGGCAAAGTCCACATTCACTTAGAAAGTATCCATGCATTGGGCCATTTATACAAACAGAAAATCTTGTAGTCAAACATTTTGCAATCCATTGTAGCCACAAACTATTGCACCGAAACTTTGATACTTAGAAAGAATAAAAGATGGGACTATTTGTTGGTTTGATAGATTACTCAAAAGCAATAAAGAACATCCTTATTCGGTGATTGGTCATACTGACAAAAGGTTTATGGTAATAGATGGCAGATGGTAAATATGACGTAAGGCAGATGATTAGTTAAGTGTAAAGCGAAAAGATGAACATGAGTGAGTAATCAGCATGGTTTGACCATTATTTATTTTGAAGGAGTTAGGATCACGATACTCTAATCGAATGTTAAGAATTTTCATGACCCCAATAAGATGGTTAGATGTGCCAAGTCTGGATAATAAATTTGATCTATAAGCGATGTTGGTGCCTATCACCAGGGCGAATAAATTGGATCTTGGACATGGCCCACGTGAGGCTCTCAACTACACTTGAGTACTTATATTGAAATGATGGTAACTCCTTTAAGGCTCCAATAAGTGTAAGTTGGGGCGCTGTTGAGGTCTGAAAGGTGAGCAAAATGTTTTGAGTTTCAAATTTGGGTAAGTTTTTTGAGATTTGAGGGACAGTAAGAGACGTTGGGAATCGAGGGGAGAGATGCATTTTGTGTTAGTTTGTGTGTGGTGGATTGGAGACCCTTTCCTCTCCTTGTCTCTACATGGTGACCATGATGAGGTGATAGTGACCGGAGGATCTCCCCTCACCACACTTATTTTGGTGGTCACTCGCACCTATTAGACCCAAAGCAAAGGCTCTTTTTAGATACACACTCTAAAGCCACGGAAAAAGAAAAAACAATAACCAACCAAAAATCACAGAAAAATCTCTATCACAGAATTCAAACAACTTGAAATTGAAGAACAAGAAACAAACGATTCAGATTGCATAATCCACAGATCTAAACAACCTCAAATCAATAGCAACTCGAACTCGAAACATTTGAAAAAGAAGGAAAGAAGAACACATTCATTACCTTGGGAAGTTTATTTTGAACGTCGAAAACTGCTATGATCATCCGATTATCATCAAATTCTGTGAAATCAAGCATGAGAAACACAAATTTCGTTGAATCAGATGCAAAATCTACAAATAAATAAAAAAGGGAAAAATATCAGATAAAAATAGATCGCCAAAGAAAATTGACCTTATGGTGGAAAAATTAGGGCCACCGATTCACTTTGATTGAAGATCCAAATACGGACGGTCGGACATCGAGTCCAACATTGAATCAAAACAAAGAGTTAGGGTTTGGGAAGGAGGGAGATGACCTGAATCTGAGTTAGGGTTTGGGGAGGAGGGAGATGACCAGAATCTGATTGGAGAGTTAGGGTTTGCAAATGGAGAGACGCTAGCATGAGAAATTCAAGAAAAGCAAGTGGACGAGATGGAGAGAGTAGTAGGTTCAATCCTTGCTTAACCACAAAAAAAGAATGAAGAAATAAATAAAAATTCTTGTTGAACCAACTGCTAATTAAATAATTAATCACTAAGTAAAGCAAAAATTGAAAAGCTTAAAAACTAACCTCCCAACCTCTCCAATTTAAGGCTGCAAAACCCCAATTCTTCCATAGATGGCAAAACTGAGACTCCGATTTATCGAAATAACGAAAGAAATTGAGAAAGAAGATAAAAAATGAAGGTTATCTTTTAGAGTATGCTGGAAACCCTAGCTTTTTGAAACAGAAGCCCTAACTTTGTCCAGAAGAAGATGGCTTGAATCAGATAACATATAGACCGAATTCACCTAATCTTCAAATTTGAGATTTTAAGTTTAGAAAGTTAGAGAGGGAGAAAGATGAATGAGCGAGTAAGGGTTTTGTCTTCTCTTGCTTCTTCCTCCTCAACCCTAAGCCTAGCCTCCTTCTCCTTCGCTACAGCAGCTCTCGTTCTAACACAATTACCACCGTTATTGACCTTCGACTCTGATTTTTTGCGGCCTCTCAGCTTCTTCTTCTGATTCTACAGATCTAATACTACAGTCGGAGTACGTCTTCGACAAACCCCACTATGCATCTTAGGCATTCTTCCCCCATGCAATCTATAACCATTATCTCGATCACAGAAACCCTAGTTTCTCCACCATTTTCGTGCGAAAAAACCCTAGAATCGACGTTGCGTCGAAGAAGACGATTAGATCGAGTTCCCGCTGATAGGCAAAAGAAAGAAGAGGGGAGAAATTAGGTCGAATGAGTGAGTTGAGTGAGTTGGTATATATATATAATCGTGGGTTGAGTGAGTCGGTTCCGTGGGTCTGGCCAAATTCTACCCAGCAGCACATTTCAACTGGTTTAGGCAGTGGATTATTTTTCCACTCCTATAAACAGTGGCTTTTTTTATGTTGCTGGAATCGTTTTTCACCCGTTTTGACATAGTGGAACTCATTGTTTTTCTAAAAATATATAAAACGATTGTTAAAAAATGTTTAAAAAATGTAAAACAAGCGTTTTAATCTAAAAAAGGCTTAATTAAATATATTTTTCATTTTTTCATAGTTGAATATAAATGTACATATATATTTAATGTTTTCCTTTTCTTCTGATACTTTCCATTTTTCATTTTTCTTCAAATTTTCCTTGCCCGTATTCATCCCAGACTCCATGTTTTACCCATTTCTTCTCATATTTTCCTTTTTTTTTTTCTCAATTATTCCTTAGTCGTTTTATTCCCTTACTCCTTCTTAGGGTGCATATGGCATAGCTCTTTGCTAGCCCCCGCTACAGCGGAGTTCACCTACTTTAGTTGACTCCCATTTTCTTTTCTAACTCCTTAGAAAGAAGGATTTACCTGCTCTTGCAGCAACCTCCCTACTCCCTACTAACTCCCTACTAGAGCAAATAAAATCTGCTCTGGCAAGGAGTGAGTAGAGAGGAGGGTAAAACTGTTGAATAGGTAAATCTTGCATGAAATCTTGTTATGCAATGAGTTATCAAGGAGAAGCGGTACCTGCTAAAGCAGGTAGCATGATTTTAGTAAAGAGGATGGGAACCTACTAAAACAGGTGAACTCTATTATGGTTGGGGCTAACAAAGAGCTATGCCATACGCAAAGTGACCATGCGAGGGATCCATAAAACCCTCATATTGCCTTCACGTTTTTACAATTTTTAATGTATATCTGTGAAGCAAAGAAAAGTGGCATCTATTATCAGGCTCCTTTCCAAAGTACAGCGTACCCACTTGTGTCAAAATGAGCTCCTAAAAGTGGGATCATGATTGGCTCTCTTTTATAGATAACAACAAGGGTATCTCTATTTGCACCATAAAAACTCTATAAACACCCACCTAATTTGAAGGGAGCCATCACTTGCACACACAAAGTTGGCTCAATCATACATTTTAAAAGAAAGACTTGGTATTTTAGGGACTTATTTCATGTGGAAACACCATCTAAGCTATCTAATTTGAAGGCCATTATTTGAAGATTTGTATGCAAAATATTAATACAAGACATGATCTAATCTTTAGTGTAAAAAATTGGTACAAAACACGATCTCTACCATATGATTTCAAATAGCCAATTTTTAAAGTAGAAGGCTTAGATGGTGTTTCCACGTGACACAGGTCCCCAAAATAGTGAGTCTTTCTTCTAAATTGAGAAAAGCTCTTTCATTTCGGAAAAGGCACCCAATAGTAGAATCAACTTGATTAATTCTACTATAGGATTTAATCAAGGAGTTGTGCCCACTAATTACCTTGGAGTTCATCTTTGTAAAGGTAGACTTACTAAGGAGTCTTCTTGAAAGTTGGTTGATAATATATCCACTACAAAAAATAAGACTATTAGCAGCAGTTTTTTGTTATGCTATTAGTCTCGTCGCTACCAAAAATTATCACTATTAGTCCGCCTGCTGGTACAAAAAACTGCCTTAACAGCACATGCCGCTGAAACACCTTATTTTTGTAGTGATCCCGGAAGGTGGAGGGTTGGAAGTCAAAGTTACTCTTTGATCGTGGAAGATTGACCCTCTTGAATCACGCCCTCACTAATATAACCATCTATCTTTTATCTATTTTACCGGTTCCTAAGTATGCCACGGAAGCCATTGAGAAAATGGTTGCAAATTTTTTTTGGGCGAAACGGATGGCAAACATAAAACCCAATGGACTTCTTGGGATAAAATTGCTAAACTCATTCATGAGGGTGGATTGGGGATGAGAAAGCTTACTGACATACATCAAATTGGCATGACTAAGTCTGTTGGAAAATTATCAACAAAGACGGGGTGTGGACTGAATTTCTTTTTAATAAATATTGTGCCAAAATTGGTCTCTAGAACTGTCATAAGAAGATTGGGGAATCGAAATATGGGCTTCTATGCGATCTAAAATGGAAAATTGTCAATGGGTGGTTGATAACGAAGCAAATACCATGCTTTTACAATATCCTTGGTTTTCGGAAACTCCTCTTATTGGGAGTATGCCTGATAGGATCAGTTCTGACTGATCGATTCTGCATTGCTCTCATAATTATACTTGGAATGCCGAAAGTCTTATTGATGTGATGGGTCCTCGTGCTTCTTGTTGTGATTTTTATTGTGTGTTTTACTCGCAAGTGCACAAATCGGTTTGCAGATAGTGGGTGCGGAGTATGAGATCGTTCCCACGAAGATTGCTTAGAAAATAATAATCAGAAATAGCAATTAACCAATAGAATAACCACAGATCTATCACCGTATCTTCTAAATTAAAAACTTGAGAATTTTGAGGATGAGGTAAGTACTAACAATAAATTGAAATTTAAACAGATGATAAAATATATGTATTGGGATACTAAATCCTCCCATCGTAGATTTATCATTTGTGTAATACATATCTGTGGATTAAGATGTGAGATCTTTAAAAGATATCTAAGAAGAAGCACTGGCCCCAAACACACATGAGTTCTAAAATACCGATCTGAGATCACGGGGATGTATGATTAATATCTCATGAGTGTATGATTAACACTCACACCTTAGACAATATTCAAAACCCAATCTCTAGGCAAATTCCAAGCCACCGATCTAAGATCAAGGAGATGTATGATTAACATCCTATGAGTGTATGATTAACACTCACACCTTGGATGGTAATTGGAATTTGTCACTGGGGTAAAGTCACACTACCAATCTGAGAACACGGAGATGTATGATTAACATCCCATAAGTATATGATTAACACTCACACCTCAGACGGTAGTAAAACTTAACCTCGAGATGGGCAATAATTAGGATAAAATCGTTATTGAAAGGATGAGATCATAAAGCATGATTAGCTCCTAACTCTCAGGTTGCAATCAGATCATATCCATGTCAATAATATCATTAGGGCCTTTAAAAGAATCTAACAACTCAATCACAAATTTGTATTAATATAAATGACTCCCTCGGATGGGGTTCATCATATCCCCATCCTTAATGGAACTAGCCACACATAATGAAATTAAATAACATGATTAAAAGGTAAATCGACATAAACATTAAAATACTGTGCAGAGTTTTAACAAAATCCCAATAAAAGCTTTAATCCAAATCTGGTATAATCCTTCTTCGAAAGTGCATAAATGAAAACTAATCTAAATCTTATGCTTAGAAAATGAATAATAAAAATTGAAACAACGGGGACTGAATGCCCTCGAAAACTCCAAAGCAAAAATAGAAAAATACAAGCTGAGAAGATGCTTCTGAATCCTCATATTTTTCTTTAAATATCTTTCTGATTCGAAATTCAAATTTCAAAATTAGTCGATTGATCGACTTAAGTGGTCGATCAATTGACCAATTCACAATTTGAATTTCGAATTTAAATTCTCCTTGTTGTGTCGATGCATCGACAAAAGGGGGTCGATTGATCGCCGAAACCAAAGTCTGGGCCGCAGCTGTCCTTTGCTTTACTGTTCCGGCGTTTGATTGTTATTACATTCTTTTGTGCTCCTTAATGCATCAAATGACCAATTTCACTTGAAACTCAGAAAACTTCACAAATTCTATTAGATAGCTTTCATCGGATGGCTAAATGTAGGTCATTAGGGGTGAAATATTATCATATTTCACTAGTATTATGTGCACTAAGTCTTGGACTGAAGGGAATGATAAAATATTTTGGAAGTCTACTACAAACGGGTCATTCAACTCTAATTCAACTTGGAACAGTTTAAGATTTAATTATCCTCCTAATGTTATATCGAAATGGCTTAGGAGCACCAACTCACCCAAGAAAGTTGAAATTTTTTGGTGGAAGATTATGAATAAAGTTGTTTTTGTGGACTCCTTAGTGAAATCGCGCAAAATTCCTTCAGTGTCTTGATGCCCGCTATATTGTTGTGCTAAAGAACTCATGGAGCATCTTTTTAGTTTGTGCCAAATTTCCACTATGGTTTGGGAGAATTCAGAGAAGATTTTTAATATTCCCTGTGGAGGGAATACCTTAAAAAATAAAATCATGGCCTGGTTTCCTGTTGGGAGGAAGTTTGAAATTAACCTCATTAAGAGCATGATTCCTTGGTTGGTGGCTAGGTGTATTTGAATTGCTAGAAATCGTGCTAAATTTGAGGATGGACATGCTAATTCTGAGCTTATTTCCTCTAATATTTTGAAGTGGGTGAGAGATCTTGGTAATTTGGTCAACCAAACAAGAAAACTCCTTTGTAGAGAGGAGGATATTTTTGTGACAGCCCGGATTTCGGCACTCCGAAACCCGTGCCATCAGCACGATCATCTTGACCGTGCCCCTTAGCTTGGCACAGAACATTGGCATATCAAGCATAAAATGAAATAATAATGAAACTGCAGAATTTAAATCTATATTAAAGCAATTCTCCAAAAGACAGTTCTACCCTCATGCCTCTGCATGAATGGAGAGCCGATTCGAACCATCGATGATAGCAATCATCACGGATGGTTCGCCCCAAAAGAATAATCTCAACTCAATATATACATGGTTTAACCAAAACAAGGCTTGATATACCAAGCCGTACCAATCTCTCTCAAAAAGCCCTCAAAGCAGCACAACGGAGTCCTCTAGAAGAAGTCCTCAGGAGGTGGCTCCAACTCGTCTCCGACCGCAAGGTCCGACTCACCGGGGTCAGCGTCTCCTGAAGTCTCGGCAGCTGCTAGTAGTGGACCTGCGACGTATAGTCTATAGGGTGAGCTACATCCTAGCTCAATAGGGAACAAAACACAGTTGAACATATAAATTATTACTCACATATATTCCATGATATGCCATGCATGATGTGTCTATGCAATTACTGATGAAACAGTTAAAAAGTATTACATTTTACTGGTAGTTTACTCGTGTCTTTTATTTACTCATGAATAATGCTGAAAAGGCCTAAAGCAAAACTTAAACTTTCAACTTAAGTAATCCCCGAGCAATATAGCATCGAGCCCCGATGAGATACCCATCATCGTCATCTATATAGACACTTTTAACGTATTCCCTGGGAATACAATATAGTACCCAAGCCTCTCCCCTGGGGATTGGTGGCGGGGTTTCACTTGTCTCAAATCAACACCCCTGGGGTGTGCTTACTATGTACGGATAAGCCTCCGCACTGGCTTAAGGTTTCGCTGCCGTATCGGTCACGGATATCCTACCGTGTCAGTTGTGGATATCCCGCCACGTCGGTGGGGTACCCTATCAAACCTCAAATAACAAAAATATCGGTGCCTTACATATAGTTATTCACCGTGTAAATGTGCTATCTTATATCAGTTAGGCCCTATCAATCATGATTCAATCTTGGATACATCCCTGGGATGTATCCATTTACTTGCATCACACCTGATGCTCTTATCTCTTCACTTCATCATCCCCTGGGGATGGCTCATTATAATTACTCTTATAGATGTTACACACACACACTTTCCACAATTCTTAAGTAATAAAATATTTTGAATTTGAATTCTATATCACTACATACATGCTCTTATAAAATAAAGTACATGTTCAAGATGTTCCCTACCTCAAGTCTTTGTTCGATCAGTGCATCAAGGTCCCACGTGGCTCCTTGTGCACTAGCTCACACGTACCCCTATGGTACCACATAACATGTGAAACACATCACTAAAGATGCAATAAAGGAGGTCCGAGACCCTCCATGAAGCTTAAAGTCAAACTCAAAAGTCAAAAAAATTTAGCACAGTCGATTAATCGAACTCCAAAATCGATTAATCGAAAGTCAATATCGATTAATCGATTCTCAAATCGATTAATCGAGATTTTCATTCGATTAATCGAATCCTAATTCGATTAATCAAAATTCTCTGTTCAGCCAAGTCGATTCTCAATTCGAGTAATCGAGTTCCCAAAATCTATTAATCGATCCCAAATCGATTAATCGAAAATTGAAATCGATTAATCGAAATCCCATTTCGATTAGTCGATTTTCCCCAAGTCATTTCCTCCAGCCCCTGGAGTCCACTGGAGGTTCCCAGTCGATTAATCGATATACAAATCGATTAATCGAAACTGAATTCGATTAATCGAGATCGGGGTCCTCTGACTTTTCAACTTCTTGGCCAATTTCGATTAATCGAAACTCAATTTCGATTAATCGAAATTGCCAGATTTAGCCCCCTTTTAGCTGTTCTTCTCAACCTTTTTCCACACTTTTTCCTCTATTTTTCTAAGCCATTATCCTATAATTTACATCATTTTTAGTTACAAATTAACCTCTACAACCTATGTATTTTATTCACAAAAATTTACCTTTAATCAATCTCAAATTGATTAAGTTAAGTGGTTGGAAAGGCTAGGGTTTCCAGCTTTGCTTCTAGCGGATCCCTCGCGTCGAATCTGACGTTTATTGCTCGAATCCCCCTTCCTCAACTAGCATTTACTCCTTGCATTAACTATGCTCTCCTTCTCTCTCTCTTCTTTGTTCTCTCTCTCAATCAACCAATTAAAAGAGAACTAGGGCTATTAAACCCTTTTATCTATCCCCCTCCTTGTGTGTTGAGCACATACACCGCTGTAGGTGTATGTGACTTCAGATTTACAACACACACCACATAGCTACACGAACCATCACATCTCAATCGCTCATCACACTCAATGCTAATTATTGAACTCCTAATTGGTCAAACCTGTGACCGATCGGGCACGGATCCCGACGTTATAGTTTAGTGTGATTTTTCGGCTATTACAATTTTACTAGGATTGGGCATCCATTTGATTACTATCTCTGCTCCCAGAATCATTTGAACTAAGTGGAGGCATCCTGTGAATGGCTACAAACTGAATATTGATGGTTCAAGTTTTATGGGATCCAGTCATTCGTCTGGTGGTGGTATTATTTGATCGAGACCATTCAGGCTGCTTTATCAGAGCTTTTTCTAGTTTTTATGGGGTCAGATCCAACAATGAAGCTGAGGCTCGGGTTCTATTGGATGATATCAAATTAGTTCTCAAGTTGGGTATAGTGAATATTAACATTGAATCTGATTCAAAACTTGGTTCAATGCTTTGATGGTGCAAACAATCCTTGGGCAACCGAAAGTATATTGCGAGGATGTCGGTTGCTTCTTAAACCAATCTAATGGTCGATTCATCACATTTATAGAGGCGGCAAGAAAGTGGCAGATGCTCTTGCCTCTTTCGGTTGTAGCCATGGTATTTCGCAAGAGTTTATGGATATTAACAAGTGCAATCTTCAAACTCTGATTTATCTTCATGATGATAGGCTAGGTCTCCCGAACCTATCTATCAGGTTATAAGTTATTTGGTTGTTCTTGATTTTGCTCTTCTATTGTGGGGTGGCGATGCCAAAGCTCCACTGTAGCTGAGCTTGTATCTATTTTGTTGTTTTCTCTTTTATATATTCGCTTATTCAAAAAAAAAGAGGCTCATAACAAAATCATAGTTACATACTTAATAGATATCTACAAGAGATAAGATCATTCAATATCCTTGCATAATTTGGGTCAAATCTAAAATATAGGGCTTAGCTACTCATTCCATTATCATAGAGATTCACATGTGCGTATCCAAAGGATTATATGATAAAGGATTCTAATTATTTTGTAGCATGCAAAGTCAACGTATATCTTATTAAATATTTTAAAAAATTTATGCTACTACTAACTCAACCATGATTAATAAATCACATCCTTACATATTACATTCGTAATGTATCTTGTTATATCTTAGATTGCTCACGATCTATGACAACCTAGTAGGTAATGTCAAGTTGTATTGATTGGGTTATGTGGCACAATATTCATGGTATAAGCTAGATTGACTTTGATAGCCCACATGTTCCCCTCTCAAGTTGCTTAAAATATTTGTGACTTAAGTGTCACGGTCGACTATCATGGAGGTCATGGATGACTATCCATAGACGTCCGTGAAGCACTTGATGGACGACCGTCCCCTTAAGTATGAGTTTTACTTCAGAACGGAGTTTTCTATTTTAGACACTCTAGCAAGCCTTTGAGAACTTCTTGTTGATCCTTAATATTTTCAATTCAAAAGTTTTTTTCTTCCATTACTTTGGAGGTTTACAATTGTGAACTCAAGAGTGGTTTGTGCTCGAGGATTCGAGTGACTCTTGAGGATTTAAGGGTGTTGTTATGGCTCTCTGAATACGAGTGGATCATCGTGGACTAGGGGATTGAAGGCGATACAAATCGGTATACTGTGTGGGAGCTTTGTGGATTCAATACATTGTCACTTGGAAGGGTTTGATAGGACTAGGGAGTCTTCATATCATTGAGCCCCTTCTCTAAGTGTTTGTTTTTACATAATAAAATTGTCTTGAGGTTGTTTATTTATTATCGACCTAGTTATTTTTTTGCTACGAGGCTAGGCCAATCTGGGATACCAAAAATTTAATATCCAATGAGGAGCATCGCTATAACATCCCGAAAATACCGGACCCGAACACGCCCAACCACGTGTACGTGTTTGGCATGGCACATAATGCCGCCTCGAATTTTTGAAATACTTAATTTGGAAAGGCACACCTTGTGTGAACAGTGTTTATGTTTGATTTGGGTAATTAGTTGGCCAAGCTCCGTGAGAGCACCAACGGTGAGAGATTTGTATTGAAAGTGAAGTTAGCATCTCATTTTTGGCCTTTGATAGAAAGCACGTGCACCAACTCACGGTGTATCGACTTAACATCTAGTTAGGCGCCATGAGTATAAGAGGATAAGACCAAGTGAAATGAAATATCTAGATATTTCATTTTTGCTTTGTTTTGTAAGGGAGGAAAAGAGAGAGAGCTTTCACTCCCATAGAGGATCGTGGTGCTCTAACATTTAGTGGGGCCACTGTGGAGGGTTATATGAAGTGGTACAAGAAGTCCTCACATTTGTACCTTGTGGACCCCAACCATCACAGGAGTTTGAGGTCATCCCAAAGTAGAGATTATGTCCAAAGTAGAGACAATATCGACGATGTCTCGGAGGAATGAGTACGCATTTTTGTTATTATGATGTCTCTCATTTATAACTGCTACCATATACGAAAATTTATAAAATGTCTAATGCTTATTTTGAATGCAGCGACGTCAAAGAGATAGGGCGTTGATGCTGTTAGAGGATTCGATAGCTGTCGGTGTATATTAAGACATTGGGTATCTGATCGAGGTCATGACGAGGGTACGTGATGAGCTCCGATTCGATTTGCCCTCCTCACAAATTCCTACATCAAGTAACGCATCGCCCGTCGCTGAAACCACTTCAACACCACGTCGAAATCCTCTTCAGAAAAGGAGAAAGCTTTAGTGAAGGAAGAGTTTTTTTGTTTATCTATATTTCTTGAAGAGAAAGTTGTGTATTGCTTGAATATATAAATTTTTATTATAAATATAGCTGTCAGTTGACTTGCTACTAAGGCTTATAATTGGATGGACTTCCTTATCTTTCTCAATTTCTTGTGTATTATTGCTTGAAGGTATCAATTTTCCCACTGTAAATAAAGACATTGTTGTGTATTAGTACGACTTGCAAATGTCTGAGCACTTTTAAAGTTACTTTGTAACCACATAATTGAAACATCTTTATTTGAGCATTTTCCCAATCCCACCATACCAAAATAAATCTTTGAAAAGTCCATCAACCACACATTACAAACAGAATGAGAAAAGAAGAAAATTGGAGATATTACGCTAGAACACTAACATAATACACATCTAAAAAGTCACTCTAATCCTTTTGAGTGACAGGCTATTATCTGATTCGACTATTCAATGATTCACCAACAGCATAAAGCCCAGAAAAGTATGGTTGGATTATCAAAAATAAAAAATAAAAAAGGATTAGTGTTGATTATAAAAAAAAAATATCTGGGTTTGATGGTGGGCACCCACTGTCAGTGTTTTATATCTGACAGTGGGTACCCACTGTCATATACAAATAGTTGACAACATACACCACCGTCAATTTTTTTTGGAAAAAATTTGCAGCTGACGGTGGGTGCCCACTATTAGATCCAAATATGTGACAACAGACTCCCACCGTTAGGGCATTAGAGGTTGAACTCCAGTGAGCATCCTCACTGGAGTTCAACTTCTGATGCCCTGACGGTGGGAGCCTGCTGTCAACTTTTTGTGTCTGACAGTGGGCACCCATCGTCAGCTGTAAATTTTTTTCTTGGTGGTGGGTGCCCACTTTCAGGTATAAAATACTTACAATAGGAGCCTGTTGTCAACTTTTTAGGTCTAACAGTGGGCACCCACCGTCAGCTGCAAATTTTTTCCTGACGGTAGGTGCCCACTATCAGGTGTATAATACTAACAGTAAGCTCTGATCAGTCACATAATTTACCATTTTATCACCCTTAACTTAGTGATACTAGACTTTAGTTTGCTACTAACAAGTTACTGATGTGCAAATATTAAAGATAAACAGTAAAAGAGAGCCTAAGTGTTAATCTTTGTCAAAATGAACTCAAAAAGTAGTAAAAAGACAATTGAGTGTAAAAGACAAATCTTTACCTAAAAAAATAATGAAGAATCGTATTTTACGATTATGCGGAATAATATATTGAGAAGAGAGAAATCGTAATTTACGATTCTCTAAGGAAAAGTCGTATTAAGTAAAGACGAAACAAGAGAAAGCGAAAAATCGTAATGAAGAATCGTTAGCTGGAAGCCTACTGGAATAGAAAATCGTGATTTACGATTTTCCAAAGAAGCTATAAAAGAAGAATTCGTTATCTACGATTACGATTATAAAAGCTTTTCTACTGCTATATCTGTTGTTGCTGATCACGTGAGTGAAGATTATCACTGTCATATGCTAATTAGAAAACTCCTGTAATTAGAAGTTTGGTGAACCATGGATCTAAGAAAATTGATGAAGATAAGCTCTTAGTAAATCTCGGGTGCTAAAATAAAGAAGAACCTTCTAAAAGTGCATCAACTAAAGAAAGCAAAGAAGAATAAAATTAGGAATTAGAGCTATATTAGGATACTTTATCTTTAGTAGTTTCTTTTATTATAATTAGATATTTATAAACCGACTGCTTGTGATCTATAAATAAGAGGGCTCGGCATAGGAATAAGCATCGAAGAATTTCAGCATCAATTGATGCCTGAGGTTGGATTTTCTTCCGATAAAAATAGTATAAAATAGTTAGAGTAGATTAGATATCAGAGGTTTCTTAAGAGCAATTGACTACTGCAATTGAGTGTTGAAGATTAATGTAGATATCTATAGTTTCGCAGGAGCAATTGATGACTGCGATTGAGGGGTGAAGGATATATTTTACTTTGCCTTTTAGTTTAGATTTTATTTGTTTTGTAAACATCTCCAAGTTTAATTTGAATTGAGGACTCAGGTTAGAATTTGCATATTAGTGTAACGGTTTTTACTTTTCCATCTTTAGTTTTTTAAGGTTTGATCGGCGCTCAGATTTTAGAAACTTGTTGATTATATTAAATCTGTATTGATATGATCTTAGACTTGATTGACGACCAATGCTAGGAGACTAGAAATATGGTATAACGGTACTGTTAATTTTCATAAATATCAGATAGCTGAAGATTAAGATTGACGATCTTAATCAGAAGGAGGATTAGGATTTATTTTATGCACTTTAGATTAAAACTATTCTTTTATTCATATTTCTCCAGTAGATTAGATCTTAAAGATAAATATAAGTTTTTAAAATAAGGATTTAAATAGAAGATACAAATAAGAAATAACCAGATAAATAAACTTCCTCGTGGGAATGATCCTATACTAACTCTACAATTTCCTTTGTGCGCTTGCAATAGGTTAAGACTTGAAATTAATATAATATATATACATAATAATTAGCGATCAGACTCCCACCATCAGGGCATTAGAGGTTGAACTCCGGTGAGTAAAGCCTGCTGTCACCTTTTTGGGTCTGACAGTGGGCACCCACCGTCAGCTGTAAAATTTTTTCCCCATGGGTACCGTCATCACCTATTTGGATCTCGACATATATGCACCCACCGCCGATATAAACACTCCATGGGTGCCCATCGTCACTCACAGAATTTTTTTTTTTTTAATCATCACTAACCCTTTTTTATTTTTTATTTTTGATAATCCAACCACACTTTTATGTGCTTTATGTTGTTGGTGAATCATGGAATAGTAGAATTAGATAATAGTCTTTCACTTTACAGGATTAGAGTGACTTCATTCGGTAAAAGGTGGCTCATTGAGGCATAGTCTACAGATCTTGACAGAAAAGTTTGTAACAAAACACTATCTCTTTCATATGATTTTTAGCACACTCAATTATCGAATCAGATAATAGCCTTTCTTTTAAACTATTTTCTAAGGTCAACTTCTCATATGCAAATAATGGTTGTTTTATCTGGTTGCCAAATCTTTCTTTTAAACTATGTTCTAAGGCAAACTTCTCATGTGCAAGTAATGATTATTTTATCTGGTTGCCAAGTCTTTCTTTTAAACTATGTTCTAAGGCTAAGTTCTCATGTGCAAGTAATGGTTATAAAAATTTGTGAATAAAGAATCTTAAAAAATAAACACTTTAACACAAAATTCTTTTCTGTATCATTTCATAGCATCTATATTCATACAAATTACAAAAAAGATGCTGGCATGATCATAATATTTTTACCATTTACATGAATATACACCACCCCAAATAAAAAAACTGTCAATCGAGGTCAACCACTGGATAATCTTTGGTAACAACTTTTTCTCCATCATTGCCAAAGTTGAAGTTCTTCGATCGTTTCGCGAACTGAGATATCTATCCCACTACACAATCATCTCAGTATCACCTCCATACGACCGTCGATGATGAAATGAGACTATCTTTAATCAAGGTTACTGACACGAAGTGACAATCATTCACGTGAGGGATGCAAATCACCTTATTCGTTGTCTCTGTTGCTGTCCACAATGGAAAAAAATGTCATCCAAAGTCGGGTGCTAAGAAGGACTAAAGGGGTACGATAGAGTGACGCTATTAGGTATCTCATGTCCAGCACAGTCATCCACTAGGCACTCCGAGCATTATCAGTGAAGCAATTGAAGATCGTATGTATTTGAATCATTCGTTCTTGGATGTCGAAAATGGGTAAATACTTCTTTGCACGGGCAGCCAACTCAGCCAATAAATCTGCTCGCACTATCTCCCCATCCCTAACTAATGTGTAACAGCCCTAAACTCGCAATGCCCATTTATCGTTACTTCCATGATATTAGCTACGATAGGATGCACAAACTTAGGGAGTGACTTCAGATATAATTTCATTCCAAGGCTTTTTTTGAAGCTTTGAAACTTCAACGACTACAGCCTTCTTCCCTTTCTCCTTTGTCTTCTCCTTCATATTAACTTCTTTTATTACATGCTCAAACCTGGATTTCTCTCTTCTCGAGGACGCCTCATATTTTTTTTTTGTTCCCCTTTCCCTTAGGCCTGCCGCATTTACTCTACGACAATTTCAGCTCGATCATGTAAGTCGTAGTGGGGTCTACCATCTCATGTAACTATCTATAAATTTGGTCATGGACAGTAGGATTGGACCTCTCATATCTTTCGTATATGCGATAAAAGCATTCTAGCATTTTAACACCTCTTGATGATGCAACAACTTTAAGGTGATAGAGTTTCTTCCACCGAGGATAAATGAATTCAAAAGAAATTCTGACACCAGCCAAAAGCCATGAAGAGAGTTCATGCAAGCATGGAAGGACATGTGTCTTGCGCAGTACATGCGCGCACTGAGATTCAATAACAAGTTGCGCCTCAATTGTAACTTTGTTTACTTCAATAATTTTCAGTGTCGCTCTTGACACATGACCCACTACTAGCTCGTAAAAATGAGAGGCATAATGATGCCCCCTCTTCAGTTTACTTTCCTCAAATGACGCTCGTATCTATATATGTTGCAGCTCAAATGACGCTCGTATCTCCCACGATTCCAGAAGGTCAACGATCGAAGATCTCAACTCGCGCTTGATCTGAGTATGCGCGCTTTCCGCTTGGTTAGACGTTATGTTACCGAAATGCATATATTCATTTGTCTATGCAGACACGAATCTTTCCTTGTATGATTCTATCCAAGTGGCATGGAAATAGTAGAGGATACTTTGATGATCCACGTACCTATGGACCAAGGTACCTAACGCGGTTTCGTATTCTTCTGTCGATGAACTGTACATCACACGATTCCATGCCTGGTAAAAGGCATTTCATTCTTCTGTAGTATCAAAAACTTTTTGGCAATTCTTTAGCACACCCATGTTTATGTGCCATAACATAAAATGTATTTGGCTTTTGAAAAAATCACTTCGATCGCATTCATGAGTGCTTGCTCCCGATCGGTGACGAATAGAGACGAAAGATCGCCTCCCTTGAAAAGTGATTTGAATGATTGCAATACCCACATATAAGCATACTCTTTCTTGGATGACATGAACGCGAAACTAACGTAAAACTTTTCTGTGTGGATGTCACTCCGATGATGCTCAATACCGGAAGTTCGTATTTAGTCGTCTTGTATGTGCAGTCCAAAACAAACACCTAAGGAAATATGTTTGCTAGCTCTATCGAATCCGGATGAACTAAGATGTCGGTCAATTCATCTGTTTTAAGATCTTTACAATGAAAATAGACGTATCTACTTTCTTGAAACCTAAACATCAACTGTTGGAGGTAAGTCCTCCCTTTTCTCTCAGTCAACCGCATCACATGCCTCGCATTGTAGATGGCTTGAATGGTCGAATAATTTTTCGGATCCTTCTTTCGAATGCTATACAATACGTGACTAGGCTTCACCCCAACAACTGACATCTTTTTTAAAACTTCTCTCGTTTTCTTTCAACTGTCACGCATACGAATGACCTTCCACAAATTGCCCCGGGAGGTGGTTTTGAACTCTGCAAAGTACATCCAACTTTTATACAGAGCCACCTTCTTGTTTAATCTCCGTTCCTCGTACTGAGAACGAACAACCTGACTTTTTCGTAAAAGTTTTCTCGTTGCTACGGTCATCGATTGTCCCTTTTTACGATTACGAAAGTTGCATGCTCTCTCGCAAGCCAACTTCAACCTGGCATTGCGGCTTTGAAATTCCTTATCGAACCTTTGTATTGTTAGTACAGTTCCCGCTTTATTTGCGACATCGTGAGCCCACGCTATTATTTCTTCGTGGGTGTTAAATAACTGATTTGTGATCATAAGGAAGGTAAGGTTCATATTTTCTACTTATGTATCGTCCACCTGAACATAATAACATAATAACATAACATTCAAATCAAAATATAATCATTATTGAAATGAACAAATTTATGCATATAATCAAAACTTAGAGACAATGCTAATTTAAAAGCATATATACCCTCTTGTAACTTACTTTGAAATGCTCAAAGATTCTTTAACAATCTTTTTTTACTCAAAGCCAATCCATTATGAACCAAAGTCAATGCATTAAAGATAAAAAATGTATATTACTCTTTCAAAAATATATATTATCAAACCATTTTTCATTAATGCATAGAAATCCTAAGTTTACTGAGATTAAAAAATTATATAATAAAAACTAATACAAATAGAATAAAAAATAATATAATGAAAAATAATGCAAATAGATTGAAAAATAACCCTTTTACAAAACTCTAAATTTACTTAGAATGAAAAGTTATATAATGAAAACTAATACAAATAGAACGAAAAATAATAGAATTAGAATGAATACAAATAAAATAAAAAATAATGCAAATAGAATTCAAAATAAGTCCACTACCACTACCAAACCCTAAGTTTATTTTGAATGAAAAATATATTATATAATGAATAATAATAGAATAAAAATGAATACAAATTGAATGAAAAATTATATAATGAACAATAATATATAATGAAAAATGAATACAAATAGAATAAAAAAAAACTCATTTACCTATACAGGAGGTTGTGATTCTGTCCAAGGGAGTTGGGTGAACTCCAAATCATCATCATATGATAGCAGCTCTTCGGAGCTATCATCTGCGTCTTTTGAACCCATTTCGAAACCAAACCGAGAGGAACAAGGATGTATGCGGGTGTACCGAAAAGAAGAAGAAAACAGTCGTAGGTGTCGAATTAAGCGAAGAAGAACGAACGTGGGAGCGTGGAGAATGCTTGATATTCAAATAGGTCGTAGTACGGAAACGAGAAGAAGAAAAAGAGCTCTGGGGCGCGGGGTTTTCATGCATGAACAGGTGGGTGGAAATAAAGAAAAGGGTGGATATATTTGGCTCACGAATTTCAAGGGGATTTTTGGGCTTTTTTTACTTATACGTGGGAGCGTGAGTGGGAGAAAAGAATCTGTAAATAAAGGTACTCTTTTAGAAAATAGTGTTCCACTCTAAGGATGCCACATATCAACCGGCCGGGTTGGGTTGGTTCGGGCCAAAATTTTGGCTGCTTAATAGGAAAATGGATTATGCCCGATCCAACCCAATGGTGCACCCGACCCGACTCAACCCAATCCGACCCAACTTGACCTCTTAGTCAACCATACCTGATTTGAAAGTCGCTCTGATGTCTCTTGCCGGACTCGACTGGATCCGACAGGTCCAGTTTATGTGCCCGACCTAATGGTCCACTTGATCCCACCCAACTCGACCCGACTTGACCTCTTAGTCGACTAGACCAGGCAAGACCCTGGCTAGTCTAGTTTATGTGATGGTCCACCTGACTCGACTATTACCCAACCCGACCCGACCTGACCTGACCTCTTAGTCGACCATACCTGACCCGACGGTTGGTTCAAGATGTCTCTTACCCAACCCGACGGGTCCAATCAATGGGTCAGATGTGGTAAAATATAGTATCGGGTGGGATATCGGGTTGATCCAACCCGTTGGCAGCCATACCCATTATTCTCAAAGGATCGCACAGATAAATTTGGGCACCTCTACTTTACCCCCACCCCCCCCTCTCTCTCTCTTTATCAGCTTCGCAAGTCCGCCACACCTAAAAAGTGAGTTGACTCGATCAATTGCTTAGGTCTTTGTTCTCAATTTTATCTTTCTCTGGTTTATTTCACGCATTTTCTAATAATAGTATCGTCATAATGTGTAGAAATTAGTTACTTTTTAGGTGTTCTTGATTCATGGCGAGTAGAATTTAGCTTCTCTCTCAGTTTTGTTATTTTATTCTTATTTCAGAATCTTGTTATTGGGACTCATATTATTCATTATTTATTATTATTATTATTGTTATAATTATTATTTTTATTATTATGGGCGTGGTTGTGGATTCTGTTAGTGAATAATTTTTCAGAGGCATAATGTGATTCGAATTAGGGTTTGTTTTTCTATTCAAAAACATGGATTTTAGTTCAATCAAATGGAGAGAGCTTCTTGCTGTAATCTTTTTTTTTTCTCAGAAATTTGTCCATGTGCCCGACTATTTGCGTTCTTTATGCCCTTTTGATTTAGAATGAAAAGAGGCTTATCTAGTAGGATGGTTTCGGCGAACCTTGCAAGGTTTATGTTAACAATTAAAAAGAAGAGCTATGGGGCATTGTTTCTAATGGTCTGTTTGATAGCAGGGAAACTTCAAACAGGAAATGAAATCAACTTCCTGGTTGATTTCTTGCGAAATGATTTCTTGTGAAAATGAAAATTTTGTTGTTTGATTAATTTGTTTGAGAAATGATTTTCATTGGATATTGATTTCTCCAGTTTGATTAGTGTGTCTGGAAAAGAATTTGGGAAAGGACTTTTTTCTCCACACAACAAAGCAGTGGCCCTTACTATTTGAAAAAAGTTCCTTTTTTTATACCAAAATTACTATTGAAATGACAAAAAAACCATTATTGTGTTGTTGAGAAACTCAATTTTAGCCACTGGAATTTTGAAATGATTTCCTTCTAAAATTGCTTAGTGTATGGAAATTGAGTTTCAATGTGGGGCCCACTTAATTTCCTTTCCATCTCATTATAATGCCATCAAACCAAAACATATGGCAACTCCATTTCTTTTCCACCAATATTTGGCATTTACAAGGTATCAAACATGACCTAATTTTAATTATTTCTTTATGTATTTTGTAGGTAGTTCTTTTCGACATCATATATGTTTTAATTTATATAGTAATATCATTTTAGTGCTTTATGACTATGAGTACTCATCTCTTGTGCCAAATATGGGTAGGTGAAATGGAGCGTATCACCATATGTAAATGATTTCCATTATATTTCCATTATATTTCCATGTTTTTTATCTATTATTTTATTCTAATGTCTTGGTACTCCTACTTATATATCTATTGGTTTGTCTACTATGGTGGCATCCCTTAGTTGCATGAAGTGGATCAAGAGGTGATACGGCTTTAGGTGCAAAAGAGGGAAAGCAGTGTCCCCAAAAAGTTTGAAACAGTATTTCTTAGAAGGGTCAGTAATAAGTAATATTAAGAAATTCATTTTGTTCTTTTGTTGAAAAAAAAACGAAAAAGTACTTTATTGGGTAACTATGTTTATGAAAAATTGGTATATATAGTTTCAGGGGTTACAAAACTAGGAATAGTGCAAAATTTGTGGAGGTGAATGTAGTCTTAAGGAAATCATGTTATGGCGGTTGTTTTTGGTGAGACAGTGAAAGCATAAATACATTTTGATGTGGGAGTTGGCAGAATATTCTTGCTACTAATATATCCGTTTATAGTATTCCATCCTAATTCTTTTAGTTTTTGTTTTATACTTTATCATTGTTTCATTTGTCTTTCAGCTTGTTGAAGTGAAATCAGGAAAACCACCATAGAGTCGTTGATAAGTAACACAGCTGTTTTTTCCGATGAAAAAGTAACACACAGCTGTTATTTCCTTATTCTTGAAAAGCTTAGTCCTCTATAAACAAATATATATATGTATGTGTGTGTGTTATAAATGATTAATCAAGCCTGGTGTGAAATCTGTATGATTTGTCTCATGAAGATATCAAAACTGTTAGAATACATATTAGAAGATTGTGATGTGTTCCTAGTTATTGGGTGGGTGTAGTAATTTAGTGATGCAGGAAAATCGCACGCTAACCCTAAAATAGAGTAAATCCCGCACGATAAAGGTTTTTTCTCGTCAATTAAAACAAAATAAAAAGGAGAATAGGGGTAGAAGAAGATCCAAGGAATCACTCCAAGGAAGAAAAGTTGGCTTCACATCAGACCGCACGCGGAAAGAAGAGTCACTCTTCTAATGAAAACTCATATCAAGTTCTCTAGAATTCGCACAAAGCAAAACTCATAACCTTTATTAATCATCGATTCAATATCCTTATAAGAGATTACAATTTGTATTTACCCTAAGAATACTATTAAAAATAAACTCTTAATTTGAAGAGTCAAACAATGTCCGATTGACGTGAAATTGGTCTTGTTTGAAAGCTTATCGAAGTAGCTTTCTAACAAGACAAGAATCACGCAATTCCAACATGTATTGATAGACTCTTATGACCACTTTTCCGATAGTTTCGGTGAAAGTGACGAAATTAACAGTCAATATTACATATATGTGCCTGACCTCAAGATTACTCAAATAAGGAAATTATTCCTACTAAAATAAGACTCCTAAGACAAAAGGCAACTATACATGCAATAAGGAAACTAAAATCGCAAAATAAAATGCAACCTAAAAGAAACTAAAATTTTCGTGCCCGAGTTAGATCGATCGAAGTTAATACTTGATCAATCGAGTTTTGTTCTGATTTGACGATGGCCTCTCTGGACGAACTCGATCGATCGAGAATGGCATTCGATCGATCGAGATTTCTCGTTGCACTCTCACTCGTAGGTCTTCATGGGTCGTTAACAGGTCTTTAAAAACCCATTCATGTGTCCACTTTCTCTAGGTTGTTCTTCTTTGTTTGACCCGACCTTAATCCGAGTATGCAGACCCAAATTCCGCTTCATTTAGTCACTTATGTAGTTTTCTTATTTCACGGTTCTTGGTATACGTGAGATTGTATATACTGGTATAGATACTAAAATACTAATAATAGTAGGGTTTGATGATAACTTACTCAACCCTAATTTTCTCCATCTCTCCTCTCCTTCTTCCTCACCTAACCCCAAACCTAATCGGATCTCTAATTGTAACTTGGTATCGGAGCAACGATCTCCGAAAACCCTAGTTATTGCTAACGTCACCACCACTCTTGCTAGCATCACGCTGACCTCACACTGACGTCAGCATGGTCAATTCATTGACCCCAGAATCCAGTTTTGGCGTCGGGGTTTTGATCGGAATTCACTTCGATCATTTTTCCTTCTTTTGAGCACTAGATGCGAGTTCCGAGGGATCCTTATATCGTCTTCTCCAAAATACCACGGTTAGAGATCTAGAAATTCTAAGTAGTGTATCTCCCTATCATTGTTCTGTAGGAATCGAATCTTCACTTAAGGTATGATCAGACAATATTTTCTATGTTTTTGAGCACTTAAAAGAGCATCTGTTGTTTTTTGTGTTTTCTCGCTGGAAACCTACAAATTCTGGTTTTCTCATCATTGGTCACCAGTGACACTGTCCTGAAGCTTCTTGTTTGTGATGCTTCATGAAACCTATTGAAATGATATTTGTTAAGATCAAATGATGTTGGTTGCCGATTGTACAGGTTTTTAGAGGCTGCAACTTGCATTTTTTGTTGGAAAATCGAGTCATAGGAATCGAGTGCCTGTGGCACTTGTGAGAAAAAGTCGTGTGACCTTTTGTGTTGGCGGGAATCTACTGGTAGCAGCTCCTTGCAACCTCAGTTGTTGCTTTTTTATGCTATTCTCTTGTTGCTTCTTGCTCCTTAGTGTTGTGTCATATGGACAGCAATATGGAAGGTCCACATGGCCTTCAGATTAGTACTATGAAGTTTGATGGGACAAACTACCTCGCTTGGTCTCGATCTGCAGAATTGTTCTTATGTGCTAAGAGGAAAATTGTGTTTGTAGATGTAACAATACAGGAACCAGGCCCACTAGATGAAAAATATGGGGATTGGAGGTGTGACACTAGACAATTGATTACTTGGTTATTGCATTCGATGTAGCCTGCTATCAGTGCTTTGTTTATGGATGTCTCTTCTTCTAGAGATCTTTGGGTAGCCATCAGTGAGGCCTACTCTCAGAGATATGACTATGCTAAGTTGTTCCGCCATACATAGAAGATCAGTTAGATGCGTTAGGGGAGAAGGCTATCAGAGTTTTACACACAGCTGTGGGGTATGTGGGATGAGTTAATCCACAACTAGAGAAATGACAAATGTAGTGCATGTTCTCCTATGCCATAGTGTGTTGAATGTATGAGGATCCAACATGAGGACATTAATACCATGAGGATGTTTCATCTACTTAGAGGAGTCAATTATGAGTTTGAGCATGTTCAAGTCGGTATTCTGAGTAGAGAGGAGCTGCCACCTCTAGGGTCTGTGTTCTCCCTCCTCCAGATAGAGGAAAACTCGTATGAGATTCATGGATGTTTCTATTTAGGCACCTGAGCTTACCGCACTTCCCACGTTCTCTGAGTCAAGTGGTTGAGGTGGAGGCCGATTGGGGGGGCATGGTGGTGGAGGTGGACTCTCCAGAGATGAGAAAGCCAAGTTGAAGTGTACTCATTGTGGAAGAAAGGGCCGCCTGAGACTGAGAGAGACTTGTTTTGATTTGGTTGTGTAGCCTCAATTCCTAACCACTCGGGCTAGAAGAGCATGTGTTGTAGAGGACTCAGGGTGTCAGGCACCTCCTATAGTTCAGCAGCGAACTTCTTCATCATATACATCTTAGTCATCACCATCAGTGACTTTCTCTCAGGAACTATAAGGAGTTCCTTAGCTACAGATCTCCTGCTAGCCAGGCTTCATCCTCCCATCTCGCAGAGTCAGGTACCATAGAGTGGTCTGCTCATGTCACTTCTACATCTCACTCCTCCTAAATCATTGATTCAGGAGCCACAAACTATATGCCTGGCATGTCCGTTGCATTTGATTTTATTTCTCCTATGTTTTCTCCTTTTCATATTCGGGTTGCAGAAGACTCTCTTGTCCTTGTGCAGGGGCAAGAGAATGTACACATTGGTAGTTTATCTCTAACCTCCACTTTGCATATTCCTCAGATGCCTCTTAGTCTTCTTTCTGTCAGTAAACTTACCAAGAATATGAATTGCAACATAATCTTTTTTTCCTTCCTATTGCATCTTTCTGGTCATGGGCGTGAGGAGAGGGGTCTCTATCTTTGAAGACCTAAAACCACTTAGTGTTGTTGTAGCTATTACACTCTTCTACGGAGAGGGCCCATCTGTGGCACCGGGGGCTTGGACATCTTCCCCTTCCACATTTACACATTTTGTTTCCTCATATGTTCGCTTTTTCTGTTTACGAAACTTTAACTATGATATCTATCAACTGTCCAATCATAATAGGATAAATTTTCCAATTCTTATTAGTAAATGTGATGTTCCCTTTGAAATTATTCCTTCTAAATATTTGGGTGTCTTCCCCAGTTGCATTTATTGGTGGTCATTGTTATTTAGTTTCATTTATTGATGAGTGTACTCGATACACCACCCTCTTTCTGATGAAAACTAAAGGGAAGGTCTGCGCGATTTTTCTTGTCTATCATAAGTAGATTGAAACTCAATTCAATGCTAAAGTTAAGGTTTTACGATCTGAAAATGGTGAATACTCCTCCCATGATCTATAATCTTACCTGAGGATGCATGGATTGAGTGGCAGTCCACTTGTCCCTATACTCCACTAAAAAATGGAGTGGCTGAAAGAAAAAATTGCTACCTTCTTGAGATATCAAGATCCGTATTGTTATACATGAATGTTCCTAAACGCTTATGGGGTGAAGCTGTCCTCACCTCTAGTTACCTCATTAACCGCATGCCTACACCAATTATTGGGGAAAATCTCCTTATCAAACTTTTTGTCAGAGTGGTAAGCCCTTCCTAGTCCCCCCTAGGACCTTTAGATGCCTTGCTTTGCTCATAGTCCCTCAAACAAACATGATAAACTCCCGGCCGAGACAATGAAGTGTAAATTTGTTGGGTACGCTGCCACTCAGAAGGGGTACAAGTGTTATGATCCATCTACTGTGCATCTATCATTATCATGGATGCCACATGCTTTTAGTCCATCCCCTTCTTTGCTCCTTCTTAGTACCCTCTTCAGGGGGAGATGTGTCCAAATAGTGAAGAGAGCACTGAAAATCCCCTATCTCTACCATTTATGGGGAGGAGGATCTTCAAGAAGACATTGAGGAAATGGCTAGTGTAAGTGATCACAATATTCCTACAATGCACTGGGACAGATTTGGGGAAGGCAAGATCTTTGTGAGAGAAAAAAGGAGGACAAAAAGCTACCCCTCTTCCTCATGACGTGGATTAAAGGTCTTCTCCTGAAACAAGTCATCTTGCCTCTGATTTAGACCTTTCCATTGCTCTTCATAAGGGTATAAGGCACTCTTATCTTTAAGTTTGTGTCTTATCAGCCTTATTGTCCTGATATTCGAGCTTTATTTCATCCTCGGGTTCCATCTCTATCCCATCTTCTGTCTTTGAAGCTTTAATGCCGCCAAAATGGAAAGATACGATGGAACAAGAATGAGATCCCTTGAGCAGAACAAGACATGGTAGGTTGTTGAGTTGCTTGCTGGCAAGAAAGCTGTGGAATGCAAGTATCGCCCAGATAGGTCTGTTGAGAGGTACAAGGCCAGATTGGTTGCCAAGTGGTTCACTCAAACTCCGGGTATTGATTTCCAGGAGACATTTGCCCATGCTGTTAAACTCAATTCTATTAGAGTTCTCCTATCCCTTGCCGCAAATAAGGATTGGCCGTTGCATCAATTTGATGTCAAGAATGCCTTCCTGCATGAGGATCTCAAAGAAGTATATATGACTTTATCATTTGAGTTTCTAGTTCTGTGGGACAAAGTTTGTAGATTGAAAAAGACTATCTATGGCCTAAAGCAGTCCTAGAGCATGGTTTAAGAAATTCAATGTTGCTGTTATGAGGTATGGGTACCAGAGGAGCCATTATATTCACTTTGTTTGTAAAAAGAAGAGCACATACCACTGCCCTCATTGTGTATGTTGATGATATCATTGTCATCGAGGATGACAGTGAAGCAATCCTTAAGTTGAAATGCTGCCTTAGCAAGGTCTTTGACATCAAAGATCTAAGCCCTCTACGGTACTTCCTTGGCATTGAAGTGGCGCTAGATCTAACAGAGGGATTGCTCTCTCCAAAAGGAAGTACGCTCTTGATGTCTTGAAGCAAGAAGGTGTGTTGGGTTGCAAACCCATTGACATCCCTATGGGCTCAAATCATTGAACCAACTCTGAAGAAGGGGAACCTCTCGAGGATATTACTACGTATCAAAGGCTGGTGGGAAAGCTCGTTTGTCCCACCATTACCAGACCTGATATTGCGTATGATATTAGTGTGGTCAGTCAGTATATGCGTGGTCCTCATTCTCCTCATCTTAATGCTATGTATCGGATTCTAAGATACATGAAGTCTAGTCTAGGAACAGGATTACTGTATTGTAATTATGGGCACTTGGATGTGAAATTCTTCACTGATGCAGATTATACTGGGCCAGTTAGTGATAGAAGGTCTACTAGTAGTTATGTTACCTTCCTAGGGGGAACTTGGTCACTTGGAAGAGCAAGAAGTAGGAGGTAGTTGCAAATTTTAGTGCTGAAGCTGAGTACAGGTTCATGTTCCAAGGTGTAAGAGTGGGGATGTGGCTGAGATTCATTCTACATGACTTGGGTATTCAAGTTAGGCTTCCAATGACCTTGTATAGAGATAATGAGGCAACGCGTCATATTGGTGAGAATTCAGTTTTCCATGAAAGAAAGGCACATAGACATTGACTGCTACTTTTTGAGAGAAGGTTGAGTCTCAAGAGTTTTGCTCTCCACATGTAACCTCAGAAGATCAATTAGTTGATACTCTCGCCGAAGCAGTTGGGTGAATCAGAATGAACGATATCTCATCCAAGTTGGGCATGATTGACATCTTTGCACCAATTGGAGGGGGAGTGTTACACTTGAAGAAACTTAAAATTCTATATCTTGACAATGACTTTTCAATATTTCACCATGAAGAGAAGAACCTCTCTAAATAGAGATGAGTACAATCAATTAAGATCTCAGGAGGTCTCTAATTATTTAAAACACTTCCAAAATATGTAAAAATTCTAATCAATCTTTATTATGCCTAAAAAATTTAAGATACACATCATATGATGTGT
Source organism: Chloranthus sessilifolius (assembly GCA_021018995.1). NCBI lineage: Eukaryota > Viridiplantae > Streptophyta > Magnoliopsida > Chloranthales > Chloranthaceae > Chloranthus > Chloranthus sessilifolius. The sequence continues at coordinate 89,607,469 of CM037595.1, read as the reverse complement.
CTCTCTTATAGTCATAAAAATTCTATTACCCTCCCGTCATGTTCTTTTGAAGAAAGAACGTGTGATTGATTATGAAATATTAGCCTTTGATCTCATGAACTAGCTTGTCGTTAAAAGCCCTGCAATGTCTGATCGTGCTTGCTAGCGGTCACTGCTTGTCTCTGATACCACTTGTAAATCCCAGCTTCCACTAGTTTGCCTAAACCCAATTGGTGTTAGGGAGGACTTCAGCTTTGTGCTTCAACTTGTGTTCGCGACTATTAGTCTGTAGAGCTTATTAGGGTGAATTTCTTGCTTCCATACCATAACAACAATATGTATTAGAAGATCGTGGTGTGTTCCTAGTTATATTGGGTGTGTGTGGAGTAGTCACTTATGTAGTTTTCTTATTTTGTGGTTTTCGATATTTGTGAGATTGTTAGTACTTGTATGCTATACATACTAATAATAGAAGGGTTTGAGGACAACTGACTCAACCATAATTTTCTCCATCTCTCTTCTCCTTCTTCCTCACCTAATACTAGCACTAATCGGATTCTCTAATCGTAATAAAACTAGGTAATTAGATGTTTCCAAGACCACCTCCTAATTGTGGTCTTGTTTGTGGATAGTACTATAGTAAGACTTTTGTGGAGGACAACAAAGTGCCCCAATTGCTTACTTAGTTATGAAATTGAGGTATTTGCTGAACAAAATACCTTTAATCCCCTCAAGCGTTTAAGGTTGAGGTCAGGGGTTCAATTCTCATGCTTACACTTCAAAGGAAAATTGGTTTTAAAAACCAAAGTAGTGCACACAAAATGAATGGAGTAAATGTCTGTATGCTTTTCTTGTCCTAAATTGGAGTCAATCTAAGCTTCCAATATATTCTTGGTTAATAATTTGGGTACCTTTTAATTAAACTATAGGGATCCCCATTCAAATACAAACACAAACAATATATATATATATATATATATATATATATATATATATATATATAGGGTGATGATCCTCTCAATCGAGTCACCAAGTGACTCAAGTATCCCAGCCATACACGTCGCATCAATGCGATTTGTATGGCCTTGAGACTCAAGTCATATACCAATATCCCCCATATATATATAGAGCATTTTCCTTGTATTTGTAGGTGTTCAAAAGGCTTGTTTAAGATATTTAATTATTTGAATGACGAGAGGATAATATTTGGGAATAAATTGTTATGAGCATGAGGATTCTTTGTGTAAGCTTTATCTTCAAAAAAAATAAATTCAATAAGCTTGAGGATGTTATGGTGCTCTTTCTTGTTTATTAAATACAAAACAATTGGATGGACATGTAACTTTTTTGATCTTTTTTAATCATTTTCTCAAGCTCAAATGAATTTCTAGTGTTGTCAGATCATCTGACAACAATTGCTTCGTTAAACCCCATCATCTCCAACTAATCAATTGTCAACCATGCAAAACTAGACACGATAGATCTTCCAGGTTCCAAAGACCAAGGCTTTTTCTCAATAAGCCAATTGATTAGGGGCCCTAGAGATTCTTTCTTTTTCCTATTCAAAGTTTAGTTTCTCTCCAGATGAACAATCCCCCATTCCCTAGTTTTTTTAAAACACTGTTTTTATATTATCAGAAACAATCTTATATCACTACTGTATTTTAGTGTTCTCTTTAATACAATTTTATAGCATTTAGAGAATCCGATCAGCCACGATTCTGTCGAGACTTTCCTTAATGAAAACTCCCGTTCATATAGAATGGCTTGAATTCAACACGCGTAATATCATCTTTTATTAGAAGGGAAAAAATCCATACATTGATGATCTCAAATAGTGCCTCCATAATCCTCATTTGTATCTTCTCTATATACATCCATATTCAATGTGAAAACTCCATAAGTTTGTTTTATCTGAATTCATCTCTTTCTCTCCTCGTTGACTTCAAAATCGTTGCCACTTGATAGCAATTAACTTCTTCCAATGTTATTCGTTCAATACCCATTTGACATCTTCTAGTATATTTTTGCTAGATAATTCTTTTGTGAAGTTGCAATTTCTCTCATATCCAGCAATTTGTTTCCTTTCTTACATTCCAGGTGGTTTTGAAAAAAGCAAGTTACTTCATTATTGTGATTTGTCCATTAGGTTTTGACTCTTTGATGAATAATTATCCTTCATTTTCAATATTTCCCAATATTAGTTTTTCTGTGTAGCATGCTGCCATGAAACCATTCTATTAGCAAGTCATTTTAAAATTGGTTTCAGTGACAGTATCAGCCACCTCTGTGATGTGATATTAGAGGAAGAGAATCCAATAGAAGAAAAATAAGCAACAAGAAAATTAAAGCATACCTTTAACTTCTCGAACCATTTAAAGAGCAAACACCTTTATAATAGAATGGTTTCAAGGGAACCTACAAACTCTTGAAGAGTTCTCTTAGTTATTCAAAATAAAAATTCATAGAACTGTTTATGAAGGTTCTTACCCTTTTTTAACTAAAACATAAACTTCTTGAAATATAGACTCCTAAGCTAACTGAATCACTACTGAACTTATAAATAAGTAAAGTTACTAAAACCTACTCGAGAAAATGATCTCTCTTTCATAAGCTTTTCAATTTGGCATCTGAAAAGACTATATTCGGCCTTTTTCAGCCTATCAATTCCCCAATTTAGGTCTTGTTGAGACCCACCAATTAAGGCCTTTTTAACAGCGCAAAAATCCAGGTTGTAATACTGCTAGTATGTTACTGCTGCTAAAAACTCATATTTTTATCGTAGTAATTAGGGCATTTCTAGGCTCTAATTGTGAATTAGAAGTGTCACATCAATTCTTTCTCGTTTGGAGAGAACTCAGCTCGATTGAATTCACACTTGTACTTCTTTTAGAGATCCTTTTTGAGCTTCGCTAGTTCTTTGATTTGTGAAAACATTGATAATATCATTCACGTGGTACTTGTGAAATTTCATTAGCCCACATACTCCCTTCTCTATTATCCTTACGACGCTAGCATCTCCATGGTATTCATTAAGATCGAAAACATTAAAGATATGATAGATTTGTGAACTTGCAGAAGGTCTATGAGATAGTGTTTTCGGTTTTCACCTATCTTCTTGAGTGCTCCTCAGTCTAATCTTCTTAAACTTCAACTTGTGAGATTCTCTAAATGAAGATTTACCATGACTAAATTGCAAGTGAATTTTAGGTGTTGTGTGTGCGTGCTGTGTGCGTATGTGTGCATTTATATATATATATATATATATATATATATATATATATATATATATATTTATACATATATATATACACACACACACACAAGTGGGACACGATAGATATCCTTGCTCCAACTTGAGAGGCAATATTGGTGTGTAGCAGGATATTACTGGGTGTGTGTAGTAGCCTTTAAATGGTTATTGTATATTTCGATAACCATTTAAAGACTGCTACACACATCCAGTAATATCCTACTACACCAATATTGCCTCTCAAGTTGGAGCATGGATATCTATCGTGTCCCACTTGTCTGTAATACCTTCCAATCTATTCTTCACAACATCTGTAGTAAGAATGTCAGCTAGTTGATTTTCTGAAACAACTTGTGGAGTACAAAACTCATTCGTTTTCATTTTCTCCATTATAAAGTGGCAATCTACCTCGGTGTATTTTAGTTCTTTAATGAAGCAGTTTGGGCTTTATAAATCTCAACCCAGCCCACCTGACCCAATTATTAATTGAACCATGTTTGGGCCAAGTATTGCTCGATTAATAATTGGGCCGACTTAGGCACGACCCAAACCAAGCTCGGCCCATGGACACCCCATAATCCCATCAGCAAGGAATTCATGGTATAAACCCATCGACATCTTGCACGAAGTTTTTAATCTAGGAGATCAGACAATTCTCATGTCTGGTCTAAAAGAGTATAGACATCTCTTCTATTATGACTTTTTCCCAACCAAAGTGAGACACGACATCTTTAAAAGAGTTAGATATGGGGGTAGGGGTTATGGATAGAGCAAATTGATGATAACCAGGTGAGAAATTGACGAACTGAGATGTAGGATGAGTTGTACGTGAACACTTACCTTTATGCAATGCATTTGGAAGCTCTGGAGATAGAGGGACAAAATATTCAGCTGCGGATGACGCTGGTGGACAGACAGAGGTTCATGAACCTATTGATCAGTTTTCTTCCTTTAAATGTATTATTGTTGTAGAGGTACTACGAGATCACTCGTAGGAATAGGTGTAACACTGGTACGGAGGACGTCCTCAGTTCAGGGAACAGGGATGGACAAGAGTATACTTTGAATGTCAAAGTGTATGGACAGCCCCTCAGAAGAAATATGTGGATCCAAGAAATGTGACATCCGCAGATTTTAACTTGTTTATGATAAGTAGGACTGTAACACCAATAACCACACTGAGTGAATCTGAGGAACACACGTCTAATGAGCATGGGATCAAGTTTGTCATTTCCTAGTTTTTAATCTTTTTAGTATTTCTCTTTACTTGGAATGGATGCATTCCCTATTTTACTCATTTAACATCTGTTTGGTGTCAATGACACAAGAGTTCTCATTTTCAGTTTGTATGTTTCTTTGTTTTTTTTTGATCAATAAGAGATATTATTAAATAAGAAACAACTAACAAACAGGGCAGCCAGCAAGGAGCTGGAAGGCCAAGTAAACTGAAAAGAAAAATCCACCCCCTATACATCTATACAAACTAATACCAACAGACTAAAAAAGAACCTACTCCCACTCACAAAAAACTCTCCCCAAAACCAAAATCTAACCTAATCCTAAGAATAGATCCAACCTGCGAGGGGGAAAAAAACGTTAGCGGTGCAAGCTATTCCAAACGGCTTCGTTCTCCCCTTCCTCAATCTGACAATTCCCAACACTTAAGCCATTCCAATTCAACATCAGATCCTTAACTTTCTTCATAATAAATAAATTCAACATCACAGCAAACGCCCTTTGATTTCTTGAATTTCAAATCACCCACATCACAGCAAACACCATTATCTCCCACAAATTACCCACCTCCCCTTCAAGAGCGACACCATCCCAAGCTGCCATTAGCTCACCACAATCTCTTGGAAAAACCCATTGCATTCCAAATAATTGAAGGATATGAGACCATATTTCTTTAGCCACCCAACAATGCGTCAACAAATGACTAATCAATTCTTCTACCTGGAGACACATCACACACTTGTTTAGTTGATCAGTTGTAAGAATTCTCCCCTATACCACACTCCAACCAAAGAACTTATTCTTAGATGGCACATCGACTTTCCAAATTTTAAACCAACTAGGCCTATGAGACTCGGATTGAGTAAGATAATTGTAAAAGGATTTTGCTGAGAACCTTCATGATGGGGACATCCTATTCAAAGAACCGCCTATGGTCTATCGAAGGCGAAAGTATCACGAAGGCTCCTAACCGAAGAATGAGGGCGTTCTGAAAAATTGAAGCACAGACGTCCGAATTGGGAGGCTTTCTGTTTTGTGCACGACGAACGCCCGTGAATACGAGACGAACATCCATGAGCACAGGACGGACGTCCGTGAGTTGCGTCCGCAAATTGACAGTTTTAGTTGCTAAGTTATTTCGAATGTATGATTAGTTAGGGTTGTTTACCTATAAAAGGGCATTGTAATGACAATTTGAGTAGTTAATGGTTATTGAAAATTGCTTGTGCAAATTGAGCGCTTTTATCAAAGTTTTCTTCGAGGCTGTGATTCTCTCAAAACTTGGAAGAGCTATTCTTCTTTTCGCGTGCGGTTTGGTATGAGGCCAACTATCTTCCTTGGAGTGATTCCTTGGATCTTCTATCTTTTCTATTTTATCTTTTGATTATTATCAGGTAATTTATCTAGTTTGTTTCTCCTATTGAAAATCCATAAATCCAAAATATCATTTTCTTTTTATATTGCTGCTGGGGTTTTGTTTCTAAATTCTTATCCCAAATTTGTCGATTCCCTTTGAACCCTTTGAGCCTTAAATGATTTAAATCCTAGTGAGGAGTCAAGAGACAACATCGAGATTGTCGCTTGGTGCCCTAACCTAGATCGAAACTAGAGTCTATCTTTTGACCTATTTTCTAGATCAGGAAGTTCATATGCTAACGGACGCTAATCGAATCAATTAAAGTGCCCTAATAAAGTTATCAAATATTTTATATGTTTTGAGATTAATTTTTATATCTCCGTTGCTCAATTAAATCTCAAATTGATTTTAAAATTGCATAACTAGGGTTTTAGTGTTTTACTGCATCACTTCCTTTACTACTAGGGCTCCACAAGCGTAGATCTCTAAGAACTGAGTTTCTATGAGTGCCATGTAATGTCTGCAGTAAAGACATGAAGGAACTCTCTTCTTCCTCCTCCACGTTTCTTCAAAGACTAACATCCCACATCACTACATCGTTCACTATCTTATACATATCATAAATAAAACTAGACTGTCGAATTGCAATACTATATATCTCTGGATATCTGTCTTTGTCTCAAATCCCCATACCAAACATCATCCCAAAATCTAATGTTATCACCTCTTCCCCAACTAAATTTGATAACTTTGACAAACTGCTCACAGACTGAAGATATGCTTTTCCATCAGGTTGAACCTCTTGCACTAGATCTCCTCAAATTCTGAATTTCTGCCAAATCACCATACTTTGCTTTAACTACTTGCCACCACAGATGATTTTCTTCTCTACTCTCTCCAAATTTCCATAACCATTTGCCTAAAAGGGCTTTATTAGTAACCCCGGATCTCCGAACACCCAACCCGCCATCTTTCTTATCCGGACAACAAGTTTTCTAGTTAATTCAGTGAAATTTCTTCTCCTCTTTTCCTCCTTCCCATAAGAAATCCCTAATAATTCTTTCCATCTTTTTAACAATTGCAACTGGCGCTTTGAACATGGACATAAAGAATAATAGCAGGGAGGATAAAGTGGCTTTTATGAGAGTCAATATGGCTAATCTCTTCTCAAACCTAGCAATCCCGGTTGCCACAGATTCTTTTTTAGGATCGCCACACCAAGAGTTAGACCAAGATAACTAATCGACATCATTTCTATTTGGTACCCAATATTCTCGGCAAATCTCTGGAGATTATACTGCTCAACCTCTATACGTGAGATCTTTGACTTATGTAGATTCACTTTCTGACCCGAACCCGCTTCATAAATTGATAAGATGTCTTTAATCTCCTGAAGTTCCTCATAACTATCCTTGCAAAAGACTGTTGTGTCATCTTATGACACAATGTAATCATAAACCCATTCATTCTATGTAACTCAATAGCTTTCAACAATAGACCATTCACCATTAACATACCTCTTAGGAGCACCATTAACAGAATTGAAAACCACGCAAAAGAGATGCATCCTTGAATCCACCCTCTCCATCTATCCCCAAAACCCATTCTTCCCATCATATAATAAAGAAAGTTCCAATGCACTCTATCGTATGCCTTTTCCATATCAATTTTCCAAACAATTCCGGAATTGTTACTTTTACTAACCGAGTCCACTGCCTCATGAGCTGTAACAAACACATCTAACAACTGTCTCCCTTCAATAAAAAGCCCTTGCGAATTAGAAATGATTGAGTTCATAACTTTTCTAAGTCTATTAGCAAGCACTTTCATGACTATCTTATACACACCACCCAACAAACTAATCGATCTAAAATCCCTAATCTCTTCTGCATTATCAACCTTTGGAATTAGGGTTACAAAAGTAGATTTGACAATACGATCCATCTCACCATGATCGTAGAATTCAGCAAACACCTCCATCATTTCACCCTTAATATCCTCCCATATACATTGGAAGAATTCCATTATAAACCATCCAGACCTGGGGATTTATTTTTCCCACTCTTCATAATAGCATCCCTAACTTCCTCAGAAATTTTTTCTTCAAGACCATTCATCTGAACTTTACCAAGCATCTTGAAAATAATCCCATCTAACACCGGTCTGTTTTGTACCTCTTCCTTATATAAGTCCTTGTAGAACTTAATTATCTCTTCACTAATTTCCCCAACATTCATTATCATTCTCCCCTCCACTGGAAGACTTGAATATAATTTCTTTTGCTCCTAGCATATGCCACCATATGAAATTTTTCTGTGTTATTATCCCCCTCCTTAAGCCAATGCAGTTTTGATTTTTGCTTCCAAATAATTTCCTCTTCCAAGCATTTCTTATTAAAATGGATCTTAAGAGAAGTTCAAGCTTCTAACTTCTCGGTAAGAGCTTTTGATTCTTCCTGACTATCAAGTACCTTAATCTCTTTAAGAATGGACTTTTCACCACCCTTTCCACATTCCCAAATTTCTCACGGTTCCACAACTTTATTTTTTCCTTGATCAATTTAAGTTTGCTAGCCAATTTAGTCTTCGCATTCCCCTGGACTTGAGAATCTCTCCACCATTCTCTAAGTTTAATTTTGAACTCGTCATCCATAAGCCACACATTCTCAAATCTGAAGGGGGTAGGACCACCATCCCTAACAGGACATTTGAGAATGATAGGTATATGATCTGAAGTAGGCCTTGGCAACCCTTCAAGAATACTATATGAGAACAGATTCATCCATTCACCACAACACATAAACCTATCTAACCTACTCAATGAAGGCACATCCTCTAGGTTAGACCAGGTATACAACCCCCCCTTGCATATCAAATTCTGCCAGTCTAAACATACTGACGAAATTCGCAAACTCTCTTATACCAATTCTATCCCTTTTCCCTCCAAGTTTTTCGTGATTAATTATGACCAATGTTCTTAAAGTCGTTGGGCGGGTTCAGGCGGTCGGGTGGATGTTCGGGCGAAAGTTGTCGGGTGGCGCCCAAGCGGGCGCCCTTATAGTGCTATACATACTTTATTTCAACATAAATATATATAACATTCAAATCCATTTATAGGCTCATCAATCGTATGATTCAAATCGACTTATAGGCATGTTTCTTTGGGCTAAGACATGTTTCAGTGATAGATTGCCACTTGGACAATTTAGATTGATCACAGATGTGCACCACGTGTAATAATGATAATCACACTTCAACAGTGTGAGATTAAAAGTCTTAACTTTAGTGGTATAAGATCATTTAAACACCATTTTGGTGTTTAAATGTCGGTAAGGAGCATTATCCCTAGGCAATAAGGGCTTTAAAATTTAAGGGCCGTCGACCAGTCGGGTTGGGTGGTGTCCAACATATGCCCGACCTTTTGATAACTCGACCCGACCAGGTAAAAGCCGGTTAATTTATAAATTACCTTGCCCCGCCTCGACTTTAAAAGGCCCAGGCAGCCGCTCGAGCCGCCCAGACGTTCACCTAGACCACCCAGGCAGGTGCCCCAAACCCAATCCGCCCAGGAAGCTGCCCATGGCTAAATCGGGGTGCCCTCCGCCTTTAAGAACACTGATTCTGACTGCATTGCACCAAGGAGCATCCCATCTAGACGCCATACAAGCCATTTCGAATCAGAAATCCTCCTTATTCTCATCTTCCACTGGACCATAAACTCCAGTGAAATGCCCAAACTCTCCCATCCCTTTTATTTTTGAGAACTTATACCGAAAACCTGCCCACCTCTGTTTCCAGACCTTCCAAAACTAAGTTATCCCACGCCACCAAGATACCTCCTGAAGCTCCCACAGAGTCCAAACTGACCCATTCCCATCTATTGCCACCAAGAATTGAGCACACCTTCCTAATATCAGTTTCCTTCCACTTCGTCTCTTGCAAGGTAACCAGAGCTGACTTATTACTCTTGATCACTTGTTTCGCAATTGCCCTCTTATTCAAGTGACCCAACCCCCTCACATTCCAAGATAACACCTGCGTATCAACCATTACTCCCTTTCAGCAGTAATTACGAGCAATCCCATTATTTCCCATCATTCTTATCCTTTTTATAGGATAAGCCCCATTTCAAACTCTTTAATTCTCTTCTCCCTTTGCTTTTACTCACCAGAGTTTTATTTTTCCTTTGTTAATTACCCCAAACACAGATCGCAAATCTTCCTCGTTCCATGTTCTTTTCCGATACTAATAATTCTTTCAACTGTTTTCTACTCATTTTTCTCAATATCACTGCCTTGCTCATCCCACAGTCCCTCTTCCAGTCTATCCACCACCTTACCAACTCTCTACATACTGTTTTGCTTGAATATTCCTCTGTAGATGACCCAACTGAATCTGCAATAGAAACATCAGGGTTCTCCCTGCAAAGTATAGATCTATTCAATGGAGATGGACTACATTTCGACAGCTCATTACAACTCTCATTCCCAGAATTACGATATAATAAACGCAATTTATCTAATTCATTAGTTGCAGTAGACTCAAGCCCTAAATTGTGAGACTCTAACCCAACCCTCCCCATCAGACCTAAATCCAGCTCAGAACTAATATGACCCTGCCCAGAAGTAACAACATCAGATAATACCTCATGGCCCAAGGCCGAAGAATCCTTACCTGAGAAGATGCATGTACCCATCATCGAATGAGGAGAACCTGCCGGTTGTGGATATTGCAAAGCATTAATTTTGTTGACTTGATCCAAGCTCGCATTCAAGCCACCCGATTTCTGAGACAAGTTGAACATCACCTCAAAATCAGTGGCCATACCTCTCCCAATATTTTTGACGGCTCCATTCCCTTCCACGTGTAAGTCATTAGAAAAAACAGGACTAATTGCCATAACGGGCCGACTAGTTCCGTCATTATCCTAGCCTTCAGTTCACGTGACGTGGGCGTGGGGACATCATGAGCCCTGGCCACCGTGTCATGAGCAAAAGATTCATTTGCATTCGATTCTGTAACATGTGCCATTGAATCCGTGGGTACACCTTCATGTGAAAATTCATCCGCCTCAACTTCCAATTTAGTCATACTAGTATAGGACCCACTCTCACCCATCTGAACTGACTTATCCTCCTTTCTAAAGATCCTTTCGCCACATGTCCCACAATCCTCCAATGGCACTTCCCTCTGTGTCAGCGTCCTCTGAATCCCTGTCATCTCACCAGATGGTTTCTCGCAACCACCCGCTAATGTACCAAATTTAGATGAATGCAATTTTTTTTATAGCTAAAAATGGCTGCCACTTGCCAACTGATCCTGCATAGGATCAAATCTCAAAACCTTATAAGGGACATAAAGGAATATAACTGACGCGAGACAACGACCCTAAGATTCGTGAATGTCCATGATATGATGATTTTGCCAAAATTAAACTAATTAATTAAGCAATCAACCACAAATTAAAGCGATACCTTCGGGTTTCTCGGGATTCCGCTTAGATGTTCATGCTTTGATTCATGTAGGGTCCAATCCGACGTGCGAGATCCGTTAGGATGGTGGAAGAGGTGATCCGAGAGATAGAACTCTCACTTCATCTAGGTCGGGGCGTTAGATCGTAGCTTGCGGGGGAATCGATAGCTCTTCGCTAGGGCTTTGGAATCGAAACGGCTAATGACTCAAATCGAGCAAGCTCGAGTCCAACAACGGTTATGGGTCGACTGGTTAGGATTAGATTCGATCCATAAGGATGGACATCAAGGTTACTCTAGATCTAGGGTTGGGAAAGGGAAAAATCTATTAAAAGGGGGAGAAGAAGATGCCAAAGATTCAAGGAGAAAGTAGGAGATCAAATAAGCACAAAATATAAAGGAGAAAATCAAAGTTAACATGGGCATCTCACCCTTAGCCTCACACCAAACCCCTCTCGGGGAAGAAGACTCACTCTTCAAGCTTCTCACAAGCCAAAATGCAATGCATTCTCATTAATCAATCACCAAGTGTCAAAAATGGCTTACAAAATTGTGCTTTGTAGCATTTACAAAGAGAATACCCTAAAATAGAAAAATACTATGTTGCCCTAAGTGGGAACTTACACTTGGACACAAAAGAATAAAATCTAAGGACAAAAGGACAAATACGTCACTTAAGTCGTTGGGGCGAGGATTTCCACGGATGTCTGTCGCTGGAGGTCACAGACATCTATGATGGTCACAGACGCCCGTGCTCACTAAACAGTGAGCACTCCAAAATCCGGACGTTCGTCTTGATATTATGAACGTCCGTGTTCACTAAAACAGTGAGCACTCCAAAATCCGGACGTCCGTCCTGGTATTACAGACGTCCGTCGCCTGATGACACCTGGTGCCCCCTGGGCTGATCTCTAGGACCTTTCTTCGGTGGTTCTTAACGTTCCTTGGCCCTTCTGTCCCTTCTTCCGCCGCTGGTACACCTTATACGGCCTGAATCCTAGGCCTTTGATGGTGGCGTCCCCGTCAATTTCCCTAGACCGAAAGGGCTTCATCACCGATGAAGAACGGTCATGGTAACGATCAAGCATGTCGGGGTCTAGGCGGCGGACTTCGTCTTCAATGATCCATATATTTTCGGATTCCGGCTTATGGAGCCACACGATCGTCTATGATCTTCTCAATCACATCTCTTTTAGGTTCTTTTGGAGGAGGAGGTGGTATAGATTGCAAAGTTTGGGTTGACTCATGAGTAGAGGACGGTTTGAGAGGATTGCAAGGGGGTGGGGTTGAGCTTAGGTAAGGATCTAGGTCTCCCACATTGAGCGTTGAACTAACCCTCACATCTTGAGGAAGCTCAAGAACATATGCATTCGGACCACTCCTTGCCACAATCCTAAAAGGTCCGGCACGGCGGGCTTGGAGCTCCTTCGCGATTCTCGATGAGAATCGTTCAGGCCTAACCCGAACCATCACATGCTCACCAATTTGGAATTCCTTTAAACGCTTGTGGGAATCCGCCGATAACTTGTAATTATCATTGCTCGAATTAATTTTCGTCTAATTTCGGCATGCAAGTTATGAAGATATTGTGCAAATGTATCTGCGGACTCAGACATGCGGTGAGATGCGGACATAGGGATCAAATCTAGGGGTGTACTTGGTTTGTGATCATGCACAACTTCAAATGGACTCTTACTTGTGGACCTATTGACGGAGTTGTTGTATGCAAACTCGACTAATGGTAGAATGGAGTCCCAGGTCCTAATGTGATCACCGACAAGACAACGAAGGAGATTGCCTAAACTCCTATTGGTAGCCTCCGTTTGACCATCGGTTTGAGGATGATATGCCGATGAAAATTGGAGCATTGTACCCATCATGTGCCATAGGGTTTTCCAAAAGTAACTTGTAAACTTGACATCCCTATCAGACACAATGGTTTTGGGTAATCCATAGAGGCGCACTACCTCATTGAAAAATAACTTTGCAACATGGGTTGCGTTGGTGGTCTGTTGCACGGTATGAAGTGGGCCATTTTGGAAAATCGGTCCACAATTGATAAAAATAGAGTCGTGCTTTCTCAATGTCTTGGTGAGCCCAAGCACGAAGTCCATTGAAATGTCTTGCCAAGGCGTGTGCGGTATCGGCAAAGGAGTGTACAAGTCGGTATTTTGCCTCCTTGCTTGGAGACTTGGCAAGTGCGACATTGTCGCACAATCCAAGTGACATCTCGCATAAGACCAGACCAAAAGAATCTATCTTCAACGAGCGCAATGGTCTTGTTCCACTCGAAATGACCGGCAACCCCTCCGGCATGCAATTCCCAATTGAGAAAATCGCGCAATGAAGTGTGAGGGATGCATAGGCGATGACCCATAAACAAGTACCCTTCTTGCAGGGTATACTTGGAGTTAGCGCTGGGCGGATTGTCCTGTAAAGCAATGCACTCCGCCCCAAAATCTGGGCACTCAGGATAGTCTTGGATCAATTGCTCAAACCTCACGACCTTGGTGCTCATGTCCTGTAAAGTCGCTACCTAACGATTAAGTGCATCAGCTGTTTTGTTTTCAGCACCGGCCTTGTGCTTCAATACGAATGTGAACCCTTGAAGGTATTCGACCCACGTCGCGTGCCTTGGGTTCAACTTCTTTTGGGAAGCAAGGAAGCGTAAGGCTTCATGGTCGGAAAATAGCACAAATTCCTGCGGTCTAAGGTAATGTTTTCAATACCAAAGAGATCGGGTGACCGCATAAAACTCCTTATCATAGGTGGAGTATTTCTGCTTTGCCTCGTTGAGTTTTTCACTAAAGTAGGCCACGGGATGGCCTTCTTGGCTAAGCACTCTTCCTATGTCTACACCCGAAGCGTCGCAAGTGACTTCGAAGACTTTAGAAAAGTCCGGTAGGCGCATGACGAGTGCACTCATCATTCTCTCTTTGATCTCGGCAAAGACCTTCGTCGCGGATTTGCTCCATTGAAACTCCCATTTTTTCATACAATCGGTGATGGGAACCATAATGATGCTAAAGCTTTGAATGAAGCGGTGATAAAATGTAGCCAATCCATGGAAGCTACCGACATCATGTATGTTCTTAGGCTCGGGCCACTCCACAATAGCCTTTACCTTTTCCGGGTCCGCAACCATACCATCGGCCGAGACAATGAACCCTAAGAAAACAACGGATTGTTGCATGAACGTACGCTTCTTGAAGTTCCCATACAGTTGCTTTCCCCTCAATGTTTCACAAACCAACCGAAGGTGGATCAAGTGTTGCTCCTTGTTGTGACTATAGATCAAAATGTCATCAAAATACACCACAGGGAACTTCCCAATAAAGGATCACAACACTTGGGTCATGAGCCTCATAAAGGTGCTTGGGGCATTGGAAAACCCAAATGGCATGACCATCCACTCATAAAGACCATCTTTGGTCTTGAAGGCGGTTTTCCATTCATCACCGGGGGCGGATTTGGACTTGATGGTAGCCACTCTTGAGATCTATCTTAGAGAAGATAGTGACACCAACCATCATATCCAACATATCATCGAGCCTCGGTATAGGGAACCGATATTTGACCGTAATCTTGTCGATGGCCTGACTATCCACACACATCCGTCACGTGCCATTTTTCTTAGGTGTGAGTAGTGCGGGTACGGCACATGGGCTCAAGCTCTCTTGCATGAACCCTTTCCGAAGGAGCTCATCGACTTGCCAAGTTAGCTCAGCGTCTTCAACCGGATTTAACCTATAGTGAGGTAGGTTCGGTAGAGTAGATCCGGGAACCAAGTTTATTGTGTGTTCACTGTCACACATGGGAGGGAGTTCATTGGGCAAGTCTTCCGGGAAGGCATCCACAAATTCTCTTAAAATGGACTCAACCTCCTTAGGGTACTCACCCATAGACCCGAGAGCATGCTCAACGGTGATGATACACCACGCTCTCATCTAAGGACGCTCTCTCAAATTCCGAAGGGCTCACAGTATTAATGGTCTTAGATGGACCGCCCTTCTTGTCAACCCTCTTGCTCGAGGGAGTTTTGGGAGGCAAAGGGTTCAACTTTATCTTCTTGCCCTCATGCATGAATGTTCACACATTAGACTGTCCAAGGAGGGTCACATCCATGTCGTAGAGCCAAGGCCTTCCTAAAATGATGTGGCCAACGTCCATTTGTACCAAATCGCACCATAAAGTGTCCGAATATGAGGCTAATTGTATCGGCACACGACACCTTTGAGACACAGGAATGGAAGATGAGTCGACCCATGTGACTTTGTACTGTCTCGGATGAGGTTCGGGTGTGAGCCCTAAACGGGTAATGGCGTGTGTCGACACAACGTTCGTGCAACTCCCGCTATCTACAATGACCCTACAACTCTTCTCACCACACTTGGCAAAAGTATAGAAAATATTATCCATACGCCGATCCTCCTTCTCATCACGTTGAGGTTGTGCAAGAGCACACCTCACAACCAAGCACTCTTGGATGCAAGCTAATGCACAACTACTGTCATCCCCTCCTCATCACTAGGTGCGATTTCCGGTTCATACACTTCCTCTTCAACACTTTCTTCCTCACCGACCTCTTCTTCAACCAAGAGAGTTCTTTGGGGGTCTTTCGTAGGGCATTGGGTGGCAAAATGGTCAAACCCATGACATTTATAGCACTTGGCTGAGTGTCACCCCTTGAGGACTCACCCACCGCACCCTTTCCTTTGTCAAGCCTCACGTTTGTAGGAGTGGGTTGTGTGGGCTTGGGAAGTGGGTTCCTAGCACTAGGCCTTCCTTCTCCGACTCTATGGCTACTGGTATGTGGCTCAAATCGTCTCACCATCGTCGTCTTCAAGTACCTCTCAAAGTCTTGCACAACGGCGTAACACTCTTTAAGAGTGCTGACAGGGTGGGAGATCAACTCTTTTTGGAGGTCCAATCGCAACCCGATGCAGAACCTTGAAAGAGTGACTTGAGGATCTTCCGACACATTAGCTCTCATCATGAACTCCTCAAACTTGCCAATGTACTTGGCTACGGGCATACTACCTTGGCGCAAATTTTGCCATTGGTCAAGTAGGCGGTGGTAGTATGATAAAGGAACGTACTTCTCCGTAAGTCACTCCCTCATGTCCTCCCAACAGGTAATGGGAGCACGACCCGCGTTCATTCGCATACGCTCGATGTTGACCCAAAAGAGTTGAGCTTGCCCAATGAGCTTCATTTTGTCAAGTCTAGCACATCGCTCATTGTTCATGCCATACCACTCAAAGTGGTGTTCCATGTCGGAGACTCAATCAAGGAAGACTTTAGGGTCCTGTGCAACCGTGGGTTCTCGCGTGTCCGTCGCGACGATACGCTAGTTTAATAAAAAACTAGAGTCGCCACCCGAAGCTTTTGGTGTCTCGGGAAACCTCAAATCAATTTTATAAGCACCGAAATGCCAAAAATATGACTCTGATTCGCCGGTCTAACGCCAAAGGCTCTTGGGTAGGGGCTTCGGTTATCGATCAGGAATGTGTTAGGCACCCGATCAACCCGCTCGGAAGCGGTCTCTACTTATGACCTAAATGAATATAAAATAAAAAAGCACTTCCTTTTGCCCGAAGGCACTATGATCCTATCAAGCTCTCTGCAAACACCGAAAATTCGGCGACATAACGGCTTGAATCCTTGGATAAAGGAAAAGCAAGGAAGGTAGAGGAGTAGAGGGGAGAGCCGGAGCGGCGATGGCTGAGATGACTATCACCCCTGTCGATTGGTCGATGATTACGAGGATTAGGATTGGGGGCACACCGGTGACCAACCTTTGCGTAACAGGTCTATATGAGGTGGTTCAATTAATCGGGGATTATCCCTCCCCTCAGCACAGGCATGGTACTGAAGTTAAATTAACTTGACTGGCCGATTTGTTTGGTGAGCACGAATTGGTGGATCTGGGCCAGCTGGATGCGGATATCTTTATTGTGCCCGAGCGTGCCCTGCAGTTGGCTCGCATCTATCTCCTTTTTCTTCTAGGCAAGACCCTCTTTGCGAATGCCAGCGGAGGCCGGGTTTCACTATCCTTACTCAGTCTCATGGGGAATTGGGACGATGTGCACCGGTACGACTGGGGTGGGGCCAGATATGCCGTGCTGATGTCTAGCCTGGCTCGAGCCTCAGTTGGGGGTATAGCTTTTGTCGTTGGTTTCTGACCTGTGATTGAGGTAACCCCTGCTTTTCTTACTTCCCCTGGTTTGTTGGCTAGCCAGTCATCCTGCATCTGCACACTTTTTATGTTTATTGCCTCTTTTTTTTCAGATTTGGGGGTATCTGCACTTCCAGCCTGGCCGCTTGCTCCTTTCCTCAGAGGTTTACATATATCCGCTCATGAGCAACTAGCACAAAGGTTGTCGCAGGGACGTCGGAATGAAGCATTTGGAGATGGGCCTGAGGTCCCAGTTCGACTTGCTGATCCCGGAGCAGGTACTGTTATTTCTTTCTTTTCTTTCTCAGCATTCCTTTTATGTTACCTGTTTGGCTGATGGGACACTTCTCTGCTTGGGCAGGTCATCTATGACCCTTACGTTGGTTCTCCCCTCTGGGATCGAGTCGCCGTGGGTCCGCCCGCTTTTTCGTTGACCGTCGCGCCATTTTCTTTTACGGGGCCTGGGCTCGGGCATATTATCTGGGAGAGAGAGTGGTACATCAGTACCGGGACCACTTCGCTGTGCCGCAGGTCCCACTCGCGGATGTTATGACTCTTAAGGGTACTATTGAGGAGCTCACAGCCGAATTTCTCCATCATGGGGTCCCTATCGATTATCTTCTCATGCCCGGGGGATATCAGCTGTGGTATGAATCCCTGCCCTATCGATCTCTCCTTCCGCGTTTCGTCCCTGGTGCCAACTTCTTGACTTTTGGCAGTCCGTGATCTCAGGTAGTTCCCCTTTTTCTTTAGGCAAGTTCGCAATGTTCTATTTCAACTTTTGTCTCTCCTGACTGAAGCCCTGCTCTTTTCACAGTTTGACCGAGGGGCGGGGGGTGATTCTGATGATGACGATGGGACGATGACAAGTGCTGCTGGGGCTGGTCCTTCAGACCCCTTTGCGACGGGTGCCTCTGGTAGCTCGACTGCTGAGGTCCAGGGGACCTTCAGACGCCTCGACGATGCCTTTCTTACGAGTTTGTGCGCGGATGTAGCCGAGCGGGCCCGTATCTTTGCTGAAGCGGTCCGGCCCACATGAGCTGGTCCTAGGGGTGAGTTTTTTTCTTTTTGTGCGTTTGCTTTCTAGAGAAATGCCTATGTTTGCGCCTGTGGCTCCTGTAGCTGATATCTCTTCTTTCTTCTTTTGTGCAGAACTACAAATCGGCTGTGAAGTGTGAACCATGCCGAGTATTATCGTAATATCGCCGGCCTTCGGGACGTGGAAATGGTGAGTGTCATACTGGCCGGTTCCGATCATTGCCTTGTTATTTTTATCTTCCAACCGATCTTGATTGATGACTTTAGATATGACCTGCAGTGCGCTCGTGAAAAGGAATCGCGCTCCCTACTTAGCTGACTCTCTCAGGAATGGTCTCGGGTGGGGGATGTGAAGACCTATCAAAGCACCTCGCGTTGTTGCAAGAAATCGAAGGGTGCTGCCAAGGATTAGGCCTGCTCTCATTTGTTTTTAGACATTGTTAGACTTTTGGGATTTTCCTGTCTTCATTTGTATTGGAGAATATATTTTGGATGACTTTAGTTCTTTGAATGGATGTTTGTTGCTTTCCCTCTTTGCCTGCTCTATCTCTTTATCTTTTTTTGTCGTGGTATATCTGCGCTCATTTGCAGGGTGGACTCAATTTTTGCTAGCAAGACAAAGCCTTTGGGCTATACGTTTGGTTAGCACTTGACTGCCCCTTTTCAGATTTGTGCGGGCCTTTCCTGCATGGGAAAATTGAATATACGTTTGATGCGACCAGAAGATTTTGTATGTGGTCTTAGTATACTGTTTTAAGTAAATGACAAAAAATACAGGTGGGCTGTCTAGGGGATCAGCCAAAATAACCTCCCCTCAACCTCTTTTTTTTTAGGGGCGGGCATTAGTGGCTTGGCTACACACGCCAGACAATTCTGGGAGTGAAATGGCTTGGTGTGTGTAATACACACGCCAGACACTTTCTGGGTGTGAAATGGCTTGGCGTGCGTAATACACACGCCAGACACTTTTTGGGAAATTGGAATTTTTTAAACTCGAGAATGCACTATTTTCCTTCTCTTTTGATTTTGACTTGGTGCTTTTTGCTGCCATTTTTCTCTTTGTTTGCCCAAGGGTGGGTCCATTGTCCTACATTGAATTGTATCTTGGAAACATCTTTGTATGACAATGGACCCGCTTTCTGGCCTCGCCTCTCATGGGGGGCCCGAGACCTCTATGCTTCCCTCGTTGGGCATGGGACCCAGTTTTTTAAAGAAATGGATTGAGAGCTTGAATGAGAGTGAACTTGCGGATTTGGATTGACTTGGATTGGCCTGTTTCTTGTCCTTTCTTGAAGTCTCTCCTCTTTGGGATTTTATACATGTGGTGGCCTCTTTTTGGGACATGGGCACCATGTCTTCCGATTTGGAAGTCGTGAGTTGACGCCTACACTTGAGGAATTCTCCAACCTATCGGGTTTGAAGCTTCATAAGGGCCTTGCCAAAGTGATACCAAAGCCGGGTTATGCTACAGCCGTCCACGTGACTTTGGGTTTGACTGATTATGTGAAAAGTCTCATTGGTGGGCCTACCAAGTGTTCGATGAAATTCTTGAGAGAACTTTTTGGCGACGAGAGCCTGCGAAAATTGCCGATTAGGAATGTCTATAACGTGAAGGCTTTCGCTCTCTGTCTTATCTCTGAGGTTCTTTTCTATACTGGGGGAGAGAGTTTCTCGCTTGCCCTCTGCGACGTTTTGGCAGAATTAGAGGGAGGCCGATCCGTGATGCACATGATTTTGGCAAAGCTCTATCGTTGCCTTGACGCTTTTTTATTGGGCAAAGTGGAGTTCCTTAGGGGGTGCTCGCTTCTGTTCCAGGTCTGGCTAGGGGAGCACCTTGCCATTATGGGACCCGTACCTCGCTTCTATGTTGCTCGTGGTGAGGTGGCCCGCTGCTTTCTGGGTAGGTGCCACATGCTTCCGCAGGGGGACGCACAGGGGCTGAAACCATGGCTGGCTGAAGCTGAGTTGGTGTGGAGGCTTCCTTGGTTAGACAGAACTTTCCCAGTGGTTCGCTCTAGAGATTATGAGGGCATCACTCTCCTTTGTTTAACCGGCAGTACTTACTATTTCCCATTTCGGGTGCTGCGCCAGTTCGATTGTCTTCAGCAGGTGCCATGCGCTGCAAAACCACCTCTATGCGACCTGATTTTCTCTCGGGGATCTCTTGGAGACTTGGATAGGATAGTTGCTCTTTGGGAAACGCGTCAGTCGACGTTCATGTGCGATTTAGAGCAGGGGAATTTGGTTCTGACCTCTCCAGAGTATGAGGCTTGACTACTATCTGAGAGGTCTTCTGCATGTTACTTGGATCAACCCGAGAGTAGTGATGTGGAGGGGCCCTGGCCAAAGGAGTCGGTGCTTCGATCCTGTATTGAGCTGTTAGTGGACGAGAAGCGTGTTGTCACAGGGTCACTCTTCCAGCAGTGTCAGTCCGTGCGACACCAAACGCCTGATGCGCTAAGTCAGCCTATCTCTGATACCAACTGTCACGGGGGCGTCCTTCGACGCGCCATCAACCCGCGCGATGCCTCGCTACCACATGCAAACGAAGCCAACCAATCTCTTCATCAACTCTGGTATCACCCGCCTAGAGGACGGGAACTCCCCCTCATGGTTACCTTCTTTCTAAGGCCTACCATCCGATAAATCGTGCCCCTTACGATACGCTCGATTGCACCATTGTTCCATACTTGGCCTACTCAAGCTTTACGCTGTGCACTGCACTAGTACCTCGCTTCACAACAGTATTGGCATGCAGCTCCCCATGCCATCATGTCTTTGATATCTCAACCAAGCCCATCGTGTGTCGCCTCATGCGCTGCGTGCTCAACGGAGTCCCACGCAGCCCTCATGCCGCAGTTTCATCGAGTCCCATGCGGTGAAGTTGCTTCCGGCCATACTTCAACTTCACCTTGGGTGCCACGCGGCATCGCTGCGTCGACGTCCTAGGCCCACCCTTTCAGGCCTAGGAGACACTTGCGCCCCCTCTGGCAACGCAAGGCCCCGTGTAGGAAAATAGTTCCCGAGCTCCCTTCCCCCCATATAAGGGTAAAACAATAATTCAACCAAAATGACGGGAGGACCTCAAACCCCTTGGTTTGACATACTTTACTATTCACACCGCAACGCCCCACATCGCTAGCCCAGCTGGCCATGTCGCGTTCGTGTCACACAAGTCTTACCCTGCGACCGTGTCGCGTCCTCGCAGCGCGACCACGTTGTGAGGCCCTCCTGGCCCCATGTCGCGTGCCCTCCTGGCACCACATATCGTGTCGTCTCGACACCAAGATGTCGCGTGCCCTCTTGGCACCACATCGCGTGCCCCAGGCACCAAGTCGCCACTGCCTCTACGCGAAGTACAAGCGGCTCGAGTGGCACTACAGATGGCTCGGGTAGCCACGCTGCGTACCTCCGTCATAGTGTCTTGCATGATCATTTAGAGAAACAAAAGGTTAGAGCAGAGGCGGCAGAAGTCAGGGCTGATGTAGCTAAGTGTGAGGTCCTTCGTTTGGAAGGGGCCTTGAGTAACGCTCTTGGTGCTATTGATGTCTCCCGGAAGCGGTATAGGAGTCTTCATGGCCGCTGGATGGCAGGGCGGGATGTA
This sequence comes from Chloranthus sessilifolius, assembly GCA_021018995.1. Classification (NCBI taxonomy): domain Eukaryota; kingdom Viridiplantae; phylum Streptophyta; class Magnoliopsida; order Chloranthales; family Chloranthaceae; genus Chloranthus; species Chloranthus sessilifolius. The sequence goes on along the minus strand of CM037595.1, from coordinate 89,585,354 downwards.
CAGGAGGACGTTTTACGCGTAGAGATCCGTGCCTTGAAGTGCGAGTTGGATCGTTGATTCCATCCTGCAGATACCTTTTTTGCATAGATCAAAATCATAGAAGGGGGCTCAAAAAACCCCTGTTCAGATACATCTTTTTGGTATAGATATTTTCTTTATGTTTTTATTTATTTATTTATTTATTTGGTTATGTTTTTGTAAAAAAGGAAAGAAAGAAGCTAGGCATCACACCGATTATTTTTTTGGGATGTGGTGTAAGCATAATACAAACTTGTAAATGGAAAAGGGAAATCTATTATTTTACAAAAGTGTCATTCCTGCTCTCTTTGATTGATGGATTTTCTTTCGAGATGGAAAGTTCATAGTACGATCATATAAATGGGAAAGGAAAATCTATTATCTTTTGCGAAATGACCCTCTTGCCCGGTGGTGGTGCACAGTGTGGGCGTGAAAATGGAAAGGAAAATCTATTATCTTTTGCGAAATGACCCTCTTGCCCGGTGGTGGTGCACAGTGTGGGCGTGAAAATGGAAAGGAAAATGTATTATCTTTCGCAAAAGTGGTCTTTCCTCACCCTGTGGTGGTGCACGTAGTGTGGGCTAAAGAAATGGGAAAGAAAAATGTATTATCTTTTACAAAAGGGGTCTTTCCGGTCATCAATCCAATCATCTCGGAGTGGGGCGTGCACGGTGCTGGCTTGAACATGGGAGAAGGGAATTTTATCACCTCTTTTCTTTCTTTTTTTGTTTTTTGGTGCCTTAAACGCAAGGGGAAGCAAACGGGTCCCAATTTTAAGCATAGTCGAATCCCTTCATGTGGTTGGATCCGAGTGTGGCTCAACAATTTTACCAAGGCCGGAACACCCATCCCTTCGGATCGAATCAACCTTTTCTCCTTACCCTAGGTCATATGTTTGACGGTGTGGTTATTAAGGCATTCTTGGTCGGGACCTGATTTGAGCTAACATGAGCGGCCCAGTTGGGAATTAGGTAGTACGGGAGGGTGACCGAAGGATTCCTCTCTTTCCTCTTCTATTTCTGTTTCTTCTTCCTTTTCTCTCTTTTACAACACTTTTACTCACAGCGCCCAAGATAGGTTTTCACCGTGCCCGTTGTTTCCTTCTTTTTTACCCGTAGCGCTCTTTCGGGTTTTCACTACATCCATGGGTATGCATTTTTACCCCCGATGCCTTTTCAGGTTTTCACCTGGTCCGTATAAACTCGCTGGTTTTACCCGTGGCGCCCTTTCGAGTTTTTACCGCGTCCATGTTGCTTTGAACTCGTATATATTATTTATTCATTATTTTTTCTTTCTTTTTTTTTTTCATTCGAGAGCCACGACATGGACATTGATTCCGTCATAGCCGGTTGGATGAAATTTTCTTGGTTTGTCTCGCAGCGTGGCTTGTGCTGACTTAAATGGATATTGTGACTGCTCGTAGATCTTAAAGATGACTTTTTCTCGGGATGTATCGTGGCCATGGGACAGGTTAGGAATTTTGAAGATATTCTGGGTTTTAAAAGGTTTCCTTGATTGGGTACTAGCTGCCGTAATACACTTCTTCCTTGGGAGATTTTGACTGTACATGCCCCATTTTTCTTCTATTTTTTGTTCTTTTTGCTTTTTTTTTTTCAGACATCTTTTTGGGATTTTACTTTTCTTATATTTTTTTGGATTTTTGATAGTAACTTTTTTTTTTTTTGTATATACACATATTTTGCCTTTTTCTGGGAGGGCTTAATGAAGGAAAGGCCATTAGCTCAACAGGGGTAGCAAAGGGTATAAATGTTCAGGGACACTTCTTGGCTACTTGGCTTTGAAATGATGGCCTCTTTTACTGGGCCCTTAAGCAGTCACACATCCATTTTTACCAATACCTACCTTTCCGCAAAGACTTAGGATTAGAAGCGTCGGACGTATCCAGCGTTGATAGGCTCAGGAAAGTGATCTCCGTCCATGGTGGTGAGGCGGATAGCGTATCTCGGGAGTACATCTTGGATGACATAGGGTCCTTCCCAGTTGGGCTTGAATTTCCCTCTCGGATCAGCGTGGAGGGAGGGGAAGATTTTCTTGAGTACGATGTCTCTCACCTTCAGATCTCGACCGCGGACACGTTTGTTGTAAGCATGTGTGATTCGCCCCTAGTAAACTTGGGTATGGCATAAGGCTAGAAGTCTTTTCTCATCTAGCAAGTTTAGCTACTCAAAGCGGGACCTCTCTTTTTTGCTTAAGGTACGCCAGATTCCATGAGGATGCAGAGTGAGGGTACCTCAACCTCAATCGGTAGGACGACCTCAGTTCCATACAAAAGGGAGAACGGTGTTGCCCCTGTAGCGGTACGAATCGACATTCTATAGGCCCATAATGCAAATGATAACATTTCACTCCAATCTCGGTAGGTGACAACCATTTTCTCAAGGATGCAGACGACTGTCTTGTTGGCGACCTCCACGGCCCCATTGGTTTGCGGCCGATAAGGCAACGAGTGATGGTGCTTGATTTTGTACTGCTCGTAGAAGGCCTTGATGCGTTTGTTCGCAAAGGTTGTGCCATTATCGGTGATGATGTCCTTGGGTACGCCAAACCGACAAACTATGTTCTTGATAAATTTCTCAACGTGACTAGTCGTGATATTTGCGTAGGATGTTGTCTCTACCCATTTGGTAAAGTACTTGATAGCGACCAGGATAAATTGGTGTCCATTGGAAGCCTTCGGATTAACCTTTCCGATGACGTCGAGGCCCCAGGTGGCAAATGGCTACGGAGTGGTCATGCTGTGTAGATCAATGGCTGGAGCATGTATCAGACTGGAGTATTCTTGACATTTGTAGCACTTCTGAACGTGCTTGGAGCAATCAGTTTCCATAGTAGTCCAGAAGTATCCTTGCCGTACAATCTTCTTTGCAAGCATGCGCCCGTTGACGTGGGCCCCGCATACTCCCTCGTGGATTTCTTTCATAATGCTGGCTGCCTCACCTTCAGTAAGACATTTAAGCAGGATGTTGTTATACGACCGCTTGTAGAGGCACTCACTACAGATGACGTAATTAGCCGCTAAACATTGGATGGTTCGTCGATCCTCTCTGGATGTCCCCTCGGGGAAGGTGTGAGTCTTGAGGAAGTTTTTGATGTCCGAGAACCATGGTGGCTCATCATCTAACTTTGGGGGTTCCTCAATTAGTAGGCAAAAAGTTGGCCCATTTCTTTGTTCAATCATAATCGGCTTCATCTTGACACCATAGGGGATTTCTACCATCGATGCCTAGCGCATCGGCAAAGCGATTCCTTATCCGTGGGACATAAGAAAAAGTAACATCCTTGAAGCATGCTATCAGATCTTCGAGGTGCTCATGGTATGGGATCAGCTTCTCATCTTTTGTCTTTCAATCCCCGTTTGTCTGACATATGATCAGTTGCGAGGCGCCAAATACTCTGAGATGAGTTACGTTCAGGTCCAAAGCTGCCTGTAGGCCGGCTGCACAAGCTTCATATTCAGCCATGCTGTTAGTATAGGGGAGATTGAGTTTGATGGAGATTGGTGCGTGGGATCCTTTTGGCAAAATCAGAATAACGCCGACTCCTTGACCTTTTGCATTTGATGCCTCGTCAAAGTGCATTACCCATGATTCTTCTGCTTCCTCTGCGGTATCGTCCTCTATCATAAACAAAATATCCTCGTCCGGGAATTCGTTTATCAAAGGCTCATAATCCAGTAAGGGATTGTCGGCAAGATGATTAGCTAGCGCCTGCCCCTTCTGAGTGACGTACGTGATGTTGAATTCGAACAGTAGGAGCTGCCAGCGAGCGGTTTAGCCAGTGAGAGCCGGCTTTTCGAATAGGTACTTCAATGGATCCATTCGTGCTAGGAGTAGAACAACTTGGGATAGTAAGTAATGCGGAGCCTCTGTATAGCCCATACGAGAGCAAGACATGCTTTCTCCAGATGAGAATAGCGTGTCTCGTAATCAGTAAATTTCTTGCTCAGGTAGTGTAGATGGTTTGCTCTCTTCTTCTTGTCTCATCATACTGCCCTAGGACACATCCCATCGAAACTTCGGTAGTGGAGAGATACATTAAGAGGGGCCTCCTTGGCTCGGGTGGCACTAAGACTGGTGGATTGAGGAGATAACCCTTGATCCTATCGAATGCTGCCTGGCAGTCGTCGTTCCACTCAACTGGTGAATCTTTTCTTAGTAATTTGAAGATCAGTGTGTAGATGGGAGTGAGTTGCGCAATGAATCGGCTGATGTACTGTATTCTGCCTAAGAACCCTCTGACCTCCTCGGTAGATGGCGGTAGCATTTCTATGATGGCCTTTACCTTGATTGGGTCCACCTCGATACCTCTCCTGCTGATGATGTACCCTAGCAACTTTCCTGATATGGCGTCGAATGCTCATTTATGAGGATTCAGACGTAACCTATATTTTCTCGGCCTCTCAAACAGCTTTTGGAGGTTTATCAAATGGTCACTTCTCTTTGGTGACTTGGCGATCATATCGTCGATGTACACCTCAATCTCTCGGTGCATCATGTCGTGGAACAATGCCATCATCGCTCTTTAGGATGTTGCGCCGGTGTTCTTTAATCCGAACGACATGACTCGGTAGTTGAAAGTTCCTCAGGGGGTGATGAATGCCGTCTTTTCTCGGTCCGCCTTTACCATTTTGATCTGATTGTATCCAGAGAATCCGTCCATAAATGAGAGCATCTCATGTTTAGCGGTGTTATCGACCAAGATGTCGATGTGTGGCAAAGGAAAGTCATCCTTTGGGCTCGCTTTGTTCAGGTTTCTAAAGTCGATGCACATGTTGACCTCCATCCTTTTTCGGTACAGGGACGATGTTGCCTAGCCATTGCGGGTACTTGGAGACCATGAGAAATCCCGCGTCATATTACTTGATGTTCTCGTCCTTTACTTTTAGCATCCATTCTGGTCGGAGACGTCTCAACTTCTGCTTGACTAGCTTGATTTCAGGGTAGAGTGGTAGCTCATGCTCGACCAAATCGGTGTCCAAACTAGGCATGTCCTCGTACGACCATGCGAAGACGTCTTGGTATGACCGAAGGAAATCAATCATGTTTTTTCTTTCCTCGGGAGACTAACGTTCCGATCTTGGTGATTCTGGGAATCTGCTCGGTCCCAAGGTTGACGTCCTCCGTTTCTTCGACGATAGGGGTAGGACCATGCTCAAAGTTGGCAAACCGCTCAAGGAGTTCATTGGGAAGCTTTTCAGTAGGGATTTCCTCGTCCAGACTCGTGACTCCTACCTCTTCTTGTATTTCCACAGGAAAGGGGTCGATTTCACTTGGGACGGGGATTTCGATTAAGGCATCTTTTTCTTTGACTTTATTCGGAAATTTGAAAGACAATATTTTTGGTTTTTACATTTTTTCTATGTTTTTGAGATTTTTATTTTCTTCGGAAATTGGCTCTTGGCAAAGAGAGCCCCTATATGTACATGGTATTGCCTGCCAAGGGCTCATCTCACTTTTTATAGGGTTTTTTTTTTTGGAAACGGGCGTCGAAGTTCAGGCCACTTGCCGCTTCCAGAGTTTGGGGTACAGACGTTCAATTACGTACCTGTGGTACTGCTCCTTTACCTGTTTGAATGGAGGGGGTTGACTGATATAATTCGTTGGAGTCGACTACCATCATGTGAATCTTGGGTTCGTCTGAGACTCTGTCCACAAACGTCAGCAAGGTCCTGTGGTGGTTTACCATAGGGGGAGATTGTGCAGGTATAGAAAACTCTTCCTCAAAGAGGGACAGAGCCGCTAGGTCTACTTCCAGGTTGGGAGGGATAATTTGAGGATTGGTGGGGTGGACGGGGGCTGTTGGTTTGTGCTGGGTTAAATGCGTTGACTCATTCCGATCGATCTTCATGATCCCTGCGTTTACAAAGGTCTCCCTGATGTGAGGTCTAGGGCGGGGTTCCTCTTCTAAATTGATTCCCCAGGCTTTTGCTGTAGTAATTGCTCGGGCCTTCTCCTTGGCCTCTCTGACTTCTTCGGTGACGTAACCCAAATCTTATTTGTTGGGCACCCTTGGCCCTAACTGGTTCTCTTATGCCTTGTAATCGGGATCCCAGCACTTTACCTTTCTGATAGCCCCATTTCTGGAGCATGGCCACAACCGCGACCATTCCGTCTCCGGCTTTCAATGTGATGCTTTCTGGGGGCTCCGGGATTACCATTGATACCTCATACTCGAAGTTGTGGAGGTCTGTATCCTAGGTCGTATGCAGAATATCTAACACTTTGGGGTTCTCAATGTCGTGGGCGACTTTCTCCTTTTCATCATGCCCTTCACCTATGATGGTGATGATCTTCTGCCCAGACACAAATTTGAGCTTCTGATGTAATGTTGACGGCATTGCCCCGATTTCATGTAACCAAGGACGCCCTAATAACAGGTTGAAGGAGGACTTAATGTCCATTACTTGGAATAGTATGGCGAAGGTCATTGGCCCAATTACGAGCTCAAGATCGACTTTTCCGATTATCTCTCTCCTCGTGTTATCAAAACCTCTGGCACTGGTTTTTGTCGGCCTCAATATACAAGGATCTACCCCTATCTTGATAGTTGTTCTTAGAGGGCACACAACTTCTACAGTGATATTGAGGGATTTAGAATGATTATTTCCCTCCTCCGGTAAATCGGTATTCGAAAAAGAGATGGCATTGAGAGCTATCACCTGCCCGATTATTTACCCGACTTCATCTAGACTCACTTGAAGAGACACGTGCATTTTTTAACGCCCCCATAAGAGCTTGAAAATGGAGTGGGGATGTCATTAACAGATCCCAGACTGTGATATGGGCCGACATTCTCCTTAGCTAAGTCTCAAGTAAGTGCTCTCGGCTCATCTTCTCAAAGGGGTTTACCGCCGTAGCATCTTTCTTCCCCTCTGGTCGGGCTGGCGCTGGTGTCGGTTGTGACGCCTCGCGGCGTGGCCATCCGGGTCAGCTGCAGGGCCACTTGTGTCACTAGTGTTGCGACATTAGTGGATTGAAGCTGGGGCATCGTCGTCGCGTCACCAAGCCATGAGGGCTTCGCCATAGGTACTCCGAGAGCTTCGGTCGTGGGCCATGAGGGCACGTGGCATGGTAGCAGAATGGGTCGTGACACGGCCGCGACACGGACGCAACATAGTCATGCGGGGGGAGCGATGCAGGGCGTTGCGGTGGTAACAGTAAAGTATGTCAAACTAATACGTTTGAGGTCCTCCCGTTATTTGGCCTATGTTGGTGTTTAAACCATATATATGGGGAAGTGAGCTAACAGCCACGTGACGTGTCGCTGGCCTAAGTGATCTCCTACGGAGCGTGTACGATAGCTTTGTGGGCTTGAGTTCGTTCATCCGGGCCTTCCATAGGTGTTTGGTCGCTCTAGTCGCGTCGTGCGCTGGGGCCATCGTGTTTGGTGGTTCATAACCACCATTCACGGTGCAGACCCTAACCTTATGTGGGGCTGCCCCTATACTAGTCGCTGCGTATCGCTATAGTATTTGCATTCGGGAATCTGCATAGTTTCTAACCTAATGCGTTACTGTGCAGGTTTGAAACGTGAATAGGCTGATCTAGTTCGGGAAAGCTAGTTGCCGCACGAGAGATTACGTTGCAAAGAGTAACTCCGTGACATTTGGTATCAGAGCCTAAAGATGACCGACACTGGCATAAGCAGTGGTGATACGCGAAGGCGTACAAGGGAACGGTTAGATGATTTGAAAGCTTGAACGGAACAGATAGAGTCTGTGGTTGCACTTGTGAATAGGTAGGAAGTGAACCATGCCACGTTAGCGGAGAACGTGGAAATCCTTACCGAGGATACGAGGGGCACCGTCGAAGCCCTTCGTTCATAGTTCGATGACCTGACCACCAAGATGAACGTCTTGATGAGGGCGATTGGGTTTGGTGCTGCTCAGCAGCCAGAAGCTCCCCAACGAAAGGTTAAGATACCTGAGCCGCGATGCTATGGGGGAGCTCGCGACGCCAAAGAATTGGAGAATTTCTTGTGGGACATGGAGCAGCATTTCCGTGTCGTCCCACTCGCCACAGAGGATATGAAGGTGGTCACTGCAACCCTGTATCTAGAGGGAGATGCCAAGCTGTGGTGGCGTACGCGGTACGAAGACATACAGTGTGGGCGCTGCGTCGTTAACACTTGGGAAGATCTAAGGAGAGAATTGAAAGCTTAGTTCTTGCCCGAAAACATCGAGTTCATTGCCCGACATAAACTACAGAAGCTGCAGCACAAGCACTGTGAGAGAATATGTTAAGCAATTCTCCGCCTTGATGTTGGACATCAAGGATATGTTCGAGAAGGATAAATTGTTCTACTTCCTCGAAGGGCTAAAGCTGTGGTCGAGACGAATCGCATGTATTTAGGGTACAAGATCTGCTGCGCAGAGTCAGAGAGCGACTAACTGACTTTGGGCCGTCGGACCAGGGCAAGAAAAGGCCGCATGAGAACAAAAGTGGTTCAAAGAATCTGATGAAAGCCAATAAAAAGAGCAAGAGCGGTGGGCACGAAAAGAAGTCGCACGGGAAAGAGTCTCATGTCAAGTCTGCCTAATCAGCTAATTATGCGCCTAAGTCGGGTTGCTTTCTATGCGGAGGGCCACATCGGGTGAAAGATTGCCCATAGAAACAATCGTTGAATGATCTACAGGGGTCCGCCAGTGCTCCTCCACCTCCTGCTGTCGATGAGCCAAGAATGGGGGCACTTAGGTTGCTGAATGCCATAAAGGGGCAGGTAGAGAAGGGAAAGACAGTTGCGCCCAAGGGACTGATGTACATCAACGGAAAAAATAGTTGTGCCATGGTTGACACGGGGGCGACGCATAACTTCATTGCAGATAAAGAAACACGTCGTCTAGGATTGAAACTGGAGCAAGACTCCAGCTGCATAAAGGCCGTGAACTCGAAAGCGCACCCCATTGCCGGAATAGCAAAGGGCGTACCTGTGCAGATAGGGTCGTGGATCGGAGCAACGAACTTTATGGCCGTACAGATAGATGATTTCAAGGTTGTCCTTGGGTTGGAGCTCTTACACCAGGCTAAAGCGGTGCCCATGCAGTACCTCGAGTCAGTGTGCATGTTCGGAGAAGAAACCCCTTACATGATCCCAGTCATTAAGAAAGGCAAAGAAGTGGAAGGTGATGAGTTTATCTCAAACACTTCAGTTAAAGAAGGGACTAAAGAGGGGGGAACCTACATTTCTTGCTACACTGATAGAAGAGAACGCGATGGGGCGGACAGAGATTGTGCTAGACTGCGTGCCAGGAAAACTCAGGGAATTCCAAGATATCATGCCGCCAAAATTGCCAAAGGTGTTGCCACCAAGGAGATCAGTGGACCATCGAATCGAGTTGGAACCAGGTGCGAAGCCGCAGGCTAAAGCTTCCTATAGAATGGCTCCTCCAGAGTTCGTCGAGTTGCGTCGGCAGTTAGACGAGTTATTGGGGGCCGGGTTTGTTCGATCGTCGAAAGCTCAATTCGGCGCTCCGCTCCTATTTTAGAAGAAACGTGACGGTAGCCTTCAATTATGCATCGACTATAGGGTGTTGAATAAGGTCACCGTCAAGTATAAGTATCCAGTGCCATTGATTGCAGATTTTTTTGATCAGTTGGGCAGTGCGAGGTACTTTACCAAGCTGGACTTGAGATCTGGCTACTATCAGGTGCGTATCGCCGAGGGAGATGAAAGCAAGACTACCCGTGTGACCAGGTACAGGGCCTTTGAGTTTCTAGTGATGCCCTTTGGGCTGACTAATGCCCCAGCCACCTTCTGCACCCTGATGAATGAGTTGTTCCACCCTTACCTCGACAAGTTCGTGGTGGTGTATCTGGACGATATCGTTGTATACAGCAACACCTTGGAAGAAGATCTCGTCCGCCTCCAAACCATCTTCAATGTTCTTCGAGAGAACCAACTTTATGTGAAGAAGAAGTGCTCATTTGCGCAAGAATAGATCATATTCTTGGAGCACCGCGTTGGGGGAGGAAGCATTAGCATGGACCTTGAGAAAGTTCGTGCAATCCAAGAGTGGAGAGTGCCAGAAGGGTTGACCGAGCTACAGTCATTTTTCGGCCTTGTCAATTGTTACAGAAGGTTCATCCCTGGTTATTCACACTGTGCGGCACCACTGACAGACCTTTTGAAGAAGGATCGGCCATGGCAGTGGTGGGAGAAGTGCCAGAGGGCATTCGAGGATTTAAAATCGGTGGTCATGAGTGACCCCGTGCTGAAGCTACATGATCACTCTAAGCCATTTGAGGTACACACAGATGCCTCTGACTATGCGATAGGAGGAGTATTAATGCAGAATGATACCGCGGCGAATGATACTGATTCAAGAGAAGGAGATGACGGCAGTAGTACACTGTTTGAGGATTGGAGGCACTACCTACTTGGGTCCAAGTTCCTAGTGATGACTGATAATGTGGCGACCAACTACTTTCAGACACAAAAGAAATTATCGCCGAAACAGGCCCGTTGGCAAGACTTCTTAGCCGAGTTTGATTTGGACTTGGTGTACAAGCTTGGCAGGACCAACCAAGTCGCAGACGCTTTGAGCCGTAAAGCGGAGTTAGTAGCATTGAAAGTTCAGTTAGCAGCGTTAAAAATTAAAGAACAGGACGCAGTTAGCCGCATCAGTTCTACTATCCCCGACCGGCAACGCAATGGGGTGAAGTTTGATCCTCTTGCGAGGACCATCCTACAGCAAATACAAGAGGGGAGAACACGACGGTTTTGGACTGAGGAAGGACTGTTGGTGACCAAGGGGGGTCATTTCTATGTGCCGAAAGTGAACTTAGGAAATAACTCCTTAAAGAATGTCATGACACATTGTGGGCTGGTCATCCGGGAATTCACCGCAGCTCCCCTCGTTGGAGAGGCGTTTTTATTGGCCCAAGATGGAAGAGGATGTAGAGGAATATGTCAGGACCTGTCTGACATTTGGACTCCTGCAGCCTTTACCCGTGCCATCGCGACCATGGGAGAGCGTCTCCCTTGACTTCATATCTGCGTTGCCAAAAGTAGGGACACTCGGGTCCATCCTAGTAGTTGTGGATCGGTTTTTGAAGTACGCTACATTCATTCCGGCACCATTGAACTATAATGCAGAGCAGGCTGCACGATTATTTGTTAGCAATGTTGTGAAATATTGGGGAGTGCCGTAAGTGATTGTCAGTGATAAGGATCCACGATTTGCTAGCAAGTTTTGGTCGGAAGTATTCCAGCTCCTGGGGACAAAGCTGAACTTCTCATCCAGCATGCATCCTCAAACGGACGGTTAGACAAAAAGGGTGAATGCTATTTTGAAACAGTATTTGAGACATTTTGTGAGTGCCAACCAGAAGAATTGGGTTCAGCTATTGGACGTGGCACAGTTTTGTTATAATCTGCAGAAGAGTTCAGCCTCAAATAAGAGTCCATTCGAATTAACAACTGGCTAGCAACCGTTTACACCACATACAATTACAATGGGATATACTAGATCGAGTCCGGCAGCCTACCATCTTGCCAAAGAGTGGCAGAGAAACGCAGAGATCGCTAGGGCCTATCTGGAAAAGGCCGCTAAGTGAATGAAGAAGTGGGCGATCAGGGTCGATGGCCAACCGAGTTGCATGTAGGTGATGAAGTTTTGGTAAAGCTTAATCCGAAGCAACTCAAATTTTTCAGAAGAAAACACACAGTATTAGTTCGTAAGTACGATGAGCCATTCCCAATCACGAAAAGGATTAATGATGTCTCATTTCGAGTGCAACTTCCTCCCCGACTGAGAATGCATCATGTATTTCACGTCAGTTGCTTAAAGCCATATAAAAGAAATCTGAATAACCCAGGGAGAAGTTTGTCGACTCGAGTCGCACCAGATGCCGATTTACAGTTGAAGAGACAGGTTGAAGAGATCCTAGCTCACATACACAGTAATCGGGAAGATGGCAGTCATAATGAATTTCCTGTGGAATACCTTTTGAAGTGGAAAGGCCTACCTGAGGCCGAAATTATTTAGGAACTTGAGAGTATCCAACCATCCTTTCAAGCCGCTCTGAGGAAGTACTTGAAGCGCGTCGACGAGGACGTCAACGCAACTAAGTAGGGGAGGATGTGATGGCTCGCGGCGTGGCCATCCGAGTCAGCCGCAGGGCCACTTGTGCCACTAGTGTTGTAGCATTGGTGGATTGAAGCTGGGGCATCGTCGACGCGTCGCCAAGCCATGAGGGCTTCGCCATAGGTACTTCGAGAGCTTCGGTCGTGGGCCATGAGGGCACGCGGCATGGTGGCAAAATGGGTCGTGACACGGTCGCGACACGGACAACATAGTCATGCGGGGGGAGCAATGCGGGGCGTTGCGGTGGTAACAGTAAAGTATGCCAAACCAATACGTTTGAGGTCCTTCCGTCATTTGGCCTATGTTGGTGTTTAAACCATATGTATGGGGAAGTGATCTAACAACCACGTGACGTGTCGCTGGCCTAAGTGATCCCCTATGGAACGTGTACGATAGCCTTGTGGGCTTGAGTTCATGCATCCGGACTTCGCATAGGTGTTGGGTCGCTCTAGTCGCGTTGTGCGCTGGAGCCATCGTGTTTGGTGGTTCACAACCACCATCCACGGTGCGAACCCTAACCCTATGTGAGGCTGCCCCTATACTAGTTGCTGCGTATCGCTATAGTATTTGCATTCGGGAATCTGCATAGTTTCTAACCTAATGCGTTACTATGCAGGTTTGAAACGTGAATAGGCTAATCTAGTTCGGGAAAGCTAGTTGCCACACGAGAGATTATGTCGCAAAGAGTAACTCCATGACACGGTGCATCTGGTTGCTTGGAGATCTTCCCTGACCTGGTGACAAAATCAACTGCTCATTCCCTGTTGCTGCCGGTATTGACATTTGTTTGTTCATAGCTGAGCGGGACTTGATAAGGATCATAAGTTAGTCTTGGTATCTGGAAAGGAATGATTGCGGGTATTTGATGTGTTTGTACTGATGGCTTGGGAAGGGTGGATAATACTTGGTTAATTTCTGGAAGGGTGGAGAAGGTGGGCCAAAGGGGGTTATTGGGGGTGGTGGATGATTATATGGGGGGTGATATGGCAGGGGTAGGCCATTGATAATTGATTGGTGATGGTGGCGGATAGGGGACACAATCGGCCAGTGGGTTGTTGGCGGGGGTGGCTTTGTACGGTTGATAGGAATTGATTCGTACATAGTTGACGGGAGCTGGCAATGGAAAATAGGTTCTAAGATCTAAGAGTTCCGTTTATGGTGCGGGGTTAGGAAAGTAATCAGTCAAATTCAAGGGTTCAATCACCCCAATACTTCCATCTTCTCGATTTCTCTGCAGCGGTGCTATAACATCTCCCTAGGCGTGGATATAATTCGACGGATCAAACTCCTCATTATCTTTTTCCAGTGTGCTGATAGTCGGTTTTGGGCCTGCCCCTCCTGGTGGGTGTGGGGGTAGGGGCACCTGGTGAATGTTGGCATGCTGATTGGCTTGGGGAAGTGCCAGAGGGATGATCTTATCGGCTTCTATCAAGTCTTGTATCGCGTGCTTCAAAGCGAAGCAGCGATCAGTTGGGTGGCCTGGTCCTTGATGGAAATTACAATGGGTATTTAGGTCGTAATTCCTCGGAATAAGATTTGGCGGAGGCCGTGGCTGGAGTGCAGTAACAACGACAGCAAGACGTTCAAAGATTGTTATAAAGGGGTGAAGACCCGATCGAAACGGACCCTTCTCTGTTCTGGGGTCATTTGTGCCCCTTGCCCATTTTCGGTTCTTTGTATCGGCTCGCTTCGGACTGGAGTTGCTTGTGCTGCCTTAAATTGGAATGGGGTTATGCTGGTATTGGGTCGCGTATTTACGACTGCCTGAATATCCGCCCCAGTTCTTCTATCATTCCCCTGTTCAGCGAACCTCCGAACCCCACTGGCCCCACCGGGCCCATTCTTGCTCAAACGCCCTTCTCTGATTGCGTCCTTGCAATGGCTGGCATTTCTTACCGAATCAGCAAAGCTAGATTGCTGTTGGTATACTAGGAAGTCTGAAATGATCGGTGGGGTGTTTTTCGAAATCATCTCGATTTGCTCATCATCAGGTATTATGTTTCGGACCTGAGATGCCAATGCTCTCCACCGCCCAATGTAGTCGCTAAACGTCTCGCCGGGTTTCTGTTTCAAGCGAGTTAAATCTGACTTGCGGGGTTCAATGTCTATGTTGTAAACATATTGCTCTTGGAATAGGTGGGTCAGATCCTCCACGTTTTGATCATGGAAGGCTCCAAAGAAGTGAACCACCTCAAAGCGGGACCCGTGAGGCTCTTTTGAAAGACCTTTATGAGCAAACGCTCATCTTCCCCATACTGGCACATGTCCCCGCAGTAGGACTTGAGATGTGCGATGGGGTTCCCCGTGCAGTTATATTTATCGAAGATTGGTACTTTGAATTTTAGGGGTAAGGGGACTTCGGAGAGTAGGCACAAATCGGAAAAGTCCGTGGTGTGGATCTCAGCTCCGCCCATTTTCATCAATTGGGTCTTGTCTAGTTGTTCTTTCAGCTGTTCTGATTCCTTAGACGACGAGGCTGCCTTTTCAACGGTCGGTCTCCATTCACTTTGTGCTGCCGGGGGGTTGGCGATTACGGGTGGAGGATTGATGTTGGTGAGTGCCCCTGTGTAAGCTTTGTCGTTCCTGATCTCATCCTCATATTGTGGATCTACATATGGTGGAGCGAGGGTGAGATTCTCTTGTTGGTGCTGAATGGATTGAATGGGTGTCGGGTTGGACCATTGTATGTGAGGGAAATTCTGTGGGGTGATGGGATGAGCAGGAGTTGGATTTTGGTTTAAGACTTAGTGAGGCCATTGGGTTTGGAGGGATATTTGGGGATGGCCTTGAGGTGCATGGGGGCGGGTGAATTGGGGTTGATGAAGGGTAGGTACCAGGTTCCCGCCTAAGCTCGGGTATGAGGGTTGTGTGTGAGTGGGATATTGAGAGAATTGTGGAGGGTATGGGTATGAGGGGTCCAAGGTTTGGGCCTTGTTGGGTTTGGATATAGGGTAAGGAGTTTGGAGGGGTTTGGGCCATTGGGCCTTGGTGGGTATGGCCCATTGGGCCTCCTTGAATGGTATGGATGATAGGGGGTTGGTGAGAACTTTGGGAAAGAGGGGTATGGAGATGTGGGAATGTATGAGGTGGGCTTGTGAGGGGTGGGTGAGGGAGGCTGTCCTGTGAAGCCTTCCATGTATTGTAGGCCTTCCACATCTCATCATCATGGCCATCGGATTGGGTGGTGGGATGGGTGAATAGGGCATATTTGATGGAGGGGGAGCATGGGGCATTGATGGGGTGGGCATATGGGAAGAATTGGGCATGACCCGGGTGGATGGGGGGATGTATGATGGATTGGGATTAGGGGAAGGATGTGAAATGGATATGGGAGGATTGTTCATGACTTGGGTGAAAGAGTGTGGTATGTTTGGATTAGATGGGGATGAGAGGGGTATGTTTGATGTGGTAAGAAGATGGGATGAATTTGGGGTTGAGGTGGGGAAAGCATATGGTGACATATAGGGTGGATTTTGGGTGAATGTGGATGAAGGATGTGATGGGTTTGGAATGGCCATGGAGGGGGGAAGGGGCATGGTTTGGGAAAATGAGGGGGAAGGGGGTGTCGGATTTTGGGTGTTTTGAGCGGTGGTGGACGGGAAAATGGGTGCACCGAAGGGTCCGGTGACGGTAAATGGGGATTGGATGAGGGGTATGGATGTGAAAATTTCTTCCGTGTGGGAATGAGTTGGGGAATGTGGCGGGGATGAATCAGGATCGGCGTATGCCGGATCCATTGCCCACGACATGGCTTGGCGGCAGGTTGGGTACGGGTGCCTCGGATGGAGCCCGTAAAGTTTCCTCCTCCCTTTGCGGGACGACGGGGGGTAAGGCGATGTCGTGGGGTAAGGTGATGCCGTGGTGCCGGCACCACAATTTTTTCGGTTTTCCCTTCTTTTTGGGTTTTTGGTTTCTTTGAAAATTTGGTAAGTTTGATTTTTATGATGAAGATTTCCGAGGCCCTTGAATTCCCGTTTCGGGTGGTATTTGTACCTTAAATAACTTCCGTGGCGGGATCCCGATACACTTTGGAAGAGTCAAAAGGGGAACCCTTTGATCTATTGAAGGTATGAGAATCAACGCAAACAACCCGATCCCCCTGAGAGGGTCAATAAGAAATTGCCCTCTTTTGACCGGCAGGGGCGTATTGGGTGTCGAATAGTGCGGGACCTATCAGAGGTGCTAAACCACTAAGCGGGGGACTCGAGAAAGTGAGAACGGGCCTCAGACTCGGGCTGCCTAACCCAGGGTAGGGTTGGCGTGTGTATTATACACGTCAGGTTGACTCTGGTCTGATTTGGCTTGGCGTGTGTAATATACACGCCAAAGTAGACCTGGGAAAATTAAGCTTGGTGTGTTTATTACACGCGCCAAGTATAAACAAAATGTATAGTTATATACACAGTAGAACAACAAGTTCGAAATTGGTCTTCTTTGTTTGCTTTCTTAGAAGCGATGCTTCCGGGGACTGACTTCCTTGTTGTAGCGGGTCCCTCCTCACCGAACTTAGGGATACAAGGTTTGATTTGGGGCAACTAAACGCACTCCCCAAGGGTTTTAAGCTTTGTAACAAGATCGGTTACCCACCCTATATACCTCCAGCGCAAGCGCCTTCTCAGATATTGGATGGGGTGGTACTTTTCAGGATCATTACCACTAGGGGCTGCCTTTTGCTCGAAGGTACTAAGAACCGGGTGTTTATATCTTTGCCTAGAAATCCCAACTCTTATAAAATCTACCCTCGTAAAAATTCAATTAAGTCCCCTTCTTGGTTTAATTTTAACTTCAATTTTAAGGGAGTTTGCTTAAAAGTTCAAAAACGGGGGGTAAGGGTCCCGTGCCGCTTCTACGGGCCGGCGTCCACTGGTAGGATATGATTGCAATAAATTAAATGCTCACGTAGGCCCGTCAAACGGCTAAGGCATGTAAATGCGCAAGTAAGCCCACAAATCGACTAAGGCATGTAAATGACAGAAAATAAAGGAATTGTAAAGACGATGCTCAAGTAGGCCCGCCAATCGGCTAAGGCACGTAAATGACGGAAAAGTAGGGGTAAGTAAAAACAAGATCGAATCGTAGGGGTGAGTGAAACTAAGAGAAAACAGCCAAGGGTTAGTAAAAAAAATAAAAAAAGCCAAATTTCAAGGGGAAGCTCTACTAGCTACTCCCCAGCAGAGTCGCCATCTGTGCAACCGTGGGCTCTCGCGAGTCTGTCACAACGATGCGCTCGTTTAATAAAAAACTAGAATCGTCACCCGGAGCTTTTGGTGTCCCGGGAAACCTCAAATTAATTTTATAAGCATCGAAGTACCAAAAATATGGCTCTGATTCGCCAGTCTAACGCCAAAGGCTCTTGGGTAGGGGCTTCGGTTATCGATAGGGAAGGTGTTAGGCACCTGATCAACCCGCTCTGAAGCGGTCTCTACTTATGGCCTAAATGAATATAAAATAAAAAACACTTACTTTTGCCCGAAGGCACTATGATCCTATCAAGCTCTTCGCAAACACCGAATCTTTGGCGGCGTAATGGCTTGAATGCTTGGATAGAGGAAAAGCAAGGAAGGTAGAGGAGTAGAGGGGAGAGCTGGAGCTCTCGTACACTTGTGGACCTTCACGTAGGTGCACTTAATTAGCTTCCGATTGCTTGGATGATGGAGTAGTGGGTTCTAACCTCTAAAGCTTGCTAGCTAAGGGGTAGAAGAGGAGGGTTAGGGGGTAGCTCTCACCTAAACTAAGGGACCTATGATGGAATATAGGGCTCAAAGGAGGTTTTGGAATTCTGGAATTTTTATGGGTTTGGCGCACCAAAGGGGGGAAAGGATCTCTTAATCTTTTCTCTTTAGAAATTTTTTCAAGCCTTTGTAAAGGGAGGGGTGCCTCTCAATTTATAGGAAATGAGAGGGTTAAGGGGTACTTAAATGCCAATGGCATTAGCGATTAGGTAATCCTAATATCTAAGGATTCATAGGATTTCAAGGTTTGGGATATGTGGGCAATGGGTTTCAATGGTAGATGATAGGGTGAGGTTTCAAATGACTAGGGAGTTGCAAATAGGGTACACAGGGGTGCAACGGTCCTAATGAAACCCACCCTAAACATTGAGATGGTCAACAGTCAAATCCCAAAAGTGAAATTCGGACAAAAACCAAAGGTTACTGTAGCAAAGCTTGGCGTGTGTATTACACACACCAAGCATAGCTACAGTGTCTTGGAAGTTCAGAGGCCGCTGAGGAGCCCACCTGTATTTGGCGTGTGTAATACACACGCCAAGCATGCCCCAGCCAGATGTAGTCTCAGAACATTCTTCAGATTGTTGTATCTTTTGAAGCACAGCTCGGATTGAGGTGATTCTTGGCTTGTTGGAAAGCTGGGAACTACTTTTCAATGGTATAAGATTCAATGGTCGGTCGCAGTGCTCCTCATTCTCTTCTAATCAACTCAAGTGGTCGAGGAGCAACTCATTAGTAGTGGCTATAGCGGTTTGGGCCCCCTCCATAACATTCAACCTCTCGTTCATGGTGATCATCAAGGCTTGAATACCTTTAAGTACATCAGCAAGCACATTCGAGTCCATGGTGACTATGACTCACTATGCAGGTTCTATAATGACAACTTATGAAATGACAAGCAACTACGAAACACACGTGTGGAATTTTGACAAACACAGCGTGCATGCAAATGAACAAACTAATGAAAATAAAATCAAATGAAAGTGAAATAGAATATGCCCTAACCTAGAACTTGGCTTTGATACCAAAACTGATGCGGGACAACGACCCTAAGATCCGTGAATGTCCATGATATGATGATTTTGCCGAAATTAAACTAACTAATTAAGCAATCAACCACAAATTAAAGCGATACCTTCGGGTTTCTCGGGATTCCGCTTAGGTGTCCATGCTTTGATTCACATAGGGTCCAATCTGACGCCGAGATCCATTAAGATGGCGGAAGAGGCGACCTGAGAGATAGAACTCTCACTTCATCTAGGTCGGGGGCGTTAGATCGTAGCTTGCAGGGGAATCGATAGCTCTTCATTAGGGCTTTGGAATCGAAACGGCTAACGGCTCAAATCGAGCAAGCTCGAGTCCAACAACGGTTATGGATCAACAGGCTAGGATTAGATTCAATCCATAAGGATGAACATCAAGGTTACTTTAGATCTAGGATTGGGAAATGAGAAAATCAATTAAAAGGGAGAGAAGAGGATGCCAAAGATTCAAGGAGAAAGTAGGAGGTCAAATAAGAAAAAAATGTAAAGGAGAAAATCAAAGTAACATGGGCATCTCACCCTTGGCCTCACACCAAATCCCTCTCGGGGAAGAAGACTTACTTTTCAAGCTTCTCACAAGACAAAATGCAATGCATTCTCATTAATCAATCAAGTGCCAAAAATGGCTTACAAAATTGTGCTTTATAGCATTTACAAAGAGAATACCCTAAAATAGAAAAATACTATGCTACCCTAAATGGTAACTTACACTTTGACACAAAAGAACAAAATCTAAGGACAAAAGGACAAATACGTTACTTAAGTCGTTGGGCACCACGGATGCTCGTTGCTGGAGGTCACGGACATTCGTGATGGTCACGGACACCCGTGCTCACTAAATAGTGAGTACTCCAAAATCTGGACGTCCGTCCTGATATTATAGACGTTCGTGTTCACTAAAACAATGAGCACTCCAAAATCCGGACATCCGTCCTTGTATTACGCACGTTCGTCGCCTAATGACGCCTAGTGCCCCCTGGGTTGATATCTAGGGCCTTTCTTCGGTGGTTCTTGACGTTCCTTGGCCCTTCCATCGCTTCTTCCGCAGTTGGTACACCTTATACGACCTGAACCCTAGGTCTTTGTTGGTGGCGTCCCCGTCAATAACCCATTATCTTCCAATTCAAAATTTGAACCCAACAATTTCCTTCCTGCATCTTCTCCCCGATTCTCTCCATTAACAACTTAATACGAAGTTGAAGCCTACACACCGAGATCGTGGCCTGATAAAGAGGAGACATTGAAAGAGAAAGTGGACCCGCGAATGAGTTTTTAAAAGGCTTGTTTAAAATTACTTCAGGACGGATGTCCGTGGAACAGTATGGACATTTGTGAAATGGGGGATCACTGATTTGGTGCGCATTGCAGGTGACGCATGTTTGTGAAGAGAGAATGGATGTTTGTGACAACAGGACGGACGTCCATGAGACGTGTCCGAGATTTGAAGGAATTACGGGTTTTTAAGGAGGATGGTTAATGAAAAATTTTGCTTTGCAAACTTGAGAGCTTTTGAATAAAGTTTTCTGTGAGGGTGTGATTCTCTTAACTTGAAGAGTGATTCTTCATTTCGTGTGCGGTTTGGTGTGAGGCCAACTATTCTTCCTTGGATCTTCTTCTACCCCTATTTTCCTTTTATTTTTGTTTTAATTGACGAGCGAGAACCCTAACCCCTATCGTCCGTGATTACACTATTTTAGGGTTAGCATGCAATTCCTGTTGCGTCCCCAACTGAGTTTGAGAGGGAATGTTAGACACTATCATTCAAGTCAATTCATAGACCCATCCGATGACCCTCATAGAGTTAAAGATCAAATTGTTGGTGATAAACTTCCCTCAGCTGAAGTTGTTAACAAAGAAACTAAATATGTTGATGTGGTAGTATTCCATATGGAGAGAAAAGAATGTACTTGCTGTGAAGATCGGATAACTAAACAAAGTTGTTAGCTTTTGATAAGGACAAAAGATCCTCTTTAGCTCTAAATAGTCTTATGTAATGTATCATCGAAGAGTCAACGAAAACAATTATCTTCTTCATCGTGAACCAGAGTTGGCTTTGATAATACAGAATTGAAGCCTACACATCGAGATCATGGTCGGAAGAACAGGAGACATCGAAAGAGAAAGTGGACCCGCGAATGGGTTTTTAAAAGGCCCGTTAAAGCTACTTCAAGACAAACATCCATGGAACAATACGAACGTCCATGAAATGGGGGTTCACTGTTTTGGCGCGCATTGCAGGCGACTGACGTCCGTGAAGAGAGAATGAACGTCCGTGTGACGCGTCTGAGATTTGACGGAATTATGGGTTTTTGAGGCAAAACTTGTCATTTCAGTGTTTTAGTTGCTTTAGGACTCTTTAATTTTGAATGTATGTTAACTAGGGTTTGGTTTGTCTATATATAGGCCTTGTAATACAATTTAAGGAGGATGGTTAATGAAAAATTTTGCTTTCCGAACTTGAGAGCTTTTGAGCAAAGTTTTTTGTGAGGGTGTGATTCTCTCAACTTGAAGAGTGATTCTTTGTTCCACGTGCGGTTTTGTGTGAGGCCAACTTTTCTCTCCCTTTTATCTACTTTTATCTCCGAGTTACTTGTAAGTATTTTAAACGTTTTCTAGTTATTTCATTCCTAAGATCCAAAAATAAATCGTTTGTTTTGCTTGTCAATCTTCCCGTGACCCAACCAAAGATCGTTCAATCGTCTTAACACGGGATTTTTAGTCCATTTGAGCCCTGTGATCTAATATACCTGGAATCTTTTCGTTGATAATTTCGCATGGAGTCGAAAGAACCCACTTGTGAGTTCATTCGAAACCCGAAGCTGTCGGAGACCTAGTCGTTCTCTAAGAACCCTAGTCTTCTAGATCTAATAGGGAATGTACGCGAAAATAACACTATTTTGGGCCAAATCAAAAAATTAATTAATTGAAATTCTTACTATTTTCTGTGATAATTTGTTAAAAAATTCGTATTTTAATTATTTATATTAATTCACTGATTAATCTCAGCTAACATCTGCATTGTGTTAGTTTTCTGCTTCAAATTGGTATCAAAGCAAGTTCAACACTCGGCGCGTGAAGTCCATCATGAGTAAAGATAGTTTATCGATGCCTTTCACGAGTCGAATGATCAAATGGCTAACATGGGATCGTTCGTAGATCGGCAGAAGAGACTTGATTTGCATCAGACGATTTCTATGATTGGACAAATATGGGAGGCAGTGAAAGCTAGATCGCGGAGTTTGAGGTATTTGAATTTAACAACTCAATGTTGGCCAGTTTTAGATATTCGAGCGTTTACTTTTAAGGATTTTCTTCTCACACTATGAGAGGAAATCATATCGGCGAGACTTGAAGCTTTGAGATTTAAGCTTTCAAATTTCGTGTCTGTTAACCTAACCCCATCACCAACTGTCCGTTTTAATCTCATAACCGTTATGACACTTACACCCGTTATGGATCCCATTATCGGTGTAAAATCTATATCGGTTGCAGCTCCCGTAACAGCTTACAGCCCAAAGCCCGTTCAAGAAATCAAGCTCGTAACAATAGTTACCTTAGCTGACCTCATCTCACCCAAAATTGTTATTGATCATCTACCCGAACCTGTGATAGCACCAAAATCGGTCAAAGATTTCGTACCGGTTGATGAAAACCTTCTTATGGTCAATATCAGTACTAATCCCGACACCATTGAAGAGCAAGTTTCCGCAACAAGTCCTACCGAGTTCAAGATCGTTGAAGAACAATTATTCGCAAGGAAGTCTATCGGTCCCATGACCCACAGGTCCCAGGATCGTGTTGGTTGTGTGTTGACGTTATTCCCGTTGATGTATCAGAGATAAACCAGATCTCGCCCGAGTTGAATCCGGTTTACTTGTCCAAGCTGCTTCCGATTGAGGTTCCATGTATATTGTCTGTGGCCTCCGTGATGAAAATTCATGTCAGCCAAAGTTCGAGGTCGAACTTCTTCAAAGTAGGGGGAACAATGCGGAATTGAAGCCTACACGTCGAGATTGTGGCCGGATAAAGAGGAGACATCGAAAGAGAAAGTGGGCCCACGAAAGGGTTTTTAAAATGCCCGTGAAAGCTACTTCAGGACGGATGTCTATGGAACAGTACAGACAACCGATACATATTGGTTTTGGACCTCACCGATACCGATACATATCGGTTTTGGACCTCACCAATACGGTACATTCAAGGTATCATATCGGTGCCTCATAGAAAAATCCAAAATTTCGGACGATACATTGGAATGTATCGTCCGATACCGATAAGTATTGTTCGATACGTATCGGTTTTGGGGTTGGATGATTTGTATCGTTTTTCCGAAATTTTAACCCATGATGGGGGCTCACTGTTTTGGTGTGCATTGCAAGCGCCGAGCATCCATGAAGAGAGAACAGACGTCCTTAACAACAGGATGGGCGTCTGTGAGACGCACCCGAGATTTTATAGAATTACGGGTTTTTGAGGCAAAACTTGTCACTTTAGTGTTTTAGTTGTTTTAAGACTCTTTAATTTCAAATTTATGTTAACTAGCACAATTTAAGGATGATGGTTAATGAAAATTTTTGCTTTGCAAACTTGATAGCTTTTGAATAAAGTTTTCTGTGAGGGTGTGATTCTCTCACTTGAAGAGTGAATATTTGTTCTGCTTGCTGTTTGGTGTGCGGCCAACTTTTCTCTCCCTTCTATATACTTTTATCTCCGAGTTACGTGTAAGTTTTTTAAACGTTTTCTAGTTATTTCATTCCTAAGATTCGAAAATAAATCGTTTGTTTCACTTGTTGATCTTCCCGTGACCCAACCAAAGATCGTTCAATCGTCCTAACACGGGATTTAGTCCATTTGAGCCCTGTGATTCAATATACTTGGAATCTTTTCGTTGATAATTCAACACGGAGTCGAAAGAACCCACTTGTGAGTTCATTCAAAACCCTAAGCTGTCAGAAACCTAGTCGTTCGATAAAAATCCTAGTCTTCTAGATCTAATAGGGAACGTACGTGAAAAGTAGCACTGTTAGAAAATTCGTATTTTAATTATTTATATTAATTCACTGATTAATCTCAGCCCTAGCATCTGCATTGTGTTAGTTTCCGCATCACAACTCCTCCCCCGTTTGTGCCCTTATCGGGTGTTAGCTTTAGCTGAGAATCTGCTTGAGATTTCTCCACCCCAAACTTGCCGAAATTACCATGCCGCCCTGCTAAGGTAGAGCTTTCCAGCCTCCATATCGCCGCTGACTCCCGTTCGACCCTGCTGCCGAAGTTACCGATCCGATGATCTGCAATATCTTGAGCCTTCCTCTCCCGATCAACTGGGTGGTCTTCTGACGATAGTACATTGCTCGTCATCGGGTGATTTATGCAACCCCGCCCAATGCCGACGGCCTTGTCTTTAGCATGGTCACCAACCAGAATCCCTTCCTCGTCTCGAGTTCAATAAAGATCCGATGCCGCAGTCCGTTGATCTTGACATCCCCACATCGAGGAATGGTACTCCTATGGTCCCCCCCCTCAGACCAAGATTCACGCGAACCTTGTCTCAATGAAGGTGCAGGTCCCTCTGTCGACCCCAAGAAACATCCCACAGCAGCCACCGATTCTGCTGAAGAGCTCATTAGTCCAGACATAGAGGGGAAGGCCCATCACTCTTAGCCAAACTCCATGACCCTCTTTTTGAAGCCGACACCCTCCTTCAGTATTCCAATGATAGCACTCTACCTCCTGTCCTCCCCATAAAAAGTTCTTTTTGCAAGCTTCAACAACAAGGAGAAACTCATCCTCCTTGAAAGTGAGAAGAATATTTTGTTTTGAAAAGATAGATGCTTGAGGTTTTTGTTTTATGTAAGTAATTTTGTATATAAGACAATGAAGGGTAGCCACTTTTGAATCTAACAATGAGTCCATTTATCTGTAATTTTCTTTGCTTTTATCATAGCATTTCCCTTCAATGTCAACACAGAATTGTGGATTTTGTTCCATTAATTTTTTTTCTTTTTATGAGACTCCTCCAACTTAGAACCTCTTCCTTCAAATACCAATGGATGCTCGATAGATGATTCCCCTAAGAAAACAGATTTCTGTTTTAGTTCCACAGCCCGTGGATTCATACCATTATCTTTGATATTATTAATCTGATGACCATGATTACCAACCACTTTGTCCTTATCTCCCCATTGTCTCATAATACTTTTACCCTTAAATCCTTTTCCTGCAATCTGCCACCCATTCTGCAAATCTTGATACTGCTCTTTAGACAGAGTAGTTTGTCCACGATCTTTTATTCCATTGATTTTTGCATCATCCTTCCTCACAGATTTTCCATTCTCCTTATGTTTTCCCACAACTCAATCGGTGACAGAATTTTCTCCATCTGAAGTTAAGATTCCCACAACGGTATCAAACCCAATATCCTGCCTGTATTGCGATCGGAGATTGATTTCTTACCTTGTCAAAAGGCTCTCGCCTCTTGTAGTTCCATTCACCTCTTATCGGTCGCCAATCGCCTCTCACCGAATGCCAAACCCCTCTCACCATTTTCCCATATTTCTGAAAAAAATATGGGACTATCATGTTATGTATTTGGAAATAGAAATCATATCATGAATCAATAGAGTGCAATAGAAAACACAAAGAAGTCAATTATGCAAGTAGTTTGAGTTAGTGATTAGACATGAACGACAAACAACTCATTTCAAGTTCTAGAAGGATTTCTTGATCTTTGTTTGTAGCTAAATGTTTTTAACATAGGGAAATTGAAGTGATCAAATCCATTGATTGTTTTTTTATAGGTGGGTGGTGGGTACTTGATTTAATAGTCTATATTTGACTGAGGGTTGTCAATTAGCAAAAATATTTTTAGGTATGAATTATATAAACCCTGGGGGGTACTTTTTATGCATGTCAAGGTTGAGATGCTCAACATAAGACGAAGTCTGTTCATTAGCAGCCTATATAAGCTGGACACAACTGATACACATGGTACTCTTTCCTCTTGGTTTTGTACTACCTGTATAAAACAATAGTACTTATTAATCTGATAACACTACTGATGGGGATATCCAAGTCAAACTGCCCTTTATCATGTACCGGAGACCCAAGAAGAAGTCCAAGAAGCTTCAAACAATCAGGGCCGGCAAGGGAGCATGACTCTTTGCCCAAGATCGCTCAAGCGATATCGGTTTCCGCTTGAGCGAGATCGACGACAAGATTGAGCGAGAACTCTGCCCAAGCTCGCTCGAGCGAGAATCAACAGAAAGATTGGCGTGAGTACTTTAAAGACTCGCTTGAGCGACAACCAAGCTAGCTCGAGCGACTTTAAGCAGAAATGACGTACGAAGTTTAATTTTCATTCAGAGTTTAGGCTTTAGTTTCTCTTTTAGATTAGGAGTTTTTCTAAATTCGAGTTTTTGCTTAGTTAGGGTTTGTTTGCCTATATAAAGGCATTGTAAATACACTTTTAAGAAATGAATGGTTATTGAATATTGCTTTTGCAAATTGAGAGCTTTTATCAAAATTTTCTTCGAGGGTGCGATTCTCTCAAGACTTGGAAAAATAATTCTTCTTTCCGCATGCGGTTTGGTGCGAGACTAACTTTCTATCCTTTTTATCTACTCTTATCTCCATCTACGTGTAAGTGTTTGGTTAATTATCTAATTACTTTTCATCTCAAAATCCGGAACTAATTGCGTGTTCTGCTTGTTCGATATTTCCATAACCTAACCTAAAATCGTTCAATAGTCCTAACACGGAATTTCTTCTATTTTAGCCTATATTGCTAAAGACCCATAATCTTCTTATTAATTTATTCCGCTCGGATTCGAAAGAACCCTTGAGAGTTCGTTCGAAGCCCTGAACTGTTGGAGATCTAGTTGTTCGCTAAAAAGCCCTTGTCTTCTAGATCTTATAGAGAATGTACGGCGAAAGTAACACTGTTTTGGGCTAAATCAAATTGTTTAATTGAAATTCTCTTTAATTTCAGTGTTAATTTGCGAGGAAAATTCATATTTCAATTAATCGTGTTAATTCTAAAATAATCTCAGCCCATCATATTTGCATCGTGTTAGTTTCTGCATCAACTACCTTATTACAAGAATTAATCACGTGCATTCGAGAACTTCATGCAAAATTTCCAGCAATTAATATCTTCGTTGGTCTGACTTAATGTCACTGCATGGAAATATTCGATTATGGATAGATATATTCGGGTATCATATGATTGACTGAGATGACAACTTATACATCTCTCTTCTGAGAACCAAGTTGAACTTGTTGTGCATGCCTCCATAGTTCTATGGCGTCAAAGGATCAGGGAATTTACTGTCTCCAAAAATATGATTCTATGCAGGTTCAGATGATTTATTGAGTTTCAGGACTTCATCTTATATTTGAGGGCACCAACTTTTGTCTTCATATCCAAATCCTTATCACTGTGACATGGTAGGACAAATTGCAAATTGTATCTACATAGTTTTTGGTTTTTTCAAATTTATATATAGGCTGTGGTATTTAAAAGAATCTGTTACACATGGAAGGGCATTCTATGTTCCATCCATCATCTAACCCACTATGTTCGGAACCAACTCATAGGTCCAAGGTTGCCCTCAACTTGATTCCTTCATAGTTCCATGCCTGATTATTTCCACATTCCAAAATATTGAAATGCCTTTTTCAACTACTATGAATTGCAGGACCCAAACAGTCTGGTTGACGAGAAATCTGATTGCAGACTGTACATTGGTAACCTTGACCAAAGAATAACAGAGTAAGAATAAGATTTAATACACTTCAAGGTTTCATTTCCCGTTTTTCCTCCACTTGTATGTCATTCTTAATATTGTATACTAATTGATTGCTGTTCTACATCAATTGCCTAAAAGCACTTTTCAGGGCGCATGTGATCAAGATGTTCTCTCCTTTTGGGAAGATTGTATCCGAGGATTTCTTATGGCATACACGTGGCCCAAAACGTGGAGAACCCCGTGGTTTTGCTTTTATCCAGTTTAGTACTAGAGAGGTAAGTTGCTTAGCTCTACCAAACTCTTCCCTCTTCAGGTCAATTCCTCATTTCTGTGATTAAAGTGAGGATGCAGGAAGCTCAAAAGGCAAAGGAGAAGATGAATGGAAGAATGGCTTGCGGGCGCCCTTTGGTTGTCCGCTTTGCTAGTGAGAAGCACTTGATAGAAGAAACGAATCCTCCTAAAGCTATTGGCGAGGCCAAAAAAACAGGTGTTGCAAGTAGTCCTTCAGGACAAATGAGCCGGAGTGCTAAAATAGCAGCGATAAAGAGCAAACTGAGATCCATGGAGGAAGAGGGTGGCACCATGAAGAAGCGAAGGCAAACTGATGACAGCATTTCAGGCAGACATGTCGACCATTCGTCTTGTAAAAAACTTGAAGAATAAGGTACCCATCCATGGCAAGCTTTGGCAGGGCTTAGCTCCAATTAGCTGCTTATAGAACAAGGGTGACGACTTTGTATCTTATGGAGCACAGAAGACTTGGTTTCAGATATGTTTGAGGTGTTGGCTGTGATTAGGGGCTAGGATTTCCCATCTTTGTTTCCAGGACTTCCATGTTTGGTGCCGACTTGGGATTCTCCCTGTGAATTGTCGTCCGACATGAAAAATTGGAGAATGTTGTACTTTCCTTACTACTATGAATGTCAGATCTAAAGGACAAACGTCCGGATCTGTGTGGAGGGATGGTACTATTATATTTTAAAAGAAAAAAAATTAAGTTGTAAACGTGAGTTTTTGTAAAAACAAGAAAATACAATGATCATCAATGGTCGCCATCAGGCAACAGCACCAAAAAATGTGATGAATATATATGCCCTCTTGATGGTACTCGCAAAAATCCTTGTTCAACAAATAGAGAAATAATTTTTAGATGGATTCTGTAATGGACAGTGGACAGTTTTTTTATAGACAATTTTGCAGACAGCTTATGTGCGGGATGTGACTGGCTGCACACATAGTGGGGCCCAAGCACTGCATCCAGTCACGTCGCGCCACCTAAGCTGTCTGCAAAATTTTCTATAAATAACTGTCCACCGTTTATAATTTTCTTTCTATAATTAAAAAAAAGTTATCAAGGCATTAATTTCTGGCTGCCACTGATATTTGATTATAAAGCAATGGACCTGACCAGTCACTTAAACATCATATTTGTTAATATGAGCATACACCATTAATGGTTTAAGATTTAGATAATCCATACCATCAAAGTGATTAGATCATTCACTTAAGGGCAACATGCAAAAAAATCAATCATTGGAAGATTTTGACCATCTTTGTGCACTCTAATTCCAGTCGTTAATGGCAAATGTTAAAATTCACAAAACAGATGGCTCACATCCACTTATAAGCATGATTTTTTTGCTGACATTTTTCTATGGTGGATTGCTTCTTGGATAATTTAGATTGTTCACAGATGTGCGCCACGTGGTATAATAGTATAAAGATTTTTATGGAGTAAGATCAAAAGCCAATAATACTGGTGTTCCATCATTTAAACACCATTTTTGAGTTTAAATGTCAGTGAGGAGCCATTATTCCTACAGGAATTGAGATAAAGGTGCGACTTATTTCACTTGTTTCAACGACTTTTGTGATCTATTTGGGTTGCACATATCTCACTATTGATTCACTGCCGAACAAAACAGTTCAACCGAGATAAAGAGTCAAACACTAACTAAAATGGTTGACAATATCATCCTGATTTCCAATAGACGTTTGAACTTATTGGAGAGAAGTGCCATCAACGCGCCTCGAGTTCAACTCCCATTGTGTTTATTCTCTTATTTTCAGATTTTACCATTCCAACTCTGAAAAAAAAAACGTACCCTGTATCAAATAACACTGAAGGAGAGGATTAACTGGTCAAACGGTCGGTTCGGCTTGTTATCTGATCGACCCGACGTAGGTTTTTTCAGTGTCAGGCACATAAACTTGACCTGCCTATTTGGATCGGGCATCAAGCATTAAACCTGACCACTTTGTTTTTTGGGGGGGTCAGATTGGGCATCTATCCTTTATTCGGACGAGGGGCTAAATTTTGGCCAGACCCATCGTCAGCTTATGATGAACCTATTTTGAAAAAAACTGCATACAAGGTACACGACTCATACAGAAAACAGGACTTCTCTACTGAACATTTCATATTGGATACAAATAGCATTTAACAGAAATTTTACAGTGTCCAGAATGAATGGCATGTCAATTGACTGATATAGAATTTTCATAACACTACTGTGCAACCACTCTACATCAGCTCCATTCTCAAATACTGTGCTGGGTACGGATTTGCGCTTGTTCTGTAGTTTTTTGTTGGGTTAGAAGAATGTCTTCGGCCTGTGGTGGCTCCAAACTAGCAGAAGGTTTCGTACCAATAGATGCGAGGCTTTTGAACCAACCACCTTGGAATCTGTCGCTCCCTCTATTGGAACTGCCTGGAGACTCCGGAGTGGTTGGCGAGTTGGACGTAACACCCATGAGGAATCGGTAAGCTACTTTGCTGGCAGTTACAATTTCCGCCTTAGCTTGCCTCAACTGCAAAAACATACCGGTGAGCAGAAGAGATGTTAATGATCCACACTAAACCAGAAAGACTAACGGTTGAACAGGACAACTGAATTATAACTGTTCTTTTTTCCAATAGGTGAGGATTTTTTTATTAGGAAACTACACAAACCTACAAGGGGTGCACTACATTAGCCAGAAAATATAAGGACATAGAAACCTCTGAAAATCTTAAAAAATTGCACAACATTAGGCAAGAATCCGACAAGTCAGTCTATGTAGATCAACCCTTTAGTTGGGAGTTTATTAGCCCTTTTCACAGAAACAATTTTGTTGGAAACAAATAAATAGTACAAAAATAAAAAGAAGTTGCAACATCAATGTGGATCATTCTACTGATGTATTTTTGGTAATCCAATTTGTGAGTTTTTCTAATAAAAATAATCATCCTCACGATTATGATCACCTTATCCCATTTGTGAGTTTTTCTAAAAGATATTACCTGGATAAAATGTTTAGACATTCTTCCCATACATTTTCAGGTCCATAATATCTCCCAGGAAAACACACCAGACCATAGATATTGGGAATCCAAGTTCCCTTACAAATGCCAATATTTTTTAGTTCTAATATCCTAGATTTGCTTGATTGGTAAAACAAGTATATCGAAATTCCCTGAAAAGAAATAATTTGGTTTCTCATCTTGTTAAAAAGTTAACAGTGGAGAGAGAGAGAGAGTGTGTAACTGGGTGTAAGAACGGCCTCAACTCAAAGAAAACATGATGCTATGGAGTATGTAAGAAACAAGTAGTGTGTAGGCTAGGCTATTTTCATAATCGAGATTTTTTAAAATGTTCTGCAACCTGATTTGGTTAAAGATTGCGGAGATGTTCCTTGAGAAAGAATCCTTTCGCTTCCCATTTTATTTTTAAATTCATGGTTGATGTATTCTCTGCCAACTGAATTATGCATTTCAATGGTGTGGTTCAACTAGTCAACCAAGTCAAATGCCTACATTTCTAGCTTTGATGCTTCTACTAGTGGGATCCAATCAAATTTTCTTTGAGCATCAATTTCACGTCTTCTGTCTTCATCCACAAAGAAATTTTTTGTTTTGGACATGAAGCGAGACTATACCAAGAGAGTATCAATAATATAACAAGAAAACGAAATTACTTTCTGACACACCTGGGAAAGAAGCAACAACTTGAAGTACTTGCATTTTTTGGAGACAGGAATTGCATCCATCCTTGATAGCTCTTTTCAAATATTTAGAAAACATATATATATATATATATATATATATATATATATATATATATATATATATATATATCCACGTGCAGCCGAATTGGCTGCACCCAAGCCAGTTGGGTACCATGTGCACATACAAAACGCCAATTACTGACCGTCCAAAAAATATTATTTTAACACCATTGATTTTGAGGACAAAGGTGACAATTTTCAGTGGCAGAATTTTTAGATGGAAAAATCATATCTTTGACCCATGAGATGAAGGGCAAAAAGTCCTTCTCTAAAACCCTAGAGGGACTGGTGAACCCTTTGAGGATGTGGTGTAACTCACAATCACTTGCCACCTGACACATGATTTAGAATCCCTGTGCAGCATGATAGGGACACCGAGTACGTGAACATTGGTTTTGGATCACATCGCTTCTACCGGCGTCGAAAGAAGTGAAGAGGGAGCCCAAGTAACCCGAGTACCGTACCTTCAAGGGAGAAAAAATAAAATAAAATTATGAACAGTGACGGACGTCCGTGATTTTGACCCCCTACTGTCCTTAGGTCACGGACATCCGTAGGGCACTACGGACGTCTGTGGGCGTCACGATGAAAATTTTAATTTTTGCGAAAATTTCCTTTTTAGTCTTTTATTGTTATTTCTTTTATTTCGAATTAATTATTAGTGGCCTATATAATATAAGGAGGCTTGTAAAGACAATTTAATTAATTTTGAATATTTTGAATGCATTATTGCTTGAATATTCTTTTTCCTGAGATAGGTTTGGTGTGAGGCCAAGGGAGTAATTCCCATATATCTTCTTGCTTATCTTTTGTCATCTATTTTCTTAATCGTTTACTATATTTTCTATTTATTGATCTCTGCTTGCTTTTCTAAATCCCAATCTATTGATTTCTTGATCCCAAAACCCTATACCTTTTTTTTGAAACCCTAAATCAATCAGAGCCAAAACCCTTTTCTAAATCATAAACCTAAACCAAACCATAAGCCTATTACAAAACCAAAAACTTAATTCTGCAACCCTGATTCGAGCCCGTAAATCTACATTGGGTCGAAAACGAACGCCCAAGCCTAGAAAAGCTAGAGTTCTATCTCTAGGCCTGATCCCGCTTTAAATCTAACGGTACTTGCGCATCGGACTGGACCCTAGCCGGATCTCACGTTATCTACTTATCTGAATTCTCTGAACCCGAAGGTATCGAGTTAATTTTGAGATTAAGCTTGAATTAATTTTATTTAATTTCGGTCAAATTGCATTAAACCATTAATCACGCATTTTAGGGTTACCGTCCCGCATCAGTTTTGGTATCAGAGCCCTAAGTTTCTAGGTTAGGGCATCTTTGTTTGTCAAATTTATTTTATTGCATTTTTGTTTCTTTTGTGAGTCTATATTGCATTCCATATTAGAACCCTATTAGAATTCTGTGATCACCATGGACTCGAGTGCGATTCTCAATGCCCTTAACGGTATGCGAGGAGTTGGGTGCGATTAATGCACGTCTGAATACCATAGAGCAAGCCCAAACATCCCTCGGAGTTGGTAATGATAGATTGCGTGATCGAATCAGCCAACTGGAAGCGATTGGTGAACTTGAGGATCAACACCAAGGGCACTATGGTCGCCAAGGTAATCGGAATCAGAATCGTACGAATCCTCGTAGAGATGACTATGATCCCGAAGTTCAACTCCTTAAGAATGTCAGAGTTAAGATTCCGACTTTCGATGGAAGAATGAACCCTAGAGTCTTCCTCGATTGGCTTTCCGACATGGACCAACACTTTGATTGGTATAACATGAATGACGACCGTTGTGTCAGACTCGCTAAAATGAAATTGGTTGGTCAAGCTCGTCTTTTCTGGCTCAATGTCAAGCACATTAGGGTAAATGCGGGTTATCCTCCTATTACCCGTTGGAATGACATGAAAGAACGACTTACTGAGAAGTATGTTCCTTTATCATACCACCAACGCCTCCTCGACTAGCGACAAAATTTACGTCAAGGTGGTATGCCCACATTACCAAATTTGAAGAATTCATGATGAGGACCAAAGTATCAGAAGACCCTGAAATCACTCTCTCTAGATTCCGTACCGAATTGCGACTCGATTTGCAAAAAGAATTGATTTCTCACCCCATGGAAACTCTTGAAAGATGCTATGTTGTTGTGCAAGATCTTGAGCGATATTTGAAAACCTCGGTGGTAAAGAGAACTGAGCCACAATTTAGTGGTCGACACTCTAGTGAAAGACGATTTAATCCTCCTCACAAGCCTACACAACTTGTCCCTACCAATATTTGAAAGGGGAAAAGGTG
This sequence comes from Chloranthus sessilifolius, assembly GCA_021018995.1. Taxonomy (NCBI): domain Eukaryota; kingdom Viridiplantae; phylum Streptophyta; class Magnoliopsida; order Chloranthales; family Chloranthaceae; genus Chloranthus; species Chloranthus sessilifolius. Next base: position 89,551,352 of record CM037595.1, on the reverse strand, counting down.
TAATTGGAGAATCCTCAAGGGGCAGCTCTTCAGTAAAGTGTTATAAATGTCATGGGATGAGACGCATTGCCGCCCAATGCCCTACAAAAGACCCCCAAAGGAATCTCCTCATCGAGGAAGAGGAAGATGAAGGAGATATAGTGGTTGAAGAAGTGTTTGAGCAAGACAGCACACCCAGCGATGAGGAGGGTGATGTTATTGGCCATGCTTTATTTGTGAGGTGTGCCCTTGCACATCCTCAACGGGATGAAAAGGATGACTGGCAAAGGGAGAACATTTTTCATACATTTGCAAGATTTGGTGAAAAGAGTTGTAAGGACATCGTGGATAGCAGTAATTGCACTAATGTAGTGTCAACTCATGCCATACGCCGCTTGGGGCTTACACCCAAAGCCCACCCGAGACCTTATAAGGTCGCTTAGGTTGACTCTTCATCCATTCCCGTGTCGAAAAGGTGTCATGTACCGATTCAATTGGGTTCTTATTTGGACACCTTATAGTGTGATGTGGTGCCAATGGATATGGGTCATATCATTTTGAGAAGGTCGAGACTGTACGACATGAACGTGACTCTTTATGGTCGATCAAACATATGCACGTTCATGCATAAGGGCAAGAAGATTACTTTACACCCTTTGCCTCCCAAAACGTCGTCGACCAATAAAGTTGAGAAGAAGGGCGAGTCCTCTAAATCTATTAATATTGTGAGCCCTTCTGAATTTGAGAAAGCATTGTTAGATAAGAGTGTGGTGTACGTAGTTGTCACCGTTGAGAGTACTCCTGAGTCAGTGAGCGAGTGCCCCAAGGAGGTTGAGCCAATCCTGAAAGAGTTTACGGATGTCTTCTCTGAAGACTTACCAAACGAACTCCCTCCCCTGCGTGATATCCAACACGCAATAGACTTAGTTCACAGATCTACCTTACTGAACCTACCCCACTATAGGTTGAATCTAGTTGAACATACCGAGTTGACTCAGCAAGTCAATGAGCTCCTTTAGAAGGGGTTCATCCAAGAGAGCATGAATTTGTATGGTGTACCTGCCCTACTCACTCCTAAAAAAGATGGTATGCGGCGCATGTGTGTGGATAGCCGTGCAATTAATAAGATTACGGTTAAGTATCGATTTCCCATACCAAGGCTCGATGACATGTTCGATATGATGGTTGGTGCCACTATCTTTTCAAAGATAGACCTTAAGAGTGGCTACCATCAAGTCCGATCCCGCCCCAGTGATGAGTGGAAAACCGCTTTTAAGACTAAGGATGGTCTTTATGAGTGGACGGTCACGTCATTTGGGCTTTTTAACGCCCCGAGTACCTTCATGAGACTCATGACCCAAGTGTTGAGGTCGTTTCTAAGAAAATTCCTTGTGTATTTCAATGACATCTTGATTTATAGTCATGACAAGGATTAGCATTTGGACCGCCTTAGGTTGGTTTGTGAAACCCTAAAGGGTGAGAAGTTGTTTGCAAACCTCAAGAAGTGCACCTTCATGCAACGTTTCGTTATCTTCTTGGGATTCATTATCTTGGCCAATGGAATGGTCGCGAACCCTGAAAAGGTTAGAGCCATTGTGGAGTGGTCCGAACCTAAGAACATACACGATGTTCGCAGCTTCCATGGGTTGGCTACTTTCTATCGGCACTTCATCAGAAGCTTTAGCACCATCATAACCCCAATTACTGATTGCATGAAAAAGGGGAACTTTAAATCCAAAGCGGCGACGAAAGCCTTTGCTAAGATCAAATAACGGATGAGTAATGCACCCGTCATGCGATTGCAGAACTTTTCCAAAGTCTTCGAAGTTGCATGCGACATATCGGGTGTAGGCATAAGAGGAGTGCTTAGCCAAGAGGGTCACCCAGTGGCTTATCTTAGTGAAAAAGTTAATGAGACAAAGCAAAAATACTCCACCTATGACAAGGAATTCTGTGGTTGTTTGATCTCTTTGGCATTTGAAACATAACCTTAGACCGCAGGAATTTGTGCTGTTCTCCGGCCATGAAGCCTTGCGCTTCCTTGCTTCACAGAAAAAGTTGAACCCGAGGCACGCGAAGTGAGCTGAGTACCTTCAAGGGTTCACATTCGTGTTAAAGCATAAGACCGGTGCTAAAAATAGGGCTGCTGATGCACTTAGTCATCGAGTGACGACTTTGCGCACAATGAGCACCAAGGTCGTCGGGTTCAAGAGGTTAAAGGATGAGTACCGCGAGTGCCTAGATTTTGGGGTTGAGTACACTGCTCTCCTAAGTAACCCGACTAGAACACACCCCGTGTACACCATCCACGATGGGTACTTGTTTAAAGGTAATCGCCTTTGCATCCCTCGCACTTCATTGCGTGACTTTCTTATTTGGGAGTTACATGCTGGAGGGATGGCCGGACATTTCGGGCGTAATAAAACTATTGCGCTTGGAGAGGATAGGTTCTTTTAGCCTAGCTTAATAAGAGATGTCGCCCCCGTCGTCAAACATTGTCGCACTTGTCAAGTGTCAAAACAGACTAAACAGAATATCGGCTTATACACCCCATTACCCGTGCCCATGGGTCAAAATATCGTCCGATACCGATACGTATCGGACGATACGTATCGGTTTCAGGGGTTAGCGGTACGATACATACCCTATGTATCGTACCTACCTTAAAATGAGGAAATTATCGTCCGATACGGACAAAATATCGTCCGTATCGTCCGTATCGGACGATAATTTGGCTGGAATTTGAAAATATCGTAAAGTTGAAATTATTGTCCAATACGGACGATAATTTAAATTATCGTTCGTATCGGACGATAATTTCACTTTTTCGTGGGCCCCACCCATAGACCCGACTTTTTTAGTCGGGTTACCCCTTTTTCCCCATTTCTTTCTTCTTCTCTTCTTCTTCCTCTCACATTTTTTGAGTATCTACACCATAAATCGGCGCCAAATTGCACAAAAAATCACGGGATCAACGTGGAAGGTACGTGTTTATCATTTTACTACCGTTTTATTTCATTTTAAATAATAAAATAAGGTAGATCTACACTAAATAAGTGTAGATCTACACTAAATTAGGATAGATCTACCCTAAATAAGTGTAGATTTATACTAAATTAGGGTAGATCTACACTTATTTAGTGTAGATCTACCCTAAATAAGTGTAGATCTACCCTAAATAAGTGTAGATCTACCTTATTTAAGGGTAGATCTACACTTATTTAAATTATTTAAATATTAAATAATTAATATTATTTAAAATAATTTAAATATTTAAATTAAGAGGGAAAAAATAATTTAAAATATTTAAAATATTTAAATTAATTAAAAATAATATAAATAATGGGTCAAAAATAATTATATGTGACCCCATTTAAAATATTTAAATTGATGGGTCAAAAATAATATAAATAATTATAATTAAGGGTCACTTGTAAGCAATATGGGTCACATATAATATGGGTCACATATCATATGGGTCACATATAATTAATAAAATAATGGGGTCAATATGGGTCACATATAATTTAAACTTAAAATTAATATGGGTCACATATAATTAAATTTATGGGACACATATTAAATTATATGTGACCCATATTAATTTTAATAATAAATTTAATTATATGTAACCCATATTGATTATATGTGACCGTCACATATAATTAAAATAATTAATATTATGAGATATGTCCCATAAAATATTAGAATAATATGGAATAAATTTCAAATAAAATTTTAAATATTATAATAATATCAAATAAACATTCAAAAATTAAAATAATATGAAATAAACATTCAAAAATTATAATAATATCAAATAAATATTCATAAATTAAAATAATATCAAATAAACATTCATAAATTATAATAATATCAAATAAATATTCAAAAATTATAATAATATCAAATAAATATTCAAAAATTATAATAATATTGAATAAGTTTGATAAAATATAATCTAATATTTTTAAAATAGCAATAATTAAAAAATAAATTTTATTTTCAAGTGTAAATTAGATGTTTATTTTCAATCGTTTGCTCATTCATGCAGGTGAAATAAATAAATATGGTACGTTCGACAGATCCAGCGTGGCAATATGGTACAGCAATAGATGGTAATAGACTCCAGATTCAATGTAATCTTTGTGGAAAAAAACTGCTGGGAGGAGGTATCACACGATTAAAGGAGCATCTGGCTCATGTAAAGGGAGAGACAAGAGGGTGTCCTAGTGTACCCAGAGAGGTAAAAGAAAATATCAGAGCTAGTTTACAAGCGGCAAAGGGAAAGAAAAAAGCTGAAGCCGATCGTGATAGGGAAATGTATGAGAGAATAAGGAGGTCAAATCCAGAGTTTACATCAGGTGCACCCGAGGATGATGAGGATGAGGAAGAGGATGAGGATGAGCAGATAGCGAGAGCTATGAGAGAGAGTGCTAGGGAAGCACAACAGCGGCGAGATCAGGAAGAAGCCGATTATCGGTTTCGGTCCAGGTTGAGGGGCCCATCCATGCCTGCTACCGGTGGTGGATCTAGTCATAGGCCACATGTTGATGTTGATGAGGATGTTGAGCGATGCCTGCATGAGGGCAAGATCTCGAGAGGGATTATAGGTCTACTAGAGGCCCCATGGATCCATTCATGTATCGAGCTCCAAAAACCAAATTGAGTGCAATCTCACTTGCAAAATGGAGATGAAGCTTGAAAAATCCATTGCCAAGTTTTTTATATACAACCACATTCCGAGCCAAGTAGCAGACTCGCCGTACTTCAAAAGCATGATTGATACAAGTGCAGAAGTTGGTCCAGGAGTTAAAAAGCCTTCTCCATATGAGATATCTGGGCCCTTACTAATGTATGAGTACGATGAGATAACCGCCTATATCTGAGCTTTGAGGATGTATGGGATGAGAGAGGTTGCACAATTATGTGCGATGGATGGGCGTCCCACAAAGAAGAGTTTGATAAACTTTTTGGTTTACAAATGATGTCGGACAAGATTTTTAAATCACCGATGCTTCTAGACACGTAACCGACTACCTCTTTAAACTAATGGATATGGTAGTTCATGAGGTTGGAGAGCAGCGGGTTGTGCAGGTGGTAACAGACAATGCGGCAAACTACAAAGCCGCTGGATTAAAACTAATGGCGAAGAGCGTCACAGGGATCCGGACCTCATTCTTGAGGATTTAGGAAAGAGAAGCAAGGCACAGACAACTATTCAAAAGGAAAGAACGATTACTTCCTACCTATACAACAGACAAAGCTGGTCAATTTAATGAGAGCCTTCACGAACAATGAGTTGCTCCGACTTGCGATTACACGTTTTGCAACACAATTCTTAGCCCTACAGAGTTTGGCTAGATATAGGCGTGAGCTGAAAAGCATGGTGTCGTCGGAAGAATGGAATCAACATGAAATAGGACTCCCCAATGAAGAAGACACTAGCTTTGAGAAGTTCTTGGACGATCTACTGACTGCAAGTTTTGGGCGGATGTCGACCACCACTACCCGTTGGTGCAAGTGTTGAGATTGGTTGATGGTGATGAGAAACCAACGATGGGTAATGCGTTTATGAGTCAATGGATAAGGCAAAATTGGCTATAAAACCAAATGCCCTACAAAATATAAAACGACATCGATTATGACAAGAGGTGGGATGCACAATTTCACCGATTGCATGCGGCGAGTATAACATGTTGCACAATTATGTAGTGATTTTATTTATTTATTCATTATTTTCATATACTGATGAAATTGCTCATATTTGATGTGTAGCACACTACTTGAATCCAGCCTTCCAGTATACGCGACGCTTCGAGCTGAGTGACACTGATGAAGTGTATACCGGTTTGCTCAATGTAATCCAAAGAATGCTCCCTGAGTTGGCGGACCAAGGCCAAGTCATAAGAGATGTGAGTGATCATAGTATCATACCTTATAAGTAATAAGTCAAATGTCATGTGATATTATCATCTATTTATTGATATGTGCCTTACTGTGTTTCATCTTTATAGATTGACATGTTTCGCAAGAGACATGGGTCATTTGGGACCCCGTTGGCGCAATCCCAAATTAAACACGACAAACCCGCTGATTGGTGGATGCATTATGGAGGTGATGGTCCGATATTGAGGCGGGTAGCAATGAGGGTATTGTTGCAAACGTGTTCCTCGTCCAACTGCGAGCGGAATTGGAGCACTTTCTCTCTCATTCATACTAAGACAAGGAATAGACTAACTATGGACCGATTGGAAAAGTTAGTCTACTGCCACTACAACATGCGATTAAGGGTCAGGAATATACAGAGGACCAACCGTGGTAAGCAATTACATGAAGTCTTAGATCCTCAATTATATGAAGTCTTACATATTATACTAATTCATCTATCATATTCTACCTTGCAGACGGTGATTATTTTGATCCCATCCAGTTGGATTATATATTCGAGGAGGATGACCCTTTGAATGAATGGATCGAAGAGAGAGAAGAGCCAGTCTTGGATAGTGAGAGCACTGAATGGCTGGACAATGCTGAAAGAGAAGTGAGCAAATAGACTTCCCAACCACTGAGGCGGAAAAGAAGATTGAATCGTCATTCAGTGGTTGGATCTGATGACGAAACGCAGCCCGGTAGTGATGATGGGAGTGGTGAGGATGATGGTGGAGGGCATGATGGTGGAGGGGACGTTGGCACTAGTGGTGGAGGGGAGGAAGCTGGTACCTCTGATCCTTATAGAGATATGGCGGCATGGGACGATGACTCGACGCCGTTAACACAGTTCGACACTCCTACATTTAGAATGGGAGGGGTTGAAGGAAGAGGAGCGTCGGGATCATATCAAACACCACCACCACCACCACAAGATGATACGGATATGGGTTATATGACTTCTAGCTTCGGGGGATTCAGTTTGCAAAATACCGAAGATTCAGCAACTAGTAACCCATACTACCAGCCACAACAAACCTATTCGGTGCCATATGACTTCGTTGGTCGATTTTTGGAGGACCGACCTCTACGTACTACACTGAGCCTCAGTTTCAAGGGGGCACATATAATCATGGGTATCAATATGGGCAACATTATAGGCAAAGGCCGGAAAGCTCGCGCACCGATGATGACGATGATCATGAGGGCCAAGAACCACCACGAAATTCAATGTGGCTCTAAAGTAAGTTTTCCATGTACAATTAAATTTATTTTTATCAACATAGCTATTATTTTTGACAATATATAATTTATTTTTGTCAATATACATTGTAATTTACTTTATGCGTGACTGCGTGTCTGCGCCAATCAAATTATGAAATATTGTTAATAAAATAGGCATGTGATCAGCTGGTCGAACATAATGTTAGAAGATTTATTACATTAAGTCAAAAATGTGATCTTAAGACAAAAATAAGTTACAAAATAGGCATGTGACTTGGGTTAAGTTACAAAATAGGCATCTTACTTATATATTCATCTAAATAATGCATCAAATAAGTCAAAAATAAAAGCAAAAATAGTTGAAATAAATACAAAATAAATAAATATCATTTTTCAGATTTTTTGGGATTTTCTGGAATTTTTTTGGGATTTTTTTTCAAAAAACCGATTTTTTCAATGTATCAAACCGATACTGGCGATACATTGAATGTATCGGACGATACTCAGACGTACGTCCGGAGGTCGATTTATACGCATCGAAATCCGTATTTTGACCCTTGACACACCGGTAAGACCTCTCAATGAACTTCGTACTTGAACTTCCCAAAACTCCAAGGAAGCACGATTTATCTTTGTCGTAGTGGACCGATTTTTCAAGATGACCCACTTCATTCCTTGTTCCAAAACCTCCGATGCATCCCATATTGCTAAATTATTTTTCGCGAAAGTAATACGTCTTCATGGGTTGCCCAAAACTATTATGTCTGATAGGGATGTCAAATTCATTAGCTATTTTTGGAAGACCCTTTAGCACATGATGGGCACCATGCTTCAATTTTCAACAACTTATCATCCTCAAACGGATGGCCAAACCGAAAGCACCAATAGGAGCCTTGGAAATCTCCTTCGTAATCTTATTGGTAATCATATTAGGACCTGGGATACCATTTTACCTACAGTTGAGTTTGCCTACAATAATTCTGTCAATAGGTCCATAGACATGAGTCCTTTTGAGGTAGTACATGGTCATAGGCCTAGGACCCTTTAGATTTGATCCTCATGTCTGCATCTCATAGAGTGTCAGAGTCTGCCGATGAATTTGCACAACACATACATAGCTTGCATGCCGAAATTAGACAAAAGATTAATTCAAGCAACAATCAATATAAATTATCTGTTGATGCTCACAGGCGTTTTAAATAATATCAAGCGGGTGATTATGTGATAGTCCGAATTAGGCCTGAGCGGTTCCCATCGAGATCTGCAAAGAAGCTCCAATCCCGAGGCGTTGGACCATTTAGAATTTTGGCTAAGAGTGGTCCTAATGCATACGTACTTGAGCTTCCTCCAGGTACGGGGGTTAGTTCAACGTTCAATGTGGAGGACTTGATTCCTTGCTTGGGTTTCACCTCACCTCCTGAAAAGCGACTCCAGCCACCTCATAGCCCCAACCCAACCTTGCAGTCCATACCTCTTCCTTCCCCAAGCAGACAGAGAAAAGATGAGATAGAGGATATAATAAGTGATCATGCCGTCTCCACACATGACAGGAGATTCCAGAAGTACTTGGTTAAATGGGTCGACAAACCAGAGTTCGAAAACACTTGGATCCACAAGAATGAAGTTCACCGATTGAACCTCGACTTGATCGACATCTACCACGAGCGTGTTTCATAAGTGATGAAACCTTTTTGGTCCAGGGGAATTAAAGGGGACGCTGAGCACGTGGACATTGGTTTTGGACCACATCGTTTCTACCGGCGTCGAAAGAAGTGAAGAGGAAGCTCGAGTAACCTGAGTACCGTCGCTTCAAGAGAGGAAAAAAATTTATGAACAGTAATTGTGAACAGTGACGGACATCCGTGAACAGTGATAGTCGTCCATGATGAACAGTGTCGGACGTTCGTGATTTTGACCCCCCATTGCCCGTAGGTCACGGACGTTCGTGGGGCACTACGGATATCTGTGGGTGTCGCGGCGGGAATTTTAATTTTTACGAAAATTGTCTTTTTAGTCTTTTATTGTTATTAGGACTCTTTTATTTCGAATTAATTATTGGTGGCCTATATAAGGAGGGTTGTAAAGACAATTTAATTAGTTTTGAATATTTTGAATGCATTATTGCTTGAATATTCTTCTTCCCGAGATGGGTTTGGTGTGAGGCCAAGGGAGTGATTCCCATATATCTTCTTGTTTATCTTTTGTTATCTGTTTTTTTTATTTTTCATTATATTTGTTATTTATTGATCTCTGCTTGCTTTTCTAAATCCCAATCTATTGATTTCTTGATCCCAAAACCATAAACCTTTTTTTTTAAACCCTAAATCAATCAGAGCCAATACCCTTTTCTAAACCATAAACCTAATCCAAATCATAAGCCTATTACAAAACCATAAACCTAATTCTGCAACCCTGGTTCGAGCTCATGAATCTACATCCGGTTGAAGACAAACGTCCAAGCCTGGAAAAGCTAGAGTTCTACCTCTAGGCCCAATCCCGCCTTAAATTTAATGGTACTTGCGCATCAGACTGGACCCTAGCCGGATTTCGTGTGATCTACTTATGTGAATTCTTTGAACCCGAAGGTATCGAGTTAATTTTGAGATTAAGCTTGAATTAATTTTATTTAATTTCGGCCAAATTGCATTAAATCATTATTTATGCATTTTAGGGTTACCGTCCCGCGTCACAGCAATTTTTGGCCCACATGGATGCATATGCCCTTTTCCTAAGTAATAGCAACTTTCAAATAATTTAATATTAAGATTTACCAAATAAGTTTGAGAAAAACAATGCACCTCAAGGTGCAATCTATAAGTGCATACTAGATGTACCAGTCAATTCAGGTAGGGCATTTGATAAGTTCATCCTAGAAGTACCATGCAAAGAACTATAGTCATAAAATGATAGGAATACAGACAGATCTTCTCCAGCAATTATAGCTTCCTTTACCATTTTACAAAAAATTTAGGCATTTTCAGAATATAATATACCACATCCCAACAAGTAGAATTGAGAAAAAGATAAAAAGCTAAAAAAAAAAGGAAATGCTAAGACAATGCAATGACCAATAGAAACAAGGAAAAACATCTCACCCGTAATGCCGTATTTCCAGCAACTTCCATGGCAGTATCACCGGCATGGGCAAACCGATTAACCCAAGCTGTGAAAGACACAAATCCACAATAATCATGTTATAACAAAACAAATTAGAAACTGATAAAACATTAAAACTCATGCCACAGACACATTAGACGTGATTGCTTAAGGGATTAAATTTCCAAGTTCTCTTTGAAGAGCGTTATAAAAATGACTTATTTTGCTCAAAGGACCTAAGTAGAAATACAATATGAAGAAGTGTGAGCAAGAATACACATCATGCCAAAAACAGCCATCACCACCACACCATCAAATGCATTTTTTCTTGATAGTTTGGGCATGCATGTTATAGATTCACATTTTACAAACATGTTACAGAAATGCACCAAGAAAAATATGTTCAAGAAATACATAGATTTCTCACATTTTTGTGCCAATTGATTTCCTTGCTTATTTCTATCAGTTGAACTTGTAGAGGGTTTAAAATATATATATATATATATATATATATATATATATATATATATATATATATATATATATATATATATATATATATAAATTAATGAAGTAAATAATTTGTTTATTTGAGTGTCAAAATAATTTGGGTCACATTGTTGCTTAGAGCACCGTTGCCATGGATCGCATGGAGCAAGAGGGATGCTCCGTTCTCACTTCATGAGGAAGTTGAGATTTCGGATTCGGTCGCTGGTACATGATACGAGGGTCTAGACCGCTGGTACGTGGCAGTATAAAGGATCAGTGTGTTGCAATGCGCCAAGATCGAGGGTACAGTTAAACGAGATATCGCGAGAACTGGATTGAGCTTTGCTGAAAAGAAGGAGAGGTCAAAAACTCGTTGCTTTATTGTGAAATGACAAGGCATGATGTCCGTATGAGACGGATAGCTGGACATATAATTCAGCGCAGCTTCGGAAGAAGTAGATGCGAGAGCTAGATGGGTATCTTCAGAGGAAGCGAGTCCCAGGTGATCGTTGATATCTTTGGTCTATGAGAAGGACTAAAGACGATCTCTGAGCACGGCAAAGGCAGCATGGTCAGAGTATCGAAGCAGACAAGTTCAAGGCAAAGTGTTATGTTTCGTGGTGAAGAGGTCAATGACCGAGGTACCAAGGCATGAGAGCCGCTAGTAAGTAAAGGCATTGGTTGAGCTCATTAAGACACTGGAAGCATACACCTAGGACAGCGAATTGGAATATAAATCAAGTTACAAGAGGTGACTCAAGTCACACTATGGGTGAAGACAGAGGTCGAGGTACTATAGCGTGAGAAGCGTGGAGCTTCATTATTTGAGCAAGGTGCTCATGGCAGGCTCTTCGGTGAAGGCATAGCGGTGTTGAGGTACTAGAGCGCTGCAGGGCGGTTGAGGACTTGTGGTGGTGAGCAAGTCCCAAGGTCTAAGAAATCTGGGATCCATCAATTGCTACAGTCGAAAGATACATGCAACATTGGGGACTACGGTAGTGAGAAGCATGATGCTTCGTTGGAATCAGCGTGTTTGCTCATTGGCAGGCTCTTAGATGAAGACAAATGGTCGAGGTACTAGAGCGTTGCAAGCTTAGGATGAGCTGGGAAAGTATGGTTAGCAGTCTCGTGATTGATAAACATACGTCGAGGTACTGAAGACCTACAAATCAGACGAGGATCGGACTCTTGGGTGAAGACACAGAGGTATTGAGGCGCTAGAGTGCGACAATTCGGATGGAACTTAGTCTCCTAAGTGAAGACAAAATGCTTAGAAACTACAAAGCTGTGATGCACAAAAAGTTGCGTGAACTTGGAGCCAACAATGTGAACATCAAAGGCATGAGTTGTTTGGTTTTGACAGTCGATTCGGGCAGTAACATGAATGACATTAAGGATCGGGTTGCTTCTTGTTGTATGAGGAACTGGTAGATAGAGATACCTAGGTGAAATATTGACCGGACCAAGTTGGCTAGAACATTACGTGGGGTGAATACACATAAAAAGATGGTCAAGCAGCTATGCCGTGGCATGAGGCGAAGACCTATTATGCCATAGAGGATGCATTTAGCTCGTCACGATGAACTGGTATGATTATGCCTGGGTGAAGACGAAGGATAGTAGTCGAGGTATTGGTACAAATATAGTTTGATGAGCGTTGCTTGTCCTTGGATTAGTGTGAGAATGTCTTGGTGAAGACCGAAATTATGTCGAGGAACTAGCGTAGGAGTTCGAGTGTTGACGAGGACGTCAACGCGATAAGTGGGGGAGGATGTGACGTGGTCATGACCCCGGTGCATAGAGAGGCACATTTGATCTGCTAGGATGCGACGTGGTCACGATCCTAGTGCATAGAGATGCACAGATCAACAAGCGAGAAGGTGACAAGACCTTGTAGCTAGGCAGAATTCAGTGGGCGAACTCTTAGGCGAAGACACGTGATGTCGAGGTACTAGAGCGAGCTTAAATCACAAATGCTTGGTGCATGCATAGCGATATATTGCGTTGGTATGGAGCCACGCGAAGCAGCATAGTGATGGATTGCATTGGTACGGAGCCACGCGAAGGATCAGGGCGTTTCTTGTCCGTAGGCGCGGATGAGACCAAGATGAGCTAGCGAAGAGGTACCAAACCTCGGGGCTAGGTATTTGGTGGAAACTTTGCATGGGGTGAAGACTGAGGTCGAGGAACTGATGCGAGTCTTGGTATTAGTAGGACGACACGACCGCCTTGGAACTGGGCGTGTGGCTAGCATAGAGGCGAGAAGACCTTGGAACTAGCTGTATGACGCATGAGCGTGGAAGCACGTCGCCTTGCGACGCGTGCATGCTCCCCATAGGTATGCTACGACGGTGATTGGAGCTAAGTGTAGGTCTAGTGTGGCAATTAGACGCACGCGGTTATAGAATTTGGTGCTCCGCGAAGGGGCACGCGACGTAGTGGTGCCGTGAGGCACGCGATGTAGTGCCAAGAGGGCACGCAACATCTAGGTGCTAGGAAGCATGCGATGTAGTGCCAAGAGGGCACGCGATGCGATGTCAATAGGGCACGCGGCATCAGGGTGCAACGACGGACCCGACATAGTGCCAAGTGGTCACAATATGGGGTCGCGACACGGACGCGACACGATGCTATGTGGGCATTAAACATGGTCGCGACACGAACGCGACATAGGGTCAAGTGGGCACGAGACACAGTCGCGACATGGCGCGACATAGTGCCGAGTGGGCACGAGACATGGCCGCGACACGGACGCGACATGGTGACATGCAGGGTTCGCGACACTGTGCCATGAGGGCACATGGCATGAGGCCATGAGGGCCTTGTGGCGCGGACGCGACACGGTCGCATGGGACGTTGATGCGGGACCTCGAGGGCATATTGGTGTGAGGATGGCACTGTGTGCCACGGGCGGAGACCTGTGTGCCATGGTCGTATGCCAAACCAATAGGTTTGAGGTTCTTTTGCTGGATGGCTCAAGTTGGTGTTTAGACCATACTTAGGGAAGGGAGCTCGGGAGGTATTTCCCTACACATGGGGCCATGCATTGCTGGAGGGGCGCATAGGTCTTCTAGGTCTTGATGGGTGGGCCTAGAACGTCGCTGCGGCGATGCCGTGTGTCACCCTAGGCGAGGTTACTATATGACCCGAGCTACGTGTCGCGGTGTACATCGGTTGGCAACTTCTCCTGGGCACTCGAGGGCTACGTGGGACACTGTGGTGCACGTTAGCTGAGGGCTCGAAGCGGTTGCGTGCTGGTCGCGTGGGCTACACACGATGGTGGCTTGGTTCAGTATGTCGGTGAGACATGTATGGAATGGGACAACATGTGGAGGTCCATGCTACTGTTGCGAGCGAGGAACTAGTGTCGCATGTGGTGAAGTCAAGCAGGCGAATAGCAATGCATTGATATGGTTGACCTCCGGAGAAGGCAACTGTGATTAGGAGTTCCCGTCCTCTAGATGGGTGATATCAGAGAAATGATTGGATAGGCTGACTTCGTTGTATGCGGCAGCGAGGTGTTGCACGAATGTGATAACCAGTGTCAGGCTGAGCCTCGTGACAGCTGGTATCTGACATAGGCTGACCTAAGGTTGAATAGCTAGGTGTCGCACGCGAGTGCACGTCGAAAAATCCTCCTCCTCCTCTTCTTCTTCTTCTTCTTCTTCTTCTTCTTCTTCTTTCTTTCTTCTTCTTCCCGTGTCTCAGTCTTTCGTCAATTTTGTTGAGGGCTTCATCTTCTTCTTCTTTCTTCTTTCTTTCTTCTTCTTCTTCTCCTTTCTTTCTTCTTTTTTTCTCTTCTTCCTTCGTCTCAAGTCTTTCGTCAATTCTGCCAAGGGCTTAGGGCTTTAATATATAAAGGGCTAAAAGGGGTAAAATTACAAGTAAGCCCCTTAAAATTCTTTAAAACCCCCGCCAGCCACTTAAAGCTTTAACACTTAAGTGACTCGCCGAGTCGACAAACTTGCCCGAGTTTTCGAGTCAACTCAGCGAGTCGATCGATCTGAAGCCCAGATCGAGTATATATACGAGTCGACTCGAAATTGGGTCGAGTCGAGTCGAGTCTCCCGAGTTTCAAGTCGACTCGTCGAGTTTTAGTACCATGATCTCAATATCCAAGTGACCATGATTACTGTACAAGAGACCTCTGCCAGGGCTACTTTTCAAGTATCTGAGTATCCTATAAACAACCTCAAGGTGAGTGTTCCTAGGAGAGTGCATATACTGGCTCACCACACTCACTGCGTAGGCTATGTTAGGGCGAGTCATGGTGAGATAGATTAGTTTTCCAACTAATCTCTAATAACCTCTAGGATCTTTGAGAGGTTTACCAACCTCTCCATTCAACCTATGATTCTGCTCAATAGGATTCACAGCAGGCTTGCATCCTAACAATCCTATCTCACGAAAAAGATCCAAAGTGTATTTCCTTTGCGACAACGCAATTCCCTTCTTGGACCTTGCTACCTCAATAGCTAAAAAGTACTTTAGAGGGCCCAAATCTTTTATTTCAAAGGCCCTACGAAGGTGTTCTTTCAAACACACTTTCTCCACTATCATCTCCTGTGATGATAATATCATCCACATACACCAAAATGGCGTTAGTATGCTCCCCTTTGTTCACAAACAAAGTGTGATCGTAGTGACTTCTCTGATATCCATCGCTCATTACGACTTCACTAATCTTTTGAAATCAAGCACATGGAGATTGCTTTAATCCATAGGTGGATTTCTTGAGTTTGCACACTTTCCCAGTCTCCCCCTGTTTAACAAAGCCAAGTGGGAGTGCCATGTAGACTTCCTCCTTCAAATCACCAGAAGTAATGCATTCTTCACATCCATCTATGACAAGGGCTATCCCTTGTAGGCAGCTAAGGATAAGAGGGCTCTGATGGTATTCGATTTTACAACTAGAGCAAATGTTTCTTGGTAATCAACCCCTTGAGTATAAGTAGATCCCTTTGCTACCAATCTAGCCTTGTATCTCTCTACTAAACCATCTGGCCTGCATTTCACAGTGTACAGTGTATTATTACTGGAATACTAATCATAATATAACATGGAAATACTATAAATAATAAATCATGCAGTCTTGCAACTCAAGTCCATGTATAGGACAGCAGGCCATATCTCAAAGTCCTATGACAGCTCACAAATAAAAAAAGATACTTCACAGTGGAATAATAGATGGTCAACACTTTCTTCTTTTACCATACATAATGCAGGGGTTGACTAAGTAAAGACATATTGAATATCATTGATGGTGAGAATTTTATACCAAGTAATAGTCCAACAGAAAAACAGTACCTTAAGTGGCACACACCCTTTCCAAATCTTCACCCAATCGGAAGAGACAAGCGGCCTTTGTCATAGGAATTTGTAAAGAGAATTTAACAGTGAACACCTCTTTTGACCCCACTGTCCATATATTTTCCTATTCCCATCTCCCACCTGACTCGACCAAATGGTGCACCTGAATCGACCCGATGCCCGACCCGATAAAAAGCTCTATCTTTTCATGTTTTTTATATATAAAATGCCAGGTCGGGTCGACCTGCCAGGAAGGTGGGATAGAGTGAGATATTGTTAATGAAAAGCCAAAAGAGGGGAGGAGTTGTCAATCACGTGTCTTCTACCTCCAAAAAAGTTTTTCAAATGGTAAAAGAACTCAACAAAGAGGAGGGAATTTGCTTGGGTTTGTTTGAAGAAAGAAGAGGGCAGCTGGCCCCCTTCCAACTATTCAATAACTCAACAGGCAATGCACACTCATCATCCCTAAGATTCTGATGAAAGCGAATATCCTAAAAGGTACTAGATCCCATCAAAATAAACACATCAAGAAATTGTGCAGCTCTTATTATCTATAAGCATTGCAATTGACTCAAAAACAGCACTGAGAGGATTATCACCAAGCAAGCATTGTCCCAAAACGTGATATGACCAACGGACGCTCATCTGAAGTGGATGCATTTGTCAAACGATGCATTGACAAAGCACACCCTTCTCCACACAAAGCAGAACCTTCAAACCTCTTCACAGAAGAAGCCTCCCATTCATTCTGTGTCACACTATACTTGGTCTTAAGTACACTAACCCAGTTCAATCATATTTCTGCCCCCATTCTCCACAATCATTTGCTAATAAGAGCTGAGTTCATTTCTTTCAGTCTCCTAATCCTAAGGCCCCTGTCCTATTTCAGTAATTGGATCACATCCTATTTAATTAGGTGGATTTTTCTTGAGAAGAGGCAAGTTTGATAAAGTCCATCTATCACAGTAGTCATAGGTATTTTCAGTTTAATATGAAATCATCATAAGAAGCATTTAAAAAAAATATACATGAAAATAATGCAATATTTCATTACATTGATGTGACTAGTCAGAAATAGCAAAAGAGTTTTCCAGACATATGTAATTCGTGGTTTAATCAAACAGCATGTTGCTTCTAATGTAGGGATTGCTAAAATAAAAATTCAGATTCAAAGGAGGAAGGTGGTGATATGACATTGCTAATGTTGTGAGAAGCTAGACGCATGGAAATGGGGACTTCTAGGAGCAGATAGATTTAGCCACTGACAAAGGTTTCAGAAATTGGAACTCATGGACTTGAAACTCAGTCTTGGGATAGGAACTGACCAGCCTCTTTACCAAGATTAATCACGTGTCACATAATGTATTGATGACAGTGCAAAAGTGTCGGTTCGTTAGCACGCACGTGTGTTTGTGTGTACATGAAAAGTGTCAATGCGCGTTTCACACATGTTTTAGTAATGTTTCTTATGAAATGCTGCATCCTTTGTAAGACCCCACGAGAAATTGGGGCTCACTGCTCATCGTTCCTTCGTTGTCAACAGTCATCCTTGAGATGAATCATGCATCTCCAGACCGTGACAGTTTGACTTCTGGCTTTGGTGTTGAAAAATGTGGCAGGTTTGAAAATAAATCCGAGTGGATAGATGATTCTCTCAGCAATAAGCAACAGGATTTAATTTGCAGGATTGGGAACGCAGGCAGCGGCCAGGAGGAACTGGTTAGCTCAATTTCTGCAGCGGTACAGAGATGTAAGGTTAAAGTTGTGGGAAAGGATCAGCAAGACTTGCTGTTGGTTACACACTGGCACCATGGATGATAAAGTTAAGCAGAAATAAATTGTCTCAGGAAAGTAAATGCTTGGTTTTGTTTCATCCACAGATGAGTCGGTTTCAGCTTCTGATAAGGAGGGGGCTACAATTACTATGCAGCAGTAGCAGTGTTGATGGAAGTGAGAAGAAAGGTTGGACTGAGTTACAAAGGGCCGGAGAAAGTAAAGGGTCTATAAGTGATTAATACGATTGTTTTCTTGGAATGTTAGAGGTTTGGAGTGCGATGAAAAAAGGGATGAGGTTAAACACATGATAACTGACTACAAGTTGCTGATTATCATGCTACTGGAGACTAAATGGGAGACTGGTTATGCAGACCGCAGCCACAATATCATAAAATCAGAGTAAGTGATTATCTATATACAATTTCAGAATGTAGGTTTAGTGATTATATTTACACAATTTCAGATTATCTAAAATTTTGTTCCTCTTATAGAAAGCAAACTTTATTAAAAGAAGAATGCACGAAAAAGTGTCCCTAAGGTAGTACAGAGCCCTAAAAAAAATACACCATAGAAAACTAAAGAGAAGATTAGAAGGGGTGATTCCATAGCTGGAGTGAAACCTTGGATAGAAGAATCATACCACCAAGGACCTGCCTTTCATGTAATTCTTCTCTGAGATCTTCCTGGATTGATATTTATGGAGCCACCAACCAAATAACATATAACTCTACAGATTTTTCTTCTTTAGAATCTTTCAAAATGATGAGATCAGCTTGGATATGGTTCTTCAGCTCCTATTTTTTGGAGTTTGAACCATCAGCCAACCTTCTTCTCAATCCTCTTCTTCCATTTTTTTTGGTTCCTGATTTTCCTAATAATTTCTTGTAATCCTCAATTGCAATGTAATGTTTGTTCCCTTTCTTTGTATTTTCTCAAGAAGAAAAAACGGAAAGGAAAATTGGAGCTCGTTTAATGAGGATCATCTTAAAGTGTTTCAATCTTTAGAAGCATTGCCTTGAAGTGTTTCAATCTCTCATTCTAGAACTAGTTTCAATAAAGGGTTAGTGTATAAACTTCAAAATGAGGACATCAATCTTTTCCTGTTCATAGAAAATTGTTAACCTTAAGGTTGCAGGTTCAAACCCAGCTTTCCTATCTGAAAAACAAAGTTTAAAAGTTTCCATCCTTCTTTCACAGTTAATCCAAATGAAAGGAACGAGACTCTCAATTAAAAATTATGATGTATGGCCAACGGGTCCATCCAGGTGGACCAGATCAAATGTTAAGCATACGAATAAGTTGCTTTATTATTAATAATCAACTGATTATTTATTTATTTACGTTTGGCCAGTTCATCTCGGTAAGTTGTTAAACTGAGTAAATCAGAGATTAACTTACACTTTAAGTATCCATGTCTCTGGTATAAAAGGACATAATTACAGATTTTCTCCATTGTTTTCATCTGCAGCTGCATTATGTTCAAGAAACTAAAAAGCACAGATGTCTCATTGGCATCAAATTAGTGAATAATTGTATCCCACATAAACGGTTCAATTTATCAAACCCTGCTTTTATGACCCGGGGAAATAACTGCACATGCTCAAAAGGCACAGGTATGCAGTATCAATAAAGTTGAGGCATTCATTGATATGCAAAAAATGAAAGAACCATGAGTGCATGATACCTGGAAGTCTTGGCACACCAAGCCTTTCACAAAACTCGTCACAAAAGTGGTTGCAATTTTTGCCCAACAGGTCATAAGAGTTACCAGGCCACTCTCTGCTTAGTTCCCTTAGAATCTGATTCACATTAAAGTTTGAAAAGTTGGTTTCTCCAAGGTTAATGCTTTCACGATAGGTGTACATAGGATTTTTTCCTGAAGGACAACTAAAAACTCCACTGCCATTTTCACAGAATCCAAATGACCATTCCTCATCTCCATACACCTGCCAAAATATATTAGAGAAAATACCATTAGATTTACGAGTTAAATCATAACCTTCAGTAATCTTCCCAACTTTCATGTGCAATCCTATTCGCCATAGTTTTGAAGCAATTATATGTTGACAATAACCATGAAACTCAAAAGAACTTATATGTTGACAATAACCAAGAAGCTCAAAGTTGCAGACTGAGAAATCGAAGGAGAACAGACTGGGACACAAAAGTAAGAGCTGCTAAAAAAAGATGTCAAAAATGTAAAATGGACTTGGAAATGTTGAAATAAAAAAGAGAATCTCACGTTCTATAAAATAAAAACACATACTATATTATGATTAGGGCATTCTTTAAAATAATCCAAATGATATAATATAATGAATTAATATAAACTAAGTGGCCCAAGTGCCAGGTGACTTGATACTTGGGTCAGTTTTTGAGATGTGCATCACATGGAATCATCATGTGTGCCATCTAAAAGGTGAGCCAAGATCTAAGGATCTTTGGTCAAAAGATTGGGACAAAAAATGGTCTCCATCCTCTAAGTCAAAGAAGTCAAACACCATCAAAATTTAAGGGTACCATACTACCATGTAAAACCAACACACAATTAATTTAGATGGCCTTTTACGGCTATGAATCAGAAGATGGAGATCTTTTGCATCATAGATCTTGAGATCATGGGCAAAGAAATTACACTAAAGACATGGTGGTTCCAACACACAGCACACATTCCAAAAAGTGAACTGAATACCAAGAGCGTCACACTTGAGTTTGGGTATCATAGTGTAAGACTTCTAGTTAATGTAAGTACCATAATTTTGATTTGGTTCAGTGTTAAAAAGAAGGGCCTTCAAAAATATTGCAGACACTCAAATTATCAAAAAAAAGTATCGGGCGTCAAGGTGCATATTAGATAGCTACAAACTTCAAGACTTCCATATTCGAACAACTGATATGCACTAATGAGCATGTAGTTCTAGGCTCCCGCTCATTTGAAGAAAAGGGTTTCTATTTTTCTCTCAACATTTCATTTTTTTTACACTTTTATTTTGATTTATATTTTCCAATTTTTCTTTACTTTAAGTTATGAATTGTTCGGGAATTCATTTTTTTTTATTCTTGAACCCTTCCAAACATTTGAAACTCGGCATTCCTACCATGTTAAACCTTTGTACAGTATCTAATACTTCTCTATCAATGATGTCCATTTTTTTTCCATCTTTGAACAAGTGAAATTTATTATTTAATGAAAGAAACTTCAATCAACAACAAAATAAGGCAAAAATTGACAGCTCCATCAACCCCAAAACGACAAAAAGTAGTAGTACAAACGTACATTGTAGAACGTAAAAAACAGTGAAAAACCAATCAACCCCTTTCTCACATCTTTTTCCTTGTTAAAAACTTCTAAATATTTTGTTTTAGCACCCTTATCAGGTTTAAGTAACCTTTGTAGTTTGTACAATATCTAATATTTTTTTATCAAGAGAGCTGTTACTTGCACACGAGAAGCTGGTCCTTGCACATAGTTTAAAAGAAAGACTTGGTATTTTGAGGGCCTGTGCCATGTAAAAACATAATCTAAGCCGTCTAATTTGACGTCATGATCTAAAGATCATAACTGCAAAAGATTGGTACGAAACACATTCTTCATCATATAATTTAATGCAATCAAAGGCTATTATCTGATCAATCAATCGACTATGCTGAATCATATGATAGGGATCGTGTTTTGTTCCAATCGTTTACATCAGAGATCTTTCGATCATGGCCTTCAAATCAGATGACTTAGATGGTGTTTTCACATGGCACATGTCCCCAAAACACTAAGTATTTCTTTTAAACTATGTGTGAGGGCCAACTTCCCTTACGTAGGTAATGGCACCCTTTTATCAATGATGTCCGTTTTTTTCTCCATTTTTTAACTAGTGAAATTTGTTAATTAATGAAAGAAAGATCAATAATCGACAAAGTGGGGAGCCTCCTAATGCCTATTTGAGATGGCTAATCTCTAGTCATTATTTCCAATCCGTTTTTTTTTTTTGATACGGCCATTTAGGCCGAGACAGCCTCGAGAACCGAGGAGCAAGCATGCATACACATATGACAGTTGGGGAGTAGCGTGAGGAAGCACCAACTACAGTGGTGAGGATTAACTAACAGAACCCAACCCACACCTTGTAAAGACAAGGGTGGGAAACAGCGTGGAGGACGAGTATCAAGCCCACGACCTCCTCCCTCACAATGGAGGGAGGTTACCAACTGGGCTAATGCCTCTTTGGTATTATTTCCAATTCCCATATGCTCTTACATGTTACTACAATCTTTTAAAACATTCTAAAAAAATAACTACTTATAAGTTAAAATGTTACGATCCTACGGCTGTAGATCGTAATACATGTTTGTATGTGCACATGCGTTGTACACCGAATTAGTTCGGTAGTTATCAAGTGGGTTATGTAACTACTTGGGTGGTTAATGTGTTGTAGGCTATAAGTATGAGGGATGTAATTAGGGAAGGGGCGAAAGGATTGTTGAAAGGAAAGAGGATCTACTCGAAAAGATCATTAGGAGTCTGATCCACTTGAAAGGATCGTGGCCATTCAATCTTTTAATCGATTGTTTATTTCTTACTTTCCTATCCCTTTATTGTATTTTTTGTGAAATTAGTGTTTTCATCCTTCATTATTGCGGTGCGATCAAGCGGAGTCCTAACATAAAATAACTAATTAACTAATTGAATAAGTAGCAGGGTCCTAACATAAAATAACTAATTAACTAATTGAATAACTAATGCTCAATCAAACAATCCAAATTCTTCCATAAAAAAAAAATAATTTCCAGTAATTCAATTCACCCATTTTTCGAACACTCATAACAATCGAATCTAAAATGCTCAGCCAATTAAAAACAACCGTAGATCTGGCATGGAAGGCCCTACATTGCATCATAATCTGAATCAAATGAACCAAAAACAATCAAAACCCTAAATTTGCCTCGAAAATTCATTAAAAAAAATAGAGACCTGAACAGCGCTGTGAAAGATTCCGCCGAAACCGATACCGTCTTTGAAAATCTTGTTGATCTGGACGATTGTGTTGTTGGTCTTAGCAGATTCGCTGTTCGTCACATCATATACATGCAGAATCACCACCTGTGTCATTTTCTCCCTCTAACAACCAAATCGAATCCCCTACAATATTATCACATAATTTCCATCCCAAATTGATCATTACTCTCTCTCTCTCTCTCTCTCTCTCTCTCTCTCTCTCTCTCTCTTGAATTCTGGTCTTTTTTTTTCAATTTTTTTTCCTAAAAATCAAATATTTTTGGGGCAAGTGAGAGAGAGAGAAGGAGAAGGTATATATACCCTTGTATTGCATGAAAATTACAGTTTTGTCAATTGATGAAACTTTGAGATGCGTGCAGAGAGGGTGTCATCATGTTCGGTTTACCTATACCCGACCCGACCCGTCCCAATATGTGAAAATCGAGTCTAGTCCTGCAGACCCGCCCCGGCTCAATATTTTATATATAAAATGAGAATAATGGCTCCATACTAACACTTAAACACTATTTTAAATGTAAACACTATTTTAAATGATCTTAGACCATTTAAAGTAGACTTTTTATCTCGCACCATTGAAGTGTCCTTTATTATTATACACATATCTCATCAATCTAAATTGCCTAAGTTGCAATCTATAGTTGAAACATGCCTCTCTCGACCCACCAAAATATGCCTATAAGTGGATGTGAACCACTTGATTGTTGAACTTTAATATCAGCCATCAAAATTAGACATAACAGTCGATATTATAGTCCACAGATCGGATGGTTTAAATCTCCCTAAAATACTATTTTTGGGCTTGTTAGACTTCATTCAATGATCTATCACTTTGACAATACTTTGTAAGATCATTTAAATACCATTTTGGTGTTTAAATTACGGTCAGAAGAGTCAGTTCCTAAAAATATGAAACATAGCGAGTTTTTCTAGAGTCAAGTCGGGTTTCCAGTCGGGTTGGATGCACTATCAGGTCGTGTTGGGCTTGGTTCAACATATGCCAATTTTTCATTGGGCAACCAAAATTTTGGTCCTATCCGCCCAGATTGGACCCATTGACAGCCCTAAGATTGGGTCTAAATTAGCCGTTGGCCCCACACACGACGCCAAAAATAGTACAAGTGTACAAAATTTGTAACCCAAATTGGTGATTGGGTTAGTCACGCAACACTAATCCATCTTTTTCCACCCATCTTCTTCCACGTGTTAAACTCTCTACTAACCTTTGCCATAGCAGATTTCACCTGCTTTAGTTGTAATATCCTGAAAATTTTAGAAAACCGAAAACGTTCACCTCAATTTGCATGTTCGGTAAGTCGTGAGATGATATCTTAAATTTTAGAATAATTAATTTGAAAGAATATCTTCGGTGAAAAGTTGAGTTAGATGTTATTAGAGTCATTAGTTGGAATCTTATACGCCAAACCATATATGCGTGCCCAACACCCAAGTTAAACTTAATGCAAGTGGATAGATGTGAAAAATAAATATCATGATATTTTGGCTTTGTTTCGCTTTATAAGAAGAGAAGGAAGAAGAGCTAATTTTCACTTCTCCTTCTCTCATGTGAACTGAAGCAATTGGTTTTGAGTATTCTTCGTCTCCCTCGCTAAGATCGTCCAAGTTTCTGATCTCTCTTGCGATCTCAATCGAAGAGAAGCTCTAAATTTTCCGTTATTATTTAGATTGAAATTGGTAAGGGAGAGTTGTTCCGATTACGTGTGAACCATTCATGGTAGATGCATGATTCTTGAATCCACATGACGAGAAGGTGAGGCTCTGTACGTGCTAACGTGGAGCTGCTTATTCGGGGATCTGCCAGCTTCAGGCTTCGCAAGATTCAATCCAACATCTTATGAGAGAATCATCGGAAACCGCGAAATCATCCAGGAGAGGTAGGCTCGTTAATGCGATCTTGTTATTTGAATTTTACCTAAATTAGGTTTGTTAGCATGTTAAAGTAACAAGAATTTAGTTTGGGTTTGGAGAAAGATAACTCAAGAGAGAAAAAGCCTGAAGATTACAGAAACTATCAAAATTGAAAGTTCGAATTTGAAATCGAACGATCGATTTGAGAATCGATCGATCGATTTTGGCACAACAGAGGTGTACGTAATGAAGGAAATTGAACGATTGATTATGGAATCGACCGTTCAAATTTGAAATCGAACGATCAATTTGGGAAATCGATCGATCAATTTTCCCTGTTTCTGGCTTCTTTTTTTTTCTTTGGAAAAACTCTGGAGAACTTTAAGCTTTCTGTTTCGATGCTTTTAACACTTAGGGTGGTGTTAATTAAATCTAGGTTACGAGTGGGAAAACCATTGGTGAGAACTTTGGGATAGCTTTGGAAGGATTCGAGTCTAAGGTAGGGGAACCTTAATATTAATTGCATTTTTTTCTAAATTAATATGAATAACTTACTACAGTCATCGTAGAATAAGATAATATGAATTTGCTTTCGATCATGAACTTCGAATTTGATTTGAATCTGCCTTGAATTTGATTAGCATGAACTCTGAATCCTGAATTCCGAATACATCTTGAATTTGAACATGAATCCTGAAGCTCAGAACTCCGAATCCAACTATGTGACAGCCCGGATTTCGGCACCCCGAAACCCGTGTCATCAGCACGATCCTCCAGACCGTGCCCTAAAACTTAGCACGGAACATTGGTATAACAAGCACAATTTAACAAATAAAGTAATTAATTTCATTAAAGCGGAAAAAAAATGTTAATATGCCCAACTGGCATATTCAAAAGACAGTTCTACTTTCATACCACTGCATGAATTGAGAACCGACCCGAACCATCGATGATAATCAGATCACCCCAGATGGTTCGCCAAAAGAATCATCTAGTTTAATTACATTGTTTCAAAAATAAAGGCTTGACATACCAAGCCGCACTAATCTGCTCACAAAACTGACTCTCTATCAAAGTGCTCAGCAGAGTCACCTAGAAGAAGTCTTCGGGAGGAGGCTCTAACTTGCCTCCAGGTACGTAATCCGAATCGCCCAGGTCCACGCCCCCCGAAGCCTCTGCTGCTGCTATCAATGGACCTGCGACATATAGTCTAAAGGGTGAGCTACATCCTAGCTTAATAGGGAACAACAAAACGAACATATAAATCTAAACTCACATATATTCTATGATATTCAAAGCATGATGAATCTATGCATTTGCTAGAAAACCAATTAAAAGCAGATGATTTACATTCAATTTACTGGTAAGTTGTATATATTACATTATTGTTGATTTAATCATGAATAACACTGAACAGACCTAAAGCAAAATTTAAATCTTCAACTTAAGTAGTCCCCGAGCAATATAGCATCGAGTCCCGATGAGATACCCTTCATCGTCATCTAATTAGACAGTTGTAAGAACATATATTTCCTGGGAATACGACCCAAGCCCCTTTCTCACTAGGCGGCGGGGTTAAATATCACACAACATCCTTGGGATGTACTTACGGTCACGGATAAACCTCCGTGCTAGTGTACGGATTCGCCACCGTACCGATCACGGATATCCTGCTGCGTCAGTCGTGGGTATCCCGCCACGTCGGGGGGGTATCCTCCAAACCTCAAATAATAAAAATATCATGTGCATTATATATAGTTATTCACCGTATAAGTGTGCTATCTTATATCAGTTAGGCCTCAACAGTAATTATTCAATCATATGTATACATCCCTGGGATGTATACATACCCGCATCACACCTGATGCCTTTATTACTTCCTCATCCCCTGGGGATGTCTCAATCTCATTAGATTACTTGTTCTTGGTTACTTGCATCACACAGATGCCTTTATCACATTTTTAGTGTCACACACGCACCAGTTTTCACAAAGCTTTTCACAATTTAAAAATAACTTCAATTTGATGATTATATCACTACATACATGCTCTTGAAATTAAAGTATATATTTAAGGTGTTCCCTACCTCAAGTCTTTGAAACTTCTAGCATCAAGGTCCCACGCGGCTCCTTGTGCTCATGATCACACGTACCACCTATGGTACAACATAACACATATAACTCATCACTAAAGATGTAATAAAGAAGGTCCAAGACCCTCCCTGAATCTTAAAGTCAACTATAAAGTTTAAGCAAAACTGTCACAGTCGATTAATCAATTCCCAAAACTGATTAATCGAAATGCAATTCGATTAATCGATTCCCAAAATCGATTAATCGAAACCAAAATCGATTCTCAAAATCCATTAATTGAGATTCAAATTCGATTAATCGATCCCAAATCGATTAATCGAGGTCTCCAACATCAAGCAGTCGATTCTTAATTCGAGTAATCGAGACCTCAAAATCGATTAATCGATCCCAAATCGATTAATCGAAATCCGAAATCGATTAATCGAAATCCCAATTCGATTAGTCGATTTTCCCAGGTTTCATTTCTCCAGTGGCTGGAGCTTCCCAGTCGATTAGTCGATTTCCAAATCGACTAATCGAAATCTAAATCGATCAATCAAAATTCATTTCGATTAATCAAAATCGGGCCTTCATGACTTTTTAACTTCTCAGACCAAATCGATTAATTGAAATCCCAAATCGATTAATTGATTTGGCCAGACTCAGCCCCCTTTTCGGGTTGTTCTTCCAAATCCTTCTCGAACAATCTTCTTTCTTTTTCTAGGCCTTTATCCTATGATTTTAAGTAAATTTTGACTGCAATTAAACCTCTATGATCTATGCATTCAATTCACATAAATTTTACCTCAATCAAATCTCATTTGCTTGGATCTCAAGGTTGGAATGGCTAGGGTTCCAGCTTTGTCTCTAGCGGATCCCTCACGTCGAATCCGGCCTTAAATGCTCGAATCCTCTCTTGGCTTGCATTCACTCCTTACACAACAACCCCTCTTTACTTCTCTCCCTCTCTCTCTCTTCTTAACTCTCTTCAACAACCAAACAAGAGTAATTTAGGGTTCTTTAACCCTTTTATACTAATTTGCCATGTGTTGAGCACATACACCCTAGAGGGGTGTATGTGGTTCCAGATTTCACCTCACACTCCACATGCTTGCATTAATTTCTCATCACATCCGTTCATCACTCCTCGAGTCAACTAGTGGACTCCTATTTGGTCAAACCTATGACCAATCGAGCACGGATCTCGAAGTCACCGTTTAACGCAAATTTTCGAGTTATTGCAAACTATGTATTAAAATGCACTGTATTATATGTTAGAAATTGCATCTGATTTAAGGTTCACTTGAACAAATTCCCACCAACGTGGTGGGATATCCGTGACCGACACGGCGGGATATTTGTGTATTTGTCTCTGAACCTATTTGACTGTGTATCTGTATGGCACAAGTTACCCTCATAATGCAGGGGCTTGTTGCATCTCCTGAAAAGGGTTCATTGAACGACGATGGTTAGTTAGGAGTTCTCATCGATTTTATTCCTGCTCTCATGATATAGTAACTTGAGAAGAAATTTAAGTTAGGATTTAAGTCATTAGATAAAGTAGGATTGCATGAATAAGAATCCAAAAATAATTAAAATCTTGATTCGTTTGATTTCCGTCTTAATACTCTATTTGATTTTGTTCAAGAAACTGCATTTGATATTAGTCTTTGAAATTCAATAAATGAACCTGCTTTGGAATATCAATTTTGAAAACATATGTTTTGATTTCAGTCTTTAAAAATCATATTTATTCTGATAAAATGTAAATAAATTTGAGTTTATTCTACTGAGCTTAGACTATTAGTTCACCCCGACTATACGTCACGGGTGTAGATATTCAAGACAAGGTTTATGAAAGTGATCCAGACTATGTCCCAGAGGAAGAATCAGAGATTCCTCCTAAGGAGTTCTTTCCTTTGACTTAGGATTGTGAACTCAGTATAATTCTTTTTGGTTCCTTTTTGAGCTGTGTAGAATGAAAGATCTCTTTTATTTACCATGTTTAGATATTGGTTATTCTTGTTTTCTGTTCTTTTTCTGCTTTTATATGGATGTACCAGTGCCTTAGCGATATGGCCTTTCCGACACTCTAAGATCGGGAAAGTCGAGTCGTCACATTAGTAGATTCCCATCCTCTTTGCTAACATCCCGCTACTTGCTTTAACAGGTACTCCTTCTCCTTAATAACTCATTGCAAAGCAAGATTTTATGCAAGATTTACCTGATCAGCAGTTCTACCCTCCTCTCTACTCACTCCTTGCCAGAGCAGATTTTATTTGCTCTAGTAGGGAGTTAGTAGAGAGCAAGAAGGTTGCTACTAGAGTAGGTAAATCCTCCATTGCAGTGAGTTAAAAAAAAGAATGGGAACCAACTAAAGCAGATGAACTTTGTTGTGGCAGGGGCTAGCAAAGAGCTATGCCATACCAGCCATAAACTCTCTCTCAAAGTAAGGAATACAACTTAAATGGTACCAGTATTTGCAATTGAATATTTGATAAGGACAATCAGGTTTTTCAACAGTGAGACTCGCTGACTGACTTAAATAATATAGATGATGGAGATCATTTTTAGTCTCAATCTTCCACACAACATATCTTAAGATCATGAGACACTTATCAGATGGTCAAATATTGATTCCATGTGACACAAAACCCCAAAAGTGAGCCGAGAATCCCTTTTCACGGTACCCCATAAATAAAATAACATTTGGAGGTGTATGCTAAGTGGAATCAGCATATGATCATCTAATAGGAGGGCCACGATATCAAGATCATTTGTGTGGAAGATTGGGACGAAAAACCATCTCTATCGTCTGATTCAAAGCAATTAACAAATCTCTTGATAGACAACTCGTTTGCCCTTATTGAATATTTGGTTGCAAATACAGACGCCCTAAATAAAAAGAGAAGGATATCATTTTTTTATGAATAAAGAGTGGAGAAGGATATCATTGAACGTAGTTGTTCATTTATGGTACGTTCGTTTCAAAGTAATAGGGAGAAATCATGTGTAATGTGGCAAAATTGGGGGTAACGATTAGAAATTTTATGCGGCCTTCTCGTTCGTTTCAGAGTATTCCACCATTGTAATCGACTATGCAGATTGCCTATAATTTTTTGGGCTTACGAGTCGAGGGCTTCGTAATAATATTTTATTACCTGCAATTTCTAACGAAGCCACACAACGGCTATATTTATTACAGCTCCATCGCCCTTCCGTTGTAGCCTTTAAACCTTCTTCAATGGCTTTTTGGAGTTCTTTGGTGATATGGATTTTGGAGCCGTTGATCATCAATGATAGAGGGTATAAACCCTATTTCGAGAGGTCGTCATCAAGCAGAGCACCTTCATGTAGGGTACAAACCCTACTATTTGTGGATATGTAGGAAACTTGTACACTCATGGCTAACCATAATTCCCATGTCACATATTTTTTAACAATCAAAATCACTAAAATAGTAGCTCATATATTTAATTGAAGTGGGCAAAAAAATCTCTCATTAGAAATCTAATCATTCAATCCATACACTCTAAAATTGATGTTTTTTAGTTAATATTAAAACGCACAAGTTATTTGGATTGAATCCTCTAACAAGAATAATTTGTTAGCATAGATATGTCCCAATGACGGGCTGCTAGTTGGCATACTTTGATTCATCAAAGAAATGTGCCATGTGGTTTAAAAGTAGCACTACAAAAAATAAAATTATTAGTGATAGTTTCCAAAAAGTGCTTCTATTAACAAAATAACTATTAAGACTATTAGTGACAATTTTTTTATTAATAGCGGCAGTTTATGGCTGCCATTAATAATCTTTTTTTTTTTTTTTTTTTTTTGTTAGCGTAAACAATCATGTGCACTATCTACATATAGCTAGGATATTAATTGATGTAAATGATGAATACATATGACATTGCTATACACCAAGGGTAAAAAATTCGGGTATCATTTCGGTTTCAGAGGGGACCGAAACTGAAATTTTGGCCGAAATTTTGGGTCCTATGCAAAAATGACCAAAATTTTGGTCCAAATTATCTTTTCTGTGGGGACCGAAACCAATAATTTTGGCCGAAATTTCGATCATTTCAGCTGAAATTTTGATCCTTGCTATACATGCTCCTTTATGCCTATCTTTAATAGAAAAGATCTTTAAATTATTGCCTTCAAATTAAAAGGCTTAGATGGTATTTGGCATGGTACAAATCTCAAAAATATCAAAGGAATCAATATTTATTCCCCCAAATTTAATGACTGAGTCTACTTAAGTGCTGCGGTGGGCGCTAGTGCCGCTCTCATTAAGTGGATGGGTGCTTTTAGTAGTTCCATGGGTACAACCGCTCTCATTAAGTGGATGGGTGCTTTTAGTAGTTCCATGGGTACAAACAGAGGTTCCCAAACATCAAGTCTTTCTCTTTAGATGATGTGCTACTTCTAGCTGCCTGTTTTTAAAAATTAGAATTGCAATGAGTCAACTTATCAATACCTTCTAAGACCCTTTCAATGACTAAGATATTCACAAAAGTGGATGCTCAAACACCAATTGAAAGTTGTTTGATTTTAGTACTATATCTTAAAAACCTACTTGGATCTCCAAGGAGTATTCCACTTGAAAGGATTTGACAATTATGCTTGAACCTACTGCCATCAATTAATCAACTGGGTGATATTAGTGTAAGGGAGCCATTACTTACGTTTTTCAAGTAATTGCACCGAATTTAAAGAAAGACTTAGTATTTTAGGGACATATAATATGTAAAAATGTAATATAGGCTGTCTGATTTGAAGTTCATGATCAATAGATTTCTAGTACATAAAATTAGAGCAAAACACGATACTTGTCATATAATCTATTATAGTCAACTGTTGAATTATATAATAGCATTTGACTTTATTTAATCAAATGATGAAAATTATATTTTATTCTAATCTTTTGCAATTGATATCTTTAAATCATGACTTTCAAATCAAACGGCTTGGATTGTGTTTTCACATAGTTGAGGTCGCCAAATTTGTAAGTCTTTCTTTTAAATTCAGTACAATTCCGTACAATCACTTGAAAAGTGTGTGCAAGTAATAGCTCCCTTTTTTTTTTGCTTTTTTTTTTTCCTTCATAATCATCGCATAGATAGTAACCCAAAACAACTCTCATTTGGGGTGGGCCATGGGCTATATGACATGTGATTTTTCAAAAATAATTTTTTAAGACTTTTTTGCCCTTAATTTGATTGAACGAAGATAGGGTAATGACTACTCAATTTAGTGGATTGATATTGGACACCTTTGACAATACACTACAAAAAAAAGACTTATTGGCAGCAAAAAACTATCGCTATTAACAAAAAAATTGTTGTTAATACTCTTATTGTTAATAGTCTTTAATAATTTTTTTTATTAATAATAATTTTTTTTTGCTCTTGAAAATTGATGCTAATAACATATTTTTTTGTATTGATATTTTTAATAATGAATCTGTATTGAAAAATGCCTAAATTTTTTGGGCTAAATGACTCCATTTGAAATAAGCATGCTTGTCTAAAATTGCATAAAGCCTGTTTTTAATAGAAACAAGACTAAAGCTCACATTGTGAAGACAAAAAAAATAAAAATATAAAAAAATAAAAATAAAAATACTAATATTAATATATTATAGAGAGGATAATCTTTTCTCCCTTACAAGTTTACATGGGAAAAAATGAACGAGCATCAAATGGTCATCATGAAAAAGAATTAGTGAAAAAGAAAATAATCTTATGGGCAGGGTTTAATTAACCAATAACCTTTCAGGGAAGAGCCCGTCAACAAAGTGATAGGTAGTCCCACATCGTCTTTGGTATCCATGGCCTTGGGCTCTATAAATTTGGGGCCATCCCTTCCTTAAAAGCTGATTTTGTAATATTGAATTAGGCTCATAAAATTTTACGTGTTTTCAAAGCAGAATCAGAATAAATCTGGGAAAAAAGCTCTAAAATTTTCATATAATTTAGAAAATTAGAAGTTATAATAATAATAATAAAAAAATCAAATTTTATTCGTTTTCTCGAAAGGGTGATAATTGGGAAGTACAAATATTGCTATTTGCTTCCAAAACCATTCCGATGGTTAATCTGACATAGCTGGGAATTTTTTAGTTTAAATTGGGTCTCAGTCAATTTATCCAATGTCTTATCAAAATCGGTTTCGGTCTCGGGTATCAGTTTGTCCAAAACTAATATATCTCAGTCGATACGTATCGGCCAATGCTAATACGTATCAAAAAAATAAAGAAAAGAAAAGTCTACATCTCGACTGAAACCAAGATGTATCGGCTGATATCCGAGTTGGGATACCGATACGTATCGATTTGCCGAGAAACCGATACATATCGGTATCGGGCGATTTTTGATACCTTAGTCTTATTAGAGATGTATTAGCCCAGTTCTAAGCTCCCTCTAATGTGGGGGAGTAGTCGTGGATTTGACTGGTTCTCACCCTTGTCTTTTCGAGGTGTGGGTTGGATTCTGTTAGTTAACTCTCACCACTATAGTTGGTGCTCTCTCATGCTGCTCAACAACTGTCACATGTGTATGTGTGCCTGCTCCTTGGTTTTCGAGGCTGCCGAATGGCGGTATCAAAAAAAAAAAAAAAAAAAATCTTATCAATTTCTTCTAAGACCATTTTGATGACTAATCTAGCACCATACATTTGTAGATTTGTAAAAGTGGACGCTCAAACACCAATGGAAAGTGTTTGATTCCAATACTATATCCCAGAACTTATTGGCTCTAGAGACAAAGCGGCTGTGCTGCACTCTGCACTCGAACGGTTTTGACAGTCATTCTTGAATCCATCACCATCAATTTCAAAAGTGAATGGTGTTAGATTAGTCAACTCATCCGTACGTGTTTATATTTAACAGAAATCCCAAAAGAAATAAAGAACCCAAGAAATGGCCGTTATCCCTGGTAATCTTGAATTCTTTATGGATAAGTTATAAACCCCCATAATTCATAAAACCCTCTCTCTCTCTCTCTCTCTCTCTCTCTCTCTCTCCAACGTCAAGAGGTATTCGTTGCTTCTCTCTCTAACCCACACTATATCACAACCGTCGAGCCATCATCTTCTTCTTCAGCACATTTTTCTTCTTTGTTCTTGCAAGCATTTTAGAGTTGGAAAAGGGAACCATCGGACTCCCTTTATCTCTGGCTCCCTCTCTTCTTCAAAAGGTATTCGTTGTTTCTCTCTCTACACCTCACTGTGTCATAGGGCTCATTGCCGCTCATCCTGCATCTTCTTCCTCATCACATTTTTTTTCTTGTTTCTTGCAGGCATTTGAAACTTCAAAACAAGCTTCAATGGGAAATCATGGAGTCCTCGTATGGCAGCTCGCCATCCTCATAATCCTCGGAGGTACAGCTACCACTGAACCAATCTTCGCTTCAATCGCAGCCACACATCCGATTCGCGACTCGATACCGATGACCCAGATTCAAAACATCGTAGACGCACTGATCGGAGCGGGCGATTTCGGTAGCTGGGTAAATATGCTGTATACAACAGACCTATCAAGTCTCCCTATCTCTGCAACCTTCTTTTTCCCCAGCAACGAAGCCTTCTCCGCGCTCTTGCAGTCTGATCTCAACCCTTCTTTGCTCGGATACCACATTTTGCCTCAGCGGCTCGCATTCTCTGATCTACAGAGCTTCAACATTGGGGCAAGAATTCCAACACTTTTACCCAATAACACGATCACCATCACCAACAATACTGTGGACAATTTTACCATCGATGGCAGCCTTATCAACCGACCCGATGTACTTAACAACGGTGCAATCGCGGTTCATGGTATCAGATCGATCTTTAACTATACTCTCTACGGCAGCAGATCATCTGATAAGCTGCTTGGGCCTTTTTCTGGTGGTGAAGGGACGGCTGTTATGGTTCCAACGTCGCCCGGCTCCGATGCACCTTGCCACTGCGCGGAATTTCCGGTCGTACTTTCGGCGGTTTGCGCTTTTTTTGCATTCAAGATTCTTAGATATCCTTTGCAATAAACCCATTAAGATTTTTTTTTCGTTTTGTGTGGTCTTGATTCTTCTTCTCCATAAATAAGTATGAGCTTGATGAGGACTATTTGATCATCTATTCATCTCCATTGACATATCATATGAACCCATCAGATTTTCTTTCTTATTCTTTTGTTCTATTGAATGATAAGTAGTCTGCTATGGTGTTATTGGTTCAATTCTCTTTTCTCTTTTTTTTTTTCCTGCTGATGCAATCCTATTATGGGTCTTCTACAGATTTGAGAGATGGTTGAATGGAAAAAAGATTTTTATTGGTTCAATTCTCTGTTCTCTGTTTTTTGGACACTTTTCAAAAAGAGGACACATGTCCATAAAATTTCTCACTATTATACTAAAATTGGAAGTTTCTCAAAATCAGGATGCATTGTATTTCAGGGCCCTTGAAATCTGTAAAAGCAGTATCAAGGTTACTTCACTAATAACTAAATAGTACATTTCACAAATTTTGAGGATTCCAAAATACAGTGAGTCCTGATTATAAGAAACTTTTGGTTTCAGTTTAATAGTGAAAAACTTTTTCTTCTCAGTTCTGTTTCTGTAAATATGCCTTTTTTTTTTTTTGTTTTCCTGCTGATGCAATCCTATAATGGGTCTTCTGTAGATTTGAGAGATGGTTGAATTAATGGAAAAAGATTTTTATTTTCTATAATATCAGCATTTTTTGTTAATTAGTTATTTATTTCCTTTTGAATTATCTTGTAATCTTAAACTGAGTTCGTTGTATTTGGCTCACTAGATTTTTTATATAGCCTCAAATCTTTTTTGGTCACTGATACATGGGGGACTGCAAACAGCAGACCATTCAACAGACCACTTTAAGTGGTGCCATGCATGGGGTGGGTCCCAACAATGCACGTCGGGCCAGCCAGTTGGATTGTGCCACGTAAGCAGTCATTGTTGGTATACTAAGGCTGCGTTTGGGTTAGCTTTTTCGGGGCAAAGAGTAGCTCTTTTACTTTTTGGCTTCGGCAGAGAACTATTTTTACATTTGGTAACACAGCTCTTCGCCTCATTTGCTATGACGGAGAGCTATTTTAAATGATAAAATTGTTTTATGCCTACTCTATCTTAGAGCATATTTTATCTACTCTAACAGAGAGCAGGCAAAGAGCTGCTTCTGTTCTTATAAGAGCTAACCCAAACACAGCCTAATAGAGGTCCGCTCATTTTAATTTTAGGTCTTTTCAACTATTCATTTACTTGAGGGCTTTTTTAGGGATAATTAGAGAAACATATATGCCTCAAAAACAAACTTTTTAACAAAAAAGACCCGACCTCAAACGTTTGAGAAAATCTGTGCTTTCACGGAGTTTGGAACTTCAGAAAACTGTGTAAGCAACAATGCTTTCACAGTTTTCTGAAGTTCCAAAATTCCTGAAAGCACCGTTTTTCTTAAACGTTTGAGGTCAGGTCTTTTTTGCTACAAAGTTTGTTTTTGAGGCATTGTTTTCTAAAGTGCCTTTTTTTATGGGGTAGAGATTTTTGCAACCCAAGATTCTTGTTGTGCTGGTTCCACCCCTCAAACCGTTGACGGCCTTGAATCGGATGCTAGAGGTACTCTTTCGTCCAAATCTTGCAAATACTGGATATTGAGATCACCGCCCATGTATCAAATGGTCAGATGTTTATTCTACTTGGCACATCCGTGATCATGCTACCATGGTACTCTATCATGATTACTTTAGGTTGTTTGCCACGTATAATCAATATATGACCATCCGATATGTGTATCATGATCTTAAAATTGTATGTATAACATATTGGGATGAGAAACAATTATCTGATTGATCAATTCAGCCAGAAGTGTGAGCAGTGGAACCATCAGTTGTACCCCAAGAATCTATAGCTGCGAAAATGGCTACTCTTTGAGATATAGAGAGTTTTAGGGTCTCGAGCACAAGGTTGAGCTCATTGCGAAAATCGCTACCCTCTGAGATATAGAGTTATAGTGTCTTGATCACAGAGTTGAGCTCATTAATTGTTTGCAACCATTGTCTTCTTATAGACAAATTCATTGTGGAAAGTGGAAACCCAAGAATCAAATATGGGAGATCTCTTCCGTTTAGCGAGAGAAATTCGTTTACTGGACAGTCAAGATTAAAGTATGGATAATTAATGGTTGAGATTATAGTAGTCCCAAACGGCTGATGAACCAACAAGGACTCCAACTATCCAAAACACATTAGTAGATGTAGATGTCATCATAGTGACTAAGTCGGGGTTCTGGAATAAATTCGCTCGGGAAATTTTTTTAAAAATCCCGCAAAATTTGAGAAAGAAGGGTAAAAAATAGAAAATCTGTAAAACTGTGTTAAATATTTAAAAAAAAAAATTGAAAAATTCAAAATTTAAAACAAATTACGGACAAAAAATTTAAGAAATGCACAAATAACTTGTCAATAATTATATTGTTTTGAAAAAATGGGAAAGAAATATAATTTTATTCGTTTAAAAAAATTGTAAACAATTCCCGACTTTTTCAAAAATTAAGTCTAAAATTAACTTACAAGTGGAGACTTGGTCCTTTTGGTGGTTTGCCAATAATAGCTGCTCTACTTTTTTAATATTTTTTTGAAAGTTATGTCTTATTGAGTAAAATAGCTAAACATATGTCTTGGAAAGTCCGATACAAACATATGTTAGTACCATAGACATTGCTATATGAAAAATTGGACTTTATGGAGAAAATTAGAATAGGTACTTGGGCGAATGTAGGAAATCCTAATTATATGGGGAAAAAATCTACATAAGGAGGGGTGTATTCGGTTCGGTTTGGTCAGTTTTGGACCAAAATCACAAACCAAACCGGTCCTAATCGGTTTCTAGATTTTCAAACCAAACCAAACCGTCCAACTCTTAAACCAAACCAACCCAATTCGATTCAGTTTGGTTTGGTTCGATCGGTTTCGGTTTTCCTATAAATTCTACTTACACATCAAAATTTTCTGAACTTCTCAACCGATTTTCCTATAAGTTTTACCTTACGACTTTAGGATTTAGGAATAGGCCAAAGACAAGGGTAGGAATTTATATAAAAATATGCATTTTACTTAAATGCCCTTTAAAATTAATCAAACCCCCCTATATATATACATTACGTGAAAATGCGAAAAAAATAACAGTCGATGACTATTATTTTTGAAAATAACGAAAGTTATTAACCGTCAAGTGGACTGTCGTAAAAAATGCCGTAGTATTTGTTAATGACATATTGTGGCTGTCGTTTATTTCATTCGACAACGACTGCTTTCAGCTGTTGATCACAAACGACAGTTTGTGGCCGTTGTTTTAAGTGTTGTTTTTCAAAAGTAAAATGACATTTGACATTGTTCTCAAGTGTAAAGAAAAAATGACAGTCTTGAACAGTTGCATTTTTTAGTATTTTTTTTTAAAATATTTAAATTTTATGAAAAGACGTATATATAACATCATTTTGTCAAATTTTATCTGAAAAAAATAAGATTGATAATCATTCCAATTCACAAATTTATCAATTTACCATAAGAAAATTCATATCTTTAAATAATTTGATGGAACATATTATATTTATAACCCTTAATTACAACTTTTAATGTTGACATATATGGTCATTAATTTTTTTTAAAAAAATACTAATCATCCAAATCTATCAACACGACCATAATCAAATATGTCCAAATAAAAATTATATCTAATTATTTATATAAAAACTAGAAGTCCCTTTGGCTAGGAGATTGTATCGCCAAATGTAATATCTGCTAATGTCCCTTCAGTTGCATACAACTCTGCATTGAGATCATAAATGTCATCTACGATGATGCTATATGATTATGATGATAGTGTGGTCTCTCTATTAACACGTCCCAGTGCAATAACTTTTTTCTTGAAGTTCTTTAATAAGCAGCGCGTGGATGATTGGTTCATCGGTGAATCACAAAGAATCGGTGAATTCCATTGTGCCTACAAAAAATTAGAAAAAGAATATAACTACTTAATATTGAGAATTTATGATTTAAAAAAAAAATGGAACAAAGAATTCAAATTGGTACCTGAGAAGAACCTAAATCCGAAATATGTATCCCTTGAGAAAGAAGTTGACCTGATAATGCATCTTATTTTTCCTCAAGGATCTTGCGCGCCTTACGCTCCTCATCAAATTGTTGTATAATTATATTATACTTCGATTCAATGCTTTCACGTGCTCTCTTCTCTCGTTAATCGTTCTCTGTAGAAGGCGCAGATGCTTGTATAGTAGTTTTAGATACACCCATACCTCTGCCGCGAATACAACCCCTTCCATCACGGCCACAAACCTGAGACGAAGTTTTTTTGAACTATAATTTATCTAAAAGAAAAAAAAATGAACAAAAGCGGAGAGGAGAGCATCATTTACTTTAGCAACAAGATCATTATCTAAATCCTTTTCCCCTAAAAGAGAATCGTTCAAAATGATTCTCCTAATATCATCCTGCGAGCAAAGAATAAATATTAATTAAATATTTTAGTACTAAAACTTTCATTTAAGATGAACTAAAATTAATAGTCATACTAGCTAATTGCTCATAGTGGGAAAAGGGCAAGTCCCATCTTTCTTGGTGTGGGAGGCTATATATATTTGTGTTCTAGTGATTGTATCATCATGATTCAACTTTTTCTATATAATAGAAATTACATGAAAATATTAATATTTCAATTAATTAGATGAAAATAAAAATATTGGCTAGATGTTACCAACTCTTCTATTTTCAATGCACTTTATTTGTTATTTTTTAAAAATATTAAATATTCCATTTTATTAACAACAGTGAGTACATGAAAAGTATTTGATACAATCTAGGTCCAAGGTTCTTTCAATTCTATAGCTAACACCCTATTTTGAATTGAAGCCTTGGATATGCATTTATTTGGCAATACTAAAATAATACTTTATTTGAATAATTCCCTCTGCATCTTGTTGTTTAAAGAAACCTCCACTGAAATTAATCTTTCTTCACGAAAAGCGAAATAAAATAACAAATAAAGTGCATTGAAAATATAATAATGAGATGTACTTTCACAAGCCTCACCATAAGGTTATGTAAACACCCAAATTTGGCCCAAAGCCCAATTGAGATATATTTTGAGAGAGGCGCACCCTTGGGCTTCCGATAGCATTCCCCGAACCCTTAGAAATCGCCCTAGATCCTTTAGGACCATCCTCAAACCATTAAAAGCTAACCCATACACTTAGAAACCCAATTCGAACCCATAGTTAACCTTCCTGGGCAATGGTTAGAGAGAGATGAACCAGAATTGGTAGAAATATTTACTGAGATTGAATCATATATC
This sequence comes from Chloranthus sessilifolius, assembly GCA_021018995.1. Taxonomy (NCBI): domain Eukaryota; kingdom Viridiplantae; phylum Streptophyta; class Magnoliopsida; order Chloranthales; family Chloranthaceae; genus Chloranthus; species Chloranthus sessilifolius. The sequence continues at coordinate 89,511,226 of CM037595.1, read as the reverse complement.
ATTGAAAAGTAGAGATTTTCAGCTTTCCAACAAGCCAACAATTACTCTGATCTGAGTTGTACGTCAAAAGTTATGACAATCCGAAATTTGGGCATAAATGGGCATCTTTTGAACCTCGCGAAGCTTGCACTGAACCACGCGAGAGCCTTGCGAGGATCCAGTCCTACATGGCGCATGTAATACTTGCGCCAAGCCATTTCTCCCCAGAAATGGCCTGGCGCATGTATTAGTTGTGCCAAGTAGAGGTAGGTCCCCCCGAGGTCTTTGAACTTTCAGGCACTATATTTTTGCCTGGCGCATCTAATAGATGCGCCAGACTTAGCTACAGTAACTATAGATTTTTTGCTCGAATTTTACTTTTGGGGTTTGACTTGTTGACCATCTGAAAGTGTAGGATGAGTTTCATTAGGATTGTTGCACCCATACTTACCTATTTGCAACGCTCTAGTCATTTGAAACCTCACCCTATCATCTACCATTAAACCTAATTCACACCTTTCCAAGCCTTTGAAACCATAGGAAACCTTAGATGTTAGGATTACCTAATTGCTAACCCTAATTAGCCTCTAAGCACCCCCCTAACCCTCTCATTTCCTATAAATAGAGAGCCCCTCTCTTTAGATTAAAGGCTTGAAAAAATTTCCTAAGAGAGAAAAAATTAATAAAGAAAGCCTTTTTCCTTTTGGTGTCCAATTGCTCATACAAATTTCAGAATTCAAAAAGTCCCCTTAGACCCCATCTTCCACCAAAACCCTTAAGTTTAGGAGTGAGCTACCCCCTAGCCTTCTTCCTCTATCCCTTAGCTATCAACCTTTAGAAGGTTAGAACCCACTTTTCTACCGTTTAAGCTATCGGAAGCTCGTCAAGTGCACTTACGCGAAGGTCCACACACATGCTACAAGGGTCCGAGAGCTCCCGCTCTTCCCTTTATTTCTCTACCTTCTTAGCTTTTGCTCTATCTTCAAATTTGTGCCGTTACGCCGCCGAAATCTCGGTAGGAAGGGAGGGACAAAAATATGATCAAAGTGCCTTCGGGCAAGAGGAAGTACTTTTTTCCTTTTTATTTCTCTTTTATTTTTTCGCCATAAGTAGAGATCGCTTACGAGCGGATTGATCGGGTGCCTAACACCTTCCCGATCGAAAACTTTTCAGACGTTCGTGACCTCAAGATCCCTTATGTGAAATATTGGATCTCCATCGTTTGATTTAACGCGGCCAAATGATTTTTTTTTTCGATGGGTGATTGAGGTTGGAGGGTCCTCACCCTTTCAATAAAATAAAGAGAAGATTACATACGATAGAAGATTTTAATTATATCTTCTCGTAAATGAGAAAACAATTATGAAGGAATCAAAGGCCAAATGATTTTGGGTATAGCTTCCCAACAAGTTTCTCTGGGTGCTATTAAAGCTACTCTATGTCTAAAAGTCCACTCACTATACAGCCGACAGGACAGGCCTCACTTTCTTTGGCTCATTGTAAACTTGATTGGTGTGTTTAATTTTGTTGACAAGGTGAGCCTTGTGTTCTGTTTCTAGCTCCAATTTTTTAGTCATGTGTTCTAGATGCTAGTTTTAATCCTAACGGTTGAATTATAATGATGGAGTCCAACAAGTGGAGGGTTAGAATCAAATATAATATACTTATACGAGATTGTTGCCATTTAGCAAGAGAAGTTCACTTAATGGACGGTCAAGAAAGTAGTATGAATAATTAATGGTTGAGATTATAGTAGGATAGAAATGGATCTGGTTAATAAGTTAACCGTCTAATTTTTTAGTTGATTGTTGCCATTAATTACACTTGGCTATAGTTTAGATTGGCTTTCTCACAGCACTATGGCTGTGTTTGGGATTGCTCTTTGGAGTAAAGAGCAATCACTTTAAAAGAGCAGGTTCAAATTTCTCTTTTAAAGAGACCCAATATCAGCTTTTTCACTATCAAAGAAAGCTAAGAGCACTTACATCCAAACACAGCTTTATACTAAAGTGCTCTGGCCTAGAAAAGAGAGCTGCTCTTTCTCTCTAAAGAATAATCCCAAACACAACCTATGGTTATTACCATTTTCAAATTATCAAAATTGGTTAACATTTGGCCAGAATCTCATTTTTGGGCAGTACAAAGGTGTATTGGCCCAAAAATCGGATAGAGGTCAAGACGCAGCTGGGCGCTGAGGGCTGACTAACTGGTCTATCTCTCTCGAAAATTCCCTTCCTATACAAGGACATCATCCACTACTAAATTCATATATGAATGAATCCCAATCACCTTCTTCCTCATGATCTTCTTGGCCCCAATTACTAAACCTATCAGTAGGGTTAGCAACACTAAAGTTCCTTTCTCTGACAACGATGACAATGAGAAGCCATTTGTACCTAGCCATTGGACAAATGGTCACTACAAAAAATAAGACCATTAGCGGAGGCCAGAAACTGTCATTATTAACAAAAAAACTATTAAAGGCTATTGAGATTATTAGCATCGAGAGTATTAGCGACAGTTTTTTTGTTAATAGCCGCAGTTTTGATTGCCGCTAATGGTCTTATTTTTTGTAGTGTGGTTTTCTAGGAGGATGTTGTTGATGACTATAGAGGGGACAAGATGGCGGTGAGTCAATTTGGATAGAATTGCCTGTTGAGCCTGAGAGAGGTGAGTTGGGTTGACGAGATATATATATGTGGAGCAAAGCGAAGGTGAAATGGTACTTGGAGGGGAGAAGGACAAGAAAATTAGATAATTAGGGATTTAACTTCTTTACTTTTAGGCCTCGTTAAGGTGTTTTTTGGTTTTTCCCAGAAATGCTCATATTCTTGGACACTTAGATTCCTGACAGATTCTTAGCAGACTTAGATTTCTGACTTTTTCTATATGTGTTCTTAAATTATTCAGATTCCTGACTTTTCTTATAAAAGATGAAAATCCTTTGTTTTTAAGTTCCTCTCAGAAAATCCTCAGAATCGATTCAATCAGTGATTATGCTAAGAACGTAGATATGTGATCTAATCATCGGTTTATGTGTCGTACTCATATTTCTCTCAAAATTTACGTGCAACCAATCGAGATGGGGCTGAACATATTTGACAGAGCAAACTTTGTAGGTATTATGGCTGCGTACGACATAGCTCTCTGCTAGCCCCAACTATAGCAGAGTTCATCTGCTTTAGCAGGTCCCATTCTCTTTGCTAAAATCATGCTACCTGCTTTAGCAGTTACCCCTTCTCCTTGATAACTCTTTGCATAGCAAGATTTTATACAAGATTTACCTATTCAGCAGTTTTACCCTCCTCTCTACTCACTCCTTGACAGAACAAATTTTATTTGCTCTGGTAGGGGGTTAGTAGAGAGGTGGCTGTTACAGTAGGTAAATCCTTCTTTGCAGGGAGTTAAAAAAGAAAATGAGAGCCAACTAAAGCAGGTGAACTCCGCTATGGCGGGAGCTAGCAAAGAGCTATGCCATACGAAGCCTATATAATTTTTATATAATTAGCGGGCTCGCAAATTTGGTGTGCAAAGAAAAAAGTAATGTGCTTAGTACTTCTAGTAGTAAAAAAATCAGAGAAAAGGGTCTGACTCTCCTCATTTAAACCACCAAAATAGTGTTTACATGATGTTATACGATTAATGGTTTAAAATGTGGGAGATTCATTCCGTCAAAGTGATAGATCATCCATTGAAGGGCAATGGGCCCAAAAATCACACATTTTAAAGATATTTGAACCGTTCGATACTATATAAGTGTTTCTACTTGCCTTAACCATTCGATTGGTGAACTTTTTTAAAGTTGCTGAAATTTAAAGCGGAAACGTAGGGGTGAGTAAAAGAAAGGTGCCAGTCAAGCGACTAGGCAAAAATTGCTGAAATTTAAAGCGGAATCGTAGGGGTGAGTAAAAAAGGTGCCAGTCAAATGACTAGGCAAAGATTGCTGAAATTTAAAGCAGAATCGTAAGGGTGAGTAAAAAAAGGTGTTAGTCAAGTGACTAGGCAAAGATTGCTGAAATTTAAAGCGGAATCATAGGGGTGAGTAAAATGACGTAATCGGAGGGGTGAGTGACAAAAAAAATAGTAAAAATAATAAAAAAACAATAATAAAATGTTACAAAAATAAAAAATAAAAAGGCCTAGTTCAAGGGGAAGCTCTACTAGCTAATCCCCAGCGGAGTTGCCATCTATGCAACCGTAGGAATCGGGACGATCCCGTCGCGACGATGCGCTCTCTAACGAAAAAAACATAGAAAGTCGCCACCCGAAGCTTTCGGTGTAATCCAGAAATGCAAACCAAAGGTTAAAAAAAAAACAAAGACAGAGACTGTGAAGAACTTACCCAAAACCTAGGGTTTCTCAGCCATTGACATATAGAGCACCAATCCAACAATAACTAGGTGCAAAGTGACGACTTTGCACGGGTGATCCAACTAGCAAAAGTATAAAGCAATTGAAAAAGTAGCCTGTGAGCTGGAGAGGAAAGAAGCAAAGGAGATTTCATGAAGAAGAGAAGGAGACTTCGAGCAGAAACAGAGACTGCCCAAAATAAACCTATCGAAGGATTTTAAAACCCAGAAATACAACTTCGACAGGTTGCAAATACGATTTCGATAGGTTGAATCAACCTATCAAACAGTTGAAAGTGCATGAGTATACCAATATTTTTATAAGAAGAATTCGAGAGGTTCCTCAGACCTCTCGACAGGTACTATTATTTTTAGACAACAAGATTTGAGAGGTTTCTCCAACCTCTCGATAGGTATTCAGAACCTATCAAATCCACTTAAAATACCTTCAGAACATATCAATTTAAACTTGCAACCTATCGACAGGTCTCAGTACTTGTCGAATCCTCATGAAATACCTTCAGAAACTGTCGAAATCTCTTTTAAACCTATTGACAGGTCTCAATTCTTCATTCATGCCTACTCCTCACCTGTATACTGTCTATATTCAACAAAAATCAGAACTCCACCTTAGCACCAATTCATTTCTCAGTTATGCAAACATTACAGGACCTTTCTCAGCTTAGAAATTATGTAGAGTGGAAGACTAAACAAAAATTACAAGATCATCCAATTGAAAAGACAGAATTAAAAACGACTAAATCACACTAAATGACAACTATTTTACAAAATGTACAGTATTGAAACTCACATAAAATTAGGAGGTTCTTAGAGGTTAATGGTCTTAGTAGGCTCCACTATATTTTCAACACAAATTTTTGGCCTTTGACCATTCACTTTCATGATCCTTCCATCCTTGGGATCCATGATCTCAACAGCTCCAGTTGGAGATACATGCAACACAGTGTAAGGTCCATCCCATCTGGATTTAACTTTCCAGGAAAAAATTTTAGTTTTGAATTAAAAAGCCATACCTTATTACCTTCAGCAAACTTCTTCCTAAGAAGATGTTTGCCATAGAAAGCTTTGGCCTTTTCCTTATAAGTTCTGGCATTGGCATAGGCATCCAATCTCAATCCCTCTAATTGTGATAGTTGCAATTTCCTGTGAAAACCAGTAGCAGTTAGATCAAAATTCAATGCTTTGATGGCCTAGTAGGCCGTATGCTCTAACTCCATTGGTAAATGACAAGCCTTGTCATATATCAATCTAAAAGGAGACATCCCTATTGGGGTCTTATAGGAAGTCCTATAAGCCCAAAGAGCATCTTGCAACTTCAGAGACCGGGTCCTTCACCTGTGGGTCCTCACGGTTTCTCTAGGATGTGCTTAATCTCCCTATTAGAAATTTCAACTTGTCCACTGGTCTGTGGGTGGTAGGGAGTGGCTATCCTATGTGTAACAGAGTACTTTTTAAGCAAGCTTGCAAAGTGTCTGTTGCAGAAATGACTCCCCCCATCACTAATGATAGCTCTGAGGGTATCAAATCTAGAGAAAATATTGTCCTTTAGAAATTTGAGGATAACTGTGTGATCATTGGTTCTTGTGGCAATTGGACACATAGTCCATAGCCATAAGAATAAAATTAAACTCAAAGGAAAGAGGAAAAGGACCCATGAAATCTATTCCCCAAACATCAAATAATTTTACAACAAGTATGGGATACAGAGGCATTGAGTCTCACTTGGATATACTCCCCATCTTTTGACATCTCTCATAGGTTCTGCAATGCTCTACTGCATCCTTGAATAAGGATGGCCAGTAAAATCCAGATTTGAGCACTTTTGTAGCAGTTTTCTTTCCACTGAAATGATCTCCACAGGCTTGCTCATGACACATTGTAAGAATGTTGTGGAACTCATTTTCAGGAACACATCTCCTCACTAGGCCACCTGGTCTGCACAACTCTTGTAAAGGTAAGGATCCTCCCACATAAAATATTTAATCTGAGAGAAGAATAGGTCTTTGTCCATCTTAGACCAATGTGGGAGAATCCTACCAACTACAAGATAATTCACAATGTTAGCAAACCAAGGTACACTCACATTGATGGCAAAAAGTTGCTCATCAGGAAAGGAGTCATTCACAGGCAAATCAACAAAATCAACAGTCAAAATCCTAGATAAGTAGTCTGCTACCACATTCTCCACACCCTTTTTATCCTTAATCTTAAGATCAAACTCCTATAGTAGGAGGATCCATCTGATTAATCTTGGTTTTACTTCTTTCTTGGACAAAAGGTACTTCAAGGCTGAGTGGTCTGTGAACACAACAATCTTAGATCCTAGCACATAAGATCTAAATTTCTCCAAAGCAAAGACAACTGCCAACAACTCTTTCTCAGTGGTGGTATAGTTCAGCTGAGCATCAGTCAGGGTCTTGCTTGCATAGGACACTACACTAGGTAGTTTGCCCTTTCTGTGCCCCAAAACTGCACCAATTATAAAATCTGATGTATCACACATAAGCTCAAATGATAGAGAATAATCAGGAGTTTGTATGACAGGTGTAGAAGTTAAACAATTTTTTAACACCTCAAAATCAGTGAGACATTCATCAGTGAACACAAATGGTACCTCTTGACACAACATGTGGCATAGAGGTTTGAAAATTTTATTAAAATCCTTGATGAATCTCCTATAAAAACTAGCATGTCCAAAGAAGGATATGACTTGTTTCACAGTTTTTGGAGGGAGCAAATGTGAAATCAGATCTATCTTTGCTTATCCACCTCAATCCCCTTCTGAGAAACCACATGACCAAGAATAATTCCTTGGGTTACCATGAAATTGCTCTTTTCCCAGCTCAATACTAGGTTAGTTTCCTCACATCTTTGAAGTACAAGGGAGAGATGGTACAAACACTGATCAAAATAATCACCATACACAGAAAAATCATCCATAAAAATTTCTAAAAAAAACTTATCCAACATGTTAGAAAAAATAACATACATGCATCTCTGAAAAGTAGCAGGAGCATTACACGGTCCAAATGACATCCTTCTGTAAGCAAAGGTGCCAAATGGACAGGTAAATATCGTCTTCTTTTGATCTTGTGGATACACAGGGATCTGGTTGTAACTAGAGTATCCATCAAGAAAATAATAAAAAGCCTTGCCTGCTAACTTATCCAAAATCTGGTCAATAAAAGGCAATGGGAAGTGGTCCTTCCTAGTCTTGGAGTTCAATTTTCTGTAGTTTATGCTGACCCTCCAACCAGTGACCTCTCTAGTTGGCATTAATTTTCCAGATTCATTGGGTACAACAGTGATTCCAGACTTCTTAGGGACCACCTGAGTAGGTGCCACCCATTTAGAATTTGAAATTGGGTAAATTACCCCAACATCTAATAATTTGACCATCTCCTTCATCACTACTTCCTGCACGCGAGAATTTAATTTCCTTTGCATCTCTCTAGAGGGTTTGGAACCCTCTTCTAAGTGAATCTTATACATACACACAGCTGGACTGATTCCTCCTAAATCAGTAATAGACCATCCTATTGCTTTCCTATGCTTCTTGAGCACACCAATCAATTTCTCCTCTTGTTCCATGGTGAGGGAAGAAGAAAGGATCACATGCAACTTCTGATTCTACTCCAAAAATGGATATTTCAAAGATTTTAGGAGTTGTTTTAACTCCAAATCAGGTGGACTGATGAGTGAAGGCAGCAAAGGTGCCTTAGAAGGTGAAGGAAGAGGCAGCACAATAGGTTTCCAACGAGAATGCTTTGTTGGTCCCACTGCAGAATTCAAGGTTTTCACCTCTTCAGTCACATGTGTGGGGGCCTTCCTTACAACAGTTTCAGTCTAAACTTCTTCAAAAACATCAGCAACATCATCCTAATTCAACAACTTAGGCATGTTCTCCTCAACAAGCTCATCGAGCAAATCAATCATGAAATAGTCTTCACTCTCCAAGTGAGGTTGATTTGCTACATTGTAAACATTAAACTTAACTTTCATATTCCCAAAAGATACCTCCATTGCCCCTGATATGCATTGGATACAGGCATTAGTAGTGGCAAAGAATGGCCTGCCAAAAATTATAGGGATAGAGGTAGTGCATTTACTAGGCTCCATGTCCAAAACTAGGAAATCTACTAGATAAAAAAATTTATCAACCCAACCAGCACATCCTCAATAATGCCCAGAGGTCTCCTTTCAGTTCTATCAGCCACCAGTTGTAAAATAATATGTCTGTGTTTTAACTCCCCCAAACCTAACTTCTCATATACAGAATATGGAAGTAGGTTAACACTGGCTCCCAGATCCAACAATACTTTCTCAAATCCCAACTCTTTTTTTATATTAATTTTTTTTCTCTACAAGTGCATACCACGTGCTGCCTAGTAGTACTTTTAATTAATTTTTTAAAATTATTTTTAGAGATTATTAATCTCATTGGGGTCCCACCAAATCTATTACTAAAAATTTATTTAGCGTAAGTAAAAAACATGTTAATTTTTTTTAAAAGGGACCTCATTGTTGGCGTTTGCCGAGGACCTCGGAGACCTTATTGAGTCAGACATATATATATATATATATATATAGCGAGAGAGAGGACTGGGGATATGCGCTCGGTCGTAGTGATATCTCTGTGCCTATTGATATGGGCGTGACATGTAGCCCCTTTTTGTGAAGTGATGGGTGGCATGACCCACTTTGCTAATTAGGGTTAAACTTTTAAAATATTTTAAAAGTTATATGCCCTTTCAGCCATCATTCTTGACCTTTTAAAAGTTTCTTTCTTTTCTCTCTTCTCTCTCTTTTTCCAAGAAAGTATCAGACTTATTTTTTCAAGTATATTTTACTCAAAAAATGTGAGTGCCCAGTAGAGAAGCGCTAGCACCTCAATATTGAAGCATCAACATCCCAATAGAGAGGGGCGCAAGCGCCTCTATATTGAGGTGTCAGCGCTTTGCTAAAAAAAAAGTGTTGGCTCCTCGTTTTAGGAGCGTCATGTCACGGGGGCGCAGCCCGGCCGGTTATCACACCTGTGCAGCACCTCGATGCCGCGTGCAACGAGGCCAGTCTACCCAACCATCAAACTTTGATACCACCCCCTAGAGGACGGGAGCTCCCGTTCATGATTATCTTCTTCCGAGGCCTACCAATCATCGCATTGTGTCTCTTATGGCACGCATGCCAGCACCTCCGTGCCTCCCTTAGACTACTCAAGCTTCACCATCGCTTCCCCTGAACTAGTACATCACTTCGCAACAGTAGCATGCAACTCTTCATGTCGTCTCATTCCAACATGGCTCGCCGACATAGTAAACCAAGCCCACCATCATGTGCGTTCATTGATACTAACACACGTTTACATCCGACCCTCAGCTACCGTGTCCCCCATAGCCCTCCAGTGCCTTCCTCATAGCCGACTCATGTGCACCGCGACGCTGGCCAAAGGCCACATGGCAACTTCACCTTGGGTGTCACACAACATTATTGAAGCAATGCCCTAGGCCCACCCTTTCAGACCTAGGAGACACTTGCGTACCCTCTGGTGACGCAAGGTCCCGTGTGGGTGGAAGACATTTCATCTAGTACCTCTCCCACATAGATGATCCAAACAATATCTATGGACAAATAACCCGAGAACCTCAAACGTATTGGTTTGTCATACCCCCATAGCATATGGATTCCTTCCGTGGCAAACAGTGTCATGCCCCACACCACTACGCCCATGACTCCCCACATCATCTTCTCACGTGACCGTGCTGCGACCGCATCGCGCCACCAATCAACTCCAAGGCCCCTACGCCTTCCTGCTCCAAGTCAACCAGCTCCAAGGCCCCCATGCCTTCCTGTTGCTACCTCGAGGATTGACCTTGTCACACGACGCTTCTCTTAAAATTAAAAAAAAAAACGGGGTGTCATTGCCTCGTTTCAGGGGCGCCGGTGCCTCTATATCGAGATATATATATATATATATATATATATATTTAAATTGAAGCGTTGACACCTTGATATAGAGGCACCGACACCCCTGAATCGAGGCGCCGACACCCCTTTTTTTTTTAGCAAAACGCAGATACCTCGATATAGAGGCACCCTTGCATTGATACCCCTGATGCCTCCTTTTAGGGGCATCGGTGCCTCGCTATCGGGGCGTCGGCACCTCATTTTCGGTGTGTCAACGCTTCGTTGCTGAAATGTTAGCTCTTCGCTATTGGGCGGCCATATTTTTTGAGTAAAATATATCCGAAAAAGTAAGTTTGACACTTTCTTAGAAAAATGGACAGAAGAAAGAGAAAAGAAAAAGACTTTAAAAAAGTCAAGAATGACGGCTGGAAGGGTATTTAACTTTTAAAATATTATTAAAATGTAACCCTACTTAAGAAAGTGGGCCACATGCCACCCATCACTTTACAAAAAAGCGCTACGTGTCGCGGCAATATCAATATATATATATATATATATATATATATATATATATATATATATATATATATATATATAAGTAACGTGGCAACCTAGCCGATTGACCTCAGTTTTGAGGTCATAGTTCGATCAAACAGTAAGTCTTATCGATAGGGATGCAGGTTCAGTGTACTAAACCGAACTCGATTTTTTCGGTGTTCGGTTAGGTACACCACAAACCGTAACCGAACTAAAATTTGAATTGGTTCGGTTCGGCCTACCGATTTGTAGTAGTACCCAAATTGAAATCGAACCGAAACCGATATATTCGATATTCAGTTCGGTTCGTTCGGTTCAATTTAGTTCAGTCGGTTCTCTTCGAACTAAAATTTGTATAGGTCTGGCTTCGATCGGAGAAAAACCTGACCAGATTCCAATGCTGATTCGGTTCTTGTTTAGTAGAAATGCAAACCATGGCCAGAGGTGGATGTACACCTTTCTGGTCGCGGGTTCATGGCAGATCGACGAAATATGCCGCTGGAGATTTAGATCAGAAGCCACTGATAGCTTTATCATAGTTTTTGAGTTCCTGAACCCGCCGAAAAATCGAAGTATCCGACCGGTTTGTCATCTCCATCCCCGGAATTGTCAGAGAAAGAGAGAGAGAGAGAGGAGTCAGGGGTTAAACAGATTGGCTAAAATGCGCATGGTAGATATGTTGCAAAAAATTTCAATTGAAATTTAGAATAACACGTGTCGGTTAGTGAGTGGATGAGGATTTGGGCGGGGTTTAAACATGAAATCACCACCGGTTCGGTTTAGGTTCGGTTTGGGGAGCCGGTTCCGGTCGGTTTGGGCTAGTTCAGGTCTTGTTCGGGCTGGTTTTGACCCATGAATGGGTTGGTTTACTCAACCTACCTAATCAGTTCTCGGTTTCCAGCCACCCAAACCGAAAATCAAACCGATTTCACTTCGCTTCAGTTCGGTTTAAGTCGATTTTCGGAATCCTCTCATCGTAGGTTCATCATTCATGCAATACACATCTGTGATTAAAATATGAGATTCACAAAAGATGTCTATATGCAAACACGGGACCCGAACACACATGAGTTCTAAATTACAGATCTGAGATCACGGAGATGTATGATTAACACTCACACCTCAGATAGTATTCAGAACTCAATCTCTAGGTAAATTTCATACTACCGATCTAAGATTACAGAGATGTATGATTAGCATCCCATGAGTGTATAATTAACACTCACACCTCAGATAGTGGTAGAACTTAACCCAGAGAAAACAATAATTAGATTAGAATCACCATTACAGATATGAAATCATAGGGCATGATTAGCTTCTAGATCTCAAATTGTAATCGGATTATATCTATATCGATAATAACATCAGGGTCATTAAAATAATCTCACATCTCAACCACTAATTTGTATTAATATAAATAAATACCTCGGATGGGATTCATCAGATCCTCATCCTTAATGGAACTAATCACACATTATAGAAATAAATGATAAAATAAAGATAGAAATTAAAAATGACATTAAAATACCGTAAAGAGCTTCAACAAAATTCACAAAAGCTTTTATCCAAATTTGGTACATTCCCTCTTCAAAAGTGCATAAAAAATAAAAAAACTAGTTTTCCTCTCAAACTAAAAAAAATAATAATCATATGAATTTCCTCTCCTGCCTTCGACTGAATGCCCTCCTCCAAAGTCAAAGCAAAGCCACCATAAAAAACGAAGAGGATCCCCCCGAATCCTCAGAAAAAACATCTTTCTGTTTCGAAGTTAGAAATTTGAAATTAGTCGATTTATCGACTTAAGTGATCGATCAATTGACCAGATTAAAATTTGAATTCTAAACTTAAATCCTATTTGTTATGTCGATGCATCGACCTAAGTGGGTCGATTGATCGACATAACCAAATAATCCGAGGTAGCATGTTCTTTGCTTTACTGCTCCGGTGCTTGTTGCCTTTGCATTCTTTTATGCTCCTTAATGCATCTAGTGACCAATTTTACCTGAAACTCATAAAATTTCACAAATTTCATAAGATAGTTTTCATTAGATGATTAAATGTAGGTCTTTAGGGGTGAAATATTACCATATTTCACTACTCATCAGTTGTCGGGTGAGTTAAGGTACATGCCCGACTTGACCCGATGGGTAGAGAGATTCAACCTTCAACCAAGAGGTTACAATAATGTAAGATGGGCTTATGCTAAAAATGAAATAAAACATATAAGCAATATTAAACCGATGTACACCGCCCTTACTACTAAGGAAAACTAAAAATAAAAAGATAAATAAATAAATAAATATATATATATATATATATATATATATATATATATATATATATATATATATACCTTTATATAAAAGTGAGAAGGGCATCTAACTTTAGATTCCTTCCTATCACAAAAAGACAATGAGTAAATGTCTCACCTTAGCAAAATATTATTTATCTATATAATAATTTTTGAAATTGTAAAAATAAAGCTATAAGATAAAATCTCTCCTTTTGGTAATTTGGTTTTTGGTTTTGAGTACCTTTAAATCCACCCCCCTAATCCTTGGGTTTACCCACACTGAAACACATGGACTGCGTTGAATCAGACAATGGAGATCGTTTATCCTCCCAATCTTTCACATAATAGATCTTCATATCATGGGCGTACTATCAAACGATCAATGTTTTTTTTCACGTAGCACAAATCTCAGAAAAGTGACCTTAACATCACGGGAATGCTTAAAATTGATTTAACCGTTGGGTTTACCTATTTGACTTAACCGTTGTTATAAACTTTTAATGGTCGATTTTAAAGTTCACCAATCGAATGGTTCAATCCACATATAGGCATGGTTCTTTGACTCAGAGCATAATTCGACAATTTAGATTGCTCACAAATGTGCACCATGTGGTATAATTGTAAACCACGTTTTAATGATATAGGATCAAAAGTCTAATTTAATGGCATAATATTATTTTTTTAAAAATTGTGTTTAAATGAGAGTGAGGAGCCATTATTCAGGAAAATAAAATATTCTTTCAAGAATTAAAAAGTTTATAATATATTAAACATCAAAACTCGTAGCTCGATCCAAACACACCCCAACTTGCCTAAAGTTGACAATCCTAGTTGGGACCCAACCCAATCTTTTTGAGGTCAAGTTGGATTGGGCATGTACCTTGGATTTATGGGGCATTTAATATTTTGTTGAGACCGGACCCGACCCAACCCGATCTGACCCTTTGTAGTCGTAGATTTCCACGAAAGAGAGGTGAATTTTACGAATTTCGAGGCATCATGAATCATCATGTAAAAAATAACTTACTAGCCATTGAATCCGTGAAAAATGACATACCCATGCTAAGGTGCCACCAAAATCTGTGAAAAGGGATACAAATTTAGTGGCTATAAAAGGGTCAGCGAGTCCAACTTTCATGAAATTTCATGGCTAAGATTCATATGGTTTGTATTTATAAAACTGAGTACGCTCAGCTGAGTTGTTTTGGGACTTCATTTTTCTCTCTCTCCTCTTTGTCTCTCTCCCCTCTCTCTCTCTCTATTCTGTATAAACCCATTTCAGAAAAAAAGAAGAAAAAAGAAGACCTCTTCACAAACAGATTTCAAAAACTCATTTCAACAAAACAAGCTCCTATTGTTTTGGGACTCCATTTTGTTCTCTCTCTCTCTCTCTCTCTCTCTCTTCTTTTGTGTAAACCCATTTTAGAAAAAGAAGAAGACCTCTTCTTCTCAAACAGAATTCAAAAACCCATTTCAACAAAACCTCCATTAAAAGGGACCTAAACCTCCATTATGACCGTTGACTGCGAGTTGGGATTTCATGTATAAACTTAAGTGAAGTATACACAACAACCCATAATCTGAGCTAATCCGGGTAATTTGCTCGAACGTTCAAACGTCCTCTTCACTCAGAAATACCTTAGATTCCCAGTTCCCAATTAGAACTCTCAAACGCAAGAATGATTCAGAAAATCCCTCAGTCTTGCTACTTTTTGAGTTAAAACTCAGAAGATGTGTTTTGAACAACTCCCGAACGAGGCCTTAGGGTGGGGGCACCTCAAGGTTAATGCTAATATTTTTGTGTCAAAGTTTTTTTCTTTACTTTCAGGAAGGGTTACAGATTGCTAGAGATTTAAAGTTTTTTACATTAAATAATTATAATGGATAAATCAATTTTTGTATACATTAACTCAATATTTTCTTAATTGACTTTATCAGAGGATTAATCGGATCAATAGCATATGCATAGGTCCACATGGTTTATAGTGCACTTGTCATTGTTTGATGTATGCCTTGTGGTGCATGCATCATTAGTTGCACATATTGTGCTTTGGCATTTCTTAGATTTTGTTAAGTAGTTGTGCATCCTTCAAAGTTGGGAAAGAGTGCACCACTCTTTTTCACAAGTCAAACATTTTAATCTGGCACTTAATATTAATTTGAGCAATGAGCGGTTGCGTTTAAAGCAAGGGTGGTTGAGATGGAGAAGAAAAGATTCCTGATTCCTTCCGACGAGACTTATTTATTCTATTTTAACTTGGGTGGGGTCACTTGACCCGTTCACCTCTACACGGTTCACCACTAACATATGTAACCTTGCTCCATGTGTCACCTAAAATCATGTTTGGATGTCACATGACTAGTTTATTTTCCTTTTTATTTTAAGTACAAACATCAGGTTGGTTATGTTCGTCCTGAAGTTCTTTTCAAAAAAAAAAAATGTTCCTCCTGAAGCGACCTGATTTTTCCTTGACCCGACCCGTGAGTCACGTTTGGATGCTTCATGCCCGACCTTATATATATTAGAATAGTAATATATATATTTTGTGTTTCAAAATTAAGGTTAAATTATCATTAATAATTCAATGGCATACTTGTAAATATTTACTCTCTAAAGTGTTTTTTCAAAAGTGTCTTTTCAAATTTTGGATTTATCTTTTTACCGTTTGCTAAAAAGACATAAGTCTGGTGTCTCTTCACGGTGAAAAGACACAAATTTTTTTCAAAAGTGTTTTTCACCGTAAATCTGAAAAGACAAATCTTTTCATGGTGAAAAAACACAATCTTTCAAGATTATCTCTAGTTGTTATCTGAAAAGACACAAATCTCTTCACGGTGAAAAGACACAATCTTTCAAAATTACCTCTATAAATAGATAAAAGATCCAGATTAAAAGACACAACAGAATTAAGTTATATTTCTCTTTTTTCTCTTTCGTTCTTATCATTTGTGTATTAGAAAATCTGTGTGGCAGGTTCTTTTTCTAGAAAGTGCAATCTAAAAAAGAACATACGGTTTTTGGCAAGACCGAGCTCTGTTGTATCCTGAAGGCAGATTCGCTGGGAACTCTATTGCATCTTCATTTATCCAACAGAGTGAGGGCGTCTATTGTCTTTAAGACAACGTAGTGAACTACGTGCCTCGGAGCCATTATCAATACCAAATTTTTATTAACAATTTAAATACAATATTCGTTCTAATGGCTCAGAGTATAAAGTTCATAAATCAAGATCTCATCAAACTTGACCGATTTGACGGGTCAAATTTTAAAAGATGGCAGCAAAAAGTGCAATTTATCTTGTGACAATTCAAAATTGCTTACGTCCTCACTACACCATGTCCACCAGTTTCTGTAGCGGGAACAACGGAAAGTATGACTAGTGAAGGATCGAATGCTCGACTCAAATGGCTGGAAGATGATCTAGATTGTCGGGATCACATCCTCAATGCATTAAGCGATAGGTTGTTCATTACTTTCTGTAAGTGCACTACCTATAAAGATTTATGAAATTCTTTAGAAAAGAAGTACTTAACTGAAGATGCCAGAACAAAGGCCTTTTTAGTCTCTAAATATTTTGACTTCAAGCTTATTGAGGATAAACCTATTTTGGAACAAGTTCAAGAATTACAGTTTATCGTCACTGAGATGGAAGAAGAGAACATGAAACTTCCTGAAAGTTTCCAAGTGGGTGTCATTCTTGCGAAACTTCCATCTAGTTGGAAAGATTATCGAAAATCTATGACCCATAATAAAGATCTTCATACTCTAGATGAGATTTTTAAGGGTCTTAAAATTGAAGAAGAGAATAAAATTAGAGACAAGAAGGTAATTTTTTCAGAGCCTCTGAGGGCTCACTTTGTTGAATCGGTATCTGAAGAGAAGAAGAAGGATAACAGATTTTCTACTAAAAAGAAATTTTTTAAGAAGAATTTTCAGAAAAATGGTCAGTCTAAGATGAATGAAAAGAAAGGAGATTGTTATGTCTGTGGAAAAAGGGGACACTTTGTAAGAGAGTGCAAATTTCGTAAAAAGTCGAAATCAGAATCTAACATGGTCGAAGATATAGTTGTTGCAGTGGTATCAGAAGTCAACATGGTTGAATCTAAAGGCCATAGGTGGGTCGACTCTGGTGCTACTCGACATGTCTCTTTTGACAGGTCTGCCTTCAAGACTTACAAACCTCAAGGAGAAGGGCAACAACTATATATGGGAAATTCTTCTACCACTGAGATTGCTAGAATCAGAACAGTGGAGTTAAAATTATCTTCGGGAAAGACTCTCTTGTTGAAGGATGTGCTCCATGCTCCACAGATTAGGAAAAATCTTATTTCTGCATGTCTCTTAGACAAGAATGGATTTAAATTAGTTCTTCATTCTGGGAAAATGATATTATCCAAGAATGATGTTTTCATTGGGAAGGGTTATGTTATAAACAATATGATCAAGTTGAATGCTATCAATGAAAATGGTTCTTCTGCTTATATTGTAGAGTCTTTTGATTTATGGTATGCTAGATTAAGACATATTAATTCTTAAGCAATGAAAAATATGATGAATTTAGAATTAGTTCCTAAATTTTTAAATACCAAAGATGAAAAATGTCAAATATGTGTGCAATCTAAAATAGTGAAAAAGTCACATAATAATGTTGAAAGGAATACTACTATCTTAGAATTAATTCATTCTGATATTTGTGAATTAAATGGTGTGCTTACCAGAGGTGGTAAGAGATATTTTATAACATTTATTGATGATTATAGTAGATATTGTTATATATATTTACTTAGATATAAAGAAGAAGCTTTTGAAGTATTTAAAACTTATAAAGCAGAAGTTGAAAATCAATTAGAAAAGAAAATTAAAATATTTAGAAGTGATAGAAGAGGAGAATATCTTTCTCATGAGTTCGATAACTTTTGTGAACAATATGGGATTGTTCATGAAGTAACAACCCCTAGGACACCACAACAAAACGGTGTAGCCGAACGTAAAAATAGAACTTTACTAGAGATGATTAACTCTATGATATTATATTCAGGCTTACCTATGAATTTATGGGGTGAAGCTATTTATACTGTATGTCATATTTTAAATAGAATATCTTACTACAAGAAGAATATGACTCCGTATGAGTTATGAAAGAATAGAAAACCTAACTTAAAATATTTAAGAGTATGGGGTTGCCTTGCCTATGTTAGAAAATCAGATGACAAAATTAAAAAGTTAGGATATAAAACTTATAAGTGTGCGTTTATTGGATATGCTCACAACAGTAAAGCATACCGCTTCTTAAACATAGAAGACAATGTTATATTAGAGTCTATAGAAGCACATTTTTATGAAAGCTTACAGCCAAAGGATAATGTTTCAGATTTTAGAAATTTTAACCAATTAGAAATAGAAGATGAAACTTACTTTGATCAAATCAAAGGAAAAAGACCAATTGAAAATAATATAGAACAAAGACACAGTAAAAGAACTAGAAAAGATCCACATTATAATTTTGGATAAGATTTTTATACCTATGTTTTAGAAGCAGATCTTAAAACTTATAAGGAAGCTATAACATCTTTAGATAATATATTTTGGAAGGAAGCAATGGATGATGAAATAGAATCTATTAAAACTAATCATACATGAGAGTTAGTAAATTTTCCATCACGTTCTAAGATTATAGGAAGTAAGTGGGTATTTAAGAAGAAACTTAAACCAGATGGAAGTTTAGATAAATTTAAAGCTAGATTAGTAGCCAAAGGGTTTAGACAAAAGGAAGGAGTAGACTATTTTGATGTTTTTTCTCCTGTTGCACGGATGACATCTATTAGACTACTAATAGCTTTAGCATTTATATATAATTTATATATACATTAAATGGATGTAAAAACCGCCTTCTTAAATGGAGATTTAAAAGAAGAAATATATATGGATCAACCTGAAGGATACATAGAACCAGGAAAAACACACATGGTATGTAAACTAGTGAAATCACTATATGGTTTAAAACAAGCACCAAAACAATGGCATGACAAATTTGATAAGAAAATAAAAGATTTTGGCTTTAAATCAAATGAAACTGATAGGTGCATATATAGTAAATTTGTGCAAAATAGAGGAGTTATTATATCGTTATATGTAGATGATATGTTGATATTTGGTACACATCTTGATTTAATATTAGAAACTAAAAAATATTTAAAATCCAATTTTGATATGAAAGATATGGGAGAAGCGGATGTTATTCTTGGAGTTAAAATAATAAGAGATAATAAATGTATCTTTTTATCTCAAGAACATTATGTCGAAAAAGTTTTAAGAAAATTTAATATGTTTGATTGTTCACCTTCTCCTACCCCAAGTGATCCAAATAAGAAATTAATAAGATATTCTGGTAGAGCAGAATCTCAATTAGAATATTTTAGAATCATTGGAAGTCTTATATATTTAATGAAGTGTACTAGACCTGATATAGCATTTATAGTGGGGGTATTGAGTAGATTTACTAGCAACCTAGGGTTAGAACGTTGGGAAGCTATTCGTCGGGTATTGAGATACTTAAAAGGAACTATGAATTATAGTTTACAATATATTGGTAAACCTGAACTCTTAGAGGGGTTTACTGATGCTACTTGGATTTCTGATTCCTCTGATTCAAAATCCACAAGCGGGTGGATTTTTAATTTGGCAGGAGGAGCAGTGTCGTGGGGGTCCAGAAAACAAACATGTCTTTCTGACTCAAGTATGAAATCAGAATATATAGCATTATCTGCAGGAGCAAAAGAAGCAGAGTGGCTTCGAAGCTTTATAAGACAAATTCTTTTGATTCAACATGCATATGCAATTAATATTTATTGTGATAATGTAATGACCTGAAAAATCGAAACCCGAACCCAACTGAAACCGTGTGCGTATCCGACACGGAAAACAAGGTCGCCTTAAAAATATTAAATAAATAATTAAATATGTTTGAGATACGGTGTGTGTAAAGGAATCAAGTTAAAAGGTTTAATTTGGGCCTTTAGTAGATGAGTCGTGCACCGACTCATCGGGTGCCGCTCAACACCAAAACCAAACTCTATTTCTAGTGGATAAGCCTAACACACTTTTGCAGTGTTATCGCTTCACACCGAAACCAAGCCCTTTAGCTAATTAAAAGACAAAGCTTCTCAAAGAAGCTGCACTAGGTTGCAAGCTTTGGAGTTTGGATTTCTAGTGAGAGAAAGAAGAGAAACTTCCGCCCTTGAGATTTCGACGACGAGATCGTGATCACGCCACAATATTTGCATTATTCACAAAGAACTCGACGTCGATCAACGCTTGAATCCCGCCTTTGGTGAATTTCGACCGTTCAAACCCCATTTTTAAGAAACGTTTCATCTCGCGATCGCTTTCGTGCTTGAAAGAGGTTAAGATCGACGCGTAAGGATGAACAATATCATCTTCAGTTCATTGTGATCAATCTCTATGGATTCGCCGTAGAGATCTGAAAGTTTCATTTCGAAACCCTTTTGGACAACGATCCTTAAAGTCGTGAAATCGATTGAAGAAAGGTTAGTTTTCTTTGATTTTAATGGTTTAAATGGTAGAATAAATCATTGTTTTAGTTTAGTATGAATGTGTGTGTGATTCGATGAAGATCGTAGAAGATTTGGATGAAAATAGATCAAAAATGACAAAACCTTATGGCTGTGCATTTCTGAAGGTTTTGATCGATTAATGTAGGTGATTGATCGATCAAATTGTGTGTTGATCGATCAATATAGGTGATTGATCGATCAAATTTGGTATTGATCGATCAATATAAGTGATTGATCGATCATATTATATATACAATGATAAAAACAGCAAGTTTGGTTGCTGGAAGTTCATTCCCGACAGCATTGATCGATCAATGGTGAGATTGATCGATCAATGTGATGTGTTGATCGATCAATGGTGAAATTGATCGATAAATGTGATGGTTGATCGATCAATGGTGAAATTGATCGATCAATGTGGTATTGATCGATCAACATGATGTATTGATTGATCAATTTGACTGTGCTGATACTACTTTAGTATTTTGGCCATAACATTTTACTCCGAATTTCGATTGATGCGATTCTTGCTGAATTGGAAAGAGGAAAACTAAATCTACAAATTTTATGAATTAACTAACTGATGAATAAATTGTTTTGATGATCAAAATTGAGCTGGAAGTTAGGCCAAGTTTTAAGTTAGCATGTTTTGATTGAAGTATCGATATATCTTCGGTATTTTGACCATAACTCTTTATCCCGAACTCCGATTGATGCGATTCTTGAGGCGTTGGAAAGACGACAACGATATCTACAATGTTTATGAATTAAATGACTTATGAACCAACTGTTTTAAGGGTCAAAATATTGGGTCAAGTTTTGAGTCAACACGAAATTACCTATTTCTACCTCGGTTTTGAGAAAACACTTAAATACATCAAAGTTATTAGTAATTAGGATCAATTTTTAATACACCATCATATGAGTGATGTAGACTAAGAGTGGAGGCTGTGGATAAGAACTTTTGGATCGCCTTGGAACGGTGTTGGATTTGCTTAGAAAGATCTGTTAAGGTAGGGGAAACTCAATGAAATTTACATTTTATAAATTGATTCATGGTTTTATTGATTTTCGATCTTATGCTTTGTTTCCTTTAACATGTTTTATTTCCATCATGTTCCTACATATGTTCTGATATGTTTTGTTTCCGTCCTGTTTCCGCGTACATTCTGATATGTTCTATTTCTGTCCTGTTTTTGCATATGATCTGATTATTCTGTGTTTCCGCTTGTGATCTAATTCGTTCTGTTTTGCTTGTGATTTGATTTGTTATGTTTCCGCATGAGATATGATTAGTTGACTTGCCTATGAACTTTGAATTAGAATGAATATGGGACTCTGTTTCGACAAATTGAATAGAAACTATAGGATGTTGAATCTCTGGATTTTTGGGTAATGCTATTTGACTGTAACTGAGAAATTTAGAATATGGATGATTGGACTTTGAACCTTGGAAACCAACTAGACTTAGTGTTGAATTGTTAAGTATGAACCTTGAACCCTGTATCTGAGAGTGAATGTGAATAGTGAAAACATATCCAAACTTTGACTGTGAGTGAACATTGACAAGTGGACCGGTACGACGGTTATCCGTACACAGTGTATAGTGTATAACATACATAGTGGGCCTGTACGGGGGCGATCCGTACGCATTGCATAGGATACATAGTGGGCCCGTATGGGGGCGATCCGTACACATTTTATAGCATACATAAGTGAAGTGAACGAAGTGAACATAGTGAGTGAAGTGAACATAGTGAGTGAAGTGAACGAAGTGAGTGAAGTGAACGAAGTGAACATAGTGAGTGAAGTGAACACAGTGAGTGAAGTGAACGAAGTGAACATAGTGAGTAAAGTGAATACAATGAGTGAAGTGAACATAATGAGTGAAGTGAGCATAGTGAGTGATGTGAATGCAATGAGTGAAGTGAAACATGAAAATCTGGAATTTGAGCACAGTGAATAAGAATTATAAGCTTGTGTCTCTATTATCGAATATTTGCCTTGTTATTACTTTTATTCTGCTATCAAACGTCTGATCTATTAAATCATTAAATTGCCTTTTAATATCTCGACCGCTTACGCTTTGAACTCTGTCATTAGTAAGATGTAACTGCTATTGATGTTCTTCTACTGAGCTTAGATGTAGCTCACCCCAGACTATACGTCACAGGTATAGCTTTTCATCGGGGCGTTGGACTTGAGGAGAATTAGAGTTGCCTACTGGAGGGAGAAGCTCACTTGGTTTGGCACAGTGACTTCTGAGACTTGAGTTTTGTACGTATTTGTACACCACTGTTTAGGTGATGGTTAATCATCATCGATGGTTTAGCTTGTTTCCTTTAGATTACGTGTTCTCGATATAGAATGGAGTTTTATATTTTTGTTCTGCCATGTGTACCTATTTTAATTCCGCTCATGTGTGTTTATACTAAGTATATTCTGTATCAGATTGTGTTCTGCGATCTGGCGGTCCGGGTTTTCCCATATTTGATTGGTTTAAAAAAAAAAAAAATCTCTATGGAAAGATAAGTTGGGAAAATTCGGGCTGTCACAGTTGGTATCAGAGCTTAGGTATTGGGTCTTGTTGGGACCCGAAGCTATGACAGTAAATTCTGTCAGGGCAGAGGAGACACAACTGTGATTGTGTCGCAGTTAATGTCAGAGCTTAAGCTTTAGATTTTATAGGAGACCTGCGGATATAACTTTAAGTTTTGACAGAATTTAGGAAGCATAGAGAAGCTTAGATTATCTTTGATTAAGATTAAGGCTTTGGATCTTCACGATTACTTTTAATGAAATTTTGTTCATTGTGACTGATCAATATGGCTCCACGTGTCAGAGGAGGTAGAGGTAAACCGCGAATGGTCCACATGATAGATGTTCCTGAAGGCGAGGGTACGTCACGTGGGAATGATAGTGGT
Source organism: Chloranthus sessilifolius (assembly GCA_021018995.1). Lineage (NCBI taxonomy): Eukaryota > Viridiplantae > Streptophyta > Magnoliopsida > Chloranthales > Chloranthaceae > Chloranthus > Chloranthus sessilifolius. The sequence goes on along the minus strand of CM037595.1, from coordinate 89,487,644 downwards.
AGTGATAGACAGGTGTTGGAAGCCTTGGCTAGCAATATGGCTCAACAGACAGCTTCAATGACTCAATAGACAGCCTCAATGGCCCAACAAGCAGAGTTACTTGCAGCCAGGAACCAACCTTCAAGGTTTACAGAGTTTAGAAAGATGCATCCTCCAAACTTTTCGGGACAAGTTGATCCACTTGAGGCCGAGAAGTGGTTGAATGAGATGGAAAAGATCTTCGAGGTGCTCCAATGCACCGAAGTTGAGAAGGTATGGTGGGCAGCCTTCAAACTGGACGGAGAAGCTGCTCCGTGGTGGAAGTTAGTATATAGAGTTAGAGTGTTGGAATTTCCCAATACGCCATGGGCTTGGGCAGAATTTGTAGAGATATTTAATGATAAATACTTTCCCAAGATCATACGACATCAGTGGGAGGTACAGTTTATAAAACTTAAGCAAAATATGATGACTGTGCGAGAGTACGGGGCTGAGTTCAATAGATTATCGCGATTTGCACCTCAGCACGTGGCCACCGAATTGATGAGGGTCAGAAAATTTTAGCTTGGCTTACGACCTGATATACAGGAGAGCGTGGCGATGTGGGAGATGGAAACCTTTGGGGGCGTGATATCAAAGGCTCTCATTGTAGACGAAGAAATTTAGAAGCGGTTCTTGAGGAGAGACCAACAGAATAGGAGCGATGCCAGTCGAACGCAATCTTATACATCTGAGCCGACCGGCATGGAACCGAGACTACTGACTCCTGCATCTATTTAGCCTGCTCAGACTGCTTACTCGAGACCATCCATGCCTATGTCTTCGAGACCTTTTCGCCTTTCACCACCTACCATGGCGGTAGTACCAGGGGTGCAACAACCTTCACGCAGTACTTCAACAGCATTGGTTGAGTCCTGACAACTGTTGGTGGGCTAAGAGAGCATGCCTTAAATGTGGACAAGTTGGACATCGGATTCGACCCGATCTACTAAATAACGGTGCAATCGCGGTTCATGGTATCAGATCTTTCTTTAACTTTTTTTTTTTGATGATGGGGTATTTTTCTGGTGGTGAAGCGATGGTTGCTCCGCTTCCTGCCTCGCCTGGCTCAGATGCACCTTGCCAGTGCACCGAGTTTCCGATCATACTTTCAGCCGTTTGCGCCTTTTTTGCGTTCAAAATTCATAGAAATCTTGTGCAATAAGCCCATATATATGTATATATATTTTCTTTGTGTGTCGTCTTGATTCTTCTTATTGTTTCATTTTTGTTGATGAAATCCTATAATGGGTCTTCTGTTGATTTGATGCAATCCTATAATTGGTTTTGTTTTCCCCCTATAATTCACTATGTTTCTTAATAATATATCTATTTCTTTTTGAGTTTTCTTGCAATCTAATTAGAAAATATAGCCAATGTCTTATCGGCCATGCATTTAGTTGAGCTTTGAGATTTGCACTGACTTTTATGCTCTCTAACGGTATAGAATCAGATTCTCGTATTTCCAAGGACAACAGATAGGGTGGGACTGGAAAACTGATTCTACTTGGTAGGACCTGACCATTGCCCAACGATTGTGTATGTCTCATACTCCACTCACTAGTCACTACACAGCTTGTAGACTAAGGGAACCTTTATTCGCGCCAACAACACGTTTTCTGAAAGCACCAATGCTTGGAACCCTTTCTAATCCATTGACTGCTTGAAATAAGATAATGGAGATCGTTTTTCACCCTAATGGTCCACACAACGACACTTGAGATCATGATCTTACCATCATACGATAATTTTATGATTCCATGTGTCACAGATCTCCCAAAAATGGCCCTAAAATCATGTTTGAGTGTAACGAATGCCATATGATTTGAGGGCCACGTTTTGGGTATCTGTCACGCAGAAAAAATTATTGATCGTCTGATGGTACACTTATGATCTTAAGATCCGTTGTATGGAAGATCAAGCAAAAAGGATCTCCATCCTCTGATTACAAGCATTCGATGGGTTTCAAGGGGTTTTAGATGTTGGCGCTTTCAATGAATTGTTGGCGTGAATAGTGGTATGCGTAGACTAATTCTTTGCTCTTAATTTTTGAGCCATTAATTGCACACACAAAAACAGACTGTTGCACGCAAATTAAAAGAGAGACTTAGTCATTTGGAGACCCGTGCCATATGTAAATATCATATAAATCATCGATTATGAAGGACATGATCTAAAGATCTATGCTCCAAAAGAATAGCACGAAGCATAGTCTCTATCTTTTGATTTAACGTAGTAAAAAATCGAGACTTTTCACTGCTTGCAACATATGATAGATATTGTTTTTCCTGCCAATCTTTTGCATCAGAGATCTTTAAATCACGACTTTCAAATCAAATGGTTTAGATGGATTTTCCACATGAAACAAGTCCTCATAATACTAAGTTTCTAGTTTGTATTTTTGTATGTGCGAGTAATGACTCCTTTGAGGCTTCTAGATGCATGCTAGTTATGATCCCAACCGTTAAGAGTGGAAGAATTTGTTTACAACGATAAAATATGGCAGATTGCCATTTAACAGGAGAATTTCATTTTGGCTGTGTTAGGGATTGCTCTTTGCTTTGGGGCAAAGCAGTTTAGTATGTGATTGTGCTTGGCTGTAATACTATTTGCTCTTTGGGAGAGTGAAAGAGCCAAATTTGATTCTCTTTAAAAAAGTAATTAATTAAACCTCCTATTTCAAGGGGGCTGCTCTTTGACTACAAAGAGCAATCCCAAACACAACCTTAGTGGATGGTCAAGAAAAGAGTTAGGATAATCAATAGTAATGGCTCTGTCTATGGATCATACACATGTACCAGTCTTAGATGCATGAAAAACTTTTTGGGCACTTTAGAAAACAATGCCTCAAAAACAAACTTTTTAGCAAAAAATGCCTCACTTCAAATGTTTTAGAAAAACGTGCTTGCACGGATTTTAGAACTTTAGAAAATCGTGAAAAAATCGTGCTTTCACGATTTTCTGAAGTTCCAAAATCTGTGAAACCACCGTTTTTCTAAAACGTTTGAGGTGAGGCATTTTTCTGTAATTATGCATGATTAGTTTTTCACTAATCATGATTCTCTATACCATGATTAGTTTTTCACTAGATGTGAGGGTTAGGAGGCCCTCAGTGTTGGGAATTAAATCTAATATTAAGGGTATTTTTTGTATAGAAGTTTAGGGATATTTATCTCTTCTGTATTATCAGTATTTTAGGAAATGCTGTAAGCTCCTAGAAGCATCATAATTAGTTGTATCCAGAAGGTGTGGAGATATTCCAAATAGGTTGAAAAAGTCAATTCCTGTCTCTCAACTTATGGCTCTGGAAAATTTCATTGTAAGCGTTTGGAAATGTGTAGAAAGTGTCTAGAAAAGTCTCCATGTACAAGCATTGTTGAAGTAGCAAGAAGTGAAAAGAAGAATAATTTAGAGTTTCTAATTGGATCCACAAGCTTTCCACAACTCACATATGTTATTTCTTACATGTATCGTATTCACATTGATAAAGAGCTATGATTACTGCCAATTACAATGACGAAGAGCCAAATAAGCAATCTCCGTATCTCCACACCAATCGCAAACATTTCTCCATCATTCATTGACACTGACACGTTTAACATCATCAACTAATAAACCATGAATGAAGCCCCAATCATCTCCATCACCTTTTCCTTACCACCACATTTTCTGGATCAATGAAGTAGGAATACAAAATTTGGACTTCCTTTTTCTTCAACGACGACAGTGGGATGCGGTACATAATCACTACCGGGCCTGGACCAAGGCCATAGAGGCGGCTGCCTCGGGCCCCCAAAATTTAGGGGCCCCAAACCTGGAAAAACAATTTTTTTAAGTAATTTTTTTTTTTGAAAATATTTTTAAAGGGGCCCCATATTCAATTGACATGGGCCCCTCACAATGCAAATTAAGGTTGGGCCGTTGGGCTTGATGGAATCGGGTGGGCCCACTTAAATTTTAAGCCTTTAAACGAAAAAAATAAACACCCACGCCCTGGGACTGTGCATTTTTTGGACTGAACCAACCAAACCGACCGAACCGAACCGCCGGGTTTGGTCCGATTTGGGTTTGGTTTGGAAAAAAGAAAACCGAAAAGTTTGGTTTGGTTTCGGTTCTAAGCCTCCCCAAGCCGAAACCGAACCAAATGTAGTTTGGTTTGGTCTCTCTCTCTCTCGGCTCCACACCACCACCGCGGCCCCACCCACCATCGGCCAGCCCCAACACTGGAGTGAACATCGCATCTAACATTCCTGGGCCCCACCCTGGCATTCTCTTCGGCTCTTTCATCAGCCAATCCGAAATTAAAGTTTTTATGATTTTGATGTTTTTTTTTCTTTTTCTCTCTCTTAGTTTCTTTGATTTTATTTCTTTCTCTCTCTTAAATCTTGATGATTGAATGTATTTAATTAAATATTAATTTAATTTTTATCTTATTTAGTAATTAGGATTTTTTAAGTTAAGGAGGTGTGGCAGTGGAAGGCCCCTTATATGCATGGCGATTTGAAACCCAAACTACATATTTGCATTTTGCATTATGGGAGAGTTGGGTACTTATTTACTTCATAAACAATTAAAAAGGCTGATGCTACTACCACACAACTTCATGTTACAGCCACCTCACTTTAACAAAGGAAAAAATCGTTGATTGCTTCAAATCTGACAATGGAGATCGATTTTCATCCTCCACACAGTAGATCTTGAGATCTTGGACCTACTATCAAACCGTCAAATTTTGATTCCACGTTGTACACATTAAGTGAATGTGAACTGCGTTTAACGGTAAGTGGTTCACGTTCACTTTTTGGGATGTTTGACATCTGACTGTTTTGTGGAAAGTTGGGGTGTAAAACAATCTTCATCGGCTAATTTAAAAAAATCAACAGATTTTTCCTTTGTTTAAGTGAGGTGGCTATAACACATTTGTGAGAGTAATAGAAGCTCTAAAACTTGCCTGCTACCAACCCCTACCAATTTAATAAAGGATACCTTTAAATACACCTACTGAATCTTAAAATGTGCCAATGCTATTGATTGCTTTAAATCCTGCAATGGAGATCGTATTTCACTCCAATCTTCAACACAAGGAATCTTCAGGCAATGAACTTATCATTAGCCGGGTAGCTTTTTATGCCACAAGTCAAAGATGTAAAAAATGTAGCTCTAAAGTCATGTTTGAGTGTGATGTGTGCTTAGGATCTATGACATGTGAGATGTGAGATAAAAAACTAATTGTCTGATGACACATTCATGGCCTCAAGATCCCTTGTGTGGATGATTGGAGTTAAACACGTTCTCCATCGTATGATTGTATGATTTAAAGCAATCAGTGATTTTTGGAGTGGGCGCATTTCAAGATTCGGTGGGCGTATTTAAAGGTACCCTTTAATAGATAAGCCTCATTAATCATTAATGACATTAAATTGAATGACAAAGATAGTTTTATGGGCATATCATCGAACAGTCAGGTGACACACATGTCAAAAAAAAGTGACCCAAAGATACCGTGACCCACATAGGGCAATGGTTCGGTCCAACTAGTTCATAGAAGAGAATCTTGACTTAAGTCATGATTCTCTTTCATCCAATGGCTGGAAATCTGGTTGAACACGAAATTAAGTTCAACCAGTAGATCAAAATTGATAGGTCATTTAAATGAATTATTTTAAGTAATTATATAATATAAATAGTATTTTTACATTTATGTTTATATTTTTTTAAAACATAAGACCTTATTTTTTTTTCTTTTCGAATGCGGATGATAAATGAATTCTTTTAGATAATTGTATAATATAAATAATATTTTTACATTTATGTTTATATTTTTCTAAAACATAAGACCTTATGTTTTTTTCTTTTTGAGTGCAGATGAACAAGTTTGGAGATGCCAAAAAGTTATTGTTTGGGTTACTCGATCCATCGGGTACGTTCTATTATTTAGCTTTACTCTTTTTGTATTACATTTTCTTTTAATATATACCTTTATTATATTATTAGTTGTATTTTAAAATTATACGTAGTTGAATGAAATATGGAGATATATCTAATTTAATTAGGAATACGAGTATTATTTTATTTGTTAAAAAATAGTTGTTGCGAATTTTTTTTTCTAAAGTAATATCAAAGAGGGGCCCCATTTTAGGAACTCGCCTTAGGCCCCTAAAATCTCAGGGCCGGCCCTAAAATCTCATTCCAATCTAGATTGGGAATATCTCTATCTGGAGCATCTCTATCCAACTCTAATCTCAACCATTATTTTTTTTTTCTTTGTTATGATCACCCAGTAACTGAATTTTGGTTGTTTAATGTCACCTTTCTGTCATATTTGAATTTAACCCTCTGTGTGACAGCTTGAATTTCTGCACCCAAAAATTCGTACCATCAGGATCATACTCTGGATGATCCCTGGAACAAAACAAAGAGTGTTTGCTCGTCTAGCGAAAATTAAAGCAGACATTGTCTCGTAGTGGCGGATCGAGTCATCATATAAGGCTTAAAAGTAATGAAGAAATAAAATAATGCAAATATATATATCAAAGAATATATATCCTCAAAAAGGAACTAAGAAGAACCACTGGTGATGGACATCCATCACCCAACACAATAGTTCCCGATGGTTGTTCCTAGAGAATGTATATGTATACAAGCAAACATATATAATAAATAATATACAGAAAGTGGCCACCAGGCGCACAGATAATCCAAAATATACATGTATAGGACTTAAAACACAGAACTTATACCCAAGCTGCTAATAAAACTCGTCAGCAGGGGTGTCAGTGTCCTCCTCCTCTGCCTCAGCCTCTGGCTGGTAGTCAGGGTCACTCTCTATGTCGGGAGCCCTAGCCTCAGAACCTATTATATTAAAATAGGGTGGGCTATCATCTTCAAACAATTTGTATCTAAAATATAGAGCATGCTTGCAGAATATAACTTAGAGCAGATATATAAGTCAGAGAGTGCAGACAGAATGAGATAAATGTAGACAGATAAACAGATATGCCGTAAAATCAGAATGCAAAACTTTTAACGATCAGAGCAGATACAGCAGTATAAGAATGGACTTTAATTTCAGAGTGATTAGATGTATGCATATAGTAATTATCTACTTAAGATCTATATACTTAAGTAACTCCCGTAAATATAACACGTGGTAGCTAGATGTGTGTCGATGGGTAATCCCGACCATCGTCGTTCAATGAACAATTACAGAAAATGCATCAATGCTTCATCTAAGGAGCACAATTGTGCCGATGAATTTTTAAAGCATATGCACAGATATCTAGCCATACCAGTCGTGGGTATCTTGTCACGTTAGGGGAATTCGCAGATGGAACTTTAAATCAATACATATAAAGACCTCAGAATTAGATAACAGAAACAGATGACAAAGCTTTTAACAGACATAAATCATATGCAAATACTCAGATAATGTGCAGTCAAAATCAGATACAAGTTAAGTTGAATTTCTCCTACCTCAGATCAAGTCTTTCTAAGCAAATCTAAAGTTTTTTAAAATGTTCAAATGTTGACCTAGATTATGTGAGTAGTATACTAAGTGTCAGAAGTGTCAGAACAGTAATTGGCACAAGGTCTAGCCTTAAATTTCCCAGAGACCAAAACAGCAGAATAGGGGAACTCGATCGATCAATACCTCTGTTTGATCGATCGGGTTCACATCTGATCGATCAATCTCATCGTTGATCGATCGGATGTCTCACACCTAACCAGTCTGAACAAAGGATAATTGATCGATCAACCCCTTAGTTGATCAATCATATTCATAAGTTGATCGATCAATTTCCCTAATTGATCGATCAAACCAGTATTTTCATATATCTAGAATAGAGGAAATTTGATCGATCAATCTCTTCAATTGATCGATCAGATTTCTAAGGTCAGAATTTTCAGAAAAATAGGCCTCCTGTTCTATAGTTTCTTAATAAAATTAGACCGATCAATTCCACAGCTTGATCGATCAATTCCCAATTGATCAATCAGTTCACCCCTGATCGATCACTTCTAATATTGATCAATCAGTTCCAAATTCGATCGATCAAACCACCAGTTTGATCGATCGAGCATATCGGGCTCTCACTTCTCAAGAATTTCACCCTACAGTTTCATAAGGGTCTTTCACACAATTCGATCGATCAACTCCCTAGTTTGATTGATCGGATTACAGACTGATCGATCAATTCTCAATTGATCGATCGGGTCTGACAGTTAAACAACCATTAATGGGGTTTGTTGAACTCAAATCCATTTCACACTTGGCCTTTATGATTCACCATGAATCATCCAAACCCACATAAATGTATACTTATAACCGCAAATTCATATAAAACCCACAACAACTCCCCTCTTGGAAGGTTGCCTCTTAGTTCACGGCATCCTAGGTTCACGGTGGGTTTTAGATTTGGGATTTAGGAGGTTGCCGCTTTGAACTCTCTGTAAAACCAGAGGTACTTCCCCACGTCAACGCCCAGATGTATATTGTTTTCCCAAACCTATTCGATGTACTCTCGTCGCTTCTTTCACGAACAATCGAAGGGTTTCTCTCGCACGGTCTTCACAGATGTTTTTCTAGAATGGGTTTGTAAGCAGAGGTTCAGAACTAGAGTAAAGAGAAGAGGGATGGGGCATTCTAACCTTCCTTTTCTCTTAAGCTACTAATGGAAATATCCCAGATATTTCCATTTTAGTCTCTTTTTCTACGATGTTGAGCACACACACACTACACGTGTTTCTCATTCTACACACAGACTTAATCGCCTCTCGAACTTGCCTCGCGAGTGACCAATCACTCCGTACTCTTATAGATTAAAGATTCCCACATTAATTATCTTTTATTTAAATTTGAAATGTATCTCAATTTCTGTGTCGGGCACGGATACCAAAGCAGTCAGGAAGTTTTCAGAATTTCAGGGTCGTTACATTCTCCCCCCCTTAGAAATTTTCATCCTCAAAAATGTTAGGCAGGTTTATGGTATACCCTAATGCTAATTGGCAGTACAAGGTAGAAACGAGCAGTCGAATATAACATACAAGAGTAAAATAGGTAAAACAATAATCGAACCTTGCATACAGAACAACAAATCATAATCATGTAGTAGCAATCATGCATGCAGAATAGAATTTATATGGGAAATAGAATGATATATATACAGATATAAGTAGTAACATAACACATAAATGAAGAACCGGGCTCCGTAGGTACTGCTGGTCAGCTTGGTCTGGGTGGCTCAGTGCTATACTCGAGCGGGTCCACAGTGTGGAGACGAGCATGTCCCAGCATGGGAGTGGCAATAGTCGCGTAGGAGTGCTGCATCAACAGCTCGAGCATCCCCTCATGGTAATCTAATCGTCAATGCACCTAACGTTGGAACTCCTCCATCCCGTCCAGCCGCTCGTGAAGTCTCTTGTTGTTCTCATTCATGATGGCTAGGAGGGCTTCAAGAGTAAGGGTGGAAGACTCGGGTCGACGCAAAGTAGATGCTCGTGCAGGCCAGCGCGACGGAGTAGGGGCAGGTCTAGCAGGTGCCTAGGGCTGAGGCGGATGGTCAGGTTGTGCCTCCCCCGCATCAAGAGCTTGCTCTGCTGCCTCTTCTCCCGCCTCTACTGGAGGGACCTCCTCCTCATTCGGCAATCATTTGACCAAAAGATTGTAGCTTTTGGTCCAATCCTTCAACAGAAAAACCTTGACATTGTCGTTTCTTCTTGGCTCGCTAGGAGCCATACTGTACGCTTCACGCATGGCGTTATATTGCTTCACCATGCTCGTAATCAAACGCACGTAGGGCATCTCCCCCTTAGACTTCACCTTTCTTGTCAACCGATTAGAGGCATCAAGCATGCTGTCTATAACCACATCGGCGACGAAGAACCAACGATTCTCAAAGGCGGAGAAAAGAAATTTTTGTACGATGCCCGTACGTTCCGATCGGTGTAGAAATGGGTAAAGGACACACTTGACATAGGTGTCAAGCATCTACAGGTTATCGGGTAACTGGGCCCTCTTAACTGACTGGCCCGATCCATGCAAACCATGGGTCATCTTAGCGATGACATCCTCAAAAGGCACCTCCTTGATGTAAGGAGCCGCCAAACCACACGTCTCCACGTATCCCGATGGGCATTGCATGGTGGCGGCGATGTGAAATTGATTAAATCGGTACTCTAACCCGTCGATCATGGTAACCATTTGATGGCAGCTACCACCCCGACGGAGGTATTGGAAAAATAGACGTACTATGCGTGGGCAATAGTAGTCGTGAAAGGTCTTTAGGATGGGCTTAAGCCCTAGCTTCTTAACATATTCAATCGCCAAAGCCATCTCAGGACAATCGTAAAAAAGAGTTGGGGTAAACTCTTGCTCAGCCAAAAAGCTATTGGCAGCCCAAAAACCTTTTGGCAATTCACGTTCTAGAAGTAGTGGTTAGGACGGGCCAATAGGGGGCACGGGTGGTGGTGGTGGAGCCACGGGTTGCACAATGGGTGGTGCAGCCGGTTCAACGTGCGTGGTGGTTGCCCGGGCACGCGAAGTAGGAACCTTGCGCGAAACATTCTTCATGCGCGGTCCCATGGTTCACAAATGAGAAAAATTACAAGAAAAACCCTAAAGAATTTGGAAAATGTAGGGTTTACCGTGCTTGGGATCCAAAAAGTGAGCGAAGGGATCGAGAAAGTGGAGCTCTGGTAGCCGTGAGTCGCCGAAAATGAGTCCGGAAGCCAAGACTCTCCCTTGATCGTTCAAATGGGTATTTTAAAACCCAAGCGCCACTTAAATTGACCGATTTGATCGATCAATGTTCAATTGATCGATCGAATTCACAACCTTAAAAAAACCCTAACCCGATAGATCGATCGATCGAACCCCTTGGTTGATCGATCGGACTCCAATGTTGATTGATCAATCTGTCCCATTGATCGATCAGATGTGTACAAAACCCAAAATCCACTTGATCGCTCAATCCTTGAATTGATCGATCGGATTCAACAATTGATCGATCAAATAACTCTTTTGATTGATCGGATTGGCCTAAATTGGAACTTCAACATTAATCGATCAGCTACTCAGGTTGATCAACATGTTTGATCGATCAAATCGCCACTTTGATCGATCGAATTTGACAACAAAACTGTCATGCGGAATTCAGGTTTAAAAGAACCATCCAGTCATAGAATCACGATAAACACTGTATACTAATCTAACACATGTTCTAAATATTCAACAGATACGCAGTACAATATCGAAATAAATTGAATATTAAAAGTACCGCGCATATCAGTTAAACAAATGTGGGTACTGCTCGCGAATTTTGGCTTTGCACTCCTAGGTAGCCTCCGTAGAAGAGTGATTCCTCCACTTTACTAGCACAAGTGGGATCATCTTTGTCCGTAAAACCTGCTCTTTACGATCCAAAATCTGCATAGGTTCCTCCACCAAGGCCAAGTCCTCTTGAAGTTCGATCAGTTGAAAGTCTAGGACGTGCCTTGGATCCTTCACGTATATCTTCAATATCAAAACGTGAAATACATTATGCATGCTTGCCAACTGCGGTGGCAGAGCAATCTGATAGGCGACTTCTCCAACTCGTCCAAGTACTTCAAAAGGTCCAATATAATGTGGACTCAACTTTTCACATTTTTCGAAATGCATTACGACCTTGGTCGGTGAGATCTTGACAAAGACCTTGTCTCCGACCTAAAAATAGGTGTTAGCATAATACAATTTGAGTGGATAAGTAACGTAAAGTATTGAACACAATCAAGAATACCTGAAACTCGACTTGCGTTCGATGAAGATCGACGTAACTTTTCTGGCGACTTTGAGTAACTCTCAATCTCTCGCGGATCAACCGAACCGTCTCGATTGCACTGTCCATGATATCAGGTCCCAAAATAAGTTTCTCACCGACTTCCTCCCAGTTTAACAAAGATCTGTATCGTCGTCCGTATAATGCTTCATAGGGAGCCATGCCAATACTAGACTGATAGCTGTTGTTATACACGAACTCAATCAAAGGCAAATACTGATCCCATGACCCGTGAAAGTCTAACATGCATGCACGTAGTATATCCTCTATGATCTGGTTCACTCTCTTAGTCTGACCATTTGTCTGCGGATGAAATGTTGAGCTGAAGTCAAGTCTAGAGCCCATGCCTTCCTAAAATCTCTGCCAGAACTGTGATGTATAAAGTGGATCTCGATCACACACAATACTGACCGGTATACCATGAAGTCTGACTATCTCTTTCATATACAGCTCTATAAGCTTACTGGTAGTGTATAAAGTACGGTACGACAGGAAGTGTGCAGACTTAGTCAGTCTATCCATAATGACCCAGATGGCATTGTGTTTCCTCAATGTCCTCGGCAATCCTAATATGAAATCCATAGAAATGGCTTTCCATTTTCATTCAGGCACTGGTAGTGGTTGCAATAAACCTGCTGGATTTCGATAGTCTACTTTTACTTGCTGGCAGACCAAACATCGAGACACGTACTCTACTACGTCCTTCTTCAATCCTCTCCACCAGAAGCTTCGCTTTAAATCTTGATACATCTGTCAAACCAGAGGTACTTCCCTACGTCAACGCCCAGATGTATATTGTTTTCTCAAACCTATTTGACGTACTCTCGTCTCTTCTTTCATGAACAATCGAAGGGTTTCTCTCACACGGTCTTCACAGATTTTTCTATAATGGGTTTGCAAGCAGAGGTTCAAAACTAGAGGAAAGAGAAGAGGGATGGAGCATTCTAACCTTCCTTCTCTCTTAAGCTACTAATGGAAATATCCCAGATATTTCCATTTTAGTCTCTTTTGCTCCAGTGTTGAGCACACACACACACCACGTGTTTCTCATTCTACGCAGACCTAATCGCCTCTCGAACTTGCCTCGCGAGTGACCAATCACTCCGTACTCTTACAGATTAAAAATTCCCACATTAATTATCTTTTATTTAAATTTGAAATATATCTCGATTTCCGTGTTGGGCATGGATACCAAAGCAGTCGGGAAGTTCTCGAAATTTCAGGGTCGTTACACTCTGCTATGGGTTTCTAATCTTTGATATGTCAATGGCAATGTTGAGGTGATTCTCTCCTTACACATGATCTTTATACACTTCAAACTCTTAAACTCTCCTCGATAAAGAAGAACTAAGATTTTCCGCAAATTAAAAAAAAAAAAATACTATGTTTATTTTTAAATTGGTTGTATGGATCTCTAATATAGAAAATTGCAAATATGGTAGAGTTTTATAACCAGAACCTTAGTACAACAGAAAGGCGCATCAGAGTTCAGCTGGGCAAAGTGTCACAAAATTGTCGTTTCCATTGCTAAAGTATCCCATAGTGGATTAGAATAGGGTGTTGTTGGTGATGGAGATTGTGTGGTTTGGTAATAGTGTCAGAATTTGTGCTCCAATCTTGAAGCTTTGTGGATTGGAGAATGAGATCCATTGAGGCAAAATTTGGTATCTGATCAATGAAGAGTTGTGTTGGAAGGAGAGCGAGTAGAAGTTCTCATCGTTTGGGGGATGAAGTAAGGTACAGAGAGGAAGAGTGGATGAGACAATTACATATGACTTATTGACGCACCTGAAGAAATCATCAACCACCATCAAGTCTCCCTGTCTCCGCAACATTCTTTATCCCAAGCAACCAACCCTTCTTCACACTCTCACAATCCGATTGCAATCCTTTGTTGCTCGGATAACAAATTTTGCCATAGTGGCTTTCCTTTTCTGACTTACAGAGCATCAAGATTGTATCAGGAATTCCAACGCTTTTACCAAACAACACAATCACCAACAATATTGTGGACCTTTACCATCGATGGCAGCCTCATCAACCGACTTGATGTACTAAATAACTGTGTGGCACAATTTTCGTTTTCATTGCTAAACACCCCCACCCATGAGACCACAAGAGCCTACTGTGTTGCAACAATATAGGCTACAGAGCATCGGAACTGATGTCACTATTATTCAGATCCATCGGGATTTGCAGCAATAGTCGCATCACCATTCTAAAGATCTATCCCAGCTTGCTCAATTCTCTCAAGTTTTGCACTCACATACCCAGTCCATCACGAAGCTGGAAAGCCAAATTGGGCAGCTAGCTTCGTAGATGACAAAGAGAGAAAGTGGTCAGTTACCATCGCACTCAGTTATCTACCCGAGAGGACAAACATTTATGGGGGAAACATGTGCCCCCACTGATCAAATTTGAACTCCTCAAAGGTCCTATCAAGGTACTGACACATCTATAGCAGGATTTTGTAAATTATGTGCGTTATTTTTTTTGTTTCTTTTAGGAAATTTTAGTGAGAAGTGCATTACGATTCAAATTATAGTAAAACACGAGTGATCATAAGGCCTTCTCTGTTGTACTCTATTAGAATATGAGTAAACATATGGATTTATGTATGCTCGTAAATTTTCCTTTCAAGTATATTATTTCTTACAAGCAAATTGTAGCGCTTACGATTGACTCATAGAAGAGTTTGTGCCCGTCGTGAGCTGTGAAGCTAGAATTGTAGCCCATGATTCTAGGTTACAGGTGAGCATGGTGACCATTTCAGCCTATCACCTGGGAAGTTGAAACCCATTTATTCGTAGGGGAAGTTGAACACGCATTGTATTCATTATCGCCACCTGCCACCTGCCCCCTGCCAAGGCTTAATTGCACATCCCCTTCGAGATTTCTCTTGAGCGACGTTTCATATCCCTAGCCCTTTCCCTATAAAGCTATGTCCCATCACAAACCCACCCCATTCATTACCCCTTTCTTTTACCTTCCGTCTCTATAACCCCAGCATCATGGCGTAAGAATCCAACCATGACGACCTCAACAAAAGACTTGATCGCCTTATTGAAAGGGAGAAGACCGAGATTCTTGTTTGTTTGGCCATGATAGAAAGGTTGAGGCGCCAACGACCCATCTTAGACGTTGAATCATCTACCACAATCCCCCTTCGCCATACACCCCTTCCTAACTCTCCATCCTCTTCCCCAATCCTCCCGTTTTCGAGTTCCTCTATACAGATGGAGGGTTGAGAACTTCACCGCCTCCCCCCTGACTTACAGTTTCAAAGATGGAAAGTGGAAGATATTCCGGAGTCAGGAGGGAAAGAGCTCTATTTGACGGGACAAACTTTGAAGACCTTGAGATGACATAATTGTGCTTATAATCACGTCATAGTCAGAGTGTCTGTTTGTGTCTAGATTTTTTCTAGGTTTTCTCTTTTTGTAATTAGTTTTCCTATTTCTTGCACAATCTTTGTAAATATTTCCTTTTAAATATTAATAGAATTTTTTTTTTTTTTGTTTATCTCTAATTTTATTTTATTTTTCTTGCTTGGTGCTATTTCCTTATAGATACTGTCGGATGTTGTATCCTCCAAGTTTGGGGGAGGGATTTGATTTTATTTGTGCCTATTTTGTGCCCGGTACATTTGTCACCATACTATGGACATACCATTTTGTATCCCCTATTCTGTTTGCAATGAGGACATTGTCCGATTTAAGTTTGGGGGGGAGGGGGTACACACTGTTGTGTATATTGTTGCTTATAAATTTAATATAAAATAAAGTAATAAATAAATAAATATTATTTCCTTTAGCTTTTTAGTTTAGTTTAATATTTTAATTCTGTTTTTAGGGTGATCTTTAGATTTTTAGGTTTGTTTTTAATTTTAATTTTTAGTTAACCATCACATAGGAGTAAATATTAGATGAAATTTAAATCCAAACACATTACCATCATCTTAAAAGAAGTTCTAAAATCAATGACAGGAAGCAATTAATATTCATGTTTAGGCCATTTGCACACTTGTATCATAACTGAATTTTTGAAATTAATATATTGTTTTGAATTGCGTAATTTAGATCATAGTTTCAGAAATATTTTGCCCTGCGAGCTTTTGAAACTTATCCTTTCTTTGAGAGAGACTGCTTTGTCTATATAAATTCCAATATTTCCTCGAGCTTCTTGACTATTTTAATTGAAATCTCATTACTGTATTTGAATCCAATTCTACGATTGTATTATCTATTTTTCTATAACTATTTATTATAGACATTGACACAATATGGCATCATTGCTAGTAAGTTTGGAAATGTGAAGAGGCTATTTTTGATACGTTTGAGCCAAGAAGCTAAAATCGCTTACCATTTACCTCTTGAACCCATATTAGAAACCTGAAACTAAATTTCTTTGTATCAAATTTTATAAACCTTAATCATATGTACTTTCTAAAGCTTTCGGTCTTTTACCCTTATGTACTTCTGAGAATTTGGATCAAAAGAAAAAATAGGAGAGTGAAAGGAGTATGCAAAAATAGAAAATGGTATATCTGATAAAGAAATAAAATCTGAAGGTAAAAAATATGAGATCAAATAAATAAATGAAAAGAGAAGAAAAAAAGGCTTCCAAATCTGAAAATGAGAAGAATCGAGAAAGTAATTGAAAAAGAGAAAGAGGGATTTACTAAAGAAAAAATATAAATGGGAAGAAGTGATCCAACTTTTTAGATCCTTGTTGAAGAAGAAAAAAAGAAAAAGATGAAGAGGAACAGGTGAGAGATAGACTGAATTCTCAGAACTTTAAATCCTTTTACTTTTCTTTGGAACCTTTAACTCAAAGCCCCATTATAAGCCGGACAAATACCTCTTTGATCCGAGATTTATAAAAGTGAGAGCCTAGTAGATGTGTTTCTGATGAGCACTATGGAAATATGATAATATAAGATTAGAATAGATTATATTTTCCATGAGATTTAACTTTTTGTCATATCCTTGAAATATTCACCATACATATTATTTTGCGAGACCCAACAAATTCGATATTCTTTTTGAGTGTATGTCATAGTGAGAGTTTGGATGAAAATATTTTCTAAATATGAGTTTAGAAAAGTCTATAATGAATAAATTCTATCATTGGTACGCACACACTCCACACTTTATATGAATTGAAACTGTTGAGTATTTGATCAAGGAAAACTGCTCAGATGGGAAGTAATGGAAAGATAGAATCTTATTTTTAAAAATCTTAACAACCATGTGATGATTAGCTAATGTACTAATAGTAGTTTAAAATTTATTTTTTTAAGTTCGATTTTTTTTTTTTTAAATTCAAAAATATTTAAAGTTTGTAAGTAACTTCACTAAAAACCTTCAGGAGACACAACTCCTCCATTAGGGATCACCTAGGTGTTTAAAAGTTTGTTATCTCTGCTAAATGCAATTGTGCTCCCTACGAAAATGACATTTAATAATTTTAGTTAGGATTACATATATTTCCTTGTTTACTAGAGACTAGTAAAACTTAAGTTTGTGGGTGTGATCAGTCACATATTTTACTAGTTTTGTATTGACAACTAAGTGTTGTTAGTCTATAGTTTGCTACTAATGATGTGTTGTTGATGAATATTTAAAATAATGAGCAAAAGAAAAATAAAGTGTTAATCTTTGCCAAAGTAAACTCATAAAGCAGTAAGATAGAAGATCGCAAAAAAATCATAGGTGAAACACCAGTTCTCGAGTTGACGAAGAGAAATCGTGAAGCTTATGAGCCAGTCGAAGTAAAATTGAGAGCCAAAACCAAAGAAAGAAATCGTAATCTTACGATTCTTCTGAAGAGAAGACTGGAAGAGAATAAGGTGAAGTACGAGCAATTGAGAAGAAATCGAATGAAGAAACATAAAGGAATACAAAATTGTGCCTTCGATTTTGTACTATAAAGCTCATGCATTACTGCTGAAGAATCAAGTGAGAGATGCATAACCATGCAAGAATCGAAAGCTCTAAAAAATGAATCCATGCATTTTGGATCTGACAGAATTGGCGAGGATCACTGCTGCTAAAGATCAGGAGAAGAAATCTCACACGCCTCTAATAGCCGAAGCAAGAAGGATATGTATTAGGAAGATTTGTTTTAGGTAGCTTACTTTCTTTAGAGTCCTAAATTATTATAACAAGCCTTTTGTGAATCTATAAATAAGAGGTTCTGCGTCCATGAATAAGCATCCTAAAAATCTTGATCATAGCTGACAACTAAGATTGGGAGGACAAAAGATCAAACCTACAGCAGTTTTATTTTCAGTCTTTTATTTTCTGCACTATAAAATAGTTTTAATTTCTGTTTGTAATACATCAAAGGATTTTTAATCTTAATTGACAACTAAGTGAGAGTTTCTGGAAGATTAGAGTAGTGTAATATTTACTTTCTTGCAATTTAATTTCCTGCAATTTATTTTCTATATGTAAATATCTGGGGACTGAAAGATTTTAATTGACGACTAGAATCTAGAAGGTTGAGGATTAGATTTATTTTCTGAACTTTTATTTTCAATATTTAGGATTTCGAGAGAATTTCATATTTTAATTGACGACTAAGATTTGGGGTACTTGAGAGCTAGTGTAACGATTTTTAAATTCATACAATAGATTTTTTTTCTGCACCATAGTTTAAACAAAATACCATTTTTATTCTTTAAAGGCAAATAGAAGCTTTCGGAATCGTAGTCTTCCATGTGGGATCGATCCTATACTCGTGCTATAATAGCATTGTGCGCTTGCAATAGGTTAACACAAGGAATAATTTGAGAGCTACCATTAGGTAGTCTGATTAGCTGGAGGTCGATGTTACAAGATATAATGGCTTTTCCTACTACGGAGGTAGAGGATATGTTAGTAACAGAGAAAATGAAATAAGCATTGTGACTTCAGAGCTTAGTTAGTGATTTGGGAATCGCACATGAAAGTGTTGATGTATTCTCCGAGAGCCAAAGTGTTATTTACTTAGTAAAGAATCATGTATATCATACTCGTACCAAATATATTGATATATGGTATTACTTCGTAGGGGAAGCAATCGAAGATGGCGATATCTTTGAAGAATGTAAGTACGAAGGAAATCTTACGGATATGATAATAAAGATGATATCGGTGGTCAAGTTTAAACGTTGTTTGGATTTGATCAATGTTCAACAGGTTTGAGCCCCCTCGGGGCATTGGTGGTAGCGGTGATACGAGTTTAGCGATGATTGGAGGAAATAGTACATGATGAAGCTTAGAGCCAAGTGTAGAATTGTTGTTTTATGCTCTAACTTCTTAGATTAGAAGTAGGATTTAAATCTTCTATATAAGGGAAAAAAGCTCTTAAACGAATTAAAGAGTTATCATTGTAAAACTTTAGTAAACCTATCTAAGGTTTTGTGGGGAGCATTGGCGAGGATTTAGTATTCTTATATTCTTGTATAATCATCAATATAATGAATCGTCGTTGCCCATGTACATAGGCAAATTGCCGAAGCACATAATATTTTCTTTAATGTGGAATGGGCGTCCTTAATAAATGGTTATTGGAGACGGCTTAATCATCTCCAAAACTCCTTTCTTTTGTAGTGTGTGTTTGATTTCCTTTTATTTTACGTTCTTATTTGATTGTTCATCGTGTGACTATTGATTAATTTGAGAGCTTCCGCACAATACTTACTATATTAGGGTTTTTTTTAATATATTAGGGTTTTTGCTATGCTTTTATATAGAAAGAGCAAGGATGCCTTTACACGTGTACACAATGAACGAAGCCTAACCAAGTCTAAGAACATTTACAGCCAAGTATTATATATTGAGTAATGCTACTGTTTATTGCTTATAGACACATATCAGCCTATATGTATCATTTTTGGCCCCATCAGATAGGATATGCACTCCCAATTTTATATGGATCAAATATTATCCCATATCGAGTCATATCGGCCTATATGCATCTAATATGAATCCCAAAAATGCCATTTTGACAAAAAAGGTTTTAATTTAGATATGTTTTAATAATTTAAAAGTAAAAATGAAACTCTAATATTAGCCGATTTGACCGATAAATATATAGTATATATGATACACATCGGCCTGGGACCCAGTCAATATGCTAGTCTTTAAAACCATGGTTATTAACTTATAGCTAAATTAGATATGAATGTTTGAGGACAATTAATATATTATAACATTTCTTAAATAAAATAAGGCTATTTGTTACCATTCTCTCATCTTCAAAGCCATTGGAATTTGGTGATATAAACTTATCAATACTTTTCCGATGGTTGTAAAGGTTGGTAAATGATGCTTCCCGGACCCTAAAAATAGTGGTAAAATCAGGATTTTCATCCAGCCGGGGCATAAAATTAAATTAAATTTTTTATAAATTATATACATATAAATTAATTAATAATTATTTATTAATAAAATATAATTTTCACTCAAATTGCATACAAAGAAGGAACTTTTTATTAACAAGATATTGATTATTATATATCATTCATTTACAAAAAATCAATCTCCAAAAATCATTGACAACGGTAATAAAGATTTCGGCTAAGGCAATTCCACTCGATGATTTGTCATATTTTGAAAGTATCAAGTTCATATTTAGATAATTAGGGCTTTAGGAAATCAAAGTGACCAAACGGGAGTGAACTGCCGAGATTTTCGTCTGATTTGGAAGGGTACCGGTTTGGGTTTGGTTTGGTAAAAAAAAATCCGAAAAAGAAAATTGGAAATTTTTTGAGAATTTCACGCAGAAATAGCTGTTAAGTCTTTTGACTTCTTTGTAGAGAATCCAAAATAGAGAATCCAAACTAGGGATGTGAACAATTCTAACCATGAAACATAGATCTAGAAACATGAATCTTAGTTATTTATTAAATAGGAATCAGATTAGTGAATCTAACAACCGTTAGATCAGAAACATCATTTGAGAATTGTTCTTCATAAACAATATAAAATGAAATTTAAAATCACAGAAGCTGAAAAATGTTTGAAGGAATTCAGACTGAAGTGTATTAGCAGGAAGAACAGATCCAGACAAAAACAAGAGCAGTAGATCAACCACCGTTCAGACTACTGAAATAATGTCTAGCATTTGGTCAGAATGCAAACAATTATAAACAAAATCCGCTCAATTGGAATTGAGCAACTTCGCATAGAAAAAAAGAAGAAGAAGCTATGTAGATCTGGATTGTATCATAATTCATAATCCCTTTTTTATATAATATGAATAACATTTTACAAATAATCCTTATAAAGCCCAACAATCTGATTCATAAGGTCAAGACTCAAGGCGGAGCCATATAGCACAATGGGGCCTTAAGCTCCCATTTAACTCTTGAAAATGTATAGGATATGCATCTTATACAACCTTCATTTATGTATAAGCCCCCCAAGTCTGTAGTGCACAAGCCCTCAAAATCTACGATAGAATAATTAGTAATATCGATCGACCATCGTTAGCCCTAGACAGAAGAAAATTCTGGCTACACCTTTGGGTTCGTGAACGGGCAAAATTGAGAAGATAAAGAAGAAGAAGAAGGAAGACGTACTAGGTTTCTTAGGGGGAACCTGTGGACGGCTGAGCTGAGCTGAGCTTTTTCGCTTGTGTGAATCTTCTGTGTTAAGAGCTATTTGCTTCTAGCAACATCACAAATTGGAGATGATGATGGAGAGGGAGAGGGAGAGGGAGAGGCGGAGGAAGAAGAAGAAGGTTTGCTCACCTAAAAATTTGGGCGGCCGCGACGGTGGCAAACGGATGGATAGCCGGCTGGAAAACGGCGACGACAGAGAGAGAGGGCGTCGTGGCAACAAGCCAGAGAGGGGCAGAAGGCGACAGAGAAGAAGAGGGAGGGAGGGAGGGAGGGCGGGAGGGAGGGAGAAGGTGAGGGGTTTTTAAAAGAAATGCGGGGTTTAGCTCTATTTTGCATTTTTAAGGCTTAAAGGGGTAATAAAAATTAATGGCAATTCCCCATCACTGGGTCTGCCACTGCCTGAAAACGCCATTACTAAATACAGTAAACGTTCAAGCACCAATTTAAGCTGCCTGCAAAAGTGTTTGTCAAAAGCGAGCTACCATATAACACTATCTAAACTCTAAAAGAGTAGGCATAGAGGAAAAGTATAATGAGCGGACCTCAAATAGCAGACCAACAACAGACTGCTTATGTGATGCTCATAGTGGCTGGCCTAACCTGCATTGTTGGTACCAAGTGCACTATCATTGAGCCACGTAAGCAGTCTGTCGAATGGTCTGCTGTCATGCGTCCCCCATATATCATTGTCTAGGTATTGGTGTACATATTGACCTCATAAAAAAATGTATAGGTGGCACGTTGCCCTTCTACACCACCCAATTTCCAAAATAAGTTAGATTAAAGAAGGAAAATTATTAAAGGTAGACAATATTTGCTAGACAATTTTGCATAAAGCTTATGTGGTGCGACATGGTTGGCTGCACGGCTTGGGCCCCACTCTGTGTGCAGCCAGTTATGTTGCGACACATAAGCTGCCTACAAAATTGTCTATCAAAATCGGTCCAATGTATAATGCTGTGTTTATAACTGCTGAGTGCTGAACTAACAGGAGAAATCAAGAATTGACCGTTACAACCGTTAATGGAGAAGAACAAAAGCAAATCTTAAATTCTTGATAGATAAATTATAAAACCCCCCTTTCATCCCTAAAACCCTTCAACAAACTCACTCACTCTCTCTCTCTCTCTCTCTCTCTCTCTCTCTCTCTCTCTCTAAAAGGTATTTGTTGTTTGCCTCCATCCGGTCACTATATCAGAGCCGTCCATCCATCATCTTCTTCCAAGTCACGTTTTTTTATCTTGATTGTTGCTGGCATTCAGACTTGAGAAAAAAAAACAAAAAAAACCATCAGACCCTTTATCTGTGCTTCTCTCATCTTTAGAAGGTATTCAATCTTTCCCTCTCCACCCATCACTGTATCACAGCCATTCATTCATCGTCTTCTTCCTCATAATTTTTTTTTTCCCTTGGTTCTTGCAGGCATTTGACACTGGAAAAAAGCTTCAATGGCGTATCACAGAATCCTACTATGGCAGCTCGCCGTCCTCATTATCCTTGGAGGTACCGCAAACACTAGACCAGTTTTGGCTTCCATCACACCACCAGGTCATCAGCTTCGCGACTCAGGACCGACGGTGGAGATCCAAAACATCATAGATGCACTAATTGGAGCCGGTGGTTTCGGAACCTGGGCCAATATTCTGTACGTAACAGATACATCAACCCTCCCTATATCTGCCACTTTCTTCGTCCCTAGCGATGAGGCCTTCCTATTGTCCTCCTTGGGGGCCGACCTTGACCCTTCGATGATCAAATACCACATCGCCCCTCAACGGCTGTCCTTCTCCGATCTTCAGAGCTTCAAGATCGGTGCCAAGATTCCGACACTCCTTCCCAATAACACGATCGCCGTCACCGACAACACAGTAGAAAATTTTACCATCGATGGATGCCTCATCAACCGACCCGATATACTAAGTAACAGTGTAATCGCAGTACACGGTATCGGATCTATCCTCAACTATACTCTCTACGGCAACCGATCTTCTTTATCATCTGATCAGCTGCCCGTGCCATTTCCCGGTGGTGACGTGGTGGTTGCTCCACAACCTGCGCCGACTGGCTCCAATGCGCCTTGCCGGTATATTGATTTTTCGATTATAGTGGCTGTCATTTGCGCCTTTTTTTGTGTTCAAGGTTCATAGAAACCCTTTGCTATGAACATATTAAGATTTTATTTCTTTGCGGGGCAGCTTGGGATGAGTTTGAACAGGAAGTATAGAGACCGTGGACGAGGAGGGAAGCATGCGATCATGACCATTGACATATCATAGAAATCCATCAGAGATTCTTTATTTCTTTCTGTTCCTGTTTTTTATATGTACCTTTGTTGTTATTGATGGAACATGTGGGACAAGTCTATGATCAATCCAAATTGTAATCCAAGTGACAATCTATCATTGGAATATGTCTCAGCTCAATGAAACATGACGATAAGTGGATGCGAACCGTCCGATTAATGAACTTTAATATCAGCCATTAAAGCTTAAAACAAGCGTTGATATTATAGTCTACAAATCGGATGGTTTAAATATACCTAGAACACCATTTTTGGACCTGTTGCACTTCAATCTATGATGTATCACTTTGACCATTTGGATCACCCATAGCTTAAACCATTGATGGTGTAATTAAACACAATTTTAGTGTTTAAATGACACCGAGGAGAGTCAGTCCCATAATTTTTTTACAGCTTGAGGGATCTCAAAGGGTCGGGTCATTCAGGCCCAAAATTTAGCCGTCCATTGGGAAAATGGCATATGCTCAACCCGACCCAATCCAGTAAAAACCCCTATTTGCCATATCTTTTAATTTGTATATAAACTGTAGGGTTGGGTCCGATGAGCCATATGCAACCCGACCCGATGTAAAATATTAGGTCTGGTATCGGGTCAACCTGACCCGCTGTGTTAGCCTTCTTTGTGTTTTTAAAACACTAGTATGCCCCATTCCTTAAAAGTTACGATCTCTATGGCTATGTTGATGGCACTGCCCTTTGCCATCCCTACATTCCATCGCTACCAGCCACCACCCCTATTTTCAACTCACCTTATGTTTTATGCTAATCTCGTCTCCCTCTGTGGACGTCCATGCCCAAATTATTGGGCTATTATAACAACCTGATTTTTTATTAACATTGTCACGTGTCAAAAGTCAAAGGTTTGATTAAGGTCAGATCAGTCAAAGATCGCATTCTCGTCAAATATCAATAATTTAACGTCAATAAAAAATCAAAGCCCTTACAGCTATATACCCGTGATGTTTAGGGATCTCGATCTCTAGACCTATGCCCCCTAATCTGATTCTCGTATTCCGAAACTCCTATGTGAGCTGCAAACTCTAAAAAAAGAATATATGATCAATAAGGAAAATTATAAATGGATTATAGATTTTTTGAGGACAAAGTGAAGGCAGCTGATGTGGCACGACTTCATTGGCTGCACCGACCTAATTGAGTCCCACTGTACTTGCGGCCATTTACGATATGCCACATCAGCCGCCTGCACTTTGTCGGATAAATGTGTCCTCTATAGAACACTCCATGGCCTTCTACTTTTTGAAGCAATTAGTCTTAATCAAGAAGTACAAGGTCATGATTTCAGGAGATTCTGGTGCGACTTATCACTTAACACTTAACTTCAGATCCATCAAATCGAAATATTCATTCGATTATAATGGTTTTGGCACCGTCCAAGTTGATAATTTGGCATAGGTTTAACTATCCGACACATAGGTTCATCTTCTCTTTCGTATCCAAATTCTAATTTTGTTTCATAGGATGAACTTCCCTCAGTGAACTTATATTTTTTTTGTTTCTAAAAATCAAGGGCATGGTTCAAAAAATCGCCTGATATATATTAGTTTTGGACTTGAACGGTACGATACGGTAATTATCGTCTGATAATTATTGGGCGATACAATATGATACGGACGATACTTTGAAATTATCGGGCGATAATTTCAAATTATCGTCTGATAATTTGATTTTTAATTTTTTGAAAAAAAAAAAATGTATCAAAACGATACATTCAATATATCGCCGATACGTATCGAACGATACGAACGATACGGACGATAATTTGATTTTTTAGATTTTTTGAAAAAATATATATATATTGAACCGATACATTCAATGTATCGCCAATACATTGAATATATCGGACGATACGCGATACGTATCGTCCTGAACTTCAGGACGATATATATCGAAAATCCAATATTTTAACCCTTGATCAAGGGATGAGCATTATAATGTAAAGAAATTGAGTTGACCGGTTCTTGGGCACATATATATCGGATTATATCATATTCTCCCAAACCGATTGATATTAAAGTACTTTTTTTATACTTTTTAAATATGAAAAATATAATTAATATTTAAATTTGCAACATTTTTGGTACTCTCTCTAGTCCATATCGGATACATATCCGGACCAATTTCCAACCTACCTACCCAATATTTAACCTGTTATTAGGCTCTAACTTTAAGTTGAAGTCACTCGAGCAAGGTGCACACTCTACAAGACCAATTTCATGGGTGTAAGTCGCTTGAGCGAGTTTAGTTCTCGCTCAAGCGACCGGGGCACTACTCAAAGGGAAAACTTACGAGTTTTAGTCGCTCGAGCAACTTTAGATGTTGCTCGAGCGACTCGCGACGCAAGTTACGTGCAGATTCAATTTTTTGAATAGTTTCTCTTAGGTTAGAAGTAGGATTTGAGACTTTTATATAAGGAAAAACTCATGTACGAATTGGAGAGCCTTTGTGAGAGAGATATATCATTGTACAGCTTTTAAAAACCAGTATAGGGTTTTGAGGAGAGCTTTGGTGAGGCTTGAGTATTCTTGTTAATCATCAATATAGTGGATTATCGTTGCCCATGAGCATAAGCATTATTTTTCAATCACGTAAATATTGTCTCTTGTGTGTTTGTGGTTGATTTTCTTTTATTTTTGCGTTCTTATTTGATTGTTCATCGTGAGATAATTGGTTAGTCAGAGAGAGATTTATGCTCTACGATCAGAGATGGCATTGAAGTCCGCAAAAGTTTCGAATACGAGATTCGAGGTTAAGAAACTCGACGAAAAGATTAATTTCGACTTGTGATAAGTAGAAGTTCGGGATATCTTGATTCAATAAGGGCTGCACAAGGCATTAAAAGGGCGTTCAGATAAGCCGACGGATATGCCCGATGGTGATTGAGAAGAATTTGAACTTCAGGCGTGTAGTACAATTCGGTTATGTCTAGCGAAGGAGATTACGTACAACATAATGTGGGAGAACTCGGCGGCCTCGCTGTGGGCCAAATTGGAGTCTCTTTTTTACGAAATCTCTGA
Source organism: Chloranthus sessilifolius (assembly GCA_021018995.1). Taxonomy (NCBI): domain Eukaryota; kingdom Viridiplantae; phylum Streptophyta; class Magnoliopsida; order Chloranthales; family Chloranthaceae; genus Chloranthus; species Chloranthus sessilifolius. The sequence goes on along the minus strand of CM037595.1, from coordinate 89,460,860 downwards.
CGAGCCGTCTATATCTCAAGAAGCAACTGTACAAGTTGCACATGAAAGCAGGTACCTCTCTCAACGACTATCTCAATGAATTCAATAGAATAATATCTGAATTATTAAATATTAGAGAAAAGGTTAAAGATAAAGACAGAGTACTATCACTTTCTTCTCCGATTCCTATGAGCACCTAATTACTATGCTTCTCTATGGGAAAGATATTATTGAATTTGAGTCGGTTACAGCGGCATTGCTTGGTAATGACATAAGAAAGAAAGGTTCGGATAGTGAGACACAAGCAACTGACTTATTGGTTAGGGGGAGAGCAGAGGACCATAAATCAGGAAGAGGTAGATCAAAGTTTAGATCTAAATTAAAAAATAAAAAGACAGTAGAATGCTACAAGTGCCACGAAAAAGGTCATATCAAAAGGCATTATCCACAATTACAAACAAAGATGGACGATACTCAGGATAAAAAGCAGAAAGAGATCATTGATAAGGCTAGTATAGCGGAACAAGCTCCGGATGGTGATGAAAATGTGTTGTCAATGGTTTCCGATAAATACTCACAGAATGTACAAATACTTGATTCAGGGTGCTCCTACCACATGTGTCCAAAGAGGGACCGATTAGAGCGAGGTAGATAGTGGAACGGTTTTGATGGGTGACTGATTCGCTAGTTATATGTATCTAATTAAGTCTTAACCTATTGCAAGCGCACAATAGAAATTGTAATACTAGCATAGGATCGTTCCCACAAGGATATGTTTTATCTTATATATATTAATTTTCTAAAAACTTATATTTATCTTTTAAGATCCTAAACTACTTGAGAAATATGAATAAAGAATGATTTCTTAAACTAATTTGCAGAAAAGTAAATCTTAAATCCTCCTCCTTCAGATTGTGGTCGTCAATCACAATCTTCAGTTATCGGATGTTTACAAATTTAAAATACCGTTACACTATATCTCAGTCTTCTAGAATTTGGGCGTCAATAAAAAACTAGCATCCTTCAATATAGATTTATACTAATCTTTAATCTACTAGAATTTGAGCATCAATCAAACTCCAGAAAATCAAAGATGGAGAATTAAAACCATTACACTAATTTGCAAATCTCAACCTGAGTCGTCAATTTAAATTAAAATTTAGAGAAGTTTACAAAGCAGTAAATTACAATGAAAATAAATCTAAACTAAAAAGCAATAAAAGTATATCTTTCACCCCTTAGTCGCAGTCGTCAATTGCTTCTAAGAAACTACAGATATCTACTCTAATCTTTTAGCTCTCAATCCCAGTCATCAATTGTGATCGAGGAACCTTGGATATCTAAACTAAACTACTCTAATAATCGGAAGAAATCCTAACCTCAGGCGTCAATTGATGCTAAAAATTTCTTCGATGATTAATTCTTATACCAAGCCCTGTTATATATAGATCATATGGGGTCGGTTTATAAAACTCTTAATTTTAATAAAAGAAACTACTAAAATAAAAAGTGTCCTAATATAACTCTACTTCTAATCCTATCTTTCCTTGCTTTCAACTGTCGATGTACTTCTGGGCTTTTTTCTTTTATTTCAGTAGCATAGTCCTTTAAGGGTCTTCCTCCGTCAATCTTCTCAAATCTGGGAGTGGTCAGATTTCTAATTCAAGAATTCTTCTAATTATATGCATGGCGGTGTAAATCCTCACCTGACCAGTAGTTTAGAAAGCTTCCTTTTTGTAAAATTGTAAATCACGATTTTTTTTCTCAACACAACTTCTAATAGAATGATTCTTTATTACGATTGATCGTCTTCTGTTGTATCGAACTTCACTTTTGAACGACTTTTGAGGAATCGTAAATCACGATTTTATACTTTCTTCCTCTGCAGCATTCTGCAAAATCGTAGAATACGATTTTTCATCTTTCAATAGGCGATGATTTGTCTTTTTCGTTCGTTCGTCTTTCTTATTGCTTTATGAGTTTATTTTGATGAATATTAATACTTTGGTTATCTTTTGTTATTTTTCCTTAATATTTGCACATCATTAACTTGTTAGTAGTAAACTAAAGTCTAACATCACTAAGTTAAGGATAGTAAAATGGTATATTATGTGAATGATCAGTGACAATATGACCTGTAAAACAGTTGAAAAGGAGAGTATTAGAATAAAGATGCATGATGGGGTTGTGAGAACATTGACCGATGTATGCCATATTCCGGAACTGAGAAAGAACCTCATATCATTTGCTACACTAGACTCCAATGGGCTCAAGTTTGTAGCTCAAAGTAGAGTTTTGAAGGTGACAAAGGGATCTCTGGTTGTGATGAAAGCAGAAAAGGTTGAGAACCTTTACTTTCTATCAAGGAATACAGTGACAGGTGAAGCAGTAGTATCTACGTCAGATGATAGTGGTTTGTCCTATACACAGTTATAGCACATGCGCTTAGGGTAAATGCTCGAAAGAGGGATGACAGAGTTGAGTAAGCAAGGCTTGTTGAAAGGTCTAAAGGCTGACAAAGTTAATTTTTGTAAGCATTGTGTCTTCCAGAAACAGTACAGAGTTAAGTTCAATGCAGCTGTTCACACTACAAAAGGCACACTAGACTATATACATTCAAATGTATGGGGGCCTTCAAAGGTTTCTTCTAAAGGTGGTGCCAGGTACTTCGTCTCCTTCATCTATGATTACTCTCGGTATATATTGATCTATATGATGAAGAGTATGGATGAGGTGTTGAAAATCTTTCAAGAGGTGAAAACCATTGTTTGAGAATCAGATTGGAAGGAAGGTCAAGTGGTTGAGAACCGATAATAGTGGTAAGTACACCAGTGGACAGTTCCAAGAGTTTTGTAAGGAGAATGGTATTATTATGAACTTTACAGTGAAGAATACACCACAACAGAATGGGGTAGCAGAACGTATGAATAGAACTCTACTTGATAAAGTAAGATATATATTATCCAATGCGGGATTGGGTAGAGAGTTCTGGGTCGAGGCAGTCAGTACAACGTACAATCTAGTAAATAGATCACCATCAACAGTAATAAAATGTAAGACTTCGATTGAGTTGTGGTTAGAAAAGTTTGCAGATTACAGTACATTGAGGATTTTTGGTTACACAACTTACTTGTGAGAACCCGATAAATTTACAATTTTTTTTTTTAATAGCGATGATAAGGATCGATCTAAGTCCTGGGAGCCCTTAACACCAAAGCAACGTATATCATAAACCCAACTTCTTTTAAAATTATATATATTAAATAAATTATTTAACTATTATTTCTTTGGTGATTTTGCCCTATCGGTGTGCGCATCGAATGCACAAGAGCCCTTCATCGCCCCACAAGACGACGGTGTCTATCGCTTGAAAGTTTTAAATCTTAATTTTTAATAAGCAAGTACTATATGTGTTGAACACCTAATCTCTACCATGTAATAAGTATTCCACGTGTCCTACTCCCGAATGACAACCATCGCGTGCCTGCGCAAAAACCCTCTAACCCATCAGCCAACCACCCAAAAATTCGATCACATCTGAGACATGCAAACCCCATCATTGTTGTCAGCTCCCAGCCGGCTAGAGACCCACCCTCATCCCTATTTAAGGAGAGCAAACTCTCCATTTCACACCACACTGTTCATCTTCTCCTTCCTCAAGAGCCCTCCTCTCCAGGTATGGTTCCTTCTCAACCTCTTAATGTCTGTCTATTACCATATTTCATTTTCATTTTCCTTTGTTACCCCATTGATATGAGGCGATGCCGCGATGATCGCCACTGGTTGTCACCTTACATCACCACCGTTCCCACCGAAACCACCAAATAACGAAATCGCCGCACCAAACACCATCTGCCTGAATGCCATATCCTCTGCCACCATATTCCCTGCATAAATAGACAAATATACAAATAAATAAATGAATAAGAATAGATAGAGTATATATATATATATATATATATATATATATATATATATATATATATATATATATATATATAAATGAGGTTTGGTTGCTCCACTGGATCGAGCAGCAAGAGTTGTAGACCCAAATCCACCGTCTCTGCCCCTCAATTCCCCGGCCATCACCTTCCATCTCCACTATGTGCCCCCATTGCAGTCAAAAGACAAAAAATAAAATAAAATTAATAATAATAATAATAAATAAATAAATGAAAGAAGGGAAGGAAGACGCCTCCTGATCATGGTTTCAAATATCGGCCGATCCCGATCCGGATCAGTTTTGGCCCAAACAATCCTAAATCTTTGGGTTGGATCGTTTGTACGTGGGTATCGGACGTGGATAGGTTGGATCGCTCTGGATCGGCCGATACCGAGCGATATTTAGGTCGGATCGCCGATCTACCGATCCCAAAAACTTTTATACACATAAAAAATATATTAAACTCTACACCGAATATAAATTACAAAATAAATAAAATAAAACAATTATTTTAATCTTCGCCTAAAATAATCAATCTTCTAAAATCCCTAGGTCGGCTTCCTCTTGCGATGGGTCTTCTGTGTTTTTTGCTTGGTCGGCTTCGTCTTGCGTTGGGTCTTCTGCGTTTTTGGTCTTCTGCTTTATTTTACTTGCAGGTGAGAAAATAGTAATGGTAAGGATTTGAGCTTCTCTCATTTGCTTATAATATTATATAATAGGTGAACTCTTGATCTAGATGTGCAATAATGATTTACAAAGACATTTTGTGTAATAACTCAGATTTTTTTAACTTTATTTAATGGTATTAGATGATGTACCACACAATGTGTAGTGCTAATGCTCCACACCGGAATCTACCCACTTTAGAAATAGTCTGATATTTTTTATATCAATATTAGACTCATTGCGAAGTACTCGCCGATACAATTCCAACGATATATAATTTATCGATTTTTGATAAGAATATAAAAAAGTTATGCCCGTTTGAAGAGTGAAGCAGGTTAAAGGGCACAACTGTAATTTCGGGAGAGAATCACCATTTACCTTGCTTATACAAAGCGCTGGAACAAAACCTCTTCTCAAGCTATTCAAGTCACGTATGAATTCTACTTGCGTGAAAAAACTACTATTTTATTAAATTTTATATGGAAAGTCTAAATTAGAGTTAACCTAGAAAGAGAACTAGAAATATATTTACTTCTTCTCTCAGTTGTCTCTCTCTATTCTCTCTTCTTTGCAAAAGCTCCGACAGTGCCATCTTTCACAATTCATCATCGGATCTTCATCGATTTTTCGATCTTATCAGAGAATCTTCCATCATCAAAGTTTCTCATCACCGTGACCGATCTATCGTAAGAAAGGAATTCTCGCGAAAAGACTTAGGGATATCGTCTCTCGAATCCGATCTCTATCAACCCAAATCATCATAGGATTCAAATCACGCTTCAACAGGTGGGTGTCTCTAAATTCATCTTAAATTATTCAGTTATTTCTTAAAAAGAAAATCCTAATTTTTTCCTAAATTTTGATAAAATTCGGGTCTTCAAAACATAAAAATTCGGCCCAAAATTGATAGGATCGTTTTTCTCAGATTTTCGTGAAATTCGGCCAAACTCTTCAACAGACACAGCCTCGGTATTTTGGCCATAACATTTTACTCCGATTTAGGATTGATGTGATTCTTGTGGCATTGGAAAGAAGACAACGAGAGCTATAACTTTGTCTGAAATAATAATTTCACGAATTTAATATTTTTAGGGTCAAAATTGAGCTGCAAGTCGGGATACGTTTTAGATGATCCAATGTGCACGAGTTTGACATTATTTTTTTTAACTCTTAGGCTACTTTATGTTCATTTGTCTTCAAACTTATAACTCACTAAAATTATATTATATTAAATAGCTTTCATCGAATAATAGTTTATAAGTTTAAGGGGTCAAATATTAACGTTTTTCAATACTTACCATCTATTACCTCTTTTAAGTCTCATATAATTTTTGAATGGACGCATGTGCTCCTTTAGAATTTTAAAATATGTCGGATTGTTGTACCAGTCAATCACCAAATTTTATGGATACAATTAACCCTAATGAAGTATATTTTCAACTATATTGTAAAATAAATGTAGTTAAATATTTATTATTTTCTATTTTACTTTAATATTTCGTGTGTTATGCTCTTTATTAATTTTCTTCAAAAATATGAAATGCTTAAGGTGTATGTTACAGTTCATTCTTATATATATGCTCACCATTATCATATGACATTCACTATATAGAAAATCACGATAGAGCATATACATATAAGTTAAGGATAAGATATGACACATGACATAAGCCTTCGTCACGGTGGGGTTTCTTTCACCGTCACGTGGAACTTGGAATGTAGGCAATCATGTACGGATGCAACCCCTCTATAGTAGTATGGGATACCACACGAAGTACATCCAGGTTACTATGGAACCCGTCCCTTGGAAAGCGTAGTTTAGTGAAGCCTATCGCACCGTGGCTCATTTTAACTAAGTTTTAAGAAAAAATGAGAAAATAATATATTAAGACACATGTATATTAAGAAAGTGGGGACTTAAGCCTACGCAAATATGAAATCGGGGCGGAGACCTAAGCCCAGAATCGAATAAAATATTATGATATGTTAAGATATGTTGTGAAGGCCAGTTAAACATTAATTAAGTTTCTACACGTGCCATACCTTACGAGCCATCGTAAGTTTCTAACGTCTGCAGTCAAGACGGGTCTTAAGGATATTATAGCCTTGTCTTGAACTAAGGGGATATCGTGGTTACTATGCCGGCAACCTCATCTGGCTGAATGGTGATTTATGTTATGATATGGAGGTTAGGTGGTTATCTACACGTGGACCTCGCGTGATAGGCTAGAGCAGCAATCCTGGCACAGATCGTTTAAATAAGATAAGATGCAAAGTACGTTGTGTAGGCGTATGAAGTAATTAATAAGACTTACGATATGTCACGTATGCTAAGTTGATGAGACAAATAGAAAAAAAAAAAGATAAGAAAATTAGAAGCATCATGTACCCTTCATATTATAATATACATTTCAGTTGGATTATGATATGTTATGAGTTATGGATAATTTAGTCATTTTATTTAAATGCTAATTTTAGTTTCAAAATACACTGCAACTCAAGCGATTGCACATACGATCACTTGGGTAAGTTATGGTGGATCGATTGTGCAACCCACTGAGTTTACGCGACTGAGTAAACTCACCCCCCTCCCAAAATCTAACAGTTTCAGGTGAAGATTCTGCTTATCCCGTCCTTGATGATATGGAAGTTGCTGATCCGGAGACGGCTCATACAAACGAGGATGTCGGCTACCACCTTGATGAGAACGTAGACCCGACAGATTTTTACCAGCATTGAGAACCCTTTTACTTTAGTTTTTCCTTATTTCTTGAGAGACTTATTTTAACCTTGATACATTGTGTGAGTTTACGTTTGAGACCATTTTATCCTACGCGAAACTGATTTAATTTTTTATCTTAGATGCATGATTAGAATTAAGTACTTCATTATTATTGTCTACGTTTTTCGCTATGAATTTTATGAGTCATTTATCGTTTAATGTTATCTTAAATGCCTCAATCCATATGGCAAGTCGATTTACAGATTATGTGTATGTCCGCTTATCGCCTTAACAAGCGTGCGAGGTCATAACACAGAATTCTAGGCCCTCGAGATCGGGTAAGGATTCTGGGTCGTGACATTTTAGCTCTTGACGTAGATGTGCAATGATGATTTGCAAAGACATTTTGGCTCTTGGCTACATCAACCAAATATAACACATTATATATATATATATATATTAAATGTATATATTATTATATAATATATAATAAAAGAAAAAATTAAAAAAATATATCTTTAAGGTTTTCTGATCATTTTCTACACCAAGTTATTATGGCGTATCATGAATTGTACATAAAAATAGACTATTAGCGATTGATTTGAACAACTTATTTGGCAGCTAACAGTAAAAAATATTTAATTATTGTAATTTTTCCCTTAAACTTTTTTGGCATTGAGATCGCCCGATCTCGATCCAGATCGATTTTAGGCTGACCGATCCAGTGACCGATACCAATATTTGAAACCTTGCTCCTGATCTCCCAAATCACCACCCCCTTACTTCCCCGTTCCTCTGCTATTTAAAGAAAGAAACCATCTGGTGCCTTTTTAAATCTTAGTATCTTTATTGTATGTGTGTAATATCCTGAAAAATTGACCGTTTGACTTTGACCTCGGGATCCATGCCCGATTGATCGTAGGTTTGACCAAGTGATGGTCAAACATTGAGTTCATGAAGTGATGAACTAATGTGATGCAATTATGACTAGGAGTATTGAATAGTATTGGTTTTAAGCTATATACACCCTATCTCTGGTGTATGTGATTAACACCGAAACCAAAAGAGAGGATATAAGGGTTTAATAATCCTAGAATCCTTTTGTTTTGGTTGTTGAAGAGAGAGTTAAGAAGAGAGAGAAAGAGGAAGAGATTAATTGTCAAGGAGTTATTGTGGTTGGATTGAGGGAAGATGGAGCAGTGATTATCGGATTCAACGCGTTTGGAGCCGTTGAAGCAAAAGCTAGAACCCTAGCCATTCCAACCTAGATCTTGATCAATTTGAGAATTGATTGAGGTGAGTTTTAATTAAAGTAAATGCATGTATTGTAGACAAATTTAATTCAGTCAAGTAGGGTTAAAAAGAGTAGATTAAAGGCTTAGAAAGAAAAGAAATGAGTTTTGGAATAACAGCCAGAAAGGGGGTTGAATCGGACCAAATCGATTAATCGAAATTGGGATTCGATTAATCGATTTTGGTCTGGAAGTTGAAAAGTCAAGTAAGCCCAATTTCGATTAATCGAATTGGATTTCGATTAATCGAATTGGATTTCGATTAATCAATTTGGATGTTCGATTAATCGATTTAGAAATCAACTAATCGACTGGGTACTTCCAGTGGCTGGAAAACAAGACCTGAGAAAATCGACTAATCGAGTTGGGCAATCGATTAATCGATTTTGGATTTCGATTAATCGATTTGGGATCGACTAATCGATTTCAGACTTTCAACCACTCGATTTGAGAATTGACTTCATTATGTTAGAGACTTCGATTAATCGATTTGGGATCGATTAATCGAATTTGAATCTCGATTAATCGATTTTGAGAATCGATTAATCGATTTGGGTTTCGATTAATCGATTAATTGAATTGTATTTCGATTAATCGATTTTGGGAATCAATTAATCGACTTTGAGAGTTTTGCTTGACTTTCTAAGTTTTCTTTGAGATTCATGGAGGGTCCAGGACCTTCTTCATTACATCTTTAGTGATGTATTGCATGTATTATGATGTACCATAGGTGGTACATGTGAAAGCGAGCACAAGGAGCCGCATGGGACCTTGATGCTTGGACCATCAGAAACTTGAGGTAGGGAACACCTTGAACATGTACTTTAATTTCAAGAGCATATATGTAGTGATATAATTATCAGATTTGAAGTTGTTTTAACTACGAAAAGCTTTATGAAAATGGGTATATGTAACACCAAGAATGTAAAAAAGGCATCGGTGTGATGCAAGTGATTTAGATCAAGCAATCTAATAAGAATAAGACATCCCCAGGGGATGAGAAAGTAATAAAGGTATCAGTGGATGCGAATATGTATACATCCCAGGGATGTATATATATATATATATATGATTGAATAATTACTATCGAGGCCTAACTGATATAAGATAGCATACTTACACCATGAACAACTATATGTAAAGCACATGTTATTTTTGTTATTCGAGGTTTAATACGATACCCCACCGATGTGGCGGGGTACCCACGACTGACGTGACAGGATATCCGTGACCGGTACGGCGGCCAATCCGTACACCAGTGCGGAGGTTTATCTGTAACAGTAAGCACATCCCAGGGATGTTAAGATGAGTTTTAACCCCGCCGCCTATTGAGAAAGGGGCTTGGGTCGTATTCCCAAGGAATACTTTTATAACAACTGTCTATTTAGACGACGATGAAGGGTATCTCATCGGGGCTCGATGCTATATTGCTCGGGGATTACTTAAGTTGAAGATTTAAGTTTTGCTTTAGGCCTGTTCAGTGTCATTCATGATAAATCAACAGTAAAGTAAGACATGCTAATTACCAGTAAACTTGAATGCAATTCATCAGCTTTTAAACTGTTTTCTAGCAAATGCATAGACACATCATGCTTAGAATATCATGGAATATATGTGAGTCTTAATTTATATGTTCATTGTGTTTGTTCCCTATTGAGCTAGGATGTAGCTCACCCTTTAGACTATACGTCGCAAGTCCATTGATAGCATCTGTCGAGGCTTCGGGAGACGTAGATCTGGGTGATTCGGATTACGTACCTAGAGACGAGTTGGAGCCTCCACCCGAGGACTTATTCTAGGAGACTCTGCTGTGTACTTTGACAGAGAGTAATTTTTGAGAGCTAATTGTACGACTTGGTATGTTAAGCCTTTATTTTGATAAACATGTAATTAAATTGGATTATTTATTTGGCGAACCATCTGGGGTGATCTGTTTATCACTGATAGTTCGGGTCGGTTCTCTGTTCATGTAGTGGCATGAAAGTAGAATTGTCTTTTGCATATGCCAGTTGGACATATTAATCGTTTCCGCTTTATGAGATTATTTGCTTTATTTATTTAATTGTACTTGTTATATCAATGTTCCATACACAGTTTTGGGACACGATCTGGAGGATCGTGCTGATGACATGGGTTTCGGGGTGCCGAAATCTGGGCTGTCACAATGTGGGTCTTATACAATATGCTTGTGTGTATGAGATTGTCTGATGCTAGTATAAGCCACCCGCCCCTTCTCTTCAACTTAAAGAAAGAAACTCACCTTTAATCTTTGTAACTTTTATCTCATTTGAGTCATGCACAAATGTTAGTTTGTGTAGAAGTTTTGTTCTTTTGCTAATATAGCCTCCTCCCGTTTCTTAAATGAAGAAACCCATTTGGTTCCCACTTTTATCCTTTACTATCTGTTATTCTATATTGGCCACACATAGAATGTTAGTGTGTATCATTTTTGTCATTTGCTAGTAAGACCATTTGTGGGTCTACGTGCCGGTTACATAGGTATATATGGCATAAATTTCAATATTGAAGTTATATAATTATTATTACTATTATTATCTTCCTATTATTATTGTATTATTAATATTAAACAGGATAATATAATTTATTATTACCCCCTATATTAAATATTAGTGTGATTCTTATTATTATCATATGTTATATTAATAAAATATTTTATTATAATTATCATCAATATTTGATCACTAATTTTTCTCTATCGAGTTATCATCTTTTAGTTGGGACAACCACCATGTGCGATTAGATCAAAACATTACTTTGCCTAACAAGCCATTTCCAAAAACCAAATCAGTCTATGATTTCTTACTTTAACATATTTTCTACTCTCAGACACTCTCTCTCTTCACCATTTCTCACTCTACAAATATTTGGGACATCCTACTGACCACCCGTCTCTCATCATGGTCAGGTGACACTTAGAATCACGGGACTTCACTCACATCGTTCTAGGATATTGGATTTATCGAAAAAGGTAAGTGACTTATCCCTTTATCACTTATTGTTGAATCTATGTAGTATTGAAATAATATTATAATATAATATTATAGATATTAGCTAATTATGAGAATAATACATATTGTATAAATTAGTGAAACTCTAGGTAGTGTGAATTGTTTGTTGATATGATACTACCTAATAATAGACTTCATAGAAGATGCTACTTATTTCTCTATTATTACAGGATTGTGATTATTGGTTAAGCATGCTTCTTCATCACTATTGAGATCCATCATGCCTGATTTTAAATTCTTGATTAATTTGGCATAATTGTTATTGGATGAGCGCACTTGTTTTTGAAAAGATTTTTAAGAGTTAAAATAAATGTCTAGAAGATGAGATCTTGAAAGAATGAATGATTTGTTTACCCAATGGATGATAAATTGTATTTTTGCATCTTTTCTTACTTATATGTGTATACATTATTTTGAGTAAGGCCCCCACGAGGTCGCGTGGTGTTTGTAGGGACTTGTCCATGGAGGGCCTATCTCTCGACCAGGATAGGTGTGGGCAATCTGAGTTACCAATGAATTCTGATGTTAGAATTGATTTCAAGGAAGAAGATGTGATGTAAGGATCAACCCGAATTGAAGGATGACGTCCATGTTGGTTATGTGATCACACTAAGGATCCAGTGCTACTACTCTTAGCACTTGTACATATATGGAGTGCAATTGCAATATTCAACTTAATTTTCTTTTTAAACTTTTTAAAGCAAGTTTCATGAATGTTGCATTATCTTTACCTCTAAGCGAAATTGTGCATGATATTCTGTAAAGTTGCACTGGTACATGATGATATAAAATTAAATTGTCTCCACATTTCATCCACAAATATTTATGTTAATATATATTTTCTATTTTATTTTATAAATGAATTCCTCTTATAAAAGGCGTAGGATATAAATAGATATTATGGGGGTCATTTGCTGAGCTTGCAACTCACCAGGTTGTTAAATATTTCAGAGAATAATCACCATGGTGTATGAACATCCGTCCAAGACGAGACGCTTCGAAACCCTCTAGGGTAGACGACTACCGGGACTATCGTAACTTTTTGGGTTAGTGTCGGGGTTTTATGGAAATGTATAAAGGAAAATGTAATTTTGTGAGCTTTAATGACAATATCATTTAGTGTTGCTTTATTTTATCTTTTACGCAACTTTGATGGTAAAATTTCGTTTGCGCGACGAGATCGGTTGCAAGTCAGATTTTGGGGCGTGACATTACTATCATGTCAAAGATAGTAAAATTGACTCAATGGCTAAGAAAGTGATTTTCATAGGGTATGTAAATGGTGTGAAAGGATACAGGTAATGGTGTCGTGAACAGAATAAGGTTGTGATCAGAAGAGATGTGATCTTTGCTGAATCTGTTATGCGAACTTTTACCAAACAGCTCATGAAAATTAGAGAAGAGGTGGCGGAAGATCAGTTGGAGGTAAAGTTAGAAACTCATACAGTTATTACACCAGAGTAAAGTGTAGAAACAGTTCAAAGAGAGTCAGAACAATCCTTACTAGGTGGAAGACCCAAAATGAATGTTAGAGCACTAATTCGTTACGGTTACGAAAATATGGTCGCTTATGCGTTGACGTTGGATGGCAATGAGTCGTCTTCATTTAAGGATGCAATCATTGATAGATTGCATGGGAATGGAAGACTGCAATGAGTGAAGAGATGGATTCTCTTTATAAGAATCAAACTTGAGAACTGACAAAGTTACCTAAAGAAAAGAGAGCGATTGAGTGCAAGTGGGTTTATAAAAAAAAAGAGGGTTCTCCGAAAAGTAGTGGTGCAAGGTACAAAGCACGAATAGTAGCAAAAGACTATGCGCAAAAAGAATGCATTGATTATAATGAGGTGTTCTCACTGGTTGTGAAACACACTTCAATCAGGGTTTTGTTGTCAATTGTAGCACAGTTAGACTTAGAGTTTGAGCAACTCGATGTGAGAGCAACGCTTCTACCAAGGATAAAAAATTCGGGTTTCATTTCAGTTTCGGATGGGACTGAAATCAAAATTTTGGACTGAAATTTTAAATTTCGGTATAATTGTCGGCCGAAAATATGATCCCCATACAAAATAGATCAAAATTTCGACGGGACCAAAACTGATAATTTCGGCCGAAATTTAAGTCATTTCGACTTAAATTTTGATCATTGGTTTCTACACGGTGATTTAGAGGAGAAGATCTATATAAACCAACCTGAAGGGTTCAAGTTTCCTGGAGAAGAGAGGCTAGTGTGAAAACTGAAGAAATCTTTATACGAGTTAAAATAGTCACCAAAATAATAGTACAAGAGGTTTGACACATTCATGGTGGGCCAAAATTATATTTGAAGTGAATACGCCAATCGTGTTTACTTCAAAAGGCTAGTGAATGACTCATTTATTTACCTTCTCTTTTATGATGATGACATGCTCATAGCAGCAAAGAGCATGATAGAGATCAACAAGTTAAAATCTCAACTTGGCATAGAGTTTGATATAAAGGATCTTGACACAACGAGAAAGATTCTTAGGATCGAGATTCAGAGAGACAGAAAGAAAGAGCTGTTGTGTCTAACACAGAAGAGTTATCTAGAGGAGGTACTCTCATAGTTTGGAATGGAGAACTCAAAGGCTGTGAGTACTCCATTAGCAGCTCACTTCCTGTTGGTGCACGCTTTTTTCTAGGTTTCTTTCGGTCCCCGTTGAATCAGTGGCCCAATTCTGTCCAAGTGGACTTTAGCGATGCGGCGTTTGGAATGGTGGAGGTAAAGATAAAAAAAAACTTTTTTAGGAAGATTCCTAGTTTGTTACGATTGTCAGCTGCAGATATTTAACGACGCTGCAACACGTCAGTGATCACTCTTTAGAGCGGGTGTGGGTTACTTCTTTACTGAATCGTCTACCTGCGAACGTCAGCAGCTGTGACTCTTCTTATAATTTAGATAGTTTAATTTTCCTTTTCTTTCCTGTTATTGTTGTAGTTTTAATCAATTTAGATTTCTCAATTCTATTGTGAGTTAATTTAGTATTTTAGTTCTATCAGGAGTCTAATTAATCTTGGTTTCCTAATCTTGTTAGAATTCCAATTAATTTAGTGTCCTAATACTATTAAAAGCCCAATTGATATTAGTATCCTAATTGTACTTGGAATGTAAATATATTAATTCTAATGAAACTCTAATCAAATCAAGCATGTTAATTATACTGAAATTCTAATCGAAATAAATATGCTAATTTGACCAGAGTTCTAACTGGAGCAAAGATAATAGTCCTGCTAGAGTTCTAATAGGAATAAACGACTGATTTTACTATGACTCTAATTAAAATAAAAAAATTAATTTTGCTAGAATTATGATCAGAGCGAGAAATTAATTATACTAAGATTCTAATAATAAAAAGGATTATATGCTAAAAATCTAATTAAAGTAAAGGAACTGATTTTTCTATAATAATGATCAAAGCAATGAATTAATTATACTAAAATTCTAATTAAGAAAAAAGAAAGTTACTATGCTGAGATCTAATATAGCGAGGAATTAACTATGCTAGCATTATCTAATTAAAATAAAGGAACTAATTTCATTAGAGTTCTAATCAAGGCATTTATTCTAAGGATCTAATCAAAAGAAAGCATGTAAATTAATTATACTAAAATTCTAAGATAAAGTCATGGAACTGATTTTCTAATCCTAATTAAAGCAACAAAATAATCCTAAAAAAGGGGTTTTGAGCCCGCTATGCTAAGGAGGATTGGCCTCGTTCCCGAGTACCCTTCGTAAGCTCCCTTGGGAAAATCGGATGGCTGAGGTTAAAGCAAATTAGATTTTGGACTATAATATTATATTTTTAGCTTTTCGGAGTCGATTTTGGGATTATAATTATGGATTAAATTAAGAAACTAGAATTATAGAAACTAAATTAATATTTGGGATTTTTTTAAAAATATTAAACTAAGAAATTAAAGCTAAAATTTCAAATTTTAGGACTGAATTTGGGTTCGAAATTAGAAAATCGGACCGTATGATTAAGGACTGATTCTAAAACCTAAGAACTAAAACCAGAGATTAATGATAGGGCTGAAAATTAAGATTTTAGAGTGGAATTAAAGCCTAGGGTCTACAAATTAGACCGTCAGATTAAGGACCGATTCTAGAAACGAAGAACTAGAACCAGATATAAGAGATTACGATTTAAAAGGGATGATACAGTCTAAAACTGAAAATTCGATATTAATAATTAAAACTAAGAGAAATCCTATGTCTAAAACTAAGATTTTTACCTAGGATCGGGGCTGCAGAGAGAAATCTCAAAGATTCGAAGCTTGAATCTCAAAATCATGGCTATGTTCCTCTATGTGTTCGTTCTCGGAATTCTCTAATTTCAAAATCTCAAAAAATCTGTTCTTTCTCGAAATTGCCAGTGTAATAGCCCGAAAAATCACGCTAAAACTATGACCTCGGGATCCGTGCCCGATCGGTCATAGGTTTGACCAAACGGAAGTCCAATAGTTAGCATGAGGTGTGATGAACGGATGAGATGTGATAAACTTAATGTCGATATGGTGTGTGTTGTAAATGTGAAGTCGCATATACCTATCGCGGTATATGTGCTCAACACACAAGTGAGAAGAGAGGGATAAAAGGGTTTAATAACCCTAGATGGGTATTTTGGGTTGTTGAAGGAGAGTAAAGAAGAGAGAGAGAGTAAAAAGAGTGATTAATGCAAGGAGTAAAGGCTAGTTGAGGAAGGAAGGATTCAAGTACTAAAGAGGCCGATTCAACGCAAGGGATCCGCTGAAAAGCTAAAGCTGGAACCCTAGCCTTCCAACCCTAGATTTGAAATCAATTTGAGATTGATTCAAGGTAAAATTTTGTAAATCAAATGCATAGATTATAGAGGCTAAATGGTAGTTGAAAATAGTTTAAATCTTAGGATAATGGCTTAGAAAAATAGAAGAAAAAGTGTGGAAGAAGATTGGGAAGAACAAATGAAGGTGAAATCGACAATTTCGATTAATTGAAATTGGGTTTCGATTAATCGAAATTGGCGAAGTTGAAAGGTCGAGGACTCGATTTGATTAATCGAATTTAATTTCGATTAATCGATTTTGGATTCGATTGATCGATTTGAGAATCGATTAATCGATCGAGAACTCTCAGTGGACCCTGTGGGTTGGAGGAAATGATTTGAGGAAAAATCGACTAATCGAAATGGGATTTGATTAATCGATTTAGTTTTCGATTAATCGATTTGGGATCGATTAATCAACTGAAACTTCAATCGCTCAATCGGGAGTCTACTTTGCGAAAGAAGAATTTCGATTAATCAAATTGGATTCGATTAATCGAATGAAAACTTCATTGTTGACGGTGAAATTACTAACGAAAAGAAGAATTTCGATTAATGAAATTGAATTGATTAATCGAAGCTTCATTATTCCGAACTGAGAATGGACTTTGCGAAAAGGAGAATTTCGATTAATCGAAATTGCTTCGATTAATCGATATTGACATTCGATTAATCGATTTTGGAGTTCGATTAATCGACTGACATAAATTATGTTGACTTTTGGGTTGACTTTAAGATTTTTGGAGGATCTTATACCTTCTTTATTGCATCCTTTGTGATGTGTTTTACATTATATATGGTACCATAGGTGAATGCGTGTGGACTAATGCACAAGGAGCCACGTGGGACCTTGATGCATTGATCAAACGAAGACTTGAGGTAGGGAACACCTTGAACATGTACTTTATTTTACAAGAGCATGTATGTAGTGATATAGAACTCAATTCAAATGTTTATTTCTTAAGAGTTTATGAAAAGTGTGTGTGTGTGACACCCATAAGAGTAATCATAATGAGCCATCCCCAGGGGATGAAGAAGTAAAGAGATAAGAGCATCAGGTGTGATGCAAGTAAATGGATACATCCCAGAGATGTATCCAAGGACTGAATCATGTTTGATAGGGCCTAACTGATATAAGATAGCACATTTACACGGTGAATAATTATATGTAAGGCACCGATATTTTTGTTATTTGAGGTTTGATAGGGTACCCCACCGACGTGGCGGGATATCCGTGACCGATACGGCGGCGAAACCGTAGGCCAGTGCGGAGGCTTATCCGTACATAGTAAGCACACCCCAGGGGTGTTGATTGAGACAAGTGAAACCCCGCCACCAATCCCCAGGGGAAAGGGGCTTGGATACTATTTGTATTCCCAGGGAATACGGTTAAAACTGTCTATATAGATGACGATGATGGGTATCTCGTCGGGGCTCGATGCTATATTGCTCGGGGATTACTTAAGTTGAAAGTTTAAGTTTTGCTTTAGGCCTTTTCAGCATCATTCATGAGTAAATGAAAATATAAGTAATCAACAGTAAAACGAAATGCTTTTAATCTGTTTCATTAACAACTGCATAGATACATCATGCATGGCATATCATGGAATACATGTGAGTTATAATTTATATGTTCAACCGTGTTTGTTCCCTATTGAGCTAGGATGTAGCTCACCCTATAGACTATACGTCGCAGGTCCACTACTAGCAGCTGCCCCGGCTTCAGGAGACGCTGATCCCGGCGAGTCGGACCTTGCGGCCGGCGAAGAGTTGGAGCCACCTCCAGAGGACTTCTTCTAGAGGACTCTGTTGTGCCACTTTGAGGGATTTTTGGAGAGGTTTTGTACGGCTTGGTATGTCAAGCCTTGATTGTCGTTTAAAACCATGTACATAAGGAGTTGGGATTATTCTTTTAGGACGAATCACCCGTGATGATTTCTATCATCGATGGTTCGGATCGGTTCTCCATTCATGCAGAGGCATGAGGGTAGAACTGTCTTTTGGGAAGTAAATTAATATAGATTTAAATTCCGCAATTTCATATATAGTGCTTTTGATGCTTGATGTACCAGTGTTCCGTGCTTAGCAAAAAGGGCACGGTCAAGATGATCGTGCTGATGGCACGGGTTTCGGGGTGCCGAATTCCGGGCTGTCACAGCCAGCCTCCCCTAGGGCGAATTAGAAAAAAATCTTTTATAGATTTTTCTCCAATTAAGCACCATGTTTCAGGTGTTTAACTAGATTGCACACCGGTCTCCCGGTGCTTAATCGATTTGAGTCGGTCACCGACTCAGTGAGTGACCGGCTGACTTGCTCAACGAGTTTCCTAGTTCTAATCATATTAGAACTAATTGCGCACCTACTGTGGAGTGTGCAATCCGATTAAGCGCTTCACTAAGTGAAAATGCAATAAAAACAACATTAGCATTATAAAAAAAAACAACCACTAAAAGGAGTGGTAAACTAATCAACAGCCTAAAGCAATCGTTTAGTACCATAAAACTGTGGTTTTTTAATAACAGGATTGGCGGGTAATTGTAAATTTTGTAAGAGGGCAAACTTGTCCTTTTAGTAAATTTCTCATATAAATACTAAAAAGTAAGAAGAAAAATAGCTAAAACCTAATTCAAAACCCTAAGGTTCTCTCTTATGGCTCCTGCTCTAACCCCAAATTCCTTCCTCCTTACTCCAATAGCTCGTTCAAGAAGGCAAGCCCTCAAGAATCCGAAAGCGGCGTTTAGATTCTTTGCCAAATAGAACGGACCCATCCCCTCCTTTTGAATCGGAAAACGGGAGGAAGAAGACTCGAATCAAACGAGATCTGGTCTTTAGACGAAGAACCAAGCCCTTTGAAACAGGGGAAGAAGAAAGAGGAACATAAGAGCAGATTAGAAGAACCAAGCCCTTCAAAACTCACCACCTCTTAAATGCTGAGAAGAGCCCATTTACTTGAAGATCAAGCAAACTCTATTAGAAGAGAGGATGAGAAAACTTTCAAGAGGCACATTTTAGCATATGCCCCTCAATGTAGTCGTAGAAGCATCATCTCCCAGGTGCAGTGATCAGATAACGAGAACTGCCAATGGTAATACACTGTTGGTGCATTTCTTTTTCTATTTTTCAATTCATATATAAGTTTTCTATTTTTTATTTTTTATTTTTCCCTTTTCGAGTTTGATAGTGGAGAAATTATTTCATTATTCAATATATATATATTTTTTTCCATAAATGTTTGAACTAAGCTACTTTTTGGTTGTTCGTGTTAATTATTTAAAGGACCCACCACTTTGATTTATTTGTTAATGGAGAGACTCCTTAATGTTAATGCGTACAAGGTGTTTGATGATATTCCCAACAGAAATCTTAGGATTTGTAATTTTCTTTCCATTTGCGAGATGACTCAATATACTATAAGGTGTTTTATGATTTTCTTAGCAAATTTGATGATATTCTTATCAAGTATCTTATTTTGTGAGGATTGTCTTAGATGATCATTCCATTTATTACGCACAGTGCATTCATTTGAGAATTTCTATTATATGGTTGCCATCATATCATTATTTCGCTGGAAATATTACTTCATTCATTATAATTTTTTACATTTACAATTTAATTGGTTTACTCAAAATGCCTACTAGGTATTTGATGATATTCCTAGCATACATCTTGACAAGTTTAGTGATTCAATCAATTCTTTTCTATCGAACTGTCACATATTCTTTTCTTGGCCAAATGCATGACTTGCGAATTTGTTAATAGGCATTTGATGATATTCCCAGCAGACATCTTATTTTGTGGCAATACCCTTAGATGGTCTTCGATGATCGAACCTTCATACCATCTCTGTGATAGACCATGGCTAGAAAATTTTAGTTATTATTCCTACACGGGCTCAGACGTTAGCCCTATTATGGCTTATCCAAAAAAAAATTATTTATTAGACTAGTATAATGATCCTATCAATTTTTTTCTATCAAACGATCACATATTCTTTTCTTGACACAATTCATGATTTGAGAATTTACGTTAAATAGTTGCCTATTATTTCACTTGAAATATTACTTCATTCATTATATATATAACTTATTTGATAAGTTCTTTTTTATTTACAATTTTACTGGTCTATCATATCTAGATAATAAACTTTTTAAATTGTATAATTATGTTGAAATGACATTATGAGGAATTTTTTATAAAACATAAGTTTCAACCCATATTTGTTTCCTAGCAATTATAACTTTTTAGAAATATAGTTTTTTAAAATATAATTTTGAATCCATAATAATTTTAAATAATTATTAATGCAATCATCAAATTCTGTTCTTCGATAATATTTGATGAACAGTTCGAGAGGTAGCTCAGTTGGTCAGGCCTTGGGTTTGCTCCCCAATGGTCACCAGTTTGAGTCCCCTCAGGGCCACTGGAGGATTACCTGGTCGTTAGCTCCATGGCCCCATGGGATTAGTCGAGGTGCACGCAAGCTCGTCCGGACACCCACGGATATAAAAAAAAAAAAAAAACAATAGTTTTGCAGGTATAAATATAATTTTGAAGTGAAGAGGATACTATTGAAAGGAAGAGAATCATATAAGACAAAACTAACATGACAGAATAAACTTTGAAGAACATCAGACCATAATGCCTTCAGACGGTGGAAAGATTAGTGGTAATTATGATAATAAAACCAACAACAATATTAACATCTCTATTTCCTAATATGATAATGTAATATGCAGGTAAATTAGTTTTATTTTATTTTGTGAGATCTATATGTCTAGTAAAATTGTTTTTAAGTCTACTGCTATTGCAAAGCATATCCAATCCCTTGGTGATGTGACCAATAAAGACAAGGTCATGGCTGCTAAATCATGTGACACACCAAGGTCTGAATTTTAAAAAAATAATATTTTATGTTACTAAATAATATGACAATAGATTGTACACAATTTACTCAACATATTGATAATTTAATTCTTTTATCCTAGCAGAAATGAAATTGCTTTATCAGAGTGAATATAAAAAAAGATGTTATGCAAATTTGACTAAGGAGAAGAAAGATGCCATACTCTTGAAGAGCAGAGAATCATACAAGAGGCAAAAATTAGTGGCATAGTTAGCATTCAAGGATAACCAACCATCCCATCGAGCAAGTTTCAAGAATGGGACCAACCACATTTCTCTTACCAAGTCTTTTTTTCCAATTCTCTTTTGTAAGATGGATGACTTGCTCGAGTTTATAAATGTCGAGATGGATACCTCAGCCAGTTTTTCTCATGACCAGCTTTATATTTGCTTTATCAGGAGGAAGATCCAGACAATAAAAAAAGGTTCTTATCAAGTCCGGTATACACAATGATGCTGAAAATAGACATACAAAAAATATTATCTACCAAGAATTACTGATGTCTGCCAATACTATATGGTTTGTGCATGACATAGGTATGTATTTTTACATTAAAATATATCTAAATGGTCTCTACCAATTTTTTTATTATCAATTAGTCGATCAGATAGGTCTGCAAGCACAACTCATCTCGACTCGAAAAAGTAAGGGCTAGAGCCTAATTTTTAGGTCAGTCGAGCTGAGCCAAGCTTACATTTTTGGAGCCTATAAAATTTCAGGCCGGGCTAGGATTTTATCCATATTCATGTAATGTAAAGATAAAGAGCTAAAGATTTTGATGACACCTTAATCGAGATTACAAAACACATATCAGCTATTGACATTGGTGTTTGGGATATTTGGTTTCATGTGGTGATCTGTTTTGAAAGCATTTTGTTGCCATTGAAGTTTTGGTATTTGCTTTAATTCTTCATGAAGTTATGGTTTTGCAGAAATTTTGTTTGTTATAGTATTCTTATGATCTTAGGGTTGTGGTTTTCTGATTTGAGGTTTTTTTTGGTCCATGGTTGTTATAGCTACATAGAGGAGACATGGGGTTGACATTTACGAAGCTTTTTAGCCGGTTTTTTACCAAGAAAGAGATGCATATTCTGATGGTCAGACTTGATGCATCTAGTAAGACTACCATCTTGTACAAGCTCAAGTTGGTGGAGATTGTCACAACAATTCCCACCATCGGTAAGTTTTTATTAATTTCCCTTGTGTTTTTGTGACCTCTGTGATAAATAAAAATGATTCTATTGTTAATTTTGGCATGATAATAAAAGTTGACCTTCCTATGGCTTGCGGCATGAAATATTGATAGAAGGTAGCTGCGATTAGAATTGTTCTTGGGTATCTAATAGTTTACTGATGCTCAGAATAAGTTCATAGTGTGATTTAGCTGGTTTATTAAAAAAGATAATGAGGCTAAACCAGTAAAACAGAGAACACAGAGTAATATGTTGTTTTTTCTTAGAAGATATATAACGTGAAGTGGAATGAATAAAAGAATGAAGATCCCACTAATAACTTATTTCATGATGAATGACCGCAACGTCCTCTTTGTAGCTAAAATTTTTCTGTGTGTATTTCACATTAATAGGTGTCAAGAATGAAAGGTAGGGTGTAATGATCCTGTCTTTTTTAGCAGTTTTATCAAATTCTGAGACTATAAGTAGACAAATCTTGTAGCCATTGAAATGTTCATGCGAGCAACAAGCTTTTTAAATCTTTAGTCCATGCATAAATGCCTTAATGACATGGATATTGTCTATTAAGAACTTTTAAACAGCCACATTGTCTCCACTGCACTAAATACCACCTTTGATGAATCAAATGCTCAAGAAGCTGTCCTCCTGATGAAGTTATTGAATTGCCTCAATATAATTAGCTATTCCTCAAAGTACCATTCATTCGCTTGATTTTACTACTCATATTGAGAGCCAAAGAAACTTTGGCCTCTGGCCTCCAACTTGGCCTCTAATTCAGACTTTGGTTGCCCTCGTCATATTCTGAAATCCTTACTAACCGAAGTACAAAAATTATTAATGATCCAACATTACTGATGGTGGTTCCCTGTTTAGTTTTCTAAAAAAAATAATTCAGTGTTTCAAGGCTATATTTTTAATAATACGATATAAAAATTTTGCAGACCGTATAATGATGGGATTAAAAGCATGGGAGATGAATTGATGATAATTGAATAAGATATAACAGTTTTGCTTGTCATGGAGACTGATAGTTGAGAAGTCTAGTTCAATTGTTCTTACTTGTAGCTTTTAACCAATTAGTAGCAAAAATTAAAATCTCAGTATCATTTTGTGTTGATACAGAAATATAGTGTCTTGGGTATCGGGTATCGTCTCGAGAATTGGGAAACAATATAATACAAAGTATATGTATCTGGTGAAACCCGAGACTTTCATTTTTCTCGGGTGACTATGATAACTGAATTTTGATCTATGAGTAATAGCTGATTGATCTTTTCATTTTCCACAATTTTATAGGAGCCTTGTCTCATTAGTGTAGTTATTCTTATTCTGGAGCTCGCCTCCTTGTCATCTATTATGTTTTTTGCTGGTTTGCAATTTAAGATGTTTGAAATTTGAACTTCGTTCTAGATCAGATTTCTATCTTATTGGGATTTACTCTTAGACAAATGTGTGTTTGCTGGTATTGACAGACTTGGACTTCTTATTCCACATCTTTTTCCTTGCCTGATACTACAAGCTACTTGAAGAGAACTCATTCAAGGGACGAACTGCTGATTTTTTTTACATGCTCTTATTTGGCGCCACTCTTCTAATGAGAGGTATCCTCACAATATCATGACTTCTTAATAGTTGCAGCTCTAATGGTTCCATCATTTTGATTGACACTGAGAGATGACAGCTCATTTTATACAAACTATTTTATATGTAGCGACTCACACTTGATGTGAGCAAAAAAAAAATGTGAGAATTAAAGGTGTGAGTGTCTAAGGCTACATAAGGTTCAATGGGTAGAGAAGATGGTAAAATCAAGGCAAGGTGGGTTGTCCTTGGTGGAGAAGCAAGGCACGTGCATGACTAAATCAGATGCATAGCTCGCACTCACTTGTGCATTATGTTTCTTGGCAGTGTCCTGACTCGATGTCATTTGATCATTGTCTAGAACAGAGTTAGTTCGGTTATTCGTTTATTTATAAATATGCTTATTTTTTTGAATTATTTTGTAATTTGGCTTTGTGCCCGAATGCTAAAGAAAATCTTTGCTCTGTAATATGTGCAATTTGCTCACATATATCATACTCATACCAAACACATTGATATACGGTATCACTTCGTACGAGAAATAATCGAAAATAACGAAATATCTTTGAAAAAGGTGAGTACGAAGGACAATCCTGCGGATATGATGACAAAGGTGGTACCGGTGGTAAAGTCTAAACATTGCTTGGATTTGATCAATGTTAAGCAGGTTTGAGCGCCCTCGAGGTGCTGGTGGCAGCGGTGATATGAGTATAGAGATGATCGAAAGAAAGAGTATATGGTAAAGCTGAGAGCTAGGTGGAGAATTGTTATTAAGCTCTAACTTTAAGTTGAAGTCACTCAAGTGAGGTGTGCACTCTACAAGACCAATTTCATGGGTGTAAATCGTTCGAGCGAGTTTGGTTCTCGCTCAAGCGATGGGGGCACGGCTCGAAGGGAAAACTTACGGGTTTTAATCGCTCGAGCGACAATCAAGCGACTCACGACATCAAGTTACGTACAGATTCCGTTTTTTGAGCAGTTTCTCTTAAATTAGAAGTATGATTCAAGACTTCTATATAAGGGAAAGCTCATGGACGAATTGGAGAGTTGTTATGAGAGAGAGAGAGAGAGATATCATTGTAAGGCTTTTGAAAACCATTATCACTACGTCAAGAAAGTCGAAATAAGACTGTCCAAAGCCGTCTTATTTTAGAAATAGGACGGCCTAAAGCCGTCCTCACGTCCGTTCTTTTTTTGGGCGTCTTAAATTTATAAGACGACCCTACACCGTCTTATATTCCACAAATAAGACGGTAGAGAATGACTGTTTTCGACAGTCCTAAGATAAGACGGTTTGAAGCCGTCTCATTTTAGAGACGGTCATGAGCTGTCTTATTTATTATATCGGAAAGTCGCTTCTAAACCGTCCTATTTGAAAGACCGTTCAAATAAGACGGTTTGGAACCGTCTTATTTTTTAAATTTTGGAAAAAAAAATAAAACAAATAAGAGGGTCTTAGACAGTCTTTTTGTTTTTAAATCGTAATAAAAAAAAAATATTTATAATAAACAACCACAAATGAGTATAATAAAAAATTTTACTACTACAAATTTACCCCCCCCACACACACACAAGGGATGTGACGACCCGACTTTTCCAATCCCTCAGGTATAGGAAAGGCCGGTTCGCCAACCTATCGAATAAACGATAAGCCGGACAAACATGGCACATATCAGAGTAAAGCGCAATAAATATCCATAGCTAAAATAAATGCGGAAGCAATTAAAAGTAAAGAACCACCGATGATGGCCGACCATCATCGAAACATGGCTCATAACAGAAATCAACGTCAAATATAAAACTATGGTATCCAACTAAAATGGGCCCACAAATTCAAGTCTAACTCTCACCACAAATAAGAAAATCAAGTTCTATATCGAAAAACTCCTCAGAGGAACCTCAGCTCTTCCTCAGCACGAGTCGATGATCCTCAACCTCGAATAGCCACGTCAATACCTGAACCTGTGACGTATAGTCGGAGTGAGCTAACCAACAAAGCTCAGTAGAAGAAAGACATCTACGGCATTTTACTTTAACTAATATGGTTTCAAAACAAATATCGGAATATAGCTTGTCAAACATATAAGCAGATAATAAACTGAATTTAGGTGCAGAAATCATATGTAAGATTTATTTCTAAATGTGTGAAAACAGTTTCAAGAACAGATGCAATGTTTCAGTGTCTTAATTTCTCTAACTTCTATATGCAAAGTTCAGTAATTCATGACTTAATCCTCAACTTAAAATACCTTCCGAGTAAACTATATCTCGAGAGCAGAAATATAGCCGATGGGAACCCCTACCTACCATCGCTGCTCATGAACCCTTTTTCAGATGCAACAAGCCTCACAGAATGAGGGAAACTTGTGCCAGGAAGTTGTTCAGGAATTTTTGAGGGGTCGTTCAAGTCAATCATAAAACAAATGCAGATACTAATATAATCAGATGGAAGTCTCTTCTACATAGTTCAGGTTCTTGATTTCAGGTCTTCAGAGCTTAAGCATTCGTGTTTCAGATTCGTAGATTTAGATTTTTAGTCATTCATATCAATTTCAATTTACAGATGTGATTTCAATGGCATATGCAAGTTCAAAGATTTTAATTCAAAATATCCATGCGAATTAAAATAAAATACTGTAAAGATGAGATTCTCCTACCTAAAACTCGGAGTTATGCGAAGTCAAGCAAGGTCCTATTGATGGCCTCTCGCCCTCAATCTACATCACAATATATGCTCATGCATTAAGATAAACTCTAATTACTAATAATATAGACCTATTTAAGCGTTTCCTCAAAAACAAGTCAAAACAGGCAAGTTGCGCCAATCCTAGAATTTGACGTAACATTCTCATATTTTTTTGACTATCAAGACGATTGATTCATGTGTTGGTAAAAACATGAAAGTTGTAGATTTTTATATTAGCTTTCTAACGCAAAAAGAATCGTCTCAATCGGAGTTCGAGATAAAAAGTTATGACTAAAATACTAAGGCAATGCCGGAGTTCGGTGATACCTCGCTCGAGCGATGATAATAGCTCGCTCGAGCGATTTGACGTAACATTCTCATATTTTTTTTACCATCAAGATGATTGATTCATGAGTTGGTCAAAATATGAAAGTTGTATATTTTTCTATTAGCTTTCCAACGCAAAAAGAATCGTCTTAATCAGAGTTCGGGATAAAAAGTTATGACTAAAATACTAAGGTAATGTCGGAGTTCGGTGATACCTCGCTCGAGCGATGATAATAGCTCGCTCGAGCGATTTGACGTAACATTCTCATATTTTTTTAACCATCAAGAAGATTGATTCATGAGCTGGTCAAAACATGAAAGTTGTAGATTTTTCTATTAGCTTTCCAACGCAAAAAGAATCGTCTCAATCGGAGTTCGGAATAAAAAGTTATGACTAAAATACTAAGGCAATGTCGGAGTTCGGTGATACCTTGCTCGAGCGATGATAAAAACCGACGGGTTTCCTCAACGATTCGCGCCACGATCGATCCCACGAGTTCACAGAGACAACTCCAACACGCCCCCAATGATCTCAACCTCTCCCAATAGCCAACTACGAATCCAAGGTTGATTCAAGTTCTTTCTAAGGTTTAAGTGTTTTCAACAAAGAGGGTTCTAGAGAAGGAAGTTTTCTAAACCGATCTCCTACGATGATTGAAGAAGAGAGAAGAAGGAGTTTCACACGGTTGGGTAACTATCCTCTCTTAACAAAACCTAGTATAATACGGGAATGCAATTCCTTCTTATAATAGGATTACTCACAAAGTAAAACACACACACACATCTTATGTATTATACACTTCTAATTTTAAAACTTAAGTCCGGTGTTGAGCGGCTACACCGAGGTCGGTGCACAAGTTTCGCACGAGGGTCCAAATAGGCTCTAAATTAAAATCTGTCCGCACAATCACATCTAGATAAAAATCCAAAACAAATGGTGACGTCGGTTGCCGAGCCGAATACACACACAGGGTCAGTCTAACTCGGGTTCAAAATACGGGTCTTTACAAGGGACCAAGTTCTCACAAGATGGAAGCCCACATCCATAACATATCTGAATTCAAGTTCGACTTGAAGGCCACAGTTGGTGAAGTGTACATATCATTATGGTGACATTAATATTTTTTTAGTGAGAGTGAGAAGCATCAAAACTGTAATGAATAAAAGAAAAGATAATTAACAGGTTAAAGTTCATTGACATGTGCATTAAAGCAGTTTACACATGTGTTTGGGCGTGTATGTTTGGTGAGACCGAAGTGCCACTAGAAATCATTCAGCTAGGTGTCTTTCATTGCCATGCTCCACAACATGTTGCTTCAAAAGTCACCTTATGCATCACATGCGGCAATAGGGAATCCTGCAGCGAAGTAAGAGATTTTGAATACCGTATTAAGCCGAGCAGCTGTTATATACACTGTCATTTACCTCAAGCAGATGCAACTAAGAGAAAAGAAGAAATATGGATGCTTGTCAGATCTCCACAGATGCTTCTATATGGATACGATAAAGCATTGACTTAAGAAGAGGATAGCGTTGAATCAGAAATTGATCCATTCAGAAAATTGAAAATAGCTGATGTATGCATGTATCGCATATATAGCAGTTGCTATAGAACTACTTAGATTATAGGAGCCGCTAGAAAACTATATGTATATGTAGGTTCATAGCAGAACATAGCAGTTTGATATAAAGCGCTTTCGATTATAACGACTTCTATAAAACTATATGTACGTATAGGTGTATAGCTGATCAGCAGTTTAGAACCATGATTTACTTATGAGTGCCTATAAAAGCAGTTTGGTACCATGATTTAAATTAATCCTACCCAATAGTTGTTTAGAAACCAATCAAACAGACACGAAATTTTAAAATAATATAAATAACAAGAGTCACTCACTTCAAATGAATTTGGGTTGGTATAGCTTGTTCTACTTATCAGGTTTTCTTCTTGTAAACCATCATCTGAATTATTTACAGTTGTTTGCATTAAGAGAAGCAAGTTAATTTAATGCATAAGATGAAACAACAAAAAATAAATGCATAAGATGAAACAGCAAAAAGAATACGCATTCATTAGATTATACTAACAAGCAGAAGTAGCATTACAAGATCATTGACGAAACGATCTATCTCTCATTTTGTTCATCAACTAGCTAGCGAATTTTAGTTGTGCCCAAGTACCACAGAAAATATAGGCCTCCAAAGATGAAAACTTTTCATGCTTTGAATGCAAAGGACAAGAGCATGGCCCCAAAATAAGTACAATAGCATCAAAATGCAGGGTTCCCATAAGATCCAGAAACTCAGAAGTGCTGATGTTCAGACTGACTTAAGTCAAAGCCACAGAGGAACCATCGGCAATAGATACACCCTATGGAAAAGATAGTGGCTTCTCATAAGCAAATACACAACTACTAACCATGACAATAGAAAGAAGTAATAATCTATTGCCCACAAGCCTAAGCTACATATCCTTTCCAACAGAATCAATATCATAAATTCACAATAGACCAGCATGCGCATGGAAACAACTTAACTGAAGTTTATACACCTATATGACTCAAAATACAAAAAATTTAACAAGAGGTTAAAGAGCTAAGTGCAAACTAGGTGGAAGAACAAAATAAAAAATCATGTGGCAAGAAAGATTGCTTGTAGCAAAATTTGAAAAGTTGCCAGCAACGTTGCGTATGGAAATACAAAGTAGAGGGCAAAGCATCAATGACATTTTCTATTGTATAAAAATTTCTGAAGTCTAAATCATTTGGTTCATGAATAATTTGGCGTATTAATTTATCTTCTCAAACAAAGAAACAGGAAATGCTC
Source organism: Chloranthus sessilifolius (assembly GCA_021018995.1). Classification (NCBI taxonomy): domain Eukaryota; kingdom Viridiplantae; phylum Streptophyta; class Magnoliopsida; order Chloranthales; family Chloranthaceae; genus Chloranthus; species Chloranthus sessilifolius. Next base: position 89,430,887 of record CM037595.1, on the reverse strand, counting down.
AGAAATGCACTCACTGATACACGTGTCTCTCATGTACAAAAGATCACCACTACAGCTGCACTCGTAACTTCCCCATGTGTTCTTGCATTTTCACTCTGGGCATTGGCAAGCAACCTTTTCTTTGCACTCGTCTACATCTGAAATATCCAAATGTGTGCAATTGAATTAGCAGCACAGATACATTTCATCGTTGACTATAATCTACATAAAAGGGAGATTGCATCCTCGCAAAAATAAATTTCTGTTGGACACGGTCGAGAACAGAAACAACTTTGTCTATCCATTTTCCTAGTTTTTGTATTATTATACACTTTTATATAGAAATAATGCTGAAATGGGGCGTTTACCCCAGTGCTGCCTTCAGAAGCTATAGCATTGAGGTCACACGTTCAACACTATGCTCACCCTTAAAAAAATGTAGTTGTAATATAATTCTATTAATTCAATTACAATCTTCTAATCTATGTATGTAATCATTGGTTAATTGCCGTACCTAAATAAATGAGGGGAGACAATCACTTAAAGAAAATCTGCTGGTAGACATTGCTAAAAGTAAAAAGAACGTCATTTACCTTGATTGTGGTTTTTGGTATTATTAATTACTTCCATATTATATTAAGTATCCCTATTAATCTAAATACACTCTTCTGGACCTTACTAATTTTATATAAAAATTAGAGAGCAATTCCTATAACTGTTTTACATAGATAGTGCCATGAGATGAGGAGCACCCATTTTGGCCGCCACTTGTACCTCACTCAGTCTGAAAATCAAAGATATCAAATCATTCGAACCATCCAATCGGAGTATTTTTATGGACGCATTAAATTTCTCTGATTGGATGGTTCCAATGCTTTGATATACGTGATTTTTAGGCTGAGTGCAGTACAAGTGATGGATATCCACATGAAACACTTGAAAAGATTAAAAAAAAGTATGCCACGTGGCCTAAAAAGGGTGGTTCTCATGGGAAATATCTATAAATGCTTCCACATCCCATTATTCCATAACATTGATATAATCATTTATCTTTCAATTTTATAGTAGAATTTTGCAACTATCCCAATAATGGCCCACAAAAATATTGACTCAAGTAGCATCAACTATCCCAACATACACATTACAAGATGCCGAATTGGGTCTAAAATACCGCTAATTGAAAAAATTAAGAAGATCAAATGAAAAGGTACCTTCACATTTGTTGATCCCATCACCCTTAAATCCTTGCGGGCATCTGCATCCCTTGGAATGATCTTCCTGCATGAACAATTATGAAGTCACTTAAACTAGAATGATGGAAATAGCCCAAGAATTATTTAAGGACCATTAAATAAAAATCAAGAGGCTTACTACACAAGCAGAGTAAGTCCGTCCATCATGGTTTTTCTACCAACACCCTCCGTTGTTAATTTCACAGCGCCCAGATCCCGAAACTGTGGCAGGACGACCACACAGATGCAACATAAATGTGATTAAAGAACACTCCTTTTTGCTTTTGCAGATTGACATTTTCCAAATTCTAGTCTTATTAAAATATTTGGAGTTAGAATCCAACAATGAAAAAAAGCATCAGTCAATTTTATGTTCATCTAGGCAAGAGATAAATGTAAGTTGGTCTTTTGATTAATTTATATAAAAGTATAAAAGATCTAGCGGCGATGATTACACAAGGAACTGACTGGGGAAATGAACATCGGCTCTTTTGTTTAGTAGAAAACATACATAATTTTACAAAAAAGTATTAAATTATTGACATAAATAAACATTACTTTTTCCATGGATGACGAGGACTAGAGATAATTGCTACAAGAATGCTCATGCAGGCCTAATTGCTACACAATAATGATTTACAAGTAATTTTACGTGGGCAACACTACTCATGAAATAGTATTATTCCAGTCTTGAGGAAGAAAACCATCAAAAGGAGGGGGATATAAAGACCTCCTGTAGGCATAGAGGAAGCTGAAAAACTCCAGATCATTGCTACAAGAAGTTGTAGGTAGCAAGAGTCGTTAAAGATGGAAAGCAATTCACCATTTTAGGACTTGGTGTGTTTGAGAATTGTGAGACTCCTATTTAACTTTGAAGACTCAAGCAACCATATTCTAGACAGTGGGACTTGATTCATGAAGCAGTAGACATAAATTTAGATTTTCTCAATCAGGTGCTTCTCGAGGGTGTGACTATCGCCCTACCATTATATGACTATCGATGATAAAGTGGCAAAGACAACTAATTCAGTCTATAGAGAATAGAGAATAGAAAGACAACAAGTAACCAAGTGATCAAGATGGACTTCGTAATTTTTTTGGACTTCATTTAAGTGAAAACATGAATTATATGTAATATCCTTGAAAGTAAAACTGTTATCTTCTCAAGCAACGTTATAGAAAATTGAAGGCTTACTAAAAAAAATTACAGAGCATAAAATGAAATTTTAATTATCATTTGAATTACACTATCGTACAATGTTTATAGTTTTTTATTTTTTTTAGTAATTAAATTTGATCCCACTTCAAGTGCACACCATTTTCAGATTTTCCAAATAATACAGGCAAAAAGAAACCAAGCATTTGTACAGTGTAGTCTTAAAAGTTAAAACTTAAAAGTAATATATAATCATCTATCTAATACTTTTATGACTAATAGCCAATGAAGTCACATTGTTCATATTTATAATCCATCCGCCAACATTAACAGTCACAACATGGTTAACCATTCTGACAAATCAAAAGAGCATATCTAAGCAAATGTTTACCTTCACAATGTGTATATCCATCACCAACAAACTTCACGCCTTGCACAATGGGGCAGTGACACACCCTCCCCCGAAAAGTGTCCTACAATAGAACACATGCACAACATAATGTGAAATCCATAGAATGTAAAATCCTTATGACAAGACTTGGACAAGAATGGAGGCAAGTCTTCAAAATAAGTCTCTTTTGATTTGGTTGAAAATTTCCGAGAACTCGGTCCTCAATCCAGAAAAATCGAACACATCGATAAAAATTTAATGATTTGGAGGAAACTTGTCCAAGACTTTCTTTTGGAAACAAATCAACAATGTGAAGAGCTTGTCAAGTCAACTTTTTACCCATACCTCCCTATGAAATGCTGGGACTTGAGACTACGCATCAAAATGATCATAAAACAATGTGCAAGGACAAAAGGAGGTCCAAGGAAAAAAATTCAGAAGATTAAAGTTTTCAACAAATACCTTGCAAGCAGTAACATTAGTGGAATTTGACTAGTGGTTTAAAAAAAAATGTCCCTAAGATTCTAGATAAGAGCAGGGGTGTTGTCGTTTGGGATTGCTCCTTGGAGGCAAAGAGCAGCCCGATTGAAGGAGCAGGCTTATTGCTCTTTTAAAGAGTCCCAAATTCAAATTCAGCTCTTTCGGTCTTCAAAAAAGCTGAGAGCACTCACAACCAAACATATAGTCTTATATTAAAGTGTTCTGCGTCATAGAGAGAGCTAGAGAGCTGCTCTTTGAATACAAAGAGCAATCCCTAACATAGCCTTAATTATTACCCATAATCTGCACCCTCTAGGCTGATGTGAAAAATTAAGAGTTACAGATAGAATCTTTTGTAGTTTTTTTTATTAGACCGGACCCTCCTGACCACTGTGTTTAAATGATCTTACCCATTAATTGTTTAAATTATGGGTAATCCATACCGTCAAAGTGATAGAAATACATTGAATGGCAGTGGGGCAAAAATTGGTATTTTAGGGAGATATTAAAGTTCATCAATCGAATGGTTCACATCCACTTAATTATAGGCATGTTTCTACGGCTAAGACATGTTCCAGCGACGGATTGTCACTTAGATAATATAGCTTGGTCACAAACGTGCACCAGATGACGTAATCATAAACCACACTTCAATGTTATAAGATAAAAAAGTCTAATTTACTGGTGGAAGACTATTTAATTGGAAGGTCATATGCTAGTTGACAGTTCACCAAAGAAGGTAGTTGAGCTTCCCTTTTTCTGTTGCAAACACAGCCTGTTGGTGTTGGTCTTTCTAAGCCCTTTAGTTCGATAAAAATATAATTATAGTGCTCCTAACGGAAGTACTGAGCACATTGATGGCAGGGAATCAGGTGCCTACCTTATGGAACTAATCAAATGAATCTAGTGTTGAATTCCTTGTTTATGTTGATCTAGAAATGCAAGGTAATGAACTAGATCAGATTGTAGTATACATTTTCAGTGTGAGGGGGGTACCCCTTGGCACTTGTTGAAACTAGTAAGTGTCTAGATATGTGATGCAAATTACTTAAAAGACTATTCTAATCATTTGGATTTTAATCATTGGGCATTCTCATCTTATTCCTTTGTTGTTCATGATTTTCAAGTCCAACTCTTCTCCAAATACTAGCTTGTCTACTCTTACCTGGTTGATCAGTTGAAACTGGATTCAAAACCTCAATTGCATTGCATGATATCGCAGAACAATGTGGAAATCTCTAATGTTATTTTGGACTGGATCAAATAGGAAACACCAATCTGTGCTATTACAAATTCACTTGTAAATTATTACAAGAAACATTTAAGACACATGGAAAATCCGCTTGGGGTAGGATTTCTTTGGTCCAGTAATTTGATTTTAAGAAAGTTATCTTCTCTGTGTAAGGAAACTGAAAGGAGAATCATGAATGCAATTGGTTTTCTTAACGTAAACATGGGCACTATAAAAGGGTTAAGATATTAGACACACGTGATGTCACATCGGAATTGAGATACTAGAGATCGAAGATCTTTGCATAGAGGAGCAAGCAAGTACAACCATGATGCACTAATTGTTATCGTAGTGGAACTAAACCCACAACAGATAATCTTACTAAAACATATCAGAGTTAGACCATAATGGAATTTCTGTCTATACTAGCACCAAAATATTAGATTGGGTAGATCAGAATTACCAAATATTAAGAAATTTGGATTTTTATTTGCAACACTCCCTGAGGCCCTCTTAACTCAATAAACTAGTATAACACGAAGTGTTCTAATTTCAGATCTACAATGGATATAATCCAAACAGTAACTATGAGCATATTAAACATTGAGAACTAATCAGGTAAAGGATTGGCTGCGCTAACAAACAATGACGCTAAGTCAGTGCACATAAAACAGAGTATGCTCCAACAGATGTTATGGGTTCCATAATGCTAACAAAAATGATAGAAACTTTCTATGCCTATGAAGCAATTGAAGCTACATGGATGAGAGATAAATCATACCTGATCTACTATATCTTAGGGAGTGGGAATTGGTGTCCGACTTTGTCAAAAACTGGTGTTAACAGTGATAGAAAGTATTCAGTTTGTTAAGGTGAATATGAAACATAGATGTATTTTTAAGAAAGTGTGAAGAGTAATCAGAGGTTTAAAATCATTAAAGATATTTTAGGACATGGTTAGAATCAAGAGATAGTTTAGGAACTTAATTGGATGTAAACATGTTTGTTTAAAGATATTCCCCTTCCTAATAAAATTGTCTTAAGCCATTGCCAAAATGTAGCTTTTAAAGTTTCTTCATGGTATAAGAGCCATGGTTGGCTCCGGTCATGCGATCAGGCCAGCCATGGTCTTGGCTCCTCTCCTTACGGTTTCTGCAAGTCATCTCCCTCTACTTTTTTTCGTCCTCTTTTTTTCATTAGCAGTTTTTGTTTTTGTTTGATCAATAAAATCCATACCTCCTATTTCACAAGTTCAACCATGTTTAACATCATAAATTTATGCACATCATTCAAAATCTCCATTGGAAGATAATCAAGATTCATGATCCAATCAATAGCTCCATAGAGAGATCTTGTTGAACCCACCCGATCCAGTGGGCCACTGACTCCACAACACTTAAGATGTGAATTTCCTAGGAAAATTTGGAGTTATTTTGCTAGTCTATTCGATGTGAACGTGGAATTCAGAAACTTTAACATCGCTATCTCTCGGTGGTTTAGCGTTGGGCTGGTATCGCAGTCTAATCTTGTAAAGACGTAGCTTCCATGGATAATATGCTGGAAAATTTGGCATGAAAGGAATCGGTGCAGGCATCCAAAGCCGGACCAAAATCGATCCAAAGATAAAGAAAACTGAACCGATTCCCAATAAGTTTTAATTTCAGAACCGATCCTCAATAGGCTGAAACCGAAAACTGGTTAAGTAGGTTTAGAGAATCGATCCAAAATAAAATAAAAAATTCAATTTAAAAAAAAAAAAAAAGTTAAAAAAATTGAAAAGGATCTGTACAGAACCGAACCAACCCAACTTTTTCGATTTCAGTTCGGTTGCTGTTTAGGTTGAACAAAACCGAAAAGCAAAAAATTTAGTTTCGATTCGATTTGTTTGAACGAATCTGCAACCCTATCCAAAAAAAAACAAAAAACAAGAGTCTCTTGATTCGGAAGAACGAGTACCAAAGCAGATTCAACCCATTGAGCTTCTCTCAAACAACCCTATCATTTCAAAATATAACTTTAGTTCAATACCCAAACGAACCCAATTTATAAAATAGATGGATCAACATTAAAAAATAAATAAAATAAAATCACAATATGGATCACAAAATAGAACTAACAAACCTTATCAAAGAGGAGAACACAATGTTGTTTGCTATCAAACATCACATAAATTTAAAAAATAAGTTGAAAATTTGGGAAATTTAAGTTTTTTAATATAATCTATTAAATTTATCAATTAAAATCTACTCACAATCATCATACAATCAAAATAAGTACGCAAGACATTTTTAACGTGGAAAACCCGTCACAGGCAAAAACCACGGGATCTATCTCAGATCCAAAAAGAAATTCACTATGAACAAAAAACTTTACAGTGCTTCTTTGGAATGATATGCCCTAGCACTCCAATCACCAAACATGACAGCCTTTCTCCATCATACTATCCATAGTGAACATTTCCATCAACCTACGTTCCTTGCGAAGGTTCACTTGTCTCACACAAGTCTTACACTCTCAAACATGAAATCATAACGACCCATAAACATCAAAGAGATTAGAGAATGAAATCACAAGAAGTAAAGTAATCTCAATGACACAATTTTGGACAAACAAAAATTTTAGAAAGAAGATTTTCGGATCAGTTATGAAACTGCCCGAACTTCCTAAAATTTATATGTTTTAGGATCACGGACGTCCGTGAATCACTCACGGTCGTCCGTGACAACGGACGTCCGTGAGTGTACTACGGACGACCGTGGGTCAAAAAAATGACAAACCAATTTGTCAAACTTAATTACTTGGCAAAACTATTTCCTAAAGAAGCAATACTGTTTTTTGAGTCATGATGGTGACAAAAAGTCTTACATAAGTAAATAAGAAAAAGAATATTACCTTTCAATGAGCGACAATGGAGATCGATGGCAATAGTCGGCAGGAGCGACAGTGGAGATCGACGGGATAGAATCAAGGGTTATTTTGTTTTTTAGAGAGATGATAGAGAGAGGGAGAGGAAGAGACTGGCTTAGAGGGGCAGCGACAATGGAGATCGCGGAATGGAACCTAGGGTTAGAGCTTTTTTAGAGAGATGGGAGAGGGAGAGGGAGAGGGAGAGGCCGGTTGAGAGAGGGGGTTTAGTTTAGCTAAGGGTTTTTATTTTTTAGAGAGAGAGAAGGGTTATTTTAGATGAGTTAAGTGCTTGGCATCGCGAAAATAAGACGTTTTTTACCGTCTCATTAATGGTCTTAAATTTCGTGCTCAATTGGTAGTGTGTGACCGTCCTATTACAAAATTTAAGACGGGTACATATTGTCTTATTTAAAGACGAAAAATAACAGTCTTATTTTATGTCTTTTTTCTAGCATTTTAACGTAGTGTATAGAGTTTTCAGGAGAGCTTTGGTGAAACTTGAGTCGCAAAAAACTGTCGCTATTAACAAAAAACTATTAAAGACTATTAGCGATATGGGTATTAGCAGCAGTTTTTTTGTTAATAGTGACAGTTTTTGGCTGCCGCTAATAGTCTTATTTTTTGTAGTGAGTGTTCTTGAATTCTTGTGTGATCATTAATATAGTAGATTATCATTGTCCTTAGATGTATGCATATTGCCGAATCACGTAAATACTGTCTATTGTATGTTTGTGGTTGATTTTCTTTTATTTTTGCATTCTTATTTGATCATTCATCGTGAGATCATTGATTAGTTTATGAGCTTCCACGTAATATAACCCTATTTTTAATGTGGCTTTATATAATATGGGATGAGACCAGGTAGATGTATCGGATATAGTCAATATTATTATGACCATTTAATGGTATATGATTGATCCCACAGTTAGGAAAATTTAACGCACGGATGTTTTGGCTATGAACCATCCTTGAGATATAAAACCGATCGAATGGTCCTCATTAATTTGCACATTTGCAACTCGTGAATATAAGATACAATCTATACCTAAATACCATTGAAATTCCACCGATTCTTAGCCCCAACTCTAAATTCCATCTGATGGAGATAGATACGCAAACACTGAACTACCTCTCCCTCTCCATCATACGTGCGAAGTCTTCAAAACCAACCAAACCATCACCATCCGAATCCACCCCTACTATCATGCGCTGACAGTCCGCTAACGTGCACCCTTCATCTCCGATCGTCGAAAACACGCCCAAAAGCTCCTCAGCCGATATCTTACCGTCACGATCAGCGTCAAAAAAGTCAAATGCGCCACGCAAGTCAGAGCCGCAAGAAGAGCCGAGCCCTACCCCCGAGCCGAACTCTTCCAAAGTTATGCACCCGTCTCCGTCCCCGTCAGCTTCGTTAAAAATCGCAGCCAGCTCGTCCTTTGTCGGCAGCTCGAGGCCGAGCCGACTGAGGACTAGCTCGAACTCGTGCCTGGATAGCTTGCTGTCCCAATGGGTTTTGACGGAGATATCGGCCGAAACTATTACGGGGTGGTTCTGGGAGTGGTTTGGGGCTTTAGAGGGGAGGACGGTTGTAGGGGTTGATATGAGGTTTTGTGATGTGTCGGGTGAGGAAATATCGGAGTTGGATGATGCTGAGTCAGTATCCGTTACGTTACTAGTTTTTTTGGAGCTGAAAAGGGTTCTAAGATTGAGCTTCATAGTGTAGAGAGAGAGAGAGAGAGAGAGAGACGGGTGAGAGAAGATGAAGGGTGTGATATGATGGTGCGTTTAAATGGAGAATGGGCCTAGCAATCTTATATGAGGCTCCGTGGCACTTGGCCGTGGCCTTTGCTCCGTCTAAGCAGTGTTGGTGGCGTGTGGAACTGTTGAAGCGATGACAAGTAGAAGTAGAACCCACCCCTTTTTTTTTTTTTTTTTTTTTTCATACTTTATTTTCGGACAGTAGTGGATAATTTTTCATAGATAATTTGGAAACAGCGTATCTGGCACGAGCTGATTCGTTGCACACATAGTGGAGCCAAACACTACATTCGGTCAACGACAGTTGTCTAAAACATTGCCTATCAAAACTGTCGACCGATTATAATTTCCTTTATTTTGGGACTCAGTTGGCGGGCTGTCATTGTCAAAGGAATCGGGTTGGGCTGGTAGATATTGGACCCGGCCCACTTGAACTTTTAATCGGGCCAGGTAGGTAACAAAGATTTGACGCATCAGCTCGGATCCGGTCCGACATAAAGCATTAGACAAAATCCTTCAGATCGGATTAGATCCGGTCAACTCTTTAGATTTGATCGACCTGTTGATATATCTTTGCTAAAATAATGTGAGAAGGGTAGTTGGGTGGAATTATACTCTTTTTTTTTGTTTTTTTTATAGTGGGGGAAATTATATTCTATAAATCATTATTCAATGCATCTACAGTAGCCTACACATCTCAACAATATATATATATATATATATATATATATATATACCTATACCATTATTACTTAAAAATGAGAATGGTATCTTACTTTAGATTCTTTCTTATCATAAAAAGATAAAATGAGTAAATGTCTCATCTTAATAAATTATTATATATCTTTATAATATTATATATGTATATAATAATCTTTGAAAATACAAAAACAAAGTTACAACATAAAATCTCTCCTTCTATAAATTTGGTTTTTGGTTTAAGTACCTTTGAATCCACCCCCTAATACTTGTGTTCATCCGCATTGAAACACATGGACTGCGTTGAATCAGACGATGGAGATCGTTTATCCTCCCAATCTTTCACATAATGGATCTTCATATCATGGGCGTACTATTAAACGCTTAGTATTTTATTTCACGTAGCATACATCTCAGAAAAGTGACCTTAACATCATGGGCACGCTTAAAGTTGATTTTAAGGTCACTTTTTTGAGTGTATCAATGATTTTTTTCGATGCTCAATGATTGTTTTTTTTAACACCCAAAATTATCGGCCGATAATTTGAAGTTATCGGCCGATCATTTGCTAATCAATTTGAAGTTACCGGCTGATAACTTCAAATTGTCGACCGATAATTTTGGGTTTAAAAAAAAATATATTTGGGCGCCGAAATTTCGGCCCGGACCACAAGATTTTGGGCGAAATTTCGTCGGAGATTTTCGACCGAAATCTCGAAATTTCAATGGGGTTCGAAACCGATTTGTTTCGGCCGAAATTTTCATCCATGTTATAAGGTATGACATCATGGGCGATACCGATACATAACAACGACAAGTATCGGTTTTTCATCATATCGATTTGTATCGGTTCTGATGCTTCTCGGTCCTCCAGTTTGGTATCGGTATCGCCTGATACAGGTTCGTATCGGTTTGCACCGAGACCTTGAGTTTTTTTTTTCACAAGGGCCGATATGTATCTTTATCGGCCGATTCGTAACGGTCATCCATGAACCGATACCGATACTGAGTTTCACACCTCGATCCCAAACGATAAACACTTCATTTAAATTGAGGTTAAGGATCAAAATTTTGGCTTAAACGCATCAATTACGGATCCATCAAAACGAAATCCCAAAATTTTTGGTCAAAAATCACGGCCTTCAAATTCTCGACTAATAATTTGAAGTTATCGGCCGATAATTTGCTAATCATCAAATTATCAAACGAGAATTTTTGGTTTAAAAAAAAATATAAATATTGGCCGACATTTCTTCTGGTATTTTCAATTGAAATCCCGAAATTTCGATGAAAATACCATATTCGGTTTCGGTCCCAACCGATATTTCGGTTCCCAATGATTCTTTTTTTTAAATCCAAAATTATCAGCCTTCAAATTATCGGCCGATAATTTGGGTTTTAAAAAATAAAATATTATATATATATATATATATATATATATATATATATATATATGGGCACCGAAAGTTTGCCCTGGCCTACAATATTTCAGTCGAAATTTCGTTCGAGATTTTCGGCCCAAATCCCAAAATTTTGATGGCGTTCGAAACTGATTCGTTCTCCCTGAAATATTAGAATTTCGCTCGAAATTTTGATCCATGCTATGAGGTATGACATCCTTTGCGATACTGATACATAACAGCGATACGCATCGGTTTTTCAACAAACCGATGCGTATCAGTTTTGATACTTCCCGATCCTCCAACTCCGTATCAGTATCGGCTGATACGGGCCCGTAGCAGTTGATATGTATTAGGTTTGGCTTATACGTATCGGGTTTGGCCGATATGTATCGGCCAATTCTTATTGGTCCTCCATAGACCGATACGCGATACCGAGTTTGACACCTTGATCCCAAACGATAAGGACTTCATTTTACTTTGGGTTATGGATCAAAATTTCGGCCGAAACTCTTCGGTTTCGAACCCCACCGAAACGAAATCCTAAAATTTTCAGTCAAAAATCGCGGCCTTCAAATTCTCGACCGATAATTTAAAGTTATCAGTTGAAATTTCGACCTGGCCCACAAGATTTTGGTCGAAATTTTAATCCATGCTCTAAGGTATGACATCTTGTGCGATACCAATATATAACGACGATACGTATAAGCTTTTCAGCAAACTGATACGTATCGGTTCTAATACTTTGCGGTCCCCCAACAAGGTATTGGTATCCATATCGTTTGATACGGGCCCGTATCAGTCGATGTGTATTGGATATCGACTGATACATATCGGTCTGCGCCGAGACCTTGTGTTTTTTTTTTTTTTTTTTTAAAGGGCCGAATTTTATACCTTCATCCAAAACGATAGACTTCATTTTAGTTGGGGTCTTGGATCAAAATTTCGGCTGAAACTCATCGGTTTCGAATTCCACCAAAACGAAATCCCGATAAAAAATTGCGGCCTTCAAATTCTCGGCCGATAATTTGAAGTAATTAGCCAATAATTTGCGAATCACCAATAATTATCGACCAATATTTTGAAGGCCGATAATTTTAGGTTTTAAAACAAAACAAAAAAAAGTATGGGCACCGAAATTTCGACTTGACCCATCACTTTCATCTAGGATTTTCGGCCGAAATCCTAAAATTTTGGTGAAAATATCGGATTCGATTCTAACCAAAACCAAAATTTTCACAGAAATATCAGTGCCCAATGATTTTTTTTGTTAAATACAAAAACTATTTTTAAAATTTATATTGTAACGATTTATTTTACAAATAAACAGCTCTCACGTGCATTGCACGTGTAGGGTTCACTAGTATATATATATATATATATATATATATATATATATATATATATATATATATATATATATATCTTCTAACTTTTCTACCTTCTTTATGCACCATATATCTTCTAGCTTTTCTTCCTTCTTTATGCACCATATAGTAACATATGCTGTTAGCTATTTCATTTTGCACCTATATATTGAAAGATCAAACTCTAGTCAACAAATAGGTCAAACGTTGAGAGTTATATATATATATATATATATATATATATATATATATAGAGAGAGAGAGAGAGAGAGAGATTGTGTCTTGAATTATGTTAGCTGTATTGATCAACAGGTTGGACTGTATATCCAGTCATAATTGTGCGATTCGAGCTCCGCACTAAGCTCATTGGGGGAGCATGCCCCTACCTAGCTGGGGTTCAGGGGCAGAGTCCCCGACACTACAAAAAGATAAGATTATTAGCGGCAGCCAAAAACTGCCGCTAATAGTCTTAGTATCCTTTAATAATTTTTTTGTTAATGGCAACAGTTTTTTACAGCCAAAAATTGCCGCTAATACTCTTTTTTTTGTAGTGCGAGCAGAAATTTTCTAGGGTTACTGAAGGTATTTTCGTCATATTCTATATTGGGCGATTATAATTTGTACTATATATAAACTCTAATTATAGATTATAGTTATATTAAAGGAAACTTGATTTCTATTTTGAGTGAGGTGAGATATGAGAGATTTGCAACCCTAGTTTTTGACAGACTAGTTAAAGACTCAGGCTGCGTTTGGGTTAACTCTTTCAGGGTAAAGAGCAGCTCTTTTGCTCCTTGGCTCCGGGAGAGAACTACTTTTATGTTTGGTAACACAACTCCTCGCCCCATTTGCTCTAGCGGGGAGCTATTTTAAGTGATAAAATTGTTCTCTGTCTGCTCTATGTCAGAGCTGATTTTATCTGCTCTGACAGAGAGCAGATAGAGAGTTGCTTCTGCTTTTATAAGAGCTAACCCAAACACAACCTCAGTATCACTCGTGGACGTAGGCAAATTATCGAACCACGTAAATCTTATGTTTGTGTTTTGCTTGTTGTGTATGTTATTTGATTGTTATAATTTCTACAAATTGGTATTAGAGTCTAGGGCTTATAACTTTTCATTTTTCTCTTCACGGTGGCAATAAAATCTACAAGCAGGTTTGAAGTCGAGAAATTTGACGGAAAAGGTAACTTCGGATTGTGGCCGAGAATGGTTAAAGATCTACTCGTGCAACAAAGTCTCTACATAACGTTACATGAAAAATCGAAGAAGCTGGCAAACATGGACAATAATGACTGGGGGGGAATTAGAGTTGAAGGCAATCAACATGATCCTTCTTTGTCTCGCGGATGAGGTCATGTATAACGTGATCGATTCAGAAACGGTGCTCAAACTTTGGACGAAACTTGAAAGCCAAGTTTCGCAAGAGAGTCCTCTCGATTTCTCGATCACACTGACAAATATTTAAATTTAAAGATCGAATGTGATGCATACACCAAAAGATATATATATATATATATATATATATATATTAATTAATTAATTTTTTTTATTGAGAATAACAGGTAGAGAGAAGACAAATTTTGGCCTCTAGCTTCCTTTGCTAGAAGAGGTTTCGAAACCCCGATTTGCTGCTCTGGCTCAAACCTGCAAAGAATTAATAATAAAAAATTAAAAGAAAAGAAAATTAAAGAAAAGAAAAATTGAAACACATTAATTTTCAAAAAATCCGCTTCCCCGACAACGACGCTAAAACCTGTGTAACTCTATAACTAATCATTGTCTTAACCTATTGCAAACACACAACGATATGGTAACACGAGTGTAGAATCGATCCCACAGGGAAGAATGTTATTCTGAAAGCTTCTATTTGCCTTTAAGGAATTAAAAAATTATGATTTTTGTTTAAACTATGGTGCAGAAAATAAATCTATTCTACTGAATTGAAAATCGTTACACTGGATCTCAAGTCTCCCAAATCTTAGGCGTCAATTAAAATCCATAATTCTTTTGATATCGTAAGTACTGAAATAAAATTGCAGAAAATTAAATCTAATCCCCAGCCTTCCAGATTCTAGTCATCAATTAAAATCCACAAGTCTTCAGATGTTTATGTGTTGAAAAATAAATTGCTGAAAAGTAAATTATAGAAAAAAGTAAATTAAAGAAAAGTAAAACTATGCTACAATGGTCTTTCAGAAATTCTCTCTTAGTTGTCAATTAAGATTAAAACTCCTTGGATGTAATATAAAATGAAATTAAAACTATTCTACTTTGCAAAAAATTAAAGACTGAAAATAAAATCTACTCTAAGTTTGATCTTTTCCCCCCCTAATCTTAATTGTCAGCTATGATCGAGATTTCTAGAATGCTTATTCATGGACGCAGGTCATCTTATTTATAGATTCACAAGAAGCATGTTACAATAATTTAGGAGTCTAAAGAAAGCAAAATTCCTAAAACTAAGTTTCTTAAAACTCAACTACCTACTACATATCCTTCTTGCTTCGGTTACTAGAGGCATGTAAGATTTCTTCTTCCTGATCTTCAGCAGCAGTGATTCTCGCCAAGTCTCATTGATCTGTGAAATGCATGGATTCCTGTTTTAGATATTAAAATTCTTTGCATGATTGTGCACTTCTCACATGACTCTTCAATAGTAATGCATAAGTTTTATAGTACAAAATTGAGGATATGATTTTGTGTGTTCTCTATGTTTCTTCATACGATTTATGTTCGATCGCTCGCACTGCACCTTGTTCTCTCACAATCTTCTCTTTAGCAGAATCGTAAGGTTACGATTTCATTCATTCTCTGATTCTGGTTCTCAATTTTGTATTTCTTCACTTTGACTGGCTCATAGGCTTCACGATTTCTCTTCATTAACTCATGAACTGGTGTTTCAATTACGATTTGACTCTTCTTCTTTTGTAATCTTCTATCTACTGCTTTAGGAGTTCATTTTGGAAAAAAATTACACTTTGTTCTTTTTCTGCTTGTTCTAAATATCTATCATCGAAATATCATTAGTAGCAAACTACAGACTAACAACACCTAGTTGAGGGTATAAAACTAATAAAATATGAGACTAATCAGGTACTAATCAACAGCTTGAACTGTATACCCAGCCACAGCTATGTGGGTCAAGCAAAATTTTTTTAGGGTTACTTAGGGAATTTTCGTCATATTCTATATTAGGCGTTTATACTTTGTATTAGATATAAACTTTAATTATAGATTAAAATTATATTAAAGGAAACTCGATTTCTATATTGAGTGAGGTAAGATATGAGAGATTTGTAATCATAGTTTTTCATATATTAGTAAACATCACCCGTGGACGTAGGCAAATTACCGAACCACATAAATATTGTGTTTACATTTTACTTGTTGTGTGTGTTATTTAATTGCCATAATTTCTATAATATATATATATATATATATATATATATATATATATATATATATATATATATATATATATATATATATATATATATATATATATATATATATCTATGTGCCACACATTCCCAAAAGGTTCACTATATGTCTGCCATTAATCACTATATGACCGTCTGATAGGTGGATCATGCTCTCAAGATTTATTGTGGAAGATCAATTTAGAAAACTCTAATTGACCTTACCAAATATTCAATTTCAAATAATGGTAGCCGTTTATTCTCATGCTGATATGGTAAATATTTTTTGCGAGAATTATAGTAATAGAATCTCTCTTTGACCGAATATATTTATGTAGAAATCTGTGCACATTCTATTTTTAGTAAATACTTTAATTTTAGTATCATAATCTAATCATAGATGACTAGTCGGTCTCCAAAAGGCACCAATTTAAGAATCCAAAGTAGTGCTTTATGATCTTTAAATAAGGTAATTACTAATGATTTTTATAGTTTAGTGAATTATGGGCAGATTGCAAGTTATTGATAAAATGCGTCAATTGAGGGCAATAATCATGGATTCAATGTAATACGATTGTTGGACCAAGAAGGAGCTCCAAAAGAGTGAAGAATGTGGCGCACATGAGTCAAGGAGCACTTGATGACAATTAGCAAAAGGCGATTGCAGATAAGGAAACAAAAAGGCAAAAAAATTCAAGTCTAAATTCGGAAGACATTGAAGAAGGCCCGAATTTGTGGCCATGAGCCGCCCCGAGTTCGTGCCCCCGAGTCCAATTCTCATGGCTGCAAGAATGGACTCGAAAGTTTCGCCTTAGTGCTACGAATGCCCAGATGCTCGCAAAGATGCTCAGAAATTTGTATTTTGTAGTTTTGCTTATACATAGTACTTTGTAATTAGGGTAAAACATATTTTTTCTCCAAATCATTTCAATAATAGTTTTTAGTTTTTGGAGTCTTTTCCTGAGAAATGAGAACTCAACATTGAGATTCAATAGTTAATATTAAAGTATTATGTTGGTGAATTGGATTCGTGCGTGATGCGTAGTTTGGAGATGAGAGGCTAACTCTCTCGTTCAAGGAGAAGGTGAACCCTAGATGAGTAGATAAGTTCCTTTTAGCTTGTCATTCTTATTTTGACTAGTGAATCATATGGCTAAGTTATTCTAGATGAATATTATACTTCCATTGAAAATCCGTCTATAGTCATTGATCATGTAGATTAGTGATCGTCGAAGGGATATCTTATAACGTAGATTAATCTTGTAGATTAATATAGGATGTCATTTGATTGATTAATATGTTGTGATTGTTTATTCTTGATATGTTATACCTTGTACATGACTTATGCCATTTGTAAATGAATCATAGTAACTAGGATAATATATGTCGAGATCATTAATGGCATGCATTTCAAATTATTTTGCTTGTAGTAAAAATGAGAGTAGATATTCATTGTTTATTATTTATTCAATTGAAGGGAGAGAATCTAATAAATATAGGGTGTAGCTGTATCCTTGAATGTCATCATCTTTATTTCATTCGTTTATTTCAAATCATCATAATTAATCTTTCATTTTGATTTTATTGAAACGTATTATGTTCACTTTCAAATATTTTCAATCTTAATAGAAATTAAGTTTTAACACTCTTATAAATCATCATATATAATTATTTGCCCTTGTTCAATGAACTTGTGCACTTGTAAGATTACAAACGAACAATGTCCAACTGAGTTGTAGGCCATGTGAAACCCTTTTTTAAGAGATGTAAGTCATCCAAGTGGTGGCTCCAATTAGGCCATACATTGAGCCCAAACCCACACTCATTAAAAGAGTTGAACCATCCAATTTAAGCATTTGAATTTTGACAACTGTATTTTTTCGTAATCGCCAATTATTAAACAACATTGATCATATGGTTGCGATCCTCTCATACTACAAGTTTTGGACCACTTGAATTAGTCAAAGATGTGAGCGATATGGCTCAAATCTCATCGTCAACCAATGAACTTATTGGTTAAGAGAACAAATTTTTTATTTTAAGGACCTCAAAAGTCACAATTTATCTATTTTTTAGAAAAAGAAATTGCCATTGATGAAGCCTTCTTTGCTTTTTTTGTTTTTTTGTATTTTTTAAATTTTTTAAATTTTTTTTATTTTTTGGAATATGAATAGCTATAGAGACCTTATTGACGGGACATTAAAGTGAAAATGCTAGTGGCCCTCCATTCAGGGGCGGAGCCACCTTCGAGCAAGAGGGGCAGCTGCCTCTCTTTAACTTTGATGAAAACTTAAACAGTGTGTATATTTACAACTCCAGATTCTTCTTTCTCAACCTAGTTTTATATGCTTTAAAACATTAACGACTTTTGAATTAGACGAAGAGGATCGTTTTTCGCCCTGATCTTTGACAAATTAGATCTTGAGATCATGGGCCTACGATCATAGGCATACATCAAATGTGTTCCCGAATCAATTTTCGTGGTTTGTGCTACATTGAATTTAAATCTGACTGTTTGATGGTAGACCCATAATCTCAATATGTATTGCGAATGAAAACGATCTCTATCAGCTGATTTAAATCAATCAACTGTTTAAACACATAAAACTCGAGCAGAGAAGGAAGGACCTTGACTTGAGAAAAAAGGTGCCTGTATTTAAATTAAACCTATTTCTTTTAGTTGTACACTACTAAACTTAAGAATAAAGGAAAAGACCGAGAGGCTCTCGGCTCTAGCTCTTGCAACCCTAACCATAAGTACCCGATACCCCCATTAGGCGACTTCCTCCTACGGACCTCTAACATCTTCGGCGACATCTAATCCCTCCGGCATCAACTACGATGACATATAATTCTTTATGGGATTTTTTGTAATGCGTTTTTCTTTATTTTTTATTCATTGAAAACTTATAGGGATGCGAATTCAGGTATCTGAACCAAACTGAAACCAATTTTTTTTTATTTTCAGTTCGATCCAGCTGAAACCAAAACGCAATCAGTTCAATTTTTTATTAATTTTTAAAATCGAAATTGAACTGAAACTCGAAACTTTTGCTTTTTAAGGTTTGCTTTCAGTTCGATTATTTTTTATATTTTAAGCTATTTTCTTTTCGGATTTTTTTCGATTTTCTAATCCAACCGAATCGGTTTTCAACCAAAAATCGAAACCAAACTATACTAGAATCGGTACCGAATTGACTTTTGGGTCAATTTTGACCGGTTCGCTTGGTTTTCGGGTCGGCCCTTGCCCCCCCCCCCCCCCTCCCTTTTCAAAAAATCTTGCCTCCGCCCCTGCATCCATTCAGGGTCGGTTTGGCAACTGTCCCTGTCTGCTCCACACGGTGCATCGTCTTGAGCGCATATGGTAATCCCCCTTGGTGCTAGCAGGGGGGGGGGGGAGAGCACGTTTGGTAAATCTGTCTGGTTTTGGGGAGCGGGTGGAGAGCTACGAATTGTTGAGCAAGTTTAGGGAGGACTTTGTCGGAGCATTTGAAAACTGATCTAGTGGGGTGCTAACGTGGAGCAAATGAGATATAAAAGTATCACCATTCTTGCAACTAGGAGAACTTAGTCAGTTTGGAGAAAAAAAATTACATTAATGTTTTGCCGTTCCCACCCAAAACGCGTCATATCATGAGGGGGAGGGAATCACTTTTAGCCCAGGCTCTGGACATTTTCCTATCCAATGTGGGACTATTAGTCTCACACCTTATAGAAGAGTTGTCCTCATCTCTAATATGACGACCCTCACTCGATCTGATATGATATTGTCCGATTTTAGGCTTAAGTCTCTGCCTCAATTTTGTTCCTAGTATAGGTTTATGTTTTACCATCCCTGTTAGAAGTTTCTATTTTGGTGGTCGTCACTATGGTCAACCCGTTGACCGGTGAATGGTGTAAGATCAATTTTACGATGTGTAGTTGCTAATTCGGTGAGTTTGAAGAGAATAAGCAACTAATAGGTTAGTCTTTTAGTTATGGTATGATTGTGATTTCTAATCATAATAAAATTAGTAATTTAAGTCCTTAATGGGAAAGGACTCTTTGGTTATAAATACAAGGGGTGCTTGGTCCCAACGATTGCTCGACACAATTCAATCCTCTCTATTAGTGAAAGCATCCTCATTGTGGTAGGAGATATTGAAAGCGAGAAGATCGTTGAAGATCAACAACCCACCATTAATAGCTCACATTCAAGGTGTGCACATATTTTTAATTTATGGATTGCTGATTTATTATTTTTGATTGATCATGCGCCTAGATTCTAGGGCATATATTTAGATGGTCGGATCGGATAGATCCATATAGATCTATCAATTGGTATCAGAGCCAAATTTTGACGTATGATCGATTAAAACACTATAGTTTATTCTTATTACGTGTTTGTTCGAAATAATCAAGTTTTCATTGAAGAAGATAACGAATCCCTTGCATGATTTTCAAAGCGTATAATATTGAACTTGCTTCATTGCGCGAGGTTAAATGTGCAATATATTTTTGGAGATGAGGGAAGTTCACCTCCATATATGGATGAGCAGGATTTGCAAATCTGATACCGTTATTTTTCGTATTGG
Organism: Chloranthus sessilifolius; assembly: GCA_021018995.1. Classification (NCBI taxonomy): domain Eukaryota; kingdom Viridiplantae; phylum Streptophyta; class Magnoliopsida; order Chloranthales; family Chloranthaceae; genus Chloranthus; species Chloranthus sessilifolius. Next base: position 89,410,292 of record CM037595.1, on the reverse strand, counting down.
AACAACTTAGATGTACTAAATACATTAACTATATCTAACACCTCAATGATTAGTGAGAGGGTTGAAAAAGACAAAGTAAAAGTATTTGGTTTCTAAAGTAGCCAAAAGAGACATCGTCTTTATTGCTTCTTCCTTAGGGAAGAAGGAGACGAAGGAATAGTGGACTTGTAGGTTGGGTTTTTTGTTTTGTATTTAATAATATAATTCTTATTGCATGATTAGTTGGAGCACCTGAATTGGTGCTTTCTAACTCTATGTGACATGATGACCTAACTCGGTTCAACCCAAATTGACCCAGTCCGATTGATAACTGGACTAGGGTCATGCCCTTGGTTCGGTCCAGCCCATTACCGGCATATGATTCATGACTCGGTTCGGCCCATTAGACTCGACCCGTTTGCCCTTCAGGCCCAATTTTGACTCGTATTATTTCTTATTCTTTTCGGGTCATTTCTGAGTTATTTATAGGTCCGATTTTCGAATATTATATATGGATTTTAACTTTCTCGGGCATTCCGGATCTATTTTTGATAAGGAGCTCTCTGTTGTAATGTTTTCATGATCTGATATTCTTTTGATAATTTTTAATTTGATCATTATTGTATATTTGAGTGCCTTTAATTAGGGTTGGGTATTAGAGATTGTGCTCTAGCCCAAGGTTGATACTTAAATAATGTTACCCGATTATTATTAATTAATTTTGACACCTACTAACAACCTGAGCTAGATTTGGCTACTTACATATCTTAAGTGGCTTATTTTTTTTTCCATTGTTTAAACACCTTTGTGGCCATCTAAAATATTATAAAACCCAAATAAAAAATATTACTTGAAATGATTCTTCTGCTCAACCGTGATGATCTTATCTAATACTATGATTTTCAAAGTAGGATTTATTTATTTTTGTAAAAGACAGTGTTACAAATTCAATAAAAGTGTGTAGTGAACGTTAACGTCACAACTTAAGGGATTCTTCTGCCCAATGGTGATGAATCACTTAATGTTGTGTGACGGTTGTATCTTACTATTCTTTTTTTTTTTTGTGTGTGGGTACTGCTAGCGTGTTGTGACTCGACCCAACGGAGGATCATAACGACGAATTTAGTACCACAATCATTAATTTAGATTGAGGAAGCGGCTAGTGTGTTATGACTCGATCCAACAGAGGGTTATAATGACACAAATTATTTCTCAATAAAACCACATTGGTTTTAATTTCTAGTATATTTCTTGATATATTTTAACTCTTGCGTCACATACCATAATTATAACCTTGTGGAATTGATAGTCACTTCAATTATATGTGGACATAATAAAGCCTTTAATTATTGTGCAGCATTGAACCCGTCTTCTATTACTAATATGATTGGTGGAATTAAACTTTTGAGTGACTCAAACTATGGTAAATAGAAGGAACAAGTACAAATTGTTCTAGGCTACATGGATCTTGACTATGATATACGATTTGATAAACCTACAGTGCTCACTGCTAATATAACAGCCTGAATTTCGGCACCCCGAAACCCGTGCCATCAGCATGATCCTCCAGACCGTGCCCCAAAACTGTACACGGAACATTGGTATAACAAGCATAATTTAATAGATAAAGCAAATAATCTCATAAAGCAGAAACGGTTAATATGTCCAACTGGCATATGCAAAAGACAGTTCTACTTTCATGCCTCTGCATGAATAGAGAACCCACCCGAACCATCAGTGATAAACAGATTACCCCAGATGGTTCACCAAAAGAATAATCCAATTTAATTACATGTTTATCAAAATAAAGGCTTGACATACCAAGCCGTACAAATCTGCTGTCAAAATTACTCTCTGTCAAAGTACATAGCAGAGTCTCCTAAAAGAAGTCCTCGGGTTGAGGCTCCAACTCGTCTCCAGGTACGTAATCCGAATCACCCGGATCTACGTCTCCCGAAGCCTCGACAGCTGCTATCAATGGACCTGTGACGTATAGTCTAAAGGGTGAGCTACATCCTAGCTCAATAGGGAACAAACACAATGAACATATAAATTATGACACATATATTCCATGATATTCTAAGCATGATGTGTCTATGCATTCGCTAGAAAATAGTTTAAAACCTGATGAATTGCATTCAAGTTTACTGGTAATTAGCATGTCTTACTTTACTGTTGATTTATCATGAATGGCACTGAACAGACCTAAAGCAAAACTTAAATCATCAACTTAAGTAAGCCCTGAGCAATATAGCATCGAGCCCCGATGAGATACCCTTCACCGTCGTCTAAATAGACAGTTGTTATAAAGTATTCCCTGGGAATACGACCCAAGCCCCTTTTCACTAGGCGGCGGGGTTAAAACTCATCTCAACATCCCTGAGATGTGCTTACTGTTACGGATAAACCTCCGCACTAGTGTACGGATTGGCTGCCGTACCGATCACGGATATCCTGTCGCATCAGTCGTGGGTATCCCGCCACGTCGGCGGGGTATCCTATCAAATCTCAAATAACAAAAATAATATGTGTTTTACATATAGTTGTTCACCGTGTAAGTGTGCTATCTTATATCAGTTAGGCCTCAACAATAATTATTCAATCATATATATATATATATACATCCTTGAGATGTATACATACTCGCATCACACCTGATGCCTTTATTACTTTCTCATCCCCTGGGGATGTCTCATTCTTATTAGATTACTTGATCTTAATCACTTGCATCACACCGATGCCTTTTTTACATTCTTGGTGTTACACACACACCCATTTTCACAAAGCTTTTCGTAATTTAAAACAACTTCAAATATGATAATTATATCACTACATACATGCTCTTGAAATTAAAGTACATGTTCAAGGTGTTCCCTACCTCAAGTTTCTGATAGTCCAAGCATCAAGGTCCCACGCGGCTCCTTGTGCTCGCTTTCACACGTACCACCTATGGTATATCATAACACATGCAATACATCACTAAAGATGTAATGAAGAAGGTCCTGGACCCTCCATAAATCTCAAAGAAAACATAGAAAGCCAAGCAAAACTGTCAAAGTCGATTAATCGATTCCCAAAATCGATTAATCGAAATACAATTCGATTAATCAAAACCCAAATCGATTAATCGATTCTCAAAATCGATTAATTGAGATTCAAATTCGATTAATCGATCCCAAATCAATTAATCGAAGTCTCTAACATAATGAAGTCGATTCTCAATTCGAGTGGTCGAAAGTCTGAAATTGATTAGTCGATCCCAAATCAATTAATCGAAATCCAAAATCGATTAATCGATTTTCCAACTCGATTAGTAGATTTCCCCAGGTCTTGTTTTCCAGCCACTGGAAGTACCCAGTCGATTAGTCGATTTCCAAATCGATTAATTGAAATCCAATTCGATTAATCGAAATCGGGCTTACTTGACTTTTCAACTTCCAGACCAAAATCGATTAATTGAACCCCAATTTCGATTAATCGATTTGGCCAGATTCAGCCCCCTTTCGGGCTGTTCTTCCAAATCTTTTCCCTTTTCTTTTCTAAGCCTTTAATCTACTCTTTTAAGTACACTTGACCGAATTTAATCATCTATAATCTATGCATTAACATTAATTTAAAACTCACCTTCAATCAATCTCAAATTGATCAAGATCTAGGTTGGAATGGCTAGGGTTCCAGCTTTTGCTTCAACGGCTCCAAACGCGTTGAATCCGGCAAGCAATGCTCCATCTTCCCTCAATCCAACCACAATAACTCCTTGGCAATTAATCTCCTCCTCTTTCTCTCTCTCTTCTTAACTCTCTCTTCAACAACCCAAACAAAAGGATTCTAGGGTTATTAAACCCTTATATCCTCTCTTTGGTTTCGGTGTTAAACACATACAACAGAGATAGGTGTATGTAGCTCAAAATCAATACTATTCAACACTCCTAGTCACAATTGCATCACATCAGTTCATTACTTCATGAACTTAATGTTTGACCATCACTTGGTCAAACCTACGATCAATCGGGCACAGATCCCGAGGTCAAAGTCAAACGATCAAATTTTCAGGATATTATATTCTCCCCACCTTGGAAATTTTCGTCCTCGAAAATAACCCAAAGGTGCTCGATTTGGTACCCCACACACTGGGGTGTCACGTAGTTACTCAGTTACGAAATTTAATTATGCATCACACAGTACAAGAATAAAACTAATGCAAGGACATTCAAAACTAATCTGTATTCCATTAACTTTTCAAAATTTACAAGTTTCTGTAACTGTTGTCGACAATTACAATTTAATTACAATAGTACAAAATGTCAAAAAGTGACCACAAAATAGAAACCGTCGTCAAGCTCTCACGCCGTCCCCTCTCCTGGCTGCTGATGCAGGGGCGGGCTGCTCTTACTGAACTGTCTGCTCAAGCGATGGTTGGGTCGTCTCCGTAGGTTGTGGCTGAATCGGCTCGAAGGCCATTGCTGGGCACAGAGCGAGCGCTTCGGCATGATGTGCTCGCATGGAAGATCTGCACGTGTGGAATGCGGTCCGCTACCCGCCGGCCTCATGAGGGCGGTAGTCCAACGGATAGATATACCGTAGAGTGTGGTACATCAAAAAGTCCATCCGCTGGTTCATCCTCTCATTGTTGGCCTCCATCCGGACCAACACATCCTCGATACAGGGCACCGGGCGAGCCGCTGGCCGGCGATAAGAAGACGTCGGTGTCGCTGCCGCAGACCGCGCTAGCGGTGTAGGTGAGGCAGTGGTATGGGAGGGTGTCCCCTTCACTGGTGGATCATCTTGGAGTGCCCCACCCACTGGTGCGTCCTGATGTGGTGGTAGTGCCACTAGTGCTGCTGCTGAACCCAGAGCCGGTAGGGTCCGCTTGAGTAAATTGTAACTACGGCTCCATGAAGAGTTTGAAAACGTCTTCACTCGGTCCGTAGCCCTCTCCTCATGGGGCGATATAGTATATTCTGGAGCGTCGGAATAACACTCTAGCATGCTCGAGATGAGCCGAGCATAGGGCATCTTCTCCTTGGGCCTCAAGTTGCCCTTCATCAACTTGCCCTTGATATACCTCATCCCCTCTAGGATGATCATCGTGGCATCGTACGAAGTCTAAATGACACTCTAGGACCTCGTGTATGTGGCGACGAGTGAAGGTGTAGTCACGACCCTCAATGGTGGTCTTGACTACGTCATCGGTAGGTCCGTCCGTGAGACCTTGGTAAAATACTCGAACCAACCTAGGGTAGTAGGACCCACGAATTGGTTTCAAGATATTGTCGAGACCGGCCTTTACAAGGTAATTACGAGCCCATTGGGTCTTGCTCGGTACATCGGGGTTTGTAAATAGGGTTTGATCGATAATGTACTCGATCTCAAAGGTTTTAGCCGCCCACCACTCGTTGGATTGGAGTACATTGGTGGGTGGTGGTGGCATTAGTGAAGACTCGCGCGAAGACGCGCTCGTCGAACCGGATGTAATCTCCGATGCCGACGGTGATGGAGTCCTCACTGGTGATGGGGTACGTGGTGGTGGAGTGGCGTTCTTACGCCGGACCGGAAGCGTAGACGTTGCCTTCTTCGAAGACAAACGCATTTTAGGCGGCATTTTAGGTGAAAATTCATAAAAACTAGGGTTTATGTGGTTTGAAATGGGAAAGGAGCGAAAACTAAGATTTTACCTTAGGTATTCGACCCAATGTCGCGCGATTTCAATCCAAAATCGATCTAAATGCCCAAAACCTAGGTTTCTCGGTCGGTTGGAGAAGAAGAAGAAGAAGGCGCGCAAGGAAAATTTTCCAAATGAATTCGAATGGGAAGAAAATCCCTTCGATTTATATATATAGGCCCCAGTTCGATTAATCGATTTTCAAAGTCGATTAATCGAGTTTTAAAATTAGGTTCAGCCGCGCGAAATCAATTAATCAATTTACAAAATCGATTAGTCAAAACTCAAAATCGATTAATCGAAACCATTTCGATTAATCGAAATCGTATTCATTTAAATTTTTAAGTTTTGGAGCTCACTGGCGTGAGCCAGTCGATTAATCAAAATTCATTTCGATTAATTGAAATCCCAAAATCGATTAATCGAGATTCACTTCGATTAATCGAAATCGTGCAGTCCTTCAAATTTTTTCTAAAATCCTTAAGTTACTCGATTAGTCGAACTCCCAGTTCAATTAATCGAAATTCCAAATCGATTAATCAAATTCTTCCTCGATTAATCAAAATCATATAAAATCTTTCAAGTTCTTCTAAAGTTCTAAAGTTACTCGATTAATCGAATCCCCAATTCGATTAATCGAAAACATAAATCGATTAATCGATTTCCAAAATTGATTAATCGAAATTTCACTTTGTCATTTTGCTGAATCCTTTTCAAGTTTCCACTCACTGGCGCATGCTAGTCGACTAATCGATCAAAATCGATTAATCGAATTCCCAAATCGATTAATCGGTTTTGATCAGATTCTTCAGATTAAAAAAAATTTCATGTCTCTTTGATTTCTCTTGGTAAACTATGACCAGTTGGTCATTGGTTCTACAAAATACATCATTATGGCCATGTCGTGGCCATGATGAATTCCAATTTCGCGTTCAACACAGCGTTTGAGACTCTATGTGGATAAAATTGTTCTCTTAAGTAAATTGATCATAAGATCGACATTGAATTACAACACAGTTTAAATCCACAAACATGCTTGCGGTGATACAATTTTGACACTCAAGCTGTCGCAAACAAGCTTGGATACTGTTCTTTCACGTCGGCCTCTCGTTCCCATGTAGCTTCCTAGGCCGGATGATGCTTCCATCGGACAAGTATTAATGGAATCACTTTTGTTCGCAACACTTGTTCTTTTCAATCTAAAATCTCCACCGACTCTTCGATCATAGTCATGTCCTCATGCATCTCAAATGATTGACCGCTCAACACGTGATTAGGGTCATTAAGGTACTTCCTGAGCATAGACACGTGGAACACATTGTGTACTTGATCGAATAATGGTGGCAATCCAATACGGTAAGCAACTTCCCCTACTCGACCCAAAACTTCAAACGGTCCAAGATAGCGAGGACTTAGCTTCCCTCTCTTTTCAAACCTCATCACCCCTTTCATAGGTGATACTTTCACAAACGCGTGTTCACCCACCTTGAAGTCTACACTCGTCCGCTTGATATCGGCGTAGCTTTTCTGTCTGCTCTGAGCTTCTTTGAGTTTTGCCCTTATCATCCGAACATAGGTGGCATTATCTTTTAGTATTTCGGGTCCCAAAACAAATTTCTCCCCAGTTTCTTCCCAATTGATGGGCGATCTATATTGCTATCTGTAAAGTGCTTCATATGGTGCCATCCCAATGCTCGTCTGAAAGTTGTTGTTATATGCAAACTCAATCAAGGGTAGGTGTTGATCCCACGATCCTTGCAATTCTAACATACATGCCCTAAGCATGTCCTCAATGATCTGATTGACCCTCTCAATTTGTCCGTTGGTTTGCGGATGGAATGTCGTACTAAAATCTAGTCGCGCTCCCATTCCTTCTTGAAAATTTTCCAAAACTTTGATGTATACAAGGGTCACGATCGGAAATAATGCTACTCGAAATCCCATGCAAACGGACAATCTCTTTCATATACAACTCTGCCAGTCTTCCCGCCGTGTAAATCGTGTTGTAAGGCAAGAAGTGCGCTGTCTTGGTCAATCGATCGACTATTACCCATATGGAATTGTACTTCTTTGCAGTCCGCGGTAATCCAATGATGAAGTCCATAGATATCGATTCCCACTTCCATTCCAGTATAGGTACAGGCTGCAATAGACCTGCGGGGTGTCTATGATCGATCTTCACTTGTTGGCAAGTCAAACACCGCTATACGTACTCTGCTACATCTTGTTTCAAGCCTCTCCACCAGTAATTCTTTTTCAAATCTTGATACATCTTTGTGCTTCCCGGGTGGATAACATAGCTTGATTTGTGAGATTCATCAAGAATGGTTCGTCGTAGATCGGCGTTATCTGGAATACAGAGGCGGCCCTTAAACAATAAGGAACCATCCTCCTTGATTGAAAACTCAGATGTAATGCCTTTAGTTATATCTTGACGAATCTTTGTTAGCGTCTGGTCTTTCATCTGTAGTTCATGGATATGCTCAAATATCATCGGTCTCACTGAGATATTAGCCAAGAAGGCTCCTGTAGCTTGTGACTCAATGTTTGCATCATATAGTGCCAGATCTTCAAACAGTTTCCATCTGTGCATACCAAAAATTAAACTAGCCAATTGAGCTGAACTCTTCCGACTCAAGGTGTCGGCCGCCACATTAGCCTTGCCTGGATGGTACTGTACGGAGCAATCATAGTCCTTAAGGAACGTCATCCATCTGCACTACCTCATATTTAGTTCCTTCTGTGTAAACAGATATCGGAGGCTCTTATGATCAGTAAAAATCTCAAAAGTCTCACCATACAAGTAATGCCTCCAAATCTTAAGCGCGAAAATGATCGCTGCTAATTCCAGGTCATGTGTCGGGTAATTCTTTTCATGCTCTTTCAACTGTCTCGACTCATATGCTATCACCTTTTTGTGTTGATTAAGCACACAACCCAAACCAGTATATGAAGCATCACTGTATACTGCAAACCCTCCACTGCCTGAAGAAATCTCTAGTACTGGAGCTAAAGTGAGTCTCTTCCTGAGTTCATGAAAACTCTTCTCGCATGCCTCACTCCATTCGAACCTTGCATCCTTCCGTGTAAGTCTCGTCAGTGGTTCTGATATCTTTAAAAAATCCTCAACGAAACGCCGATAGTAACCTACTAATCCAAGGAAACTACGGATGTCGGTCACGGTCTTTGGTTGCTCCCAATTCACTACTGCTTCGATCTTTGCTGGATCTACAGTGACACCAAGTTTTGAGATGACATGTCCCAAAAAGCTAACTTCTTCTAACCAAAACTCACATTTGCTGAGCTTGGGGTATAACTGGTGTTCACGTAGAGTCTGTAGGGCTACTCTTAAGTGCTTTTCATGCTCTTCCTCTGATTTTGAACAGATCAGGATGTCGTCAACAAACATTACAACACAAGAGTCCAGGTGTGGTTTAAACACCCTATTCATCAAATCTAAGAATGACGCTGGGGCATTTGTCAACCCAAATTGCATCACTAAGAACTCATAGTGTCTGTATCGAGTCCTGAATGCAGTCTTCTGAATATCCTCTGCATTGACTCTCAACTTATGGTATCCCGATCTCAGATCGATCTTAGAGAAATACTTTGCTCCTTGCAGTTGAACAAACAAGTCATCTATCCTAGGCAAAGGGTATCGGTTTTTTATGGTAAGTTTGTTCAATTGTTGATAGTCAATGTACAGGCGCATTGACCCATCTTTCTTCTTTACAAACAAGACCGGTGCTCCCCATGGAGACACGCTCGGTCTAAAAAATCCCTTGTCCATTAGCTCTTGTAGCTGCTCTTTCAACTCCTTCAATTCAGCAGGAGTCATTCTGTATGATGCTTTAGAAACAGGCTCCATTCTTGGTGCTAAGTCGATGGCGAATTCTATTTCTCTCTCTGAAGGTAATCCGGATAACTCCTCCGAAAATGCATCGGTGAAGTCTCGCACAACTACTATCTCAGAGATAACATTCTTCTCCTCTTTATGCTCCTTAAAAAATGCCAAGTACCCACTACACCCTTTTCTGATCAATCGCTCGGCCCTGACTGTCGAGATAAGTGGCATGTGTGTCGACCTCTCTCCTCTAAATCTAAATGATCTCCTTGTGTTGGGTCTGAAGATGACGACATTGTTCTTACAATCTACCGTCGCACAGTGAGTTGATAGCCAATCCATGCCAAGGATCACGTTGAATCCTTGCATGTCTAATAGAATTAGGTTCGCCGGTAGCTCAAAGACGTCTCCATCCATGACCCTCACGATCACGGAGTTGCAACCCTTTTCGGTATCAACCGATTTCCCAGTAGGAATAGTCACGATTAAAACGAAGTCTAACTCCTTTGGGTCAACTTTCATCCTCTTTGTGAAGTGAGGGGTAACAAATGAGTGGGTAGACCCCGGGTCTATCAACACTCGAGCTTCATATGTCACGTCGCTTTCCTTCTTATATATTTGTAACATACCTAACCACACATACACATATATATATATTATTCATTATCATACCAGAATTTATCACATGTAAGTTTTTCTTATATTTCCTATATGTAGATGCACCTTCTCTATTTAAAAATTTCAAAAATTAAAATTCTTTATTTAAAAAAAGCTCACCTTGAATGACATCGTTTGTGTTCTGAGCCTCTTGAGCTGTGATTGCGTAGGCTCTTCCTTAGACGATCGGCTTCCTCGCTTGTATAGGTCATGGAATAGGTGCTGAAGTCGTCTTCCCCTTGTTCATCTCAGGACACTCCTTGATCAAGTGGCCCACCTTGCCACATCGAAAGCAACCCCGAATGCCTATCCTACAGTCCGCTGTCCTGTGAGGCTTGCCACACTTGGCATAAGTCTCACGAGGTATGGAAGAAGCTGCTCGAGAAGCACCCTGTGTGACTGTAGCGCCTGTAGTAATAGCAGGGCTCTCGTAGCGTATCGGTCTCCCCGACGCGAGCAATAGAAATCTCTGCTGGTTGCTCTGCTGCGCTGGTCTCCAACCTCCTTGGAACGATAGTTTCTGATTGTTTGGTATGAACCTCGGCTTCTTGTTCATCGGTTCATAATTTCCCGTTCTGCTCTGATCCGTGTTCCACATTTCTTGTTGCTCTCTCTGGCGATATTTATTATTATTCTCCTCCTCCACCACGAGTGCTTTGCTCATGACCTCACCATAGGTCCTCAGTTGGAATGGTGCTACTCCTCCCCTCACGTCCGACTTCAAACCTTTCTGAAACCTCTTTGCTTTCATCATCTCTGTGATGACGTAGTCGGGCGCAAAGCGAGCGAGTTGCATGAACTCCACTCCGTATTCTCTCACAATCATCCTCCCTTGAACAATTGCAAAAATTGAGCCTCCATCTGGTTCCTCACGACTTCAGGGAAGTATTGTTTATTAAATTCCTCGATAAACTCATCCCATGTTCAGGGCATATCTGGAGTCTCCTGAGCCCTAGTCCGTGAAACAGACTTCCACCAAGGCCCAGCCTCTCCGTCTAGCATGTAGGCTGCCCAACGGACGCTCTCGTCCTCCGTGCATGTCAGTACACTGAATACCTTCTCCATCTCACTTAGCCAATGCTCTGCCACTATGGGCTCTCCCTATCCAGAAAAGCTAGGAGGTCTCATCCTCCTAAACTCAGTAAAAGCAAAAGATGTTGGCAGTGTAGGAGCCATTGGAGGTGTCGGTGGCTGATGCTGCTCATGAGCTGTATGAGCTATCAAAGATGCTGCCTGTTGGGCCATAGCATCCGCCATGGTCTCCATGGTGTGCATCATCCTCTGACGCTCTTCTCTGTCCTCATTTCGTTCTCTAACTCTTTCCTGTTCTCTCTGATCTTGATCCTGTCGATCTCGATCTTGATTCTCTCTCTGATCCTGGCTTCCTTGGCCACCACTGCCAGAAGCCCCTCCATCTCCTATGGGTACTCTATTGGTATCTGAGATAAAATCATCTCGACTACATAGCTTCTATGACCACAGGTGGCCCTTCCTCTAGAAGACATAGCTGTCTGCACGTGAAAACAAAGTTTTCATTAGCAGAAGTCCCTATGTTCTGACAAAAGAATGATTGTCAGAGTTTCTAAAAGAAATTGCTCTGATACCAACTGTGACAGCTCTGATTTTGGCACCCCGAAACCCGTGCCATCAGCACGATCCTCCAAATCGTGCCCCAAAACTGTGCACGGAACATTGATATAATAAACACAATTTAATAGATAAAGTAAATAATCTCATAAAGCGGAAACGGTTAATATGCCCAACTGGCATATGCAAAAGACAGTTCTACTTTCATGCCTCTGCATGAACAGAGAACCGACCCGAACCATCGGTGATAAACAGATCACCCCAGATGGTTCGCCAAAAGAATAATCCAATTTAATTACATGTTTATCAAAATAAAGGCTTGACATACCAAGTCGTACAAATCTGCTCTCAAACTACTCTCTGTCAAAGTACACAGCAAAGTCTCCTAGAAGAAGTCCTTGGGTAGAGGTTCCAACTAGTCTCCAGGTACGTAATCCGAATCATCCGGATCTACGTCTCTCGAAGCCTCGACAGCTGCTATCAATGGACCTGCGACGTATAGTCTAAAGGGTGAGCTACATCCTAGCTCAATAGGGAACAAACACAATGAACATATAAATTAAGACTCACATATATTCCATGATATTCTAAGCATGATGTGTCTATGCATTCACTAGAAAACAGTTTAAAAGCTGATGAATTGCATTCAAGTTTACTGGTAATTAGCATGTCTTAATTTACTGTTGATTTATCATGAATGACACTAAACATGCCTAAAGCAAAACTTAAATCTTCAACTTAAGTAATCCCCGAGCAATATAGCATCGAGCCCCGATGAGATACCCTTCATCGTCGTCTAAATAGACAGTTGTTATAAAGTATTCCCTGGGAATACAACCCAAGCCCCTTTTTACTAGGCGGCGGGGTTAAAACTCATCTCAATATCCTTGGGATGTGATTACTGTTACGGATAAACCTCCGCACTGGTGTACGGATTGGCCGCCGTACCGGTCACGGATATCCTGCCGCGTCAGTTGTAGGTATCCCGCCACGTCGGTGGGGTATCCTATCAAACCTCAAATAACAAAAATAACATGTGCTTTATATATAGTTGGTTATCGTGTAAGTGTGTTATCTTATATCAGTTAGGCGTCAATAATAATTATTCAATCATATATATATATACATCCCTGGGATATATACATACTCGCATCACACCTGATGCCTTTATTACTTTCTCATCCTCTGGGGATGTCTCATTCTTATTAGATTACTTGATCTTAATCACTTGCATCACACCAATGTCTTTTTCACATTCTTGGTGTTACACACACACCCATTTTCACAAAGCTTTTTGTAATTTAAAACAACTTCAAATCTGATAATTATATCACTACATACAGGCTCTGAAATTAAAGTACATGTTCAAGGTGTTCCCTACCTCAAGTTTCTGATGGTCCAAGCATCAAGGTCCCACGCGGCACCTTGTGCTCACTTTCACACGTACCACCTATGGTATATCATAACACATGCAATACATAACTAAAAATGTAATGAAGAAGGTCATGGACCCTCCATGAATCTCAAAGAAAACTTAGAAAGCCAAGCAAAACTGTCAAAGTCGATTAATCGATTCCCAAAATCGATTAATTGAAATACAATTAGATTAATCGATTCCCAAAATTGATTAATCGAAATACAATTAGATTAATCGATTCCCAAAATCGATTAATCGAAACCCAAATCGATTAATCGATTCTCAAAATCGATTAATCAAGATTCAAATTCGATTAATCGATCCCAAATCGATTAATCGAAGTCTCTAACATAATGAAGTCGATTCTCAATTTGAGTGGTCGAAAGTTTGAAATCGATTAGTCGATCCAAAATCGATTAATCGAAATCCAAAATCGATTAATCGATTTCCCAACTCGATTAGTCGATTTCCTCAGGTCTTGTTTTCCAGCCACTGGAAGTACCCAGTCGATTAGTCGATTTCCAAATTGATTAATCGAACATCCAAATCGATTAATTGAAATCCAATTCGATTAATCGAAATCGGGCTTACTTGACTTTTCAACTTCCAGACCAAAATTGATTAATCGAACCCCAATTTCGATTAATCGATTTGGCCAGATTCAGCCCCCTTTCGGGCTGTTCTTCCAAATCTTTTCCCTTTTCGTTTCTAAGCCTTTAATCTACTCTTTTAAGTACACTTGACCGAATTTAATCATCTATAATCTATGCATTAACATTAATTTAAAACTCACCTTCAATTAATCTCAAATTGATCAAGATCTAGGTTGGAATGGTTAGGGTTCCAGCTTTTGCTTCAACGGCTCCAAACGCATTGAATCCGGCAATCAATGCTCCATCTTCCATCAATCCAATAACAATAACTCCTTAATAATTAATCTCCTCCTCTTTCTCTCTCTTCTTAACTCTCTCTTCAACAACCCAAACAAAAGGATTCTAAGGTTATTAAACCCTTATATCCTCTCTTTGGTTTCGGTGTTAAACGCATACACTAGAGATAGGTGTATGTAGCTCAAAATCAATACTATTCAACACTCTTAGTCACAATTGCATCACATCAGTTCATCACTTCATGAACTCAATGTTTGACCATCACTTGGTCAAACCTATGATCAATCGGGCATGAATCCCGAGGTCAAAGTCAAACGGTCAATTTTTCAGGATATTACAGCTAATGCCTCAACTGAAGATCTGGCAGTGAACAATACGGATTTGGAAAAATGAGATAGATCAAATCGTATGAGCCTCATGATCATAAAGAGTTTCATTACTGATGCGATCCAGAAAGGTATTTCTGACTCGCACAATGCAAAGGAATACATGCCAGCCATTCAGGATTAATTTCAGGGGACTTCTAAAGCACTTGCCATTAGTCTTATTGTTAAAATAGGAACTATGAAATATGATGGTTATAGTGGCGTACGGGAGCACATTATGAGAATGAGTAGCATGTCGACTCAATTGAAAGAAATGGACTTGGATTTTTCTGAGAGTTATCTTGTTCACTTCATTATGGCTTCTCTTCCTACACAATTTGATTCGTTCAAGATTAATTATAATACGCAGAAAGAGAAATGAAAGATGAACGAACTAATCGCTTATTGTGTCCAAGAAGAAGAAAGACTTTCGACTGAAAAACCTGAAAGTGCTCATCACGCCGCTCTTAGACCATCGAAAGGAAATTTTAAATGAAAGAAATGATCATATAAAGGAAAGAACGTAAAATTTTCTTCACCACAAACTAAAAAAGGAGAAGCTGACAGATTTACTTCTGGCATCAAGTGTCACTTCTGTAAGAAGAAGGAACATATTAAGAAGAATTGTCAGAAATATAGAGATTGGCTAGCTAAGAAAGGTAATGACCTAGTCTTTGTGTGTTTTGAATCACTTTATGTTGATGTTCCACGCAGTACTTGGTGGATAGATTCTGGTGCAACTATTCACATAAGTAATTCAATATAGGGATTTTGATCCAGCAATAAGTTAAATAAAGGCGAACGAACCATCAAACTCAGAAATTGAGTAAAAGCAGACATGGAGGCCATTGAGACTCTCCATCTTATTTTAGATAGTGGTTTCATTTTGGATTTAGTTGATACTATTTACGTTCCAAGTATCACTAGAAACCTTATCTCAATTTCTAAATTGGATTAATTAAGTTTTAAATTTAAATTTGGACACAATATTTTTACTTTATTATTTGATTCCGATATTGTGGGTGGTGGCTCATTTGTGGGTAATCTTTATCAGTTAAACTTGGATTCATCTTATGCCCAATCTTTAGTTTCTATATATGTGGATGATAAAATTAGTAAGAAACGAAAACGAGCAATCGACAACTCCTCTATTTTATGGCATAAATGTTTAGGCCATATATCTAAGGATAGAATGGAGAGGTTAATTAAAGATGATATAATCGATGCGATCGATTTCTCTGATTTCAATACTTGTGTTGATTACGTTAAAGGAAAACTCACAAAGAAAGGAGCTATCAGGAGCACGAGTCTACTAGAAATAGTCCACACTGATATTTGTGGACCGTTTTCAACTCCTGCTATTGGTGGTCAAAAGTATTTTATTACCTTCACTGATGATTATTCTCGTTTTGGTTATATATTTCTCATTCATAAGAAATCTAAGGCCCTGGATATGTTTAAAATCTATAAAGCCGAAGTTGAGTTACAACTCAATTCGAAGATTAAAATTATGAGATCTGATAGAGGCGGAAAGTATTATGGTAGATACTATGAAACAGGTCGCAATCTAGGATCATTCGCCCTGTATTTATAAGAGCATGATATTACTGCTTAATACACCATGCCGGGAACACCTGAACAGAACGGTGTAGCTGAGCGAGCAAATCGTACTCTTATGGATATGGTGAGAAGCATATTGTGCAACTCCAAGTTGCCTCTGTTCTTATGGGGAGAAGCCTTGAAAGCAGCGGTGCATATCCTGAATCGAGTTCCTAGTAAGCCTATTCCTAAAACTCCTTATGAGCTATGGGTAGGAAGAAAACCGATTTTAGAATATTTACACATTTAAGGCTGGTTGGCTAAAGCAAAGGTGTACAACCCACACTTAGAAAAATTTGATCCTAGAACTATAAGTTGTCATTTCATTTATTACCCTGATAGGTTAAAAGGATACAGATTTTATTGTCTCACTCATAGTACCCGAATTGTTGAGACAAGATATGCAAAATTTCTTGAGGGTCATGAGAACAGTTGTAATATCCTAAAAAAATTGACCGTTTGACTTTGACCTCGAGATCCGTATCCGATTGATCGTAGGTTGACCAAGTGATGGTCAAACTTTGAATTCAAGGAGTGATGAACTGATGTGATGCAAATGGGACTCAAGTGTAGTGAGTATTATTGGTTTAGAGCTACATACACCTACCCTTGGTGTA
Organism: Chloranthus sessilifolius; assembly: GCA_021018995.1. NCBI lineage: Eukaryota > Viridiplantae > Streptophyta > Magnoliopsida > Chloranthales > Chloranthaceae > Chloranthus > Chloranthus sessilifolius. The sequence goes on along the minus strand of CM037595.1, from coordinate 89,393,675 downwards.
TGTGTTTAACACACAAGCAGGAGAGAGAATAAAAAGGGTTTTAATAACCCTAGTTTCTTTTACTTTGGTTGTTGAAGAGAGAGTTAAGAGGAGAGAGAGAGGAGTAAAGAGGAGTTATTGAGGAAGAAGTGAATGCAAATTAAAGGACTAATTAGAGCATTCATTGACGGATTCAAAGCGATTGGGATCGTGAAGCAAATGATGGAACCCTAGCCATCAAACCCAACAAATAAATCCCTTGAGGGGATTCTTGAGGCAAGTTTTAATTTGAAGTAAATGCATAGATGTATGATGGTTAAGATTCAGTCAATATAGTTTAAAATGGGTAGATTAAATGCATAGAAAAGAAAGGAGAAGGATTTGGAAGAACAGCCCGAAAGGGGGCTGAATCTGGCCAAATCGATTAATTGAAATTGGAGTTCGATTAATCGATTTTGACCTGAAAGTTGAAAAGTCATGAAGGCCCGATTTCGATTAATCGATTTGGATTTCGATTAGTCGATTTAGAAATCGACTAATCGACTGGGTACCTCCAGTGGCTAGAGAAAAGAGACCTGGAGAAATCGACTAATCGAGTTGGGAAGTCGATTAATCGATTTTGGATTTCGATTAATCGATTTGGGATCGACTAATCGATTTCAGACTTACGGCCACTCAATTTGAGAATCGACTTCATTGTGTTGGAGACTTCGATTAATCAAATTTGAATCCCAATTAATCGATTTTGAGAATCGATTAATCGATTTGGGTTTCGATTAATCGATTTTGGGAATCGATTAATCGACTTTGACAGTTTTACTTAACTTTATAATTTTCCTTTGAAATTCATGGAGGGTCTAGGACCTCCTTCATTACATCTTTAGTGATGTATTGCGTGTGTTATGATGTATCATAGGTGGTACGTGTGAAAGCGAGCACAAGGAGCCGCGTGGGACCTTGATGCTTGGACCTTCAGAGAATTGAGGTAGGGAACACCTTGAATATATACTTTAATTTCAAGAGTATGTATGTAGTGATATAAATATCAGATTTGAAGTTGTTTTAACTGTGAAAAGCTTTGTGAAAATGGGTGCGTGTGTGACACCAAAAATGCGATAAAGGCATCTGTGTGATGCAAGTAATTAAGAACAAGTAATCTAATGAGATTGAGACATCCCCAGGGGGTGAGAAAGTAATAAATGCATCAAGTGTGATGCGGATATGTATACCTCCTAGGGATGTACATATATGATTGAATAATTACTGTTGAGGCCTAACTGATATAAGATAGCACACTTACACGGTGAACAACTATATGTAAAGCACATGTTATTTTTGTTATTTGAGGTTCGATAGGATACTCTACCGACGTGGCGGGATACCCACGACTGACGCGGCAGGATATCCGTGACCGGTACAGCGACTAATCCGTATACTAATGCGGAGGTTTATCCGTAATAGTAAGCACATCCCAGGGATGTTGAGATGAGTTTTTAACCCCGCCGCCTAGTGAAAAGGGGCTTGGGTCATATTCCCAGGGAATACTTTATAACAACTATCTATTTAGACGACGATGAAAGGTATCTCATCGAGGCTCGATGCTATATTGCTCGGGGATTACTTAAGTTGAAGATTTAAGTTTTGCTTTAGGCATGTTCAGTGTCATTCATGATAAATCAACAGTAAAGTACAACATGCTAATTACCTGTAAACTTGAATGCAATTCATCAGCTTTTAAACTGTTTTCTAGCAATTGCATAGGCACATCATGCTTAGAATATCATGGAATATATGTAAGTCTTAATTTATATGTTCATTGTGTTTGTTCCCTATTGAGCTAAGATGTAGCTCACCCTTTAGACTATACGTTGCAGGTCCATTGATAGCAGTTGTTGAGGCTTCGGGAGACGTAGATCCTGGTGATTCGGATTACGTGCCTAGAGACGAGTTGGAGCCTCCACCCGAGGACTTCTTCTAGGAGACTCTGCTGTGTACTTTGGTAGAGAGTCAATTTTGAGAACAGATTGTACGGCTTGGTATGTCAAGCCTTTATTTTTGTCAAACAATTTAATTAAATTGGATTATTCTTTTGGTGAACCATCTGGGGTGATCTATTTATCACCGATGGTTCGGGTCGGTTCTCTGTTCATATAGTGGCATGAAAGTAGAACTGTCTTTTGCGTATGCCAGTTGGGCATATTAACCGTTTCCGCTTTATGAGATTATTTGCTTTATTTATTTAATTGTGCTTGTTATACCAATATTTCGTGCATAGTTTTGGGGCGCGGTCTGGAGGACCGTGCTGATGGTACGGGTTTCGAGGTGCCGAAATCTGGGTTGTCACAGTTGGTATCAAAGCAATTTCTTTTAGAAACTCTGACAATCATTTTTTTGTCAGAACATAGGGACTTCTGCTAATGAAAACCTTGTTTTCACGTACAGACCATTATGTCTTCTAGACGAAGGGGCCGACCTAGGGGCAGCCATAGTAGAAGCTTACGTAGTCAAGATGATTTTATCTCGGATACCAATAGAGTACCCATAGGAGATTGAGGGGCTTCTGCCAGTGGTGGCCAAGGGAGCCAAGATCAGGGAGAGAACCGTGATCGAGATCGTCAGGATCAAGATCAGAGAGAACAAGAAAGGGTTAGAGAAAGAAATAAAGATAGGGAGGAGCGTCAGAGGATGATGCACACCATGGAGACCATGGCAGGTGCTATGGCTCAATAGGCAGCACCTTTGGCGCACTCATGACTCCACAGCGACAGATCACCACCGATACCTCCAAAGGGCTCACACCCCAAAGATCGCCTCTGCTTATCGAGTTTAGGAGGATGAGACCTCCTAGCTTTTCTGGATAGGGAGAGCCCATAGTGGCAGAGCATTGGCTGAGTGAGATGGAAAAGGTGTTTAGTGTACTCACTTGTACGGAGGACGAGAGCGTTCGTTGGGTAGCCTACATGTTAGACGGAGAGGCTGGGCCTTGGTGGAAGTCCGTTTCACGGACTAGGGCCCAAGAGACTCCAGATATGCCCTGGGCTTGGGACGAGTTTGTCGAGGAATTCAACAAGCAGTATTTTCCAGAGGTGGTGAGGAACAAGATGGAAATTCAGTTTTGACAATTGGTGCAAGGGAAGATGAGTGTGAGAGAGCATGGAGTGGAGTTTATGCGACTCGTTCACTTTGCGCCCGACTATGTCATCACTGAGATGATGAGAGTAAAGAGGTTTCAGCAAGGATTAAAGCTGGACGTGAGGGGAGGAGTAGCACCATTCCAACTAAGGACCTATGGGGAGGTCATGAGCAAAGCACTCGTAGTGGAGGAAGAGAATAATAATAAATACCGTTAGAGAGAGCAACAAGGAAGGTGGAACACTGATCAAAGCAGAACAGGGAATTATGAACCGGTGAATAAAAAGTCGAGGTTCATACCAAACAATCAGAAATCACCGTTTCAAGGAGGTTATGGGAGACCGACGCAGCAGAGCAACCAGCAGAGATTTCCATTGCTCGCGTCCGGGAGACCGATACGCTACGAGAGCCCTGTTATTACTACAAGCGCTACAGTCATACAGGGTGCTTCTCGAGCAGCTTCTTCCACACCTCGTGAGACTTATGCCAAGTGTGGCAAGCCTCACAAGACAGCGGACTGTAGGATAAGCACTCGAGGTTTCTTTCGACGTGGCAAGGTGGGCCACTTGATCAAGGAATGCCCTGAGATGAATAAAGGAAAGACGGCTTCAGTACCTATTCCACGACCGATACAAGCGAGGAAGCCGATCGTCCAAGGAAGAGCCTATGCAGTCACAGCTCAAGAGACTCAGAACACAAACGATGTCATTCAAGGTGAGCTTCTTTTAAATAAAGAATTTCAATTAATGAAATTTTAGATAGAGAAGGTGCATCTACATATAGGGAAAATATGAGAAAAAACTTGCATTTGATAAATTCTGGTATGATAATGAACAATATATATATATATGTGTATGTATGATTAGGTACGTTACAAATATATAAGAAGGGATGCGACGTGACATACGAAGCTCGAGTATTGATAGACCCGGGGTCTACCCACTCATTTATTACACCTCTCTTCACAAAGAGGATGAAAGTCGACCCAGAGGAGTTAGACTTCGTTTTAACCGTGACTGTTCCCACTGGGAAAGCGGTTGATACCGAGAAGGGTTGCAACTCCGTGATCGTGAGGGTCATGGATGGAGACGTCTTTGAGCTACCGCCGAACCTAATCCTTTTAGACATGCAAGGATTCGACGTGATCCTTGGCATGGATTGGTTATCGACTCATTGTGCGACGGTAGATTGCAAGAACAAAGTCATCATTTTTAGATCCAACACGAGGAGATCGTTTAGATTTCGAGGAGAGAGGTCGACACACCTACCACTTATCTTAGCAGTCAGGGCTGAGCGTTTGATCGGAAAAGGGTGTAGTGGATACTTGGTATTTTTGAAAGAGCATAAGGAGGAGAAGAATGTTATCTCTGAGATAGCAATTGTGCGAGACTTCGCCGATATATTTCCAGAGGAGTTACCCTGATTACCTCCAGAGAGAGATAGAATTCACCATCGACTTAGCACCAGGAACGGAGCCTGTTTCTAAAGCACCATACAAAATGGCTCCTGCTGAGTTGAAAGAGTTGAAAGAGCAGCTACAAGAGCTAATGGACAAGGGGTTTGTTAGACCAAGCGAGTCCCCATGGGGAGCACCGGTCTTGTTTGTAAAAAAGAAAGATGGGTCAATGCGTCTGTGCATTGACTATCGACAATTGAACAAACTTATCATCAAGAATCGATACCCTTTGCCTAGGATAGATGACTTATTCAATCAACTGCAAGGAGCAAAGTATTTTTCCAAGATCGATCTGAGATCTGGATACCATCAGTTGAGAATCAAGGCAGAGGGTATTCAGAAGACTGCATTCATGACTCGATACGGACACTATGAGTTCCTAGTGATGCCGTTTGGGTTGACAAATGCTCCGACGCCATTCATGGATCTGATGAATAGGGTGTTTAAACCACACCTAGACTCTTGTGTTGTAGTGTTTGTTGATGACATCCTGATCTATTCAAAATCAGAGGAAGGGCATGAAGAGCACTTGAGAATAGCCCTACAGACTCTACGTGAACACCAGTTATACGCTAAGCTCAGCAAGTGCAAGTTTTGGTTAGAAGAAGTTAGCTTTTTGGGACATGTCGTCTCAAAGCTTGGTGTCACTGTAGATCCAGCAAAGATCGAAGCAATAGTGAATTGGGAGGAACCAAAGACAGTGACAGACATCCGTAGTTTCCTAGGATTAGCAGGTTACTATCGACGTTTCGTTGAGGGTTTTTCAAAAATATCAAGACCACTCACGAGACTTACACGGAAAGATGCAAGGTTTGAATGGAGTGAAGCATGCGAGAAGAGTTTTCAAGAACTCAAGAAGAGACTCACTTCAGCTCCAGTGTTAGCGATTCCTTTAGGTAGTGGAGGGTTTGCAGTGTATAGCGATACTTCGTATACTGGTTTGGGCTGTGTGCTTAATCAATATAAAAAGGTGATAGCATATGGGTCGAGACAGTTGAAAGAGCATGAGAAGAATTATCCGACACATGACCTGGAATTAGCAGCGGTCATTTTCGCGCTCAAGATTTGGAGACATTACTTCTACGGTGAGGCGTTTGAGATTTTCACCGACCACAAGAGCCTCAGATATTTGTTTACACAGAAGAAACTAAACATGAGGCAGCGCAGATGGATGGAGTTTCTTAAGGACTATGACTATTCTATACAGTACCATCCAGGCAAGGCTAATGTAGTGGCTGACGCCTTGAGTCAGAAGAGTTCAGCTCAATTGGCTAGTTTAATTTTGGGAATGCACAGATGGAAACTATTTGAAGATCTGGCACTATATGACGCGAACATCGAGTCTCAAGCTACAGGAGCCTTCTTGGCTAATATCTCAGTGAGACCGATAATATTTGAGCATATCCATGAGCTACAGATGAAAGACTCGGCGCTAACAAAAATTCGTCAAGATGTAACTGAAGGCATTACCTCTGAGTTTTCAATCAAGGAAGATGGTTCCTTATTGTTCAAGGGCTGCCTCTGTATTCCGGATAACGCCGATCTACGACGAACCATTCTTGATGAATCTCACAAGTCGAGCTATGCTATCCACCCGGAAAGTCCAAAGATGTATCAAGATTTAAAAAAGAATTACTAGTGGAGAGGCTTGAAACAAGATGTAGCACAGTACGTGTCGCGGTGTTTGATGTGTCAGCAAGTCAAGATCGGTCATAGACACCCCGCAGGTCTATTGCAGCCTCTACCTATACCGAAATGGAAGTGGGAATCGATTTATATAGACTTCATCGTTGGACTACCGCGTACTGCAAAGAAGTACAATGCCATATGGGTGGTAGTCGATCGATTGATCAAGTCAGCGCACTTCTTGCCTTACAACACGATGTACACGGCGGGAAGACTGGCAGAGCTGTATATGAAAGAGATCATCCCTTTGCATGAGATTCCGAGTAGCATTGTTTCCGATCGTGACCCATTATATACATCAAAGTTTTGGAAGAAATTTCAAGAAGGAATGAGAACGCGACTAGATTTTAGTACGACATTCCATCCGCAAACTGACGGACACACTGAGAGGTTCAATCAGATCATTGAGGACATGCTTAGGGCATGTATGTTAGAATTACAAGGATCGTGGGATCAGCACCTTACCCTTGATTGAGTTCGCATATAACAACAGCTTTCAGACGAGCATTGGGATGGCACCATATGAAGCTCTTTACGGACGGCGATGTAGATCGCCCATCAATTGGGAAGAAATGAGTGATAAATTCGTTTTGGGACCCGAGATACGTGAAGATAATGCCACCTATGTTCGGATGATAAGGGCAAAACTCAAAGCGGCTCAGAGCAGACAGAAAAGCTACGCCGATATCAAGCGGACGAGTGTAGACTTCAAGGTGGGTAAACACGTGTTTGTGAAAGTGTCACCTATGAAGGGGGTGATGAGGTTGGGAAAGAGAGGGAAGCTAAGTCCCCGCTATCTTGGACCGTTTGAAGTTTTGGGTCGAGTAGGGGAAGTTGCTTACCGCATTGGATTGCCACCGTTATTCGATCAAGTACACAATGTCTTCCACGTATCTATGCTCAGGAAGTACCTTAACGACCCTAACCACATGTTGAGCGGTCAATCATTTGAGATGCATGAGGCCATGACTATGATCGAATAGCCGGTGGAGATTTTAGATCGAAAAGAACAAGTGTTGCGAACAAAGGTAATACCATTAGTACTTGTTCGATGGAAACATTATCCGGCCGAAGAAGCTACATGGGAATGAGAGGCCGACGTGAAAGAACAGTATCCAAGCTTATTTGCGACAGCTTGAGATTCAAAATTGTATCATCGCAAGCATGTTTGTGGATTTAAACTATGTGTGTAATTCAACGTCGATCTTATGATCAATTTAAAAAAAGGATAATATTATCCACATGGAGTCTCAATTACAGTGTTGAATGCGAAATTGGAATTCATCACCAATGACCAGTTGGTATCATAAATTACCAAGAGGAATCAAGGAAACAGAAAATTTTGAAAGTTTAGAGAATCTGATCAAAACCGATTAATCGATTTTGGTCGATTAGTCGACTGACATGTACTAGTAACTGGAAATTTGATGAGGATTCAGGAAATGAAAGAAGGGAAATTTCGATTAATCGATCTGGGTTTCGATTAATCGATTTTGGATTTTCGATTAGTCGATCTGGAGGTTCGATTAATCGAATAACTTAAGAATTTTTGAGGAATTTGAAGAATTTTACGTGATTTCGATTAATCGAAGAACAAGTCGATTAATCGATTTGAGATTTCGATTAATCGAACTGGAAGTTCGACTAATCGAGTTATTTAATGAATTTGGAAAAAATTTGAAGGACTGCACGATTTCGATTAATCGAAGTAAGTCTTGATTAATCGAAATGAATTTTAATTAATCGACTGGCTCACGCCAGTGAGCTCCAAAACTTAAAATTTTTAACGGATATGATTTCGATTAATCGAAATGGTTTCGATTAATCGATTTTGAGTTTCGACTAATCGATTTTGGAAATCGATTAATCGATTTCACACGGCTTAACCTAGTTTTGAATCTTGATTAATCAACTTTGAAAATCGATTAATCGAGCCGAAGCCTATATATATAAATCGAAGGGATTTCTCCCCATTCGAAATCATTTGGAGTTTGCATTTTTGCGTGCCTTCTTCTTCTTCTCCAACCGACCGAGCTATCTAGGGTTTGAGCTTTTCAGATCAAAATCGCGTGACATCGGAACAAAAAAAAAAACCTAAGGTAAACCCTAGATACGAGTTGCTTCTTCAATTTGGATTAGTAAACCCTAGTTTTCTTGAATTTTTTACAAAAATGCAGCCCAAAACTCAATTGTCTTCGAAGAAGGCAACCTCTAAGCTTCCGGTCCGGCATAAGAACGCTGCACCTCCACCACCTACCCCATCACCGGTGAGGACTCCATCACCGTCGGCATCAGAGACCACCTCCGGTTCGACGAGCGCGCCCATGCCACCACCACCCACCAATGTAACCCAACCCAACGAGTCGTGGGCGGCTAAGACTTTCGAAATAGAGTATATCATCGACACCACATTATTCACAAATCCCGATGTACCGGGCGAGACCCAATGGGCTCGTAATTACCTCCAAAATGCCGGTCTCGGCAACCTTTTGAAACCAATCCGTGGATCCTACTATCTGAGGTTGGTTCGACTGTTTTACCAAGGGCTCGTGGACGGCCCTACCGACAACGTAATCAAGACCACCATTGAGGGTTGTGACTACAAATTCACCCGTCGCCACATACACGAGGTCCTTGAGTGTTACCTCGACTTTACACCTGAGACCACCCTCTTCCCACCCTTCGTGAAAGAGGCGAGATTTGAGGAGATCATGACCCGCATGACCAACGGGAAGAAGGGGTCGGGATCCTCCATTAGGAGGGTCGACCTTCCCCACTACATGTGGATGTTTGATTCCATAATCAAGTGCAACCTCTACTCGGTGCGCCACAACACTAAGCGGGTAGAGTTGGTACAACAGGCACTCTATGCGGCCTTTTGTGGCCGTTGGTTCAATGCCACGATGCTCATCCTAGAGGGGATGAGATACATTAAGGGCAAGTTGATGGAGGGCAACTTGAGGCCCAAAGAAAAGATCTCTTATGCTCGGCTCATCTCGAGCATGTTGGAGTGTTACTCCGACGCTCCCGAGTACACGATATCGCCCCACGAGGAGAGGGCGATGGATCGAGTGAAGACATTTTTTAACTCTTTATGGAGCCGTAGCTACAACTTACTGAAGCAGACCCTACCGGCTCCGGGTCCCGCACCAGCAATACCAGCAGCAGCAGCACCAGTGGCACCACCACCACCCCCACCCGTGGGTGGGGCACACCCAGTTGAGCCACCAGCGAAGGGGGCACCCTCCCATACCACCGCTTCACCTACACCGCCAGCACAGTCCGCGGCGGCCACATCGACTTCTTCATATCGCCGGCGAGCGGCTCGCCAGGCTCCGACGATAAAGGACTTGTTGGCTAGGATGGAGGCCAACAACGAGTGGATGAATCGGCGGATGGATTTTCTGATGTACCACACTATGCGGTACATCTATCCGTTAGACTAACAGCAGCGCCTAGCTTAGGAGGAGGCATGGACAGCAGGTCAGACCCCCTTCCATGCGGGTCCGGTCTTCCATGCGAGCACATCGGCTGCCGATGCATCTAGCTCGGCACTCCCCACGAGACAGGTCACCCACCTCTGAGCGACCCGGCTGAGCCGCCAGATCCGGCCGGTTCCACTAGAGCACCCCCTACATCGATCATCCAGAGAGGGACGTGAGACTGAGACGAGGATGTTTCTTTTTGTATGACTGATTTTGGCACTTTTGATGTAATTGAAACGATGTAATTAAACAAGTTGTACATTTTAAAAAATAATGAAATCTAGATTAGTTTTCTTCACAATGTACTTTCTATGTCATTTCTGTTTGCTTGTACTATCTAATGTGTGAGTCATTTTGTGGGTGGGTACGCGACCCCCAGAGTGTGGGGTACCCAACCAACGACACACCCTTGGGTTATTTTCGAGGACGAAAATTCCCAAGGTGGGGAGATGTAATATCTCAGAAAAATTGACCGTTTGACTTTAACCTCGGGATCCGTGCTCAATTGATCGTAGGTTGACCAAGTGATGGTCAAACTTTGAATTCAAAGAGTGATGAACTGATGTGATGCAAATGGGACTCAAGTGTAGTGAGTATTATTGGTTTAGAGCTACATACACCTATCCTTGGTGTATGTGTTTAACACACAAGCAGGAGAGAGAATAAAAACCTTAGTTTCTTTTACTTTGGTTGTTGAAGAGAGAGTTAAGAGGAGAGAGAGAGGAGTAAAGAGGAGTTATTGAGGAAGAAGTGAATGCAAATTAAAGGACTAATTAGAACATTCATTGACGGATTCAAAGCGATTGGGATCATGAAGCAAATGATGGAACCCTAGCCGTCAAACCCAACAAATAAATCCCTTGAGGGGATTCTTGAGGTAAGTTTTAATTTGAAGTAAATGCATAGATGTATGATAGTTAAGATTCAGTCAATATAGTTTAAAATGGGTAAATTAAAGGCATAGAAAAGAAAGGATAAAAATTTGGAAGAACAGCCTGGAAGGGGGCTGAATCTGGCCAAATCGATTAATCGAAATTGGAGTTCGATTAATCGATTTTGACCTGGAAGTTGAAAAGTCATGAAGACCCGATTTCGATTAATCGAATTGTATTTCGATTAATCGATTTGAATTTCGATTAGTCGATTTAGAAATCGACTAATCGACTGGGTACCTCCAGTGGCTAGAGAAATCGACTAATCGAGTTGGGAAATCGATTAATCGATTTTGGATTTCGATTAATCGATTTGGGATTGACTAATCGATTTCAGACTTTCGACCACTCGATTTGAGAATCGACTTCATTGTGTTGGAGACTTCGATTAATCAAATTTGAATCTCGATTAATCAATTTTGAGAATCGATTAATCGATTTGGGTTTCGATTAATCGATTTTGGGAATCGATTAATCGAATTGTATTTCGATTAATCGATTTTGGGAATCGATTAATCGACTTTGACAGTTTTACTTAACTTTATAATTTTCCTTTGAAATTCATGGAGGGTCTAGGACCTCCTTCATTACATCTTTAGTGATGTATTGCGTGTGTTATGATGTACCATAGGTGGTACGTGTGAAAGCGAGCACAAGGAGCAGCGTGGGACCTTGATGCTTGGACCTTCAGAGAATTGAGGTAGGAAACACCTTGAATATGTACTTTAATTTCAAGAGTATGTATGTAGTGATAGAAATATTATATTTGAAGTTGTTTTAACTGTGAAAAGCTTTGTGAAAATGGGTGCGTGTGTGACACCAAGAATGCGATAAAGGCATCTGTGTGATGCAAGTAATTAAGAACAAGTAATCTAATGAGATTGAGACATCCCCAGGGGGTGAGAAAGTAATAAATGCATCAAGTGTGATGCGGATATGTATACCTCCTAGGGATGTACATATATGATTGAATAATTACTGTTGAGGCCTAACTGATATAAGATAGCACACTTACACGATGAACAACTATATGTAAAGCACATATTATTTTTGTTATTTGAGGTTCGATAGGATACCCTACCGACGTGGCGGGATACCCACGACTGACGCGACAGGATATCCGTGACCGGTACAGTGGCCAATTGATGAGTAGTGAAATATGATGATATTTCACCCCTAAATACCTATATTTAGCCGTCCGATGAAGGCTATCTGATGAGATTTGCTAGATTTGAAGTGTTTCAGGTAAATACAGTCCAAGTTTCTAAAACAGCCCAAGAATCCCGAAAATAATGTCAAAACACTGCTATTTTGGGTCATTGAGAACTTAGTGCGACTTGCAGCTCAATTTGGACCTTCAAGACGTCAGATTCAGGAAATTGCTAAAACATAAAAGTTGTAGAGCTCGTCGTCAGCTTTCCAACGCTTCAAGAATCACCTCAATCCGAGTTCGGTACAGAAAATTATGAGCAAAATACCGAGGCAGTATCTGATGCAAAGCTAGGCGGGAATTCACGAAAATTACTCTTAGATGTCAATCGAGAGAGGTATTAGGGTTAGGCTATTATAAAAAGGGAAGCCACGAGTTTCTTAGGGGAATTATTATTTTTTGCAATTAGAATATTATTCATTCTTTCTTTTTAGTTTTTAGGGCTCTTCACTTTGGGGGAATATTTTCTTCATCTTTTCAAGTCTTCTTCTCTCCTTCTTCTAGGGTTTATTCAGGGTAGATTGTACCTAGGATTTGCATTATTTTTCTCTGAGAAATTCATAGATTGTATTTAGGAAAAACAATTGCAAATATCTTTTGGAAGAAATAAAGAGGAATGACTTTGAAAGAAAAGGAGATCAAACACCAAAGATGGCTAATTCATCGATAGATCGGGAAGATCGATCCCCGGATAAGTACCTATGTTTATGATTAATACATGATCTATTATTGTTATCATGGATTCGTTTTGCTCAAAGTTTGTGTGATTGAAAATATTTTGATTGCTTTGTTATGTCCGTTGATGGCGCGTATCACGGCCCGTAATCGCTAGATCTGGACCTGGTGATCTGAAATAGCGATTATGATTGTTGATCTAAATATCATGAGATATCGCTTATGCTTTTTACATGACTCATACCGCAATGTTAATTTGAGTCATTGTTTTTAGATAAGGTATCTTAGGATTGATGATCATATTTTATTTCAAGTCATTTTCTAGATGAATGATGGTGTGAATGATGATTTAATGAAACCGTGGGTTTTAATGATAGAAAAGTGCGAATGCAGGGTAGCATATTCCTTGATCTCATTTTAATATTGTTAAATAGATTTATCGATAATTAATTGTTTAGATTAATTTATTTTTACGCATTTAGGAAAAGTCGTTAAGTTTTGGTAAAATTGAATCGCCCTTTGGTACTTCCTTAGGGCGTTTTAAAATCTCTAAAGAATTAATTAAAATTCACGTTTTCTGGGTTCGACACACTTCTTGCCATCTTCAATAGATCTTGTGCACTTTGCAAGGGTTACATTCTAAATCGATCAAGTTTTTGGCGTCTTGGAAATCGGTGAAATTTTGATTAATTAGGATAGGGATTTTACATTTTGAGTGTTTAAAAAAAAAATAAAAAATAAAAAAATAATAATTATTAAAATTTATTTCCTTATTTTCTCTCTTTGATAAGATTTTGTGGAGTCTTTTAGGAAGTTTAGATTTTAGGATACCTTCCTTAGGAAATTTAGGAAGTAGAGATTTTTAGGACTTCTTATTTTAGATTTGGTAGGACTCTTTTTCCTTATTTTCCTCTTTTAGATATTTTTAGGATTTTCTAAATTTAGTCATTAACTTTTGTGGGACTTTTGTTTTAGGATTTTTAGGAATCTTCCATTCTTCTCCTTATTTTTCTCTTTTAGGAAAGATTTTATAGGATTTTCAATTTTAATTTTTAATTATCGAATTTAATAAAAAAAAAATTAAAAATAAAAAAAAATTTTAAAAATTTAATTAGAATTAAAAAAAAAAAAAAAAAAAAAAAAAATTTAATTAATTTAAATTCGAATTTTAATTTTAATTTGAATTAAAAAAAAAAAAAAAAAAAAAAAAAAATTTTTTTATTTTGAATTCGAATTTTAATTTTAAGTTGAATTTAAAAAAAAAAAAATTTAATTAATTAATTAATTAATTTTAATTTTAATTTAATTTGAATAAAAAAATTAATTTAAATTTGAATTTTAATTAAAAAAAAAAAAAAAAAAAAAAAAAGAAATCTTTCCTGCTGATATTGGCTACTGTTTATCATCTTTGTTTAAATCGTTTGAAGCAGAATTGCGTTGGTTTGTTGTGGATTCTTCAACCCTGTTTGTGAGTGTTGGTGTATGAGCTTTACTCGTTCTCATCACCCACATCACTCTGCTTAATCTTGAGATCGAAAGAGCTTAGAGAGAATCGAAGAGTCCAGAGGAATCAATATCAACATAACCGAGACCATGGCGGACCAAAGGCAAGAGAGATGAGAATAACAACAATGGGAATGTCAATAATGGAAATAATAGGAACAATAATTTTGATGAGGGCCCTAGAACCAGTATTATAACGATCCTGGTTTTCGAGGATCGAGAATGTATTATGCATGCTCCCATTCCGGGAACCACTATGAATTCAAATCGTGATGATTCAAATGCTACCAATTTTCCATGGGTTAGCAAATGAAAATCATACGTTCACTTAAATGAATTCAGGGTATGCAAAATGTTGAGTCCACAATGTCAGCGATGAGATAGCGAAGCTCAGGCTCTTTCCGTTCTCTTTAAGAGATAAAGGCAAAAACATGGTTCTATTCCTTAGAACCACAATCTATTCGAGTTGGGCGGTCATCGCCAGTTCCTTAAAAATATTTTCCCATGACTAAGGCCATTGAATTGCGTCGGAAGATCCGGTTCTTTTCCCAACAACCTCTGAAACATTCCATGAATGTTGGGAGCGTTTTAAGGAATTGATCGAAGTTGCCCAAATCATCAAGTTCCAAGGTGGCAACAAGTCCAAAGTTTTTACAATGGGTGATTCACGAAGAGACGCATGGTTGATGCATCTTGTGGTGGATCTTGTGCCACGAAAAGAAGTGGGCATTGTTTGAAAAGTTATATCAAACTTGATACAAAGTGAGACAACAGGCGAACCAACTTGAACTGCACCTAAATCTCATGTGTTGACAAAAGGCGGATTATGCGATGTCAACAATAATGCCTCGATCTCTCAACAAAGTTTGACATCTTTGTCAAACAGATGAACATGTTGTTAGCGCTACCAAGCAAGCTAAAGCTCTGTCACCCACGGTGTGTTCAATTTGTGACCACCGGGTCATATGGCTAATGAGTGCCCTACTACCTTGTCATTCTTCCTGATGAACCTAATCCTCAAGAAGCGGTAAATGTGACTCAATCTTATCAGCGGCAGGGTAGAAACATGTACTCCAATACCTACAATCCGGAATGGAAAAATCACCCCAACTTAGGATGGGGTGAATCGAACCAAACTGGCCAGGTAAACCAGCAACATAGAGCCAACACAATGGGTGGACAACAACCTTTTCAACCAAATTTTCAACACAATTTTCGTCCACAACAGAATTTCCAGCAGAATTCTAATTTCCAACAGAATTCCAATTTCCAACAGAATGCTCCGTATTATCATCCAAATTCTGACTACCGAAAAAATCAGAATTTCAATCAGAATCTTAATCAATCTCATGTCGATTGAAAGATTACGATGCGGAAGAAAAGCTTATCAAGCATGCAATCTTTCGTGATGATAATGGACCAAGTGAGACAATGGGCCAATCACCTGAGTCAGCGAGAGGAAGGTAGGCTCCCCAGCCAACCCATCAATATTCCTCGAGGCCAACCACCATCTGAAGCAGGACCATCGAATAGTCAACAGTTGAAAAGTCATTACGGTCTTTGAGAAGTGGAGAGGTTCATAATCAAGTGGAAATGCACCTGTAGAAGGCGATGAAGAAAGAGAAGCAATAGAGGAAAAGAATCGAGAAAAGAAAGGAGAAAGGAAAAGGAAAAGAAAGAAAGAGACAAAGAGCGGAGATAAGAAAAGTGCAAGAGCAAGGAAGAGAGAAGGAAAAGAAAAGTAATAGAGGAAGAGTTTCCTTCAACCGTCCAACAAGGACGTGAAAAGAATCGAAATGGAATCGCACCTTATGTCCCAAAGGCACCATTCCCTCAATGCCTAACTCCTCCATCTAGAATGGGAAAGGGACCGACAAAATGGAAGAAATTTTGAAACATTCAAGCAAGTAAAGATAAATCTTCCATTACTTGAAACAATCAAACAAGTTCTGAAATGCATAAGTTTTTCAAAGATTTGTGCACTTTCGGAAGAGAAAGGCACGTACTCACGTTTCAAAGAAAGTGTTCTAACAAATCAAGTCGATTCGATATTGCGATTGGAAACCCCACAAATTGAAAGACCACAGGTCCCAAGCTGTTCTATGTGTCATTGGTGGGCAACAAATTGGAAAGGCGTTACTGGATTTGGGAGCCAGTGTTAATCGATCCCATACTCAATGTCACGAGAAACTCGGATTGGGTGAATTGAAACCCACGGTCACACTCCAATGGCGAGATAGATCGAGAGAAGAACCGAGGGTGTTATCGAGGATGTTTTGGTTGGAATAGACAAGTTTGTCTTTCCGGTGGACTTCGTTGTCTTAGACATGGAACCACTGCGAAATCAATCAATCAAGTCCCAATTATTCTTGGGCGTCCGTTTCTGCCATCGCCAACGCTTGCATTAATTGTCATGCAGGAGTCATGGGCGTTTCTTTTGGAAACATGAAAGTCGGGCTTAACATATTCCATCGATGAACCATTTCCCTAATGAGGATGAGGTTGAATGTTTTTACATCGATCGGATGGAAGTGGTGGATGAAGCATTACCATCAATGCTCACCAAAGAGGAATTTGAAGCTGCTTTGTTAGCCATCTATGAGGACAAAGGGCTTGAAAGGAAGCGATCGGAAGAGAAAAGTCAAATTCATCATGTCAAGATGATAACTTATGTGAAGTTGTGACTAAGGTAGAACCACTACCTCGAGGTAAAGGATGTCTTGACTCCATCAATTGAGCGACCACCAAGCGTGGAATTGAAACAATTGCCTAAGTCCCTCAAATATGCTTTTACGGGACCTCGAGAAACACTTCCGGTGATAATTTCATCCACATTATCGGAAGAACAAGAGAATGATTTGTTGAAGGTCTTTGAAAAGAGCACAAGGAGGCCATCGGATGGACCTTAGGCGATCTCAAGATTGACCCATCGGTATGTATGCATAAAATACATCGGAGGATGAGAGTAAACCATCGAGGGAACCACAGGCGACTTAATCCGAACATGCAAGAAGTCGTTTTAAAGAAATCATTAAACTCCTCGATCTGGAATCATCTATCCGATCTCGATAGTGAATGGGTTAGTCCGGTACAAATCGTTAGAAAAAGTGCGGAATTACGATGAAAGAAACTACGGAGGAGAATTGGTGCCCACTCGTGAAACTCTTTGGATGGCGTGTGTGCATTGATTATGAAAAATTGAACCACGACCACGAGAAAGATCATTTTCCCCTTGGTTCATTGATCAAATTCTTGAGAAGTTAATTTGGGCAAGAGTTTTATTGCTTTCTTGATGGTTATTAGGGATACAATCAAGTGCCGTTTTCGGTGATCGAAGACAACATTCACGTGTCCATATAGTGCGTTTGCATATCGAAGGATGCCATTCGCTTATGTAATGCTCCGCCACGCTTCAACGATGTATGTTGGCCATATTCTCGGACATGATCGACAAATTCATCGAAGTCTTCATGGGCGACTTCTCGGCTTTTGGAAAAACCTTTAATTCTTGTTTGAATCATCTTTCACAGGTGGTGCAACGTTGGGTAGATTCCAAACTTCTTCTCACCGAAAAGAGCCATTTTATGGTTCAACAAGGAATTGTGTTGGGGCATATTGTTTCAACGAAAGAATTGAAGTTGATAAGGCGAAGGTCGACTTAATTGCAAATTTACCACCTCCTAAAAGTGTTCACAAATTCGATCATTTTTGGGGCATCTTTGGATTTTATAGAAGATTCATTAAGGATTTTAGCAAGGTGGCTAAACCATTGTGCACTTTGCTTGGCAAAGATGTTCCTTTTGATTTTGATGAGGATTGCATAAAGGCATTCCTAAAATTGCGTGAACTCTTATCAAATGCACCAATAATCCAACCACCGGATTATTCTTTACCATTCGAACTCATGTGTGATGCATCTGATTATGCGATCGAGTGTCTTAGAAGGGTGAATAAATTACCTCACGTAATTTATTATGCTATGCAAGACATTAATTGATGCTGAATTACAACACCACCACCAGAAGGAATTATTAATGGTGTATGCTCGACAAATTCCGTTCCTATTTGCTTGGATCGAAAATAGTGGTCTTTTCGGACCACTACGCTGAAATATCTTTTAGCAAAGAAGGATGCGAAACCAAAGGCTGATCCGTTGGATCACGCTTCTCCGTGAATTCAACTTTGAGATTAAAGATAAAGGGGTTGAGAGCGTTGTGGTGATCATCCGCTAGAATTCACAAGAATCATCTATACGAGACCATCCGTGACACATTTCCGGATGAACATTTGATGGCAATTGATGTAGCGGTGCAAAAGTTCCGTGGTTTGCTAACATCGTGAATTATCTCGTCATCGGCGAGAATTCCCCGAGTGGGGTAAGAATGATAAGAATCTCTTTTCTCCCAAATAAAATACTATTTCGGATGAACCATATTTGTTTAAATTCGCTCGGATCGGATCATTAGGAGATGCGTGCAAGACGAGCAACTAAGCGTCTAAATTTTTTGCCATCTTTGGGGCTGTGGAGGCCATTTGAGACGAAGACCGCATGAAAATCCTTCAAAGCGGATTCTCATCGGCCCTCAATCTTCGTGACGCTCTCAATCTGCAAGGAATGCCAATCGGTGTCAACGACTTGGCAATATTTCACTGACGAAATATGATGCCCTTAATCCAATTCGATTGTTGAAATTTTCGATGTTTGGGGATTGACTTTATGGGTCCTTTTCCACCATCCTTTGGGTATTCATATATTCGGTGGTATTGACTATGTCTCCAAATGGATTGAAGCTGGCAACCGATCAAATGATCACAAGGTTGTGGTCAAATTTACGAGAGAAATGTGTTTAACCGATTCGGGATCCCAAGAGCAATCATCGGTGATGGCGGTTCGCATTTTGCAATAGCCATTTTGCCACTTTAATGAAGAATGCAGACGTCACTCACAAAGTCGCTACTGCACCATCCACAGACTAGTGGTCGTGGAAGTGTCTAACCAAAATCAGCGAATTCTAGAAAAGACGATACCGGATAGAAGAGATTGGTCAAACCGGCTATCCGATGCTTTATTGGGCCTATCGTCGCATTCAAGACACCGATCGGAATGTCTCCTTGTAATTGTCTACGGAAGGCATGTCATCTTCACCGAATTGGAGCATAAGGCATTCAGGCGATCAAACGATTTAATTTCGATATGCAAGCGGTCGAATCGAAGGTTCTGATTGAGTGAATTAGAAGAGTTACGCTACGATGCGTATGAAAATTCAAAGATGTACAAGGAAAGGTACAAAAAGTTGCACGATCAATTAATTTCTCGGAAGGAGTTTCATGTTGGCCAAAGTTTGGTTATTCAATTCCGACTTAAGCTTCATCCCGGAAATTGAAATCTAGATGGGAAGGCCGTTCCAGGTGGTTTCCATTAGAGAGCCCGGTGCAATTGAAATCCAAAGCCTTCAGGACAACCGAGTTTGCAAAGTGAATGGGCAAAGCCTCAAACCAATGTTTGAGGCGATGACCCAGATTAAGAATGAGGCGATGCACCTTAGTGAGCCAGATTCTTGATCTATGAAGAGGTCGAAATATGTCGACACTTAAACTCGGCCTTCACGGGAGGCAACCAGTGTGTTTTATTTAGGAGTTGGACACGAGTTTAGTTTAGGATTTAGGATTTATTTCTCTTTTCGTATGTCTGGTTCTAGAATATTAGTTTTAGTTCACTTTAGGTTATTATTAATTTCCAAATTAGTGTAGCCACATTACCTTCAATCTATTTTTGGTCATGTTCTAATTTGATGCCCATATTCTCTTTTGATCTTTGTGTTGAGGTACTTTTCAACAGGTTTGGGGGTACCTACTTATTTCAAACAATGAGGACATTGTCATTTTTAGGTTTGGGGGTATGTATGATTATCTATCTTTCATCACTTATTTTTGATTTTCTTTGAAAAAAAAAAAAAAAAAAAAAAATTTTTTGGAACCATCATACATGATTTACTTTGCAATAGTTTTCAAACTTTAGTTGATGATGCATGTGAATTTAATTTTGAGAATATTGATGTCATATTTTGAATACTTGTATCTAGGATGATGAAGCTTAATGTGATAATTTGTGGATGACTCTGAAATTCATGCTTAGAATTTTTGCACTTATACCAAGCTAAGACTTAGAAATCGATGAACTATTTTGAGCGTTGAATCTTAGGTTCTTAGTGGAGACTAAACCCGATGGCTTTAGAGCTAATTTCCGTCATTGATGAGTGAATATATAAACTGAGTTTTCTTTGAATAGAGATTATTTTGCATAATCTCATACATTTTATTTTGGCTTGTGACTTTGCATGATATCAAATTCATATTATTGTGTTAGAACGTACTGTATATCTACTCAAGACAAATAGGCAAGGTTACCATCTTTTAAGGAAATGATTGAAGGCCATCTTTGGCTCGTTTGTGCTTAAAATGCCCCACCTCATATAAATTTATCCTTCTAGTACCCCTTTGAGCCTATAGAAAAATTTACCCTTATACATTCTTTGATAAGCCACGTTAACTTTAACCCTTCACAATTTACGAAAATTTAGCTTTACCCTTCTTATTTAGAAATTAGGAACGAGGATGAAAATGGCGAAAAGAGAGTAAGTGGAGAGATAATGAGTTATGGTGTTCTTGAGAGTGTATGGCAAATATAAAAAGAAAAAAAGGGGAGAGAAAAAGAAAAAAAAAAAAAGGAATGAAAAATGAGGTGCTTCAAGAAAAGGAAATTCAAAAGAGAAGAAAGAATGAGAAAAGAAAAATATTGAAAAGAAAAAAAAAATGGTGAGAAATTAGAAAAGAAAAAAAAAAAGAGAAAAAAAAATGAAAAAAAAATCGAAGTTAGTTCCTTTTCCAATTTCGTAAATTTTGAATCACAATTCCCTTTCTTTCTTACCCTTACCTGAGCCCCATTACAACCCTACAAAAGACCTTCATGATCCGATCTTGCATTGGTAACTGTCTTGTGGAGAGTCAATATATAATACTTATGACACTTGATATGACATGCTTAGGATATACAAGTATCTGTTCTTATGAGATTTATTTTTGTTCATTGATTGGCATCGTGTTTCATTTATCATGTGAGACCTTTTTATTTGCTTTGTATTGATCTCTCACATGTGTGCGAAACTTACCAATCATCGGAGTGATTTTATTTTGAGAGTATACCTAAAGTGAGGATTGAGTCAAGACAATGATCCGATGATTTCCGTTTGGACTAGTTCTAGATGGATGAATCTTGGTTTTGGTATGCACACACTAGCGTGTAAGCATGAATGGATGAGTTATCTAACGATTTGGAGCATTAGACTAATTTGAATGGATATTGGTATGATTAGTGTAACATTGTTATTTAAAATTGAGAATTTGCATGTTGAATTGATTATTGATTTTGAGCTTTGAAGTTAAATATATGTTATAAAAATCAGATTTTGAAAACTCAATTTTACCGATGGTTTGAAATTTTTGGAAGTTTGTGGGTAACTTCACTGCAAACCCTCAGGAGACACAACTCCTCCACTAGGGATCACCTAGGGGTTTAAAGGCTTGTTGCACATGCTAAGTGCAATCGTGTTCCCTACGAAAGTGGCATTTAAATTTTAGGATGTTAGTTTAATTTGCTTTATATTTCTATCATTCTCTTTGCTCGAGGACTAGCAAAGTGTAGGTTTGGGGGTGTGATGAGTAGTGAAATATGATGATATTTCACCCCTAAATACCTATATTTAGCCGTCCGATGAAGGCTATCTGATGAGATTTGCTAGATTTGAAGTGTTTCAGGTAAATACAGTCCAAGTTTCTAAAACAGCCCAAGAATCCCGAAAATAATGTCAAAACACTGCTATTTTGGGTCATTGAGAACTTAGTGCGACTTGCAGCTCAATTTGGACCTTCAAGACGTCAGATTCAGGAAATTGCTAAAACATAAAAGTTGTAGAGCTCGTCGTCAGCTTTCCAACGCTTCAAGAATCACCTCAATCCGAGTTCGGTACAGAAAATTATGAGCAAAATACCGAGGCAGTATCTGATGCAAAGCTAGGCGGGAATTCACGAAAATTACTCTTAGATGTCAATCGAGAGAGGTATTAGGGTTAGGCTATTATAAAAAGGGAAGCCACGAGTTTCTTAGGGAATTATTATTTTTTGCAATTAGAATATTATTCATTCTTTCTTTTTAGTTTTAGGGCTCTTCACTTTGGGGAATATTTTCTTCATCTTTTCAAGTCTTCTTCTCTCCTTCTTCTAGGGTTTATTCAGGGGTAGATTGTACCTAGGATTTGCATTATTTTTCTCGAGAAATTCATAGATTGTATTTAGGAAAAACAATTGCAAATATCTTTTGGAAGAAATAAAGAGGAATGACTTTGAAAGAAAAGGAGATCAAACACCAAAGATGAGCGGCTAAATCGATGAGATCGGGAAGATCGATTAAGTACCTATGTTTATGATTAATACCGCTATTATTGTTATCATGGAATCGTTTTGCTCAAAGTTTGTGTGATTGAAAATATTTTAAATGCTTTGTTATGACCGTTGATTGCGCGATTATCGGCCGTAATCGCTAGATCTCGGACCCTGGTGATCTAAATTGTGAAGCGATTATGTATATCATGAGATACGCTATGCTTTTTACATGACTCATACCGCAATGTTAATTTGAGTCATTGTTTTTAGATAGGGTATGCGGATTGATGATCATATTTTATTTCAAGTCATTTTCTAGATGAATGATGGTGTGAATGATGATTTAATGAAAGTGGGTTTTAATAATAGAAAAGGTGTACGAATCTGGGGTAGCATATTCCTTGATCTCATTTTAATATTGTTCGTAGATTTATCAGTAATTAATTGTTTAGATTAATTTATTTTTCTGCATTTAGGAAAAGTGCGTTAAGTTTTTGGTAAAATTGAATCTGCCCTTTGGTACTTCCTTAGGGACGTTTTTAAAATCTCTAAAAGAATTAATTAAAAATTCACGTTTCCCTGTGGGTTCGACACCCCTGTTCTTGCCATACTGCAATAGATCTTGTGCACTTGCAAGGGTTACATTCTAAATCGATCACCAATCCGTATACCAATGCGGAGGTTTATCCGTAATAGTAAGCACATCCCAGGGATGTTGAGATGAGTTTTTAACCCCGCCGCCTAGTGAAAAGGGGCTTAGGTCATATTCCTAGGGAATACTTTATAACAACTATCTATTTAGACGACGATGAAAGGTATCTCATCGGGGCTCGATGCTATATTACTCGGGGATTACTTAAGTTGAAGATTTAAGTTTTGCTTTAGGCCTGTTCAGTGTCATTCATGATAAATCAACAGTAAAGTACAACATGTTAATTACCAATAAACTTAATGCAATTCATCAGCTTTTAAACTGTTTTCTAGCAATTGCATAGGCACATTATGCTTAGAATATCATGGAATATATGTGAGTCTTAATTTATATGTTCATTATGTTTGTTCCCTATTGAGCTAGGATGTAGCTCACCCTTTAGACTATACGTCGCAGGTCTATTGATAGCAGCTGTTGAGGCTTTGGGAGACATAGATCCTGGTGATTCGGATTACGTGCCTAGAGACGAGTTGGAGCCTCCACCCGAGGACTTCTTCTAGGAGCATCTGCTGTGTACTTTGGTAGAGGGTCAATTTTGAGAACAGATTGTACGGCTTGGTATGTCAAGCCTTTATTTTTGTCAAACAATGTAATTAAATTGGATTATTCTTTTGACAAACCATCTGGGGTGATCTGTTTATCACCGATGGTTTGGGTTGGTTCTCTATTCATGCAGTGGCATGAAAGTAGAACTGTCTTTTACGAATGCCAGTTGGGCATATTAACCGTTTTTGCTTTATGAGATTATTTGCTTTATTTATTTAATTGTGCTTGCTATACCAATGTTCCGTGTATAGTTTTGGGGTGCGGTTTGGAGGACCGTGCTGATGGCACGGGTTTCGGAGTGCTGAAATCCGAACTGTCACAACAGTGGGAGTGTTGAGCCTAGAAAAATCACTTTTAAGGAGAATCGGATTATACCTATCCCTTTTATCCAAAAAAAGTGGCACCAATACCAGTTATTCAAGCAAGTATTGATGCACCTGTGGCTATGCCTATTGAAACACCCCACATTGAGGAGGCTCTTGCTCCCTTGGCGACTGCCAATGATCAATCATTGCGTAGATCAGAGAGAGCAAAGAAGTCAACCATTTCTGATGACTATATCGTCTACCTCAATGAGAGTGAGTATGATTTTGGAAAGGAAACAAATCCTGTTTCCTTTGACCAAGCTATGAAGAGCGAAAAATCTACTCAATGGCTCGAAGCCATGAAAGATGAGTTGAAATCAATGAAACATAACTTAGTCTGAGATCTTTGCGAGTTACCTGAAGGAGTTAAGCCTGTAGACTGTAAATGGGTATATAAAATCAAGCAAGACTCTAAAGGTAATATAGAAAGATACAAGGCCAGGTTAGTCGCTAAAGGTTTCACTCAAAATGAGGAAATAGACTATAAAGAGACATTTTCTCCTGTAGTTTTCAGGTTGAGAGGGAGAGTCATTTAGTTTGTAGACTCAAAAGGTCTATATATGATTTAAAGCAGGCATATCGACAATGGTACTTAAAATTTCACAAAGTCATTATAAATTTTGGTTTAAAGAAAATATTGTGGATCAATAAAATCGATAGGAGCAAATTTATCATCCTTAGTTTGTATGTTAATGATATATTGCTTGCGAGTAGTAATTTGAGCATGTTACATGAGATAAAAAACTTTTTATATAAGAGTTTTGATATGAAAGATCTTGGTGAAGCTTCTATGTGATAGGGATTGAGATTCATCGAGATAGAGCCCATGACATATTGGTATTGTCTCAAAGAGCTTATATTGATAAATTTCTCAAAAGGTTCAACATGTATAATTATTCCGCTACTGTTGCTCCTGTCATTAAGGGTGATAAATTTAGTCTACTTCAGAGTCCTAGGATCGATTTGGAGAGAAAGCAGATGGAGACAATTTCCTATGCATCAGTAGTTGAGAGTCTCATGTATGCACAAGTCTGTACTCGTCCAAACATAGCGTATATAGTTGGCATGCTTGATCGATATTAATGTAATCCTGGTTTGGATCATTGGAAACCAGCCAAGAAGGTTTTTCGCTATTTACAAGGAACTAAATGACACATGCTCACGTACAAAAGGTCGAATAATCTTGAAGTTATTTGTTATTCTGATGCTGATTATGTTGGGTGTCAAGACACCCGCAGGTCCACATCGGGTTATATATTTATGCTTGCAGGTGGACTTGTATCTTAGAAGAGCGTTAAGCAAATGCTGACTACTTTGTCTATTATGGAAGCAGAATTTGTTACATGTTTTGAGACAACATGTGAAGCGATATGGATGAAGAATTTTATCTCAGGGCTTCGAGTTGTTGATAGTATTTCAATGCCACTGAGAATCTTATGTGACAATTCCGCTGCGATATCTTTCTTCAATAACAATAAGACTAGTGGGGGTTTCAAATATACTGATATCAAATATCTTGTTGTAAGGGAGAAAGTTTAGAATCAAATTATATCTGTTGAAAAGATCAGTACGACACTCATGTTGGCTGACTTTCTCATTAAAGGCTTACCTTCCAAGCTCTTTTCGGAGCATGTTGTGCGCATGAGATTAACGGATAATTTTGATAGTCATTGAGAGTAGATATATAAGAGTGAATACATTTGTTTAATTGATTCAGAAATAAAGATTATTTATTTGCTTTTCCATTTTATGCAAATAAAATTTTGGAACATATGGTGCCAGTAGATGGCAATAAAGTAGGACTACTAATAGATTGAGTTTACATGTAATCACCATTCAGTTTGTAAACTTATAATTTATATGAAATCATACTAGTTGGAATCCATGTCGGTGATGAATTTCAATACGGTAACTAATGAACGGTTATGTATCGATGACATGATATATTGACTACATTGATTTTGTATTTGGCCAAGTGGGAGACTGTTAGAAGTTTCTATTTTGGTGGCCGTCACTATGGTCAACCCGTTGATCGATGAATGGTGTAAGATCAATCTTACGATGTGTAGTTGCTAATTCGGTAAGTTTGAAGAGAATAAATAACTAATAGGTCAGTCTTTTAGTTATGATATGATTGTGATTTCTAATCACAATATAATTAGTAATTTAAGTCCTTAATAGGAAAAGACTCTTTGGTTATAAATATAAGGGGTGCTTAATCCCAACAATTGTTCGACACAATTCAATCCTCCATATTACGAAAGCATCTCCATTGTGCTAGGAGATATTGAAAGCGAGAAGATCGTTGAAAATCGGCAACCCACCATTAATGGCTCACATTTAAGGTGCGCACATATTTTTAATTTATGGATTGCTGATTTATTATTTTTGATTGATCATGTGCCTAGATTCTAGGGCATATATTTAGATGGTCGGACCGGATAGATCCATATAGATTCATCAATCCCCACTCAAAACGCGTCGTGACTTATAATGTCCCATTTAGTGGATTTACTTTGATGGTTTAGACTTAAACCCCTCCACCAAATAAGAAAATTACGTTGCTCGTGGCCAAATAAGTTTTAATTTGATGAAAAAAAGAAGTTGCAATCAGGAGCAGAAAAGGGATCAGAGGCGATCATTCTAAAGAAGAATTTATATACAGGAAATTTCTTCACTTTAACTTTAGTTCAAACAAATAAAGATGAAAGGGTTTTCACTTCAGTTAAAATCTTTACTCATTATATTACAAGTTCTATATTTTAAGATACACCTACATGTTTTAAAATTTTGAAGTGCAAATATAGTTATTTAAAATTTATTAGGAGAGAAATTTTTTTTAAAATAAATAATAATAATTTATTAGGATGGACCAGATGGTAAATATAATCACATAATATCCTCCTGACACATAATATCCTCTTTTTAAAGATTTAAGAAGTATAAATTTTGAATTCCCTAAGTAATTAATTAATTTATCTTATTATTAATCAATGATTTCATAAAGTGATTTTGAGAGTCGGTGTGGGAAAAAAACGATTTATGGGAGGGGGTAGGAAGGGGAATTTAATTCCTTTCTATCTACTTTTTTTTTACTTTCAATAAATCGATTATTTGGGGGTCGTCTTTTGCTCGGAGGCTTCGGTGCTTAATTGTTTTCTTCTTATTTTTTCTTATTTTACGGTTAGAATATGAGAATTTTATTCACTTCTTGGTGAGAGTCTTTTTTTTTTAGAAGATCGCCTCTATGAAAGTTTTTTTGCAGCCCATACTTGTTTCTGAAACAATTTTGGTCAAGAGTTTTACTGACGTATCGGTGGCTTCGTTGTTGCGCGAACACATGCACTATATTTACGCCATAAGACATTGTTTAAAAGCTTCAGTTGAAGCGATGTGTGAAACTTTTAGTCTTCGGGTGGATCTTCGATGTCAGTTACTAGTAGATGTTTAGGATGGTAATGAATTATCAAATTTTTACCTTACTCGGAAGGTCCCTGAATGGTGATGGATTCTCAAATTTTTACCTTACTCGGAAGGTCCTTGAGTTTTGTATCGTTGCTAGATTGATCTTAGATGTCATTCAATTTATTTTAATGTTAGTGATTGTAACTACCACTCAATTGTGACCCTCTACTTTGTAATCGTTCATTTGGATTGCTTATTTTACAGTTTGTAACCGTTCTTCATTTCTAATGAAAAGGATAAAAGTTTCATTAAAAAAAAAAAAAAAAGGACCCTCACAAATAGTAAATTTTAAAGAATCAATTGTGCCATGGTTCAAATCTCGTGTTCCAGTTGTAGCTCCCAATTATAATAGGCGTACCTCTATTCGCCCGGATGCCTTTTCCGGAGGCAACATCCTAAACCTCTTGTAACCCATTGACTGCTTCAAATCAAATGATAAAGATCATTTTTTACCCCAATCTTTCACACAATGGATCTTGAGATCCATATCTTACCATCAGACGGCCAATTTTGATTTCCATGTGTCATAAATCCCAAAAATAATTGTAGACAATCATCGGTTGACCTTGCACCCGAGTCTGGCACCAATCTGGTTTGAGCGAAGCGTTTTGATTGTTGCACCCTTCTGTAGCGTCACGGTGCTCATTTAAAAATTGTGAAATACCAAATCGTATCCGGTGGTTGATCTCATTGTCTTCCTGCAATTCGCTACCATTGGATCACAATCAAAAGATCCCAGAAAACACCCAATGGTATATAGAACTTTGCATCAAAATTACACGGATTTAATATCTTAATCATTTACATATATGAAAAAAATTAGTGATAAAAGGCAAATATATTATTATATGATGAAGCATGAATCCTGCACATGCAATCATCTCACAAAAAATAAATATATAATTTCTATTTCTAATCCACTGCTAAAAGGAAATATAATATTTTTAAGGAGCGTTGCAATCAAAAGATCCTTTCTTTTTAAAAATAACTCCTCACTTTATTACTTACTATAACAAAGCATAAATAAATAAATAATAATGCCATAAAAACTTAAATTTAGCAAATATTAAAGTGATTTATTTTTTCCTTTTTAGGTTAAATCTTGGCTGTTAGATGTTTATGCTTTTATTTATTTATTACTTTTTTTAATGCTAGTTTCAATGATACCCTTGTATTTATCAAAATAACAATAATAATAATAATAATAATAAATGAAAGATACCATGCATTGTCCACCCATCATCACTTGCGATCAGTTACTTTATCTCTCCCTTAACCCAGGTATGTAAATCGATGTGCCAACTCTCTTATTAGTCATGACAGAAATTTTTATTTAATGAGATAATTTTAACCATTTGATCTGATCAACTAGTTGACTTTGAACATTTGGTAAAAATATGTAAAATGGTCAACAAAATAAGAAATAGCTCACATCTCTTAAGAATTTTCTTATTAATGATAAAAAGAGAGTAATAAAAAAGGGAGCCATTACTTGCACTTGAAAAGTTGGCCCTTGCACCCAATTTAAACAAAGACTTGATATTTTAATAATATATCACATATGAAAATGCAATCTAGGCCGTCTGATTTGATTGTTATGATCTATAGATCTTCAGCACATAAGATTGGAGCAAAACATAATATTTATAATATAATCTTTTATAGTCAACTGTAGAATCAGATAATAGCCTTTGAATATAAATCACATGATGAAGATTATATTTCGTGTTAATCTTTTACACTTAATATCTTTAAATCATAGCTTTCAAATCAAATGATTTAAATTCACTTAGTAGAGGTTGCCAAATTTACAAGTCTTTCTTTTAAATTCGGTGCAAGGGCCAACCTTCCCTCCAAGAGAGTGGTCACATGCACCTTGCTATTATTATTAGGGTCCCCGTATTCACACACCACGTATTCCTTTCTCACCCTATTATAAAACCACCTGAATTAATCGATGGATTTTGAAGAACACACCGAAATATCAGGTGTTGAAGCATTGGCACCTGCACCCACCACAACACTTTCAACCATAGGCCCCAAGTCGGGGTTCTGCAATAATTCGGCGAGGTTAAAATTAGAAAAAGTTTGAAAAAAATTCGGCAAAATCTGTCAAATTCAAAAAAATATTGGGAGAGAAATTTAAATAAATAAATACATAAAATAAGATTTAAAGCTATTAAAAATATTTAAAAATAAAAAAATAAAATTCACAAATTTTTGAAAAGTTCAGCAATTTTTCACAAATTATTCGTGAATTTTTGTGATCACACGAATTTTTGAAAAAATCATGAATAATTTGGGATTAATTCATGGAACCTTAAATTCGCGAATTATTCAAAAAATCAGTGATTTTTGGGACTATGCTTCCAACCCCTTGTGTTCCTCTTCTCCGTTCAAAAATCCGCGACCACAATCCTCTCGTCTTCCTCTTCTCCGTTCAACAATAAATAACGAGACTACAGAAGCTACCATTCGGTGGCGACTAACTTATATTCTCCTCTTCTCGGGTCAATCCAAGAAGTCTTCCTCTTTTTCTATTCAATCTCTCATGAAAATAAAAATATATTCAAATGGTTTGATGCTCTAACTTTTTTCATGGAATAAGACAACTTAACATGAGGAGGCTCTATGTTTTCGGGTTAATGGACACCGTTAAAAAAAAGGATGTATTACAATTTCTTGATAGTTGTCCACCGATAGCATTTAGGACAATATGATTCTCAGCTCTCCTCAGGCCACCTTAAGGATTTATGTCTTGTGTTGATCCAACATGTGTTTATTTGGGGTGCTCATATGCCCCTATGATTAGGCCGGTACTCTAAGAGGCCCCGATACCCAATTTATAAAAAAAAAAAAGATTTTGAAGTTTTAGTGGCACTGTTGCCTATGGGTACTCTCAGTGAGTCAATACCAAATATCCTTAATGAGGCTATGTGAGAGCCAATGGAGAGGTATTAAAAGGGGTGCGCAACTTATGGTGTGCACTACAAAATGTAGGGGTTAGCACAACAGAAAAAATAAAAAACTTTAAAACGCCTAAACATGTTTAACCTTGAGTGAGTGAGCAATTCCGTGGGGCTTGAATAATGCTACCCTTATTATTAAGGTGAGAAGCAATTTAACTTTTCACAACCAATAAATTCTTAGGAGCAAACAAAAAGAATTCACGATGCTAACAAAATTAATTCATCATAGCACCGACATATAGGGGTTATTGTGAGTTATACCACACTTCTAAGAGTAGCGAATGCCAAAGGTTTTCAGGAAAAAAATAAAAAAACTGAAGAGTAGCCAATGTCAAAGGTTTTCAGGAAATAAATTAAAAAACTGTTTTCGCTTTTAAAGTAAAAAAATATGGAGCATTGATTGGATCTTTGACCAATATATATATATATATATATATATATATATATATATATATATATATATAAAATTTCAAGATTAAAAACGTGATCTAGTATATCAAACGTGGTTCTCTTATTGCATTTTGGGATGTGTCACATGGAATCTGATGGTAAGACTTAATCTCACTATCACATGTAGGGGGATGGCTGGGTTCAATTAGGTTGAATCGGATTTCAAATTCAAGAAAATATATAATCCTTGGAAATAGGAGAATCTTGACTGCACGTAAAAAGTAAAATCACTGAAAGTCAAGATTCTCCCATATATAAGGGCGGCAGATTTGGTTGAATTCGAAATCTGGCTCAACCTAGTTGGACCTGACCATTCCCCTCTACCGTAGCAGATTGGAACAAAAAATTATCTCCATTATTTAATTTAAAGCAGTCAAGGATTTAATCACTTAAAACTCAAGCTGAGACAGATGAATCTTGGGTGTAAATGGAGGTAGGTACCCAACCACATATAGCCTATCTATCAATGGCGTCAAGATCAACCATGATTGCAACGATCGGTGCCACTAAATATGGTATAACTATTTATTTTTGGTACTCTTGACCCTTTTGACCGTGCGTATTTGTCACCTTTGACTGTAACTAATTAAGGATACATAAAATTAGTTTAGAATATTTTGCTTTTAAATATGATCTCACCGTTCATTTTCGTCAATTAATTTGACTAACGGTACTAGATATAACTACTTTTCAACAAAAGAGTCATATTTTGTAACTATTATTATCGGCAGGTTTTCGTCCATAAATTGACCAAATCTCGGAAAATAAGGCGAATTCAATTAACTCCCCTAAACGGTTGGATTTTATGCAGCCAATTTAGGTAATTTACAAAGTTTTTCAATTATAAAAAATTTTGAACTATACCAAAGGGTAAGACCGGAAGAGGGGTATCTTGGGAAAACTCTCACCTATAAATTGTCTTCATCGTTTTGTGAGCAAATTCAATACGTGCCTTCAAAATTGAATATGAGGTTGCAGAGAAGCATCCAAGTAATGGCTCATACACCCCTTTTTTTTCTTTCTGTTTTTTTATATAATTTTTTAGAAAATGCTTAGAAGGTTGAAACTAGCCCATTTTTTTAAAAAATGATTATTCTCTTCATTGTTGATAGACGTTTATGTTTTAATATATACCAAATATGATTGATTTGTTTCTCTATGTTACCTACATTTTCTATTAGTTTGGATAGAATTTGGTAAAATGTGATAAAATTATTGATTTTTTATCATATTTTGTCACGTATTCTTAACTTGTAGGAATATGCAGTAATATGCAAGAATACTACGTTTCTTCCCTATTCTCGAAAGGAGAGGTCGTAATATATTTTAGTGTTTTGTTGTAAATAGGGGTCATATATATGTCACTCTTATAAATACCCAAAAAATTGAATCCATGATAAAACGTTTTATCATATCGCGTTTTATCATGTATTCCCTATATCCCAACCGCCCCTTAAAGTAAAATTTATAAGGTGCTTTCTAAATGAAAGTAAATAAATCTTTTATGATGTCATTATTTTGTTCCCAATCTTCCACGCAACCTCTTAAGTTTTGTATAAAAAATTATAAAGTGCTTTGTTCCGCACATGTTTATGTGATTGGGCCAAATCACGTGGACAATTGAACTAGGTGACATAGAGTAGAGAAGATTCTATTCTGATACTATGATAAATTTGGATAT